>JAKSZU010000001.1:194221569-195696569 GCA_026018925.1 Tupaia tana | reverse complement strand
ATATTCATCTCCAGACATTGTTCCTACAATTAAGTTGCCTATTTTCTTAGTTTTTGAACTCTTATTTCTGTGTGTCTGCATTTAATTTTACTGACATAGCACTCCCTTAAGAACTTGTTGGAGTTCTGGTCTGGTGCTGGTAAATTCTTTCAGGTTTTGTTTATCTGGGAATGTTCGTATCTTTTCTTCCCAAATGAATGATAATCTTGCCGGGTACAGTATTCTTGGTTGAAATTGCTTTTCCCTTAACACTTTGAATATATTTTCCCTTTCTTTCCTTGCTCGCATTGTTTCCGAAGAGAGGTCTGCCGTTAGTCTGACGGGATACCCTTTGTAGGTAACTTGCCGTTCTCTTGCCAATCTTAGTATCTTGTCTTTGTCTGAGATTTTGGTCAATCTGGCTATAATGTGTCTTGGAGAAGATCTTCTTGGGTTGATTCTATTTGCGGTCCTCTGTATTTCTTGGGACTGAATCTTTGAGTGCCTCTCCAGGTTTGGAAAGCTTTCTGGCAGGATCTCATGGAATAGATTATCAATGCCCTTATGAGTCTCTTCCCCTTCTGGGAGCATAGGCACACATTTCTATCATAATGGGAAAGGAAAAAGAAACAAACAAAAAAAATCTTGGAAAAATAGAATGAAGATGTCTAGACTGTATACTCTGTCAAAACAAATAAATGAACTTTTTATTTTTTTGAGAGGTTTTTGCTATAGGGCGTGTGTGCTTGCCAGAAAGACAGAAACAGAGAGGCAGAGAGACAGAAAGCGAGAAATCACTCCCCAGGGGGGTGGCCATGCTGCAATCCTTTCTCCATTCTCCTCTCGGGATCTTAGGCACGTACACACACACGCGCCCAGCGTGAGTTTAAGCAACTGGGTACAGGACTCGAACCTTGGTCAACTACATGGGAGTCCAGCCACACAGCCATTATGCCAACTGCTGGTCCCAAATAAACTTTGATTTTATAGCTTCCTTTTAAGTTTTCTCACTCATCATTACTAAGATCGAAATCTCAACATTTTAAGCATTTCACACCATGGATTCCTTATCTCATATACCCTTTTTAAAAGCTTTTTGCTTTACTTGCCTAGCACCATAGTCTTTCCATTCACCACAACTTTTCTTGTCTTCTGATTTTTCAGTGATAAATGGTTGGAGCAGGATCAATCTCACAAAGCTGAAATTTTTATAAAATATTTAAAGTTATTTATTATATAGAAGTGCTGAAAATATTAAATAAAATAATGAAGATGAAATACTGAACATAGTTTCTGAACCAGAACACGTTGATTCTCTTTTCCTTCCATTCTCTGGCTTAACTTTCTTTGTATTCACTTAGTTGTCTCTGTCTTAGACCTGTGTATTTCTTGGAGTACTGAGCTATTGAATCTCAAGCACTACACAAATGTGGATAGTTTTCAACTCCAAATCTCCAGTTTTGATATAGAAACAGATATAGTCATTCAGTCAATCTATACACAGATTTTTTACTTTCATATGCCAGTTACCATCATAATAAATTTAATTGTTCTACTCCTTGAAAAATAGCTCTCTCTTTAAAAATATCTTATATCTCTCATGTATACCTTCATACTTTCTTTTTTTAAAAACATAAAATAATTATTTTATTAAATTTTATTTATCTATTTATTTACTTGTTTTTAAAGACAGAATTTTTATTTACATAAAGCATAACAATGGTCTTAAATACAAATGTCCCTCTTAGGCTCTGAATTATTTTCTTTATTATTATTATTATTATTATTATACATTCAATCACTATACATCATTTAGATTGTAAAGAGACTTTACTCAGCATGATATACACCTCAGTCCAGTTGAGAATACTATGCACATCCTCATAAACAGGTAATAAACCATATCTGTGTCCCACAAATATCTTGCCTATTTTTCCCCAAATTTCCTTTCCTGCACTCTTCCCTTCCCACACTTTCCTTCTATTTTGTCTCTAGTGTCCATAACAATTTTTAATGCTTTTATGTCCTCAAGTCTTTCAGTTTCTACCATAGAGTGTGGACAGTCAGTATATGTTAAGTGGAGACATAAAACGTCTCTCTTTCATAGCCCGACTTGCTTCACTCAGCAACAAATCTTCCATATTTGTCCACTTTCTATAAAATTCCAGGGCCTTGGTGTTTTTTATGGCTCAATAATCCATGGAGTATATGTGCCACAGTTTTTTAATCCATTTATTTGTTTGTGGACATTTGGGTTGGTTCTATGTCTTAGCAAGCACTTTTCTAACTGAGCATTCTCTTGTCCTTTGCATAGATACCCAGGAGTGAAATTGCTGGATCATATGGTAGTTCTATTTGAAAGTCTTTGAGGAACATCCATATTGTTCTCCACACAGTGGCTGGAACAATTTACATTCCCACTAACAATGTAGGAGTGTTCCCCCTTCACCACATCCCCTCCAGCACTTATTATTTTTTGATTTTTTAAAATCTTTGCCACTCTGACTGGGGTTAGGTGGTATCTCATTGTGGTTTTGATCTGCACTTCTTTTGTGATGAGGGATGTTGACCATTTTTTCATATGTGTTTTGGCTGTTCATATGTCTTCCTTAGAGAGTTGTTTATTCCACTCATTTTTCCATCTTTTAATTGGGCTACTTATTTTCTTCCGGGTATACCACTTGAATTCTCTGTGTATTCTGATTAATAGTCCCTTATCTAAGCCACAGTTAACAAAAATTCTCTCCCACTCTGAGGGTTGTCGATTCACATGAATTACAGTGTGCTTTGCTGTGCAGAAACTTCTTAATCTGATGTAATCCCATCTGTCTATTTTGGTGATTATTGCCTGTGCTTTGGGGGTCTTGCTTAAGAAATCTTTGCCTACCCCAATGTCTCCCAAAGTTTCCCAGTGTTTTCCACCAGTTGTTTTATAGTTTGTTGTTTTAGGACTAGATCTTTGATCCACTTTGAGTTGATTTTTGTTAATGGCGACAGATAAGGGTTCAGATTCATCTTTCTGCAGGTGGTTACCTAGGTTTTCCAGCACCATTTGCTAAAAAAAGGTTTTCCTTTTCCCACTGGATTAACCGGTACACTTTGTCAAAGACCAGTTGACTGTAAGTTTTGGGGTTTATTTTTGGGGTCTTGATTCTGTTCCATTGGTCCTCATGTCTTTTTTTTTTTTTTTTTTTTTTTTTTTTTTTTTTTTTTTTTTTTTTTTTGTCAATACCATGCTGTTTTGGGATCAGGAAGAGAGATGCCACCCACTCCACTCTTCTTGCTCAGGATGTCTTTAGCAATATGGGGTCTTTTGTGATTCCAGGCAAATTCTATGATTATCTTTTCTAGATCTGTGAAAAATGTCTCTGGCACTTTAATGAGGATTGTGTTAGATATGTAGATTAATTTGGGTAGGATAGCCATTTTGATTATATTAATTCTCCCAATCCAGGAACATGAGATGTCCTTCCACTTTTTTATGTCCATTTCAGAATCCTTTTTAACATTTTCATAGTTTTCCTTATACAGGTCTTTGACTTCCTTGGTTAGTTTTATTCCTAGGTATCTTATACTTCTTATGGCTATAGTAAATGGGGTTGCTTTCTTTGGTTCTGTCTCTGTCTGCTTGTTGTTTGTATATAGAAATGCTATAGATTTTTGTAAGTTATTTTTGTACCCTGCCACCTTACTGTATTTATTTATTACTGCAATAAGTTATTTGTGCATGCTATTGAGTCTTCTATGTATACAATCATATCATCTGCTAACAGATCATTTCAGCTCTTCTTTCCCTATTAGAATGCCTTTTATTTCCTTCTCTTGTCTGATCACATTGGCGAGGACTTCCAGTACTATATTGAATAGGAGTGGAGAAAGTGGGGAGCCTTGTGTTGTACCAGTTTTTAGTGGAAAAGTTTTCAGCTTTTCCCCATTCAGTATAATGTTAGCTATAGGTTTTTCATAGATGGCTTTTATTATGCTGAGAAATGATCCTTCTATGCCAATTTTCCTGAGCATCTTAATCATAAAAAAAATGTTATCTGCATCAATTGAAATGACCATATGGTTTTATCCTTCTTTCTGTTAACATGGTGTATTACATTTATGATTTTGTATATGTTGAGCCACCCTTGCATCCCTGGAATAAAGCCTACCCAATTGTGATGAATAACCTATTTTATATGCTGTTGAATACAGTTAGCAAATATCTTGAGAATTTTTGTATCTATATTCATCAGAGATACAGGTCTGTAGTTATCCTTTTTTGTCATATCCTTATCCATTTGGGGAATGAGGGTAATGGAGGTTTCAAAGAATGAATTTGGAAGGATTTCTTCCTTTTGTTTCTCTAGAAACAGTGTGAGTACAAAGGGGGTTACCTTGTCTTTAAAAGTTTTGTAAAATTTAGCAGTTTAGCCATAGGGATCTGGACTTTTCTTTGTTGGGAGGTTATTTATTACTGATTCAATCTCCTTGCTTGTTATACGTCTATTCAGGCTTTCTATGTCCTCCTGAGTCGATCTTGGTAGATTATATGTGTCGAGGAATTTTTCCATTTCATCCAAGTCTTCTTTGTTTCATATAGTCAGTCATAGTATCATCTAATGATGTTTGGTATTTCTATTATGTCTATTGTAATGTTGCCTGATTCACTGAGAATTTGATGTATCGGGTTCCTTTCTCTCTTTTTCTTAATTAGTCTAGCTAATGGTGTGTCAATCTTGTTTATCTTTTTAAAGAACCACCTTTTGCTTTTATTTATTTTTTGTATAGTTCCCTTATTTTCTATTTCATTTATTTCTGCTTGAATCTTTATTATTTCTTTTCTCCTGGCATTTAATGGATTTTTCCAATTCACTGAGACATGATGTTAGGTTGTCCTTTTGCCACCTTTCCGTCTTTTTCTTGTGCACACTAATTGCTATGAATTTCCTTCTTATGACTGCTTTGCAGTGTCTCATAAATTATGGAAACTTGTGTACTTATTATCATTTGTTTCCATGAATCTTTTGATTTTATTCTTAATTTCTTCAGTAGTCATGAAGTCATTCAGAAGTAGATTATTTAGTGTTCATGTATTTTAGAGGGTTTTTTGTGAGATTAATATCAAGTTTAATTCCTTCATGGTCGGAGAAGATGCTGGATATAGTTTCTATGCCTTTGAATCTGTAAAGACTGTGTTTGTGCCATATCATGTGGTCAGTCTTCAATAAAGTACCATATGGGGCTATGAGAAATATGTATTTTGTGGTTTTTGAGTGGAAAGTTCTATAGGTGTCTATCAAGTTCATCTGATTTATGGTATCATTTAGGTCCAGAATCTCTTTGCTTATTTTTGGTCTTGTTGACCTGTCTAAAGGAGATAATGGGGTGTTGAGATCTCCAACAATTATTGTGTTACAGTCTATCTCTCCTTTTAGATCTAGCAGTCTTTCCTTTACATAGTTGGGTGCTCCTGAGTGGGTGCATACGTATTTTATAAGTATTACATCATTCTTGGTGAATTAGCCCTTTTACTACTATATAATGCCCTTCTTTGTCTCTTCTTACAATTTTGTCTTAAAGCCTATTTTGTCTGAAATCAGTATAGTGACTCCCACTCTTTTTTGGTTTCCATTTGCATGAAATATCTTTTTCCAGCCCTTTACTTTTATTCTATGTATGTTTTTATCCATGAGATGGGTTTCTTGTAGGCAGCAGATGGTAGATTTTTAATCCATTCAGCCAGTCTGTGTCTCTTGATTTAAGAATTTAATTCATTAATATTCAACATTATTATTGATATTTGCAGACTTGTTCTTACCATTAAGTTGGCCATACACTTGATTGTTTTTTGTTCTCTTATTGCTGCCGGTCTGTCTTTAGTTTTCTTTGTATAGTATTCCTTTCAGAATTTCTTGAAGAACTGGTCTGGAGTTGATAGCCAATCTAGCTACAATGTGTCATGGAGAGGATTTTCTTGGATTGATTCTACTTGGGATTCTCAGTATTTTTGGGGTCTAGATGTTTGAGTGCCTCTCTAGGCTTGAAAATTTTTCTTCCAGAATTTAGTGGAATAGATTATCAATGCTCTTATTAGTTTCTTCACCTTCTGGGATACCAATTATTTGGATGTTTGGGCATGCCATGGTATCTAGGATTTCATGTTTTGTCTTCTACTTCCGAGATTCTATCTTCTGCATGGTATAACCTGCTTTTAATATTTTCAAGGGAGGTATTGATTTCCTGTATTACAGCCTTTTTATCTAACAGTTCCATTTGATTCTTTTTCAAGGTGTCCAATTCTTTCATATCATGGAAGGATTTCCTCATCTCTTAAAGCTCAATGTCTCTTTTCTCTTGCATCTCATGGAGTTTCATTACCATAAATGTTCTAAATTCTTTTTCTGACATTTTGGTAATATCCTCTAATATTTCCCTACTTGGAGACGAATTACAGTGTTCCCTTGTGGGAGATGTATTACTTGATTCTCTCATCTTTGAGGCTCTTTTCTGAATTTTAGTCATTGATAACATATTCACTTTTGGCTAATTTGTTGGAGAAGGATTCTGTAAGTGTGAGCTTGTGTGTTTCCCTTAATGTGAAATAATACAGTGCTATTTTCTCCCTTCTTCTGTGTCCTCCAGTGTGGAAATCAAGGGCAAGTGTTGAAATTAAATTTATGAAGGAGAGTTGCCCTCTTTTTATAACCAGTACAGTGAGGGGCAAAGAATTCTCTAAAACTTACAATACTCAGATGTTTAGGTATTATGTACCTAGTCTTCTCTAGGCATTGGGTAAGGGTTGAATAATAAAATAGGAAAGTGAGATATAGAAAAAGAGAATAGGAAACAGCAATAGGAAGAAAAAGTGAAGAAATAGGAAGAAAAAAACTGAGATAGAAAGAAAAAGTGAAGAACTAGGAAGAAAGAGAAGGGAAGAACTAAATAGAAAGGAGGAGAAAAAACACATCACAGAACATAAAACTGGGTTAAAAAATGAAAACAGATTCTTTCCTGCCTAGCATTGGGGTCTGTGAATGGGGAGCCCTAGCTGGGCAAGCTTCACAGCCCTGAAGCTGGATCCAGAAGGTACAGGACAGCAGAGATGGAGGTGCCTGGATGGACTCCGTCCTGGATGAGAGAAAGAGAGGTAAATTAGCAATTTAAAAGCACAAGGAAGAGAACAGAAAAGCCATTTTTAAAAATTAATTTTTGTTGGGAACTAGCAGTTAGCGTAGTGGCTATGTTGCTGAACTCCCACGTAGTCGACCGCGGTTCGCGTCCCGGACACGGTGGCTTAAAACTCACGCCAGGCGCGTGTGCGTGCGTGCCCGAGATCCAGAGAGGAGAATGGAGGAGAAGGGATTGTGGCGTGACCATCTCCCCTGGGGGGTGATTTCTCGCTTTCTGTCTCTCTGTCTCTCTCTGTCTGTCTGGCGAGCGCACGCGCCCTATAGCGCAAACCTCTCCAAAAAAAGAAAAAAAAATTAATTTTTGTTAAAGAAAAAAATAAATTGGAAGGGACAGAAAGAACAAGAGGGAGACACAGATCTATGCCTACCTAGCTAGCACTAAGGTCTGTGGAGGGAGGCCCTAACTGGGGGAGCTTCACAGCCATGAAGGTGGACCCAGAAAGTACAGGACAGCAGAGATGGAGGTCCCTGGGTAGATTCTGTTCTTAGTGAGAGAAACAGAGAGAAATTAGCAACTTAGCAAGTTCAAAGAACAAAGAAAGAGACCATAAAACTTTTTTGTTTTGTTTTGGTTTGTTTGTTTTTGTTTTTGTTTGTTTTGTAGAAAAGGAAAATTGGAAAGTACAGAAAAGAGCAAGAAGGAAATGCAAACCTTTGCCTACCTGGTTAGCACTGAGGACTGGGGTGGGGGAAGGCCTAGCTGGGGGAGTTTACAGCCCTGAAACAACCCAGAAGGTACAGGACAGCAGAGGTAGAGATGTGCCTTAATGGATTCTTTCCTGGGTGAAAGAAAGACAGAGAAATTAACAAATTAAAAGCACAAGGAAGGGGACAGAAAAGCTGTGTTATTTAAAAAAAAAAAAAAAAAAAAAAACAACAACAACAACAACAACAAAAAAAAACAAAAACAAAAAAACAAAGAAAAGAAAAGAAAAGAAAATTGGAAGGGACAGAAAAAAACAAGAGGGAGAGGCAGATCTTTGCCTACCTGGCTATCACTGGGGTCTGTGGTGGGAGGGCCTATCTGGGGGAGCTGTATAGCTGTGAAGCTGGACCCGGAAGATATGGGGCAGCAGAGATGGAGATGCTTCAATGGAATGTGTCCTGGACGAGAAAAAGGGAGAGAAATTAGCAAATTAAAAGCACAAGGAAGGGGAAAGAAGAGCTGTTTGTTTTGTTTTTAAGAAAAAAATGTTGGAACTGACAGAAAAGAGCAAGAGGGAGAGGCAGATCTCTGCCTCCCTGGTTAGCACTGGGGTCTGTGGGGTGGGAGGCCCTAGCTGGGGGAGCTGTGAAGCTAGACCCAGAAGGTACAGGACAGCAGAGATGGCGGTGCCTGGATGGACTCTGTCCTGGCTAGCACTGATACCTGGGGGAAGGCCCTAGCTGGGGGAACTTCACAGCCGTGGAACTGTGTCCCAGAAGGCACAGGGAAATAGAGCTGGAGGTGCTGGATGGATTCTGTCCCGGCTAGCGCTGGAAAGGGGGTGGGAGGTGGTTGGGGGGCTAGCTCCAGCTCCGGGTGCTTCACAGCTGCGTAGCTGGACCCAGAAGGTACAGGACAGCACTTCATATTTCAATATCTCATGTTAAGGGACCTAGGTCACTCTCAGCTTCTAAAATGTGATTATTTTAATTAAACACACAGAGTGTTGGTAGGCTTTTAGAAAGCTAAACTCTCATTCTAAGGAACTTGGAATGTTCAGCTAAATTAATAATTTCATTAAAATTTAAAACCAGAAAGGGTATCTTACTGAAATACAGAAGTAATTCATTCAATGGATTGCAGTTTTTAAAAAATGCTCTCTCTTGAAGGGCAGGAAATAAAAATGGTGTCAGAGAGCAAAACAGGTAAGCCTGCTGAAAAGAATATAGAAATTCAGAGATGCCAAGCTACAGAGCAGTGAATATCCTGAAAAGACAATTACACATAATTTAGAGGTATTTTCTAGTTTGTTGTATAGAGCACGCAATAACGAGAGGCTTTGTGTGCATTTATAACTGCCTGGAGAATAGACTAGAGTAGAATGGTAATGTGCATGTATTATAACCTGCAATTCTTTTGATAAACCTGGGGAGGAAGATGGACAATTAGAGAGGCAAATCAGAGGGCCTTCTGTGTGCTGGGAATAGCATATGAGCACTGCCTTTATTGCTTCCATTTGGATAATGGGGATATCTCTGACCACTGTTATCTATTCTCCAGGCAGCTGGACAGCAGGACAAAGGTAAAGTCACTCTATTCCTGCCTGACAGGGAAGTCTCTCTAAGCTCTTTCCCTAACAGCCACTGACTCCTTCCAAATTGCAGTGAGAAACATCACTCATCTATCACAAGCCTCTGCCATACACAGAAGCTCTGAACAATTCCAATATATTCTCGTGAAACATACAGACATGTTCTCAGTTCCTCACAATACTCTATTATTAAAGGAAAGTCGGGGAAGATAAAATGCAGAACAGTTGGACCTATAATGTATAATAGGAAACATCTCCATAATAGCCAAAGTGCTGCATGTATTAGAAGTCATTTTCTGTAAGAGCGCACAATGAAAAGGAAGGCAAATTATAACATGAAAATGAAGGTGCAAAGTGGATGATGCTTTAAAGCAGCGATGTGCTGTTACATGTCATTGGTTGACCTCACCTGTTTCTATTTTAATGCAGAATGAAACTTAAAACATTTAATCAAAGTGACTGAAATGGATTCAAACTTGCCATTTCTTTTTTTTTTTTTTTTCCCTCCCACCTGTCATTCCCTCCTCCACAATCATTTAGGATACTATATCTGGCAATAAGTGCAAATTCTTGTCATTTTATATACACCCATACACTTGTGCATATGTTGACATGTGTTCACAAAAGTGTCCCACATTTGCCTTACACACACACAAACACACACACACACACACACACACTTACTCTGAAAACTGTATTTTAGGGGGAAAAAAAGAATTTCACAAAGTAAATTGAACTCAACTATAGAACCAGGTAATAGTTGTTTTTATACTTTAACTAGTTTGGAGTAATAAAGGAGATGCTACTCTTAAGCACACAAAGAGAAAGCTCTTTATTAATCTGGGGGTGAATGAGAATTGGTTTCTTTTTTTAGAAGTCGTGTGCTCACAGTCTCAGACTTTGTTAGTGGATGAGATGAGTAAGTGAAGACTTTATGTAGTGATTTTGGTTGATGTTCACATGGAATTATGCAGAGGGACAAAGCTAAGAGAGACTAATAACAATCTGAAACCAGTAACATATAAAGCCCCCCTTTTCTATACAGCTATACTACTTAAATATATTATGATCATCTTTGATTTTTATGTCTACATAGACCAAAGTGAGAATTATTCATTTATTTTTTTTTAGAGTGATTTTTAGCTATAGGGCACATGCGCTCGCTGGAGAGACAGAGACAGAGAGACAGAAAGTGAGAAATCATGCCCCCCCCCCAGGGGAGATGGCACACCACAATTCCTTCTCTTCCATTCTCCTATCGGGATCTTGGGCACGCATACACACGTACCCGGTGTGAATTTTAAGCCGCCGAGTTCTGAAGGTGACCCACAGTATGTGGGAGTCCAGCGATGTAGCCATTTCACCCTCTGTTGGTCTCCAAAGTGAGAATTATAGTACTAATCTGTGACAGAATACGGAGGTCGAAGGCCAGGGCACCATTTATTTTGAGTAACTATCAGTGGCATTGTTTGTGTGTTTATGGTGTTCATCCTTCTGCAAATAGATTTTCAGCACTTTAAAGCAATGTTACTTTTACTTTACAATGTATCTACATATTGCATGCTGCTTAAAGAAATCAGTTTTATATAGTCCTATTTTTTTCTAACATATTCATCTTATATAGTTCAAAAAAGAATAGCCATGAGATTAGTTGCTTTTGCTGTTAATCTTGACTGCACTTTGAGATTGTTTACCTTCTTAATCAATCAAATTGTTCCATATTTCATGTTTCAGTGAGAGAAGACAGTGTGAGTAAAGGTTACAAATTAATTTTTTTTATCTAAAAACTTTGTGATGTTTTGGGAAAACAGCTATTTAAATACAGTAGAGTTCTGCTCTATAAATTAAAAGCAGATATGTATTTGAAAAATATATATTATTTTAGAAATTGGAAATGTACCTTTATTTTTGTTGTTTCAACTTTGGTAAGGTGTTAAGAAACCTCAATTATTAGAGAATAATCTTATGTGGGCTCCTGATTCATCAAGGAATGATTAAAATGCAGTGCATTAGGGAAAAAAAAGAATGAGTCATGTATGTAGTGAATAAGTGTCTGTTTTACAGAGTTACGATAATGAGCTCAGAGGGTGGCTTGGGAGTGAAAACAAGGGTCTATTAGATTAACTGAGGAATCTCTCTGCTTCTTTAACAATTAGCAAATGTGACATCTTCACCCTGAAATCAACTAACCAGCTTGCAAATCGGTCACAATCGGCAATGCATATGAATCAGATTTCCTCTGCCTTTTTTCAATTATAGTGCATATACTTGCTAGCTTGTCCATTATATTTATTTTAAAATGTCTTTCCTGTAATGGGTTAGTGGACCAGATTTGATAGAAATCATGATCTTATTACCCAAAGACTACTAGGACTTCCTGGTAGACATTCATTCATTGTGTCATAACTACTTGCTATACTCTGGGGATTGAGCTATCTGCTCAGACTTTTTAAATGAGTAGTAAATGGTTGCTAGTTTCCAGGATTCTAATTCTAAACAGAAAAATATTCTTGGTCCCACCACTGGAATGTGGAAAAATAAGTAATACCTGAAAAAATATGCACCAAAAAAATGGTGACAACCATCCTTGAATTCTTAGTCATTGCTTCACTGAAGAGTGAACAATGGCAAATGCTAGTTGCAGAGTATGATTTTGTCAGGTCATAAGGTTAGGAGTTGTGAAGTGGACATTTCAAGAGGAGGGATTGGTTATATATACTTGCGCGCGCACACACACACACACATGCACACATATGCATATGCATACTTGGTCATGAAATGAGATGTTCGGATCATAATATAAGCTGTGCATTACTCACAGAGAACCTCAGTGCAGTTCCTATGCTCCAGTTTCCTAAAGGACAATACACTAAGTGTCATATATCCACCTCAGTGTGCAGAAATAAGGTATTCGTAATTATGAAACCTACAGTATATTTAGAGTGGCTGACATAACTTCTCTTTCTTTTCTCTAGAAAGAAGTTTTATTATAGATTATAACAGTTTCTTCCTTTTAGGGGAGAGGAAGGTTGCTACCCTGGTAATGTTCGCATATTGATCTGGGGAAAGTAAGTTTCTAATCTCTTAGAATGATACTTTAGTGTCTGAGGCATGTCTGCCATTTAGTCATCTTTTAACCAAGTTTTTCAGTAGTCTTATCTCAGAAAGCCTGGAATGTGCTTATGAAGAAGTCTCTCAACAGTAACAAAATAAGAAAAGTCATGGAAGTTCAATTGTTGTTTTTGTTTAAGGAACATATTTCAATACTGGCAAGAATTATTCATGTTATCTTTATTTCGTTGAAGAATAATATTTTTAAAAAATTAAATATACATAGAGAACATTTCCGATAGTGTCAAATGAGTCAGTTGCTCCTTATCCTTTCAAATGAGTCACATGCTCTTAAAATATATAACAATAAATGCAATCAACCCAAATAATGCCTTTTCTTACTTTTTATTTCATTACAATAATTATCATAGCTAAGAAATTTCATAAAATGTAATGTTATTTTGGATAAAGAAAAATTCAAGAAAGAGACAAATCCTGTGAACATTGTAGCGCTTTACTATTAATTTCAAGAGACACAGGTTTGTTTTCTTTTTTATAATTATTTTTTGTGCAATTCTTTTTTAAAAATTTTAAATTGCATTTTCTTTTATATATTCAATCACGTTATTTAGCTTACAAAGAGAATATGAATATTTCTCCCTAGTCCAGTTGATAAAACTATAAAATTATCTTCAACAGATAATACCACATTTCTTTGTCCCATTAATGCTTTGCCTCTCTATTTTTCTTCTAAATGTCCTTCCTCAGACTCTACTCTTTCCCACACACTGTATCTAGTATTCACATCCATTTACTGTGTTTCTATATTCTTTAGTCAATCAGTTTCAAGTCATAGAGTGCAGATACTCGGTATATATTAAGTGGGGACATACAATGTTTCTCATTCACAGCCTGGCTTGCTTCACTCAGCAGTAAATCTTCCATATTCTTCCACTTCCTATCAAAAGCCAGGGTCTTGGTGTTTTTTATGGCTGAATAGTATTCCATAGAATATATGTGCCACAGTTTTTCAATCCATTCATCTGTTCGTGGGCATTTGGGTTTGTTCCATGTCTTAGCAATTGTAAATAGTGCTGCAATAAACATCCATGTGCAGGCACTTTTCCGATTAAGGATTCTTCTGTTTCTTCTGTCCTTTGGATAGATACCAAGGAGTGGGATTGCTGGATCATATGGTAACTCTATACAGGTTGTTATATTAAATGTTTTCATGTTAAACACAGGTGCCAACTGCACCTTGGATTCAACTTTCTTAGGAGGTAAAGATAGCTGTTAGCTGTATTAATGGAAGTATTTCCCTGGCTCAAGCATATATTTAAAAGGGAGTGAAGTTACAATAGAAGGTAGGGTGGAATTATGATGCTGAAGACTGATAGAGACATAAAAAGACATATCAACCTGATGTATTATGATGATAGGGTGATGAAGGGAAAGCCATATCTTGGAAAAAAGCAAAATGTAATTGTCATTATCATATATGTGTGTATATATATATATATATATATATAGAGAGAGAGAGAGAGAGAGAGAGAGAGTTACATATATAGTTATATATATAAAATTATATATATATATGTGTATATATATAGTTTTACATATATATGAATGTGGTGTGTATTTATATATATATAAAACTATTTTCAATTTTCTTTCCCTGAATCTTGGAATACATTTATTGAATCCATATACTATTTCAGTTTCCTTTTACACTTACATACAACAAAGCTTGGATGAAAAAAGCATAGGCCTTTCTATACCTGACAGATTTCCTTTCTGTTTGCCCTCAGTGGGAGTATCAATCACTTCATGGTGTTGATGTGAGAACAAAATGGGTTGATAAATGTGAAGTTATTATGCTGAACAAGCACAGCTCCTGTAGTACATTCATAAAGCACTTCATTTTTCTCTCACACCAAATGTGTATTTTTGTTCACCTGTGACAAAATCTTCTGCTTCCCCACGTGAAATCTTCAGTGGGCCCCATGATTTTGCTCTCTCTTTAAATGGGTGGTTCTCAAAACTGGGTGTAATATAAAAACACATAGAAAACTCTGAAAAATACTGATACTCAGGCTCATCCAAAGAACAATTAATCAGAGCTTTTGGGTGACAGGCCTATGTGTATGTGGATTTTTAAAATTTCTTAAAGTGATTCTAATAGGCAGTTAAATTTGAGAACTCTTGTTTTTATGTAATAAATTATCTCACTATCACTTTCATTCACAAAATGCAATATTGATTCAAATATTAGAATGTCCAGTCCAAAATACTGATCAGTACTGTGAACTATATTTAAAGCTAAGTCTCTGTCCACTTCTGCTTGAGTCGGCTATGTGTGGGTAACCTGAGTAGGGGAAGGGGATGGCTGGTTTCCTATTCCCTGCACATCTGCTTTCTCCCAGCTAGACAGATCCTGTGGACGAGCATACAGTGACCCCATACAGACCAGTTTTAAATTGTCTATGGTTCTCACGTATTCCCTGTGAAATACTCAAACATTGTTTACCCTGACAAAACCCAGAGGGCAGGCCCATCCTGAGTTCTGACGTCTCTGTCCAGCCTGGCCCATCAGAATTCAGCTGGTATGCCTCTGTACTTCACAATTCCAGGCATAAGTCAAATACCAGGCTACTCCATGCCCTACCAGGAGGGAACAAAAGTCAGGTAGAAGCCCCTCTTTCAGGCTTGAGATATAGTCTGAGCAAACTCTACTTTTCCACCGCAGAGGTATCTGTTACTGGGAACCTTCACACATCACCTCTAAACATCTGATACTGTTTTCCGCCTATCACTTCCCCAAACCCTTTTATACCCTCAATGTGTTAGAAGGGTTAAGAGTCACCAGGCAAATTTTTTTTTTTTTTTTTTGGAGAGGTTTTTGCTATAGGGCGTGGGTGCTTGCCAGAAAGACAGAGAGAGACAGAGAGACAGAAAGCAAGAAATCACCCCCAGGGGCAATGGCTATGCCACAATTGCCTTCTTCTCCATTCTCCTCTCGGGATCTTGGGCACACACGCGTGCTCAGCGTGAGTTTAAGCCACCGGGTCCGGGACTTGAACTGCTGTTGACTACATGAGAGTCCAGCGACATAGCCATTATGCTAACTGCTGGCCCCAACCAGGCAAATTTTTTGAGCCCTGACTATTTTATATTTTTATCTTAGTCTCCTACCACTTTGTGGAAACTAATAAGTAGAATTATAGCATTCTGCCCAAAAAAATTATTTCAATGCCTGCTACAGATGAAAATTGCTTAGCAAATAATAACCACCAACAAATAATATTAACTTTATAATAGCAATGATAACAAATATTATCACAATAATCTTTCATTGTCATAAGAGATAATGGCGTACTTTCATCGTGAGAAAACTGTCTACATAAACATTGCCATTACCAGCTTAGGAAATAACATGAAGTGAATATGATTCCTCATTCATTGAAGGCTTATGAAATTCAACATAAAGATCAAGAAGTTAATTTTCTGATACTTGAGGCACAGTCCCTCAAACATCTATAAGAGTTTCTTTTTCTTTTTGAATATTTCATCTGGATTCGCAAGCAATAAGGGATTTAATGAATAAGCCACCAATCTTTACTACAACCATGACCTCCCTGCCTTGCCAAAATACTGGTAAACCACAAATTTTATAAAACATTAATCCTTTAAAGCATTTTAACATATGTTCTAGGATGTAAAGATAAGTAGAGAAAATAGTCACATAAGTTTTGCACTGAGAAAGAAAAATCCTTTGAAGCATGGATAGAGAAAGTCTTCCAAGATTTACATAAATTTGCCTACCCAGCTGCCTCCTGCTCCTGACTAGTTGATCTAACATTTAATTAATGTTATGTGAAGAAAGAGTAAAGGAAATAAGAATCAAGTACTATACACATTTGACATGAAAAGAAATATTCCAACTTAATCACTTATGGAAGTGTATCAAAAGCAATTTGCTTTGATAATTCCCTTTTGTCATTTCACAGTCTTTTCTCAAAGAAAAACATTTTTTCTTTGAACTATTTTTTCCAATTTATATTTGAAAATGACAGAACGCATGTCAGTAGATGAACAAACATGAGTGAAGTTGATATCAATGCACCTTTAATATTCATTAGCTGGTGTTTGCCAGTAAACTGATGGCAGGTCATGATAGAGTGGGACAGACGGCAGAGCAGTGAGCATGGTCGAGAATAATTAGCACCATCACAAATAAGACTAAGATTTAATGACCAAAAAACTGGCTACCATGCAATCATTCTTGCTTTATTTTCTAGGAATTTGGTTTATAACACACGCTTATTAATCAAAGTTAGCTTAAGGGAAAAAAATGTAGAAAGAATATCTATGAACTGGTGACAAATGCATAAATTTTATAAGTGTTTAAGAGGATGTTTCTTTTTTTTTTAAATAAAAGTAGTCAAGTAGATATCTAAGTTATGTAACTATGGATCTACAAGTCTTGTTTTACTTAAATAACTTCCTGAAAAGGGGTACTTGTGAACTACTAAACACTTATTTCATTTTCGTTGCTCTTGAAAGCATTGATACTTTAATCTTGTTAATAGCTCAGTGAAGTAATAAATATATGTCATCATATCCTATTAATTATTAATATTATCACAATATAATTTTCTATTGTCAATATAAAAAGAGTTTTCAATTTAATTTGTTGGAATTTTATTAGTGGATTTTTGCTGCCAAGAGATTTTGAGATGAGAATGGTTAATTCATAATTTGAAATACCATGGATATATAATTGACTATTTAAATTAAACTCTGCTAATAAGAAAATTTAGATACATTTCCTTTGGTATGCTTTTCAAATAAGAAAATGACAAACCTAGAAGCTAAACATCTCTTCATATTTCTATCAGTATCTTTATTTTTCAAATTTTTTTTTCTTTCTTCTATGAATGAGAGAATTAGGAGGGAAAAAGAGAAGGAAAGAGACAGAGAGAGGGAATATCCCTGTCAGGCTCTTGATAATGACATCTACCCCCGCCTTCAGCTCAATGCCCGAAAATGGTAAACATGTGCCTGGTGTACACAGGGAGGTCTCTGGACTTAAACTGGGAACCTCCCCGTGTGGAATTGCCTTCTACTCTGCCACATTCTGGCCTCTGTGTAAGTATCATTTTAATCATGAAAATCTTTTGCTAGTGTATCATTATTCAACTTGAAGTTTAAACAACTGATAATGTCACAACCTACTGAGAGATCTCGGTGTGTGGAGTAAACTATGCTTGTTGTGAGGATGAATGCGCATCTTCTCTTGGCCAGACAGGCATCACCACTGTCTAAGCAGAAAGAAACACATTAGCGTGTAGCTTCAGCCTCAGGACCTGACCCTACTGTGCTCTTCTTTTACCTGACAATGAGTTTCACCTAACTCAAGGCAAAACAATTTCTTCTGTTAAAGTAGTCATATTGGGGGAATATAATCTTGTGCAGCTATCCTCAAAAAAAAAAAAAAAGAAAAAAAAAAAGAGAGAAAAAAGAAGAAATTTTTGTTATTCCATCACCAGGGTTTGATAGACATAAATTAAATTTAGTGATGTAAAACTATTTAAATGTCTGTGAAATATTCATTGTTTGCAAAATTAATTGACACATGGGTTGTTTGTTTAAAGATTTCATTCTATTATTTATCTTTTGGATGAACCAAACATAACTAGAATCATATAAAAGCTAATCAGAATTTCATTATATAAAATAAAGGTGGAAAACAGACAAATGTATTCAGTTTTAAATATTCAACTGAGATAATTGATTATCACCTATTTGACTACTACAAGGTAAAAGATAAACACAAACCTTTATTCCAGATATAGTATGAAATGTTTTAATTTTCTACAGTATTTCATAATAAAGACATATTTTGAGGACACTTTTTTCCCCATTATTTACTGTCCTTGGTGTATACGGACCAAACAAATATTTTTTTTTCTGTTTTTTTTTTTATTATTTTTTTGTTGTTGTTTTGTTTTGTTTTTCCATTTGTAGTTTAATCTATAGTACATAAAGATGACTATATGAAGAATAGGGATAGTTATGATAGTAACTTCATAACATGATGTGTATCTTCATCAGAGATTACTATTAAATGATGTATAAAAATGCCGATTATATAAACACAGTTGCTTAGTAAGATTTCAATTTGTTTGAAAACAAACCCTATAGGGGTTTCTTTGAGAACGTATGGGATTGCATAAATGTGTATTTAATGCCTACTATGTTTTAGGCTAGGTGTAGGGGGTATAGCAGTGAAAAGTTACATCTCTAATAATCAAATTAAGCTTTTGGCCCAGGTTTGGTGGTGCACAGATAGTACCACCAGTTAGGAGTCTGGAAGCCAAAAGGAAGACCTGGATTAAGTTCCTAGGGGGACGTGAACATGCCAGGCATGATGGCATTTGCCTGTGATCCTAGCTAACTGGGAAGCTGGGGTAGGAAGATTGTAACATAGTGAGAGCCTGTCAAAAAGACCTACCTCCATCTCTGCCTATCCTGTTCTTTAGTATTTTCTCTCTCTCTCCCCTTATTTATCTCATTGAAAAAAATAAGCTTTTGCTGCTAATAACAGAGAATAGAAGTAATAGTGGACTAAACAGGGCAATTGCTTAATTTTCAAAATAAATCTATAAAATATGTAAGTTGCAATCTTCATTTACGGATGAGAAACTGAACTATATAGAAATACATTGTCTCTGCTTCACCCTCAGATGACCAGCAGTATAGATAGGAAGAGGCAAATAAACAGAAATAGAGCCTCTTCCGAGAAAGGAAATTTTCTTCAGAAATCCCCCATCGGATTCTGCCTGGATGTCCATGGCTATGACTGCATCACGTCACCCCAACCTGCAGGGGAAGTTGTGACAGTTTTAAGATAGGCATATCACTGTTTTAATAAAAACCAAAATCAGCAAAAGATGAGAAATGAATGTTGATATGGAATAGCAGTGTATACTATGAGAGATTAAAAAGTATGCCTCGGGCAGAAAACTGTGGAGCTAAGATTTATTTAATATCAGGTAGTTTGGCTTCATGAATCATATTTCGAACATCTAGAATATCACAACGTATTAAGGAGTGAAAATGATTGTCTATTAGTCTATATTGGAAAATTGAACTTCAAACTATCATGAAAACAAATTGGGTAAAGAATTATAAGCATTGAAAATACGATTTATCAATCATCAACAGAACATCAATATTTATAACAACATATAAAAATATATGCAAGTTCAGTAATTTTTCATGTGATATTTCTTCACTGGTCATTTGCTGTCCCAATATCCCTCTCTTATAAACTCTTATATGAATCCAAGTGAGATTTTTAAATTTATTACTTATTCTTTTTTTTTTTTTTTTTGGAGAAGTTTTTGCTATAGGGCACGTGCGCTTGCCAGACAGACAGAGACAGAGAGACAGAAAGCGAGAAATCACCCCCCAAGGTGGTGGCCATGCACAATCCCTTCTCCTCCATTCTCCTCTCAGGAAAGACAGAAAGTGAGAAATCAATGTCCCTTGCCCGCCACTGCCTCCAGGGAATATGGCCATGCCTCAATCCCTTCTTCTTCATTCTCCTCTCAGGATTTGGGGCACACACACACACACATACACACACACACACACACACACACACACACACTGGTGTGTTTCAAACTGCTGAGTCCAGGACTCAAACCACAGTTGACCATGTGGGATTCCAGCACCTTAACTACTATGCTACCTGCTGACCTGTGAACTTAGTTTTTATTTCTTACTAGCTAAGGTAGCTGTAGGATTATTGAATGTGAAAAATATATTCTATTCCATGGAAGGACTTTTTTTCAGGAGATTTTATTTATTTATGGGTTTTCTGATTCA
Organism: Tupaia tana; assembly: GCA_026018925.1. Lineage (NCBI taxonomy): Eukaryota > Metazoa > Chordata > Mammalia > Scandentia > Tupaiidae > Tupaia > Tupaia tana. The sequence continues at coordinate 195,676,231 of JAKSZU010000001.1, read as the reverse complement.
GCTATTTCCTGTGCTCCTCACACCAAACGAAGTCAAGAATTCCAAGCTTCAATCTGGGTATGCTACTTCCATTCTGGAGACAAAAGGCTTTGCATTTCACAGGTACCTTTACCGTAGGTATAATTTTCTGCCTGTTTCTGAGAAAAAGGGTTACTGGGGTTCTGTTTGTATATAGTCTAGCCCTACTGTTTGCATTCTGCTTATGGGACCTCTTCCAAATTCTTTTTAAATTTTTTTGAATTTTGAAATAAATAGGGATTCTTAAGAAATAACAATAACAAAACAAACAAACAACCCATACAGGGAGATGCTGTGCACCTTTCCCTTAGACTTCCACATGTCAACAGCTTGAGTAACTCTAGTAAAATAATAAACAGGAAGTTAATATTAGTACAAACCACAGAGATGGTAAGATTTCACTAGTTATGCACAAACTCACTCATTGATGTGTGTAGAGTTTGTGCAGTTTTATCACACGTGTAACTTTGTCTATCACCATAGTCAATACACGTAATCGTGCCAACTCCTTAAGACTCTCTTGTTCTATTCCTTTTACACCCTTCCTATACTTAATCCCAGAAAATCAATAATTGTTTCTCCATTTTTATTATTATGTCACTTCACAAATGTCATATGAATGGAGGATATACACAAATAAGATTTTTTTTTCACGTAGTATAATTACCTTGTAGTTCATTCAAGCTGTTGCATATATAGTTTATTTCTTTTTATTGATGAATAATATTTCATAGTATGGATAGTACACAGTTTGTTTAACCCTAAGCATCAAAGAACATTTGGGTAAGCATCTGCCTTTTCATTATTACAAAGAAATCCTCTATGTCCCTAGGTATACAATTTTTATGTAAAAATGGATATTTATTTTTGGTATAAATGTCCAAGAGCGAAATCGTTAGATCATTTGGTAAGTCTCATTCTAGTGTTAAAAGAAATTTCCAAACTGTTTCTAGGATGGCTGTGTTGTGTTACATTCCCAACAGTAATGTGTATTGTCATGACCATCCTGTAAAGGCATGGAGAACTCTTACACAAAATTTTGTTTAGATATTGAGACTGATAATGCTGACTCACACATTAAAAGGATTTGCAAATACTTATTGCTACATAACTGAAGTCTTTGGAAAGATCAGGTAGGCCTTGCTAGCAGTTCTGAAATGGTTTGAGAAAATGAGGAAAAGAGACTAAGAATTTTTTGTTGTAGTTTGAGAATGAGGCTGGGATAAGAGTTTGCTTGTAAGTGGCCTGCATGGTTTCAATCTCCCAGTGTCAAAAGAAAGAGCACCTAGGCTTAATCGGTTTTCCCAGATGTGGGGCAGGGGTAGGAAGGGAGGATAAGGCTTAAAAGCTGTAAATAGGCAACATTTAAAAATGGGATCAAATTCCTTATTAAAATGAATGATTCAGGGTCTCCACATCCCCAGCATTTGATGTCATCAGTCTTTTCATTTCAGTCATTCTGATAGGTTTGTGGTGGTGCCACATGGTGGTTTCACTTTGCATTTTAATAATGGCCCATGATGTTGAACATCTTTGAATGTGCTTACTTGCCATTTGCAATTCCTTTCTGTTGAAATATTTCTCCATGTCTTTTGCTCATTTTAAACCTGAATTGTTTGGACATGTATTTTTTAACTTATTCAAAGTCTGAAAGAAAACACAGAGATATACTTGCAGAGCCAAATGCAAACAGTGAGATTAGAAATCTATTCCTCACTGTCTCCCAATTTTAAACATAAAATGTTTCAGTTTTAGCAATATGCTTAATAATTTATGTAGTCTTGAATAGTCTTCAGTGCAGAAACCCAAGTAGTATCAATTTAATCACCTCAAATTACCTTAATAGAACTATTAAGTACTTCTTGGTGATCCCTAGACTTCTTACTAGAAATGATTTTTTTTTTGTAATTGAGTGATTGTTGAGTCACCCCTTTCTAATCCCACTACATTATCACTAGAGTTCAGGCTGTAGAGAGCAAGAGTAAGAAGGTGATCACTGGGTATATTCTGCTCCTGGAGGCCTTTGGTCTGATTATCCAGGTCTCACCTATTTTTCTTATTCTATAAGAAACACTTTTGTTTTCTTTTCCTCTTTTACAAATTCATTTTAAGGGCTGTTTATCTGTAGGTACCATTTTTAATTTCCTTATTTTCTCCATGTTTTTCATTTCAGATGTCATAGAAAGCTATAGATTGATCAAAGTCATAATTTTGATTGTTTGTTCGTTTGTTTTTTTCTCTTTCCTGTTAAGGCAGCATCAATTCATTCTCCTAAGTGTCTGCTAGGTCTATGGCAGAAACCCAGGGCTAATCTAATAAGGTGTGGCAGGGCCATGACATTCACAGATGGCCCATCTTTTTTATAGGGAACACGGATGGAGAACTTTTACTTAGAAATCACTAGCATATCAAGCACCATGATAGAAAGTCTAATTTGCTCATGAAATAAGAGGAAAAGACTATATGCATTATGTCTTCAATTTTCCTTATCATTTTTTTGCAGGTCAGTTTTGAGGCCAGCGTCCAATGTCAGAAAAACATTCTGAACTAAATTCAAGCAGAAAATGACAAATCTTATTAGTTATTGAAAGGATCTTAAATTTTCTACAAACTGAGGATTCAAAAGCAGATAAACAACTGAATATGAATCTGGAACAAAGCAAGGACAGTAAGATGAAGGCAAATATGTCATTGCCTTATATAATCACCAGGCATGTATGTATGTGTGTGTGTGTGTGTGTACATATCCATTCAAAATTGGCAGGTAAGAGGGCTAGCTGGGTTTGTAGATGATTATTAAGAAAGACACCTTTAACACTCTTGCTAGATAAAAGCAGATATAAGCTTAACAGCACACTAAGTGAAAAACAAAAGAGAAGTTCAGGTAGGACTAATAGGAAGTATTCTTTTATACTACACTGACTAGAAGCTAATGAAACTAATTTAGGTTTGAAATAATTGATAATAAACCTGTACGTGCTTCTTTTACTGCACTTAGATAGTTTCACTTATTTGTGGTTAAATTCTGCTTTTAGGAGTCAATATAACTTAAGCAGAAGTATGTGAGGAAAGTATGCAAATGAAAGCATCTCATACCTTCAAGAACACCTCATGACCTCTGCCCCAAAAGGGGAAGAAATGAGCATTTAAAATTTCACAGACATCCTTACTGATAACATTTTTCAAATCAAATGAAAGAGAATTAATGAATTTGACAAGCTCTTCCTTCATTGATAAGGGGCAAGCAGGAGAAGGAGATTAGAAATAAAGTCAGAAAATATCAAGTCTCTAGAGAGGAAATATTTTCATCTGTAGATTAGATTATGACACTGATATGGTAACAGTTGACAACATGGGTTTGGCTGATGGACCAAGGGGATCTTTTAAGCCCAGAGCCTTTGGGAATGAAATTCAGGAAAGTACCTATGACAATTATCTTTTCCTTTTGTAATCTGTTTTTTGTTACTGTGTTTAGACTGATAGTATGCTTTCTGCTAGACCAGTGGCCTATGACAACGGGCTACAGAGATAACACTAAAGTGAGATTTTGAAGATGGCAAACAAAATGTGTAGCAGATGAAAATGACAAGGCTGTGCTGATAACTGGCACAGTAAAATGAAATACATTCCCAATGTCCCTTAACAATAAACGAAGCATTGGAATGTGTTATTTCCACAGACATCTTGGTCAGAGTTGATGAGAAATTCCAGAGTTCTGATAATCTTTTTACCACTAACAAATCCATAGGTAACCCACAATCCTAAATGAGGTTCTCCTTTGCTCCCTAAATCATATTTCTGTTTTTCACCATAATTTATTTGAATGCAATTTAAACATGTCAACAAAATAAATTTCAATTTTATGATACATATGGTGAGTATGATAATAAAGTAGTGTTGTGTATTGATAAGAATTTTGCTGCAAACATGTTAGAGATATTGAAATTCACACATTAAGTTACATAAGTGTCTCAATTTTAACCATAATGGAAAACCATTTTACCGTTGTTAATTGAGAAACTACTCTGCATAGACTAGCACACTTTCTAATGTGAAGGCTATAATATTCACAAAAAAACCTTTTTGGTACCCATAGACTCATTCATTGCTATTTATGAATAAAAACTTGTCAGTACACTACAGCATCATACTTCTATGTTTGAGATAGATTATTAGCACATAGATAAATCATGTATTAACTTGAGAAAAATATGTAGATAATTCAGGTTTTACAATAAGCAATTGTAAAGAAAATAAAGATGGAAGGAAAAATCTGGTTTAACCACTTGTATTGATTTTCAACTGTATATGATAAAATTATCTGATAGCATAAATAGAAATTTTCCTTTATTTATTTGTTTAGGTTTTTGCCATAGTGTACATGCTCAGTTTTTCCCCATAAATGTACAGTAAATATTTACAGAAAGCCTCTCATTACAGGTATTAGACTGATATCTCTGTCAGTTAAAATGGTCTGGTTAAAAATAACAAAAAAACTCTCCCAAATATGATTTGTAATTATAAGAAGAAATTATTGGATCCTTAAACTATATATAGAAGTCTGTATATATAACTGAGGGTGAGAATTAATACTACGGCTAAACACAGACCAAATTTACCTCTTGCTTCTTTGAAATCTTAGTGTTTAATGTATTCATTGTTTGGCGTTCTTCATAATTTCAAGGCAGCTTCCAATGGCTTCCAAAGGTAACTATTTTCCTTTCCTAGCAGAATAAGAAGGGATTTAAGCTGGAATTATCAACGAAAGTCCTGAATCTGTTGACAATGACTTAGGCTATTTTCCTTTACAAAGATCTCCAAACTGCAATACAAGCCTTGGATAAAATACAACCAATGATTGAGTCTTCTAAGGGAATATTAAGAATGGTTTTTACATGGTTTTAAATGACTGTAAATAAAAAGTAACAAAAATATGCAACAGAGACATTTGTGATTTACAAGCATAAACTATTTATTATGTGGTGGTTTAGACAAAGTTTTCCAACTGCTGTCTTAAACGATTAAAGTGATTAGGTAAGGTAATATACTAATTTGCAATTTTCTTAAAGCTGAGACACATGACAATCCTTCAATTACTGTGTTAAACAACAGGTTGTGTTATGTTGATGAGAACTGGGAATTAATGTCATAGACATTGAATAGCTGAATTAAAGGGAAAAGAACATTTCCAGGCTGAAAGATGGATGATATGGGCAGAAAATGAAAATTTATCCACCATGCCACCATGGAGAAGATCATATTGGAGTGATAGAAAGAAATAAACACAAGTACAAGTTGACAATAATCATGCTATAAGTAAAAAATAAGATGTCTAGATTTTAAATACAGATGAGGGTAAAACCAATTCTACACAGACTAAACAAGCAGACTTTATTTGGGAAGAGGGTTAGTTCAGAGTGCAGTATAGAAAAAGATATAGATGATGGAGGATATGATAAGAGACATAGAAAATAGAATGAGAAAGTCTAAAATATCCCTGGCTAACTATATCTTAGATACAATTAACAGTTTTCCAAGACATCGAAATATAAAAGTTAAAATGTTTCTGCTTTTACAGAGGAATCAAAGGAGACACCCAAAACGAGCTGTACTATTTCTTTGATACTTATGAAATCTGGAATATAAACTGAGTATAAGCTGGAATATATAATATTTAATCTCTCAAATTACTTTATGAAAATGAAAAACTGAGCTATAAGCTACAATAATAATGTCAAATAACATGTTTATTTCATGAAGACTTAAGTGAGTATGGTCATGATTTCTTATCAAGAGGTAGAGTATTCTTTATAAGAACCAGTAGAAATGTCTAGGAAAAGAAACAGATTTTTTAAATAAGACAAAGGATACTTTGGGAAAATTCAGAGTCAACATTATACACAATGATATAACATTGAAAGTATTTTCCCAAATATTGAGAACAAAAAAGCACTACTGCCATTCAACATGGTACTGGAAGTTTTAGCAAAAGGAATTAGACAAGAAAAAAAAGACTCTAATTGGAAAGAAAAAAGTAAGCTAACATCTACAGGAGTAAAACTCCTAGGAATAAGTGTAACCACAGAGTTGAAAAACATGTACACCAAAAACTGAAAAACCTACTAAAAAAAAATAAAGAAGACTTAAATAGAAAATGGAAAGATATCCTGATCTATGCATAGGAAGATTTAATATTGTTGAGATGAAATACTGTTTAAATATATGTATAGATTTAATACAATCCCTATCAAATTACAACCTTGTTCATAGAAAAGGAAAAACTGGTCTTCAAATTTATATGAAATTAAAATGGACAAACAAAACTATCTTGGAAAAAAATGAATTAAGTTGAAAGATACACACTTCCCAATTTTAAAACTTACTACAGTGCTACAGTAAGTAAGATTGTATTGTACTGGTGTAGGGATAGATATATACCAATAACATAAAATTGAGAGTCTGAAAATAAGCCCTCATATATGTCTTTGGCCAAATAACTTTTGATAAGGATATCAAGTTTAGTTACTGGAGATAAAAAGTTGCTTCAACATCTGATTCTGGAACAATCAGATTTCCACTTGCAAAGGAATAGTTGGAATTCTACTTTATAGCTTATGATAAACTCAAAATGGATCGATGGCCTAAATATAAGAGTGAAAATCATAAAACTCTTAGAAGAAACTTATGGGTAACCCTATAATTTGGCAATATATTATTAAATATGGAACAAAAATTACAGGCTGCAAAAGAAAAAAATTGGTTAATTGGGTTTCATCAAAATTAAAATATTTTGGGGGGCAGCAGGTGGTGTGGGGTTAAGGCACTTGACTCTCACAGGCCAGTGGTGGTTTGAGCCCTGTACCCAATGGCTTAGGAATCCCACTAGGTGCTGTGTATGGGTGCCTAAAATCCCAGGAGGAGAATGGAGGAAAAAGAATTGCAGTCTGGCTATTTCCTCTGGTGGGATGATGTCTCACTTTCCCGCTCACTGTCTCTCTCTCTGCTGAGTGCACATGCACGATGGCAAAAATCTTAAGAAAAAATTAAAATCTTGGGACTAGCAGATGGTGTAATAGTTACATTGCTGGACTCTCACATAGTCAACTGCAGTCCCAGACCCAGTGACTTAAAACTCATGCTGGGTGCATGAGTGTGCATGCCCAAGATCCCAAGGGAGAATGGAGCAGTAGGAATTACAGCATGGCCATCCCTCAGGGGGTGATTTCTCACTTTCTGTCTCTGTCTTTCCGGTGAGCACAAGTGCCCTATAGCAAAAATATCTCTAAAAAAATAAATAAAATCTATTGTGCATTATATAGGAAATTAACAACAATCTATAGAATGGTAGAAAATATTTATAAATTTTATAACTAATTATGTTTTTAATATCCAGAACATGCAAAGAACTAAACCTCAACAATTCAAACAACCTAATTAAAAACGTGCAATTTAATATCTATTTTTATCTTCCATCATGCAATTTACTTACTTTCTCCATTCTTCATGTCATGCCGCATCCTTCTGGACAATTGTCTCCTTCTTACCAGCTTTACCAGGTGATTCTAGAGTGACAGAAAGATGTATTATGTACTATATCAAAGTTCTTGTTATTAATATTTGACCTTAGGACAAACTGATCTAAATTGTGGAGCTATAGTAGTTAACAATGAGAATAGAACTGCTTAATCCACTATATAGAAAACTGATCCAGATAGAATCATGACGGGGGCCAGTAGAGGACATGTGAAAGACTAGGTTATGAGGGAATAAAATTATACATAAGCAAATGGCATCATTTAATCAAAAAAGAGGAAGGGACAATGAGATAGAGAAAAAAATGCTTACAGAAAATTATTGAAGGTACCTGAGGAGTTGTTTTACTTTCTGTATTTTTAACTTTGCAGTTTTATCTTGTACACATGCTTCCAATTTTGGATGAAGAAATATTGTGGCATGTTAAATATATTTTCATCTCTAAGTGCTTCCTTTTTCCTTCTTGCTTGACCTGTGCACATTACCTCAAGTGAGGTATGATTTTAGTAGGAAAAAGAAAACTATGGCTTAAAATGCAGGTTTTGTTATACCAAAATCCTTATTTTTTACAATAATAATGAATTTGTTAGAGGAGTTTAAAGGAATATGTTGCTTGATGAGACATCTTGGCCACAAAAGAGAAAAAATATGTATTTATAAAAAAAGTAAGATAAATGTACCTCTGCTATTTTTCCACTTGATGAGGTAAAAGAGATAAAAGAGAGAGAGAGAGAAGGGCAGAGAAATATTCATTTAGCCAAGGTTGTCATAACAAAGAATCACAGACTGAGTGGCTTAAACAATAAAAATTTATTGTCAGAATTCTGGAAATAAAAAGCCTGAGATCAAAGAGTGGTCAAATTTGTTTTCTTTCAAGGCCTCTCTCTTTAGCTTGTGGACGGTTGTCCCTGTGTTTTCATGTGGTCTTGCCTCTGTGCCTGTGTTTTCATCTCCTTTTCTTATAAGAAGAGTAGTTATATTGCATCAGAGAATAACCACATGATCTTATTTTATATAAATTACTACTTTAAAGACTCCATGTCCAAACAGAATAGCATTATAAGGTACAAGGGATGAAGGATTTGGTAGGAAGACACAATTCAGCCCATAACAAAAGAGGTCAGTGTATACCAATTGTAGAGTGGCCTATTTCTTAAAAATAGCAGTATCTCCAGATAGAGCAAACACCAGAGAGAAGGTATGTTTTGGCAGGCAGGTTCACAGATAGAAAAAGGTCTTCTGCCCCAACAGTGATTTACCATAAACAGAAAGGATCTGAACATCAGTGAAAGGACTATTGCACCAGTAGCTATTATTAGATAACTGATGACTGAGGGCTTGATGTATTCCTTTTCTTCAATATCATGACGGTACAGAAGACACCAGGGCTGTGGCACAGCTCTAGGAAAGTCAGAAAAGCAATGTTGCAAAAAGGTTGTAAATCATGTTTTCCCCTAAATGGAAGGCAACACAAAATCTTAATTACTTTTTTAGAAAATAAAGACTATTATATTGCTTATAGACGTAAGTTTAGGGAATAAAATTAAAACTTGTTACATGATAAATCCTTTTTAAAATTTGAAATAATGTATTTCAATAAAACAAGTCTAACTAAGACAGGATATGAAACTAAAGGTTGTTTAGTTCTAAGTTGCTAACATGCACAATTCGGAGATGTACGTCTCAGTAATGTGCTGATATGCATAGTGCTGTTACCAGCAACTGTCCACATAATAGTCTAAGGAGCAAATGTACACTGAGTATCAGGCTCTCAAAGATCTTGTAGCTTATGTTTTAGAGAAGTTCCAAGAGAATAAGGCACGCATTGGTAAGAAAGGGATTAACTGCAGACCATGTTGCCTGCTGGAAGCAGATAAGAAAAGGCAGAGATAGCTTCTGACTCTGTTTCTGGAAACATTTCCTGCTTATAGGCAAATTCTGAAATCATTAAAAACTCAGGCCAGAAACAAATTATGCACATTAACTGATTTTAAAATAAACTTCTACTTCTGCTGAGAGAGTTAAAATTGAATCCCTGGTACGCAGAAGGCTAAAATCCTGGTGAAGGTGCTCATATGAAATAGATCCCACAAAACTCCAACCTATTGGGAACTTTTCTATTATAGGGAAGTGGTCTTGATGCAGAGGAGCACAGTGATTGAAAAACAGTTCCTCCCCGTCAGTCCAGCAACAAACTCATTCTGATTAATCTATGTATTTCCAAGTTTATCAGTTAGGGACAAGGACTCGAGCATAGTGAAAACCAAGGAACAACAGTCAAGCACAGAGGACAGTTCACTGACACTGGATCTCCAAAATCCCACTTCTGTTAAGAATGCTGGATTATTTAGCATTATTAGGAATATGGTATTTTTTAGTACTGGGTTGCCCCTAAGCAATGTCAAACTTCAGACACTTCTGAAGCTGTTAGGTTGTCAGGAAAGTCAGGATGTGTTTTTCTATACAAAAATGCATCATGACTTTCCCAACAACCTAAAATTAAGCTTCACCATTCAAATGAGCATGACTAGGTGAGATGTAGTTTAATACACCAAAAGATTGATTCAGATCTTTATTCTAATATTTACCAAATCTTTACTGAAACTTAAATGCTCAGCAATTTCTTGACTAGGTTACAATAGATTTTCTTAATTTTTTTCTATAATATATTTTATCTTATTCTAATTTCTTTTATACATTCGATCACTGGACGTCATTTAGCTTATAAAGTTAATTTTCCAACATGAATACATTTCACATCAGTCCATTTAGGGATACTACACATGGTATCATCAACTGATTATAATCCATTTCTGTGTCCCATAAATGTCTTGCCTCCATCGGTAATCAAAAGTCACTAGCGGCTGTAGAGCCCCTTAGGATAAATGAATTTCCTGCAACGGTGGAATGTGGGAGAACTAGCACTGCTAACCAAGAGATATACTTTGTTGACACTGAAATGGTATGATGATGTCAATTTCATGGAATTCAACAGCCTTGTTGTTTGCCTCTTCATTGAAAAAGAATGGCCTTAATGCAGTAGTATTTAATAGGGATTCATGATACAAGGCACGTTGTTGTCCACTGGGGCAGAAATTCAGAAGGTGTTCTTTATATATTTTCTAAATTGCATTATGCTCTCAGTAATTCTATTATTTGGGAAGAAGAGGGCATTTCAATGATAGGTAAATGTTCAGTAGGGAGATTTTATACATATGCACCTACACATCCAGAATGAATGTTCTCCAGAGAGGTCATAGAAAATGCATATTAAGAAAAACCTATTCATAGATTTAAAATTTTTGCCCTAAAATATACTTGTATTTTAATAACATTTTACCATAACCTTTTGAAGCATATTTGTATAAACACACAGATAGTGCCAGTAAGTGGCGTGGTGGTTAAGGCTTTGGACTCCTACATGGTTGACTGCAGTTCAAGTCTCAGACATGGCAGCTTGCTTTCTCACTTTTCCTCCTTCTCTTTCTCTGTGTCTGTCTGGTGAGTACATGTACCATATTGCAAACTAAAAAAAAAAATAATAATACATTAATAAATAATTTAAAAACACACACATTTATTTTTCCAAGGTATATGTGAGTATATGGGCAAAGGAGTAGAATATGTAGAAAGATGAATCAGTGTCACCCAGGCCTGTGCTGTCTTTGAAGAGATTCATCATGTGCCTGCATCTCTTGATGTATGAAAAGATATGCTTTTTATCATGTGACCATCACTCACATCTGATTTGACTAAGAGATAGGCTGCATGAACTAAGGAGTCAAGCAAGGAGGTTACCTTGTGAACTCCTTATGTAAAATATACAAAGATAAGGTGGTCAATCAGATTTCTTTATTGAGAATTTGGGTGTGGGAACCTGAGAACCTGGGAACAAATACTAACTAGTATCAGAAAGGTTCTGATGACAAAAGGGTGAGATAGGAGGGAATAGATACAGCCTGGAAAGGCCATGGAAAGCCAAGCACAAGGGAGCAGAAATGAGGAGTCTTTAAAAAGACATGGAGAATGTGTGTTAGGAAACAATTGTGCATGTATTTCAAAATGTTTTGAATCAAATAAACTCAAACTTCATCTCATTTTGTATACATTTTTGAAAGCTCCTTGTGTATGGATATGTAGAGGAAGCCAATTAGTGCAGAAAGGAGTGTTGAGCAAGGAACAAACTGAAGTAGATGAGAGACTGAGCCACACAGCCACTGACCTACCTAAATTTTCCAGTGGCATTCTCATTCCACAAACGTCCTTGCAGTGTCTGTACTTCTCCCCTGCTTCTATCCATCTTCCTCAAGTTCTTTTTTTTTAACCTCAATCTATTCTAAAACCTAGGGCATCTCTTTCAATGATCTTTTTTTTCTCATGTAACCACATACAGTAAATGTAATTTCATGTCAGTATATACACATTCACTACTCATTAAATGAGTGTTTCTCACTCCAGCTTTCTGGTAAAAATGCTTTCATAAAATTTAAAGTAATGGAGCTTAGAGACAACTGCCTATATCCAGCTATATAATTGGCCACTCTGAAAGAAATTGTAATAAGGGAACCAGCCGTTAGCGTAATGGCTATGTCACTGGACTCTGATGTAGTCGACCACGGTTCGAGTCCCAGACCCGGTGGCTTAAACTCATGCTGGGTGCATGTGCGTGTGTGCCCAAGATCCGAAGAGGATAATGGAGGGGAAGGGATTGCAGTGTGGCCTTCCCCCCGGAGGATGATTTCTCACTTTCTGTCTCGCTATCTCTGTCTCTCTGGTGAGCGCACGCACTCTATAGCAAAAATCTCTAAAAGAAAAAAAAAAGAAATTATAATAAAAAAGAGAAGAGATACCCAATGATTGAATGGAATACATTATGGGAGTGAAGACTGGAATAGTACTTATAGACTCAAATGTATACAAGCCACTGTGCAGCAACATTGCAATAAACCAAGAATTTTTTAAGACGAAAATTGTCTATTATCACTATCAATTATCAATTAGTGAGACAGACCCATGGGTCAAACTGCATAATGTGAAAAACATTCATATACAATTGGAAAGGCTATATATATATATATATGTATGACAAAATTCAACTTTGTATCCAAAACAGATCTAATATTTAGTGGACATATTTAGATTATAATAAAAGAAAAACAGAATAAGAGTAAAGTATTTTGGAGAATGGAACATCAAACACTTGGTTAAATGAGGCGTGTGTGTGTGTGTGTGTGTGTGTATGTGTGATTATTTCTAAAAGATTACAACAAAATTTTAGATTTCAACAGATGACATATAGACATTGTATTAATGTTAAACTATTAAATGTTATTAGAGATATTATTATGGCAAAAGAAGAACAAAACAGCATGTATTTTAAAATGTGTTCTTGACGACAATTCACTTTCTTAAGAAATAGTAAAAAGCAAAAAATCTTATCAATATGAATTTCTAACAAAGAAAATAGAAGCGTCTTGGTAATTGCAACATTGGTGATAAAATGATCATAAATGTTTAATGTATGTTAGCTTAGTAAAAGAGCTATGGCAGAGTAGGTCGTGTAGGCACTATTGTAAGAAAGTAATTTTGTTCTATTTGTTTAAATGTGATCTTGCTCTTTCACAAGATCCTGTTGTATTTTTATTTTGGCTTTCTGAGTGGCTAGGACCATGGGTAATGTCATTGTACCTAACTTTTATGATGACTGGGAATGAAATCCAGGCCTCCCATATGGCCTCAGCCCAACAGGTAACAATGTTTTTAACATGAATCGGCATTAGAACTCTATGGGGGAAAAGAATGAGTATGCAAGTCTTCTGCAGATTCTCAAAAATATGTGTCTAACATACATTTAGGAAGAGCATAAAGATAATAAAAAATAAATAGTAAAACCAAAACAGAAAATAAAACAATGAATAGTAAGGGAGCTAAAACAAAACAAAACAAAACAAAACAAAACAAAACAAAAACACAAAAGAAAAACTGGGGAATTCCCTGCACTTAAATGTTAAAGAAAAATTTTTCCTAAGCATAAGCTTTTAGCCAAAGGAAAATCAAATTAACACAGAAAGTTTAGAATAACTTGTTAGGAAAATGAAGATTCAGAATCAGAAAAGAACAGTGAACAGCACACCTGAAAAGAAATGTCCAGGGCAAACAAAAGGTATGACTCACTTTTTTGTAATAATGAGATAAAGATAACTGACCACATCATGAAAAGATAATAACCCAATACTGTTTCTGAGAAAATAAAAGTTCAAAATTGGATAGGGTAGAATAACCCATTTCAGAAGCAATTAAATGCATGAGAAGCAGACAAATAATATGAAGGTTTCAAACTGCCTTTGGATTCAGATGAATTATGTCCTAGACAAATATACCTTATCAGAGTTAAACTATCATCAGCCATTCCTAAGAATCACAGAAAACAGCAGTGTTTGGCAAGCAAAAGTAGAGAAATTGTTGCCTTTCATCCCAAAATGAGTGAAAAAAGATGCATTCCAAAATCTTCAAATACAAAGCCAGCTGCCAAACACTAAACACATTTTAATAGAATTTGAAAAGAGAAATACATGGTTTAACATAAAAAGACTCAACAGAACAAGATCAAAAAGGAGACACCGGAGCGAGGATACCGGCCTCCAAGAGTGGGTACTCTAAATATTATCTGTCTTGAATCAAATTTCACTTCCTGTGTCTATTTTTTTTTCCATGGGAAAAATAATGGTATGTGAGTCATTGATTTATGTAAAAGATAAAGCAAAATAATCAAGATAAGGTACCTTGTCTATAACAAAGATAAGGCACCGTGTATATAACAAAACCTTTGATAAACGTAAAGCATGACTAACATTGCTGCTACCGTCACCACTACTACCACTACTAGTGCTACTACAGTTTTGGAAGTACTGAATATTTAGTACTACACAAGGTTTTGAAAGTAATATGCATAGCAAGCAAACTATTATTTTTTCATTTGGGTAGTGGTTCCAGTAAAGCAAGTGACAAAAATGTTATCGTAAAGGTAAATTATATGTAGATTTTAGCAAGACATAGAGAATTTTTTTTCAAAAATACTTGTGAAGAAGTTATTATATAACTTGGATGATAGTACAGCTATTTCTGGTACACTGATCTTAGCTACAGGCCAAAGAACAGTGACTAACAGATCGATGCTCATTTTGAGAAATTGTGAGAATTATGTATAGCATTGTAAGATTACTATAGGAAGAGGCATGCATGAGATTCAATCAGTGATAGGCTCATTAAGAGAGAGAGAGAGAGAGAGAGAGAGAGAGAGAGAAAGACAAAGGAAAAATGAATCAAAGAAGGGAATGAACAAAGAACTGAAGACAGAAAAGGAAAGCATTGACATGTGGAGCATTTGTCACTTACGGTCACAAGTCCTCTCCCATTGCCACTTTCCTTTTTCCTAAAAACTTTTACCAGAAATAATTTTAAGCTTCCAAAACAGTTACAAAAATAGTACCAAACATGTATGTCTATACCCTTTACCTTGATCTACGTTTTCAATATGCCAAACTATAACATGACTTTACAAAACAGGGAGAAGGGAAGAGATACCCGTAAAAGGCTCTCTTAGACTTATATGAGCCAGCAATAAAATACCAATGGATTCGTTCCTGCACAATAAAAAGTGCTACAAATAGCATTTATGATAAACTTACTGTATCATAGTTACTTTATTAGTTCATTTAATGCTCACAACATTAAGAAGTATAAACTATCAATCTCTCCATTTTATTAATGTGGAAATTGAGGAAATATATTAAAAATTGAAAAAAGCACAACAGGAATTGATCAGGAGGGATGGTGGTCTGGATACTTGTACGAGGTACAGTGGAAGGAACTGAGAATAACTATCATTGAGAAAAAAATTATTATAAGATCATGAGAGGGATCTTCAAATGTGAAAATCTAGCATATGGAAAAAGATATGTAATCTTAATATAGTAACAGATTTAATAGTGGGGACACAAAAATGGAAACTTATTTGTTGGTGATGATGTGTACGATAATGTCTTTGGAATAATACACAATGTATTCATACTGGGAAAATTCATTTTGTATGTTGTAAAGATGTACAGTGATTGAATGTAAAAACATAAGAAAATAAAAGAAAAAAGAAAAAAATAAAAATGTTGGTATCATAGAAAGGGTGATTTAGGCTTAATGTAACCAGAAGCTGAATGTATACATTTTCTGAAAAATAAAGAACTGTCTTGGGCAAATTAAATTTGTCATCCCTTCCTGGGCTCAAACAAAGCTGTAATCAGCACACATATTCTGGAAATGGATAGGAGGTTGGAATGTGCAATTTCTATGATCCTCCCAATGATTAGTAGAATTGGTATATTTTGAATGGGTTATTAGTAAATGAATAAATGACTCTGAAGTGGATAAGTGTGATGGCTGTATATTTAATGAACCAAGGAATATATGACCCACTCATGCTTAGAAGGGTCAGATGTGATCATTCAGGCAGAAATTGGTGGCATCTGTTGCCAGTTCAGAATTTCACAATTGCTGAATATTATCATTTATGTGACACATTAAATAAATGAGCAATGCTTACCGATCAAAGTGATGAGAACTGTTCTATATCAAATTTTTCCCTCTGTTAAACCACAAGATATGGTTCATGAGCAGTTGATCATTAAGATGCTCTTAATGAGACATGGAGGTTTTTTACTCTCAGGGATTGAGACCAAGACTGTATCGTTGATATACAATTACTTTATATACGTGATGAATAAACAAACTTTATAGGTCATAACAATTTATAGTAGTAAATGTTTCAATCTGATTAAAGGTAGGTCATGCTCAAATTTTTCTGGCTAAAAAGAGAAAAATGTATTAAAGTTCTCCAGTTATGACTTGGACAACAATCTTTTCTGTTGCTCTTCATTATGATCCTGAGGCATAGCAAATCTATGGCAGTATGATTTAGTAACACTGAGAAATTGTTAAGAATTGCAATTGAAACAGAATATAAGCAGAATGATTGCTGTGGAAAATGAGCTAGACATAATTTGGGATCTTATAGTTGTTTTCCAAAATTCGATGTGTGTGTATATATATATATATATATATATATATATATATATACATACATATATACACATATATGTGTATATATGTATGTGTATATATATATATATATATATATATATATATATATATATATATAAAATTGAAAACAGCTCTTTACAAAGAATGGTGATCCTCTTTTTTAAAGTGGCAGAATTAGTGACCTTTGTCACATTTTCTTCTCAGAAGTAATTCCTAAAGAAGCAGGAAAACAGGAAATGGAAATACAACTCCTCTTCAAAGAAACTACATCTGTAGTCCCAAACCAAAATATTTATAGGCTGCCAAATACAGAAGGAAAATTAAATGACTGTGGAAAGATGCCAAGAATGTTTGACTACTGCTGATTTCAGCTACAGCTGGTAGAACAAAATCCTCAAAGTAAGTGATATAACCTGAGGCCAAAAAAAGCAGCGGACACTGGTTGAGGATGGATGAACACTTCTCTGGACCCTGTCAGGCACCATTGAGTGACAGGGAAGGTGGGCGGAGTGAGTAGGCTCCAAGCCACAGTCCTTTCAGGCTGCAGCATACAACTAAGGCCATTTTCGGTTCCACATTAATTTGTAAGTAAGCCTTCAAATGCTGATTATTTGTGCAGGAGAAACAAAGGTCAACATGATTCCACCACACACACACACACACACACACACACACACTCACATACTCACACTCACACACCTGTTTCATAGGTTAAGTACTGTACAGCATGAACTACTGTAAATTTCTTTCAACTATATTAGTAAGAACTCCCGTCACTTAACATGGCATGGAAAAAGTAGATGTTACTGAAAGATGGTGTAAGATAAATTGAGCAACAGTTCAAGAAAAGAAGAAGCAGATAAAGGACACTAATTAGAAAAAATACTTCCACTGAACAGTCTAAACTTACACAACAGCACCATAAACAAAACCTTCCTATTCTCTTCCTGGGATCTTGGGCACACATGCACATGTGTCCAGCGTGAGTTTAAAAGAATATTTTAAAAAAATAGCATAGTCCTAAGTGAAATATAATTATTGAGTCTAGGACAATAATAAAATTAGCATATAAATAATTTTATAATTTTATATGTTAATGAAGAAGTAAGTCATTAACTCTGTGGAGCAGAGGCTTCTTGAAGTTCAAGGATCACAATAAAACAAATTTTGGGACCAGCCAATGGCATAGTGGTTATGTCGCTGGACTCACACATGGATGACCATGGTTCAAGTCCTGAACCCAGATGCTTAAAACATGCTGGACATGTGTGCATGCATGTCCAGAGCCCTGAGAGGAGAACAGAGGAGAAGGGATTGCAATGTGGCCATCCCCGCTGAGGGGTGCTTTCTCCCTTTCTGTCTCTCTGGCGAGTGCACATACCCTATAGCAAAAATCTCTCAAAAAAACAAAAAAAATCAAAACCAAACAAACACATTTAAAAA
This sequence comes from Tupaia tana, assembly GCA_026018925.1. Classification (NCBI taxonomy): domain Eukaryota; kingdom Metazoa; phylum Chordata; class Mammalia; order Scandentia; family Tupaiidae; genus Tupaia; species Tupaia tana. The sequence continues at coordinate 195,658,144 of JAKSZU010000001.1, read as the reverse complement.
AAAAATTAAAATACCGTTTATAAGTATCCAGAGTTTCACCTTAATTTCTACCTTCATAATTTACTTGAAAGAATACTGATTTACTTAGAGGGTATACTATAGGTCATTATTATTATTTACTTTTAAATGTATCGTAGTATAATTAAGTTTTTGTAAAACGTGGCTTCCCAGACCACAGTGTACACATATTGCATTTGCTGAACCATCCTTGTGTACTTTGAAAATTCATATGAGCTCCTCGAGGGCAGATTGATACTTTATGGAAAAGTACTTTTCACTTTTGTTTAAAATCTTTTGGAATGTGGATAGATGATACACTAACTGGTGAGTGATCGTTCATAACATGGAGGTCTTCAAAAAGTTCATAGAAAATGCTTAGTATGGGGACCAGCAGGTGGTGTAGTGGCTATGTCACTAAAATCCCATATGGCCAACCGTGGTTTGAGTCCCAGACCCGGTAATTTCAAAATCATGCTGGGCACATATGTGTGAATGCCCAAGATCCTGGGATGAGAACAGAGAAGGGATTGCGGCATGGCCATCTCCCCGCAAGGTGATTTCTCACTTTCTATCTTTTTGTCTCTCTCTTTCTCTCTCTCTTTCTGGTGAGCACACAAACCTATAGCCAAAAAGAAAATCTCTCTAAAAAATATATATATAGTATAAAAAATGATGCATGAATCTAAGTCTGTTTTGGCACCAAAATAGATTAGTACTGTAATTTCATTTTGACAACTATTTGAAGCCCCCTCATCCTATAAAAACATACAGTTAAACACTGTTATCAATACGATATACTAATTCTGCATTTTCACACACTTTAGGTTGTATGTATGTGTGTGCAAATGTAAACCCTCAGTGTACCATTACTGACTTATTGCTTAGGATAAATCAAAGCATTATTGTTTAGCTAGGTATTATAAAAATTTTTCTTTGAGGAACAATTAAAATTTTAAAATAATGTGATTAAATTTTAGAATCGAATGAAAATGAAGTTTTAGAGTTAGTAAAGAATCATTAAAAGAATATTTGCCTTAGCATATTACGAGTGCCAGTTGACCTTATTAACACACTTGAAAGCAATACTTTATTATTCTCAGAAGGATGCCTGTGTTGCAATAATGCTTCACTGACTGAAGATCATTTCAAAGTATTAGGCTTTCGCTCTACTGGAATACTTTATGAGAGGCCTCTTGTTCACATCATGTGGTTATCTGAAGAAAAAAGGAATGATATGTTTTTATATATTTACAGATCCTTGCACGCACAAAAGAATTTATTTTAGGTGCTGTTTTCTCAGCTGACTTAGGCAATTGAATACTTTACTTAAACACTCATAAAATTTACCAATGGAGTTTCTTTCCCCTAAAGAAAAGCTAACAGGAAAGCTCTTTTCATAAATATATGCAAAATCTTACTGTGTAAAAACACTGCTATTCAGTTAAATTTGGTACATATCTACTAGACACCAATAATCTTTCAGACACTGGAAAAACTGACAGAGACATAATATTTATTGGGTGATAAATACCTTCAAAATTAATAGTAGAGAAATTAAATAAGCACACAAAAGAAAATATTAAAACGGATCAAATTTGGCATTGTGAGAAAAAAAAAATGCCCTTTTACCAAAACATCGTGAGACATGGATGAACTACTTAGGCATTTATGCAATGTGAAGTTCAAATCTGAAAGAAGACACTGGGCTTTGTCATCAATACTACATTCACTTACCAATTCCAAGTGCAAGCGTGTAGATAACGTCTTGGTCAATAGTAACTCATTTTATAAAGATGGTCATTTATCATTACAGATAGAAGAATTTTTATGAAAGTCTTCCCTTGATGCATATCTCATCTCTTCTATTCTCCTTAGATTTTTGCTATAAAGCATGTGCTCTTGCCAGACAGAAGGGGCAGAGAGACAGAAAGCAAGAAATCACCCCTCATGGGGAATGGCCACACTGCAATCCCTTCTCCTCCATTCCCCTCTCGGGATTTTGGGCATGCACGCACATACACCTGACAAGAGTTTTAAACTTCCAGTTCTGGGACTCAAACTGTGGTCTACTATGTGGGTCTAGTGATATAACCATTACGCCATCAGCTGGTCTCTCATCTAACTCTCTTAAACAAAGCAAGGACATAAAAATCAGCATATTTCAATTTCTTAGTGGCTCATGGATTTTTTTTTAATAGAAATGACAGTATTGCAGAACTTTCTTTTCCTGTCTGCAGAATGTTTGTCAACGGCATTTGCCCTGCCACAAAGAAAGAAACACAGAGATGTCAAATCAGACCTTATATCAATTGTGAGCTCCAAAATAATCCACCATCTTTTCTCACTGTTGATGCCTCAAGATGAGCACTCAGTAACATGTTTTCTCTGATTAAAAAAAAAAAAAAAAGCTTTGGGAAAACTAAAAATTAGTAAATTCTCACTAATAGTGTAAGATAGGATAGTTACAAGAAAAAATACACTGAGGCCAAAAATTATACTAATCAGAGAAAAAGCCACTGTGAGAAGAAGGCCTAGTGCTGGCTTGCTGTCTTAAAGAGGCATGATATATCAAAATGTCATTGGTGTGTGCTATCATGAGGCTATAAAAAATTAACTAAGAGGGACCAGCAGTTGGCATAATGTCTATGTCACCGGACTCCCATGTAGTCGACTGCTGTTCGAGTCCCAGACCTAGTGGCTTAAACTCACGCTGGGTGCGTGTGTGTGCATGCTTAAGGTCCTGAGAGGAGAATGGAGGAGAAGGGATTGCGGTGTGGCCATCTCCCCTGGGGGTTGATTTCTCGCTTTCTGTCTCTTCATCTCTCTCTGTCTTTCTGGCACGCACACACACCCCATAGCAAAAACCTCTCCAAAAAATTAAATAAATAAATTATACACACACACACACACACACACACACACACACACACAGTCATACATAACTAGTTCAGCAGGAAACTTTTTAAAAAAGTCTATACTTATGGTTTTTGTCTTTCTTCCTATTAATATGGTGTATTACATTTATGGTTTTGCGTATGTTGAACCAACCTTGCATTCCTGGAATAAAGCCTACCTGATCATGGTGTATGATCTTCTGTATAAGTTGTTGAATACGATTTGCTAGTATCTTGTTGAGAATCTTTGAGTCTATGTTCATCAGAGATATTGGTCTATAGTTTTCCTTCCTTGTCCTGTCTTTATCTGTTTTGAGGATGAGGGTGACAGAGGCTTCATAGAATGAATTAGGGAGAGATTCACCCTTTTGGATCTTTAGAAATAATTTGAGCAGAATGGGAGTTAACTCTTCTTTGAAAGTTTTGTAGAATTCAGAGGTGAATCCATCGGGGCCAGGGCTTTTCTTTGTTGGGAGGTTACTTATTACTGATTCAATCTCCTGGCTTGTTATGGGCCTATTCAGACTTTCTATTTCTTCCTGGCTCATTCTTGGTAGATTATATTTGTCCAGGAATTTGTCCATCTCATCCAGATTATCTTGTTTCTTAGCGTATAGATGTTCAAAGTATCCTCTAATGATGTTTTGAATTTCTACTATGTCTGTTGTTATGTTACCAGCCTCATTGCAGATTTGATTCACCTGGTTCCTTTCTCTCTTCTTCTTAATAAGTCTCGCTAGTGGGGTATCAATTTTGTTTATCCTTTCAAAGAACCAGCTTTTGCTTTCACTTACTTTCTGTATAGTACGTTTATTTTCTATTTCATTTATTTCTGCTCGGATCTTTATTATTTCCTTTCTCCTGTAATTTTTTGGATTTTTTTGCTGTTGCTTTTCCAATTCTCTAAGGCTTGATGTTAGGTGATCCATTAGCCTTTTCTCTGTCTTCCTCTTATGTGCACTAATTGCTATGAACTTCCCTCTTATGACAGCTTTGGCAGTGTCCCAAAGATTATGGAAACTTGTATCTTCATTGTCATTGACTTCCAAGAATCTTTTGATTTCGGACTTTATTTCTTCGGTAATAGTGGAGTCATTCAGGAGTAGGTTATTTAGTTTCCATGTTTTTAGGTATTTTTGAGGAATTCTCTTGAAATTAAACTCGAGTTTAATTCCATCATGGTCAGAGAAGATGCTGGAAATAGTTTCTATGCCTCTGAATCTGCAGAGGCTTGCTTTGTGTCCTATGATGTGGTCAATCTTCGAGAAAGTTCCATGTCGGGGTGAGAAAAAACTATATCTTGTGGTTTTTGGGTGGAAAGTTCTATAGATGTCTGTTAAGTCCAATTGATTTATGGTATCATTTAGGTCCTTGATCTCTCTACCTATTTTTTGCTTAGATGATCTGTCCAGAGGGGATAATGCGGTGTTGAGATCTCCAACAATTAGTGTGTTGCAGTCTATCGATTGACGCAGAAAAAGCATTTGATAAGATACAACATCCCTTCATGATCAAGACTCTTAGCAAAATCGGCATAGAAGGGCCATTTCTCAATACAATAAAAGCCATCTATGAAAAACCCATAGCGAACATCATCCTGAACGGAGAAAAGCTGAAAGCTTTCCCACTAAACACAGGAACAAGACAAGGATGCCCACTTTCTCCTCTCCTTTTCAATATAGTACTGGAAGTCCTCGCCAACGCAATCAGAAAAGAGGAAAAAATAAAGGGCATTCGAATAGGAAAAGAAGAGGTGAAACTCTCTCTATTTGCAGATGACATGATTGTATACATAGAAGACCCAATGGTCTCCATGGAAAAACTACTGGAAGTAATACATGAATTCAGTAAAGTTGCAGGATATAAAATCAATATACAGAAATCGATAGCATTTCTATATACGAATAACAGGCAGACTGAGATAGAACTGAAAAAACTTATTCCGTTTACCATAGCCACTAAAAGTATAAGATATTTAGGAATAAATCTAACCAAAGAAGTTAAAGACCTCCACAAGGAAAACTACGAGAAGGTAAAAAAAGAAATTGAAAATGACACAAAAAAATGGAAGGACATCCCATGTTCATGGATTGGAAGAGTTAATATAATCAAAATGGCAATTCTACCCAAATTAATCTACCTATTTAATGCAATGCCAATCAAAGTACCAGACACATTCTTCACAGATCTAGAAAAGACAATCTTAAAATTTGTCTGGAATCATAAAAGACCCCGTATTGCCAAAGCACTTCTACACAAGAAGAATGGAGTGGGTGGCATCTCAATCCCCGATCCAAAAATATATTACAAAGCTGTGGTAATAAAGACAGCATGGTATTGGCACAGAAACAGACATGTGGACCAATGGAACAGAATAGAGTCCCCAGAAATAAGTGCCCAAACATACAGTCAACTGATCTTTGACAAGGGGTACCAGTCAATCCAGTGGGAAAATGAAAGCCTCTTCAGCAAGTGGTGCTGGAGAAACTGGACTTCCACTTGCAGAAAGATGAATCTGAACCCCTACCTCTCTCCTTTGACAAGAATCAAGTCAAGGTGGATCAAGGATCTAAATCTAAGACCTCAAACTATAAAGCTGCTCCTGGAGAATGCTGGGGAAACTCTGGGAGACATTGGTGTAGGGAAAGACTTCCTAAAGAAGACCCTCAAAGCAGAGTCCATCGTCCACAAAATAGACAAGTGGGATTACATCAGACTAAGAAGTTTCTGCATGGCCAAAGACACAGTAGTTAGTGTGAATCGACAGCCCTCAGAATGGGAAAATATTTTTGTAAATGTTGCATCAGATAAGGGACTGATAACCAGAATACACAAGGAACTAAAAAAGGTGTTTGGAAAGAAGATGAGCAACCCTATTAAAAGATGGGAGAAGGAGATGAAGAAAACACTCTCTAAAGATGACATACGAATGGCCAAAAGGCATATGAAAAAATGTTCAACCTCCCTCATCGTAAGGGAAATGCAGATAAAAACAACAATGAGGTACCACCTAACCCCAGTCAGATCGTCTAATATTAAAAAAACAAAAAATGATAAGTGTTGGCGGGGGTGTGGTGAAAGGGGAACTCTTTTACACTGCTGGTGGGAATGTAGATTGGTCCAACCACTGTGGAGAATAATTTGGAGATTCCTCAAAAATCTACAGATAGATCTGCCATATGATCCAGAGATCCCACTCCTCGGTATCTACCCAAAAGACAGAAGAATCCTTCATTGGAAAAGTGCTTGCACATCGATGTTTATTGCGGCACTATTCACAATTGCTAAGTCATGGAACCAACCCAGATGCCCCCGTATGGAGGAATGGATTGAAAAACTGTGGCACATATACTCTATGGAATACTACTCAGCCATAAAAACCAACAGAGCCCTGGCTTTTGACAGAAAGTGGAAGAATATGGAAGATGTACTGCTGAGTGAGGCAAGCCAGGCTATGAAGGAGAGACATTGTATGTCCCCACTTAACATATACCGTTTGTCTGCATTCTATGTCTGAAACTGATTGACCAACAGTTGAACAAACACAAGAGATGGGTGTGAATGTCAGATGAGGTGTATGTGGAGGAGTGGGGCCCAACGAAAGACATTTGGAGAAGGGATACAGAGGTAGAGCATTGACGGGATGGGGAGGTGTGGTGTTATCTGTTGAAGATATTTCGATCAACGGGTCTGGGGAGAAATGTTCACATATCGAAATGGTCTCATTGTAAGCCAAACAATATGATTGAAAGTATATACAAAAATAAATAAAGTAATTAATAAAAAAAAAAAAGTCTATACTTCTACTTTATCTTAGCATGTTAAATGTGTAAGATTAGCAATTTTTGGTTATATCCACATTTTCAGGTCTGCATGAGACTACTTTCTGTCAATATCTGAGTTTTTTGTTATTATACTTGTATCATTCTTTACAGAAGTAAAAGTATTCTTCTACCTTTTTCCTTTTCCAAGATATTAATTTTTTTATTTGCTCATAGTCTATGATCAGAGCTGTATCACACACAAAGCATAATAAACTAGTTTTCCTATGTACCAAAAATAAACATATACAGAAAATATAGAATTGGTAGGCTCTTTAGACTCTGAAGGATTTCATTTTCTATGACCACTTACTGCACTACATAGAAAAATAACAATAAGAAGAAATTAAGTCTGAAATCAGGACCAACAGTTGGTGTAATGGCCATGTTGCTGGACTCCCATGTAGTTGGTAGTGGTTTGGGTCCCAGACCTGGTGACTTAAACTCACACCAGGCGCGTGTGCGTGCGTGCCCAAGATCCTGAGAGGAGAATGGAGGAGAAGGGATTGTGGCATGGCCATCCCCCCCTGGGGGGGGGGTGATTTCTCACTTTCTGTCTCTCTCTTTCTGCCAACTGCATGTGCCCTATAGCAAAAACCTCTCAAAAAAGAAGAAGAAATTAAGTCTGAACTCAATAAAATGGCTGTTTATTTTCTCAATATGTACATACATTATTAGCACAGTATAAAACAAGATGCATAGCAAATAGCAAGGATTATTTTGTCAAAATGAGGTAAAGAACATTAAAATAGAAGTCAAAAGTATGGTTTATACAACTGATAGGGCAGAACTTCTAAACTTGTCATTTATGTAAGATTTTGACCTATATGTTTTAATTCTGTTCTAACTCTCTTAAACAAAGCAAGGAAATAAAAATTTATTCACATAGAGTATATAGAATAATAATTTGGTGTGAGTTCACTGTTTCTTACACATATTCAACATATATTCAGTTGATTTTGGTCACATGAATTAGACCTTGAAAGGCACGTTCTATGCACCATATTTGACATCTGTGAATTTTAGTTCAGTAGAAACAGAAACAAAATCTCCATACAATTCTTTTTTTTTTTTTCTTTTCATTTTTTTCACTCATCTGAGAGGTAGAGACAGAGAGAGAGGAAAATGAGGTATCACCGCCACCACCCCACCAAGAGGCAATGTCTATGCCACAATAATTCCCTCTTCTCCAATTCTCATTTGGGGATTTGGGGAACACATGAACAAGAGCCCCACAGGATTTTTAAGCTTCTAAGTCCAGGACTTGAACTACTCAGTTAGCCATGTAGAACCCAATTGCCTTAACTTACACCACACTACCTGCTGGCCCTCTCCATACTATTTTTTTAAAGCACAAACAACAATTTTTTTGGTTGTTATTGCCAAGGAGATAAGTAATTCCAATGGACTGCTTTGTAAGACAAGATTTTGCCTAAGGAGAAACACGCACACATACTACAGATTTTCTGTGACCTTTTAGAGGACTCCTCATGTGTGAACTAGTCGTGTTTTTCCTGTATTTCCCCATTTGGCAAGTGCTACAGAGCTTTAGAAGACGGATCCTCAATAATATTATGAAATAATTGCAGCTATGTTAAAACCTTGAAAATTTTTTAAAAAGAATTATATATTTATTTAATTCTATTTATTATTATTATTATTATTATTATTATTATGTTTTTAATTTGACCAGAAGTACACAGAGAAAGAGAAAGTTAAAACAAGAAAGTGAGCTGTCAGGTCTGGTACTAAAATTGCAGTCTGCTGTGTAGGAGTCCAGTGCCTTAACCACCACACCACCTCCCAGCCCCAAAACCATGAAATTTTAATAGTTTTTATCTCTTTGGGAATAATGATCACTTTTGGTATTTGAAGGAAAATCTAGACAACTGCTCATCCTTGTAAACTTTAGTTTTTACTTTGCCAAATAATACCAGCCGTGCTTTCAGGCTGGTACTTTTTATACCACTATCAAAAACAAACAAACACACAAACAAACAAACAAAATAATAGCTTGCAAATTCCTGTTTTGTTTTTCTCAAAAACTTGTCTTTAGCCTGTAATAGTGACTCTATAACCCAAAAGCCTAATTGCTAGGTATAGTGTCTCTTTGACATCTTCCATGAGAATTAAGATCATATTGCATTCATATAATTCATTAGCATTAAGTTTCTTTAGTTTCACGTTAATAGGTAACATATATCTAAAAAATTAAGCTATTCATCTGGACTGGTCTGAGATGTATTTCATGTTGAGTAAATTCTTTATACAAGCTAAATGATGTATAGTAATTGAATGTATACAAAATAATAACAATAATAACAAAAATGTGAGCTATTATCCTTTACAATTAGTTCAGCAAAATGTCACTTAGATATTACATTTAAATTACGCTAATATTAACAACTCAAAACTACTAATTGTTTTTGTACAAATTATCTTAACTCCTAAGGATGTGAGTATAAACATGGATTTTGAGAACGCAGAACTTCAAAGCTAGACATTTCTGGGAAGGTCGATTGAGCAATATTTACTTTTTATTAAAAAATGGTTTCTTTAAAACAGACAATTTAACTGACTTGTATTTAGAGAGATCTAGATAGATGAAAGTGAATGAGCATTTCTGAAGAACAGTTAATTTAGCAGCTGATATTAATTGATAAACTATTATTACAGCACTATATATTGTCATATGATATTGAATTATAATGTAAGTATATTATACTGAAATGCTCATCTTTCTAATTAAACTTAATAAAATATTTTAAAGTGAAGTGAAGTAGGCTTAACACTCACCAGAAAATAAAAGAAAATTAGATGACTTTCAGCATTATACTGTGGTTTCACATATACTCAGGCAGGTCGTGCAGTAGAACGCACCCCTGCAATAGTTCCACATCATTTAACCCTGCAGTCCACAGAGAATGCCACTGAAATTGGCTGGGAAATGCTTCCATGATAGAGATATCAATTGGTTATTAATTAGCTAATGGAGGGAAGAGGATGAAATTGTGCCTAGATCCTAGTGTTTTGCATTGCACCGGGGGGCCAACATCTTCAGATTGTTGTCAGGAGATTTATTTTGTTGTTATTGCTGTTGTTTTAAGAGGATACTATTTGTTTCCAAATCTGGAATATTTGAATTATGTGCATTGAGCTAGGTTCTTCCTTTTCACTTTGGAATGGGTGGTTTGGGGCTTCTTGCATGAATTTAGGGGCTCAGCATTTGCACATGGATCTTCCTGTTCTTGAACTAATACATTTCTTAGATCCTTTTAAAGAAATCTACCATTTGAAGATACTGAATCTGCAGGATTAACAAAAACTTACTTCAGAAAAACATAATTTGACTTTATGATGACTCAGCCTTATCTGATGTCCTATTTTATTTAATATTCCCCTAGTATAGCAGGCACAATCATTTCCAGTGTCGTTTCTTTGTTTTCAAAATTCAAAGCCCATTTAAACACTTGCATTCGAAATCTCAAGCAAGCCAAAAAGAATGAATAGATTCTTTGTTATTCAATAAAAAAAGTTTCCGTATTTTTGCTATGGTGCACAAATATTTTCATACATATTCAAATGAAATGCATTCTTTCCCAGAATGTTCAATAGAAGACTATAGTAGTGTCCCATCATGGTATATAACCTTTCTCAAGAAAGATTGCACCATACCGGACATCTAGTTCTTCACTCCCTTCTGGTCTGTTCAGTGAAGTGAGGTCAATAAGCATGAACCAGATTTCTGCTTCTTTAAGCTTTCTCTGTTTTCCCCTCATACCTACTTTCTTTCTGTCACAGTTTTAGAGTATGACACGCCTCTATTTCTGTGCAAGCCCAATCCTCTAAGCAAGCTCTTTGCTTCTGTCCCTTTTCTCTCTTCTGGGATTATTCTTCAGCTCTCAAGTCCCTCATTTTTCTCTTTTAGACCTTTTTTCTACAGGTTCCCTAAGAAGCACATGAGGCACCATCCCAGAATAGACAAGCATAAGTCAGTAAAACCCAGACTCCCAAGGCCGGTGTAGTCTCTCATTTTCTGGATGGTATTCAAGTTGTGTGTGTGTGTGTGTGTTTTTTTTTTTTTTTTTTATTCAGAATACACATATGCGTGTTTAAGAGGAAAAAAGAAACAACTACAGAATATTTATTTATGTTTTTTTCTTTAGTCTTACAGAATCTACTTAAAACAACTGTTGTCTAAAATTAATTAGGTCAGTTCTATTCCCTCTCACACCTCCTGTAGTACGACTTGATCATTCATTTGTAGCACAGTTCATACCTTTGCCATGGTTTACATTCCCTTGAGGATTCATTCTCCTGAGAGCCTCGTTTGTGTACAGTAAAACTACTCACAACATTCAGCTCCACATGACTTGACGAATGCTAACATACAGAACAGTTCCAGAATGCCAAAGTCTCCCCATGCTAACTCTTCATAATCAACCATTCACCCCTTCTATACGCCTGTAACCACCAGTCTTTTTCCATCCTATATATATTCTTGCTTTTCCGGAATGTCATATAGATGGAATCCCATAATATGGACTCTTCTGTCCGTCATCACAGCTAGCAAAGTGCATTTAACAGTCATGTATGATGTTATGTTAAGCAGTAGCCCTTGTTTTTCTTTCAAAGTTTGTTTTTCTGCCAACAGTGAAGAGACTGAGGGAGAGAGAGAGAGAGGTATCCCTAAAAGGGTCATTCTACCATCTATCCCCAGTTTCTTCAGTCTCAGATGATAGATGTGTGTGTCTGAAATGTTTAGGGAGGTCTTTGGATGTACACACCCAGAGCCTTCCCATGTGGCTCAGTCAGAGAACTTTGCTTACCATTACACTGCATTGACCCCTCCTTTTATTAGCTAAGAAATATTCTAGTACATGAACATAGCATGGTTTATTCACTTAGCCAATGAAGGAAATCCATTGTTGTTTTTGTACATAGGTAGAGATTAATAAAGCTGACATACACATGTGCACAACTTTTCATGTGAACATAAATTTTGACTTCATTTATGTAAATACCTTGAAGCAAAATTACTAGATACTATGGTAAATGTATCTTTAATTTTGAAGACACAGCCAGACTGCTTTGAAGAGGTTGTTCCATTTTATTCTTGCTGGCATATATGAAAACTCCACTTGTGTCATATTCTCTCCACCACATGGAATTGCCTTATTTTTTATTTTTCCCAGTTAGTTTGGTAGATGTCATTTTGGCTTACATGTCCCTATTGACAAATAATGTTGTGTATCTCTTCATGGGTGTACTTGTCATGTGTGTCTCTTTGGTGAAGTGGGTTTTATATAGAATTTTGTGGTGATTTTTTTTTCCTTGAATGTACTCTCTCCCTTTTTTAAAAAAATTGACAGAGGACATGTGTACTATCCAGAGATAGAGAGCAGGAAAGTGAGAAAGCATCCCCCTTCTCCCATGGGGAATAGTCATATTGCAATCTCTTCAATTTCTTCCTCTTTGAGGATTTTGGGCACTCACAGACATGCACCCAATGTGTATTTCAAGCTATCAGGTCAGAAACTTCAACTACAATGATGGCCATCTGAGTGGGATCCACCTGCCTCAACCACCACATCATAGGTTGGCCCTATTAAAAAAAAATCTGTGTGTTCTTTCTCAGTAACCACATAACCAAGTGAAATCAACTCCCTGACTAAGAATACTGTGATAGAACAAATGCTGTCTCCTTACTTAATTGGCTTTACATCCCATATTCCTAGATTTCTTTTTAAATTTTATATTTTATTTTTTTACAATTAAAGTATGAATTTACTTCGGTACGAAGACTTTTTGAAATTCATACATATTTTTTCCATTACACATATTTCCATGAGCTTTTTTTAAAAACAATTAATTTTTAATTTTTTTAATTAATTAATTTACATTTATTCACTGAGCATCACCACAGCATACAACTGTGATTTCCCATCCAGAATATACTGCATAGTAGCTTAATCATGCATGTTGTTGTAAGGCTCCATCATTTACCAAGGTAGTCTTAGGTCACTTAATGCCATTTGCTCCCCATTTCCTTAAGTAAAGAATGAGGTTTGTCACACTTCTTACGGCATTGAATTGTTATGAATTGTTAAATAAATATATGCAAATAACTTTAAGCATTAAAGGCTGTATAAATGTTACCCATTATTACTTAGCATATTGTAATATAATTGCCTGTTTATAAGTGGCCAGGTAGAATGCATGCTTTTTAAAAATGAATACTTTATTTGCATTACCCATTTCTTGCACAACGCCAAGAATATCAGGTGATTGATCAATGCTTCATCAACATATTAATATATCATATTATCTCAAACTACTTTTCCATTGAGATGGTACCTACAGATTACAGAAGCAGGAACCTAACTGCATTGCTCTCTTGGCTTCATCACTGAGCATCATGTATCTAGGAAAGTAATGTAATTTCTTTGTACCTCAATTCTTTTACCATTTAAATGAAGGTAAATATAGTTCCTATTATCCAGGGTTGGTTAAATGTTGTATAAAATGGGGCTGGCAGGTGGTGTGGTGGTTGAGGATGCTGGACTCCCACACGGCCGACTATAGTTCAAATCCTGGACCTGGCGGCTTCCTTTCTCACTTTCCCCCTCTCTCTCTCTGTCCCTCTCAGGTCAAATCTAAATAAATAAACAAATAAACAAACAAATAAATACTTTTAAAAAAAGTTGTATAAAATAATACATGTAAAATGTATAATATAGTACTGGTACTTATTAAGTGTTTTATAAATAAAAATACAATAATTGTTATAAATAAGTATATTTAATATAATTATAGAAACATAACCATATTGTATATGTTTATCAATATAAGATGTTTATCAATATAAGCATGCTAATGATTGTTTTCCCTGTTCACTTTGGTTTTAATGCCTCCTCAGTCTGAGTTGACTGAAACCCTTTTTGCCTCTGAAATAGCAAATTAGTGTTATTTCCTCTCCTTTCTCTCAAGGAAAAATTAATTACTTCTGGTCTTTCAAAAATCTTTTATCTAATTTTAAAACATCCATATTTCACATTCAACAGGTATATGATTTTTATATATTTTTGTTGGTTTGTTGGTTTGTTTTTTTGCACACTAAATAGACCTGGGAGATGGGTTGATCTTTGAATTTAAACTATTGTTTAATCAAAAATATGTGATGCTCACTTTTTTCTCCTGCTAGTTAATTAATAAAGTAACTTACACTGATGTCTTTTAGCTATTTTTAAAATAGAACACATTTAAGTAGTATTATATATATATATTTTTCTTATACAACAAAGATTAACTGAGACAAATGGCTCAGATCCATACCCAACCTGTGGGAATTCTTAAAGTCATTCTGTAAAATCCTCAAGGCTCTGTACAGCCATAGCTAGGGGACGTTTCTCAGTATAAATATAGATACCATTCTCCAAATTTAGGCAATTGAAAGTTAGATTACTTTCCATAGAAAATTTCCTCTGGCTTTTTTACATTCACTGGGAAGATGAACAAAAAACAATAGGTCACATTAAAAAAATATATAAACCACTGACTGATACTATTTAATTATTCAGAATTACAACTATAAAATCTATATCACCATTGATTGCAAATGTTTCTATCTTTACAATTGTCGAAGCTTCTTTTATTTTTTTTAAATTTTGAGGTGTTTTATATTCTATACTACTCAAAAAATAACTTTTGACCATTTTTATATCTTTTCAGCAATCTCTCTGGCCACATACATTTACCTTTTTATTCTTAGACAAGTTTCTGTTATCCTTTAGACATTTTTTTCCTTGGAATAACTCTTCTTTTGGACAACTTTTCTAATCTTAGCACAAAAATGGTGCTGGTAACTTTGGTATTATGCAACCACACGATATTTCCATAGGCCTACTCCATCAATACTTGTAGCATGATTATTTCCACTACATGCAGATAAGTGCCACTGGATGATCAACTTTTTTTTTAAAGAATTATTTTATTTAACTTTATTTATTAATATTATCATTACTATTTTCCAGTTTGATCAGAGAGACACAGAGAGAGAGAGAGAGAGAAAAAGTGAGAAAGCAAGCCACCAGGTCTGAGACTTGAACCATGGTCGGCCATGTGGGAGTCCAGCGCCTTTAACCACCATGCCACTTGCCAGCCCCTGGATGATCAACTTTTGAATCATCATATTCTACTAGGACATAAGTTCTATGACGATGAAGTCACAGAAAGAATGGCAGGTGTTTGTATATGTTTGCACCCCAATCCACAGCTATTACCATGGCCTGGGATTCTAGGGAAAAAAATGAAGATTTTTCATATACAAGAATGATAAACACCTATGAATAATGCTAAACATGTTTCTATGCTGTAGAATGCCAACCTTTTGACAGTATGGGAAAAAGCATTAAACACTTTCAACTCCATCAAAATTTTGACATTTTTTTAAAAGACATATTCACTAGACACACTAACTTTGCCCATGGAGGGATACTGTGCATACTGCATACTACGGGAAGCTTAGTCAGGGGAAAAGAACAAAAATAAGAGAACCATATGACACTTGGTATGACCACAGAGAGATACAAAGTACAAATACAATGTGACAATTAAGAGACTGTGTGACAATTTTATGTTAGTATATTAAAGAAGAGATATATAATTAGTTTTCTTTCTTTTTTTTTTTTTTTTTGGAGACATGTTTTCTATAGGGCATGTGTGCTCACCTTAGAGACAGAGACAAAGAGATAGAAAGCAAGAACTCCCCTGCGGCGGGTGAGGATGGGAGCCACAGTTCCTTCTCCATTCTCCTTTGGGGACTTGGGGCACGCACGTTCAAGAATCTGATGTGAATTTTCAGCCATCTGGTCCAGAATTCAAACTGTGGTCAGCAACATGGGAATCCAGCGACTGAACCATCTCTACTACTTGGTGATGGCATTCAATCAACTGTGGTAATAATAATAATTAAAAGCTGGAAAAATGACCACAACATTTAAATTCTACCTTCTTATCTTTACAGAGAGCTTTAAAATACATCAACAACTATATCCAGGAAAATAAATAAAACAAAACAAAAAAACAAAAACAAAAATAAAGACAGACATTTATTTTGAGGAATTTTTTCATTTTCCTGTTTTCTTCTCTAACAAATTATGAAACAAAAGATAAGGGTAGGGTACTATGATGTTATCCAAGTTTCAGGTCCAACCAGTCCAGGATCGTGGGCACATGTGTGCCTGTTGTACTCAGGGAGAAGTCCAGATATAAACTCAGAACCATCCATGTGAGTTTGCCTTGCAGACTGTCTTTTTTTTTACTGTGGCACCACTGTCTGGTTCCCCCAAGTCTAATGTTTGTTTATTAATTAATATTCAGTAGCTTTCTGGAAAACTAAGACTATAAAATATATGTATAAAACTTTTCAAAAGTTTCTAATTTTAAGTTTTATGCCCAGAAGAATCATGTAAGAGTAAACAGTTTTCTAATGCGGAGATATTAACAGTGCCTGAAACCATTTTCAAATTTCCATAAGGGGACTAAATTAAAGCTGTCATTGTAGGCTCCAAATGACTCATCACAATAGTTTATTACAGGCAAAGTATGTTTTATTCAACCTCTTTAAAACAGGAACAAGTGTATAAAACATAAATACTAAAATAGATATAACTGAGTTTAGATTTTAAATAAATTTCTAATGCATTCCTCTTTTAGACAATCTGACTCATGTATTCCGATATTGTTTTAATTCAACCTGGCAATATTTTACCATAAATTAAAATTTCTGTTCTGCACATAAAATGCATTCTAGATATATTTATTTTTCCCTTCACCAAGATAAGCATATTTTATATCCATTAGCTTTGAATTATACATAAAATATTCAAATAAATTATTAAAATTTAACCACTTAGAGTTAAACTAATCAGTAAAATGTCATTGAAAGACCTATTGAGAAATTTGGGGTACAACCAAACAAAAGATAATATTTTAGCTTATGTTTTTCTTCATGGAGAGGATAAAGAAGAAAAGCTATCCATATTTGTGCATTTTAAAGTAGAGTTTGTAAATGGAATACTTTAGATAAACGATAAAATTAAGTATAGAGAATGCACTATTTCAAGCCAGGAAGAAAATACTCTATAAAGGTGCTTAGAGATCTCAAGGGACAGTGAATTTAGGTTCAGTATAGGGGAAACATTTCTAATAAACTCCTGAGAAAAAGCAGGAAATAGTCTTCTTTAGAGTCCTTAAAAATGCTGACTTAATTTGCAGGGTTGAGATTGCCCACAGAAAAGAGATTTGGAGAAAAGACTTGTTCTATCTGTATACAGTTGTTTAATTTGCATGAGGGTATATAGAAAACAGCACTGGGCACTTTCTGGTAGTTTTCTTATCCTTACTTCAACCCAGAATGAATGATCCAGATGGAGCCTGTGCCATGCAACTCACAGGACCACTTTCTGTATTTTCTAACTCCCAAGCAGACACATACTGAACATGTTTATCTATCTGAAAACATGTACATGTTTCCTAAAATATTTTCACACTAAAATAAATGTATGTGTGGTTTTAAGAGGAAAAGGAAAAAAGGGGAGGAAAGAAAAAAAAGCTCTATTAAGATGAGTTTTCCGAGCCATAAACAAAAGGTCCGAACTGTGAAGAACTTCGTATTTTAGTAAAAGGTTATTTTATTAATTTCTTTATTTAATTTAGAAGAAAATTTGCTAGAGAATGTGTGCACTCACTAGAGAGAAAGAGAGAAAAGAAAAGTTCTGCATATAAAACACTTCTAGAAAAGGAAAGAAAAGAGAAAAGAGAGAAAGCACCCCAGATAGAAGATTGGTCATGCTGTAATCTCTTCTCCATCTCTCCCTCTTTTCGAGAATTTGGATAAGCACACTGTGCTTGTGTAATTTTTAAGCCTCAAGATATGGGCTTTAAAGCATGGTGTCGACCCTTGGGATCCAGCTGCCTCCTGCTGGATCCCAAAGGGATGACTCCTTTCATTGTTACAAATGGTGTCATTATTAACCACACCACTGCAAAATGTCAGATCCCCTTTTTAAAAAAGGGAATCTGGGAACCAGCAGTTAGCGTAATGGCTATGTCACTGGACTCCCACGTAGTCGACCGCGGTTTGCGTCTCGGACCCGGTGGCTTACAACTCACGCCGGGCGCGTGTGCGTGCGTGCCCAGGATCCCGAGAGGAGAATGGAGGAGAAGGGATTGCGGCGTGGCCATCCCCCCCTGGGGGGGTGATTTCTCGCTTTCTGTCTCTATGTCTCTCTCTGTCTGTCTGGCGAGCGCACGTGCCCTATAGCGAAAAACCTCTCCAAAAAAAAAAAAAAAAAAAAAGGAATCTGTGGGAGGATTTTCAAATAAGGATAATTATAGAAATGGTTTAGATTTATTGTGCATAAGTTTTACCTTTCTCTTAGTTTTTTTTAACAGTGATTATAATTATGCTTAGCCAAAATAAACATATTAGCCATTAATTTTCTGTTGAAATCATGTACTGCTTATGTATAAAATGTGGAAGAAGTTTTTTTTAGAGTTTTGTTGACAAAGTACGTCAAAATGCTTACACTGTGCATACCATTTGACATTGCAATTCTATTTCTAGAAATTCACCCTAATAAAATTATCTGAGGTTTATGCAAATAATAAACTATGAATATGATGGGACTTTAGGAAGTTTGTGGAAAACAGAATTAAAACTAGTTTATTTTGGTCCAAAAATATTTGAAATCCATGCATAGCTTCATAAAACACACTTCCCATGAACTATGTAACTGCTCTTGTGTGTTTGGCATATTATGTTTTTTAGCAAAATGAATTTTAAAAATATGTCAAAAAATTAATACATATATGTGTATATATATCCTGCACTTATAATAAAACACTATAGACCTTGAAAATTGTGTTCTAAGTTACAGAATTCTTCTGACAAATAGAAAAAAGTCACCTCCATGATCATTCTGAAATATTAACATAAAAATACATTTAAAAAGTGTGTTTACATTTCTCATACTAAGCCCAGCTTCTGTGCCATAGCTGGTGGCCTACCAGAAAGCTGGAAGCCATGTGTCAATCTTAGTTCTAGTCTATGGTCTCATTGGTCTGAAACCTCGCTGGACATGTGCTCTTTTGCCCAGGACCCTGGCAGTCTGGAGGACTGTAGAAAGGAGTTTATGGTCAGGACCAGCAGGTGGCATGGTGGTTAAGTGTGCTGGACTCCTACGTAGAGAACCATGGTTTGAGTCCCAGACCTGGTGGCCTGCTTTCTCACTTTGCCTTTCTCTCTCTCTCTCTCTCTCTCACTCTGCCCCTCTCTGGTCAAAATTAAAATACATAATGTTAAATAAAGTGATTCTTTAAAATTTTTTTTAAAAAAGAAGAAAGGAGTTTATGGTGTGACAGAATCCTGTGGTGTCTTCTTTCCTCCCCTTCTCTCTCGTACATAAACACAAGCTTTATCAATTTTTGTTTTTTTTACAATTAAAGTATGAATTCATTTTGGTACAAAAACCTTTTGAAATTCATATGTAATTTTCCCATTACACATATTTCCATGAGTTTTTTTTCCTGAAACTTTTTTTAATGAATTGAATTACATTCATTCCCTAAGCATCATCACAGCAAGATTTATAATCTTTTTAAAAAATCCTCTTATTATGCATCTTTCCACTTATAGGAATAAAATAATTTGCAGTTTGAATTGGTATACATTTTTCCCACTCCTGGAAATCTCGAGAATTGATTGTGAATTTTAACAGGGATTTGTATTTAAATTATTATTAGTTATTTTCCTAGCACATTTTGACTTTCTTATTCCAACAGGCAATTTATTATGAATAAGGATATGACTTTAACTTACTTAGAAACACATTAAAAGGGGATCTAAGTACTACTGCCTTGGATGAATTCTAGAAAACAATCAGTATAAATGACCCCCAAATCTAACTTCTCTCAAAAGCAAGAATAAATACAAAAGTTTTTTTTTTTTTTTTTTTTTTTTTAAGCTTTTGGAAAACTGATCAAAACAGGAAATAAAAGTATATCTCAATCTTAACCATTTGTCAATATCTACACAGTATTTCTGGAAAAATTAAAAATAGCTCTCTTTATGTTGGTAGTATAGACAGTTGTTATTTGCTTCATTTAAAATAAGTATAAATAAATATGAATTTAGAACTTGTTCAGTTAGATTTAAAAATAAAAGAGTTTCTTTAGTTCTCTGAACTAGTGAGGCAACTATCGTTTTAAAAATAAACTTCTTAAAATATTAATGAGTAATAAGACATTAGAAAAAAATTAAAATTATGGTAACAAAATTAGGCATTAAAATATAGGCATTGACATTGAGAAAATTAGGGTATTGTAAATTTTCAGAGAGGCTTTTGGAACACTAATTCTGATAATAATTAATTAGATGAATTGTTCTGGGTAACAAAGAGAAAGACATAGAAGAAGAGAAACAGATAGTAACTGGCAGTCAAATGAATTGAATTTCCAGTGCCTTTGGGGAAATCGGGACTTTGAGCTTATTGAGGCCCCAGCCACTAACTAGCATATGCATTCCAGAAAGGTGGAAATAAAACATATCTCAATACAGTTAGGGAAATAGCAACCAAGATGCCTTCAGAGGAGTGGATGATAACTCCTTGGGAATAAGGCTGTGGGTGTTTCTCGGATAAATCCTTGTAGGGGTAAAAGGGAGAAAGAATATGCTACACAGAACACAGACGGAAGCTACCTGGAAGAAGTCTGAGGAAGTGTCTGAAGACAGGTGGTGAACTGTATGTGAAAATACTGGCTAGGACATGCAGCAAGTATGACCAGTCAGAAAAGTCATTGCAGCTCAGTTTCACATATCCTCCAAGGAAGTGACCAAATTGTGTTTGCTGCAGGGGATTGCCGAAAACCTGTAGCTCTCAGTGATATTCAGGAATCCACATATGTGCTATGTAAGAGTAACGTTTGGGGAACCAGCAGTTAGCGTAATGGCTATGTCGCTGGACTCCCACATAGTCGATCGCGGTTCGCGTCCCGGACCCGGTGGCTTAAAACTCATGCCGGGCGTGTGTGTGTGCGTGCCCAATATCCCAAGAGGAGAATGGAGGAGAAGGGATTGCAGCGTGGCCATCCCCCCTGGGGGGTGATTTCTCGCTTTCTGTCTCTCTGTCTCTCTCTGTCTGTCTGGCGAGCGCACGCGCCCTATAGCGAAAAAATCTCTCTCAAAAGAAAAAAAAAGAGTAACGTTTGATATATGTTACCTATCATTTTGAGCCATCCAAAACTTTTAAACTATTGAAACTTAATTAATTGATTTGTTCCACTTATGAGAAATATATATCAACCATACAAAATTAGGAAACTTAAAAACT
Source organism: Tupaia tana (assembly GCA_026018925.1). Classification (NCBI taxonomy): domain Eukaryota; kingdom Metazoa; phylum Chordata; class Mammalia; order Scandentia; family Tupaiidae; genus Tupaia; species Tupaia tana. The sequence continues at coordinate 195,637,036 of JAKSZU010000001.1, read as the reverse complement.
ACCAGAAAAAAAAAAAAAAAAAGAATGGTTATCATGTTATCATGTCCCCCTTCCTTCAGACCTTCAGAATGATCATGAATGCATCTGAACTATAATCTGTAGTTTGTAGTCTTTTGTTCCTTTGTCCTTTCAACACACCTGTCTGGCAAAACCTGACAGCTGGATGAATCCAATTTTTTGCCTTCTCTTAGTTTACACCTGGGTAGTAAAACCCAGCTGCCACTATAAATTTATGGTTCAACATCAACCAGATTTTCAAATCTTTCTGACAGTCCTAGGATGGGTCTTCCAAATGTTCATGGAAAATGCATATTATGGAAAAATGATGCATGGATTTTACATTTTTTTTACAGCAAAATAAACTTAGAGTTTAATTCCATTGTTCTAAGTACTTTTCTTAAGTCTCCTCATATCTCTAGAGTCATTGGCTTCCTGCATTTTTTTAAGTGATCACCTCCATTCCCTTTTTTATTCACAGGATGATGTTGTCTCTTATTTTAAAAGGAAAAGAGAAGCCAGGCTGGGAGGAGAGGAGGCTCATAGCATGCCATGCTCATATTTGCAAAGCAGCCTATCTCTGCCCTTATCCTATCCTTTTTGCTCTTTCTCTTGTCATGCCCACATTTGGGCTTCAATTGACCTTTTTCAGCCTTTACACGTACTTCATTCGCTCAACTCAGAAATAAAATATATTACATACTATTTTCTCAAACCTACACCTTTTCCTTCTACTCTTCTTGCTTTCACAACCAGATATATCAAAAAGATACCTTCATCCAAATGTTTCATTTATGCTTACATCCCCTGCACTTCTCCATAGGCAATTATAGCACAGTGTAACTTACTACCCTTCAGCCAAAATCTCTCTTGCTAGGATGTCATTAATTATTTTTCTTAAAGAATTATTTATTTATTCATCTCTTCCTATTATTTTTCAATATGACCAGAGAGAGACAGAGAGAGAGATAAAGAGAAAGTGAGAAAGCAAGTTGCCAGGTCCGGGACTTGATCTGTGGTCTGCCATGTGGGACTGTGCTCTTAACTACCATGGCACCTGCTGGTCCCTGGTTGTCATTAATCCTAAGGCACACTTTTGTATTTATGATCTTCCATTAATCTCTTTACATATGAATAGTCTTTGACAGGTTGATCACTTTTTCTCAACTCACTTTCTTTGGTTTCTATGGGACTCCACTGTCCTTGTTTTCTTTTACTCTATGAATTCCCTACTAATTGATTTTGTTGACTTAACCTCTCATTACTGTTGATAGAGTTTCTTGAGGTCCTCTTCTTATACATGGTATCCAACATTATGTGAGGCATTTTATAAGTGCAAATCTTTAAAAATCTTTTTTAAATTGTAGTTCCAAATATCTACCTAATTTTATCATTTCTGGGTGGACACCTGAAAGAATCAAAACTTGATTACTCAAAATAAATCTATATTCCCTAACCTTCAGACCTGTTTTCCAACGAGGTCTGATCCCTCTCTCAATCTGCAGCACTCTAGTCCACTCAAGTATCCACACAAGAGACTTGAAAATCATTCTCGACACCTCATCTCTTTTGCTTTCGACATTCAATCAATCTTCACACCTTAGTGACGCCATTTCCTAACTATATCTCTGATCATCACATTGTATCCATCTTTATTACCTTCATCATTTACTTCAAGCCATGTTTATCTCTCCTCTGAACATCTACAATAATAACCTTTCCAAAAACATGTCATATTTTCTCATTCTTGGGCCTAAAGCCTTCTAATACCTTTCTATTTCTCTTAAGGATAAAGACAAATCATATACAGGAGTACAAGCTCTCTAAGATCAAGCCTCAGCCTATATCTTTGTTAGATGAATGATCTGAAACTCTTCCCATCACAATGTCTTCTTTCTGTAGAAACTAAATATTTTCCTAGCCTCTCATATAACTGGGAAACATTTCAATATGGATATTTTTCCATATATATATGTATATGTAAGGGAAAATGGAGTTAATCAATGTAACATATGTTATTTTAGAGTGGATTATTAAAACCTTTGGTTCTTTTCTGATTACTTCTTGCCTTGATGTTGAAAATGATAGCTGGCACTACCATAGCCATCTTGGGTCTATGACGCATGTATAATGGCGAGGGTATTTTGTGACATATGTGAGCAGATAAACTAAAGAGAGTAATTTCTTTTAATGTGAAAAAAAGTGTCTCTTTTGAGAAAAGAATTAAAAATTCATTTGCTGTAAAAATATTCCCAATAATATATTATCAACTTCATCTCATGGTGTTTTCTCCTTGCCTTTCACTTTCAGACATGCAGTAATTTATTTTAAAAACTTAATTGGTAAATTAAATTAATTACTTAACTAATTAATTTTAAATTCTAAAACATAGCACTTTCTTTCACCTAAATGACTTTGCACAAACTTATTCCTGACTGGACAATCTCCTGACCTCACTCCTTACACTGTTACTAACTCCTTCAGTACTGATTTAGATAAATCACTACAAAGAGAACTACCTTGACCTCCAAATTAGGTTAGGTTCACTTGAAATGCATTATTAGTAGACTTCTTACTTTCTCTGTCTACATCAGCATTATAGTAGTAATTTAACCCTCACTCTCACCATTATATTTAGGTTATATGATTTTATTTTCCTAAAAACGAGAAGTGTATATATTTTTGACAGGATCTCACCTTCAAAATCCTCTGTCCAAGTCTTTCAGATGGCCAGGATTATAGGCATTCACTTCCTTACCCTGTACAGGTTGAGATCCGAATCTGGGCCTTCCACATGGGCCAAGCCCTGTGCAGCAGAGCCCTGACCCTAACGCTTGAGATACTGCAGCTAAGCATAGATTGTGTGACTTCTTTATTTTTTTCCTACCTTCCTCCCTCCCTCCCTCCCCCTTTCTCTGTCTACTTATTTCTTCTATGAGAAAGAGAAACAGGGAAAGAGGGAGGAAGGAATAGAAAGAGAAAAATAAGAACATCTAACAGGAGCCTGACACTATAATTCACCCTCAGCTTCAGTTTCAGTATGTTCAGGGAGGTCTCTGGACTTGAACTTGGGGCAGCCTAACAGAGAATCACATTTACCACTGGACCACCATCTGGTCTCTAGACTGTGTACTTTCCTATGGCACAAACTAGGTTTCTGTTACTCTGCAATTGATTTTCAGCACTTGTTATGACATCTAGTCTTTTTTTTTTTACATTTTTTTTTTTTTTTTTGAGAGGTTTTTGCTGTAGGGCGTGTGTGCTCGCCAGAAAGACAGAGACAGAGAGACAGAAGGCAAGAAATCATCCCCAGGGGGGATGGCCATGCCTCTATCCCTTCTCCATTCTCCTCTCGGGATCTTGGGCACGCATGCACACGCACCCGGCGTGAGTTTAAGCCACTGGGTCTGGGACTCAAACCGCAATTGACTACATGGGAATCCAGCAACATAGCCATTACACCAATTGCTGGTCCCAACATCTAGTCTTTTAATAACTACTGGTTAAATAGATTTCCTAATATAGCATGTTGATTGATAACTATGACAGCAATATGATCAAAATCTTATTGTTCCCCAAATACCTGAGACTCATAACTATTTTTGAAATGTCCTCTCACTGATTTGTGTCATTACCTTTATTATATTTTAAATACTGAAATGTGATCACAAACTATATATTCTGTTCTGCTTGTCTTTCTGTCTGTTCTTTATCTAAAACCACTCTTGTAGTTACAGCTTTACATTGTTTCAGATTTTTTTCTAATCAAGGCAAAATTTACATTCATCAAAACACATAGCTCTCTTGGGACCACGCTGGGTGCATGTGCGTGCGTGCCCAAGATCCCGAGAGGACAATGGAGGAGAAGAGATTGCAGCATGGCCATCCCCCCTGGGGGGTGATTTCTCGCTTTCTGTCTCTCTGTCTCTCTCTGTCTTTCTGGCGAGCGCACGCGCCCTACAGTAAAAACCTCTCCAAAAGAAAAACCCAAATAAATAACAGCTCTCACGTGGACTATTTGGTCTGTGATTCCCAGACACTTTGACCCCCCCTAACCCCAAATGTCTCAACTGTGTGGGACCTTCTTGTCCTCAGCTTCCCCCTCATTTCGTCTTGGGACTCTCTCCAGGCAGTAATGTAGAGCAATTGTAAGACTCAGTTTTCTTCCTTGACTCAGGAATCACTGTTCTTTATTCCTGATGTTCCACATCTGAAAACTGTTATTTTATACATTTTTATCTATTTTTAGTTATTTCCATTGTGAGGGGAAATTCAGTTCCTATTACTTCATATTGTCCAAAATGGGGTCACAGTTGACATAATTTAATTCTGCCGTCTTGCTCTTTGATTCCTAATCGCCTTATTTGTTTTTTCCTCCCTAAGTGTGATGGGAATAGTGAGTATTTTTCTGGTCTTAGGTTGGACTGTTGGCAGACATACAATACAAGAATATACAGTAAAAGGATACACTGCCACTAGGTGTCTCTTGGATCTGTGTTTACTAAGATTGCAATGTCCTTGCATATTACAGAAAAGTATAGAATGTTTAAGTCAACACATTATTTCTTATTGCCTAAATTAGAGTATGACAAGATTGACAAGCTCAGATCCACAGTAGTTCACAATATACCAGCAGGGAGGAAACACTGGAATAATTTTTTACTCTGTCAAAGGAAGTATCTTCTGTTGCGGTAAAAGTTTAACACCAATACCTAAGAAACAGAGCGTCACATACCAGGTCAGATTTCCTTTTAGCCTTCAGTAGTGTGCTAGTAATCAAATAGTGAGCCCATGACCATTTGAGTGGAGATAGAAAAATCAGTTAGAATTTTCAGTGAAATTTGATTGGCTCCACATATCAACTCTTGTTGTTCTGATCCATTTGGGATGATGTGTCACGTTGTAAAGTAAAATGCAATGCATCCGTGAAGGTCTGAGTTAACATTGTAGAACATGTTTAGTTGCAAATGTTGGTGTTTACCAGCCATAAATTCTCAATTATGCGTAGACAGTGACTACTGAAAACTTTGAGATTAGCTCCAGATAAAGTGTTAAGAAACAAACAGGACTGGCTCAGTACTGCCACAGTAATGCACTGTCCAGGTGATGCCACATCCATGTGTCAGATGGGAGTTCAGCCCCTTAGTTGACCTGTATATGTTGGGTGCCCACGATCCTACCTGGATGGGAAGGTTGGAGGACTGTGGTGTGGGACCCTGTTGAGAATTCTTGTCTTTCTCTGTCTCTCATACATATGTTCTGTTGAAAAAAAAAATTTTTGTTTTAAACTATATAATTCATAAACCTTTCCATTTTGCCTTTCATACAAAATCTTTGAAAATGATAATCAGGGACCAGCAGAAGGAATAATGGTTACGTTGTTGTACTCCCATGTAGTCAACCACAGTTTGAGTCCCAGACCAGGCAGCTTAATACTTATGCCAGGCTCGTGTGCATGCATGCCCAAAATCTCGATGGGAGAATGAAGGAGAAGGTATTGTGGCATGGCCATCCTTCCCTGGGGAATGATTTCTCGCTTTCTGTCTCTTTGGTAAGCACACATGCTCTATAGCAAAAATCTCTCTCAAAAAAATAAAAATGAAAATTACAGGCAACTGACAGAAATTTTGTATGAGTTATAATGGAAACAAAACAATGCAAGCCTTTTCTGAAAATGAAGCTTTTATGGGGCCAGCAGTTGACAGGGTGGTTAAGGAGCTGGAATCCCACATGTCAGATAAGAGTTCAAGTCCTGGGCCAGGTGGCTTACAAATCACACCAGGTACATGTGCATGCATTCATGGCCAAGATCCAGAGAGAAAAATTGAGATGGGATTGCATCATGGCCATGCCCCCCAGGGGATGATTGTTCACTTTCTCTGGTGAGTGCACATGCCTATGGTGAAACCTTAAAAAGATAAAAATAAAAAAGTCTTTAAATATTGTACTTCTAGGAGGAGATTTCTGACCTCAAGGCCCTTGTTTTTTTTTTTTTTTTTTTCCTTTGCAATTTCTATGAGATATTTCAATATCAGCAATTGCATTCATCTGTTTTTTTTTTCTTAAAGAAATCGGAGCTGGATTTCAGTACTTCCTAACCCCCTTCTCCCACTTAGAATGTTCTCTTTGCTATTAAAATTGTGGTCCATGCACAGAAGTACAGGAGGTGATTGTTCAAAATGCAGAACCTTAGGTCTCGGCTCAGACCTAAATCAGAACCTGCAAATGTTGACAAACGTCCCAGGTGATTCGTGTGCACACTGAAGTTGAGCTATACAGCATAATCTCTTCAACTTATAGCACCTAATGGCTTCAGCAAGTAACCTTGACACTAATAAAGCTTTGTTGAAATAAGCTGTGCAGTAAAACAAGGCTCACTGGGTACCGCAGGACCTTTCTGTAGGCCTGCAATGGCTCTCTGCAGCTGGAGAACGCATCACATGTATGCACATCCTTCGTGGCGAGCTCTCCCTGCTCTGTCCTAACAACTGCTTATTTCACATTCCAGGATGCAAAGATAATGACACACAAACTGAGTTTTCTTAGTAGCAGATTCCCCCTAGGCAGTTAGAGGAGTTCATTAGATGAATGATTTGATAAGGGCTGTTCTGAATTGGGCCCGCAGGGGCTGGGAGTCCTCAAATAGCTCTAGTTAGAAAGGAAAGATGGGAGGTAGTGGCTGGTGGGGAATACTCTGGAAAGATAGAGGGAGGCCTGGTGGCTACTAGTAGAATAGGAATGTGGGGAATAATATAAATCTCAAATGATACTTTGTGCTAGGTTGTTTGCTTTCTAGTTTGTGACATAAATCCTCTTTTCTGTGTCCCCATGGAATCTTCTGTAAAATCTACTTTGCTCCCTAGTGCTTTTTCAGAGTAGATTTTCTTTTTCTGAAGAAAAAGTGCTGGGCCCCGCTGTGAGGTCGGCATAAAGCAAAACCACAGGCTGCCCACTGGAGGGCAGCTGCCTGCCCGTGGGCTCCTCACACACTATGGCCTCTCCCCTCCACCTCTGCCTTTGTGAGCGTAGGAGGGAGTGGTGCAGAGTGCTTGAACTCACAAAAAGGTGGAGAGGATGGAGCTCTCAGGCCAAAAGGCATTCCCTGCTCCCTGGGAGGAGGAGAGAAAAAGGAGGTTTTTGGTTTGAGTGTTTCCATTATAGAAGCCATATCCTTTTTATCTCATTTACCCTTGATTCTGTGTTCTGGGAATTAAAACCTGATAGGTTGTTCTAAGAGTCAGAAAGAAGGCAAAATAAGCACTGCTATCTGTGTCCCTGGACATCTTGTATCTGTGAGGCCTTCCTGGTTATACCAGGGGATGATTAAGGAAGGATATGAGGCTGGTTAGCTCGTTTATCTTTCATTAATCGCTTTGAAACGTTTCTATGGTAGAAAAACTTGCCTTGTATTATGTGAATTTTCTGGAATTTTTTAAAAGAGGAACATGGTAATTTATAATATTTTCTGAAACTAGAGATATTTCATATGAAAAAAATAGGCTCTGACAGAGATGGTTAAAAAAAAAAATTAAAAAGAGGAACACATTTTGTTTCTTTCCGTCGTGAACTGGGCCACATATGGCACGGCATCATCTGGATGGAGAACCCACCCGGGGCCAGGTGTAGTAGCACACATGTACAATCCCAGCCACGTGGGAGGCACAATCAAGATCTTGAGCTTGAGTTCACCCTGGGGAGATAGCAAAACTCCGTCTCAAACAAATAAACAAAAACAAAAACAAAGAAAAACCTACCTATTTTGTCGATTTTTCTAAGAGTTAGACTATATCTTATTTTTTTCTTCATGCCTCTTTTTCTTCTCTTGCTGTCCCAGCAGTGCCAACTTTCCAGTGAAAAATGGAGAGCAAACAAAATGGATGGCCATCCTCAAGCTCTCTCACACTTTCCAATATTCTCTCCAGCAGCAGGGAGGAGATTTATGATGCAGAATATCTACTCTGCCCCATATCGAGGAGAAGGTTCATAGTCATCCTTTCATTGTCTAATAACAGAAGTTTATATAAATCGACTGATTAGACAGAGAAAACAAATCATGAAAATACATATGCTGTACTGTTGATGTTGCTTTTTAGGCGGTGTTTTAATTTAACAGTTGCTGGGTCTGCTTTTTCTCCTGGATGTGGCGATCAAAATGATGTTTTAAGGTAAGAGTAAATCTATTTTTTAATATTGAACATCTTTCTATACATGTGAAGCTTTACTTTTTATTGCCTGTGCTGTTTTTAGATAGAAGTGATACCTGTTACTAAAAAAGTGTATTGTTGTTTAAGTTCTCTTTCGTAGATATTTTTATTAAATTTTTTTAAAAAGTCAACTTATATCTGCATTAACACTAATGTGGAGACAATTTATAATATTTCCTGAAAATATTTACGAAAATTTCATGTAGAATAATAGCCCTGTTAAAAATGGGAGAAAGAAGGAGAAACAGGTTTTATTTCTTTGAGTAATAAGCTGGGTCACAGATGGTATGTTGTCACCTATGCTTTCAAATTGTTATGTCCTTCTTTCCCCCATAGTTTATAATCAACACAATAATATTTCATTTTATAATCAAGAGTTCTGAGTATGGCTTTTTGAATGCTTTGTACACCGTCTAGAAGTGTGTCTTTTCAAAGATTCAATTCAGGTGGTATAGAAGCAGTGATTCTAAATGGCAGGTTACAAAAGTATGTTCATTTAAATAAATAATTTTTTGAACACTATGACAAAATGGACTATTTTTTAAGTGTAGAGGTTTTGTTTTAATTTTTTAATTTTATTTTTTAAATTTTTTATGTTTTATTTTTTTTAGTTTGTGCTATATTCATGCTTTTGCCTGAAAGAAACAGAAGAAGAGAAAGAGAGGGAAATAGAGAAACCACCTCTCAGGGAGTGGTCATGTCATAAATCCCTTCTCCTTCAGCCTCCTCTTGGGATTTTGGACATGTATGCACACAGGCCTGGAGTGATTTTCAAGCCTCTGGGTCTGGTACTGGAAGTGTGTAGCTGGCCATGTGGGATCAAGCATCTTAAACTCCAGTTCGCCTGCTGCTCCTTGAGCTTTATATTTAATGCAAGTCTATTACATGTTTTAAAAGTTTTAATTTTAGTTTGAAAAATTTTCAAATATCAAAAAAGAGAGATAATAATATAATAAACTTTGATGTAAATGTTATATGGTTAAAATAAATATCAAATATTGCCAATTTTATCTTTAATTTTTTAAATTTAATTTTTGCCCGAAGGCATATATGCTAGCCAGAGAGAGAGAGGAAGAGCGAGGAAAAGTGAGAAAGCATCCCCCTTTTGATGTGGTAACCCTGAAATCCATGCTTCTCCATTTCTGTCTCCTATCAGCATTTTGGACATGCACACATATGTACCTGGCTTGTTTCTCAACCTGCCCAGGCTCCAGACTCAAGCCCTGAAGTTGTCCCTGTGGGATCCAGTCACCTTAACTGCCATGTTACTGGTTGGCCTGTAATTTCTATATCATTGTTGTGGTTTGATAATTTGAAAGCAAATAGAACACAACCATTACCTTTCATTTGTTTTTAAGTAAATATTGCTGAGGATGCATTCAATGTTACTTCAATGCCTTATCATACTTAATAATGTTAATTAATTGTTTAATCTCATCTAAAACTGATGCTATCTTCAAACCTTTAATATTGGCTCACAAATACCTTTATTTAGTTGATTTGCTTAAGTCAGGATTAAACAAGGTACACACATTGCATTTTATTTGCCATTTTTAAGTCTTTTATTCTGTAGCAATTACATATTTCTAATATCATATCAACTTTGTGACACCATTTTAACAACCAAATTTTCAGCCCATAATCAATCTTTAAGATTCGCAGGCTTGGGCTAGTTCTGTCTTGGGTGTCTGAGGAGCTTGATCCCACATGGATGACAATGTTGACTTCTGGCTTCCATGGCTTTAAAAACATGCCAGAGGTCGGACTAGCAGTTGGTGTAATGGTTATGTCGCTGGACTCCCATGTAGTCTACTACAGTTTGAGTCCTGGACCCGGTGTCTTAAACTCATGTTGGGCGTGTGTGCTTGCATGCCCAAGATCCTGAGAGGAGAATAGAGAAGGGATTGCGGTGTGGCCATTCCCCCTGGGGAGTGATTTCTCGCTTTCTGTTTCTCTGTCTCTATCTTTCTTGTGAGCATATGTGCCATATAGGAAAAACCTCTAAAAAAAAAAAAAAAAACATGCCAGAGGTGGGTGGATGCATGCCCCAAAATCTCAATGGGATGGAAAATGGAGAAGGGACTATAATGTCACTGCTGTTGGGGTGGGGGATGTATTTTCTCCCTTACCCTCTCTCTCTTGGTCTATCTGTGTATTTTTTGAAAAAAAAAAAAAAATAAAAAGAAGGAAAAGGCTTGAATTCTCAGGCTTGAATGTAAGAGAACTTATTATTTCTTGAACAGCTGGAATCCAAGCAAACTTTAAAAGACCTAATTTTTAATTTCTTTAAATAGTTTTATTTGCATACTATAGTAAACATATAAAGAAAAAAATAATTTTCGTAGAAATAATTGTCCACTGAAAGGGACACAATTTAACTAAAGTATAAGATTTATTTTGAACACAGCACACAATTATCTACTGAGGTATAATATACTTTCTTACAACTGCTGAAACCTAAAGTTCGTCATGGAAGTTTAAGGCTCCTCCTTAATTGTCTTTTCCATTAGGAAGGTAATTATTACTGTTCTTATATGTATGAGAGAAAATGGTCTGAAAATGTATACTTAGCACAGGAAACAATGTAAAGTGACCTATTCTGAATGCAAAGAAATTACTTAATAAGCTCACAAAAGACCAAAGGCCACCTTTTGCTTTATTCAACATGATATTACTCGTGTTCTATAGATTCAATAAAGCCAGGCTGCTTTCCTACTTGTTTTAAAACTATCAGAATCTTCTACTCTTTGGCCAAAACATAAAATTAGAGCATTGAAGGAAATAATATGAATTTTTAATTTTTTAAAATTTTCATAATTAATAGCAAGTTATTTATTTTGTTCCAAAGTTAAAATGGTAGAAATGGATTTGCAGATATAGAAAGAATATTTTCATACAATTTTCTTTCTAAAAGATATTCTAATTAGTGAGTCTATCATGAATTAGAAATAGTTCCCTCCTATAAAACTTAGGAAAGAAAGTGTCAAGCCACTTAAATCATTTTAAATGATCCAATTATCCAAATTGTGTTTTGAATATAATCATGCAAAATGTATGAGATTTCTAACCAATTTCTGGTGAGATTGATTATCAAGATCATAAAATTGCATTTTAATGGAAAAATCTTGTACTTACCCAAATATATTTAGTAGTTTATAATTTTAACAGTAACAAGGGATAAGAATTTTTCCTTTTTTAATACAGAGGAGAATAATACAGATTCTAAAACATTTGTATTATTTTTTTCAACCAGATTTATTATCTCCTGCCAACATTCTACTGAAAAATAGTTGTGTGTTTGTGTTGTGACTACTTTTTCTGCCTCAATCTACTCCAGTTAAATGTTCATCACTTCTCACTTTGAAAGTAATTTGTGCTGTCCAAAAACAGTCAAGTGGATTGAAAAAATGTGGCACATGTACCCTACAAAATACTACTCAGCCACAAAGAACAGTGAGACCCTGACTCAGGATTTGATATGAAGTGGACAAATATGGAAGATTTAATGGCAAACGAAGCAAGCCAGACTAGAAAGACTGTATGTTCCCTCTCAATATGTATCGAATGTCTGTGCTGTATAGCAGAAGCTGAAAGACTGGGAGATAATAGCAGGGACAGAAACTATAGACACTAGAGACAGTATACGGTAGTAATATACAGGAGTACTGACCGTGGGTAACAGATAATTGGAGGGATGGGTTCAGGGAAAAGGCAGATAACACATTTACTACATACCAAAATAACAGATGTCTGCTGATGATAATGTATACGGTGATGCCTTTGACTTGACTAATATGCAATGTATTCATGCTGGAAAAAAATATGTATACTGCAAAGATGTACAGTAATTAAACATAAATTAAAAAAAGAAAGTAATTTGTGTTATTGTCTTTTTAAATGTCAACTCAAATGACTCTCATATTTTTAAAAACAACTATTAAATTTTACTTATTGCTGTTATTATTTTTAAATTTTCTACAGGGTACATGTGCTCACCAGAGAAAGACAGAGAAAGAGAGAGAGAGAGAAAATTATAAAAGCAAACCTCCTGGTTCAGGGCTTGAGCTTCTGTCAGTCATGTGGGAGTCCAGAGCGTTAACTACCACTCCACTTGCTAGCAGTCCTGACTCCTTTATATTTTCGTTAAAATATTTTCTGCTTTCTGTTTACCATATGTTCTCCTTCTGGAATGCCAGTTCCTAATAGAGAATAATAAGAAATTCTGACTTGTACTTCTTATCCCTTTTGTTTTCTTTTTAATTTATTCCCTTTATGGATTTGTGATTTGTTCTCAGATATTCTCAGTTCTCTCTTTCTTTTCTCTAATTTACTCTTCAGCTGTGTCTACTATGCATTATAATTCTGGCCATCTGCTGCTTCATTTTTAAAATTTAGCATTTATGAATGTGTATTCATACAAAACATTTCTAGATTTTTCTCTTTGGTATCTTTTTCATAAGCATCTCTTCTGTGACATCTGACTGCTTTTCAAGGTGATCTCTCCATATATTACAATATATTGACAAAGTTTTTTAAGTCTGAATTCTGTTTGTTGTTAAAAATCTAATTCTGTTGGTATATATTCTTTATTTTTCGAGCTTCTATGGTGTTTTTCCCTCCTTAGAATTTTACATTCTCTATTTTATTATTGTTATAATAGTCGAAATTAATGATCAGATCTTTGTGGCTTCTGTTTTCACTGAGATTGAAAGAGAAATTATCAGAAGGCTTGAATTTCTCTTCTTTTTCCTGTGATCTCTTTCTCTTGTCCTTTCTAATGTGAGACAGAGAGGCATGGGTCACTTCTGCTGGATGGGGTAGCACAGCAGCTGGTCTTCTGGTAAGGAGAAATACTCATCCTCCTGTGGTGTTTTCAGTGACCCCTAGTCTTTCCTAAGTTCCTACACTATGGGGAGACAGAGGGCCCAATCACAGACACAAGGCCAATATGAAGTGACGGGTTGTAAAAAGATCAAATTTTTAAAAATAATGTAATATTTTAAATACAAGAGAATAAAAATATGATGAACACCTATAACAGAATTGTTTCAAACTATAGGGTAAATGTGTGTGTGCATGCATGTATGCATATCTGTAGGTGTTTGGTTTGCTTAATTTTTCTTAGGGATACTATTAACAAATAGTATCCATTTTTAAGTCAAAACCTGTTTCTATTTTATCATATTTATTTCTAGGTTTATACTTTAAAGACACTAAAAATATAACTGTCGTGATTCATTTGCCTTATATATGAAAATTTGAAAAATGATTAAGGTATGGTTGAAAGTATTATCTTTTTGGTGTGTTTTAGCACTTATTTTCGATCAATCTTGTCAAATTAATCAAATAATCTATATAGTTACTAAGATATTTTATTGTTATACTAAGCAGTCAGATGAGAAATAGGTAGAAAAAAACCTCATACTTATTAATAATGTACCACTTTCTCCTTTGGAATTGTTTTATCGCATAGTATTTGTTAGTATTTAATAATGGTCATCTCTAATTAGGCATGTACACTAAATGTTTTTCTTTTTTTCTTGAGAGAGAGATTTTTGTTATAGAATGTACTTGTCAGAGAGACAGAGACAGAAAGTGAGAAATCATCCCCAGGACCATGCTGCAATCTCTTCTCCATTTTCCTCTTGTGATTTTGGGCATACACACAAACACACCCAGCATGAGTTTCAGGCTCTCAGGTTAGGACTAGAACCACAGTCAGCCATGTGGGAATCCAGTGCTTCAACTATTACAGAATCCCACTAGCCCCTAAACTCTATTTTTTTTTTTTTTTTGGAGAGGTTGTTTTTTGTTTGTTTGTTTGTTTGTTTGTTTTTCTATAGGGCGCGTGTGCTCACCAGACAGACAGAGAGAGACAGAGAGATAGAAAGTGAGAAATCACCCCCCTAGGGGGGATGGCCATGCCACAATCTCTTCTCCGTCATTCTCCTCTTGGGATCCTGGGCACGCACGCACATGTGCTCGGCGTGAGTTTAAACCACCGGGTCCAGGACTCGAACCACGGTCGACTACATGGGAGTCCAGTGACATAGCCATTATGCTAACTGCTGGTCCCCCTAAACTCTATTTTTAATAATCATATTAGTAGCAAGATTTTTTCTCACATTTTTCTAGTATATTTTTCCTGTCCCCTTTATAATTAACTCTTCTGTGTTATGATATTTCAAGTATATCAACATATTAGCTTTGGATTTCTTTTTCTTATCAGTGAATCTTCATCATTTAAATGATGATGTGTATCCATTTATAATTAGTAAGTTTTTGAAACTCATCACATTTATTCTACATGCTTTTATTTTTTCCTATTTATGATTTACCATTTTTTTTGTTATCTGCTCCTTTCCATGTTTGACCTAAACTGATAACATTTCTTTAACACTATCTCTCTTTTTTTAAAAACTACTAGCTTGGAAGTTGCACCTTATTAGCTTTTTCTGCTTTTAGTATATGAACCTAAACTAATAATTTGCCAGCATATTCAAAAAGAAAAGGAATTATCATCAGTCGTATTTCTCTAAATTACCTTAAAATTCCAAATTTCAATAAAGTTTTTTATATCATCTTAGGTGTACCTTTATTTCTATTCAAATTTTATTATATACTTTTATACCTAGTATGTACTTTAATATATCTCCATATAAATATAAATTAATTTGTTCAGTATTGATTCTTCGTTTTTTTTTTTTTTTTTTTTTTGGAGAGGTTTTCGCTATAGGGCGCATGCGCTCGCCAGACAGACAGAGAGAGACATAGAGACAGAAAGCGAGAAATCACCCCCCAGGGGGTATGGTCACGCTGCCATCCCTTCTCCTCCATTCTCCTCTCAGGATCTTGGGCACGCACGCACACGCGCCCGGCATGAGTTTTAAGCCACTGGGTCCGGGACACAAACCGTGGTCGACTACATGGGAGTCCAGCGACATAGCCATTACACTAACTGCTGGTTCCCAGTATTGATTCTTTTATCTCAATCATTTCCTCTGTACCTAACATCCCTCTTAGGAAAGTATTATATAACTTGTGTTAATTATCAATATTTCAGTTGTGGTCTATGAATGGTAAATTTGTTATATAGATCTGTTCTTTGGCACTCTTTTTGTTTGTTTGCTTTGTTTTTTAGTTTTTTTACTATGATAGACAGAGAGAAAAAGAAAAAGAGGAAAAGTGGGAATTCATCTCTCAGGGATATGGCCATGCTATAATCCCTTTTCCTCCATTCTCTTCTCGGGATTTTTGGCACACATGCATATGCACCCAGTGTATCTTCCAAGTCATCATGTCTAGGACTTGAACCACACTCTCAGCAGTAGATAGCAATACCTTATCTAGTTTCTGCCTTTCTTTTCTATAATGAATCCCCCTGACTTAACCACTATGTCACTTAGTTAATCCCACTGGTAATACCTTTAAAAGTCCCCACATAGTCTCAAAATTTATGTCTCCATCATTTCTATCTTAACTCCTTTTTTTTCACTCCTAGATTTATCCATGCCCTATTTATTATAACTATTGGATTGTTGGAAAACTCATATTTTTTCTATGTTTTTCCATGCAAAAATACATCATGACTTTTCTGATGGCCCAATAATTTAGTCTTTCTGACTTATTTTTTGTATCTCTGTGTTAAAATTTGCTGCAGTAATTCTCTTACCTTCCAGTGTATCTAATCATTTTCACCATATGAATACCTCCGTCAACTCCGTCATTCTGTGTAATTAAGTATCTGCTGTCACATTTGTATTTTACATCCATGTGATTTTTATTGTTGGTTTCTACTTTTCTCACCCACCACTACTTCTAATGAAATAAATAGGCTGATTATTATTTTTTTTATTATTATATATCTTCTTGAAGAAATCAAATGACTTTTCAACTGCCTAAGGTTGAGATGAGAGTTACGAACTGGGTAAACCACAAACTGGATAATCTTTTGCCCACATTCTTCCCCATCAAATGACAGAGCATTAACAACATTAAGCCAGTCGTTTGTTCTTACCAGATATTTGATAAGAAGCATACAATCCCTACGCAGCAGATTTGTGGTTCCCAGGAGGCCTCATCAGCAATCATGGATGTGCCTTCTTGCCTCTGACTGATGCAGCCTCAGGACTTCTTTGTTGCCTGGGAAGATTAGTCGAGGCACTCTGAGTGCGGGGGTAGAGAAGAAAAATACTTTGATATTACTAGAGGAAGTTTTCAGCAACAGAAATGAAACTAACACTATACAAGTTTTTTTAAAAAAGTAATACAAACTGTAATTCTAATTACTAGTAATTCGGATCTGCTACAGGGAAGCACAATTTTGCTGTTTCCTTTTCTAGCCTTACTTTTTAGCAGCAGCGTTAGTTTGGTTTGAAATCTCCATTTTGTCTACCTCCTTCCCATTACACTGGTTTGATTGAAAAGATACTTTGAATTATGTTATTAAAACGGTGAGTTAAAAAGGATGACTTAAGTTAATAGAAAATATTGAATGGCATGATGCCCCCCTACAAAAAAAAAATCTAGTACCATATTAGGGACTGAATGTATGTATATACGTATGTATGTACTAGAGGTTTTTGCCTTAGGGCACATGTGCTTGCTGAGAAGAGAGAGACACAGACAAACACACAGAGAGACAGACACAGTGAAAACAAAAGTGAGAACTCATGTCCCAGGGACGATGGCCATGGAGCCATCTCTACTCCTCCATTCTCTTCCTAGGATCTTGGCAGCACATGCACATGAGCCCCGTGTGAGTTTCCAGCCATGGGTCCTGAACTCCAACAGCAGTTGGCCGTGTGGTGGTCCATCAATGTAACCGCTATGCCATTTGCTAGTCCCAAAGACTGAGTGTATTTAAATGTGAAATATTTTTTGATTTTTCAAGTGGCTAAAGTGCTCTGATAGAAATTACGGAATGAAAGGTAGAAACTAGATAAAGTATTGCTATCTATACCCTCTGTATCTTACAAGTAGGCAAGACTGTTAATGTGGCTATCTTTTCCTGAGGCTTTCATTACTGCCATCACCTTGACTTTAATACATGTAAGAGGAAGAACCTCGTGTAATCCCTAAATTCAATTATTGATATATCTTGCAAAGCATGTTACAAGGAAACTCAATGGCAGAGAGATAAAACCATTTGAGACTGTTCTACGCCACCCAATAGCTGTGTTTGGGGCTAACACTTCTGAGCTTCAGTTAACACAAGCAAGAAGTAGAAGGAATAGCATCTGCCTTCAGGGACATGGATGAAATTTATAAGCCAGCTGTCACAGGACCTGGCAAACAGTAGATCTTAAATTTGAGCAAGTTTTCCTTTTTATTCTTCCTTTTTTTCTGTTTTACCCTGGGTTGTTTTGAGCAGCTGGTGAGGGTGTGGTATGTGATGATCCCTTGCTAACTGCAAATTTTACATAAATGTCAGGAGATAGCACCTTGGTGGAAAGGAGGCCTGGAATCAGGATGAAACTGAATGAATAAAAATGTACTTCTTTCTACTCCTCACTGCTTTATCTTTGGAACTTGATTTGGTAAAAGAATAAATAAGCTATCAATGACATCTGTGATTAAAAGCAAGCCAAACA
This sequence comes from Tupaia tana, assembly GCA_026018925.1. NCBI lineage: Eukaryota > Metazoa > Chordata > Mammalia > Scandentia > Tupaiidae > Tupaia > Tupaia tana. The sequence continues at coordinate 195,619,242 of JAKSZU010000001.1, read as the reverse complement.
AAATAGTATTTATCAGATTTACCTTTTTTTCTTAGAGGTTTTTGCTATAGGGCGTGTGAGCTCACCAGAAAGACAGAGAGAGACAGAGAGACAGAAAGCGAGAAATCACCCCCGGAGGAAGTTGCCATGCCGCAATCCCCTCTCCTCCATTCTCCTCTCAGGATCTTGGGCATGCATGCACGCATGCCCAGTGTGAGTTTAAGCCACTGGGTCTGGGACTCGAACCGCGGTTGACTACATGAAAGTCCAGCAACATAGCCATTACGCCAACTGCTGGTCCCCAGATTTACCTTTTACACAGCGAACAAAAGAAGGGGAATAATTCCATGTTTATTTACCCATCTCCAATCGCTATTTGGTTTTGTCTACAACTCTAACTTTTGATAATTTTGTCATTTAATGTACTGAAGTTTATTACGAGATCAGAAATTAATCTCATGAATTCCTTTTATAATTTGCCTTCCAATTTTACTTGGATTAAATTAATACCCCAATACAAAAATTTGGTATGGTGTAATTTTAGATTTTTCATGGAAATAGGTTGAGAAAGGAAACATTTGCTTTCACAACTTCACTTTTCTTTTTCATCTTTACTCATAAATGAATTTCAGTAGGGTGAATGCAAAAAGAACTTGGCTGAATTTGCACTAAAATTCTATTTCTAAGACCTTCTCCCCTGTTAAAAAATGGCATAGCTAAAAATGAATAAAACAGCTTTGGTTTAGATTGCTTAGAAATCCTCCACTCTGCTGCAATTACTGGATGAAATAGACATTAAGCTCAGAGGAGTTCTTCACTCAGTCTCTTTTGCTTCTTGCCTCTGTGAGGGACTGTTTTTCTGATGCCATTATTGGCAGATCGCCACATTGCACCTGCTGATCCACCTGCCTCTCACTGGCGTGCAGTATTTAAAATGTTACGCAATTAAAGTAAATGAGTTTAAAGGGCTGGATTTGCACTACACCTCCTGGGGAGCTGTTGTTCATCCTTAAAAGTGCCTGATGATGGTTTGGGAAGCATTGCTGCTGGCCTGGCCCTGGGGTGCTGAATTGCTCCCCTTTGAAGAACTCTGTGGTGGATCTTCTCATAAGGATGCTAAATGGGGAGGAAGCATAAAAAGAGACATTTTGTACCCCAGGAATCTAGTCTATATAAATTGAGACTAGGAAGCAAAAGAAAGATTGCAAAGCAACTGGAACCATCAACTGCTTCCTGATAAAGTATAACTTTGTGTCTCCACTGATTGTAATTTGTGTTTATGAATTTACTTTTAATTATTTTCTGCAAATCCGTGTGCAAAATGCTAAGTAGAACTATCTCAAAATGGGAAGGTTATCCACTGTCAGGGCACACTTTAATGTCTCATCATCTTCATGGTGGTCATTAATTAGTCCCTAGTGCTAGGGAATACACTAGCACTAGGCATGATGTAATGGAAATTAAAATGAGGTGGCTTTTTCTGGTGCATTCTATTCATTTGCCCAGGAAGTTTGAGCATGTCTAGGGGCATTGGTTGAGGTCACAAAGCCATACTTTTAATGAAAATTAAATTATCTATTGATTGAAGATACCTTTACATATTCAGTACTGGCATATTAAGGATACAAAACCAAATGCAGATCTCAAGGATTTTAACCTAACATAAGGGATTAGCAGCCAAAGATAATTGATTGTTTTATTCTTCATAAATTTTATGCTTTTATGGCCCTTCAAAGCTACCAGGACTCTAAGTTATAAATATAGCTATAAGAGAAGAACGTAGATACACACAAGACTTCTAGTGTCTGTTTTGACTTGTAAGAAGTTTGAAAATCATTACTCCTATCCTCACAACAAGAACAGAGTTGAATTGATAATATATAACTCTTTATCTCTACCAGTTTAATTTGTATTTATAAATTTAGACTTAGGCTCAATTATCTACTTTAGATTCAAAAATTTATTGAAGGTTCATCAGAAGACTAAAGCCACAGGGAAAACTGCTGACCTCCGAAGTGGAGAGAGAAATGCTCATAGAGAAACAAACAGGTTACCAAAGCAAAAGTCCAGGAGCAAAATCTGTCTAAAAATCAGTATTGGGGTAGGACAATTTGAAATGTAATTGATCAATGTCTGGAGGTTTCCTGTGGGCAAGGTTAAAAGTTAAAAATTCCTGGAAGGCCATGCAGGGTTCATAAATACACTGTCAAGAATGCATTGGTGAATGTGAAGAACTATCAGTAGAAACTCTCAAAGTGTAAATGCAAAAAGAAAAATAAAATAAAGAAAATAGAATATTCAAAAACTCTGATACTGAATGAAGATGTAATATAACATAATTTGATACCAGAAGGAGAAGAAAAAAAGGAACAAAATAAATATTTGAAGCGATAATTACTGAGAATATTCCAGAGTTAATGACACCAAAATCATAGATCCGGAAATCTCAAAGAACACGGTATTATAAACATGTAAACAAAACAAAACAAAACACCATATGTAGGCATATCTCATTCAAACTGTATAGAATTAAGACCAGAGAAAAGTGCAAGTGGAAGTGGAAGCTCCTTTCCTGTAGAGGGTGAAAGGTAAGAATGTCATTGGACTTGTCTTCGGAAGTTATAAAAGCAAGTATGGTAGAGTGAAATATTTAAAGTTACAGGAGAATAAAAGTGCCAATATAAAATTCTGTTTTGGGTCAAATTATCTTCCAAAAGTGAAGGAGAAATAGGAATGTTCACAGAGGAATAAATATTGTGGAAATTTGTCAGCACTAGACTTGTGTGGCAATCAAAATTAAAAAGAATTTCTTGAAAAAAAAAAAAAAGGTCTAGATTAGAAACCCAGACCAGAAGAAACAAATGAAGGTAAAACACTTTACTTATTCTTAATCTAAAATGTTTCAGTTGTTCAGAATAATCATTCTGGCTATTATAGCTTATGTATAAGTGAAATCAGGGATAGCAATGGAATACAAAGAAGAAATTCGGAATATTCTGTTTTAATATTTGCATTTACTCATGAAGGATACCGTATAGTTTGAAAGAGGACTTGCAATATTTGAAATATATTGCAAACCTACAACAACTGTTAAAAATTTTAGGAAAGTATAACTTACACGTTAACGGGAAAGAAAACAATTCAATCATTTAAAATGCTCAGTTAAAACCAGAGAAGGCAGAAAGCTTAGAAGACAAAAAAGAAACAAAGAGCAAGGACAATGAATAGAAAACAGTAACAAATATGGCATATATTAATCCAGTTCTATTAATAATTATTTTAACTATCAATGTTTTATATGTGCTAAGAAAAGTACAGAATCCTGTGGATTAAAAACAAGATCCCACTATATGTTGTCTATAAGAAACCTATTTTAAATATAAAGACAGATCAAAAGGAAAGGGCTAAAGAAAGATACACCATTGTAACACTAAGCAAAGGAAAGCTGGAGTAGCAATATTAACTTCAAACAAAGTAGAATTCAGTGTAAAGGAAATTATCAGAGATAAACATGGGCATTATTAAACTACTAGGGGGTCAATTCTCTAAGAAGATTGAAAAACCCTTAAAATTTATATACTTGACAAAGAGTATCAAAATACATGATGAAAAAAATTGATGAAATTACAAGGAAAAGTAGATTAACCCATTAATAGAGTTGGAAACTGCACCCCCCTCTGTCAGTAACAGATATGGTAGCAGAAAATCAGTAAGGACATAACTGAGCTGAACAGCTCATCAATCAACTGGATCTAACTGACAGGTATAAGATAATTCTTCTGATGACAGCAGAATACATATTATTTTCAAACTCATACTGAGCATTCACCAAAGTAGAATACAATCTGGGCCATAAAATATACTTAACAAAAATAGAAATCGTACGATCTATGCTTACAGATAACAATGTAGTTAAACTAAAAATCAATGACATAAAGATAGCTAGAAAAACCCCAAATGTTTGGAGATTAAACAGCTTCTAAATAGCATGTGTGCCAAAGATAAATCACAGCAACATTTTAAAAAAATTTGGAAGGAAATTAAAATAAAAATACAACTTAGCAAAAGTTGTAGGATGTAGAATAGGCAGTGTTGAGAGGAAAATTTATAACCACAAATACATGTTTTAGGAAGGTTGAAAGATCTAAAATGAAATAATTAAGTTTCTATCTTCTGAAACTAGAGAAAGAGCAAAAAAATTCAAAGCAAGCAGAATAAATAATAATAACATAAATCAATGACATTTAAAACAGGAAAACAACAGAGAAAATTCAATAAAATCAAAAGCCAGTACTTGAAATAGGTCAATAAAATTGACTAACATTTTTAAAGAATTATTTATTTTATTTATGATTTTTCTTAATTTGACCAGAGATAGAGAGAGGGACAGAGAGAGAGAGAGAGAGAGAGAGAGAGAAATTGAGAAAGCAAGCCACCAGGCCACCAGGCCTGGGACTCAAACTGTGCTTGGCCATGTGGGAGTTCAGTTTCTTTAACACCAGGCCATCTCCAGCCCAAAAATTGACAAACTTTCAACTAGGTTAACTAAGAAAAAAATACAAAATACTAATACCAAAAATGAAACAGGAGGCCATTACTTCTAACAATGTCAACACTTTTGAAAAAGATAATAAATAATAAACAGCCCTGTGTCCACAAATTTGAATATCTAGATGAAGTGAGTCATGTCTTTAAAAATCTAAGTCATACTTGGGAACCAGCAGTTCGCGTAATGGCTATGTCGCTGGACTCCCACGTAGTCGACCGTGGTTCGCGTCCCGGACCCGGTGGCTTAAAACTCACGCCGGGCGCGTGTGCGTGCGTGCCCAAGATCCCAAGAGGAGCATGGAGGAGAAGGGATTGCGGCGTGACCATCCCCCCTGGGGGGTGATTTCTTGCTTTTGTCTCTCTGTCTCTCTCTGTCTGCCTGGCGAGCGCACGCGCCCTATAGCGAAAAACCTCTCCAAAAAAAAAAAAAAAAAAAAGAAAAATCTAAGTCATAATAGAAAAAAATAGAAAGATCTGAATAGACCCATAGCTACTAAAACAATTGAGTAACAATAATCTATCTGAAGCATTATTTTTAAAGACTGATTCAGAAAAATACTGTTGAGGAAACGGAAAGCCATAGACTGGGAGAAAATCTTTGTAGAATACATATCTGACACATCTGAAGAATTTTTAAACTTCATAAAAAAATAAATGGGAAAAAAGATTTGAACAGACTCCCATGAAAGGTATAGGGGTGACAAATAAGCATATGAAAAAATTGTTCCACATCATACATCATTAGGGAATTGCAAATTGAAGCAACAATAAGATATCAATTACATACATGTCAGAATGGCCAAATTCTAAAACCATAACACTACCAAAGGCTGATGAGTATGTGAAACAATGGGGACTCTCATTCATTGCTAGTGGAAATGCAAAATGGTACAACAACTTTGGGAAACTGCCTGGCCATTCTCCTCTCGGGATTTTGTTCACATACAAAAAGGTGCCCAGCATGCATTTCAAGCTGCCAAGTCTGAGACTCGAACCTCAATTGGCTATGTGGGAATCCAGTGCCTTAAATACTACACCACATGCTGGCCCCATGTTTGGCAATTTCTTACCAAGCAAATCATAGTTTTATACCATATGATCTATTGTAATAACTGAATTTCTTAAAATTTACTCAAATGAGTTTTAAACTTATGTCCACACACACAAAAAATGCACACAAATATTTATTGCAGCATTATTCATAATTGTCAAAACTTGGAAATAATCAAAATGTCCTTTAATAGATGAATGAATGAACAAACTTGTATATTCATATAATTCTGCAGTAAAAATTGAACTATCAAACCATGAAAAGAAATGGAGAAAGATCAAATATATATTGCTAAGTAAAAGAAGTCAATCTGAGGCCAATTCTGTAGTGTAGCAGTGATGCGCTGTTCAGAAGCTGGATCCTACCTGCTGACCATTGTTTGAACTCCCAGCTCAGTCAGCCTGAAATACATCAGGCATGTGCACAAGTGCCCAAGAATTTATTGGCTGGAGGATTAGAGCAAGGAAAAGAGAAAATCGCAGTGTGACCAGACACTGTGGAGGGTGATTCTCTGTCTCTCTCCCTCTTTCTCTCATGGATGCACTCTATCATGATTAAGAAAAAAAAAATGTTTAAGTTAATCTGAAAAGGCTACTGCTATGGTTTGAATATGTCTCCCCAAGTTCATTTTTGAAATTTTGTTGTGATGATATTAAGTTGGTGAAAACTTAATGTGACTATGATATCAAGATAAGGAGCCTTTGGAAGGTGATGAGGACAGATAAGGTCATCAGAGTAAAGTTTCCATCACTGAATACGAATGGGTTTATAAGGAGAGGGAGAGAGAGAGACAGAGACACAGTCAGACACAGACAAGCTCTCTTTTGCTCTCTATGCAATAGCCTTCCCCATCTCACACAGAGTTCTCCCTAAGAAGAATGTGGCTCCTGGCCTTGGACCTGGCAAAGCCATGAGCTAACTGACCCTCTTTTCTAAATCACCCATGCTCGGGTACTTCTGTTACTCTAATAGAGTTGGAAAACAAACTGAAACAGCTACCTACTGCATGAGTCCAAAACCATGGCATTTTGTAAAACACAAAATTATAGACACAGTGGAAATTGCAGTGACTGTAGAAGGTTCACAAGGAGGGAGGGAAGGATGAATACAGACATCACAGAGGATTTTTAGGACTTGAAATTAAATCCAAAGAGGAGAAATGGAGAAGGCATTGAAGTATGAACATCCCTCATGGAGGACACTGTCTTGCTTTTCTCCCTCTCTCTCTCTCTGGCAAGTGCACTCACTCTAGCAAATTAGAAAAAAAAATTAGTTAAAATAGTCTATTAATTTTTTAAAAGAATACACACTAGATTTTGTGTAGTAAAGTGCTAGCAACATGTACAGGATTTTATGGAAACAGGAAAAAGAAAATACAAATGAATAGTGAGATAAAAACGTTAATTAGCAGGTGTCTACCGAGGGGAGAGTATACCTAAATTTATTCACAAGAGCAAAATGAGTTTATTCATTGAAAGAAAATTCCAGGCAGAGGAAATACAAGCATGGAAAAAAACATGAGCTTATCCAAATCGCTAGTGTCCTATAGGATGGTCCAAAGTAAAGAGATGAGACATATACTTGGAGACATTGACAATGACAATTTCTGAAGATCCTTATCTTATAAAGAAGGTTGTGTCTACTACTACAGGCAGTGAAGGCAACGGCTACATTTGTTTAAAGAAGTGTCACAGTATGCTGAAGGTACATGGCTCTTGACTAGAATTCCTGAAGGCATCCTGAATAATTTCTTTTGAGAGATTTTTGCTATTGCGCATGCACACCTTCTGGACAGACAGAGAAAGACAGAGAGGCAGAAAGTGAGAAATCACCCTCCCGAAGGTGGGGATGGGTGGTGGGTGGTATGGAATGGCCATGTGGCAATGCTCTCTTTTCCATTCTCCTCTAAAGATTTTAGGCATTCATGCACGCATGCCCAGTGTGAATTTCAAGACGTTGGGCCCAGGACAAGAACTACAGTTGGCCACATGGGAGTCCAGTGCCTTAACCACTACATCATCTGCTGGACCCAATTAAATTAATATTTTTCTTTTCTTTTTTTATTTGTGTATATATATGTATATATATATGTGTATATGTATACATATATATACATATACATATATATATATATATATATATATATATATATATATACACGTTTAGAGAAATTTTTGCTATGTGTGCTCACCAGAGAGGCAGAGAGAGAAAGTGAGAAATCATTCTCCAAGGGGATGACCACACCACAATCCCTTATCCCTCCATTCTCCTCTTAGGATTTTGGACATGCATGCACATGTGCCTGGTGTGAGGTTTAATCTTCTCCGGGACTTGAATGGTAGCTGACTCTGTGGGAGTCCAGAGTCATAACCATTACACAATCTGCTGGTCCCTGAATTAATATTTTTTAAATGCAAGCATATGTGTAAGAAAGAAAGTAATAAGACAAGTTGATTTTATGATTTTTACTGTCAAATATGAAGAATGGACTATTCTGAAAGTCATCCAATTGGGCTTTGTTTAATGCATTTCTGCTTTTTTAGCATTCTAAAATAGTGTTGAATATAATACTCTGAAATGGCTAAGCTTTTCATTCAGAAAAGTCCCTAATGGTAATAATAGATACTTACAAAAAGACACTTGCCAGAGCTGTCATGAATAATAGCATAAATGTCAATCTATTCTGGCAAACGTATATGCCTATAAATATTATGTACACATCTATATAGAAAAATTATATCTGCATATAGATATTAAAGTCTACTCTTTTTTGGAGTTTGTGACTGTTAGCTAGTTGTATAGTATATAATGCACAATTTGTTTCACAGCTTGTAGAACAACAGAACAAATATCAATTAGCATTTTACTCTTCTAGGAAAAATAATATAGACTATTTAAAATTTCCTCCTGGGTTTGTATATGTGGATTCTAATGAACTGGCACACACAAAACACTGAACTGATATTAGAAAACACACATTTTATACATAAATTATTACCCTTGGGTGTGAAAATAAGGATATTTTTAGCTGATTAAAAAGTATTAAAGAAATATGTCAAATAAAAGGTCTACAGAGCTTCTAATTTTATCACTTTGTTATTTTAATACCAATTTAAAACTCGTTTCTGTTTTAAACTTTAATATATACAAATATAAAGCCTTCATTTAAAAAACTATATTTTATCTGAATTTAAAATTATGCATATTTAATAAAATATTATTAAATAATCTTTTGCATAATAGTTATATCTATTATAACTATTAACATTGACCACTATTATGTTGATGAATATATATTCCAGTGACTTTAAATTGGCTTTAATTCAAGGGAAGCTGCAAAAATAATGCTTACTTGTTCTTTGTGATAAATAACATTATTTATTTGAATATTTAATTGGGGAGCCATCATTTATATAAAGCCTGTTTTTGTTATATTCTTAAAATTAATTAAATGTATTGAAAAGTATTTGAAAATGATGCTCTAACTTGAAATTATTCTTTTCAACATATTAAAATCATTTTGGGGGTACAGTATGTAGCAATAGTGTTATTATTATTATTACTACAATTATATGAACAGTTAAGTAGTATAATTTCACTTTAAAAAGTATTATTTTATGTATATCAGTGTTTTATTATTTTTATCATATCAGTCTTAGTTAAATCAAATTAGGGATCATTTATAATGATTAAAATTTTAACCGAGTATATATCCATGTTGCAAAAATGCACACTTTTCTTTCTAGCCACAGATTCAGTATTTTGGGGAAAAACTCTTGAAACTGACTGAAATGTTGTCAATTTATTGATATATAATGTTAATTGTCTTCGGAAATCATCTTCACAAATTCCCAATTTGCTATCGGAGAGTAAATCTTAGCTATTAATCCTGAATCTTTCACAGACTTGCTGAAGTTATGTGATAGCCTTTCACTAACACAACAAGAAAAGACTAAATTTATCATTTGGTTCAGAAACTAAATCTGTCTAGTGCTTGATGAGGTGTATCTCCTTATTTATCCTCTTTTAAGATTAAGGAAACAGACAGTAAACTGAAGGAGAATGACTTTCCAAAGGTTAAACTTGCTGCATGATTGTAGGTAAATCACGAATCCTCTAAATAAATGATAAGGAAGAAAATGCTGGTAACTTTATCTGGAGCTTTTTCTAAGATATATCTCTAAGAACTATTTTCTTCTACTTTTGCTTTTTGATATTCCCACTTCCATCCTCAATCTTGATTCAGGTCCATATTCTCAAATGTTTTTGCTCTAACAACTTTCTTTTAAGTTTTTCTGAATTTGTACTTCCTTCTGTTGATACCTTATATACAGACTCCAGTAACATCTTCCTCAGTGTGTTTACTTTTTTTTAATTGCCAGAGGGTATGTATGCTCACTAAAGAGAGACAGACAGAGAAAGAGAAAGTACCTCCCAAAATGAAGCAAGGTCATGTTCCAATCCATTCTCCATTTCTCTATTCTGTTGGGATTTGTGCCCTGGAATGTTTTTCAGACCTGCACGTCTGGGATTGGAACTGCAGCCAGCCACTTGGGATCTGGCTCCATTACTACCAGGCTTTCAAACTCTTAAATGGTGTAGGATTGTTCAAAATTATTCACTGTACTATATCTTTCTCTGCAATAGATGGTAACACTGAACTGAAAATCTTGCAAATTATTCTAGAGGATGTTATCTTCATCCTATGTTCAAACCACTGGGGCCCTGGCAAGTTAGCTAGTTAGCTAGTTTTCTGCTGCTTTGTCATTTTTGTTTTTTCTTTTAATCCAGTGTCAGGACTTGTGTGTGACCACCTCATTTGCATCTTTTTCCAGGACTACAGTATAGCACTGACATGTGAACTGACACCATTCATGCTCTTCCCTTCCTTGGTCAATGCTTTGTTCACTGTATAGAGCAAGCTTTCTGGAATGTAATTAAGATTTTACTGCCTTATTTAATATTCTCTAAAGCCTTCTTATCACATAAAATAAGAACTAAATCTTATCATGCCTATAAGCCTGCTTGATTTCACCTTTGATTTCCTCTCCAAAATTTCCTCTCCCAATCCTTCATAGGCTCCTAACTTTTCATTCTTCCCTGATTATGTTAATATGATGTCACTAAACATTCCCAGACTCCTTTCTGTTTGCTGAAGGGTCAGCTGTGATTCTTTCTTCAAAGCAGCACATTCTGAAATTCCTAGGCCATCTTAAAGGCCATTCAACAAGGCAAAAAAGTAAACTGAGATACTCTAAGTGAAAAAAAATATATATGTCTTCATTGATTTTCTGGTTCAGTAATAACCTCATTGAGACCTAACTTCTCTTTGTCTTTTCTACACGTCAGATTATTCAGATACTGGTGCCTTTGTTTAGCTCTTGTGTTTGGTTACTTTGCATCTCACCTTTATTTATTTCACTAGATCTCTTCCTTTTAAACCTGATTATCCTCTATTTCTTTTTCTCTTTAGGCTCTTTTATGGGTCATTAATCTCCCCCTTTGTATACTCTAGTTCCACTTCAAGTCAATGCTATACAATGTCACAAAGTCGCACTTAATTAAGTGTATTCATGTACAATAGTTTCCTTTCCTCAAACAAGTGTTTGATGTCAGTGATTTATTTTTATTTCTAAATAATAGAGGCAACCTAGTCATTCTGTCACTCTCCAAATCTAAATATGTATCATGTCTTAATACATGTATACATTGTCAAAATGTGTAATGAATATTTCCTCTTCTTTATTTCCTCTAATAAATAACATTGATCATGTTCCTATAATTTCTCTCATTCTTTGTCTATTCATTCCCTGATGTTTTCTTAATATTTAATATACTAATCTAAAACTACGTTTTTCATCTTTTTTTATATGCAAAGCTTTTACTTTCTTAAAGTTATAGCAGTAAACTTGCTTATTACACAAAATTTGAGAAATACAGAAAAATATACAAAACAACATAATCATATATGCTTAGATCATGTAATTAAAAAAATGAGACTCTTAAGTGGTTAATAGCATGATGTATAGCTAATCACATGAGGCTTCTAAGGCTAATCACCTTTACGTACAAATCTAAAAATGTCACACCCTAATTATTGAATAACCTTTACCAAAGTAGTAAAATATAAATTACATGGATTGAATCAAAGCCACTTATAATTTGGCTGAAAATTACACTCTTTGCCATCATGTCCAATAGTTTTTCATGCAATGCTTACAACATTATATATTTTCCAAAATATGCCTTATCAGACATTCCATGAAAACATACAATAAAATAAAAGCATTGTGGTTAAATTAGTTTGTAGATATTTACAAAGTCTCAGTCATTCTAAGAAGTAATTTAATAAGGAAATCTGCTTAATGGCATAGAACTTAGTATCTTTCAAGCTTATTTCTTCATTTGACCTTTTTGATCCATTTTCATGTTATATCTAAGAAACAAATTTTGCAGAACCACATACATTACTCCTAAGTCTCCATGTCTTGTAAAAAAGGAAAAGAAATGTCTTATTAAAATTATACTCAGCTGCCAGCAGGTGACTTGGTGGTTAAGGGGGCTGGACTCTCACATGGCCAACCGTGGTTTGTGTCCCTGACCCGGTGGGTTGTTTTCTCACTTCCCTCTGCACTCTGTCCCTCTCTGGTCAAATGAAAATAAATAAAGAAATGAATAAAGTTAAATAAAATAATTATTAAAAAATTATACTCAGATACCTCACTCATGCCAATTTTTCAAAATTCAGGTTTGTAAGAACATATCCAAAGAAGAGACATAATCAAGAGGGTGGGTAGAGTGGTGGTCATTACTAGTGAATCTATTATTGTATAGGGTTGATCTTTATTTTTATTTATTTATTTATTTATTTATTTTTGGAGAGCGATTTTTGTTATAAGGCATATGCACTTGCTGGAGAGACAAAGAAAGACAGAGAAACAAAAAGCAAGACATCATCTTCCCCCTCAGGGTGAATGTCTTCCTTTGTCCTCTTCTCAAGATTTTGGGCACTCATGCACATGTGCCAAACATGAGTTTCAAGTCACCAGGTCCAGGACTTCAACAGTGGTCAACTACATGGGACTCCAGTGACAGAACTATTACACCATCTGCTGGTTTCTAGGGGTAGTCTTTAAAAGATTGATCAGAAACCGAAAATTGTCAGAATGGTATTACCCAATGGTATATGCTCATATAGCCTGCTCGTCAAAATCACGGTCAAAAGTGGAATTCTAAGTTATCGATTGAAATATATTCAATTCCTATGATAGCTGTTTTAGAGTCTGTCTATGTCTGTGTCTGATATCATAGTCAGTGTATTCATTTTCTTAGCTAGATCTACTCACCAACACACAGAATGGTAGTTTAACAACTTACAAAGATAAAATAGCATTGGAAGTATTTGTAATCATTATAAATGACACATCTTACAGATCTATAGGGAAATCCAAATCATTCTAGAAAGAGCAAGTGGACCAGTGAATAAACAAGAGGAATTAAATTAAATTGCTAATACATATAGGTTGGTAAACTCATCCTAAAACAAAAATGATATTTATTAAAATGTCTTGCAAATTAAAATAGTCTCAAACTATTGATAGTGTAGGTATGTTTGTTACTGTTGTCCTTAAAGAATTTATTGGCTTATATAAATTAGAAATCTAAGGATGGAGCTAACTTCAAGAACTAGAGACTCAAACAATTTTATCACGCTGAGAGAGATCACACAACTCAATCAACTTAATGTAACCAGTCAGCAGGAAAGATAAAAGTTATCTCCAGGTCCTTAGATATTTTTTGTCTTGTTCTCTATTTTCAATATTTTTTCTGGCTTTTATTTTTGAGGCATTCCACAGTAATGAAAGCATGTTTATATACACAAGCTTATTCAGACAATACAATATACAGACCACTGCAAGATTAACTTCATTATTTTCACAATCTTATTGATATTATGGATACTAACCACAGAAGGTTATTTAATCCATTTTTTTCTGTGGCATAAATATCACTAAATTTGCAAAGACTTTTAGAGGATGAAGTTGATAGTTCTGGTACCACAATCTTTTTGACTTATTATACCTCTGAACTGTCAAATACAAAAAGTTGTCTTCAGTCCTATTTCTGGGATCATGAATTAGACAAAAGAGAGAGTGCATTACCAAAATAAAGGTGTACCATCTCAAAAGAATTCAAAACCATTAATACATGTGAATTACGTGGTTTTTCTCTTTTTTTTTCCTATTATTCACATTAAGACACAAAATACAGCTAGTCCCGTCCACATGCATATGGCGTGCTTTCTAGGCACCATCTTTCAAAAGACAAATGTGTAATTATTTGGGGAGGGGGGAGAGGATTACAGTATTCTTAAAACTTGAAATTAACCTGTCAAATCTTTTTCAATCCACATGGTATTTGGTGTCCAGTGGGATCAAACAAAATGTAGCATGATAAGTATGCATTAAAAAAATTCTGACCTCTATGCTCAAAACCCTTTTTAGAAAGAGAAATTGTCTTTTATCGTTTGTTCTATTTTTTGAGTAAATAATACATAAATTACAATCCCAGCTACAAAGAGAACAATCTCAATGCTGATTTGAAATTCAGCAAACACACCAGATTATGCTTTCAGGTGGCAAAAGCTCCAGGGTTCCCTGGCTTCTTTTGTGTTCATAGGCTTGTAGAGTGCTAGGAGCTGACAGATGCTTATCAAACATTCATGTAAACACTGCTATCAAAGCTGTGCTCTCCAGCTTTGCCTTCACACAAGAGGGTCAGCATGGAACATCATTAACGCTGGGCCAAAGATAGAAATGTCATGCCACCAGGTTTGTAATGCAAGAGAACGCCTACACTGCTGTTCTCAGACACGGCCCCCAAATTGTTAACTTCACTGACATGAGAGAAGAATACAGAAGCGATGTTTAAAACATCGTTGCATGTTTACTGAAGTATGAATCCTATTAGGCATTTTTGTCTTTGTTTCCTCCAGTTAAAAATAGGGTTTGGGCTTTTTTTTGTTTGTTTGTTTTTGTTTGACAGGATGAGGAAATGGGGTTCAAATCAGAATGACATAATCCTGCCTTCATGAACAAAGAAAATGTCACTGTAACTTCACTATTTTAGTAGTAGTCATCCAAGGGTTCTAGAGTCAAACTTTCTAGATCTTGAGTCACTTACTACAGCTTAAAGGACCTTTCCTTCAATTTTTTCTAGGTCTGTGGATCCATAGCCTTCTTCACCCATGGGAATCATGCTACTGTTTAGGATAACTCTTTCCTGAGTTACAGAAAAACCAGCAAGTCACAGTCTGCAGAGAAATCTCACCCTTTCACCACCAATACCTAGGAGATGGTTTTCCTCTGCTCCATACCAGGTCCTAATTTTTGCCTGAAAAGATAGGTACGTACCAGCTCCACATTCTTTTATTATTATTCATATATTAAATTGCTATACATCATTTAGATTGTGAAGAGACTTTACCCAGCATGATATACACCTCAGTCCTGCCCAGTTGAGACCGCCATACATACCCTTGTCAACAAATAAACCTTATCTGTGTCCCACAGGTGTCTTACCTCTCCATTTTCTTAGCAGACTTCCTCTGACCTTGCATCCTGTATGAGATCTCCCAGCTGTCTACAGCTCACTAGGATAACAGTTCTGAGTATGGTTTCCAGAGCAGTAGCATGTGCTTCACCTGTGTACTTATCAGAAGTGTGAGAATCCATTTCCTGGAACTTGAAAGAGTTGGAGGAGTTTGAGACACGAAAGATATTTCTTCACCACTGTTTTTCTGGAAGTCCCAGGGCTCACCTAAGGTTCAATATTTTCCTACCATTTCCTAGATCTAATGAATCGGGATCTTGGGGGTTGGGACCCAGTATCTGTGATTCAACAAGCCATCTAGGTGATTATTACCCATGCTAATGTTTGAGAATCACGGCATTAGGCTTTGCCTGCCCTTCCATCTGGCTTTCCACTCTATTTCAATGTTTTTCAGATCTTTTTTTCTACTTGTTCCTTTAACTTCTCCCTTATATTCTCCCTTAACTATAAGTGGATACTAGTCCTCTATGATCCACCACTTACTGATTGATTCTAAGACTTCATCATAATTGATTCGAAAACTTTCTTCCTGACACTTGAATAATTCTGTGTTTTACATATCCACTTCTTCTATTACAACTGTTACCAGACAACCATCAAGTAATGGCTCTTCCCCAACTTCTCTCGGGCCAAGTCAGATTCATAAAAACATATTCTCCTGGAGAATTAAGTAGAGAGATTGCCTGTGACTTCAGATATCACTGCACAGAACTTTTGGAACTGAATGGTTTAATTTTGTCCCAAGTATGCTATACACTACCTTATAAATAGTATAACCTTATACAAAGACGTAAATGCATGTATTATAGTCTATATATAACATATATTCTTATTCTCAGCTTCTGTTTTATGAGAATACTATAAAATTGGCATCTGAGTCTTCAAGAATTGTTTTGTGTTGTTGGCTAAAAATAAAATAAATAATATACCAAGAGTAATTATAGTTCATGTTTTCAGTCTCTTTCGTTCCTTTCCTCTAGTCTTGCCTGCGAGTTTTTGCAAAGGGCAGTATTGTTTCCAATTATGAAACAGCATACATCTATTTATTTGATTTGATTTTCTTAGAATGTACTCATTGCCTCGAGGTCTCTGAGTCCATGGACAAATACAATTGCATATTTTAAGTACAAATATCTTATTTGTTTGTAATGGAAAATGTCAGCCCTGAGCTATCCTCTAGGAATGGTGCAACAAGAAGGTGGGCATTTCTAAAACATCTATGTTGGTTTGTAATCCTGTAGTTTGTTGTTCTACGTAAGCCTCCATACAGCTAGTTTTAAACCAATCTACATCTATTGTTCAAAATGACATGAGAAGGCAGTATTTGGTATTTCTTTGATCTCATAAGAAGAAAAGTATTTTTTTAATTTATCTTTTTCTTTAAAAAACTGAAATATGAGACATTTACACTAATTTAAAAAGGACTAGATCACATTAAAAATGCTTCTGTCAAGGCTTTAGTTGGGGCAAGTCCAGTCATAATTCATGGTTGAGTCTGCAACAAAAAAGGTGAAGTGAAACTAAATATGAAAAAATAAAGGTGGTTATAAACAATGTATTGCTTAGAAAGGTTAGTAGTGCGAATACTAGAAAAATATTCTAATGATTTAAATAGTGATTTGTCAGGACCAGCAGATGGTGTAATGGTTACATCACTGGACTCCCACATAGTTGAGTCCTGGACCGGGCAACTTAAAACTCACCCGGTGTGTGTGCCAGTGCCCAAAATCCAGAGAAGAGAATGGAGGAGAAGGGATTGTGGCATGGCAATTCCCCCTAAGGTATCAATTTCTCACTTTCTGTCTCTCTGTCTCTCTCTGTCTCTCCAGTGATCACACACACCTTAATGTGAAAAATCTTTAAAAAAAAATAGTGACTTGCTTAGTACCTGCTAAGTATGTTCCTATTTTAATAAAAATGCAAATGCTTTGTTGTTTTGACTTTGTCCTCCCACTCTTGGAGCCAAATGCTTAATTCACTGAGGTATTTCTTCTAGTATTTGATTCCTTGTCTTTACATAAAGGCAGTACAACGCTATTTTTCTCTTTCTTTTCTTTTCTTTCTTTTTTTTTTGAGAGAGATTTTTTTTTCTTATAGCATACGGGTTCTCCTTTCATTCTCCCCAGAAAGATAGAGAGAGACAGAGAGAGAGAAATAATCCATGCACACACAGGGGGGGATGGCCACACTGCAATCCCTCTCCCTCCATTCTCCTCTTGGGATTTTGGCCACACATGCATACGCACCCAACATGAGTTTTAAGACACTAGGTCTGGAACTCAAAACACGGTTAGGTGGGAGTCCAGTAATGTAACCATTATGCCATCTGTTGGTCTTAGAATGCTATTTCTTAAATTCCTTTTTGCCATGTTTAAGATTTCCATTCTTTTTAAAAGAATTTATTTAATTTTGCTTATGTTTATTACTTAATTTGCTATAAGACATATGTGTTCACCAAAGAGAAAGAGAGACAGAGAGAGAAAGTGAGAAAGCAAGCCATCAGGTACAGGAATCATACCACAGTCAACAATGTGGGAGTCCAGCACCTTAAACACCATACCATCTGCTAGTCCCGAGATTTCTATTTTTTTGCCTGCCTTTCCCTCCTTTTCTCTTCCTGGTAGAGCTATGTCTATTGGCTATAGGTTAGTAATAATATTTATATTATTATTATTGTTTTATATTTGCTAGAGAGAGAGGGGGAACATTAGAAAGCGCCCTCGTGGGAGAGGGTTGTATTTCAATTCCTTCTCCTACATTTCTCCTATTGGGATGTTGGATATTTCTCCTATTGAGATTTCGGCATTCATACACATGTGCCCTACATGTTTTCAAACCACCAGAGCTGAGACTTAAATCATGCAGTCAGTCAGTCTTGTGTGGTCCAGCTGCCTTAACCACTATGCAACATGCTGGCTTATTTTATTTTTTCTGTGTCAATATCGATGCACCTGTATCAAGAATTCTGATTTATTTTTTCTTTATTACAAAATTATTCTTCCTCATAATAATTGTTTCACTTTTTAAATTTATTTCACTCTCTCTTATTCCTTGCTGCTCCTTCCTCCAACAGATCTGTAAATAAGACACCAAAATATTTTACAAATTCTACATCACATCACTATTCCACCTTCCAGTCCCAGAGATTGTCCTTTCACAGCTCCTGGTTCTTCTCCCATCTTGAAAATTGCTGTGTTAATCTTGTTTGATAAATGTCACCTCCAGCTTCTTTTTTGTTCATCTTCTGGGTTAGGCCTCACATTTTCAAGATTCTCCTGTCTTTTTATGTTGGTCATCCTTTTGTATGACTCATTTTCTTCACCTACTTCCTAAGGAAGAGTGTACATAGATAAGTTCATGAGTTCCAGATTGGTTTAAAAGATAGAAAGATTGTCTTGATGACAGGGAACAATACAATAACACTTGAATAAAGGAAAGGCAACATTCTTTTTATTTGCAGCTCTAAAGTACAAAAGGTTGTCAAGCTGGGCTACACACAGAGGACAGTGTCCAGGGATAAGGTACCAGCAAGCCTGAGCTAGAACTGTAGGAGTTAGTTTATGAATGGCGGGGTGGGAGGAGCAATTAACTAGATTTTACAGGCTCCCTGTGGGTAGGCTAATTTGAATAATTGCTTAGATCTGAAGTTTAGGAGCTTCACTAGTTAACTGGTCGTTCCCCCTGGCAGTTTGGGCAGGTGCATAGTGGCCCCTGAGTGTGAGAGACAGGTAAGGTAAGTAGTTGAGGTATGAAGTTAATCAGGTTATCAAGAAGCAGAACCTCCAGTCAGAAAAACACAGAAAAAAATAAATAAATTATTGAATCGTTACAGAGTGAACATCATTTATTATTATTATTATTATTATTATTATTATTATTAAAGTTTGCTGGAGGGTATGTGTGCTCACCAGAGAAAGATATACAGAGAGAAAACATGAGAAAGCACTCCCCAAGGGGATGGCCACACCACAATCTCTTCTCCTCTATGCTCCTCTAGGCATGACTGCACATGTTCCTGAAGTACTTTTTCAAGTTGCTGGGTCGAGGACTCAAATCACATAGTCAGCTGTGTGAGATCAGCTGCCTTGAACAACATCAGTGGCCTAAATGCCTTTTATATGCTTATTACAATGATGGTCTCTTTCTTCCTTCCAAAAATATCCATTATCTTGACTATTACTTCAGCGTGTACGTGTGTGTGTACAGCGGGGCTGTTATATAAGAATGCATTCTTCCCTATGATCATATGATAGTTTGGTATTACCCAATCTAAATTCAATATATATCTTAGGTTTCTTACTCCACAGGTTCTCCTTTCATTCCTTGTTTTCCCCTATAATATATGTGTTGAAAAATTGGCCCAATGGACATGTAGAGTTTTGCACAATCTGATTTTTACTGATTTCAAACTCACAGTGCTCACTGGCATGTTTGATTTTTTCTGTCACCTGCAAATAAGAACCTAGATCCAGGGCTTTGATCATATTCAGGTTTAATTACTTTGGCAAGATTATAGACGAGATTTCATCCTATCATCAGAAAGTGCATGCCAGTTAATTTTTGCTATATTGAGCTACCCTCATTCTCTTCTTAGATCACTTTCTCCATCTTCCCAGCATCTCATACCTTTATTTTTATCTTTACTTTGATTCTGCTTCATGCTAGACTCCATTCCTTAGTATTTGTGCAAAATTTAAAGATTGACTCAAAATAGGAACTTATTGAACTTCCTTGTATCTCATCCTGACTTACCCAAACAAAGCAGTTATACTTCTTTTAGCTTTAATTGTTTTTTTTTTTTCTTTAATCTTGACAGAGTGTGTCGTGCTGGGCCACACATAAGGGACAGCATCCAGGAATATGTACATGATGGTATGAGACAGAAATAGAGAGCAAGAGTGAGAGAGATGTGCCCTCTACAAAGTGTAGTTATGCTGCAATCCCCTTCTTCAGATTCTCCAGTCCATAGGATCTTGGGCACTTGTCCACATGCCTAACGTGTTTCAGGATGACCAGGCTAGGGACTGAAACTGTGATCATCTTGTGGAATCCAGCTAGCTGCACCTGAGAAATACATTACTGTGCCTCAGAGCCAGCCTGGCAGTTATACTTTAAGAAGTTATACTTCCTAAAAATTGTTTTATTAAATTACATTATTAACCACCTGTGCTACCCCAGAATTCTCATGTGCTTTGCACTGGCCTCCCCTACTTGACAAGATACCAAAGTTCTTATTTCTATTACCATGTATTGTGATTAACTAAAATTTGCAGTTATTTTATAGATTCCTATATTTAAGCTCTGTAATTTACATTGGTACCTACTCAGTGTATTTTCATAAGAAAAACTAGAGCAGAAAAGGGGACTCTATACAATTTTATTTTTTATTTGTTAGCTATGAATCCCTTGTCTTTTAAATAACTTCAAAAAATCTGAAGGAAATAACCACCTTTCACACCGTGAGAGAAAAATCTATCAGAAGTAGTAAATACTTAAGGCAGTGTATTTTAAGAAAAAGAGAATTATATTTCCAACCATGATATAGTAACTGAGACCAAACTTACTCTCTAGACAAAATAAGCATAGAAAACCCTTTGAAGTAAATGAAACAATGTTGGACAAATTGCACAGAACTGATGATGGAAGGCCTGTAATTACCCTATCTTTCTGACTGGTGGCACCTACAGAGCCGTAAGTCAAGGAACCAAACACAAACCAAGCATGGTGATCTTTCTCTATCAGGAAACAGGATTTGATATGGAGATACACTTTTGAAGGTATACAAACAGAAGAGAGCTGTAGAGTAAGAAGTCTCCTGTGTCTCTTGCTAAATTTTAAGTAGCATGGGTAAACAGGCTAGACTAAAAACTATCAGGGAAGTGTAACATGCACACTTTTCAAAATATGAACAGGGTTCTGAGGTATTTCTCTTGCTTCCAGCCAGAGTGTGGGGCCTTCATTCGACATCAGAGTCCATCAGTAGAGAACCATCAAAGATTGCACCGTCACCACAGGGCTAAGCTACCCCTCACTAACAAACCGTAACATAAGTGGAATGAGATAGAGGAGATGAGCAAGTAACTTAACTGTGTGTCAGAACAAAACTCAATAGCTTTTGTTTGTTTGTTTGTTTGTTTAATTAGCAGAAATGTGGGTGTGCATACCCGAGAAAGACAGAGACAGAAAGGGGAAGAGGGAAAAAAGTACCTCCCAGTGGGGTGTGGTCACATCACGTTCTGCTCCTTTTCTCTATCCTGTCAGGATCTGGGCCATGAATGCATGAGTGCCCAGTGCATTTTTCAATCTGCCAGGGCTGGAATTCCAACCACAGTTGAGCATGTGGAATCTCGATTCCTTAACTACTAGCCTACAGGATGAGCCTACAATTCAGTCTTTAAAGAGGAGAAACAAAATACAGTTTCCATCAGTCAAAACTAACATAAAATGATATCATACATAATTTTAATACAGAATTCTATAAGATGCACAAAATGAGGAAAGTTTAATCATAGCAGAAAGGGAAAAAACGTAGGTATAAGCATATCCAAACAGGAAGAACTTTGATGAAAATTAGGGCAAGCTCTGTGGCATGGTGGTTAAGGCAGCTGGGTCCCTCATCGCCAATCACGTGGTTAGAGTCCTACACCAGGTGACTTGAGATATATGCTGGGCACATGTGTGTGTCTGCCTAAATCCTGAACGGAGGAAGAGATAGATAAGAGATTAGGGCATAACCACTCCCACAAGGGGTGCTTTCTTCTCACCCTTTCTCCCTGTCTCTCTCTGGTGAGCACACATATCCTATAGGGAAAAAAAAAAAGTCAAATCATTGTTTGATAAAAACTGTAGATCCAGAGACCAAGTAGTTCTAGAAACTCTAAGGAGAAAAATCACAAAGAAAAACATTCCTGGAGCATCATAATCAAGTTACTTAAACTAGTGATAAAGAGAAAATCTTTTACACATCCACAGAAAAAGACACATAATTAAGCAGAAGACCTTTGGTAAACAATAGAAACTTAAAATTATTAAAGTATGTGAAAGGTATGGAGGAGGGAAGAGGAAGGCTTTACAGTAATTTATGTAGGGTGTTATTCGTGGGTTGGTAACAAAAGAAAAGAAACTAGAGGTCTAGAAGTCAACATCAGGTAGTCAGGAAAGCAATATATAGAGATATGGAAAAGATATTTAATGTGCTGCAAATACAATGCAATAGAGAGTTGAATGTGGGAACCAGTATTTGGCATAATGGCTATGTTGCTTGACTCCCATGTAGTTGACGGTGGTTCGAGTCTGGGACTCTGTGGCTTAAATTCACACTGGGCGTGTGTGCATGCATGCCCAAGATCCGGAGAGAATAATGGAGAAGGAATTGTGGCATGGCCATCCTCCCTGGGGGGGTGATTTCCCTTGCTTTCTGTCTCTGTCTCTGTCTTTCTGGTGAGCGCACGCATCCTATAGCAAAAACCTCTCCAAAAGAAGAAAAAATAAAGAGTTGAATATGAAAGCTTCATTGAGCAAATTTACCAAAAAGGACAGAAAGAAACCATATGTGTTAACTTGCTAAACTGTAAACATTCTGAGAATCTTAAAGTCCAGTGTAATTGCTAAGTTATGAAAAAAGGAAGTGTATTTGCTTGCTAACATTTGCAAATTACTTCTTCCAAGATCTGTTCTTAGCACCATCACATATGGTGTGTGATGAAACAGATGATAGCATAAAGAAACAGTATTTTTAGGAAATATCTCGCTTTTCCCCACTTTACAGGAAAATAGATTATACATTGAAATCAACATGCTTTGTCACAGAGATCATAACTTTGCAAGGTAGGACAAACGTATTTGTAGTGAAGGATGAAGGTCATAATGCATTAAATTTTGAAACACTGAAAGAAATGCTTTTTTCTTTCTTATAAGTAGGTTTACATTGGGAATTAATAAAAACATCATAAAGGATATGGGCAGCGATGCTCATGCAACATGGAAAACTGTCCTTTATTCAGTCATACAAAGTTTCACACTGTCCATACACAGGAAAGTAATTATTACTTTTTAATCTTTAAAAAAGAGCATTATTTCTCTGTATTGACTGATATACATGGTATTCCTTCTGGAAAAAGAAACATAATACCTGTAAAGTTATATGTAATTCAATGTAATATAAACAAGATTATGATGATAATAAATAAATAAATTAAAAAGAAACACACACACACAAAGATTATTATTTGTACTTTCATGGGTTTGACAGAACGACACTTGTTTGCCATGAAGATTCTATAGTTTACAACTGCATCTTGCATCTTTGTCCCTGCAAATATTGTGGCTTTTGGTAGGGGCTCACAAGCATCCTAGGGGATTTCAAAGAGTTCATGGAAAATGAAATTAAAGTATGAGTTTATTTTGATGCAAAAAAAAATTGGAAATCTTTCTTAGTCTGTTATTGTGTTGCTAACAGAAATACCCGAGGCTGAGTGAATTATAAGAAAAGAGAAGCTTAATAACTCACAATTCTGGTAGCTGGGACATCTAAGGGCATCACAAAATAGAAGAAAGCAGAATTTCTGGCACAGTATGGTGGTTTGTATCCATGTGGCTTTCACTCTGTCATTCTTGCCCCATTAGCTTTGCTTATATACCTGCCATAGATCATTCATAGAGACTCTGGCCTAGTGACATTATCACACCTAAAGGCCTCACCCTGTGGCACCATGAGGGAATTAAGCTTTCACTTAATACCTATTCAGTAAAGTCAATACCATCAAGTCTCAACTCTTGAGTTTCTGGAGGGTATCTAATCACTACTTAGGGTTAATTCTTTTTTTTTTTTTTTTTTTTTTTTTTTTGGCTGTAGGGCATGTGTGCTCACTGGAGAGATGGAGAGAGACAGGGAGACAGAGAGTGAGAAATAACCCTCCCAAGGAGGATGGCCATGCTGCAATCCCTTCTCCTCCATTTTCCTCTCAGAATTTTGGACACACATGTACATGCACCCAGCATGAGATTTAAGCTGCCGGGTCTGGGTCATGGTCAACTGCGTGGGCGGTCCATGACATAACCATCATGCCATCTGCTGGTCCCTGGGGCCAAATACTAACACATGAAACTTGGAGAACAAACCATGATCCAAATCATAACAAAATCCACACACACACCCCCCTCTGTGCTTTCTCTTCATGTGGCCCTGTGTGGCACTCATGCCTACTGTTTCTAAGGGGCCATGAGAATAACAAATCTTTCTTCACAGTTTTTATTTCTGTGTTAGTGTGTCTCACCACAGCCAATTAAAACAAGACTTGAGTACCATTAAAACAAAACACAGGTGCATATTTAAAATCATTATTATTTACATTATCTTTAGAATAAGGTTCTAAAAAGACAATTTAAAAAATATATTGAAGACAAATTAAAAACTAGAAAAGCTTGTGACCATTAGAAAAAACAAACCACTCTTAAAATTTTCTACAAAACCTGGGTTCTAACTCCAATGATCATTCCTGATGCTTTTACAAATTGCTTCCATCAGAGTTGCAAGAATAATAATCCCTACACTGAATAAGACAGAAAAATATCCTCAATTTATTTTAAGAGTGTTGTATAGCAATCCATATAATACTACATGGAGAGACAAATAATCATTTAGTAATGTAGATGTAAATTCTAAATTAAATGACAACAAATATAATTGAAGTGGCTAGACAAGTAATTAGATAGCCATATAAGTTTCCTAAATATATAGCACCTTTAAAATAATCAGAAACTGTGTATTTAAGAACTGCCATAAATGATAGTGACAACTGTATCACTTAGACTAAATTTTAAAATGTGTATAAGAATTGTATAAAGAAAGAATACTCAATCAAACACTGACATGAGACATAAAAGGGGACCTACATCGATTGAAATAATTCATTCTTCAAAAATATAGGTGGACCTTTTCCCAAATTAACCTACAATAACTTGCAAATTCATGAAATTTGACTAGCTTGATCTTACACATAATTGAAATGGTGATCAAGATAATTCTCAACATTAATTTCAAGTGGAAACATTTGATAAAAGATTATGAAGGAGAAGGGCAAGATGGTGATGCAGCATTAATGCACCTGGGTCCATCTGAGAAGGTCCCAGGTTTATGTCCTGCAGCTTCCCTGCACACTCTGAGACAACACGCTCTTGCCCATGATTCTGGCTGACTCTAGGAATGGATGGTGCTGCTGGGTGTCTCTTTCTCTCTCTAGAAATAAATAAACTTTAAGCAGAAAAAAAATTATAAACGAGAAGCAAAAATATAACATTTGAAGTCAAATGAAAATATTTAGTGTGAGATTAATTATCAGGATTTTGTTTTCCTGCCTTGACCGTCACTAATTAAAATAAATAATTCTAGCTCCATTCATTTCTTTTAAAACCTATATTGTAAAAGTAACCATGATTAAAGATAAAAAGCAACAGATATTTGAGGTTTGTATAACTCACAAAGACATATCTAGTCTATGTTAAAGATACTTTACAAAATATCATGAAATGTTAAACACTAAAATAGAAAAAAAATGGAAAAAAGATTTGGAAAGATAATTAAAGAAAAAAAATATCCACTGAATATCCACTCAACTTTATTAGTAATCAGGGAAATATAGACAAAAAAGGAAAAAAAAAAAAGAGAAGAAAAGGAAAAGGCTTGAAATTCCATTTCACACTCACCAGCGTGGCAAAAATGAATGTCTGATAAACCTAAGTATTGAACAGGATGTGGGAAATAAGAACTGTCAGATGTTGTTAATGAGAATCTAAATTGGTACAATCACCTTGTAAAATAATTGGTAAAACCTATTAAAGTTGAAGAAGCGCATGATCCCAAACTGGGTCAATTCATACATTTAGCTTTCTGTCTAGAGAAATTCTAGTAGTTATGCAGAAAGAATCGTCTGCAAGGATATTCACACTTTGTGATGGTGAGAAAGGGGAAACCACCTAGCCTCCATTGGTTAACGGATCAAGGGATGTTATTATTTCCCACCAAGAAATACATGACTGTTAAAGTTGATCTACACACATAATTGTTGCTGCAAGGGTTTGTAGGTCTAGTTTGGTGAGACGAAATAGTAGCACAATTAGGCAAAGCAAATTGACTACTCTCAGAGACACAGCAGGCATCAACAGAAGCCTAGGATCCATGACAGGCTGGTCCCCCCATGGCTCAGAAGGGCAGCACAGGGAAGAGGGAGTCTTGTCTGTGCATCTCGACATCGCACCAAGGGGAGGGTTCCTGAAAGCTCTGGGCCCAGCTTGGCTCACCAAGTACAATAGTCGGAGAACATTGTGTTTTGAAATAGACGAGAACACAGTTTGGGCTGTTCTAGGTATTTTCTCCTTATTCTAGGATGTTGCGTTCTCAGTGCATTCTGCCTGGAAATTTTGAGCAGGGAGAAGAACAAGGTTGACAAAGGATGTCAGGGGACCTGTTCTCCTATAGATCTTAGTTTACAAATAATAAAAATCTAAAGCAAACAAAATGTATACACACACATCATAGGAATAAAGAATATTTTTGTTTGTTTGTTTTGTTTTGTGGAAAAATAGTGGTGTCATACCAATATTTACATAGGGAGGGAGAAAGGAAGAAGAGAGGCTGTTCTGTGATGTAAAACAACTCCCAAGTTTTAGAGTGACCTCTGCATGAAAGTGACCAGGAATATGTGATCCCATTTTCAGGACTTCCTTGTTCAAATTCTGACTAGTTAGCTGATTCTCTCCTCCTTGCTCTCTGCAAACTGGAACCTTGGGCCAACAGAGCAGGGGATCTCCACTCACCACCAGCAGTGCTACCAGTACTGACAACCTGGGCTTGGCTGTGCCAGTCTTCCACTCCAAAGTAAGGAAATTGTTGCTGTCAGTGAAACTGATGGTTTTCGCTTTTCCCTCTCCTGGTAAATCTATAGCCCTACTAGGCTGGGTGGATGGGTATGGTGGTGTAGCCTCAGTCAAGCACATCACAGATGACGATTCTTTGTACTGGAAGTTGCATCACTTCTAAAGAATACATTTGTTTGGGACCAGCAGTTAGCGTAATGGCTATGTCGCTGGACTCCCACGTATTCGACCACTGTTCGAGTCCCAGACCCGGTGGCTTCAACTCACACTGGGCGCGTGTGCGTGTGTGCCCAAGATCCTGAGAGGAGAATGGAGGAGAAGGGATTGCGGAGTGGCCATCCCCCCTGGTGGGTGATTTCCTGCTTTCTGTCTCTCTGTCTCTGTCTGTCTGGCGAGCGCATGCACCCTATAGCAAAAAAAAACCCTCTCCAAACAAAGAAGAAGAAGAAAAAAAGAATATATCTGTTTGTATTTAGTTATTTTATAAAGTCCCAAAAATGTGTTTTTGACAATTTATAGAGTATTGTAGTTGGTTCTTGGAAAAAAGATTTGCCTCTCTCCTCACATCTCTCTGTTAGGAGTTCCGCATCTCGTATTTTACAATCAGATCAAATACCTGAAGAGATATCAAAATACAAGTGTTCTAAAAGTTTTTAAAATGACATTTTTATAGATTGTAAATTTTGTAACTGAATTAACATAGCACTGTGGGGTATTTTTCCTTATTTAAATGAAAAAAAAAAGCTTAAGTAACACACTGTCCAGGATATGGGCCAGAGTTAGATATAAAACTCCATTTCACACTTACCAAAGTCCATCTCTTTCTAACGAGTATCCAATGTTACAGTGTAGATATGGAATTCTCAGTCACTCATGTTAACCATCAAACCATTGCTGTTAGTTTGAACTTATCACAAAGACCTAGACATTCAATCATTTATTTAGTGACTAATGTAGAAGCTATCTGTTTTCCAGTACAAAGCAGAAGAAAATCTTCGAGTGTAGCATTTGAGCTCTGTGCTTAGTTTTGATATATCATTAGGAGTAATATCCATTTACCCTATTGAAAAGAACACAGATGCTCAATTCAATAGCTAGGAAATGGGAATTTTCCTAGGCCAGAATATATGTTATCTGATCCTATATACATTGCTTAAAGCACAACTTAAGGTGGCATAGTGGTTAAGGTGCTGGACTCCCATGTAGCTGACTGCAGTTCGAGTCCTAGAAACAGCAGCATGAAACTCAAGCCAGGTGTGTGTGTGTGTGTGTGTGTGTGTGTGTGTGTGTGTGTGTGTGTGTGCATACCCACAATCTCAAGAGGAAAATGGAGTAGAAGAGATTATGGCATGGCCATCCTCCCTCGGGGGTAATTTCTCGCTTTCTGTCTCCCTTTTGTCTCTCCAGAGGGTTGCACACACCGTAGGTGAGAGAGTCTCTCTCTCTCTTCAAAAAAAAAAAAGATCTAATTACTGTTGTATGTGATCTGAAATGTAATAGTGCTTTTAATATCTGGTAGAATCTCAGCATTTTTCCTATGTACATATATAATAATGACAGACTTCTTTGTGGTAGATCGTTCTTGTTGCTCTTTTGTATTCCAAAAAGATACAAGATGTAAAGATAGCAATGTTTAAGGGCCAGCAGGTGGCATAGTGGTTAAGACGCTGGACTCCCACATGATTGACCATGTTTCCAGACACAGATTTGGTGGTTTGAAACTCAGAGGATGTGTGCATATGTGACTAAAATCTTAGGAGTAGAAGGGATTGCAATGTGGCCATCCTCCCAGGGATTATTTCTCACTTTCCCTCCTATGTCTCTCTCTGGGAAGCACACGTGCCCTATAGCAAAAACCTGGAAAAAATAAAAAGAGCAAATTTATAATAATAATTAATATTTTCTTTTGTAGAATCAGTTTATGTGTCACTGAGTTTGAGGAAATTATAATCTAATCTCTGTGGACCAAGGCTGAATTAAAAATTTTGCCCAAATGATTCAAGATTCAAATAGAGTAGATTTTTTTATTTTTATTTTTTTGGAGTTTATCTATGTAAACTTCATTTTAGGGTTTCCGTGACTAAAGAAAACAAAACTAGCTCAGGTCATTTAACCTAAACTCATCATGTTTCATCAATAGCCAGTCAATTTTGTGCAAAAGGAAGAAGCCACCCTTGAATGGCATTGAAGTAGGAGTATTAACATATCGTTTAAAGTGTAACCTAAAACTCAGACTTATAACCAGATCCAAAATGGCATATTCTCCACCCACCAGTAATTGCATGTGAAAATATTTTGCTGATACGGCGTTTGCAAAATGTCTTAACATTTTAGGAGTACATAAAAATTTGCTGACATAGTTAAACAACACATTTTCTAATTTTTATACTAATTATCCATCCAAAGTCTTTTTCATCTCTATCAGTCATACACATATATTTCAACATAAAAACATAATGGAGAAATAAATACAGTGATGTACTTTATACTGAATGTAGTGGGGCTGAAATAAGTTTCCCATGCTAGCAAATTAATAAAATTAATATTCATCACTTAGTAATACATCTCATAATCAGAGGAAATGTGCTTTCACTCGTATCTATGAAATCAGAGTTAAATAACTGGGTAAGTCAAATAACTGTGATCAAATTTTAAAACTGCTCTAGAAGTGGTAGTTTCTTCCCTATTTGTTTTAAATAGCATAATGCATGAAATGTCTTTCTTGGTGCTTTAAGCATGAATATCTTTTTAAAGCTGCTCTTTCTAGAAATCCATGGTGAGGTACAGAAGCAGACATAAATATAATAGTACATGCTTTGCTCAATATAATAGCAACCTTTAAGAGCATACTTTTCTATAGCTCAGGATACTCTACTAGATTCTTATTGCTATTAACTTTTTTAAAACTTTCATTAATACTGCAATTAATACAGTAATTACTGTTTTTATTCTTATTTTAATAATATGTTTCAGGTCACTTTTTTAAAAAAAAATTCTTTCTTTCTTTCATGAGTGAGAGAAACACTGAGAGAGAGAGAGACCTCCCCCCCAACAGGGCCATGATGTTGTGATCCACCCCTTCTCTACACTGGCCCTGGATCATTGGTGCCCGGTGTACTTCGGGAGGCTTTGGGATGCAAACCCAGAACCTTGCTTGTGGGTCATCCTCACAGAGTGTCACATTTTTTACAGTCACTCCACAATGTGGCCCGTATATTTTAAACCACATTTTAAAGATGACAAAAATTGAGGTAAAGAAGATGTCCCACCACTCATAGTTCACAGAAACAGGATTCAAGCCTAGGCAGTTACCTTCAATGCTGTGCTCCACCACAGTGTACGATTATTATGTACATCTTATCAACCCTTCAAATAACATGATAAGCTGTATTATTATTAAGGAAAAATTACATTAACAGCATACAATTTCTTCTTATTCCTCTTGGGGTTGGTATGATAAGTCAAATTTCGCAGTTGAAGCTCTTGAGGATATACATAGAGAGACGGGATATGGGGAAATGTTAATTAATTTTTGACTCCATGAATTAAACAATAAATACTTATGCTGTGAGGTGGAGGGGCAAGACAATGATGGAATTAATTAAAGCGTTTTCACTGGTAGGTAAATTGGCTCTTCTCGCCTATCTTATATCAAATAATTGAGTCGTGCATATATAAAATGTAACATAAAAATTTATGGAAAAAAACAGGAGAAAGGAAAAATTCCATAAGAAAAATTATAATAGGAGATCGATGATCTTTTATTCAAATATATATTGAATAGTGTCTTTTTCAATCAAGCAATGTGTCTTGATGTTTGACACACAAGACAATTCCCTGGTTTGAAAATCAATCATCTCTTTTTATCCCTTAGACTCTGATAAAGACAAAAAATGTTTAATTATAATGGCAAGAAATCCTCCATGGACTTTTGTAAGGAATTAATCATGACCTGCTTCAAAGAAGAACATGGAAGTAAATGAACATTGTCATATAAGTATCAGGAAATATAAATCTTTTATTTTTTATCATTTTCAAAATAAAAGTTATAAATCTTCTATTTTAATACATGCATTTCAGAATGTCAATACTTAATTATACAATCCCCTCTAGAAAGCCGTAAAATTGATGTGTATAAACATCTTTTAAGAAAAATCAATGGATCTAATGTCAAAGGGAATGAAATTTCAATGCATGAGACCTTTCATCTTTCCAATAGAAATGACCTTAACAATGTCTACTTAACAACACAGGAAGGCTTTGATTAGTAAAAAATATTTTCAATGTTATACTTTCCTCTGTAAAATAAAAGAAAATAATTAAAATAACAGTGAAAGTTTGTTACTGACCTACTAATAAAACTAGATTGGCGGTGGTATTTGTTATACTGACCTCTCATCTACTATGGTTTAAATTTTCGGGACTTTAGCATCTACTATGCTTCCAGGGAATACGCACTGTTAATCTTGCCACAGCAGGTTCTGTTTGGTATGTTTTCTTTTCTCAGCATTTTGTTGCCAACTTTAGATTTGTGTATCTTCCTTCTTTTCTCTTCACAGCTTTCTTTCCTTTCTTTCTTTACTCCTTCTTTCCTATTTGAATCAATTCATCTACTTACCTATGATGGTTAATTCTATTAATGAGTCATGGATTGCACAGGTATTTGGTCAGACATTTTTCTGTGTGTTTTTATGAGGGTGTATTTGGATGAGTTTAACATTGAAATGTATAGAATGTATTTTACTGAAAATACCCCCAATGCACGCTCCTCATCTGAACAATTGAAGGCCTAAAAAGAAAAAAGGAGATTCTCCCCCCAAAAATAAAAATCCCTTCTCTCTGGCAGGCTTCAAATTAGAACCCGACCATCTGCTCTTCAGTGCTCAGTTTAACAGCTGCAGACTTGGGAATCTGGATTCTGTCTTAGCCTGTTCAGGTCACTGTAATGAAACCATAAACTGGGTGGCTTACAAGCAACAAACATTTATTTCTCATGATTCTGGAAGATGGAAAGCCCAAGATCAAGGCATTGGCTGATTCAGTGTCTGATGAGGGCTCATTCTTCATAAATGGGATCTTCTCATGATAGATGGGGCTAGGCATTCTGGGACCACTTTTATAATCCCAATGGTTCCTCCTTTTTAATCTCATTAACTCCTCATGAGTCCATTTCCCATGGCTACCACCTAATACTATTACCTGGGGGGTTAAGATTTAAACATATAAATTCCAGGGGAAAATAAATATTCTGAGCATAGCATCCTTCATGTCCATGTGTGACAATTTCTTTTTTTTTTTTTTTTTTTTTTAGAGGTTTTTCGCTATAGGGCGCGTGCACTCGCCGGACAGACAGAGAGAGACAGAGAGACAGAAAGCGAGAAATCACCCCCCAGGGGGGATGGTCACGCCGCAATCCCTTCTCCTCCATTCTCCTCTCGGGATCTTGGGCACGCACGCACACGCGCCCGGCGTGAGTTGTAAGCCACTGGGTCCGAGACGCGAACCGCCGTCGACTACGTGGGAGTCCAGCGACATAGCCGTTACGCTAACTGCCGGTTCCCATGTGTGACAATTTCTTATAATAAATCTTTTTCTGTAAATATGTTGTGTCATCAGAAAAGTCATGATGCATTTTTACATAGAAAAGCACAGAAATATATGTCATGACTTTTCTGAGTACCCAATATACATCCTATTGATTGTCATCAGAACACTGAGATTGGTTCTAAAGAAAGAGAATTTAAGGGTGAGTTTTTGGAATTTTTCCTGGGATTTCTGGAATTGGATTTGTGGTGTGATTAGATTTAAAGATGTTGATCTGATAATCCTCTTCCCAAGTAGTGAAGAGTACACTGAGAGTCCATGCATTATCTTGCAATAGAGATATGTCAGCTCTCACTGCTGGATACTCCTAATCAACCTCTTTCAAGTTGCCAAGATTGAAAACAATTATTGATAAAATGGTGTCAATCATATTAATAATTATTCAAACTAAGCCCAATATTACCATATAAAAGAAAAATACTGTATTGATGGAAAGTAGGAAAATACTGGGAGATCTGAGTAACTAGAGCATGTGATGTTTTGTATTACTAATTTTCTTTATATATATATTTATTATTTACATTTAATCACTTTATGTCTTTACAGTGTACAACATGGTCCCTCCAAGCACAAAACAGTGCAAATCAGTCACATCAAAGATGCTACCATATCCATTATCATCGGCAAACAACCTCTCATTTGTGTGTCAAACATATTGTTTTTCCCCCTCTTCCACTCTCTTCCTCCCCGTTACTTACCTTCTTTTACTCCTCCCTTACTATCTCTAGTAACAGTTGCCTTCCTTGCTATACCTTCTAATCTTCCAGTTTCTGCTATAAAATGCAGACATAGGGAACCAGCAGTTAGCATAATGGCTATGTCGCTGGACTCCCATGTAGTCGACCGCGGTTCGCGTCCTGGACCCGGTGGCTTAAAACTCACACCGGGCGTGTGTGCGTGTGTGCCCAAGATCCCGAGAGGAGAATGGGGGAGAAGGGGTTGCGGCGTGACCATCCCCCCTGGGGCACTTTCTCGCTTTCTGTCTCTATGTCTCTTTTTGTCTTTCTGGCGAGCGCACGCGCCCTATAGCGAAAATCCTCTCCAAAAAAAAAAAAAATAATAAAATAAAATAAAATGCAGACATATATATAGAGAGAGCAGGGACATACAATGCCTGTCTTTCATAGTTTGTCTTGCTTCACTTAGCATTAAGTCTTCCATATTTTTCCACTTTGTATCAAATGTCGAGGTCTCACTGTGTTTTTTTTTATGACTGACTAGTATTCCAGAGTACATTGCTGCAATTTTTGAATCTACTACTCTTTTTTTTTTTTTTTTGAAAGTTTTTTTTTTGCTATAGGGCACATGTGCTCGCCAGAGAGACAGAGAGACAGAAAGCAAGAAATCACCCCCCAGGGGGGATGGCCACGCTGCAATCCCCTCTCCTCCATTCTCCTCTCAGGATCTTGGGCATGCACACACACGTGCCCGGCGTGAGTTTAAGCCACCGGGTCTGGGACTCGAACCATTGTCGACTACATGGGAGTCCAGCGACATAGCCATTACGCTAACTGCTGGCCCCTAATCCACTACTCTTTTTTAAAAATGATTTAGCACATAGGCTGGGCTACTGTGCCACAGTAGCAATACAGTGTCCTGGAAGCCACGTAGCCGATGATAGGTTGGCTTCCCCACACTGACCTGGGCACAGGCTGGGCAGTCTGGGATCCTGAGGAGCTGGAAGTCTGGAAGAAAGGGTATCATTATGTGGTGAGACCCTGTCCTGAGTACTTTTTCTCTCAATCTCTTTCATGTGTGTGTGTGTTTCTCTCTCAGTCTCGTGTGTGTGTGTGGCCATCTCTATCATTTAAAAAAGTGATTTAACAATACATAAGAACATATGACAAATGTACTAGTGTATTGGAGGGTGCTATATTCCTTCTCTATGTTTAAAATCTACATATGTTTGGGAAATAGACACAAGTTCTTTCTTAGATAAGACATCTTCCAGGACTGCTCCAAATTCTTCCTAGTTACACTAATAAGAGCTGAGTGAGATTAGTCTGTAAATGGGATTTTATCCCTAGTTTAAGATACCTTGCCTGAAATTATAATGGATCAGTGTTGTTAGCTTCTGTCCCAGACAGCTAGATACCTCTATGAAAAACAAATTGGAGGTATTTTTTGATTCAAATCATATAACTCTCAAACATCCTCCCTTTCCCAGTGTTTCATTTGACCAGAAAATAATCTTAAACAGTGATCATCCTAACTTTAACTTTGTAAAATGTTTTTTTTTTAAATTTAGATTGTCTTTTTAAAAAAAAATTAAAGAGTAATTTGACTTTAATTATTTATTTACTTTTTTTTCCCCCTTACTTTGACCTGAGAGGGACAGAGCAAGACAGAAAAAGTAAGAAAGCAAGCTGCCAGGTCTGGGACTTAAACCGTGGTCAGACACGTGGGAGTCCAGTGCCCTTAATCATGATGCCAACTGCCTGTTCCAACTTTTGATTGTCTTAATCCTTCCTTTCCAAATATCACAGCCAACTGAATGCAGTCTATTTGTACAGCACACGCTAAAGAATTACTTTTCATTTTTTAAAAAAAGAAACTGAAGCAAGTTCGGCGGACGCTGGCGGCGCCCTGATTTGAAGGCACGTTTCCGGATCCAGGGCGCTTGCACATCAACGAGAGGCATGAGAGCGAAGCTGCAGACCCAGAAATGGGACACAGGTCATCAGATACTGAAGAAGAAAGCAGAAGCAAGAGAAAAAAGAAACACCGCAGACGGTCATCTTTAAGCAGTTCTTCAGGTAGTAGAACATACAGCCGGAAAAAATGTGGAAGGAAATCAAGATCGAAGTCAAGATCTTGGTCCAGAGATCTCCAGCCTCATTCACATTCTTATGATAGAAGACACAGGCATTGATCAAGCGGTAGTTCTTCTTATGGCTCTAGAAGAAAACGAAGTACAAGTCGTTCAAGTGGTGGAGAGAAATCCTATAGAGTTCAGAGGTCTAGATCAAAAAGCAGAACAAGAAGGCCCAGGTCGAGACCTCGTCCACGTTCCCATAGCCGAAGCAGTGAGAGATCAAGTCACAGGAGAACCTGCAGTGGCTCTCGGGATAGAGAACGGCGTAACGGCAGAGACAAAGACAGAAGAGAAAAGGAGAAGGATAAAGGCAAGGACAAGGAGTTACGTAACAGCCAACGTGGGGAATCTGGAAACATCAAAGCTGGATTAGAACATCTGCCGCCAGCCGAACAGGCCAAAGCAGGCTACAGCTGATTTCCTGAAGCTGCTGCAAAAGTCAATGAAGCATTAAAAGCCAAAGAAAGAAATGCGGAAGAAGCAAAGAGAAAAAAAAGAGGAAGACCAAGCCGCCCTGGTAGAACAAGCGAAAAGAGTAAAAGAAATGGAAGGTACTGAAAGTGATTCTTTTTGTTTAGCAGACATGCAGATCAAGAAGTCAAAAAGACAGTAGAACCTAGTGAAGTGAAACATGCAGCTTCAGCTCTGGACCATCAGTAGTTGCTGACCCGCCCAGTACTGAAAAAGAAACAGACCCTAGCAGCATCCCTACTGCTGTCAGGTACCAAGATGACGATTCTTTGGCCCATCAAATTTGTTTATTGATAAAGCTGAAGCTGAAGAAATGTGGTAAAGAGATTAACTGCTCTCTGACAGGAAAGACCAATGGGCAGTCCTGTGGCTTAAGTAAATACATGTGAATGAATTGACAAAAACATTAGAAATTTAGGTTGTTAAACCCCAATATTAACTTTTTATTCTTAGAATTTAGCTGATTAAATAAAATGGTAATTTCCTTTTTCTCTCACGTAGACCTAAATGTTAGTTCATTTGAACTGTATCAAACATGGCAATTATTAACACTAGTATACAGATTTTAAATGCATGAAAATATTATACCGTTAATAAAGGTAATCATAACCGGCGTTAAATGGTAAATAGCAGTGTTTCTTAGTACAATTCGAAAAACTGTCAAGTGATCATTTAAAGATATAGTTTTGACAAGTAATATAAGGATCAAATTACATGCTTTATGATTTCAAAAAAATAAGGTAAGATGGATATTTAAATAAAACTGTTACTATCTACTATATATTTTTTTTTTGTCATTTACAAGAAAAAGTCACATTATAAATAAAGGACACTCTCCCTTTGCCTATTTCATGGTCCTCGGGGCATAGCATTATGTTGTTGAAGGTGGTGACAGAGTATAAAGGCAAAGTATTCTACACATCAAATTTACCTTCTCATCTCTCAGAGACCTGGCGGACACACTTTACTAAATTCAAATGTCAGAGTTCTATTCTACATCCCAGCATGACAACCCAGCAGTGTGCAGTTGCACACTTAAGCAGAAATGTCTGCCTGGCCAAGTGTCTGGATGAGATTAATGGTATCCGTTATTTTAAATAAATCTAGCTGGAGGCAATGTCTCATATTGTTTGCCTGGCTAATGCATAAGACTTCTTCAAGAGATCCCACGATAAGCATAAAAAGAATAAAGGATTTTTTAAAGGTAATTATCTCTAATCAATAATAATTAGTCAATGAGTAAATAGATTGATTGGATAAATGTCTTGAACTCCTTTTGAAGCCTAAAAAAGTTAAGATTAAATTACTTTTCACTTGTTTCCAGCTCATAAGTTTGGGAATCCTTAACTATAATCAGATATGATATGTTTTGATAAATGATAAAGTATTTCTTACAGCTACTAATTATAGATAATGGTAAGAAAAATTTATCCTAATCCATATTTAACTCTTCCAGACCTCTTTGAATCCATGTTTAGGAATACTATACCAAATTTAGTTCTATCATTTCCTGATCAAATCAGAAATATGATTTCAATTGTTTTCAAAAAGCACATTTTTTTTCTGAGATGATAAATATAATTATATCTTTGGATTTCTTCCTATTTTCTTTCTTCTCTACAGGTTTAAAAGAGTTGAGCATCTTCAGTTATAAACTTTCTCCTTATTGAGTTTTTCAGATATGCTGAGCATTCTTTATCTCAGGCTTCACTTTGATGGAAATTGTAGAATTAAAGATGGAAGAATATCAAAAACTGTTGCAGGCATGATCCTGTTTTATCTTCCTTATTGACACTATACCAGAGGAGACAGAGAGAGTGAGAAATCGCCCCCTAGGAAGGGTGGCCATGCTGAAATCTCTTCTCCTTTTGGAATTTTTGGCATGCACACACACACACACACACACACACACACGTTCAGTGTGATTTTCAACAACCAGGCTCAAGACTCGAACCACACATTTGGCCATTTGTGATCCAGTCCCCTTAACCTCATGTCATCTGCTGTTCCTGAAACACAATATCTAACCAATTTAGGCATAACAAATCTCTTATACGATAAGACTATTTTAATAACATCAGCAAAGTGCTTGACACATTCTTTGTTATTTATGCATGAGATTTTTTCTACTAGTGTCTGCCTGGTTTATCATTTTTATTATCATTGTTTGT
Organism: Tupaia tana; assembly: GCA_026018925.1. Taxonomy (NCBI): domain Eukaryota; kingdom Metazoa; phylum Chordata; class Mammalia; order Scandentia; family Tupaiidae; genus Tupaia; species Tupaia tana. The sequence continues at coordinate 195,581,117 of JAKSZU010000001.1, read as the reverse complement.
TTTTTTTGCTCTGAAAGACATAAAAAAATTCTTTCTTATATTGGATTAAGATCTTTCCTATTACTTCAATACATTTTTTTCTCTCTTTCCATAAGGAACAGGTATAATTCTATTCCAAGTATATCCAAATAGCTATGATTAAATTATGAGATATTTTTTCTAGAGAATATTAATTTCCAATTTTCAACAACTAGTCAGTCAATGGAACTTTCTTTATATCCTTCTCCAATGTGGTATCATATATCTCAGCTTGTCTTTTTAATCTTGTGAAAGTCCTTTCAGAACTCATGATTGTCATTTATTTTCTTTTTAAGATTTTTTTTTTTTTTTTCCCAGTGTGGCAACCATCAGCTCAGGGACATGACAAGATCGCTCTTTCCTGCATTCTGAAAATTAAGTTCATTTTTGTGGTCTGCTTCATCCAGTAAAATCTGGCTACTGTGTCCTGTGTTATTTCTGAGAAGAACCAATAAGCAGTAGTTACAGTTTCCTCTGTGACTGTGACTGGCAACACTAAATATCATGGCTATTTCACCCGCCTGAGTGCTGGAGGGAGGATGACCAAAGCAGAGCCCTCTCAGTGACCTGAGATCGACGTGATGTGATATATAAAGAAACATTCCCTTTTCGCTGAAATAGCAGCAACTGTATACATGTGCATGTGTGTGTGTGTCGTGCGTGTGTGTGTGTGTGTGTGTGTGTGTATGTGTGTGTGATTATTAGTTATTAGGTATTATTAGCCAGAATAGTCAGGTAGTAGTAACAAAATGTTAGTAATTTAATGAGAGAAAATATATTTTCTACTCATATTATCTTTACAAAAGTTGGAAGGGAAACTTCGTTCATTATAATCATTTAAAGATCCAGGCTGATGGAGGTCTGACTTGATGTCTGTCATTCATCTCTGTGGCAGGGAAAGTGCGGGTGGGAGAAGCTTGCACTTACTCTTGGCCTCTTAGAGTAAGATTTTGCCTGGTAGTGGCTTATTAGCTCTCATATTTCATGGATAAAGAAATCATTCTGCTACATCTAACCTCAGATGAGCAGGATGGTTGGGTTATATGATAGAAATTCAGTATAGTCACTATACCCTTTTGAAATCTATATACAACAATAGAGAAGCTTGGAGATATACTTCCCAGAATCCTCTTTAAGGAGTCGGGAAAGAAACAGAGGGCATTATTCCTTGGAAGTGGTTCCTAGCAGGTAAGAGAGCAGATGTGAGATTCCAGCTGCTTCCTGGTGGGAGTGGAGAACAACCACGATGCTGCTGCCGACTGAGATAAATGGAGGGAATTTTCTTAGAAATTCCTGAAAAGGCAACAATTTCCAGCTAGCTTTTGACAAGCACCTTCTTCAGTGTGTCATGCTGAGGGGTTCTGCTCTGGTTCCCTAATTTCAGGGTGGCAGCTTCTCTCCTTTCTTATAAGGGATCCTGTGTGCTTTGCTTGCCCATAGTCTCTACATTTGTATAAACTTTGCTCTGTATTAATTCATATTCATAATATCCAGAATGACTCTGTTTTTTTTTTTTTTTGACAAAACACAACCCTGATAGGAAACATGCAAACCTACCATGTTCTCAGAGATACATTTAGAATATAATAAGCCCTAATGACAACCACCCTTACTAGCCTCCCAAATATAATTATAAACTAATTTTATCATTTCAAAAATAAACACAAAATCTCATCATGTCAAATATGAAGCTCTCAAACCTGTTTTTTTGGAGTGATGCACAATAGTAATTTGAATAAGAAATGAATATAATGTGGATATTTTTATATCAGCTCCATATGTGCTACTTTAAATCTATATTCCTATGAACTGAAAAAAAAAGGACAACAAAACAGAACCAGAGTTCTCCCTTACATACAAACACTCTCCCTAACACACACACACACACACACACACACACACACACGAGACTATCTACAATAATGGGACATGAACAGGAAAACCACAATTGCTCTTCCTAGCCCTTGGACTTTTGTTCATTGTTTCCAATGATCTATGGTTTACCACTGCACATCTCAACTCATTGACTATACTATTGTGTAATTTGATATCAAGTAAAGATATCAGGACTTCTTTGAGGCAGAAGTTTTAAGGGACAATGAATAAATCATCATGCTCTCTTTTCCTCTGTCATTGTCATGAATAATGCTCCAAGCAGTGTACATATTCTTTATTATTTTTTATCCTAAAGAAAGGAAAAGAGAAGCAGACACCCCTCCCACCACCACCATATTTAGACATGTGATGGAAACAGGACTTTTTTCATTGGAAGCTATTAGGGTTTGACTGGGGTTAATATTTATTATTCCAGGAAAATAGACTATGTTGGTAATCATAATTTTGGAATATATTTTTATAGCTTTGTAATACTTAAATATTTATTTTAGAAATATAAAGTTAAATAATATAAATGTTTAATTATATTAATTAAATTATATTACATAAATATATAATGGATCTTTAGGACATTTCTAAAATTCACATATTTTATTATACTTGTTCTTTAAACATAAAATATTAACAATACACTTATTCCTCCTTTAAAGATTAAGTGCTCTTATTACTGACTGTATTTGGTAATTATTCTTTTCCTAGGGTGTGTCAGAGGTGTTTACTTTGTATTTTGTATAAAATGTCCTTGGAGAGGAATTTTTGTAATTTAGTTCCTATGAGCTTCTACATGTTAGTAGGAGTCAGAGCTTGTAGAGTATGTGGCTTGATGCCTTCTGACACTGGAATAAACACGGCTATTGTTAATTGTTCTGTTACTACGGCTTCTATTTTGTTCTGTCTCCTTCTCTTGTTGATCTTCTCGCAGACTAGGATTCTAAGTAAATTTGCAATTGGATCTTGACAATGAGTAAAATTAAGAATTCAACTGGGGACCAGTAGATGGCATAATGGTTACGTCTCTGGACTCCCATGTAGTCGACCGCAATACAAGTCCTGAACCCAGTGGCTTAAACTCACGCCGGACACGTGTGCGTGTGTGCCAAGATCCTGAAGAGAATGGAGGGGAAGGGATTGTGGCAACAGCCGTCAGGGTGGGGTGACTTCTTGCTATCTGTCTCTCTGTCTCTGTCTTTCTGGCGAGCACATGCACCCTATAGCAAAAACCTCTCCAAATAAATAAAGTAAGTAAAATTAAAAAAAAAAAAGTTAATTGATATATTTAGTTTGACAATACTGTTTCTGAGATTTGAAGTACATGTTGAAGTTTGTTTTATGAAAAGAATAGTACAAAACAAAGTAGTGGAGGGAGGTTTTAAAGTTTTCACAGTGTCTGGAAACAGTAACTGCTCTAATTTAAGTTAGATCCTAGTAAGTAAAAAATGAAAATTCTACATCCTAGAGTAACCATTAATATAATTTAAAAAATACTTACATATTTAAAATAGATCCATTGAGAAATACACTGTGTTGATCAATTAGAAGTCTCAATATTGTAAAGATTAAAAATGTCCTCCAGTTTGATCTATGTATGTAATGCAATTGCAATAAAAATCCCAGTAGATCTTTAATGGAATTCGACGATCTTAACCTAAAATTTATATGACATGGAAAGATGAAAAAAATAAAGATACACTTGAAGAATAATGTTGGGGTAATGTATAGTACCAAATGTCAAAATTTATTTTCAATCTAATTAATCAGTGAGATATTGGTAAAAGGACAGGTAAATATAATGATATGTCAGAATGGAGAGACCAGATACAGACCTGGAAACAGATCCAGGTATATACACTCATCAAAGTTGTAATAAAGATAGCTCTGCTGGACAGTGGGGAGAGGTTCATCTACTCAACACACTTACCAATTGATTACTCCTCAAAAAGTTACCTTTACTTTTTTTTTTTTTTTTTTGAGAGGTTTTCACTATAGGGCGCGTGCGCTTGCCAGACAGAGAGAGAGAGACATAGAGACAGAAAGCGAGAAATCACCCCCCCAGGGGGATGGTCACGCCGCAATCCCTTCTCCTCCATTCTCCTCTCGGGATCTTGGGCACGCACGCACACGCGCCCAGCGTGAGTTTCAAGCCACCGGGTCCGGGATGCGAACCGTAGTCGACTACATGGGAGTCCAGCGACATAGCCATTATGCTAACTGCTGGTTCCCAAAAAGTTACCTTTACTTTTATGAAAATAAATGTACATACATTATACAACCAATTCAAATAGAAAACAATTACATTTCTAGAAGATAGATGAAACACTTTCCTGACCTTAGACAAAATAAAGATTTTTAAAACAGACTCAAGAAAACATTAAGAAACATTCATTATAAATAAATTGACTGAAAATTGTAATTGTTACAGTTTCTATTTCCCAAAAGATACAATTAAGAAAGTAAGAATGCAAAACAATGGAAGAGTTCTACATATGTAAGATAAAAGGCTCATATTCAAAACATATGAAGCAAACTCATAAATTAGTAAATCAATGAAAATAGTAACTTAATTTTTTTTTTGCTTGCTATAGGGCATATGTACTCACTGAAGAGATAAAGAGAGAGAAAGAGAGAGGGAAGGTGAGAAATCAGCTCCTGAGGGGTATGGCCATGTTACAATCTCCTCTCCTCTATGCACCTGGCATGGATTTCAAAACACCAGGTCCTGGACTCCAACTGTGAAGTGGGCCATGTAAAATCCAGTCACCCTAACTTCCATACCTCCTGCTGGACTTCAACTTAATTTTTTAAATGAACAAAATACTTAAACAGGGCTTTAGTGTGGAGGCTATCCAAATTGCCAATAAGCACATAAAAATGGCATTCAATGATGTCAGTCATCACTGAACAGAAAAGTGCTCTTTTTAAAAAAGTTTTTATTTTATTTCTTTCACAAGAGAAAGGAAGAGACAAACACCCTCTACAGAGCCTCATCGACGCTGCCATTGCTGTCCTACCCTTCCAGTCAGGCTGGATCGTGAACATGTGTACACACCCAGTTGTTCAAGTTGACCCAGGATCCAACCCCCAGGCCTTCCATATGGCTTCTGGTATTGTAGAGTTGTACTCTACCACCTTTACCAACACAGCTGTGCCAGAAGTACATTTTTTAAAAATCTAGGTATTATATAATATCTACTACGAGGATATATAAACTCGCCACATATACATATAAAATAAGATAAACCATAGAAAATTCAAGAGACAGAAAGTATCCAAGATGAACATTTCATTCTTACCTTTTAAAATATTTTGTTAAAATTTATATATTTAAAATTTTGTGATTATATACTTGAATTTTAAAAAGTATTTGACATATAAAGTGTTTTCCTCTGAAGTTATCACCTAATTGTTAAAGTTGGTTAATGTATGTATTAACCAAGAGCTAGAAAGTTAAGATAAAACTGTTTTCATTAGGAAGAATTTGGCAAACATGTTTTATTTTCAGGTATGGTATCTTCTGAAAATATTGGAATTATTATTCCCACTTATATAGTTCAAATTAAATTAATAAAGACAATTTTGGCTTTTAAGACTCTAAATACATAGCGATTAAAGAAGGCATGTTACTTCAAATATTGATATGTACTTAAATCTGGGATTATATAGTACAAGAGAATTTTTTTAAAGTTTATGGGAAATGGAATCAAAGTTCATTATGGTGCCATTTAAAAAAGAATTAATGAATATTCTTTTCTTAATAAACATTTCCACAAACTTTTTGAAGATCCAGTGTACTTTTTTTTTTTTTTTTCCTTTCTTTTTTTGGGGGGAGAGGTTTTTGCTATAGGGCGCGTGCGCTCGCCAGACAGACAGAGAGAGACAGAGAGACAGAAAGCGAGAAATCACCCCCCAGGGGGGATGGCCACGCTGCAATCCCTTCTCCTCCATTCTCCTCTCGGGATCTTGGGCACGCACGCACACGTGCCCGGTGTGAGTTTAAGTCACCGGGTCCGGGACTCGAACTGCGGTCGACTACGTGGGAGTCCAGCAACATAGCCATTACGCTAACTGCTGGTCCCAAGACCCAGTGTACTTTTAAGACAAGAAAAATGCCTACCATAATATCAAAATTGCTAGGACCACACTAATTTTATTTATTAGCAACCAGGCAACAGAGGTGAGGAAAGAAAACTACCAAGAATATGGTCAGGAGAGGGAGTGTTTTGTATTAAAGACTCTAAAACAATAATAAATCAACTGTAGCTAGTAGATACCAGAGACTATAGGGAGGGGAGTGAGTGGTAGAGAGTGGGTGTAGAGGGTGGGTGAAGGGGCAAAGGGAGGAAACATTTAAGAGACAAGCATGTAAGATTTTCTGTGGGGAAAAACGTTCTGTCATTTTTGCTTTATATAAAAAAAAGTTAATTAAGGGACCAGCAGTTAGTGTAATGGCTATGTTGTTGGACTTCCATGTAGTCAACTGTGGTTCGAGTCCCAGACCTGGTGGTTTAAACTCACATCGGGTGCATGTGTGTGTGCCCAAGATCCCAAGAGGAGAATGGAGGAGAAGGGATTGTGGTGTGGACATCCCCCCTGGGGGGTGATTTCTCGCTTTCTGTCTCTCTGTCTCTCTCTGTCTTTCTGGCAAGCACATGCGCCCTATATCAAAAACCTCTCCAAAAAAAAAAAAAAATGAAAAAAGTTAATTAAAAAAAAGACAACCTTCAATTGCAAACAAAGTCACTGATAGAAAATTACTCCCTTCTGTTAAGCAGACTACTTTCATTACCCTTCTCTGGATTTCACTGATGGGTGAAAACTGTTTTGCAAAAAAAATTTGAAGTGGTGAATATCTGATAAATCCACATTAATGAAAATATTAAATCTAAACCAAATTATTTTACTTCTTTGTCTAAAGTAAAAAGATTACTTTGAAAAAGCTCACTGCAACCTTGAAGACTTTTCTTTAACAAAAATCATATGCACATAAATACAGATTTTCCAACTGAAATCATCAAAATCCATGAGTGTAACAGCTGAGTAACTAAAAATTCAATTTAGAATTATTTCAGAGTGGTTTGTTTTTCTGTTTGTTTACTCTTCACTGGAGACATTTTTAACTATATGAGAAGACATCAAGAGAATGACTGTGCTAAATGCATGGTGGTTTACAATGGATTTATATTTATTTATGCTCAAATATTGTTGAGCTTCAAGTCTACTCATCCCATTAGAAGGAAAAGTTAAACTTGAAAGGGTTGTTATAAAAATGTAATTCATCAATCATATACGAATATACATTAATCTGACAAATTCATAATATTACTCAGCCTGCTGAAACTGTGATAATGAATGATTCTGAAACTTTGAATGTATGAATTGCAAATGTATCTTCTTTGTATGTGAAAAGAGGCAATTTGAAGGCTTCATACTGCAAAGAATTTTAGTGATATATTAGAAATTTATTTAGCTAAAAGACTCGATTTCTAATACATGTGCTAAAAAGGTAAACACATTCTATTTATACAGTCTTATTACCCACTGGTGGGTTATTCATAATACCCATTAATACTTTGCCTAATGGAAAAATACAGTTTATATCAGGCCAGTATAAATACAAAAATAATTCATATATCTGATTCAGAAAGTGCTCACTGAAGCTTCACCTTTTAAAAATAGTGTCTTGTTCAAGGGATACATGAAATTATAATATTGAAGTATAAGGGTAATCAATTCATTAGAAAATTTCATAAGTCTTTTTTTCTTAGTGAATTTGTTTTATTAATAAGAACTTTAGACTTTAATTTAATTGCAGACACATTATGCTTGCTTCATGAGGGCAATAATAAGGTAAATGAATAATTTATTTGTAAATATTGTGATATGATACATTCAAATTATTTTTTATAGGCTGACTCTATAGCACTAATGTTGCCTTTTTATTGTTTGTTTTGCTCACTGAAGTAAATGTCAACAATATATTATCTCAACTAATTAACATAGAAAGAATTATATTTCCTACCAGTGGAAATGCCAAGAGTATCATGTCTTATAATTCATTTTCAGATGCTGAAAGATATAATTATACCACAGACAGACTGAGTATCTCTATCATACGTAAACTTCTCTAGTTGAATTCACAGGAATGTTGACACTTTAACCAGATCTTAAAAATAACCAGTTAAAAAACCATCACTCAGGAAGTCAGAAAGTTCTTTAAAACCCAAGAGATCTGAAGAATTAACCACAAGAAACTACTTTCACAGGTACTTGACACAAATTAAAAAGCACTGGAATTCAAACTGAAAACAGAAAGCAGAGGTCAACCGTGTCTATCAAATTCAAACAACTAAAAATGGAAAATTGAAGGCCTGTTTAGTATATTTCAGCAGATAGTATAAACTAGTCATTATATGAACAATACTGTCTTAACTAAGAGTGGTTAAGTGGACTCATTACTGAAATTTACTTGAAGGGATCATGTTTACACATAACTTTAGATTAAGTTGGCTGAAAGATGAAAAATACGAGCTCCAGAGTGACAAAACCAAGTGTCTACGACAGGGGAGTATACAAAGGAGAATCTTGACACCAGAAGTGCATAATTTTATCCATTTATTTGTTATTTACTGTTCTAAAGCTGTTATTTCTAGTATTAACCCCCTACATTTATTATTTAGTTATTAATTAATATTTTTGAGACACATTTTGTTCTATTCTGTCTTTTCAGTCTCATTTAGGTAAAGGTAACTTTGCATTTTTTCTGCTCTAATCAGTGCTTCCTATGTTCACAGAAATGGTTCCAGTCAAAATCTGTATTATTAGATACTGTTCAGAAATCACATGAACCAGGGAAGTTGGCTTCTTGATGCCGGCAGGTGGTGTGGTGGTTGAGGCGCTGGACTCCACATGACTAACTGCAGTTTGAGTCCTAGATCCGGTGGCTTGCTTTCTCACTTTTCCCCCTTTCTTTCCTCAGTCTGTCTTTGGTGAGCTCATGTGTCCTGTGACAAATTAGAAAATGATGATGACGATGATTTATAAAATTAAATGAATAATTCTAAAAAAAGAGAGAAAGAAATAATTGGCTTCTCAAGAGCCCCGAACTCTAACATTCAATGAATTATAGGTGATCACAAGTCTATAATACTGATTTCCAAAGAGTAAGCATTTTATTAATAAAACAGACATAAGTACTCACTTTAGGCAAAGTAAGGTGCTGAGAAAAAGCAAATAACTAAAGAGAAGAAAGTTATTAGTGATTAAAAAATCATCTATTAGAAGATCTAATTAGGATTATTATGGGCAATGTACTACAATATTTACAAAATAGCCTCTCAGGAAGTATGAATTAATAGTATACATTTGTGGGACCAGTAGGTGGCATGGTGGATAAAGACGATGGATTCTCACATGGCTGACCATGGTTCAAGTCCTGAATGTGGTGGTTTGCTTTCTTGTTTTCCCTTTTTCTCTCTCTCTGGTCAAATTAGATTATAATAATAATAATAACAAATGGAATTAAATAAATAAATATTAAAAAACAAATAGTATACATTTGTAGTACTCCAGGTCAGCAGATGTCCAGTATGTCACTGGATTTCCACATGGTTGACTGCAGTTTGAGTCCTGGACCCAGTGGCTTGAAAATCACTCCAGGCTCATGGGCATGTGTGTCCAGGATTCCAGGACGATAGTGAAGGACGAGGGACTGAGGCATGGCTGTTCCACCTGGGGTGATTTCTCACTTTCCCTCTCACTGTCTCTGCCTCTCTCTCTCCCATGTGAGCACATGCATCCTAAGGTAAAAACCTCAAGAAGAAAGAAATAAAGGAAAAAAGCTACAGTATTTCTCTATGTATAACCACTTTGACAGTAGTTTGTAAGAGGTAAATTAAAGAATTATTTTAATAGCGATATTTGTAATGTATTGAAATGGAACACAATGACAAAGGAAGCCAACTAAGTAGGTATTGTAATAATAATACAAGCTCAGAAGAAGATAGACAATAAATCAAACCAAAGTTAGTTTAAGGAGAGAGGGAGCCATTTTGAAAAACTTTTCTTCTTAGAGAGAAGAAAAGGTAAAATGAACTGTTTAGTCAAATTTGGAATTGGAAATATGACAATGGCACTAAAGATAATAAAGGATATTTCAAAATGTTGTTAGTATAATAAGAAAAATTCTGTTTGGGCATGAGGTGGCTAGTGAGTGTACGTGTTGGCTTAATGGTCCCCTAGAATGGTGTCAAATAAGGATCTTCAAGACAATCTCAGTGGAGTCTCCATAATTGTCAAAAGACAGAGTCCATCACTCAATATTAAAATAAAGAGACAAAGCAAATGCAAAACAAAACAAATGAAAATCAAAGGAATAAATTATCAAGATATGTGAGTTGCGTGTGTGTTTAATGAATTAGAATTACAGGGTGGCTGACAAAATATAAATGTTTAAACCTGTTGGCAAAGGTGCTTGCTCCAGATCTCCATAGATGCAGTCTAGGAATCTATATATTTTAACAAATACCTTAGATGACCCTTATGCACATCAAAGCTCAGGCGGTATAGTAGTTAAGGTGTTGGACTCCCTCATGGCGATTATGGTTTGAGTCCCAGACACAGAGTCTTGAAAATTATGCAGGGTACATCTGTGTGGGTACCCCAAATCCTGAGTGGAGAATGGAGGAGAATGGACTGTAGCATGGCCATCCCTCCTGGGAGGTGATTTCTCACTTTTCTTTTCTTGGTCTCTCACTCTGGCAAGTGCACGTACCCTATGGCAAAAGCTTAAAAAAAAAAAAAAAAAAGAAAGAAAGAAAGAACAAGAATAGTTTTTTAATATTCTAACTTAAAAAGAGTTTCTTTCATCAATTCTTTGAAAATTTTCACTGAAAGATTTAACTATGAGCTAGCTCAGAATTTTCTCTCAAAGCTTGCTGTCTTTAGCATTGCAAGAGAAAAACGTAACATAGCATGAAATACATTCTGATGAAATTCTGAAGATTATGATGAGAGTAGAGTCATACCAAATATATCTAGTATTGAATTTTGTGAGTACATAGGATAACATTATGTTCTCATATTCTAATGCTATAGAATAAGAATAGAATGTGGTAGAAAAATTAGTTCTGGCAATTGTCAATCGCTTGCTTTCTCTAAAGTACATACTTTGATGTTTACTTATTGGAATGCAAGAACTATGGCAGTGTTGAGAACCACTTGGTATTTCGAAAGAGAATTAAACATCATCTAGTTAAAAGTTCCAGTTGATTATTTGTAGGCAAAGCACTGCAATTAGCATTTAAATAATTCAATGTTAGAAACCATTTTCTCTGAGATTCACAATGATTCATTCTCACATGCTGTGTTTTTAATCAAAGAGGTGAAAGGTATAGAGCAGGAGACAGGAACAAGGATGTCTAGTTACAAACTCACTCTTGCAATTTGCTAGTAATGTGCTTGCCTGCATGCTTAAAAGCAACTCAGAAGAATGGTGTGTTGCCTGTTCAGTCCTAATGAGAATGTAAATGAAGCATTATTGGTTCCACTAGAAGATGATATTTCTTTAGAAATATTGCCTGAACATTACTCTATTATTTCCCAACTTCCAAAAAATCCTGTACAATAATGCACCTCATTAATGATATTGTCATTGTCATTTAGGAAACACATGGAAACCTGCAAAGTCATTATTAATTATAGCCACATGTATCAAAGCACAAACACCCAAATTTATCATTGTATTTGTTAATTAGCTGAAAAATCAGTCTCATTTTTTCAGTGTTCCCCTGAAAATAACCTTATTTTTTATTAAGGATCATTTTTTTTTCCCAAAATGGACACTAATCAGAAAAATCATAATACACTTTTCAGCACAAACTACTCAATTTAGTCTGGCCCAAATTGCCTCACCTCAAAGAACACGGCAGCTATCACAAAGGCAAGATTTTTTTTTCCCCACTCTGCCTCCATTAAAATGGTCTGATTGCCCCTTGTCCATTTCTAAATGATAGATAATATCCTCTTCTCTTTTGCTTTTCTTGTCTATTATGTCTTTTATAGAAAACCTAAAATGAGGCATTTCCTGCAAGCCTGCAGAGAAAGAGGACTGAATAGGAAGCTGAAAGGGAGTATAGAGACCAGGATAAAAGGCAGTTATTAAATTTGTGAACTCTATCAGAAGACAAGAAAATAAACTGTACCACTGCCTGGAAGGGTAGTGAAGTATGACATTTCATTTTTATGCAGGTCTCAGCGTGATAGAAGTAACACATTGAAGAACACTGTAGAAAAGCAGTTAGTGCATTCATTGAATGCCAGCACGGCTCCGCGGCTGTTCTTTGGTTGATCCCTTTCTGTGTCTTTGTGGAACAGTAGTTCAGAGACTCATATATATGAGATCAGACCCACCGTCAACTCTTTGTGAATTTTCATGATGAGAGGCCGAAAACTCATTCTATGTGCCTCCATGAGATTCGGATCCAGGTGTGCTTTATATTCTGCATTTTCCTCTCCTTGAATGTATGAATGCAAGCCCGTGCAGTCTCAGTCTCTCTCTCTCTCCTCTCTCTGACACACACATACCCAGAGCCTCACATAATAGAGTTGGAAGGTATATAATGTTCTTATGTTCACAATTCTTAACCATTTCAGTAGGTATTTGAATTTACACTTTGGTTCATGAAAATAATATTAAAATGATTTTTCATTGTCTTTAGTTCTGTAAGGCATTACATAGGTATGAGATCAGCAAGTGTGATACCTTTTTAACTTATGTGCAATTCATTATGTAAATTTTGAAATGAGCTCTGCTAAATAGCAAACACAACATGTTATTTTTTTTTTTTTCATTCTGTTTTACAAATCTGCTTTTTAGTCTCTGTATCTACCAAACTTGGATGAAACTTTATGCAAGAACTATTGCTTTCCACGTACTATTTGGTCACAAAAATAGTCTCAATTTAATAAACAAAAAGCTCTGTCTTCTATTTTAATGTTCCATATGCTTAAAATTTTTAACTTTCTCATCTTCTGTAGCTCAAGTCTAACCTAGGCTCAAAGGCCTGAAGTGGGAAGAGGGGCTTTATAAACTGATTACTATGCTTTAATTCCAAAACCTTGTACAGCTAAAGATTTGGGTTCCTCTTGGAGATATAGAAAAAGGAGCAGAAAGTCTTCTAGTTTGGGTTTTAGTGCCCTGTGCCAACATTTAGTTGCCGAGTCTTTCTTTCTCGGTATTTTGATATGTGGATTCTTGACAAAGCGCCTGAAACAGATCTCCAATTACACATTTTTCCTACCTGTTCCAGCCAACTGCTTTTCAATACTCTCTTAATCCTGGAAATTTTAGCAGTGTATCATTTTATGGAGATCTCCTTGCCTTCTAGGCAATCCTTCTAAATAGAATTTCTCTCAGTATCTCCAGGCAGGTTCACATCTGGCTCATGGAAAAAAATCGCAGGTCTTCGGCCCTCTGGGTAAGTACTGGTTCCTATCAAGGCCCATACTTTTTTCTTTTCCTTTCTTTCCTCTTCTGTTCTGTTCTAGTCTCTTTCTTTTTCCTTCCGTCCCTTCCTTTCTCTCTCTCTCTCTTGCTCCCTCAAACTGTTATAATCTTGGTCATTTGTATGTATTCACATATCCACGGATAAACATGCTCATGCGGTCGGAAATTGTACCCTGTCGATGTCAAGCAACTCAGCTCTCTATAGTATCTCCTAAGGTTTTCTTAAAGACCCCGTTCACTTAGCTTGGAAAGAAGTAAAGCGCACTTCCTTCCTCCCTGCTTTTAAGGGAAAGCACAACCTGTAGTATTACCCTTTTCTAAAACTCCTACTCATTTTTCTTAATGACATGAAATTTTTAATTCTCTTAAAAAGCCTTAAAGAAAAGGATGAATTAGGCGGTTTTCATCTTATTTTGTTCTAACTACTTTATTGATGTCAAAATACAAATTTATTTGGAAGCCTTTGCTTTATTATCACCTTTGGATACCTTTGAAAAAACTCACATGAAAATTTCATTTGATATTCAAAATTTTAAAAAAAATGTAGTGTATGAAAACTGCTCACATAACAGATGTGTTAGAGCTGCTCATGGTCACAGTAACCTCAGCTCCCTTGTGTTCCTTAGCAGTGTTTTTTTGTTGTTGTTGTTGTTTTCTGGAGAGGTTTTTGCTATAGGGAGCGTGTGCTCACCAGAAAGAGACAGAGAGACAGAGAGCAAGAAATTACCCCTTCACCCCCGCATGGGGGATGGCTACGCTGCAATCCCTTCTCCTCCATTCTTCTCTGGTGATATTGGGCATGCACACACAAGCACATGGCGTGAGTTTAAGCCACCAGGTCTGGGACTTGAACCACGGTCGACTACATGGGAGTCCAACGACATAGCCATTACACCAACTGCTCTTCCCACCTAGCAGTATTCTTTAAACATTGTACATTGAAAACACCTGGGGAGCTCCTAAGACACTTAAATACTCGGGCCCCACTTCTAAGGAGTCTTCCATAATCAGTTACATTGTATTGCAGCATTCAATAATTACTTTGCTTATTATTTTTGTTTAGTTTTACATCTTAAAAACTTTCAAACATGTGCACATGAGTAAAAATAATAGTACAAAAACACCCAAGACTTTTCTCTAATAGTCATTAGTATATGGTCCTACTTACATCATCTTTATCTTCTTTCTTCACCCACCCTTCTTCACTGGGTATTAACAAACCTTAGAAATGATATAATTTTACCCAGAAATACTTTGGTACCTACTATTAAATAAAGACATATTGTAATACATTATAATGACTAAATTTATCACAGCTTTTTTGAAGTCTATTTTCTTTCTTTCATTAGACAAAGATGGAGAGAGAGAGAGAGAGAAAGGAATGTGTACCCTAGACCAGCTCTCCTGAAGCTGTGGTCTTTTCCCCAATTCCTGGCCAGCCAGGATTATGGGCACATGCGAGTATCCCAGGAGTGTTAAGGATAAATTAGGAGCAAACCCCAGGCCTCCTATGGGACTCCAGTACTAAGCAATGGCTTCTGTTGCCTGTGCCACTGTGGCTGAGCTGAAATGTAACTTTTTAATACAATCAAATATCCTGTTGTTGTCATTTATTCTGAGTATTTTTAGGAGTATATTTTAAAATTTGTTTGTTCCAAAATAAATTAGTTTCAAATATTACATGGACTTTCTTTTATTATTTAAGTTTCTTTTTAATTTTTCTTCCATTTCTTTGTCCTAAAGAACACCTCACATTCTGATTTTGTTGATTTTATTCCCATTATGTCATTTAATAGTTTCTTCTACTTGGTTTCTTTATCATGGATTATCTAGAAACTAGATCAAATAATATTTCCTTGGTAAAATATTTTCTAGGTAGTTTTATAGCATCTACATTGCAACACTGTACCTAGTGGAATCTCTTTTCATTGGCATCTGTCTCCTATATAGTGTTTAATACCTCCCCAGGATTCTAGTAAAACAAAAAGCTCCAAGTCATTCATTGTACATGTCCTACAATTTCTCTAAGGATCTTGTCCTTTGGGAAAAGAAATGGTCTCATATATAGATCATAATCTGAGCACTAAGGTGTTCACTGTTGAAAATTTAATAACTACATCTATGCCTTTGCAGACAACATCTATTAGAAGTACACATTTTCATTTGTGGGACACAGAATTGGATTATTGACCATTGATGATAACGTGTATAGTATCCTAAACTGGACTGGCATGAAGTATATGCATGTTGGGCAAATTCGTATTACAAGCTAAGTAATGTATACTGATTGAATGTATAAAATAAATTAAAATTTTAAAAAAGGAAGAAAAAAGAATACATTTTTTGAAAAAATAATTACTGCAGGAATGCTTATCAATGTGCTCAAGTCAAATTTAAGATGACACTGTTGTGCTTGGATAATTTTATTCATATTTACATTTTTATTTTATGCTTAAAATCTTTGTGCTACACAATATTAACATAATTATTTATTTAATTCTATGCAAACAATGCAAATATATTTATTATTAAGTCTATACAATGTGTATTTACTATGTCTTATACACATACATAGATACATTAATAAACATTAAAATAGCAATACTATTAAAATATGGATTCTGAATACAGTTTAAGATTATTTGCAGTTAATTTTCCTTAGACTATAGCTCACCAGAAATATTTAAGCAAGTTTTATTTTAAAAATACAACAAGTAAAAATTTTCATGCAGTTAAATCACTAAATAAATTACTGTGACTGTTTCTCATTTTGTTTTATATGTTTTAATATTTAAAATATTTCCATGATCTCAAGGTTAAATTTTACCTCCAGATGTATTACATTTTATATTTCCACCAATAAAGTAGAAGTATTCTTGTATTCTCATTCTTCAAAAGAGTATATTCTCAAAAGTCCACTATCTCAATAGATGAGATTTTTATATTTATATAATAATAATAACTGTATTTTTCCTAATTATTTTTCCTAATTATAAATTACACCATCTGCTGGTCCCTGATTTGTAAATATTTTGTTTCTATCTCATTCATTCATTATGTGATTTTTTTTATATCATTTTCAGAAGTTAACATACTTAGCATATTAATATCACAATTATTTACTAACTCACACTCAAAAATAAAACCATAAGTCTATACCATGTTTTATCAGAAACATTCAGCAGAACTGTTGGATAAAACGTTATATGATAAGGGACCAGCAGTTAGCGTAATGGCTATGTCGCTGGACTCCCACATAGTCGACCGTGGTTCGAGTCCCGGACCCGGTGGCTTAAACTCATGCCGGGCGCGTGTGTGTGCGTGCCCAAGATCCCGAGAGGAGAATGGAGGAGAAGGGATTGCGGTGTGGCCATCCCCCCGGGGGGTGATTTCTCGCTTTCTGTCTCTCTGTCTCTCTCTGTCTGTCTGGCGAGCGCATGCGCCCTAGAGCGAAAACCTCTCCAAAAAAAGAAAAACAAAAACAAAAACAAACAAAAAAAAGTTATATGATGATACAAATGTTCTCTCTGTGTTGAATAACACCAGTGTAGTTCCTTAGTTTCACATGTGATTGATGAATCCTTGCAATGGGGCCAGAAAGACTGAGGAAATAAAATTTTAATGTTAGTTAATTTTAGGGGTCACAGGGTCTTAACATGTCACAACCCTCCTGCCTCAACCTCTTGAGTAGTTGAACTGTAGACACATGCCATTGCATCTGGCTTTTAAGGTGGGCTGGGAATCAAACCCACGCCTCCCAGGTGGTCTTGGCCTGCCAAAGAGCAGCATCGACCAGTATGTGCTACTGCAGCCGAGCCAATGTTAGTTAAATTTAACTGACTTAAATCTAGCTTTAACTGCATAACATTAAGTAACCAGTGACCAATCTATTGAGCAGCATAAAAGTGAAGTGTAAGTAGTTATTTTCTGTTAGTGGGAGGTTAATTGGCATAATAGATTGGAAAATAATTTGTCATTTCCTGATAAATTCTTGTACATTCTTGCTCTATGACCTACCACTTCAGCTACTAGATGTACGCCTTTGAAAAACTGTTGCACAAAAGTATAATTTGGAACATAAGTACAATTATTCACATGGCCACATTGTCTTAATATCAACATACTAAGATCAGGCTCTCTGTCCAAAATCTATAGAATTATAAATACATCAGGAAATATTTAGAAAATAGAATTCTTTGAAATGGTGACAAAGAATGAACTACTATCATAAGCATCCCCACAGATGAATCCAAATCATAATTTTGAATAAAAAAGGCAAATCACAAAGTGCATAAAATATGATTTTAAGTGACATGTGCACTCTCTGGACAGAGAGAGAGAGAGAAACAGAGAGACAGAAAGCTGAAAAATCAGTCCCTGGGGCGGATGGCTGTGCCATTATCCCTTCTCCTCCATTCTCCTCTTAGGATTTTGGGCATGCACACACATGTGCCTGGTGTGAATTTGAAGATGCCAGGTCTTGGATTTGAACCATGATCAGCCATGTTGGAGTGAGTACAATGACATAACCATTACATCATCTGCTGGTCCCTGATTTAAGTTTTAAAAAGGTAAAATTAAATAAGATATTTTAAAGCATATTTCATATATGCTAATAAAAGAAATTATACACTGGGGACCAGCAGGTGGTATGGTGGTTAAGGCTCTGGACACTCCCACATGGCCAACTACAGTTCAAGTCCTAGACCTGGTGGCTTGCTTTCCCACTTTCTCTCCCTCTCTCTCTCTGTCTCTCTCTGGTCAAATTAAAAATAAATGAATGAATAAATAAAAAAATTAAAAAAAAAGAAATTATACACAAAAAAATCTATGACATAAAAATGAATTTCAGCTAGCATATAATTCTAGGGTTGTGGTTAGAAAGAAAAAGAGAAGAAAGCAGCACATAAATGGTATAAATATGTACAGTGTTTTACTTTTCGGAAGCCATTTGATAGGTGTTCATTTTATCATTATTATTTTAACTTAAAAAGAATTTTTGAGGACCAGTAGATGACATAATGGTTATATCACTAGACTCCCACAGTTGACCATCGTTCAAGTCCTGGAAGAGGAGAAGGGATTGAATGTAGAAGGGATTGTAGCATGGCCATCTTCCCTGAAGGGTGATTTCTTGCTTTCTGTCTCTCTATCTCTTTCTCTCTGTCGAGCACATGAGCTCTATTGCAAAAATCTCTCTCTCTCTAAAAAAAGAATTTTTTTTTATATATGATATGTTTCCAGTTTTAGAAGAACTAAACCCTATGTCACTTGTAACAATGCTATACATATATTGTGTCTGTCTATATCCACAAGATAGGTAAACGACATGAAGGCAGATTTGGATCTTATTCACTGATACTTTAATTGGTCCAAATAGGCTCTCAAAATATAAAAAGTATTAAATTGTACAATATGTAAAATGTAACTATGATCAGAAATTATTACGAGAGGAGCAAAACAGATAAATCGAGGAGGAAGAGTCAAAATCTTTGAGTGTATGACTAAAAGAACAGACTCATATTCCTGAGCTCATTAACTTTATGGTGATTAAAGAAAAGGCCACAATATAAACCCTATGCATCATAAAAGTGATAAGAGAAAATATTTCTTATAAACAATGGGTGGTTTCTTATGTTTTGTGAAATTATTAGGAGAAAAATAAAGAGCTGGATCTTTCCATTATTTACTTGATTTTATAATAAAAAATAAAGTGGAAACATGCCTGTCCTAACCTCTTTCATTACTACTATATTCTCCTACAATTAGGCATAAATGCTACTCTAAGTAACATGAAGCTGACTTTAATACAGCATTAATTTTACCTAATAAGATTTTTCTTATTATCTTCCGATACAGCATAAAGAAGCAATGATTTAGGAAATAATTACTACCAACAGTTATGCTAGGCTGTGAGGATCTAAAGATGAATAAATGAAAATCCTCTAAGAAGATCACAGTCTAGTGTCAAGGCAAACATATTTTTCTGCAGATTTATTTTAATAATATGAAACCCTCTTATCCTCCTAGCCCCAATAAATTCGCTGAAAGGAAAGCTGTCTTCATTAAAAATATCAATGTTTACATAATTCCTCATTAATGTTTTGCAAATAATGGAGAAAATTAATGGTGTGTTTTCCTGCATATTTCAATTGTATATGATAATCACACAAAACAAAGCAAACCGAAATAAACAAACAAAAGCAGCCAGTATGAAAAGCGCGACGGAAATCAATCCACAGTTTGATAGCACTAGTTCCCCTGCAGCCTTTCTGCGTGTACTATAATATATTTATGGTAAGCACTTGTGATAACGCCAGCAAAAATTTTCCATCTTGCTGCATGCTTAATTTCATCTAACTTGTTTTATGGCAGTGTACTGAAACACAGAGTGAAGGTCTGTTTAAACCATTTGTCTCTGTTTCTCTTTGCAGAATGCCAACAGATTTATTTAAGCCAAAACAAAACGCATAAACAATCATGTCTTCTTTAAGCTAACGACACAATCTGAATTTCAGAACTTATTTTTGTAATATGCTGAAATTTGGTAACTAATGCTGATTCTGGCAGTAGAAACTTGTCTTTTTGTTTGTTTCCTTCTTTTTTGGCTGGAAGTGAAGAATGTTTATTTATTTGTTATCCTTTAGATTTCTTTCATGCTTATTGATTTGATTTTACATATTACATTATGCAAGTATCTACTTTATCGAATATAGGGAAATTTTAGGTCAGTAGTTGGTTAAATATGGTGTTTTAACTGAATTTTGAAGTATCAGACTGATAATGGGCAAATTTCTGCTTTAATTTAAATTTTCAGAGCCACTGTAAAATTCTTCCTGCATAGGAGGCTAACAACAAATTATTTCACATGGCATTTAGTTGAATCTGATGCCTTTCATATTTGATTTGCAGACAGACAACATCAGCATCACCTTGCAGGAAATGCAGAATCTCAGACTGAATAAGAAGCTCCAATTATTTTATTCTTATTTTTTAAAATATGTATGTATGTATGTATGTATGTATGTATGTATGTATTTATTTATTTGGAGAGGTTTTCTCTATAGGACGTGTGCACTCACCAGAAAGACAGAGATAGAAAGCAAGAAATCACCCCCCAGGGGTAATGGCCATGCCACAATCCCTTCTCCTCTCGGGATCTTGGGCATGCACCTTCACATGTCCGGTATGAGTTTAAGCCACCAGTTCCATGATTTGAACCGTGGTCGACTACATGGGAGTCCAGCGACTTAGCTAACTGCTGGTCCTAAGAAGCTCCATTTTAACAAGATCCTAAGGTGATTATCTCACTCATGAAAGTGCGAGAAGGATGGTCTTATTGAGAACTGGAAAAGATAGCAGATACTATAGAAGGAAGGTTTATTCTATATTAGGCCTTATTGGTTATGAGTATGGGTGGATAAAACTGAGAAAATGTTTGTTTTGCTTAATAGAAAATGTTTGTAGTCTTTTCTATTATTTGAACTTACAAAAACACCTTACTATATGATTAGTAAGCCTATATATATATATATATATATATATATACACATACACAACACACATATACATATACATATACATATATATTGTTTTGTTTTTGCCATGGAGCATGTGGGCTCTCTGGAGAGAGTCAGAGAGAGGGAATGTGAGAAATCATCCCCCAAAGGGGATGGCCATACTATAATCTCTCAATTCTTCCTCCTTCATTCTCCTCTCGGGATTTCGAGCATGCACACATACACTCCCAGCTTGATTTTCAGGCCACCACATTCAGGACTCAAACCGCTGTTGGCCATGTGCCTTAACCACCGTGCCACCTGCTGGCCCCAGTAAGCCTATTTCTTAACATGAAGAAACTAAAGCAACATTGTTTTATCACTTGGGTATTTGGAAAACAGCTAAAGGTGTGCATGGACTAGCAGGATGGTCACAGAGAGGTATTGCTGCATTCTGTGAGGCTGGCCCGCATGGGAAGTTCTGGCTCACTTCCAGAGACCTCCCTGAACATACGAGATGCACATGTGTTCATGACCTAGGGCTGGCTAAGGCTAAGGGTGGATTGCAGTATGACGACTCTGTTGGGAATGTCTCTCCGTCTCTGTCTCTCTCTTTTTCTCTCATAGAAGAAATCAATAAACATTCAAAAAGTGTATGGATTCTAAGAATTTCTAAGAAATACATTTTTTTCTTATTATTACTACAGGATGATGTGCTTGCCAGAGAAAGAGAGAGAGTGAGAGACTGAGAGACAGAGAGAGAGAGAGAGAGAGAGAGAGAGAGAGAGAGAGAGAGAAAAGTGGCCCCCAGTGGCACCCCACTCTGCAATCCTTTTTCCCTCATTCCTCCTTTTTGTCAAGACTTTGGGTACACGCACATGTTATGTGCCAGGTGTGATTTTCAGTTTTCAGGGGCTGGGATTAAAACATAGTCCTCCATTTGGGATCCGACTTCCTTAACCATGGTGCCACAGGACCAGTCTGTATTTCTGAAAAGTTTTAGGGGGTTAAAATATATATATATACACACACACACACACACACACACACACACACACATATATATATATATATAATGGAAATAAAATAAACAAATAATATAATGAGATAGAAGTGAGGTATAAATCTAAGAAATACCAAAGTCAATTTTAGTTTTAAGATGTTTTTAACTTTGGGGAAAAAAAAAAAGGAACCTGGCTAGATAAATTTACTGCAAAGATAAGATCAAAACAAACCATTTGCTAACAAAAAGTGTACTATTCTTTGTACAAATTACAGACAATAATTTCTCTGCTGTATAATAAACATTATCTTCAAATTATTCTTAAAAGAGACACAGGTAGAAATGAGCTTCATGAGACTATTTTTTTATAATGACACAGTATCAATTGGCAATCTTATGTAGAATTACATTTCGGATAAACAGTCCTATTAGTGGACCAGCGAGAGATGGATAACTTGCTTTTGCTGATTTGACTGCAAACCAATGAGTAAATAAATTCAGTGATAGAATGCTTTATGAAAAATAATTTCTCTAGGTATTGTTTTAATACTACTATCTTTTTTTTTGTCAGCTTATGTATGACTGATACAAATAAAAGTTTTGTTTGCATACTTGTCCACTCAATTCCTGAGGGCTGCAGGGGAGGATAGATTTTTCCTTACAACAAATCTTGTTTCAAGTCCTGAAGGCAATAATAGAAACATAAGATACTTATCCTTTACAGTACTCTAAATTCACCCCTCGTATAGTAGGAATGAAGATCAAGATCATATCGTTTGTCTGTAAATGCAGAATTAGCCCTATCTAAGCATAACAGATAGTAGGTCTCATTACTGATGCACTAATCCAAAATATTGAAGAAATTTGCAGGATACTTAATGAAGCTTGGAATTAAATGGGACATACATTTCTAGCTTCTGCAGGAGTATAAAAAATTAAAATAAAAACAAAAATAAGAAACACATTCTCATTGGTTGACAAAACGAACTTTAACTTATTGCTCTCATGACATGAGAATTGCTCATTGGCTGGAATTCTACTGGACTCATTTGGAATCTTTGTCTTTTCAGTTGGGACCCGGAGCAACGGATCTCTATGTCATGACATGCTGGTGGTGGACCTAAGGAGCACAAGAGAGCCAGAGAGGACCACACAATCATAGTTAAAGCTTCTTCCATAATGAACCAGTCCTGTGTAACCCTCATCTCATTGATCAAAGAAAGCACAGTTAATGGCCAACCAATGAGACAGGCATTCATCACTTCTTGTAAGATGAACTACACGTTTGGAGAAAAGAATTCTACCTATATTTAACAGTGTGAAATATTTTGTGTGAAAAGAAACAATAACTTCTAATGGAAGTACAGAGAGAGTGACTGGGAATTTCAGCAGCACGGGTTTGAATGCTGGATCAATCACTATGCTACTTTGGAAAAGTTAAAGTTTAGATTTCTTTCTGTGTAACAAGGATGATACTTACCCTTACAATTATTTATAATGACAGGAAATCACTAACTTTACTTTTCTGTATGGGATAGTCATGAGAATGTCCAACTCTAAATTTATTTTGTTTTAGTATTTGTTTTAAGTTTCTCGTAAATTAGAATGATGTTTTTGCTTTTGTTTTCAAAAGGGTTCCAAATTATAGAGGGGCATTATTCTTTGTGAGCACTTAGGCTCATTTTTTAAAAGTCATGATTTCTGCTATTGTTGTAAGTTACTTATTCAAGGTCCATTTCTCCAGGACAAATCAGTGATTTTTAAAAATTAGTTGAGAGACCAGGGGTGAGGTGGTGTTTAAGATGCTGATCTCCCACAGGGCTGACTACGGGTGGCTTGCTTTCTCACTTTCCGTCTCTCATACTCTCTTTCTGTCTCTCTCTGGTTAGTGCACATGCTCTGTAGCAAATTAAAAAATAATTATGATGATAAATGAGATTAAATAAATAATTATTTTTAAATAAATGAATTGGAAAGCATTGGATTTTTTTTTTTTTTTTTGAGAGGTTTCTGCTAAAGGGAGCCTGCACTCACCAGAAAGACAGAGAGACAGAAAGGGAGAAATCACCCCCCAGGGAGGATGACCACGCCGCAATCCCTTCTCTCCCTTTCTCCTCTTGGGATCTTGGGCATGCACACACATGCGTCTGGCGTGACTTTAAGCCACCAGATCCGGGACTCAAACCGCGGTCGACTACATGGGAGTCCAGCGACATAGCCATTACGCTAACTGCTGGTCCCGAAAGTATTGAAATTTTATACTAAATTATTTTAAAATACAATATTCTTATTCATAATATTTTTGTAAGATTATATTTTTTTCACTTCTTTCAAATGCTCTTTTAGATTTCCTAAAATAGTGACATCCTTATATGTCTTTGGGCCATACCAACAGGTAATAATGGAGTTTTTTTTTTTTTTTTTTTCCTTTTTTGGAGAGGTTTTTGCTATAGGGCGCGTGCGCTCGCCAGACAGACAGAGAGAGACAGAGAGATAGAAAGCAGGAAATCACCCCCCAGGGGGGATGGCCACGCCACAATCCCTTCTCCTCCATTCTCCTCTCGGGATCTTGGGCACGCACGCACACTCGCCCAGCGTGAGTTTAAGCCGCCGGGTCCGGGACTTGAACCGCGGTCGACTACGTGGGAGTCCAGCGACATAGCCATTACGCTAACTGCTGGTCCCATTAATGGAGTTATTTTATAAAATAGTTCTCAAATATTCTCTCCATTTTATGAGAGCTATTGTTTTGAAAATGATTTTTAATCTTTCTTGTTAAGCTGTCACTTTTATACTGTCACTTTTATTTTTTTAATGCTATGTTGTACTTTCATCTTTTATGCTTTATAATATTGGCTGACCAAGAATTCTTTTGGGGAATGGCAACATCTGTTTTAACTTTTTTATTGTTTCCTTTTGTTTGCACTGTTATCATTTTCTTGATTTTTTTTTTTGTGGTCGTGTTTAGATATTTTTATGCTACTTTGTATTTCATAATGCTTA
Source organism: Tupaia tana (assembly GCA_026018925.1). NCBI lineage: Eukaryota > Metazoa > Chordata > Mammalia > Scandentia > Tupaiidae > Tupaia > Tupaia tana. Next base: position 195,556,198 of record JAKSZU010000001.1, on the reverse strand, counting down.
GTTAAAAACTAAATAAGGGCCAGCAGGTGAAGGCTCTAGACTCTCATGTGGCCAACTGTAGTTCAAGTCCTGGACCTGGAGACTTGAAACTCACACCAGGCACCTGTGCATGTGTGCCTAAAACCCCTAGAGGAGAATGGAGGAGAAGGGATTCCAGTGCGGCCATTCCCCTCAGGGGGTGATTTCTTGGTTTTTGTCTCTCTGACTTTGTCTGCCACTCTGGTAAGCACACATGCCCTATAACAAAAATCTCTTGAAAAAAGAAATAAAGCTAAATAAAATAGTTCGTGCTTCTACTAAGCTTTCACAAAGTATATGTAATACAATATGTCAGAAAACTCTGAGGGTAAATTAAACACTGGAGGTGTCACTGCAAACTCATCTCTTAAGAAATATCACTCATCTCCCACAATGCCCAAAGGGTTTTTTGGATACAGACAGAAAGGTGCTAGTGTTGCCCCATAAATTACATATTAGAAAAGCCTAAATTAAGTTTTAATTGAACATATATAAATAAATGTTCTTGATTTATCTTGTATTTTATTATGCTCTTCTAGGGTACAAACAGCCATAAGAAAGACAAATAATTAAAGAGCAAATGTGAAGTGCTGTGAAAAACAAAATAAACCAAACCAAGAAGTACAATCAGCAGCAGGAAGATGATCTGGATGTTCCATTGCATACTACCAGGTCTACAATACGGTTTAGTTTGACTCAATTTCCCATCGCACAAAAATTTTATGAATATAGAGACTTTAAAATTCTCAGGTGTTTTTCTAAACACCTATGCTAACTGTAAGGTAATTCAGAATCTAAGTCTTTTTAGGCTGCTACAACAAAGCATCATCAACCAGGCAGCTTATCAATAATGTAGATTTCTTTCTCACATGTCCATGGGCTGGGAAGTACAAGATGAAGCCAAGAGAGATTCAGTGTCTGGTGAGGACTCAGTCTCCGGTTCACAGACAGGGCTTTCTATGGTGTCCTCGCATGGTGAAAGGGGGTGACAAGCACCCTTGGTTGTATTTGTAAGGCCACTAATCTCATTCACAGGACTCTGTCCTTATAATTTGATCACTGCCCCAAAGGGGGCATTTAAGGGGTAAGATTTCAATATATGAATTTTGAGAAAATCCATTCAAATAATTGCTGTGAGCCTTTCTTAAAAAGTCATTCAGTCAACAACTTCATTTTTAAAACCATTCTTTTCTTTTTATAACAGCTTTGTTGAGATATAATATGCATTCATGAAGCATATTATTTGAGAGCATACAATTCATTGAGTTTTTGTATATTCACAAAAACGTACAGTCATCATTACTATCTACAATTAGACAATTTTTATTACCCCCAAATAGAATGCTCTACTCATTAGAAATCATTACAGATGGTGTAGCGGTTATGTTGTGACTCCCACATGACTGACCATGGTTTGAGTCCTGGTCCCAGTGGCTTGAATCTCACATTGGGTACATGTATATGCATGCCCAAGATCCCAGGAGGAGAATGAAAGAGAAGGAACTGCAATGTGGCCATCCCCACTGAGGGGTGATTACCACTTTCTCACTGTCTCTCTCTCTCTCCTAGACAAGTGCATATGCCCTAAGGCAAAAACAAAAACAAAGCCTTTACCAAAAAACAATTGCACATTCTTGAACCTCCCAGCCCCAGGTCAATATTAATCTGCTTTTGTTTCCACTAATATGCATAGCTAGATGTGATATTAATGGAATCATACTGCACATGGCTTTTTGTGTCTGACTTGTGTTTTCAAGGTTCATTCATATTGTAGCACGTATTATTACTGCATTCCTTTTCTAGCTAAGTAATTATTCATTATATGAACATACCCCTTTTTAAAATCCATTATAAATTCACAATAACTTGAGATTTTTCCAACTTTTGGGTATTATAAACATTTGTATTCAAGTTCTTGTATGAAAATATATTTTTGAATATCTTATGTGTTGAGTCTATCCTGACAACTGTTCCTCCATTTTCTCTGTATTGGCGGCCATCTTAATATCAGCCTAGGCAACCAGCACTGAGAGTCAAACAGAAACAAAGATGTGGCCCCGTTTCCTAGGCACAAGCTATTCTTCTGAGGTATATGCACTTATGACCCTGCCATTGCGGTTCCGTACCTAGCAACCCTCTGTCATGTAACTTGTTTACTTGCCTGTATAAAAACCCTGCTGCCCCACTGAGGGTACCAGACCCTCACCTGAGTGTCTGGTCACTGTGACAGAGCTTCATCTCTTAATAATTATTTTTCCCATCCCTTTCAACGTTTGACTTCATGTTCCTTGGCCTGTTCCTGATATAACATTTTGTATGCATGTTGGAAGGAACCTATTGAAGTATGTGTTAAGTCTGTGTATAACTTCTTGAAGAACTGTCAAACACTTTTCCAAAGTAGCAGCATTGTACCTTCTTATCAACTATGTATGAGGTTAAAAATTTGATCATATTTTATTAATTATTCTTGATTAATATTAATTGAATATAAATTGTCAAAATTAAGCACTTTTTATATTGATTTTTATAATGTAATATCATATTACAATCGCACTGTTGAACTTCCTAATTATCTTTTAGATCATTAGGCATTTTTTAAAAGCTGAGTTTAAAAGGCAACTTTAAAACTATGTAGAGTAATTATATTTCTTTTTAATAACAATAGAAAAATACAACAAGTTCAATTTTTTTTCAGAGTTACAAAAATGTCTCTGGTTCAAAACTCTTGATGTGGAATCGCCAAATATAATCTTAAAGAATTGTTGAGGCTCAGCCATGGTGGTACAGGTAGTAGAGTGTCAGTGCATGATACCTGAAGTCATATGGGAAGGCCTTGAAGTTAGTTCCTGGGTACATCAGAACTCTCCCCCCCTGTGGGGGTGCCTGAGATCCTGGTTTCCTAGAGGGGGCTGTGCAAGGGAGTGGCGGAAAGTGACAAGACCGTATTGAGGGCCCCTAACTCTCTCTCTCTCTCTCACACACATACATATGAAATAAATAAATATAAAGAAGTATTAAAACATAAAATTTAAGATAAACTTCATGATGCTTTACAATAAGAGGATTATATTGCAGCAAATCATATATGTGACATAATCACAATGAGTATTTTAATAACATTTCACAGAATTTTTGGCCTCCAAATTTAATCTAGACAGGCTTATCTATAAATAATTTTTGAATTACCATAGTCATTTCAGTAAATAAGGCAGATATGACTCAGATAATTTAAGTCATTTCACTGAAAACAGAAGGAAAAGGAACTGACATTCAGATTCATCAACTACTTCTACTAATATAGTTATTCTGTAAAATTATTTTGCATTTATTGTTTCTAAAATTTTAAAGCTTTATAGTTAGGATTGCTATATTTAGAAACTATATATATATGGAATACTGCAAAAATTTTACATTTTTAAAAAAATGTATGTATATTCAAAATATTTCATGGGAAATACTATAACATATTCATTATATATATATATTTTTTTTTTGGTAGAGGTTTTTGCCATAGGGCGCATGCGCTCGCCAGACAGACAGAGAGAGACAGAGAGATATAAAGCGAGAAATCACCCCCTGGGGGGATGGTCACGCCGCAATCCCTTCTCCTCCATTCTCCTCTCGGGATCTTGGGCACGCACGCACATGCACCCAGTGTGAGTTTTAAGCCACCGGGTCCGGGACGCGAACCGCAGTCGACTACATGGGAGTCCAGCGACGTAGCCATTACGCTAACTGCTGGTCCCTTCATTATATACCTTAAACTCAAATATAACTGGTTGTTTTGTATGATATCTAGCATTTCTATAGATAGTCTGTGTCTAAAATATGCTCCAACATAAACTTGACTAGTAATTGGAAAATAGATTTTAAAAACTGCATAGAACTTAAGATTTTTGTTTAATAATACACTGAACTCCATTTACTAATTTTAACTCATATAAAAAGAGATTGTGAACTCCTGCATAAGAGATTGTGATCTTCCTGCAGTTACCTTGGGAAAATATTCTGAGAGAAATAATAAAATTATTTTAATGCAAAAAAATTAATGCTTTAAATAACAACAAAGTCTGAGGCTTTGTAGGAAAGACTTTGATATTTACTGTTTTAGTTAACTGTATTCAATCTTTATCATTTAATTTTATTGTGACAGAAATGTGAGTATTTTTATTCATTGAAAACAGATGAGGGGGAGCAGCAGTTGGCGTAATGGCTATGTCGGTGGACTCTCATGTAGTCTACCGTGATTCGAGTCCCGGACCTGGTGGCTTAAACTCACACTGGGCGCATGTGCGCCCAAGATCCTGAGAGGAGAATGGAGGAGAGGGGATTGTGACATGGCCATCCCCCCTTGGGGGTGATTTCTCTCTCTCTCTCTCTCTCTCTCTCTCTCTCTCTCTCTTTTTGGCGAGCACACACGCCCTATAGCAAAAAAAAAATTAAAAAAAAAACAAAAAAAACAGATGAGTAATCTGAAAATCATATAAGATAATTGCTCAAGGTCTTGGTAATACTAGAATTAAATACTGTTTTTTTCCCCTAAATTTGATCTTCCCTACATACTTTTTGTTTAGTATCCTTTGTATATGACTTCTAAATTTAGTAAATATTAGCCATTAACTTCACTTCATGCACAATATACCTACATTTTAAGATATTAATTACAGGGGTCCACAGATGATTTTGAGGTTTTGTGGCTGGACTTCCACATGGCCAACTGTAGTTCGAGTCCTGGACCCAGTGGCTTAAACCTCATGCTAGGCGTGTGTGCGTGTGTGACCAAGATGCCAGGAGAACAGAGGAGAAGGGATTGGGGTGTGGCTATCTCTCTTGGGGCATGATTCCCATTTTCCCTCTCACTGTCTCTCTGTTTCTCTCTCCAGCAAATGCACATGCCCTAAGGCAAACACACACACACACACACACACACACACACACACACACACACACACATATATATATATATAAAAGATATTAAGTACAGGGGCTACCAAGTAGCATGAAAAGGAAAACTGTGGATTCCTAAATTGCATACTGCCCGTTTTGAGTCCTGGACCCAGTGACTTGAAAATCATGCTGGGTATGTGTGTGTGTGTGTGTGTGTGTGTGTGTGTGCATGCCCCAAATCCCCGGAGGAGAATGGAGGAAAAGGGATTGTGGTATGGACATCCCCCTTGGGAAGGTGATTTCTCACTTTCTCTCTCTCTGTCTCTCTCTGTTTCTCTCCAGCAAGTGCATGCATCCTATGGCAAAAACCTAAAATAAGCAAACAAACAAAACTGATATTCAGTATAGTCACATGTTGCATAAAAATCTGGATATGGTCTGATAAACATGTCATTAGGTAGCTTCATTGTTGTACAGACATTACAGTGTGTACCTAACCTGGATGGTACAGCCATCTGTACACCTAGGCAATGTGGCATCCCCTCTTGCTCCCAGTCTATAAACCTGTATAGCATGTCACTAGTAATGTATTGAATAGTACTGGCAATTATATCATGATGGCAAATGTTGGTGTATGTAAATGTATATATGAACATAGAAAAAGGATAAGGAAAATATAATATAAAAGGCCAAAAAAATGCTATATTTATGCATGGTACTTACCATGAATGGAGCATGTAGGACTGGAAATTGCTCCGGGTCAGTGGGTGAATGAATGGGGAATGAGTATAAAGGTCTAAATTTTTTTTTTCATTTTAGTGTCACTTTGTTAAACACTATAAAGCCCACATTTCCAACATTCGAAGTCAAACTTATACAAATAAAAAAACCAAACACTAAATCTATGTTTTCGTATGAAGCTGTTTATAAAAAATACTTTAACAAAGTTATTTTCCACTTTTTATGGAGCAGTCACCTGATAAACAGATTCTGAATGAAGAAAAACAGCAATGCCAGGAATTCACCTACCCCCTTGAACACATGTCCAAAATCTCATGTCCAGAATTGGAGAGAGGATAAAGGGGGAAGGGAGGAGATAGTTCCACTTGGAGTTTTTATTTTAATGTAATTTTTAAAGCTTTCAGAGGCATTCCACTTAAGGGTTTCTGCTCTAAAATACTCCAGTTACAACCATCAGGTGTGTTGGCCCCTGTGGCCATCTCCCATCCCTGATCTCCTCCTGTCTCCTCTATATGGTAAAGATCTAAATTTTTATAAACCCTGTACATTTCCAATACAGAAATTTACTTCAAATATGTTCGCCTCAATGAAAAATTAATCTTAGATAACTTTATAAACATTTTAAGTTCTCTTTACTTTCTCTTTGCTACAATACTTAAAACACAAACATGTTGTAGAGCTGTACACAAATATTTTCTTTATTTCTTACTCTATACACTTTCTTCTGTTTACTTTTTTTATTCTTCACTTTTAAAATATTTTGTTAAAGCTCAAATACACACATTAAACTAGGCTTACACAGGGTTAAGATCACTAATATCACAGTCTTCTATCTACACATCTTGTTACACTGGAAGGACCAGGATGAACAAAACAACATGAGATTAAATCAAGCATAATATAAAATTATGCACTCAAGAAATTGGGGATGGCCCTACAGCCTAGGGGTTAAGGGATCTAGATCTCACATGACTGACGGTGGTGCAAATCCTGACCTCAGTTGCTTGAGAAACATTCCAGGCACCTGTGTGTTCATACCTCAAATTCCAACAGAATAATGAAATGGAGAAAGATTGGCATGATCAGGCTCCATTGAGAGTGCTTTCTCCCTCTCCATCACTTTGTCTCTGTCTCTTATTGATGAGCACACGTGCCTTTCGGCAATTAAAAAAAGAGAGAGAGAAACGTGGTAAACAGGATATATACGAGGCTGTCGCTGATGTACCATACTGTCTTATAGTAAACTTGGTTTTAATAAGTAGGAGTACATGCTAAAACTACAGTAAAAATAATAACAAATGCATAAACTGGTAACACATTAATCATTATCAAGTATTATGTGCTGTACAAAATTACATGTGCTATACTTTTACATAACTGTCAGCCCAGTAGGTTTGTATATATCACCATCACCACAAATCTGTGAGTAATGCATTATGCTATGACATTATGACAGTTATGTTGGCACTAGCAATAGAAATTTTTCAGCTCTATTATAATCTTATGGGACCACTGTCATATACATGATCCCTATTGAACAACATGTCATCATGTAGCTCATGACTGGATTTAAAACCAATAAAAAACGATTATTTTAACAATGGAGATTTTTATTATTTCTAATTGCAAAAAAAAATCCTATGCATTCTCTATAATTCAGAGATAATGACTGATTCAATTTTATCAAGCGAGATAAACAGTGTAGGACAAAATTGACTTGTTTACTATTTCAACCCTTCTAGAGACATTTCAAAAAAATTATCATTAATCATGCTATATGTAGTTATTGTTAAACATAAAACATTTAAATCATATTAAATGACTAATTAAGGATGGGAGCCTCATATTTTATTGTATTTAATACTTTGAAACCCTGAAACTTCTCAGTATTGCCCTAAGGTAGACATTTGTGCTTTGGACAGTTTATAGATTCCCAGGTCTTTGGAGTACAGCAATGTATAAGCACTGGTTGTCATTTATTGGGTGCAGGCTGAGTTTCACTAAGATGTCACAAACTGTTCTTCTAACAAAATTCCCCTGCAGTGATTGAACAAACCAAAAATATCAATAAATCATAAATAAAATTTTGCTTTAGGCTGAATCTTGTTTAATCATATTTTTGCCTGAAAAAATTCTTAAAGGATTCAGGGTTATCAACTATCATATTATTAAAAAGTGTCACTAACCTTCATCAGTCTGAAATACTTTGAAAAGTGTCCAAATAGAAAAATAAAAGCTTTTATTTATAAGAAATTGGCAGGTATCCAAGTTGCAAATATATTATATATAAGAAAGTTACAATAACCTACAACAATATAGGCTTCCAGTCATTTATATTCTAAAATTTCAATACTTGCAATCTTTCTCTGATAAGCCTACACGTCTCAGCCCTAGGTTTAGCCAAAGGCAAACTGTGGGATATTTGAAATTTGTCCTTACAGTTTTTGGCTTTCTTCTTTTATTCTCTTCTCTGAGAACAGCATGTCTTCATTCTGCTCTGTCATGTGACCTACAGCATTATATTCTTAAGTCTTTAGAAGCAATTTTCAACTTTCATTCACATATGTATTATTCCTTAAGAAATTATTTATAATTTGACATCTGATTTTTCATTTATATAATATGAATCAAGTGTCTACTATGTGCAAGTCACTAATGCAAGTTCTTGCAACTGAAATTCCCTAAGAAGACCATAGACTATTGGATAGATAAAACAAAGAAAAAAGGGAAAAGAAATGTCCAACAAGAAAAGAATGAGTTGTAACTCAAAATGTGAGCACAAAGAATAAAAGAATGTCAGAAAGAAAAATAAATAAAGGTCCAGCTACAGTGACTCAGGGGTAGTGCAATACTCTGCAAGGCTCGGAGACATGGAATATTGATTGGGGTTCAGTCCTCTAGTCAACTTGTACATACATGCCTGGTTTGTACGCATGAGTTCACGATTCCAGGGTGCTAAAAGGCTAGGTGGGAGGCTAAGGAGCATGTCAGGAAACTCTATTGAAGGTACTTGTCTCTTTCTCTCTCGTGAAAGAAATAATTGGATATACTTAAAATAGAAAAAGAGGTGGAAGGAGTAAAGGAAGGAAGAAAAGAAAGGAAGAAAGAAAAAAAAGGAAAGGAGTGAGATTAATTTGGATTACAACTAGAAGAGGTATTAGTAATACAAAAAAAAATACATAGGGTTGGCTCCATGGCTTTGTTGTTGAGGTAACTGGATTCCACATGGCCAACTGTGCTGTTCGAGTCCTGGACCTGGAGACCTGAGAAACACACTGGGTGCATATGTGTGCATGCCTAAAATCCTGAAAGGAGGGAGAGACGGAGGAGAAGGGATTGTAACATAACCATTCTCCATAGGGGAGAGGGATGTTTTCTCTTCTCCCTTTCTCTCTGTCTCTGTTTCTCTCTGGTGAACATATATACCCTCTAGCAAAAAAAAAAAAAAAAAAAAAAAAAAAAAAAGGTAAAAGTATCCAAAATAACTTAAGTAGTCTTACTAATCAAAATGAAACCAATAGGAAAAATAAACAAAAGGCATGCATGCATGTCACATGAAAGGAAAGACAAATATATAGTAATAACCCATATAAAAAGATGTTCAAACTCATTACTACTCATGAAAATAAAAAAAAAAAAAGTGCCACAATACATTATGACTTTATAGCCATCAGTTGAGCAAAATGTTGTCAAGTAAGTCTGGTAATACCAAGTGTCAGAGGGATGTGTGGCAAGAGAAACTCATATTTATGTTGAGAACAAACACATTTCAACCTCCTTGGAAAATGAGATGATGTTATACACAAGTTAAACATGCTCATGTTTTGTAGCTTAGAATAAAATTTGAAATATAAGAGAGCCAAAGGCCCTCTATCATCAGAGCTCTGGGCAGTCTTGAACTTGGTATTATAAGGCCCTCTAACCTGGTAACTCCTACTCCAGCCACACTGGTCTTTTAGTCATGTCTTGAACATACCAATCATGTTGCTTTAAAGCCTTTTCTTGCACTATTACATCTCCCTGGAATATCCTCCAGACTTATGTCCCTTTATACGCACATTATTTAGGATTTTCTTTTCCTTTACTGAATCTATTTATCACCCATCGCTATGCCCATTTGTAAAACATCTCTGTCTCTTCATTGTCATCACCCATCTCTTATTACCTTCCTTCATCATCTCTATTTCCTTAACTTGTTTTATTTCTCTTTAAAACATGTAATAATGAAGTTATTTTGTATATTTAATTGATTAAGGTCTGTCTTCTTAATAACAAAACTCCATAAAGGCAGAAACTTATCACTTCTATCAACCGTTGTCTCAATGCCTAGAAAATAAATAATAAAATTAATGACATCAACATTTCTCCTCTCTCCTTTACATCATTCATTACAATATAGACTTTTGTGTTCACTGTTTACACGTTATAGCTCCCACTTTCTCTCTTTTAAAAAAACTTAAATCTGTACTTCATTCCCATTAATCCATTAAAACATTTCTTGTTTTTTTTGTTTGTTTTTTATGTAACACAAGAGGAGCATCTAATAACTACTGGTTACAGAGGCAATTCATAAAATCTTTTTGGAGAACAGTTTTGTAATATCTAATAAAATGTCAAGAGTGCGTATGTCAACAATATGAAACTCCATATCTGATTATATGTTCTAGAGAACATATAAGGAGGTATATGCAAATATGGTAATAGCAGCAGTATTTTTTAAGAATTGCTTTATTTAACTTTATTTATTTATTTATTTTAATTTGCCAGAAAGAGAAAGAGAGAGAGAGAGGAAATAAGAAAGCAAACTTCCAGGTGTGGGGTTCAAACCATGGTCAGCCATGTGAGAATCCAGCACCCTTAACCACCATGCCACCTGCTGGCCCCAATAGCATCAGTATTTGTAGAGAAAAACAAATTGATATGTTAGATGCCAATATGAAAAGAATGGGTTATATACCTAGGTATAATTGTATTTTTCTATTTAGCATTATAATCCATGGACTAGACTTACATCTATCACTACATGTATCTAAGAAATGTAATTTTGAGTGAAGAAAGGAAACATTACAATTAGATAATATCTTCATGGTTAAACTACTGAGCAGGGAAAAGGACAAAATCTAAAGTATCATTCATTCTCTCTGTCCCTCACTGTCTTTAAGCAGCAATGCATAAATCAGCATCCAACTTTACAGTCATTTTTTAAATTTGTTAACCTAGAAATTGAATAATGGTTTTCTAAATCTTCATATTTTTATGTTAAATGTCATGTTCAAAATGCTTTTGTCCTGGTATTTTGCATTTTAGTATATAATCCTAAGGGATGGCCACTAAGAATGTGTGATTGATATATAATGTCTTATGTTGTGATATCCTGGACAGGTTTTGATGTAAAGATACAGAGTTTGGGATAACGCCCCCTTTGTTTTGAGTTATTTTCTTTTTCTGAAGATTTTATTTATTCCCTGAGCAAAAAGAGAGGAGAGAAGGAGAGTACTCCCCAACAGAATCTTTATGCTGTTATTTATACCTAACTATAAGCCGGTTTTGGGTCAGTGGCAAGTGTGTGCCTGACATACTCAGGGAAGTCTAAGGACTGGGACCCTTTCTATGTCCTAGTCTACAAACACTACAGAGCTTAGTGTTTTTACCACTGAGCAATTATTTGGCCCTAATTCAAAAAAATGTTTTGTAACATTTTGGGGCCAGCATCATAGTTGTTAAGCCATTGTCCTCCCACATGGTTGACTGCAATTTGAGTCCTGGACCTAAAGGCTTGAAACCACTCCAGGCGTGTGTGTGTGTGTGTGTGTGTGTGTGTGTATGCCCAAATTTCCAAGAAGAGAATGGAAGAGAGTAGGGATTGTGACACGGCCATCTCCTCTGAAAAGGGTTATTTCTCACTTTCTCTCTTTCTGTCTCACAGGTGAGTGAATACACCCTATAGAAAAAAATCTCTCTCGAAAAATATTTTGTAGAATTCACTGGTGGAGACATGTGGTCCCCAAAGTTTCATTGAGGGAAGTTTTTAAATTAAGAATCCAATTACTGAGCCAGCAAGTGGCATGTTTGTTAAGGCACTAGATCCCAAATGGCTGACTGCACAGTTCACTTCCGGACCTGGTGGCTTGAAAAATCACCAGGTGTGTGTGTGTGTGTGTGTGTGTGTGTGTGCGTGTGTGCCCAAAATCCAGAGAAGAGAGGAGGATGGAGAAAAAGGGATTGCATCGTGGTCTTTCCCCAGGGGGTGATTTCTCACTTTTTCTCTCTCTCTATCTCCCCTATGAGTGCATGAACCCTATAGCAAAAAAAAAAAAAAAAAAAAAAAAAAAAAAAAAAAAAAAAAAAAAAAAAAAAAAAAAAAAAAAAAAATTCCAGTTACTTAATACTTACAGAATTATCTAAATCTATTTCTTTGGTGTCCATTTTCAAATTATCTTTCTAAGAATATTTCATCTTATTTTGTACAGGTTTTTGCATAAAGTTATTTGTATTTTATATGTTTAAAATACTTCTTTTTAAAATGATGTAAGGTTTATATAATAGTAACATGCATAAATCTCAATATATCTTGCCTATATATATATATATATATATATATATATATAGAGAGAGAGAGAGAGAGAGAGAGATTTCCACAAATGCACACCCACATTACCACAACAGATACTATGAAATTGAACATTTCTGTTATTCTCAAGAGGCTAGTTGTGTCCCTTCTTAGTAACAATTATTGTGATTTCTACAGCCATAGGTCGTTTTTTAACTTTTTAGAGACATCACATAGAACTTCATACCTCAACATGTTTAGCTATTTATTTATTTATTGAGAGAAGTTTGCTATAGGGCACACGTGCATGCCAGAGAGGCAGACAGAGAGTGAGAAATCATTCCCTGGGGGGGATGGCCACCCCGAGAAAGAGAGAGAAAAAGGGAGAAAACAATTTCCATGGGGGGATAGTCCCACTGCACCCCCTTCTCCTTTTTCCTTTTGGAGCACTGTGTACTCATGTGGCACATGTGTTGCCAGTCTGAGACTCAGTTCTTCCAGGTAACCAAGTGGGATCCAGTCACCTTCACCACCATACAGTAGCGTACTCATCCTTTGGGAAGGATTATCTATGCCCATAAGAGACCAGTGTACCATTGGATCAAATTAAATCCATGTTAAATATACTACTAATTGTCTAAGAACACCCATTTGTCTTCCAAAAGTAAACCATCTTTTTAATATTACTTTAGATAAATGACATTGTATATAAAGGTGGCACTGCGGGGGAATTTTCATAGGTTAAAACAGTATATGGGTACCTCTATATTTGTTCACTTTCAATGAATATCATGATACATTTTTTTTAAATGGTGTCACAATTCCCTTTTTTTGATGTAATCTTTGTGTGTAGTATCTAATCACATAGCTCTTTCCAGTTCCCTTAGCACATGTATCGACTCAAAGTGCAGGCATTCTGAAAATGTTGCCTTTGTGCAAGGTCAAGCTATTTCCGATTTCAGTCCTGTTGATTTTTCTAGAAATCTGGTATACTTTTATTTTTCTTAATGATGACAAAACTCAATACTTCAACATACTGTATATGAACTTAAAATGTAATCACCTTACAGTATGCACTGCATGCAGGCATGCTTGCGCACAAATGCACACTGCATATTTGAAATTTATTTTCTAAACTCTGTGTGACATGTTCTTTTTATAAAGGGACAATTACCTCTTCTATATAATTTATTTTTTCCTATAATGACCAACCAACATTTTGGACTAATTGTTGCAAGTTGTTTATTTTCACTAAAGAGGACATGCTTCCTTTTTAAGAAAGATGTCACTTTTAAAAATATCTGGACATGAGGATTTCAGCACAAAAAAATATTTAGATCTGTAAATATTATATGTCTTGACACTTGGGTCCTACATTCTTGATTACTTTATGTTTGGTTTGGCATTCATAAGTATTTGTATTTTCTACTTGTCCATTCATACTAGATTAAAACAACACATAAACATAGTTTTTCAAAACTTCTATATATGTATACATGTACATAATAAGCTGTTTGTGTGCATGTTTGTGCTGTATTTAATGAGTAAGATTTAGTGGAAGAAAGATCATCCTATGTGTAAGCATGTTCTATAATACTAGCCTATTTTATTTTATTCTATTTTCCTAACTCTTCTCCCTACACTTTTCCAAAAATAATTGAATTATTTTTGTATTTCAATATATAAGTATTATTTATTATATGTCATTTTAAAATAACATAACTGATTATAATTTTATATTTTTGCCCGAAATGAACTTTTCTAGTTTCGTGTGATTAATCTTCATAAAATAGTGGTGATAATCATATTACAATTTTTGTAAAAGGTACTTTGTAACTTCAGTGTTAATTTTATTTTGTTGAAAAGACACAACAATCCAGATCTGAAGCGAAAACTAATTGTCTACATTTGTTACAATTGCATATTTGGTTTCAGGATGTCCATGAAGCATTTTATCATGGTGATAAATGTTAAGGATAATTTTACTTAATTTCATTTTAATCCATGATAGACATGAAACATTAATATTGAGAACTGTGTTTTGCATTTTATCAGAAAATCTTAGACTGATTAGGAAATCACTAGTTTTGCTAGAAATGTGAGTTGTGAGTAATATTCCAGTAGAGTTTTTTCCCATTAGATTTAGGAAAATAGTTTAAGACTGTTTTAGGTGTCATGTTAAAAGATTCTGTATAAATATGTTTTTATATATTTAATATATAGTATAATCAAAGTCCAAAATTGTACAATGTATTCTCATTGTTTAAAACAGAATTCTTTATTTGTCCTTTCTACACTACATGTCCTTTCTACACTATATGAGAATTAGAGCCCAACATATCAAAATCAGCTCAAAGAATCAATATACATTTTGATGATTTTAGTAATAATGATTCTGCACTGCAATAGTTAAATTAGTAAATTACATTATTATGTAGCATACAAATATTCATTTGGAGAAGAGAGTAAATTTTTCCCAAAGTATATGCTAAATTATGTTTTGGTGACAAATAACACAATAATCTTAGCCACCTACAACAAAAAAGATTTTTGTTGTTGTTGTTGTTGTTTTTTTTTTTTTTTTTTTCCTCTTTCCCTTGTAGTACATGCCCTTTGAGGATTGTCTTCAGCTCTTTTCCATGTTGTTTTAATTAGTCTTCATTATCCAGGCTAAAAGAATAACTTCTATCAAGGCCTCTTGGCAATGGAGAAGGGATATATATAAACTATAAGATGACTTTTAAAGCTTTTCTTCCTGGGTGCTGTGTTGGTTGGGGTTCTGAACTCCCGCATGGTCGACTGCAGTATGAGTCCAGGACCCAGTGGCTTGCTTTCTCTCTTTCCCTCTTTCTATTTCTGCCTCTTTCTGGTAAGTGAACATACCTTTTAGCATATTAAAATAATAATAATAATAATAATAATAAAATAATTATTAAAAGAGAAAAAAATTTTTTATTCTACATCATCTGTGTCACATATTCCCATAATCTATCAGAGAAAAAAGGTCATAAGATCAAGCTTCAAGTCAATGAGGCAAAAAAATATTTTCCTTTCACAATGAGGTTATGCACACATTTACATATACCTGTTGGAAATGTGTCATTTATTTATGGTAAGAAAAACAAACAATAATTTGTTACAGTGATACAATATATCTCACTTGGTTTCATAAATACTAATAATGCAAAAATCTCTGTCTTAAGACAAAAAGCCTTTGAGGTGCCAGTAGATGCCACATGACTAACTTTATGGTTCAAGTCCTAGACCCAGCTTGAAAATCATGCTGGACTCACGTGCATGCATGTCCAAAATCACAAAAGGAGAATGGAGGAGAAGGGATTGTGGCATGGCCATCCACTGTGGGAAGAAGGTGGTGATTTCTTACTCTCTCTCTCTCTCTCTCTCTCTCTCTGTCTCTCTCTGGTAAATGTGCATACCCAATAGGAAACAAACAAATGAAAAAAAATCCTTTGAAATTCTGCAAATTATATTTATTTAGAGATCATGATGGATATCGTTAATATATTACATTTAGTCATTTTTTGTAGTATAAAGGTAGATGCATTTTTAGGTTTATTTTTAATGGAGTTTTTAATAGAATTTTAATGTTTTATACTTTAAAGTCTATAGATGGTGACTTCATTTATATTAGTGACAAAGACTTCTTATCTTATAGCAAATATTTGGGGCCTGAAATACTGTACTGGAAAGTATCAAGTTGACAGAAAACTTTTCTATTCATACTGTCTCTTAAAACATATCATAATAAATGTACATGAAGCCTCTTGGTCATTTGTTGTCTTAGAAATAACCTCTATCATTTCAAAGAGGAATGACATATCTGTAATATAATGAGATATACTCCATTTCTCACTTTTTTATATCAGCTATCCATAATTTTTTCTCCATTACTACTTCACAAACTCTTCCTTATTATCAAGGAAACAAAAAAGACATACTAACTAGGAGAGAGGAAAGAAACAGATTTGCAATAATTGAATTTTGTGCCACCACTGGCCTTTTAGAAAGTCATTTAACAGGTGAGAAAGTCATTTCTATTATGTGCTGTTACAATGCCTATGAGATTAATTTACATAGAGTCCCCTGACACTATTATTACCTCTTCATCTTGATAGTAGAAATGGTTCATTGTTACAGATAGTAGTGCAGAAATGGGTATTTATAGCTGCAGCTTTTACTAAGTCGGTCTTCACACATACTATTACAACATTGCTTAGAACTATGTGCCTATATTTAGGTGAATACATTTTGTGTATTTGTTAATAAAGCTTTATCCCTCTTATTTTCAGTTCCAATTCTAGGAATTTCAAAGTAATGGTTATAGCTGATATTAACTTTATATATAGCAGTAAGCAAGCAGCTGCCACTTAAAGCAGTATTTAATGCTATAGAATGCTATTATTTGACACAGTTAAAATAGTTTGCTATGCTACACAGTGAGTTGAAAGCTCAGTCAGTATTCTTGCAATATACTCCGTGGACATCCTGTGGCATGGTGGCTAAGGCAGCTGGATCCCACACGGCCACTGACGACGTTTAAGTCATAGAACTGGCAACCAGAGAAACATACCTGGTGCAGGTGTGTGCATGCCCCAAATCCCAAAAACTCCGGGAGGAATGGAAAAGAGACTGCAATGTGACCATTTTCCATGGAGGATACTTGGATGCTTTCTCACTTTCCCTGTTTCTTTTTCCAGTCAGTGCAAACATCTTCTGGTACATTAAATATATTTAATGAAAAAATATCTTTCACTTCCCCTCAGAGATAAAAATGTGTGCTTATTGTGAGGAAGTGGTTATTTCCATGGATGCTACAATATGCCTATATTCAGCCAATTATTTACAGAAGATTTGAGTTACTCCAACCTAAATATATACACATAAATTCTTTAGATATGATTTATAGCTCATGTGATGTCTGATGGTTGATATAGTGTGAGTGCTCTCCCCTCTCCAAAGTCTTGTGTCAATATTTGATTGTATTGCAAAGGTGTTGTTTCTTTTTAATTGAGTTGAAAGATGGGACCTCTGGGGCTGATTAAATGAGTAGGGTGTAGACACTGTTATTGATTCCTGGTTGGTTTATAAGGAGAGGGAATGAGACCAAGACCTACACATTGACATGGACACTCACCCCTACTCTCTCATGATGTGTTGCCCTCCCTGCATGGCCTTGAGACCCCTCCAACAGAAAAACCCTCATCAAAAGTGGCTCCTAGACCTGAGCCTTAGACTTTGGCCATCTATCTGTGAGCAGAGTAAACCTATTTTGATAAATCACCCAGATTCAGGTATTTTCTGTTATTAGCCTTTTCTGTTATTAGCCATGGAATAGACTAGAACAATTCTCTTCGAGAAAATGTGGCTAAAATGTACACACACACACACACACACACACACATTTGTTGTTGTTGTTGTTCCTCAAGAGCACTCACTGGGTCAGTAAGAGTTCTGTCAACTACTTCCCGCAACCAAACTTACTTACTTAGACTCCTTTGAGCCCTCTTCTGAACTAGCCCTCAGTCGTGTCCTACCGTGTCAGCCAAGTAGTTTCAGCAAGGATTCAGCTAAGCTAGTTTAGTGAGACTCTCCCTGCATTTGATACCTGATATATTTTATCAAATTTACTATTTCCACTCTAGACATTTAATCCTTGTTCTATCTTCTGCAATAATCATGTTAAGAGAACAGCAGTGATGTGGTGATTGAGGCATTGAACTTCCACTTGGCCAACTGCACTTCAAGTCCCTGACCCGGCAACTTGAAACTCACAATGGCATGTGTACATGCTGCCCAATATCCCAAGAGGAGAGGAGAGTGGAGGAGAAAGGATTGTAGTGTGGCCATTCCCCACTGGGGGGTGATTTCTCTCACTTTCTGTCTCCTGTGAGCACACATACTCTAAAGCAAAAAAAGCTCAAAATAAAAAAGAAAGATAGGAAGAAAGATGAAAGAAAGAAAGAGAGAAAGAAAGAAAGAGAGAAAGAAAGAAAGAAAGAAAGAAAGAAAGAAAGAAAGAAAGAAAGAAAGAAAGAAAGAAAGAAAGAAAAGAATAAAATCATGTTCAGTAGGCTTAGTAGGAACCCCACACACACACCTTTGTTGTCTCCAGTTGTAAGTTTCCATCCAATGACTCCTTCATCCTCACTCCCTTATCCGTGAGTATGCTTTTCCAATTGTATATTGGAGCTAACTTCAATCTCACTCCTCGATTGCACAATCTTTTTATTGCAATACTTCTTTATTATTGAAAAAGTCTTGATTACCAATTTACTGAGTGTCAGAATAATTTTTTCTTTAATAATCTTCAGAACAACTGAACCAATGAAATATAAATATACAAATGATCCCTTACTTACAATGGTTTGCCTTACATATTTTTTTTAGTTACAATGGATTTATTCATTAGGAGGTAACTTCATATCCCACTGTAAATTAAAGAGTGGCTGGACTTATAATACTTCAACTTATAATTTGTTTACTTTACCATAAGTAAATACAGGTTTTAAATGCATTTTTTTTCCAATAAGGTGAACTTACTAGAGACAGAGACAGAGACAGAAACAGAGAGAGAAATCACCAACCTCCCTCAGGGGTAATGGTGGCCAGACAGCAGTCCATTTTCCTCTATTCTCCTATCAAGATCGTGGGCACATTTCAAGCATGATTTTTAAGTCACTGGGTCCAGGACTTCACTGTGGAGTCAGGCATGTGAGAATTCAGCGCCTTAAACTTTATATCACCTGTTGGCCTCTCAGACACAGTTTTGACTTTTGATATTTTCTTCTTAATATGGGTTTCCTGGACAGAATCTCATTGTAAGTTGATGAATAACAGTAGATAAAAAGAGATTTATTGGTTAATGATATTGTGAAGGCTGATAAATCCAAAATTTTTGAGACAGACTAACAAGTTAAAAACTCAGGCAGAATGTCTATGTTACAATCTTAAGACTAAATTCTTACTCCTGGAACTCTCAGATTTGCTTTCAACTAGTTAAATGAGGCCTATTCACATTATTTAGAATAACCTCTTGTATTTGAAGTCCAGTAATTATAAAAGTTAATCACAGCTACACAATATTTTTACAAAAACATTTGGACTAGTATTTGACCAAATAACCGAGCATTATAGGTTAGCTAAAGTGACACATAAAATTAATCATGATGAGCACTAAAAGTCATTCTCTTGTGTTCCACACATCATCATACCAAATAGTATTTGTATAAATAATTAAAAGGCATATCCCAGTTCTATTTAATATACATTTTTGGTACTTTTATCTTGCCTCTATCAACATCCCACAGTTCGTATATCATTGACTAATTTCTAAATTAAATGAACTTGGAATGAAGATTTCAAAAGATTCATGAAATAGAAAGGTAGGAGATTCATGATCTTTTCAAAATCATGATGGACATATTACTTTATCCCCAAGCTAACTGTGTTTTTATTGACAAAACTCTCTTCTGAAGTATTCTTAGGTTTTAATACGTGGAGTGTCTTGAATCCTTTAAGCAGTTCATGGGCACAAGTTATGGCTGTATTTTATCTCAGTCACAAAAGCCCTAGGGAAACCAGGAGTTTCAGGGACCTTGCTGCTGAATTCAGGGCTTTGATTAATGCTTCATTGTAGCTCTTAATAAAGAGGAAATATGATTATATAATCTATGCCCAATGGCTAGCAATTACTTTATTTACTTAAATGGTTCTTTATAATATTTATTTAGATTATGACAACTTATCATTTAAGAGTAAAAATGAAATGACAACTGATTGCTTAAATGCTTCCTTTCTTGGAAAAGAAAACAAAATTTCAGATCAAAGAAATAACCATACTAGGAGTTTGAAGGTAACAAAACTCCACTCAAAGTCAGAGCAAAGGCAGGCACAGAGTGGTAGCTAAGGAATTCAAGGGGTAAAGTATGCGGGGAGAAAGAATAAAAGAGGACTATGAAAGATTTTCAGGAAGTGCAGATAGTTTCCATAGTAACAAATTCTAGTGTTCTTTCAATGTAAAGATTCCCTTTTGAATGTGCTATAGGAGATTCAGTCACACGCGCGAACACACACACATACACACACACACACAGGCATTTTAAAGAAAATGGCATAGGAATTTACATGCTATAGTTTTAATTCCAGGATGTGATACATTGTTAAGAATACACTTGTCATTTTTGTTGTCAGTGTGCCTATAAGATATCTATATTTGATTTCATTTCCTTCAATGTTTTAGGTAATGAATATATTAGTTTGCTTTACTACAGTAATCTCTTTCCTAACTATATGTATCCCATAATGTTATGCTGCATACTTTAAATACACACAATATAATTTATTTTAAAAATCATTAAAATTGGGGCCCATAGGTGGCATGGTAGTTAAGGTGTTGGACTCCTACATAGTGGACCATGGTGTAAGTCTTGGACCTGGCAGTTTGAAAATCATGACAAGTGTGTGTGCATGCATGTGCAAAAATACCAGGAAGAAAATGGATTGCAGCATGGGGTGATTTCTCACATTTCTTCTCAATGACCTCCCTCCCTCTTTCTCTCTTTCTGGTGAATGCACATGACCTATGGCAAAAATCTTAAAATAATAAAAATGATGGTAATAATAATAAACATTAAAATATAGAGAGTAAAAGTCTATATTTTGTGGTATAACTCTTTCAGCATATGAGGGCATATCAGAGAAAGGGTAAGAGGGACCTACAATTTACTCACTTCATTTGCCCAATCTAGCACATTAAAAGCTTGACAATCAACAAGAAAAAACATTTTTCCCTTTTTTAAAATTTGCTACAAGGCATGTAAGCTCTCTAGAAAAAGACCCAGAAAGAAAGAGGAAGAAGGCATCTCTTATCATCTTTTCTCCTTCATTTTCCTGTTCTTTTGGGATTTTAGTCACACGTACATGCACCTGGTGCTTTCCTCAAACCACCAGGTCTGGGACCTTAACTATGTAGTCTCCATGTGGGATCCAGCTCCCCCCCCCCTTTTTTTAAAATGATTTTTCCTATTGGGTACTTGCACTAACCAGAGAGAGAGAGAGAGACCCCCCCAAGAAGGTGGTCATGCCACAGTCCCTTCTCCACCATTCTCCTCTCTGGATTTTGGGCATGCGCACACACGCTCCTAGCATGAGTCTTAAGTCGCTGGATTGGAGGGCTTGAACCGTGGTTGACTACGTGGAAGTCCAGCAATGTAACTATTATGCCATCTGCTAGTCTCAGGATCCAGCTCCTTTAACCACCAGTTCATAGGACTGGCCCAAGGGGGTGTGGAGAAAACCCTTTTTCTAATATGCACACACATCCAGAGAAGCTAGCTAAGATAAGTGATGAAGTTATATAAGTGATGTTGCTGAACATCAGATTTTCGATGTGGATGAAATAGCTTTGTATTGGAAGAAGAGGCCACTCAGGACATAGCTAGAAAGAAGTCAATGCCTGACTTCAAAGCTTCAAAGAATGGGTTCATTCTCTTGTTAGAGCCTAATGCATGTGGTGACCTGATGGTAAAGACAAGGCTCATTTGCAATTCCAAAAATCATAAATCCCTGAAGAATAATGCTAAATCTACTCTGGCTATAAAATGTTTTATGAATGGCACAACAAAGCCTGAATAATAGCGCATCTGTTTATAGAATTTTTTACTGAATATTTGAGGCCCACTGTTGAGACCTACAGTTAAGAAAAATGATTCCTTTCAAAACATTATTATTCAGGCTTAGCCTCAGTGGTACAGGCAACAGCATAATGACTGCAGTGCTTGGAGCCATGCAGCCAACTGCAGGTGAGAGTAGACTTAAAATCAGCATGCACGCCCAAGATCATGACAAACTGGAGGACTGGGGAAAGAGGACCGTAGCATGACCAGGCCTTGTCATGGGTGCTCATCTTTCTCTTTTTCTCTCTATCTCTTATAAAATATATTACTATTCATTTGTTATGTATCTAGTCACCTGAGTTCTGATCAAAATGTGGAAGGAGATTAATGTGGTTTTCATACCTGCTATCACAACATGCATGCTGCAGCAAGTCCTATTATTTAATCCTATTATTTAATAAATATATTTTGTAAGACTGTAACTTCCATAGATAATTACTTCTCTGATAAATCTGAGCAAGACATTAGTGAGGCAAAGAAATGGAGTATTACCTGTTGAAGATAACTTCATAGTATTATCAATTGGACTGGGGAAAATGCACACATGTTAGAATATTCACTTTGCAGGGTAAATAATGTGATTGAATGTATAAAATAACTTGAAATAAAATAAATACAAAATAATAGCAAATTAAAAAATTAAAACTTCTGGAAATAATTCAACATTCTAGAAGCCATTAAGAACATTTGTGATTTATGAGAGAAGGTCAACATTCCAAAATGAACAAGATTTTTGAAGAAGTTTGATTCTGTCCCTCATAGATGACTTTACACAGTTCAAGACTTTAGTAGAGGAAGAAAATGCAGTTAAAGTGAGACTATCAGGAGAACCAGAATTAGAAGTGGAGCCTGAAAATGTAACTGAGTTGCTGCAATCTCATGATAAAACTTGAACAAATGAAGAGTTGGTTTTTATGAATGAGCAAAGAAAGTTTAAGATGGAGCCTACTCCCAGTAAAGACACTGTGAACATTGTTGAAATAATAACAAAGTGCTTAGAATATTATATGAAACTAATTGATAAAGCAATGCCAGGATTTGAGAGAATAGACTCCAATTTTGAAAAAAAAATTCTTTTATTGGAAAAATGCAGTCAGACAACCTCACATGCTACAAACAAATCTTTTGTGAAAGATAAGCCAATCAGAGAGGCAAACTTTGTCTTATTTTAAGAAATTCCCACAATCACTCCAACCTTTAGTAACTAGCAACCTGTTCAGTTAGCAGCCATCAATATTGAGACAAGGCTTTCTGACAGCAAAAAATTACAACGAGCTAAAGATTCAGGTGATTATTAGCATTTTTAGCAGCACAGTATTTTTAAATAAACATATGCATTTTTAAGAGTTATACTATTGTGGGAACCAGCAGTTAGCGTAATGACTATGTTGCTGGACTCCCACGTAGTTGACCGCGGTTCGCGTCCCGGACCCGGTGGCTTAAAACTCACACTGGACGCGTGTGCGTGCGTGCCCAAGATCCCGAGAGGAGAATGGAGGAGAAGGGATTGTGGCATGACCATTCCCCCTGGGGGGTGATTTCTCGCTTTCTGTCTCTATGTCTCTTTCTGTCTGTCTGGCGAGTGCACGCGCCCTATAGCAAAAATCTCTCCAAAAAAAAAAAAAAAAAAGAGTTATACTATTGCATATTAAACAGACTATGGTATACTGTAAACACAACTTTTATATATACTGGAAAACCAACAAACTTATGTGAGTTACTTTACATTGATATTTATTCTACTGAGGTTACCCGAAATAAAACCCTATACTGTCTTTGAGGTATGCCCCTTTTTATTTATTAATTTATTATTATCATTTACATTTAATCACTTTATATCATTACAGAATACAAAATGAGTTTTCCCTGCATGAATACACAGTATATAAATCCAAAGTTAATACCATACCTTTTATTGTTTTTGCAAATAAGCATTGTTTCTTTTAGTGATCTTGTTTCTATTTCACCATTGTGTATTAGGTGTAAAAAATGAGTGGAGAGAAGTGTGAAGGATTACTAATACATTTTACTTAATAGGTTTCTAGATTGAGAAAAAAACACTTTTAAGTCTAATATACGTTTTGAGATTCTGAGCTTTCAGCATGATTTTATATGATAGAATGAAAACGTGCACATCTTTGACCTAAGTTGTGTATTTTAACTGTTGGAGAAAAAATAATATTTATATACAAGAAAGAAGATTGAGAAAACATTTAGAAATTAATTTTTAGAATTATTAAATGCTTCTTCCTACTCTCCCAATCTAATGAGCATAGTATACTTGCCTTACATGGAATGTGACTTGCTTTGACCAATAAACAGTAACAGAATTAATGTGACCAAAGACTTAAAAAATGCTTGCAAAATTGGCACAGCTGTTTTGAGCTTCTCTTTTTTCTAATATATATAGAAATTTTATATATAATATATATATTTATAATATATATGTTATATATAAAATGAGCCTATATATGTGGGTATGTATATATACACAGACACACATGTGTGCATACATGTACATGTGCATGTATATATGTATATAATGAGCCTATATATGTGTGTACATGTATTTATATCTATAAATACATATGTGTGTGTTTAAACATACACACATACATATAGGCTAGGTTGCTGGATGATAGCAAATTAGGAAGTTATGGGCCTTTTATCTTAGATATCCTCAGTCATCAACAATATTTGAGTAAAAATACTTCTGTGAAAATTCTAGAGATGAGCTGAGAAACTAAACTGTACACATTGTGAAACGAGGGATATAGTTAGGTATAGGAAAACTTTCTGACAGCCATTTCTATTCCTTTCCCTATACAACAAAGTATGGAGCAACTAGAAGAAACCTTGCCTACTGAGGCTTCTACCTTAGGTTGGAAACAGACTGACTCATGCATCCAACATGCTGATTAGTATTAGAGATACCAGAGGAACTGATTCCTGTCTACTCTAATTGACAGGATGAGTGCAAGAGTCAGGAAGCACCTAAAGCAAAGTAAAACAGTTAATAATTTCACAGGAAGACACCAAGAGGAATAAAATACCAGAAAAAAAAAAAAATGAGAGGGTCTAGAATCTCCAGCTGGGATGATTGGTAAAGGTCTTTTTCTGCACAAAGTTAATACACAGAGACTGAAAGAGGTAGTCGTCTTACTCAAACACTTACATCCCAGTAAAATTCAAAGAAATAGAAACATGATCCAGTGAAAGAAACAAAAGTAAATCTTCAGAAACTGACCCCAAAGAGATGAAAATCTATGAGATGCCTGACAAAATTTTAAAATAACTGTATAAAGATGTTCAATGTGTTGAAAGAAAAACACAAATTGTACAAATGAGAAAAATTACACATGACTAAATTGACAATAACAATGAAAGATAGAAACTTCAAAGAACCAAATAGAAATTCTGGGGCTGAAAAATATACTGTAAAACTTCAATGGAGCCACTTGATCAAGCAGAAGAAAGAATCAGTAAAGTCAAAACAGGTAATTTAAAATAATAGGGGAGAGGGACCAGAAGGCAATGTGGTGGTTAAGGCGCTAGACTCCTACATGGCCTCCCATGGCCTGAGTCCCAGACCTGGCAGCTTGCTTTCTCACTTTTTCTCTCTCTTCCTCTCTCTGGTGAGCACATGTGCCATGTAGCAAATTAAAAATAATGCTGAAAATAATGATAAAGAAAAGTAAATAATTCTTTTAAAAATAATTGAGGAAAGAACAAAAAAGGAAACATGAAAAATTGGTAAAAGAGAACATCATAGACTTGTAGGATATTGTCAAATCATATGACTGACAATGAGTTAACATCCAGAATATATAAAGAATGTCTATAAGCTGACAACAACAAAATAAAAAAAACTTGATTAGAAATTTGGCCAAAAACTTCAATAGACATTTCTCCAATGAAAATATACAAATGGTCAACAAGCATATAACCTCAGGAGTAGAAAATAACAAATTAGAGAGGAAATCACAGGTTATAACTTTTTTATTTACCAAATTAATCATTGAACTGATCACTCTTAGGGGTTTATGTTTTGTTTATTCACTTTATTGTAGGACACTGAATTTAAAATATGATTAAAATTATTCCAATCTAATACTTACCCAGACAGATTTATGATTCTGTGTATTTTTGTGGCTATTTGAAGTTTAATGAATACAGTTATTAAACATGTATTTACTGAAGACTTACTAAGTTCTGGGCAAAGTAATAAGGATACACTTTTAGGAAAACAAACAGCTTTAATTTATGCATGCAGCTTTCATTGTATTTGGTGAGATAGGAAACACATGATACACAAACATATAATTAAAATATTTTCTTAAATAAAAACTACAAGTATTTGGAACATAATATAAAGAGGAGATATAAATAATTCTGTAAGTAGAAAAGGAAGTCTACTTCAAGGAAATCATAATATGTTATAATAATAAAGTGTTATTGTTGTATCACCATATGCCTATTAATTATTGAATACTTAACATGTACTTAATCTAATTATCATTATAAACACTATAGATAAATTAATCTAGTCTTTAGAAATCTATGAAGGAGATCGGCAGGTGGCGGGGTGGTTGAGGTGCTGAACTCCAACATGGATGACCATGGTTTGAGTCCCAGACCTGGTGGCTTGCTTTCTTTCCCTCTTTCTATGTCTCTATCTCTGGTGAGCCTGCATGTCAGATAGAAAATTTAAAAGATGTTAATAATAATAAATAAAATGATTTTAATTATTTAAAAATTAAAAAATTAAATCTAAGAAGTAAGTATGATATCGGCCTAATTTTATCAATTAAAGACACTGAGATAAGAAATAATAAATGTGGTAACAAACTAAACTCTCAGAGCTACAAGGTATATGGTGCCTGAATTCTAACTAAAAAATATGATCAAAACTGGTGTTTTGATTATTAAAAATTATTTATATATAATGTTTATGTGTAATTAGTACACATGTAATCAATATATAAATTTATTAACAAATATATACATACATACAGATATAAGCTTTCTTGTTTATCATGGGTTTCATGAGAATTTAGGGCTATAGGATTACATTGTATTCACTAGGCAAATAGAGACTGGTGAATATTAGAGGGCAATGGAAGACTTCCAGAAAGGGGAATAGCATGGCAAATTCCCAATGACATCAAATCCATGAGGTAATTCCAAAAATGAAATAAGATTGGCATAGATAGAAGAAGCATGCAAAGAATAATCCTGTGAAATAAGGTAAAAAATAGCCAGTTTCAATATCATTCAAATGTGTTAAGCTACTTCAGATTTTTAATTTTTATATTGTACAAAGAGAGAAGCAATGGAAGATTTTTCAATAAAACATTGTTATTAATGTTTGCATTCTATCGTTCCTTTGGATGGCAAATATTTTTAGTTCTGAAAACTAACTCCAGCTTAACTTTATGTCTTCACAGTATAAATGTGACAGCTTTTAAATACTTGGGACAGTTTTTTTTTTTTCAGTTTCTTTATTATATTAACTTGTCATTTTCTTATTCTTAAGTATTTTAAATAACCTTTACTTATTTCTTTCCTTCTTTGTCACATCATGTTCCTCCCCCAAACCGCGCAGACAGCTGGGATATAAGGGGTGTGCCTGTGGGCTTCTCTAGCACGTTGAGGCAGATCTGGGACTTCAACCTGGAATCTTCTTTCATGGTCTCCAGTATCATGCAGCAGCAATCCTACTGTCTGTGCCACTCTACTGGGCTTCTTAACTATTCTACAGGATTGTGTGTCCTTTTTTCTTTCTATGGGTTATTTTTAAAATTATGATATAAAACTGATTTATATATGATATAATACAAACTTTTGATTGTCTGATATTTGGTTCATTACATTTTTGTTTTTTCTGGAAATTTAGATTTCTATGATATCAGAAATATTTTCCTTTTACCTTGTACTTAGTCAAAGAACACATGAACTATGGCAGAGGTGTTACAAGTTGATTTCATGCCCCCCCCTTTTTTTATTTTCAGAGAGAATGCAGGCACACCACCTCAAAGTATCATTCCTGGAAAGAAAAGGACAAGATAAAGAGAAGAATGAGATATTATGCAGAACAAAATCAGTACAATTATCCTTTTCCTTAGAAGGCTCAAGAGTTAAGAACAAAAGTAGCCTCTATCCCCCAAGGGTACTCACTCTACTTCAGTGTCTCAAATCTAGAAGAGCTTAGGTGTGGTGATGTGGGCAGACCACAATGGATGGAGAAAATATGAGCTGGAAGGTGCATCTCTCCCATTTTCCTTTTTTTTGTCCAGCCCATATATTCCACCATACAGTCTCCAAAGTTAAAATATTCCACACACAATTTCAAATGGAAAGAAAAAGAAAACAAACCTGATCTGACTGGTTAAAAAATGTATTAAATAATTTATTTTACTAACAACAATGAAGGGCCTTGGAAAAGCAGTTAAATACTCTAGTTTTAATGTGACCCAGTTCTTTTCTGTTTTCTGTGCATTACCTGTTGATCAGAATTAGTCACATGTCCCTGACTAACAATACAGGAAGCATAGAAGTACAATGTAATCCTCCTTTTGCTCCATGGAATCATGTGTTTATTGAGATTTAAAAGTACATTGTCCTATACCTTTATTATCCATGTACTCAATTCCTATACAGAGATTGGCTACAGATAGGTACTTAGCAAATGTAGGTTGATTGAATAAATGTGCGAATGAATAAAGGAATAAATCAGCCCAGATTTGACTCAGATATGACTTGAATAAATCTGGGATGCCATTCAAGGCAAACTATTGTTATTTTCCCCCGGTCTGATAGTGATTTATAAATGTTTAAATTGATATATTAAAATTTTCCTGTCCAGTATGATAGAAGTGTCGCTGGATAATAGAAAAGTCAGAGCATTCCAATATGATAGTGGGGAAAAAAGTATGAATAATTGGGTTGGAGCTGAGATGGTGTCACACATAACTAGAGAAGTGACACATGAAAGAGCTCTTTCTTGGAAATTTAAGTGATCCCTCGGTCAGCAGAAACTGTAATAGCTTTTCAGAAACCTGCTGTGGCTGAGAATGAGTTGACTATCCATGAGTGGTTACTAGTGGTCTTTCTCACAACGACATTGCACTGACATTAGCTGCACCCTATGGTGGTAGATTTGCAGAGATCACGGATGGCAGACATTTGGTAGCTGAAAAATCTGGCCTCCTCCACTCAGTCTCTGCCTTGCCAATGTCCTTGTTAGTTTGGCATTTCTATTATGATACCCATTTTATGTACTGAATTATCTTCCTTGTTTCAATGTTATTCTTGTCATACCTTTATTACCCACATTTATTTGATAAAAAAGCCTATTAAGAAACAAAATAACTATAACTGATAATCTCATTTCAGTTTTAGTATTTTAACCCGGAACCTAAATCTTTTTACAAATTATTTCCTAATACAGCTTACTTTTATTTCATGTTAATAACATGGCATGGATTAAATTGCTGTGCTCATTTTCTTTCCTTAGCCAATGGTGTTCAAGAAAAAAATATTAATCCTAATTAATTTATATTCAGTCCATAATAGTTTATACTTTTTATTTTTCTTTTCCTGTGGTATCAGGTTACTTTTGTAATATTAATATCCGTGATTGTGTTGAGAACATTTATTTCTTTGTGGTTTTAGAATAATTGATTATTTATGTCTATACTCTTTAGTGATCACAGGTCTCAAAGAGTAGTAAGAGTATCACCTGGAAATTTGTTAGGGATACACATTCTTAGGCCCTACTTCAGAACTAATGAATCAGAATTTCTGGAAGTAAAGTCAAGAAAGTGGTATTTTAAAACTTTCTCAAGAGGCCAGCTAATGGTGTGGTGGTAAAGGTGCTAGACTCCCACATGTCTGACTGTGGTTCAGCTCCAGACCTGGAGGATTGCTTTCTCACTTTCTTTCTCTTTCTCTCTTTTTGGTCAAGTTGAAAACATGATAATAATGATAAATAAAATTAAATAGTTTTTTAATAAAACCTTTTTCATAAAACATTAAATTTGGGGAACCACTGCCAAAGGGTAGTATAATTTTAGTGCATTCTGCTCAAAACAAATTATAGCAAATGCTTTTTATTCTTTTAAAATTTTTTTTATTTTTGAGAGGTTTTTGCTATAGGGTGTGTGTGCTCGCCAGACAGACAGAGAGAGACAGAGAGATAGAAAGCAATCACCCCCCAGGGGGGATGGCCATGCCACAATCCCTTCTCCTCCATTCTCTCGGGATCTTGGGCACGCATGCACATGCGCCTGGCGTGAGTTTAAGCCACCAGGTCTGGGACTTGAACCACGGTTGACTACATGGGAGTCCAGCGACATAGCCATTACACTAACTGCTGGTCCTAACAAATGCTTTTTAAACTCCCCAATTTTTTCTGTTTTTTGTACTTTAAAATAATGTGCCCACTATTAAGAATTAGATAAATATTATAAATGACAAATTTGATTTTCAGGTTACTTCTATAATTTATTAGATTTTTTTTTTTTTTTTTTTTTTTTTTTTTTTTTTTCTTTTTTTGGAGAAAAACAGGTTCCTTGCTTAGGTTTTTGTTTTCTACTGGCTGGTCCCTATAAAAAAAAAAAGGTAATAACCTAATTCCTTCAGGTAGATCTGAACTGTCAATTCAAGTAGAGAAATGCAAAATTGGTTTAAGAGCTACTGTAAAATATACAGAAGCAAATATATATTTATATATCTATAAATTTTAAGTGAAGTTATTAAGTATATATTTTAAATGACAATTAATTTGAAATTAAATTTCAAAGAACAGTTATGTGTTTGAAATTTCATCAGAATTAAAATTCTAATAGTCTATATTTACTTCAATCAGTACTGATAATTTGTTTAATTTCAACAGAAAACTTAATGAGAATGGGCAGCCATAAACATTTCATTCTATTTTACTAAGATAATATAGTTCACAAAAGTAGAAAAGAGAACATTAATATCTAATTAACTGGGGGCTGGCAAGTGGCGTCGTGAAGGGTTCTGGACTCCCACATGGCTGACCACAGTTCGCGTTCTGGACCTGGTAGTTTGCTTTCTCACTTTCCCTCTCTCCCTCTCTCTCTCTCCCTCTATCTCTTTCTGGTCAGATTAAAATGAATAAAGTAAAATAAAAATAATTCTTAAAAAAAGATTTAATTAACTAAATTTATTCATTTTTATGCTGACAAAATAAGTTTTCTTTTTTTAAAGAGAGGTTTTTGCTATAGGGTACATGCCCTCGCTGGGGAGACAGAGAGACAGAAAGAGAGAAATCATCCCCCAGGGGAATGGCCACACAGTAATCCCTTCTTCTCCATTCTCGGGCATGCACATGCATGCTCCTGGCATGAGTTTTAAACCACCAGGTCCAGGATCTGAACTGACTACATTGAAGTCCAGCAATGTAACCATTACACCATTTGCTGGTCCTGACATAATTCGTTTTAAGAAATCATCAAGAACATTCAGCAGGGCATCAAATAAACATCTGTGAACTTTTTTCTCTGTTTCACAAAGAAAAATTTGAAATCCACTATGTATTGTGCTTTTATAGGAATACATAATCTAGTGCTTATACAGTCATAATATTTGTAGTTACATGTTATATATTAATTTATAATACTATATAGCATAAATTTGAATATGATACTCCGTGAAGTTTTTTTTTTTTTTGGTAGAAAATATTTATGCAGTAGTGTACTACGGTATTTAGAACATCTTCCAGTATCAAATACACATTTAAAATTAGTCTACACAAAACAAATAGTTCATTGATTTACCTACCCTTAAATCAAGGAGGTCTTGACAAGGTATAAACTCAGTGATTCAAATAGTATAAGGAATCTCTTAAACTCTTTTGTAAAACTGCTCACCTCTGCGTGCATTTCACACTCAGTCAAATTCTCTTTGAGTAACAACAAGTGTACTAGCCCCAGTTTTCAGCTTACTGGGACTGATTATAGCTTAGAATATTGAAGAGGAAAAAGGAAAGTTGCCCCCACAGCTCTGGCAAAATTCACAGGAAAACCCAAGTGTCCCAGTTTGGGTAAATGATTGCTCTCTGAACAAATTACTAACTGACTAAGCTAGGTTAGATAGTCACATCTAGAACTAGGTTGAGGTGAGTTGGTTTACTAAGGGATAGAGGAGATTGTTACCCTAATTCAAATTGCTAAAATATGGAACCAACTAAAATATCCATAAACAGATGCATGGATTGAAAAAATGTGGCAAATGTACCTTATGGAATACTACTCAACCTAAAAAAGCAATGAGAACTTGGCATTTGTTAGACAGTGGACAAATATTGTCTATTCTATTGCATCTCTTAGAAACAAGCCAGACTATGAAAGAGAGGCATTTTATGTCCCCACTCAATACACACTAAATGTCTGCACTCTATAAGAGAAACAGAAAAATTGTAAGGTATAAAGGTATGGAAAGCAACTGTGGATACTAGAGATAGTGTGGAAAAAGCATAGAAAACAGAAGAGGGTAAAAGAGAAGGAATCAAGGGGAAAAAGAAAGAAGAAATCCATTTAAGATATAAATAATGGTAAATTATCTATTGATGATAATATGTATTGTTATATCTTTGATTGAACCAATATACAGTGTATTCATGATGGGAAAATTCATTTGGTATGCTGTAATGAGACACAGTGAATGAATGTATTTTTTTTTTCAATTTTTATAAAAAAGAAGAATGGGGAGCAGAAAATTAAGCAGGTATAGAATTATTGAGCAAGCCTGGATTGCCACTACCTTCAGAATCTAAAAGTGGCTTCATGCTTCTGTATTTTAAGTATTAGTAAGCCACAGAATCAATTGATTATCTTTAGAAAACATTTTCCTGAAGAAGCTGCCATGCTGGTGATGAAAGTAAAGAGGTTTATAACCTTCATAGAAAAGTGGAATATGAAAGAGGAGTGAGCATAAAGAGAAGTTTTGGCTAGTGGTAATATATACATTTATGCAAAGTATAGTAGATAAATCTTTACATGAGTCAAGTGCTTATACTAAATTTTACACACACACACATGCGCACACACAGAGTCCTCACAACAGCCATGTGAACAAGTGATATTATATTCATACATTTATGTGAAATACAGTATATAAATTTTTACACTAGTCAAGTGCTTATATAGAATTTTACACACACACACACACACACACACAGTCCTCACAACAGTCCTGTGAACAAGTGATATTATACCCATAGTTTAGTTGAGGAAATAGAGTAAAAAATAATTAAGTAAATTTTCATAGGGATGATATATTAGTTTAATATTGCTATATAACAAATTATCAACACATTACAACTTGGTGTCTTTAACCAATACCGATTTCTAAACTCACAGTCCTTACAAGTCTGCAATTTAGAAGCCAAACAGGGCACAGCTGGATCCTTGGCTAATTGTATTACCAATCTAAATCAAAATATTGGCCAGACCAAGTTCATGTCTGAAGGATCAAGGAGAAATCTACATGCTTAACTAGTATGCTAAATGCCCACATTATATTCACACAGTCGAAGTATTTTTTTAGGATGAAAATGGATATGTTATGGATAATGTTATCTATAACAAGTTTCAGTATATAACAAGTTTCAGTATTTTCTTTATATTTCCATTTATTTTTTTGTGGTGTATCTATAGTAACATCCTCCTTTATTCACATCATTAAGTTTTAATAGCAATAAAGATTTCTTCCGTTTGAATTAACTTGTGCACAATAAGTTTATTTATTTTTTTATTGATTCAACAAGTATTTACTAAAAACAAACTATGTGTAACCATGTGATGTACAATGAAGTAAACAATTGCCTTGCAGCTACAGTGAAAAGAACACAAATATCATTTAAGTTATTACTCAAATAATTACTATCTGTAGAGTGTCACTGGGGGTTTTCTGGGTCATATGCACTTTTGCTTTTTTCGGCCCCTTTTTCCTTTAAAAAAAATATCAAAAATACATCTTAATGACTGCATTGTTATAAAGCTACATATGATAATATCATATATTAAACTATTTTATCTGACCTAAAGTTCATTTTCTTTTTTTCATTTTAAAAGAATTTAAATCACTTTGTGGGTTTCTAAAGTTATCGTGGTCCCTAGACTCTACCCATGTACCTAATGAATAAGTTGGTCTTGATAAAACTGTAAGTACTATGCAGGAGAGGTACGAATGAGAAGTCAAGGGGGTATGACCTGACATTAGAAACACAGTAAAATAGGAGTAACAATCCAATTTCTTTTGGAAAAGAGGTATTTGGAAAGTTTTCGGTTCTTCTAGGTTGGTAACTGATAGTCTCGTCCCCCCATACCCAGCACTATACAGAACTGCAAATTAACAATGCCATATTTAGATTTAGGTGTAGATTTCGTTTTGGGCTTTGTGGAATTTATGTTAATATCAGTCTATTTAGTTTCCATTGTGAGGAGCTTTCCTTTGTGCAAATTCTATTACAGTGTAAAATCAACAGTATTTTTTCAAACTGGATTGTCTTGACCCTAAAATAAATATCCTTGCTACTTTTCTTACCTTTTATCAACAATGTTACAAAACTATTTTGAAGATAATTTGGAGTTAGTAGCAAAATTAATTGATAAATGTTCTTTAAAAGGTAGATTTTCTGGGGCTGGCAGGTGGTATAATGGTTAAGGTTGTTAAACTCCCACATGACCAACCATGTTTCGAGTCCCAGACCGGATGGCTTGGTTTATCACTTTCTCTTTTTCTCTCTCCCTTCCCCCGCCATCTCCTTCTCTCACTCTGTCCTCTCTGATCAAATTAAAATAAATAAATTAAGTTAAATAAAATAATTCTTTAAAAAAAAAAAAAGTGGATTTTCTTGGGACCAACAGTTGGCATAATGGTTACATTACTGAATTCCCATATAGCTGACCATGGTTCAAGTTCCAAACCTAGTGGGTTAAAACACACAGGGCAGGTGTGAGTGCATGCCCAAAATCCCAGGAGGAGAAAGGAGGAGAAGAGATTGCAGCATGGTCTTCCCTGCTAGGGGTGATTGCTTGCTTTTTGTCTATGCCAAAAATCTTTACAAAAAAAAAAAAAAGTGGATTTTCTCATAATACCTATCTACAGAGATTTCATTAACAATGTGAAATGAATTATATAATGATAGATTATATAATATAATAGTCTATTAATCAAATATATGATTTTTTTTTTCAAAAAAGGTTGAAGAGACATCTCATGATCAGGTGAAGATGTTTTTTGATGTAAACCTCTTTAAGAGAAACTCAAATGATTTATTGATCAAACTCTAGGCTTGTGTTGAAACTATTTTAAAAGTCTATTAGAAACTCACGAAAATTACTTGCTTTTAATTAGATAGTTTAAATGCAGGGCAATATTACTAAAGGTTTGGAGAATTCTTGAAATAGGAAAAAGAAACACTATCTGAATAATGAACATTTAGCTTCAGGACTGTCTCAAAATTTTGGATGGGTGTCTAAACATTTGATGTACATAGATCTCTATCTTTGTAGGAACAAAATCTTTGTGTATTCCAACACGTCAACTACTTGGCTACTTTAACAGTGCTTGTGGCATATAAATGTACCTTTATTTGTATTTGGTATGGAGGGAATACTACCAGCACAGAAGAGGCATTTACAAATTTGGTCTTCCATATTACATTTTTGTTAAGAGTGACAATACAACCTGAGGATCAGTCAGACATTAAACCAGAGTCACACAAAGAAAAAATAAGCTAGATTATAGTTATTCATCTTCATTCATACTTTAGGTATTTCTGTTTTTCCTTTAAGGCGTTCATCAAGTGGATAATCTACAAATAATCATTGATTATGGTACCAAATTATGACTAAATTTGCTGTAGATAAGTGAGACTATGCAATAATACAAATATTATAGTGAGTCTAAAAGATATTCATTTGGTGACAACTCTGTGAGTGAGTAGGTCGAATATATATAAGCCCAATCATAAAAGGTGAAGAAGTAACCATTACATGGAATCTTTGAAAAGGAATTGGCAGTATTGTTAAGGCACCCCCAAGGAACTGTTATAAGCATTTTCTTTACCTCTGGACCTTAAATCAATTTTATTTTCATATAAAAAGATACAGAGCTCATAAAAAATTAAATCATTAATAATTTTACAGTGGCATACCTGACAGTTCTGACAGCCACATGTGGTAGCTTAGAACTATATTCCTTTGCCAGCTAAAATATTAATAGAACATTGACTAACTATCTTTTCCACGGTCTATAAGGCCCAGAAGTTATTATAAAAATCCAGGTTTGCCTTCAGGGGATTTGGTTTAGTTACTGTACCAGCAGGTAGTTTTATGTATTTGCTTTCTGAAGGATGGATAATTTTTGAAGCAAAGGCAGAGGAAGTCCTAATAAATCATATCTTTATGAAATATTCATTACATCTGTATATTCTTTACAAGGCTTCTGTCAGAGAAATTAAAATAAAGAATGATTAAAAAAACATTTAGTACCTGGTTGACAAGGCACTTTATAAACCTAGAAGAGTTTTGGGTTATAACTAGAAAAGTTTTCAAAAGCAATTCTACTTGCACTTATGGTACAAGTAGAGTAAAAATGAAATAAAAGAGCAGAGAAATCTTAGATGCAGCTAACTTGTCATATTTCGTGGTAAATTATCTCCTAATACTCTCTTTTGGGCATTATCATTTTTACCAGAGGACTCATATTGTTCACTGCTTAGAATTGATGATTTGCTGAACACAGAACATTGGTAAAAGTAGTCTTCGGGTCTCAAAATGCTTCAGTTTATTTACATAGAAACAATGATATCATATATTCATTGTTTATATTTATTTATATATGGTATAAAGAGCAGATTCTTGAAACTGACTACTTGGGTACAAATTCCAGCTCTGACAAATAACTGCAATTCTCTCTGCTTTAATTTCATCATTTACCAACTGGGAAATAATTAGATATCAAGCCCATGTGGTATCTTGAAGTATTATGTGATTTAATATATGCTAAGTGCTAATAAAAGAACAAATATTACATAGTACAAATTGGGATAGGCCATTATTGTAAGAAATAGCTTTGGGGGAAAAAATACACTAAAAATACACTCTCCATGAATTAGGATGAACGATTGCTTCTGTTTCTATTTTTGTTTTCAGTATTTAAAGTCTTACATTTAATCTCACATGTGCTAATGCCACACCTGACTTTTGGTTAGACAGAGATAAAATGTATTACACACGTGCCATTCCCACCCTTTGCTCTGAGAACATCTTGAATGACTCACCTATGGCCTAAAGTCCCTTACTGTGTGAATAACACTTGATTTTTTTCTTTCTTTCTTTTTTTTTTCTTTGCTGTATGGTCCTAGTACATCATTGTCCAACCCCTCTCCCAGGATATAGGCTCTCATGAATGTAATTTTCACATTCTTAAGATTCATTTCTGGATAATTAATGACTGCCTTACACCACTCCAGTTTAAATAGCTCATGTGCAACCTGCTGAGAAACTCTTTATTTGGGCACAAAAATTAATGATGCAGACCACTTTATTTCTCCCAAGTGCAACGGCCTATGAGAAATAAAAGGATGGTGCTGACAGGCAAAGTAAGTTATAGTGCCATGCTACTGTAGAATATTTCATAAAGCTTCAGTTGTCTTAGTAGTGCGGATGCCTCCAAGAGCTCACTGCAATTGGTATGGAAAAGTGAAGGTCAGGAAAAAGGAGAGAAATTCTAGATCTGAACATTAAGAATGCCTTAATTTAGAGCATAATTTTCTATTAGGAATGAAATTTTGGCAAACATAAACTAAAAATTCTCATCTCCTTAGAAAAGTAAGAAGGTAACGTTGATAAGATATTGTTTATTCTTAAGAATTATTTTATTTAACTTTATTTATTCATTTATTTATTTATTTCAATTTAACCAGAGAGAAACAGAGTGATAGCAAGGGCAAGAGCAAGAGTGAGAGAGAGAATAAGAAAGCAAGCTGCCAGGTCCAGGACCTGAACCACGGTCAGCCATGTGGGAGTAACTGCCCATAACCACAACGCCACCTGCCAGTCCCAGACCCTGTTTTTTCAATGTTATTTCTCCAAAGCAGCATTTTTGATCCAATGTTATCTGGAGTTGGGGCAGACAGACACGCTACAAAAAGAAACGCTTCCTCCAGGTTCATAGCAAGCTCAAGGCAGTGGTCAAGCACTGTGCAGTATTATGAGGTTAGGTGTTACTTTGTGAAAAATATTTTGTTTGATGTAGAAGAAAATTGTATGTCCTCTGTGCTATTTCTCTGCTTTTTTTTTTTTTTTTTTTTTTTTTTTTTTTTTTTGCCTTCTGTTAGGTCTAGAGTAGAGGAATGAAGTAGGATTTTAATAGGAGTTATTATCTAAAATGACAGGGATGATTGTGTGAAAAATCTTCAAATTGGGGAGAACTCAGTTCTATATCATGATTCCAAATTACCTGCACTGTCTTAGGCAAAACTTTTTGGGATAACTGCTTTGTCTGAAAAATGATGATTCTATTACCTATGATCCTGAGTGACATTTCTGTGGTTCTACTGTGTACTACTCATTGTCTTAATTCTTTTTAGGATTATGGTGAGAGTTGAATAACTAACATGCATAATCTTTGAAAATCTGTACATTTATTAGCTGGCACTGATGATTGCATCATCTTCCCTCACATCATCAGATCTGTGCCCAACACTTATTCAAGACCAGCAGGTAGCATCGTGGTTAAGGTGTTGGACTCTCGCGTGGCTGACCACAGTTCCAGTCCTGGACTGGAAGACTTAGAAATCATTCTGGGAGTGTATGAGTGTGTGCCCAAAATCCCAGGAGGAGACTGGAGGAGAAGGGTTTGTGTCATGGGCATCATTCCTCAGGAGTGATTTCTCACTTTTTCTCTCACCATCTTACTCTGTCTTTCTCCAGTTAGTGCTCATGCCCTATGGCCAAAACATAAGAAAAATAAAGTTTTGTAATTTTTTTTTTTTTTGACAGGTTTTTGCTATAGGGCGCGTGCGCTCGCCAGACAGAGAAAGACAGAGATAGAAAGTGAGAAATCACCCCCCAGGGGGGATGGTCACGCCGCAATCCCTTCTCCTCCATTCTCCTCTCGGGATCTTGGGCACGCACGCACACGCGCCCGGCGTGAGTTTTAAGCCACCGGGTCCGAGACGCGAACCATGGTCAACTACATGGGAGTCCAGCGACATAGCCATTACGCTAACTGCTGGTTCCCAAGTTTTGTAATTTTTCAAAATTGCCCTCACATTTTCTTTGCCATGTATTTTCCCTTTCACCTCATGGCTATTTTAGTTTACAGAAAAAAGTTATATCCAGAATAGAATTTTAATGGGAATAAAATATCATTCATTTATATTTAAAATGGCATTTAAGCATTTCACAATTTAAACAGGAACTTAGAAGATTTTGACAAGGAAATAAAATTGTAGTTTAGCTGTTCATCAGCAACTTCATACCTTCATATTTCAAAAAAGGGAATATAAATTATAACTTTATGATAATATATTTTCTATCAGACCTTGGCCTCTGTCAGAGTGGATGTTTTTCTTTTTACATCTTTAAATTAGCATGAAAAAATATGTACAAAATGTTATCAGTTAAAATATAAGCTGGCTAATACATAGCTTATGTTTCAGGGGAACCTACCAATGCTGATTCTTATGACAGGCAAATTAATATTTTCATTGCCTTCTTTCTGTGAAAATATCAACTAATATATTGTTGGACAATTCTGGGGTTTTTGGGTAATAAATTTTATGCACTTCAACACAGCTCTCCAAAAATTTTAGGAAGTTTTCAGTGACTGTAAAATGGTTACATAAATTATTACTAACAATGACTATCTACAGAATCTATCTTTTAGGTAAAATCAAACAGGATTCTGCTCCTGATTTTCACAGTAAAAGAACAATTAGCAATAAGCAACTACACTATTATTATATAAAATGATAATTTTCCTTCTGTTATTTCTTATTTTTTTGTTTAAAGTATGCTCATGGATAGCTCATTAACTGCTCAAAATAAACATAACTTGAATTCAAGGCTATTTATATCTTTAGACTATCAATGATCAATTATCACAGAATTGGAATAATTTAAAATGCCGGCTTTCTAATGTCTTTGTTTTACTTCTTAATTTCAGACTTCCTTTTAAAACATAGTGTGTATTTTAAGCATCAATTCAGACAGCAGCTAGTACATTGGGTTTAAAATCCAAAGTTTACAATGACTTTGTGTCTCTCAACCAGCTAAAGACTAGTAACTGGTATAGCTATTGGACATACGCTCCTTCCTCAGCTTCCAACTGAGAAAACATGCCTGAAAACATTTCCCTGCCTGAGATTATATTAAAAATCCATACTTGTGCTAGCAGCACGAGTTCAAGTTGGTTGTTGTTCTAGATCTCTCACTTTCCATTTATCCTCCTAAAAATACAAGTGCCTATTTTTCAAATCACCCACATGCGTAGGAGTATTATGAAGGCAAAATTTAGTAACGAAAATATACATAGAACTCTCCGGGGACTGAATTGGAACACCCACATTAAACCCTCTTGAAACATGCAGAGCAGGTCAGAGACAAGAAAGAAGAGGACAAGCGCACATCGCACAGCTGGAGGTTGCCTGCTACATCTGTTCTCTTATTATTGGGATCAATATTGCTAAAGCTTCTGGGGAACATTTGCCATATCATATCTTGGTGCACATTTGTTTTTATATTGTACTCTAAAAGGTAAAATGACTTGCCATGTGATAATAAAGAAAGAATACACAAGGGAAAAAAAAGGCTTTTAAAAATAGTAAAAATGGATAAAAGTAATTAAAATGTAGAGTTTTTTTTTTTTTATATATTTAAAAAAAGATAGGGAACCAGCAGTTAGTGTAATGGCTATGTCGCTGGACTCCCATGTAGTCAACCGCGGTTCGCATCCCGGACCCGGTGGCTTAAAACTCACGGCGGGCGCGTGTACATGCGTGCCCAAGATCCCGAGAGGAGAATGGAGGAGAAGGGATTGCGGCGTGACCATCCCCCCTGGGGGGTGATTTCTCGCTTTCTGTCTCTATGTCTCTCTCTGTCTGTCTGGCGAGCGCACACGCCCTATAGCAAAAACCTCTCAAAAAAATAAAAAATAAAATAAAAAAGATACATGCATAATGTGTGAAGGTGGAAAAGCACCTTGAAGTTGGAATGCAGTGGAAACCATATCTGCGTTACTCAACTATGACCTTGGTCTTACGTTTCCATGGTGGAAGACATATTTCACTTAGGTGACGAGAGCCTATTCAATTTTTTGAGAGTTGTAACTGACAGAAAGTTCACTTTTTTTTTTTTTTTTTTGGAGAGGTTTTTCGCTATAGGGTGCGTGCGCTCTCCAGACAGACAGAGAGAGACATAGAGACAGAAAGCGAGAAATCACCCCCCAGGGGGGATGGTCACGCTGCAATCCCTTCTCCTCCATTCTCCTCTCGGGATCTTGGGCACGCACGCACACGTGCCCGGCGTGAGTTGTAAGCCACCGGGTTCGACACGCGAACCGCGGTCGACTACGTGGGAGTCCAGCAACATAGCCATTACGCTAACTGCTGGTTCCCGAAAGTTCACTTTTGTATTGTATCCGTAGGTTTCAGAAGCCAATTATACAAATGGCTTCAAATGCTCTATGACTAATATGTTGCTGCTCTTAAGTCTTTTCAAAAGCAAAGTATCTCTAATGCCTTCCACAGTAGCCATGTTTCAAGGTCCCTTAATCTTCCAGCAATTATGAATTACACTATTAACTTCCTTAGTCAAAATTTTTCTTACTGTGTTTCTAAAGTTAGATTTTTTGCCCCTCTTCTGTGTTAGGAGATAATTATTTTATTCTATTATAGGGTAATAAATTTTTATTTCACATCACTAAATGTGCTCCAAAATATCACAATGAAGCACTGAGCCAATATTAGAAATGTTCACATAGACATTTAGTATGAGGTTAAGAAGAGGAGTCAAATATGGAGAGGTGACGAGTTACCAAACTCAACATCAGTGGAAGCTTGCAGTATGGAGTATTTATTTACATGAGACTTTTGCATTCGGCTTTCTGTTTGTAAAGTATGCTTGTATTTTTTGGTGTGTATAGTTAAAGATCACCATTTCTCATTTATTTCATGAGTACATCAAAATTTATTTATCCATTCTACTTTTAGTGGACATATGTGATATTTCCAATTTGGTGCTGATATAAATAGTGCTGCCATGAGTATTTGTTCACATGCCTTTGGATATAGACATGAGGATAGAATTCCTGTTGGTTGCAGACCTATAACTAGAGCTGTTGAATATTGTGATACAGATGTATTATCCAGCAATTTTCTTCTTTTTTTTTTTTTTTGGAGAGGTTTTTGCTATAGGGCGTGTGTGCTCACCAGAAAGAAAGAGGGAGACAGAGAGACAGAAAATGAGATATCATCCCCCAGGGGGGATGGCCATGCCACAATCCCTTCTCCTCCATTCTCCTCTCGGGATCTTGGGCATGCACACACACGCACCTGGCATGACTTTAAGCCACCGGGTCCGAGACTCGAACCACAGTCAACTACATGGGAGTTCAGTGACATAGCCATTACGCTAACTACTGGTCCCACCAGCAGTTTTCTAAAGTTGTTGGATAAATTTATACCTGGTGAGGTAGGGCTGAGATGTTATATTATCTAGGATTAAGTAAATATGATAATAACTCAAAACATATAGTAGCTCATATACAATAGAACTTCATTTTGCACATTTAACCATACTGGAGAAATAAACAGGATGGTGGGATAAAATTCTTCCATTCAACTGTTCAGGCTGAACCTTCCAGTAAGATTTTATTATAACCCTGGGTATCAATTATCTAAATTATACATAAAAAGAAAAATGAAAAATACATCATGAAAGTTAAACAGTATGATTTCAGGTTCAATGACATAAATAGGCTTATTATTTTTTTTTCTTTTTTTTTTGGGGGGGGGAGGTTTTTGCTATAGGGCGCGTGCGCTCGCCAGACAGACAGAGAGAGACAGAGAGACAGAAAGCGAGAAATCACCCTGCAGGGGGGATGGCCACGCCGCAATCCCTTCTCCTCCATTCTCCTCTTCGGATCTTGGGCACGCACTCACACACGCCCGGTGTGAGTTTAAGCCACCGGGTCCGGGACACGAACTGTGGTCGACTACGTGGGAGTCCAGCGACATAGTCATTACGCTAACTGCTGGTCCCAATATGCTTATTATTTAGAGGAATTGAGTCCAATGTTTTACGGCCTTTAGTGCTTTTGTTGTAAAATACTCTTCCAAATCGAACGGACAAATCTGAGGCCCCATTCGTCCTACCTACCAGGTATAGCTTTAGCTTTTGCCATTTTCAGGTTCAGATGTTGTAGGCAATTAAGTTTTCTTAAGTATTATTAGAGGCTGACAGCATTTACCACAAAGATAGTGGGATAAATGCTGAGATAATCTATGTGGACTCTTTTTAGAAATTGTATAACCATCTACAAAGATTTTAAACCCTATTCTCATATTCTTATGGAACCAAAGAGGCACATATACTTCATACCACTTTGATTGTTTCTTACACTTTTATTTTCTGACTGCTCTGGTGAGTGTTTTAGAAGAAGGAGGGATAAGCATGAATCTGCCTGGAAAATAAACTACTAGAGGGACCAGCAGATGGTATAACAGTTACATTGCTGGACTTTCATGTAGCCAACTGCAGTTCGAGTCCCAGACCAGGAAACTTAAAACTCATGCCGGGGGTGTGTGTTCATGCCCAAAATCCGAGTGGTGACTGGAAGAGAAGGGATTGTGCCATGGCCATCCTGCCGGGGGGTGATTTCTCACTTTCTGTCTCTCTGTCTCTGTCTCTCTGACAAGCACATGAGCACCATGGCAAAAAAAAAAAAAAAAAAAAAAAAAAAAAAAAAAAAAAAAAAAAACTATCTCAAAAAAGTATTAGAATATTAAATTGTCAAAAACTATAGTCAAAAAAATTTAAAAAGTAAAAGTAAAATGAATGTTCACTGGACAATCTGGCCCCTGTTCATCTACTATGACTTAACTATCTCTTTCCACCTAATAAAGAGAAGGTGAAATGTAGTAAAGAAAGGCAAATGAGCCGCCAGGTCTGCACAGTGGGGAGGCATCTGGGTGTAACTGAATGCCTATGTCTGCAGACACACATGCTGAAGGAGGAAGGTGAGGAGGAAAGACTTTGAACTTTACTATTTCTCTTTCCTTTGTTTCAGATTCTAAAGAGACATGATTTTTTCTACAGTAAACTTTAAGTAAAAATCAGTTCTGGATTATTACTAATCACTTTACCAAAAAACATTTGAAGCTCTCTGTCTGACGTTTTAATGATCAAAATAAAAGACATTATTTTTATAGCTCAATACTCTCATGAGGTCAATTAATGCCTCCCCTCCAGAC
Source organism: Tupaia tana (assembly GCA_026018925.1). Classification (NCBI taxonomy): domain Eukaryota; kingdom Metazoa; phylum Chordata; class Mammalia; order Scandentia; family Tupaiidae; genus Tupaia; species Tupaia tana. The sequence continues at coordinate 195,511,791 of JAKSZU010000001.1, read as the reverse complement.
TGATACTTTGAACACTGTTATTAACACTGCTGTCCTAAACCATCATCATTGCCCTGCAGTGCAGCCAATTTGTTGATGGCTAATAAAGCATGATGTTGAGCAGCTGCCTGAGGGCAGGATTCAGAATTGTCATATCAATGCAGAACCACATTTTCATATTTTGGGGAACGCATTTCATTACTTAAAAATTAAAGTAGTTTCATTTTCTCATTTTAATATCTAGATTAGATTTATGGTTACTCAGAAGGGGAACACATTATTCCGTTATATGTATATGTGTAACTCATTACCTTTCTGGTAATGGATGCAGAGCTTGAATGGAGAGAGATTATTGATTAGAAAAAAGCTAACACTTAATAATAAGAATTGACTAGCCTCAATTGCTAAACAAGAATAAATTTTATTAAAATGTATGGGTTATTTTGTAGACACTATACAGTCTGGAAGATAATATTACAAATAAAATCTGCCACTACTGTGCACAGAGAGCTTATAGACAGACAGAAGATGAAGATGGAGAGATACCCCAGAATATATGGTGTATTCTAGTTAAAACCTATATTCCCTTTTTTTACAGTGAAAGGCCTTTTTCTTGAAGATGGAAACTTTTTTCTTAGAGTAACTATAAATATATTCTAGGAGACAGGAATAGTCCATATTGGAACGGTTACTGGGTCCATACGGGAAAGATCCTGGGTTCATATCCTGGGCCCTCCCTGAGCATGACCTGTGCACACTTGCATGTCTGTGATGCAGGCTGGATGAGACTGAGGATGCATCCTGACATAAAGACTGTCAGGGACAGTCATCTCTGTCTCTCTCTTTCTCTCTGTCTCAAAACAAAAAACAAAAAAACTAAACCAAAGATCTATTCCCAAACTACTCTTTATAGTGATGATAAATTTAATCAACCAACCACAATTAACATCCTCTCAACAAATAAGCTTTCAATATGTTGATGTCTTTGAAAATGTGCATTATAAATGACTTTTTCAAAGAATAAATTTTTTTGTGATATTTTAGGGTCATTAGAAGAGGGCAAGTTGTAGAAGGAGTCTTTTAGAGTCCTGGCAATTTTCTATTTCTTGATCTGTTAGGAAGTTTCATGGAGGTAGTATTGTTTTTAATTCATTGCATTTTATGTTTGATTTAAAAAAGTAAATACTTGACAGAAGTATGTATTCTAACTTTACCTTTACTCAAAATAGTGGTTCAGTTTACATATCTGGGAAACAGTATGGTGTAAAATCATTATGAACTATTTTTATATCTGGGAAAGCAATACATTTCAAAAAGGTCTTATCATTATTTATCTATTGATAAACTATGATATACACAAAAATAGTGTATGTATTGTACTTAACTTTTGGAATAATGGCTATGTATAGTTCATGTTGAGAATACAAACACTTAAAAATGCTTGTGACTACAGGAAACTTGGAGTTTATTAGGAAAACTGATAGATAAACATGCAACAGCACAACATTTCTATTGTTATTACACCAAATATGTACATGATAAAATACGTGTAGCAGTACTAAACAATGTCTATTGGGACTTCAAGAAGTTAGGAATGATTTGAGAGGAAAAGTAATTTCTTGCCATGTTTTAGATAGGAGTTATTGGGCAAGAGGAGTTAGCAGATGGCATGGTGGTTAAGGTACTAGATTTCCACATGGCCAACTGTGGTTCAAGTGCCAGACCTGGTGACTCAAAAATCACATTGGGCACATGTACGTACCCCAAATCCTAAGAGGAGACTGGGAGAGAAGGGATTTTTGGCTTGGCCATCCTCCCTGGAGAGGTGATTTCTCACTTTATCTTTGTCTCTCTCTCTTTGACAAGTTCACACACCCTACAGAGAAAATATTTAAAAAGAAAAGAAAGAAAGAAAGGAGTTATCAGAAATTAAAACATTTTATGAGTAAGTAATGGTATAATTTTGAGAAAACATGTTCTGTGAATTAATGTTAATATAATTACTTCATAAGTGTGTATGAAAAGAACAAATGAAATGCCAGTTTATGTAATTTCATTTTCTGTTTATAAATGCTACAAACTAAATAACATCTTAAATGCATCTTAACCTATTTCAGCGATAGTATTTCTCTGAAAAAGGAAAAATGTAGGGAATTTTGTGACTTGTTCAGTCCTAATAATTCATATAATTGAAGTAACTTTCAAATTTACAGAAAATCTGTAGAAAACTAAAATTCCTTTAATTAGTGGTTCTCCATAATGACAGCAGGAAGTGTAGAAATTCTTCCTCTGCTTGATCAAGTCTGTTGTTGAAGTTATCAATTATACTTTAATTCTTTTATTGAATCCCTCATATCTAAGATTTCTGCTTGAATCTTTTTATGATATCTATTTCTGTTCAATTTGTCAATCAGTTCATATATTGTTTCCCTGATTTGGTGGAATGGTCTATCTGTATTCCTTTGTATCTAGTTTAGTTTTCTTATAACCATTATTTTGAGTACTTTTACAGACATCTTATAGGTTTCTTCTCAGTCGGGTTTGTTGCTGGAGAATTTTGATGTTCTTTTGGGAGTGTTATGTTACCTTCTTATTTCATGTGTCTTTTGTTCATATGCTGATATTTGTGCATCTGATAGAACAGTTACTTCCACCAATTTTATAGGATGACTTCTGCAGTAAAAGACTTTTTCCTGTAGATGTGTCCTAAGATATAGGTTGTGTATGATGCCTTGGCTTTGGTCCCAGGCCGTTCTGGTAATGTAGTTTTCCTGCAATTTCTTCAATTGCCATCAGTGTTCACAATGCTTTTAATTGCTTGGTGGCCTATAATACAAAGGTCTATGGGACTGGCTCACAGTTTGGAATCCAGATTCCTTAAAGAGAGAAATGCTGGGGCCTGCAGATGGCAGACTGGGTACCTCGCTGAACTCTCACATGACTGACTGTTGTTTGAGTCCTGGGCCCGGTGGCTTCAAGCTCATGGCAAACATGTGTACATGCATGGCCAAGATTCCAGGACGAGAGTAGAGGAGAAGGGATTACATTGTGACCATCCCCCGGGGACTAATTTCTTTCTCTCTTCTCTCTCTCTCTCTGAACGCTTGCACCCTTAGGCAAAAGCCTCTATTAAAAATATATAGAGAGAAATGTTCATGGATGGGTGGGCATGCTCTAGAACTTGTGGGTATGACATGTGGAAGGGAATGGGTCATCCATTATTTCCACAAGGTACAGGTGGGTGGAGTTACTGCAGTGGCTCACCATAGAGCACACAGCTGAGGGTGGGACTATTCTGCCAACTACTCTCGCAGGACATGGGGATGCTGGGCAGGTCAGGGTGGTGTTCTGCTGTGTGCACTCACCTGGGAGCTCTGTGGGGATGTGGAGGGAAGTAGGGCTGCTCCTGTGGCTGTGTGAATGGGTGTGGACTAATTCGCTGGCTGGGTTGCTCCTACAGGATAAAGAGGGTAGGTTTTTCTCAGCATAACACACAACTGCAGTGGGTATCACTGGCCTGTTTGCTCCCAAGGAACAAGGGCAAGGGGCAGGGCCTCCCTGGAAGTAGAGCAGTGAGCAAGGTCACTCTTCAGTTGTTCTTGTGAGATGCTAGGTGGGAGGGCTTTCTGTGACATGGCAGTGGGCAGAGTCACTTCCCCAGCTCCTCCCACAAGACATGGAGAGGGATCAGGGACTCTCTAGAGGCTGAGCTACGGATGGGGTAGCTCACTTGGCTTACCTCTCAAGAAGGGGGTGGGGGATGCAGGACCACTCCAGTGGCTCCCACATGGGCATCTGTAGATGGAGTTGCTCCCAGCAGCTTTGGTAGGACTTGAGTACTTGTGGTTACAAAGTGGCTTTATGCACCCATATCCTGGACTCCTGCTCTGGGGCCATTAGGCGGGCATAGATTCTGCAGTTACTTCCCAAACTGGGCTCAGGGCCTGTGAAACTGAAGGATTCCTCTGTAGTAAAGACTTCTGGTGTCTGAAGTATTAATGGTCAGTATTGGGGGGGGGGGGGGCAGGGAGGTCTCTTGTTTAACTTCTCCCTATCACAAGAAGTCCCTTCTGAATCCAAGCTGATGTCAACAGGGATAAGGCACAGCAGGTGCAAGATGTTTTACTTCTCTACATGGCCATTCTACATCTCTGCAGCATCTTCATCACATTTCTAGTAGATTCCAAAGTTCTTCCTCAAACACTCCATGTGAATATCAGCTGCTTATTATTTTTGTTTTGTTTTAATCCTTTTTGAAAAGTTTGTTTAATTATTCAAAGAAGGAGATAGAGAGAGAGAGACCATCAGTAGTCTTGAGTCCATGATTCATTTCCACACCCAGCTGACCTGGATTACACGTGCACACACTCAACATGCTCCGGGAGGTTCCTGGATGTGAAACTAAACCCTCTCCCATGTGGGTCCAGTTGTATTACCACAGCACCATCAGCTGACTCTGTTTTGTTCTTTTTGTGTGGGAGGCAAGCACCTTAGGCCTCTAGCCAGCCATCATGCTGGACTACTTCCAGTCTCATCTTTTTTTGCCAATCAGTAAAAGAATTTAAAGGAAGAAGAAGATGTGCAGAATTGCTATTTTGAGCTGATTATTGTTGCATTTGAGTTTTTTAGATTTATCAATTTATTTCTTATGCCAAGTATTTCTACTTGCCTCTTCTTTCACTAGCTTTTCTGTTTCCGGAATGCCTCCATTCTCACCAGCATATGTCCAACCGGAAGTTACTGTTGCAACTAAGGAAGGTCTACACTCACAGATTAACAGTTTTATTAAAGTTTTTTTACGTCCACTGCTCACAAAATCGCATAGATTTGTGTGACTTTAATACTATGCAGCTTTTCCTGGTCTTCTCTGTCTTTTCTTATTTTCAACTGTAAGTGGAAGTCTGTTCCATTTTTTTCCCTGCTACATTCTTTTATAATTAATAAAAATAAACACACATTCTCACACACATAATTGTAGAGCTCGTCTATAGAACTTTAAAGTTTTCCTTTGCTTTTCGATAATTTCTTTGTCTCAACCGAGATTTTTATTTGAAAACCTAATTTGTTTTCAATTCATTATCCATCTGTCAATGTGAACATTTTTATACTGAATTGTCTTTTGCTGCCAGCACTCTTAAAACACTTATAGTCTAAATTGAAATAAGAACATCTTTACAATCTTCCAAATGTTATTTATCAGTATTAACTATTAAAACTAACATTTACTCTGTTTACCAAAAGTTGCTTCTCAAAGTGCCTCTGTGTTTTCCCACATAAAGGTTTCAAAAGTCTCAGACAATACTTTTGGGTACTGCATGATTAATTTCCCATTGAGAAATATGTTGGTTACAATTAAGAATAATGATATTAAAATTTCATGAGTTTTTAAAACTTTATTTTAGAAAACTATTCAGAATAATTTTACTTACATATTGCACTCTCCTAAGATACTTACATATTTTTACAATGTTGTGCTTTTGAACCAAATTTTAATGATTAAAACTGGCAGCACGGGGCCCAGTAGAAGGCATAGCAGTTTCATTGCTGGACATTCGCATGGTCAGCCGCAGTTCAATTCCTAGACTTGGTGGCTTGATACACATGGTGGACACACACATGTGTGCGTGCCCAAGATTTCGTAGGAGGATGGAGGAGAAGGGATTGTGTTGTGGCCATCCCCCCGGGGATGATTTGGCACTTACCCTCACTGTCTCTGTCTCTCTCCCCAAGAATTACATATGGCCTAAGGCAAAACCAAAACCAAAACCAAACAAACCAACCAAACAAACAAACAAAAACTGGCAGCACAGAAAATCAAACAAAATAATTCACAAAACCCTCCATAGATTTCACAATTTACAGATTTTCATAATTTTTATACAGTTTATATTTGTTCTGTTCTTTTTTTTTGTTTTTTTTTTTGTTTGTTTGTTTTTTTTTTTTTTTTTTTCTTTTTTTGGAGAGGTTTTTGCTATAGGGCGCGTGCGCTCGCCAGACAGACAGAGAGAGACAGAGAGATAGAAAGCAGGAAATCACCCCCCAGGGGGGATGGCCACGCCGCAATCCCTTCTCCTCCATTCTCCTCTCGGGATCTTGGGCACGCACGCACACGTGCCCGGCGTGAGTTTAAGCCGCCGGGTCCGGGACTCGAACCACGGTCGACTACGTGGGAGTCCAGCGACATAGCCATTACGCTAACTGCTGGTCCCGTATTTGTTCTGTTCTTAAAGGCATTTTTATTAGCTGATTTCTTATCAACTGAAGTTTCTACACCTTGATAAAACAACAACTTTTATCTTCTCTCTGGAATACATCTTTAATGACTAAGGAAGACCTATGTTCTGACCATGAAGAAATTAGCACAAGTCAAAATATGACTAAAGTCCAAGGAATGTAACATTATCTTATAGCCATGATTCTGGATCTAGACTGCCTATAATAAAACTTTCCATGAAAAAAAAATGCTTAAGCCTATTTTCAAATAAATAAGCACACTTATTAACTGAGGCACATACTTTAAAAACACTGATTAATTAAACATATGAAGATGTAAAAATATCATAACACTTTATTTACCATAAAATTCGAAATTCTATTTGTAGATCAGTGCTTTATTTAGTGTGCTTTCATTCCTGAGTCCACATTGTAAATTAAAATTATATCAACTTTGATGAATAACTAATTTGAAATTATTATATAATTTACACTTTGATTTTAACTAATAGTAATATCTCTTACTATTTATCTTACTTAAAATCCTAATGTTTATGTAACCTATGAATGTACACATTAACCTGTCCTCATTAGGCTAGAATGTCTAGATTACATTTAATGCATTTCACTTTGGGAGGGAAAGGAGACTTTTAATATCATTGTCTCAAATATTTGGTCTAAAAATTTTTGAGAAATAGGGACCAGCAGTTAGCATAATGGCTATGTCGCTGGACTCCCACGTAGTCGACCACGGTTCGCGTCCCGGACCCGGTGGCTTAAAACTCACGCCGGGCACGTGTGCGTGCGTGCCCAAGATCCCAAGAGGAGAATGGAGGAGAAGGGATTGCGGCGTGGCCATCTCCCCTGGGGGGTGATTTCTCGCTTTCTGTCTCTATGTCTCTCTCTGTCTGTCTGGCGAGCGCACGTGCCCTATAGCAAAAATCTCTCCAAAAAATAAAAAAAAATTTGAGAAATAAAAATACATTACAGAGAACTTTTGGATTAATTCCCAGCAGTAAAAAGCTTAGAAGTTGATACTTCTGACCTTACAATGAGAAAAAAAATAAAACAAATTGAAAATCAATGTCCTTTTTTTGAATCTACTAGAAAACTGAGATCGCAGAGCAAACATCACCATAAAATTAGGAGAATCAGTCAAAGGAGAAGGCCACTGCCAAGATCTACTTCCTGGAAAAAAGGCTTACATAGCAATTTTGACTAATTGCTGGAGACAGAATGTGGACTGGTGAGAGGAAAGAAGCTGCTACAGGGCATTTATGGGTACTTCCTGACTTTCATGGATTTGAACAGGAACCCAGCAGGCTCTAAAGAGTTGAGAAAGATATTTTCAAGTTTCTGTCAGGGTCTAAGTAGAGGAAGAGAAATCATAGTGAAATACAAGGAGAGCCTTCTTCATAATAAAACCCTATAGTCAAAGAAAAAAGAAAAAAAACTACCTGAGACTTATCAAACCTAGAGGAAAGATATTGTTCCATTTAACCTCATTTTACATAAAGGGGTGGATGAGACACAAAGGATAAACTACCAGAGACTTACCTGTAAAGCTTATAACCCAAAAACAGGACCAGTGAAAGACTGAGGTTCAATAATAACATTGTAGATTTCTCCTACTCTGCACCTTAAGATTCAAACTAATAGGACTCCAGTGTAGTAACATGGTTACAGCTGAAAGAGCTTATTAATAAAAAGAGAAAACGTTTTTCAAACATGAATACTTAAGGAAGCTCAAAATTAAGAGAAGATGCAAAGACACTAGAGGATTACTTAAGTGAAGCAAGCCAATGAAGGAGAGGCATTTTATGTCCCCATTCAATTTATACCTAATATCAGCACTCTGTGGCAGAAACTGAATGACTGGAAGGTATAAAAGCACGGAGAGCAATGATGATACTGGAGACAGTGGGGGAGGAGGATGAGATATGGGGGAGGGGGAGACTGAGGGACTCAAAGGGAAGAAATAAGAAGCAAAACATTTAAAGGACACAAAATGTAAAGAAATCTGTAGATTATAATGGTTATGATAATATCTTTGACTGGACTGATAAGCAGTGTATTCATGATAGGGAAATTCATTTGCTATGTTGTATTGATACACAGTGATTAAATGTATAAAATCAATTAATTAATTTTTTAAAAGATACTAGAGGAATTTGAAACCACTGGAACTTTCATGATAGCAAACATTGATTACAGTCCATTTCCTAGACAGATTAGCATATATCCTCACATTAAAGGTTTCTGTGCCTATTACTGATACAACATATCTGAATTTCACAAACTATCACAAGGCATGGAGAAAGGGAAAACAAGTAATAACAAGTCTATAGAGACAAAGCAGTGACCAGAACAAGACTCAGTAGGACACCAATTGTAGAATTTTCAGTCAAGGAATTTAATGGTTACAATAAAGATGTTAAGAATTGTAGTGGATAAAAAAAGACAGTATGCAAAACAGATGGCTAATATAAACAGAATATTAAAACTTTAAGAAAGAATCAAAAGGACATGCTAAAAATCAATAGACATGTAAAGAAATGAAAAATGCCTTTGAAAGGTTTATTAACAGAGCAAAGATGTTTGGAAAAGAATCAATCAGACCGAAGGTAGGTCAAGAGAAACATTTTAAACTCATTTGCCAAGAGAAAAAAATCCACTAAAAGAAAACCAGAAAAGAACATCAAAGTACTAGGGATGATTTCTAAATTTGTAAATGTTTGGGTAACTGGAATAGCAAAAGGAAAAAAAAAAAAAAAGAGGATAATAGTATATGAAGGAACTTAATTCAGAAACTTGAAAATATAATGATGTAAACTTAATCACTGTCTTGAGAAACTTAGGAATATAAAAAATAATAAATGTTGGGGCCAGCAGGTGGCATGGTGGTTAAGGATACTGGACTCCCATATGGCTGACTGAGGTTCGAGTCCTGGACCTGGTGACTTGCTTATTCACTGTCTCTCTCTCTCTCTCTGTCCCTCTCTGATCAAATTAAAAATAATAAATAAATAAATAAATAAATAAAGTTAAATAAAATAATTCTTTATAAAAAGGTGAATATCAAAATTACAAGTAGTATTCTATCTGTAGAAAGCTAAAGACAAAGCAAAAATGTTGACAGAAGGCAGAGGAAAAAATATGGTACCTACAGAGGAACAGGATAAAGACTTTAGTCCACTTCTGGTAAGAAACCATAGAAGCAAGAAAGAAAAAGTGGGATTTTACAGTATTAAAGGAATAAAGTCATTGGCTTAGCATTCTTCATGTAGTAAAATTATTCTTCAAAGGCAAAGGAGAGAGAAAACGTACCAGTCAACCAAGCTTGGGGGATTCATTGCAAGAAAACTACTTTGAGATGTATTAGAAGTAATAGCAAGAATGTACTGAGTAATTACAGCATATGAACATGTAAAATGACTGATAATGATGTTAGAAGAGGAGAAATCAGAAATATTTCTGCACTATATATGAAGTTGTACAATGTTATTTGAAAGTGACTTTATATTAGTTAGAAATGTGTATTGGAAACTCTAGCGAAACCACTAGAATAGTTTTAAAAAGACGAATATTTCACATGTGAAGAGTAACTTTGGGTATCATGATGAATTTTTAGACACAGCATTATCTATAAAAGAAATAATTGTTAGACTTTATTAGAATTAAAATTTTCTGTTCTGTGAAAAACCTTGTCAAAAGAACAAAAACTACAAGCTACAGATTGAGGGGTGAGGTTTGTAAAACATTAATCTGAGAAGGTGCTGACATTCAGAAAATACAAAAACTCTTAAAACTCAACAATTAACAAAATCAAGTTAAAAAGATGGGCAAAGGATGTAAACAGATACCTCACCAAAGAAGATACACCAACAGCAACTAGCATCTGAAAGAAGCTCAACAGCATTTTTTGAGAAATTTAAATGAAAATGATTCTGAGATACCACTACACACTGACTAGGATGACTTAAACCAATTAAGGTGGCAATACCAAATTGTGGTGTGGATGTAGAGCAGGAGCTCTCATTGTTGGTGGAAACTGAAAATGGAATTGGCACACTATAAGATAGCATGCCAGTTTCTTACAAATATAAACACATTCTCACCATACTCTCCAGAAACCACACTTCTAGGTATTTAACTTGAAAAATTTGTATTAGATTAAAAAAAGTAACATATAAATATTTATTGCTGCTTTTATCGTAATCACCTAAAATGGACAGCAACCCATGACTTTAAACAAGTGAACTGGTGGGACCAGCAGATGGCATAATGATTACATAGCTGGACTCCCATGAATTCGATCACAGTTCAAGTCCTAGACCTGGTGGCTTAAAACTCATGCCAGAGGCATGGCTGTTTGCCCAAAATCCCAAGAGGAGAATGGAGGAGAAGAGATTGAAGCATGATCATGCCCCCTGAGGGGTAATTTCTTGCTTTCTGTCTCTCTGTCTCTCTAGCAATCACACACCCTATAGCAAAAATTTCTCAGAGAATAAACAAAGTAAAATAATAGACTGATACATTTTTGTATATTCAGAGATAAAAAGAAAGAAGATAAAATTACAAAAAGAAATAGATGAATATTAAATTCTTATTGCTTTGTGAAAAAAGCTAGCCTGAAAATTCTACATAACTATATGACATTGTGGAAAATTTAAAACTATAGACACACTGAAAGCGATCAGTGGTTTTACAGGTGAGGAGAAAGGGGGAAAGTTGAATATATGAACTATTAGGTAGTTTTTTTTTTTTACAAAAGTGTAACTATTTTATATGATGTTGTAATTATGGATATATGGCATTATGCATTTGTCAAATCTATAGCATTCAGAGCATGAATAATAAACCTTAATTTATGTAAGCTTTTGAAACTGTCATTTAGAAAGTAGAATTATAGGATAAAATGCACAAATGACAAAACAATACAACTTTTTAAAAAATGTGTGACAACCTCACGGAAGTGGACAGAGAAATAAACATTTTAGCTAAGTAATTTTTGGAATGAGGAGAATCTGTAAGATTAAAGGCAAAGAGAACTGTACACAAACAGTATTTCAGCTAATAAAATTGTTCCCCATGAGATGATGAAGTTAAAAATTCCAATACTATATATGTATACTGCAAAAGAACAATTATGTCAGTGGATGGTAGATAGTGAAAGCTAGAACTCTTGGGACCAGCAAAAGGCGTAATGTTTACGTCACTGGACTCCCATGTCGTTGACCTTGGTATGAGTCGTGGACCAAGCAGCTTAAAACTCACACTGGGCACATGTGCGTACTTGCCGAAAATCCTGAGAGGAGGATGGAGGAGAAGGGATTGCGGTGTGGTCATCTCCCCAGAGGATTATTTGTTGCTTTTTGTCTCCCTTTCTCTGTCTCTCTCTGACTTTCCAGCAAAGACATGTGCTCTAGAGCAAAAAATCTCTCTCAAAAATAAATAAATAAATAAATAAAAAACGAAACGAAAAAACAAAGAATAAAAAAAGCTAGATTTCTCTCTGAGTGGGAGTTCACAAACAAGGCCAGAAGGCTAGAATGAGCCACAGGGTAATGCATTTAAGTTAGAGACATTAGTTTGAATTTATGTTTAGATTAATACAGATACACATGGTTACATATGAAACTATTTACAAATACATGAATATATAAAGACTAGTACATATATTTCCTTACTTTGTTAGCTGAGAAAAGCAAAAGATTTTCCAGTATCAATGAGCAAATCTAACACACATATCTTAATTCCCAATACCTTTCTCCAATATTCTCAGTAAATTCTCAGTAAAAATATTGATGAGCATCAACTTATATCCATCTATTAATATTAGTGAAATTATAATGCTTAATAATGAATTGCCAAGGTACTGACAACAACATAAATAATCATGCTTTTAAAAGTATGCTTTTCAAGGATCCAAAAATAATACCTTTCAAAACAATGGTTCCCAAAAGTACCAGTCCATAGAAATACTTTCAGATGTTGCTCAGTCTTAGGTTGCCAGAATAGACTATTAAACTGAGTATAAATAAAATATTACATTGTGTCACAGAATGCTCTAGATTTTTAGTAAAATAATTCTGTTCAAAGGATAATACATATAAATATCAAGTACAGTCTAAGACACAACTAAAGAAAGATTTCTTCCCTTCCTGGGACCAGCAGTTAGCATAATGGCTATTTCACTGAACTCCCATGTAGTCAACTGCAGTTCGAGTCCCTGACTCGGCGACTTAAACTCATTCTAGGCACGTCCGTGCCCAAGATCCCAAGAGGAGAATGGAGGAGAAGGGATTGCAGCGTGGCCATCCCCTATAGCAGGCTACTCTTATCTTCATTTCCCTATAGCAGGCTACTCTTATCTGATATGCCATATTTTTCAGCTGTGTTTTTCAAGCCACCAGGTTTGGGACTCAAACATCACAACTGGCCATGTAGGATCTAACCACCTTAATGGTCATGCCACTGGCAGGTCTTATAGCTATGTTTTAACTATTAAATATGTTCTAGAAATCAATTACACATTTTTTTATAAGCACGTTATTTTCATATGTTAGCATAAAAATCCAATTTTTTTAGATGAATTATATATGGAGAATCAATAAAGTACAAAAAGAATAAGAATTTAAGCATAAATCATAATAGTCATGATTTATAATATTCATAAATAAGAAAAAAAAAAGAAAAAAGATAGATCACAATCAAGTAACTTGAAGATCATTATTATTATAAGAGGTACATGATAATGTATGAATGCTATTCTCTTATATTCACAGATACATAAACATGAAGAAGTTCTCTCATGTGCTTCCTATGTAAGTCCTTCTTCTATGGCAATATAACATCAAATACTTATTTTTCTTTAAGCTGCGGAGGGCAACATAATAATAGTAGTAAGATATCAAAGTATCATTCTTTTTGAAGAAAGTGATTTATTCCATATTTGTAAAGCTGTATATAGAAACAAATATGAATTCTCACTCTTTTTTAAAAAAATTTTCTTTACTTTTATTTATTCATTCATTTACTTTAATTTGACCAGAAAGAGATATACAGAGAAAGAAAGAAAGTGAGAAAGCAATCTACTAGGTCTGGGACTCGAACCATCATCAGCCATGTGAGACTGTCCAGCACCTTAACCACCATGCCACCTGCTGATCTCCCTGGATTCTCACTCTTAAGATAAGATAAATTAATTTTAAAATCACAATAGCTACCTAGTATTATTTTTAATATTTCAATTAAATACTTAATAAAAGTTATTGAACATAGTCATTCCTATCTTTCATATTACACTATTTGTATATTTATCTAATTAATGTCAAATTCCCTAAGATACATATTTCATGAAGTACATACCTTTGTTCATAGTAATGTACCAATGTCTAACGACATGCTAGTTATTCTAGGTGTACCCTCCAAAAATTTATTAAGTTAATTAAAAATTAGATTAGCCAGTCTCAAATGTCTTTAAAGTCTGCTCAGGAAAATAAATACATGGACAATTGACTATTAATGGGATGATAGGATAGGATGCTTACCATTATAAACAAAAGGTTATATGAGCACAAAAGAAGAAACTATTATTTTTAACTTGTTTCTAAAAGCTTTTTTTTTTAAAGTTCACTTTACCTGAAAAATAATCAAGACTTAAATAATTAAAATGAGACATTCACATGCAAGGAATATTGTAAGCAAAGGCATGGAGGTTCAAAATTTCCAGGCTATAGAGTGAATAAATTTGAAAATAATGCAAGTTGCTGAAGGAAAGATCATATGAAACAAGACTTCTTAAGAAGTTAAAAGCTAAAAATTTTAATTTCCATTGTACATGGTATGGAAACAATGAGTAATAAGAGAGGAAATGTGAATCTTGGTTTCCTTTTCATTGAAGAAGAAATAATTATCTCCTAGATATTAAAAAACTAAAGAAAAATTAATGGAAAGGGTGTTGTATAACGGGAAATAATAGGTTCATGATAAATGTAACTGTGATTATCTGTATCTATCTATATATTATGTGTGTGTGTGTGTGTATATATACATATATATCTTATATATATATCATATATATATGATATATATATATATCTTATATATATATATATCTTATGGAATTGTATATTATTACTGAAGAAAAAGAATGTTTTATATATACATCTTTATAATAGTACATGAAAGCATATATATATACTTTCATGGGCCTTCAAATAGGACACATTGTATAAGATCCTCTCTCTATTTCTCTCTCTCTCTCTCTCTCTCTCTCTCTCTCTCTATCTATCTTTCTATCCAGTCTTGCACACATATATAACCAGAAGAAAACCAAGAGGAGGAGGCTGCAAAAATATGACCCCCAAAAATGAGAGCAGGAGAATGCCATCTGAGATTAAAGCATTATAAAGTAATGCATGAGCCTAAAGCTCATAGGATTTTACTATGTTGTGACTAAATTTATTCTCACTGCTAAAAAGCCCACCAATCAAAAGAGAATTAGTCACCTAAGGAAACTGAGAAGCAGATGAGTCTCTAGAGTATAATCTGTATTCTCTTCATGTGGAGGTCTAAGTCCTGGGACAGGAAGGAGGTCCTGGCTAGTGAAACTGCCAATTTCATTGGTAAACCTATTATGGAAATGCGAGTGTCTGTTTATTTTAGCATGATGGCATTAAATATCCTAATCACTCAACTTTTCATTTCCTGATTTCTTATACACCCAGATGTCATGTGACCATATTGTGTTTTTCCATATTGGTGTACCTTTAAGATGGAAAAATGTGAGTTGTTCCTGCTGAAGTAAGAATTTTATTTTGCATAATATAGTTCTTGTTCAAAATTAATAAACTAACATTTCAACTGTTTATAGTCATTATGGGTTTAATTGTGTCCCCCAAATGATACTAATGTGTTAAAATCCTAACCCTGGTACTCGTGGATATGACTTTATTTGGAAATAGGGTCTTTGTAGATGTTATCGAGATAGGGTTATATCGGATTAGTGCAGGCCTTTATCCAATGACCAGATACTTTATGAGAAGGAAATTTGGACACAGAAACACCCAGAGAAGAATAACATGTATGACAAAAGCAGGCCTGGAGTGACGCATACACAAGGCAAAGAATATCAAGGACCACTGGCACCGCTGGAAGCTAGAAGAGAGGCACAGAGCAGAGCGCCTCCGAGCTTTCAGAAGGAACCTTGTCCAGACTTTGACTTCAGACTTTTGTATACTGTCCTAGCAAGGCTGTATAAACTTTTTAATATTAGGTTGCCCATGCTCTGGTCTTTGTTAGAGCGGCCCTGGAGGACTAATACAAGAGTCAAAGGGAAAAACTGATCTCTCTATAGCCTGTAATTAAAAAAAATAATAATACATTTTTCAGATAATTTCTCTTCTGGTTCTGGGTTTGGGCTTTATGTAGACATCGTTACTGATACTTTTCTGAGACATTATTTTTGGAAACGTTTTTAAACAGATTCATGGAAGTCTTTTATATATCCTAATGACCACTTCCACTGAAGAATTTGTCATTTTTCACAGTCATTACTGGTTGTTACTGTAATACGCCTGTTACCTTGAATGTTGTGTGTAATAACCTGAAATCCCACCTTCTGTTGAAGTAGGAAATACCTCCTCCAAGGTTGCCTTCAAGCTAGGGTCTGTTTATTAGCATAACAGAGCAATAAGTGTGTGTGTGTGTGTGTGTGTGTGTGTGTGTGTTGTAGAAGCTGCAAGAGGTGTTGTGTATTTCACTTCTTCAGCTGGTAACTAAATTGGACTTCCTACTGTCATTGTCGTTTCAGTAAGAAAATCATAAAATATATCATCAATAAAAGTTAAAGGAACAAGGTGAATCAATCTAATGGGAAAATCTAAATCTTTCCAGGGATCTATTTAAGTCCATAAAAAGAGTACCAGTTGATAGGTAACAGCAGGGAATTAAAGACTGAAGCAGTTTACTGCAGGCTATGAATGACCTGATCCCTTAATCCATCTGTCTTTTTATATGAGAATGTTATGCTAATTAGCTGCGTAAATTGTTTCCTGATGACATTAATTTTGTGCCTTTTTGTTATTCTAGGCTTTGACTTTCACTGTGATAAAAATATACTAAGGGACATTTCCAATTTAGATGGTTCTGATCCTGATAAATTCCCACACAGAAGCAATGTTGTGGGGAAATATGCATAAATTGCAAACTTAATCAATCCTGGGGATAGACACAGAGGACTTCGACTTCCTATATAATCGTTCTCTTTACTTCTAAGGCATTACATTAACACACTTGAAATGTTGAAACATAATTCAAGGAGAACTTTTAGCAAATGCAATTTTCATTACCCCATTTTCTTTGGAGAAAATCAAGACTTGAATATTAACATGGAGGAAGTAATGGAACAGATAGTCGTGATGTGAAATCTTATTAGTAAACAAGAGCTGCATCTGAAAAAATATTGTCATTAAAAGCTATGTAGTAGTTAATTGAGTTTGATATGAAATTTAGTGCTGGAAAGTTAATGACTAATGCAGCTATTTCACAGAGCTTGGTTACTGCAGGCTCCATAATGATCTCCTTTTGCTTCGGAGCAACAATGAAATTAACCTCTCTTTTGTCCTGCAGGTGTTGTGTTCTGATAATGCATATCCTTTACAAGTTTGGGTAAATTATTTGCTTTGCATATAAATTAACCCCAAAGCTGAATCAATATTAGAATAATGAAAATTTAGCAAGTATTTTCATTATAAGGAAACAAAGATATACAGCAAAGTATAACAAAACCCTAGATACAATTTCAGGAGGCTATATTAAAAAATATTTACAATGCTTCCAAAAAATAAAAAGAAAGAAAGAAAGAGAAGAAATCGACATATGATTGAGGGAAAGGAGGAATGATTTTGAAAAAATAAAGTATTACTACATTATTGTTACATTACAGATAAACCATTGGAATCAATAGATTTGTTTTCCAATATAAAAACAAGAAGATGGTATTATTTAATAATTCTTAAGTGACATCATCTGAGTTCCATTTGCTTAAACTCTAATTTCAAAATGTGATGCATTTCAGCTATAGGGTAAAGACACAACTTCCTTTAAATGCAGTAGATTAAAAGATACATCTCAGTGCCAATAAAAAATTCCTTTTTCTTCTTTTGCATCTCCAAACAC
The DNA here is from genome assembly GCA_026018925.1 of Tupaia tana. Lineage (NCBI taxonomy): Eukaryota > Metazoa > Chordata > Mammalia > Scandentia > Tupaiidae > Tupaia > Tupaia tana. The sequence goes on along the minus strand of JAKSZU010000001.1, from coordinate 195,494,415 downwards.
GTTCCCCCATATATTTCCTTCTATGTTTTTCTTTCTTATTTCTTTCTTTAAATATATATTTTGGGGTACATAATTTATAAATGCTGACTTTTTCTTTTTTGAAGTAATAGCTAAATTTGAATTATTTTGATCATATTCAAAATTCAGAGACAAATTCAGCAGTGACCTATTAAATATTTGATAGTATACCATACCATAGCAGGAGTACAAATTCTCATTAAGAGAATGAGAAATGTTAGCATTTTCTCTGGTTCTTGTATTTAAAAAATATGCTTATCAATGGATATGGATCAAAAAGCTTATTGGTAATATTTGTATGGTAAAAGTGGGAATACATTATATATGAGCACTTTGCCAAGTGATAAATTTAGTCCTTCATGTTTCCTTCTATTTATTTTAAATGTTCATATGAATAACCTCATTTTTTCACTCTCGACTATTTATTATTCTCCTGCACTTTCAAGCAATGGGTATAGCTTTGATATTCTTGGTTATTACCCATCGGGCTCAATGTTCATCCTTTGTTTCTAAATTCCAAAAGCAAAGTAGATTCTAAAGTACAATAATAATCATTAATAATTTATAGGGTGCCCATCTCCAAAACAGAATCAGGAATGCTATAGACAATAATAAGCACACATTAAACTAACTGGGCACTGTGCCCAGAAATTCAGCCAAGTACACACAATAGGCAAGAAAATAGCTTACATGTGTGTGAGGAGAAATAAGAAAGGGAAAACAATGCATGAAAGACTTCCAAACAAAACATCAGGGAGTCAACAGCTTTCCAAATTTCCATAGGAAACAAAAATATTTTGAAGTCATTTCTGCTGGGTCTACTAACTGTCTTGTAATGTATGATAGATACGAACCCCAACAGAAGAGGTTGAAGCGAGCTGAGTATGATTATTTTAAATATTTCAAAATTGGCAGGCAAAACAGATCTTAGATTTTGCAAGCTACCAAGTGATGAGTTCCAGTGCCACAGTATAGTTGCAGGTTTGTAGGGTGTTTTAATTGTGAGTATGACTTTATTGAGATATGCTCCATGTTACATGGGATGTGATTATGACAAGGGGGAGCAAGGAGTCCCACATGTGGGTTTTCTTACCTCATAGGTAGAACCTGGCCATTGTCAGGTAAGGTTCCTGATGGTAAATGAAAGCAGGAGCATACACCTATGAACTGAAAAATCCTGGAGAAATTAGCTGATTGAACTGTTTAATTGAGGCACGGTTTAGGAGGACTTCTACAGGTGACGAGTCTGAAGAACAATAGCAAATACAAAATGCTAAAAATATATTTCTTTCTTAAAGGAGGTGTGGCTTAAACTGCCTTCATTTAGGTCTTAGAATTGGAAATTGGGACCAGCAGTCAGTGTAATGGCTACGTCACTGGACTCCCATGTAGTTGACCATGATTTGAATCCTGGACCTGGTGGCTTAAACTCACGCCGGGCATATGTGCGTGCATGCGTGCCCAAGATCCCAAGAGGAAAATGGAGGAGAAGGGATTGTGGTGTGGCCATTCCCCCAGGGGGTGATTTCTCACTTTCTGTCTCTCTGTTTCTGTCTTTCTGGCAAGCACACATGCCCTATAGCAAAAACCTCTAAAAAAAAAAAAAAAAAAAAAGAATTGGATATTAATTTTCTTACTCTGTACATATTATAAAACACTTTAGAAGGTGCAAGCCAGCTACTATGGGCAAGTGGACAACCATACATGTACATTTGTTTGTGCTATTATATAAAAAATAGTAGAAGAATAAGAAGACAAGGCCTTTACATGGGAATAAAAAGTTAAGGCAATGATTTAATTTCTTTAATATAAATAAATTTTGTTAGAGTTTCAGAATCTTATATATTCTGGCCCTTAATTTGTAGCCAAGGATAATAACCATATAAATCTTGAAGGTGAACCAGGGAAATAAATTAGTTTTTTGGAATATGAATATTTCTTTTTTTTTCCTAGAGTAATATTCAGTGAACTGAGAAACAAATTTTGTTAAATTGAAACCTAGATTTCAGGGAGAATATATCCAAATGGATGTAATATTTGCATCAGGAAAATTATTTTTACTCTAAGACACTATATATTATCAGGAATAAATATTACCACTTCTGAGTCATGTAAAAGAGAATAGCCCTTCTGACATTTTATGCTTATATTGCAAACTTTTGACAAAAGTTTTAGGTAAGAAATTCTGGAAATCTTTTGCATAATGTTAGGCACAACTTAAATGAGTTTTCTATTACAGTGGGCACGTCTTGGGTGCTAAGGGGCAGAGAGGTTGGTAGTACGATGGTATGTCTACTATTCAAAAATTTACTTCCCATATATTGATTCAATTAATATGTTTCAATTAAGACATTTAATAACTTGTTTTTTTTTTTCCTTTTTTTAATTGTTCATATGTTTAGATATATTTCTATCTTAACAAGATAGAAAACATAGAGCTATTGTTTCTGGAGGAAACTAAGGAAAGGAGAGTAACCTTATTTATGCAGAGGCTATTCAAAGAATTTTTTTTTAAATATGTAGCATGTGACCAGCAGATGGCATAATGATTTTGTTGCTGGATTCCTACATAGTCAACAACGGTTCAAGTCTTAGACCTGGCAACTTAAAACTCACACTGGGTGTGCATGCTTGCATGCCCAAAATCCTGAGAGGAGAATAGAGAAGAGATTGCAGCGTGGCATCCTCCAAGGGGCCGGGGGAGGATGATTTCTCCCTTTCTGTCTTTCTATCTCTCTCTGTCTCTCTGGTGAGTACATACACTCTACACCAAAAATATTCTCTAAAAAAAAAAAAGAAACCTGTAGCTTGACTAGCCAAATTTAGAACTTATTTCTTTGAGAATTTACATGGATATAGTCATGATTAATTGAGTTAAAATATTTAAAAAATTGGAACTCTTTTACAGGGGGCTGATGAGATCTGCTTTGTGTTTTTTCCTAACAACTCCACTGGCCCATTGTTCAGTGCTGGGCTTTCGTGACATAAAGAGTTATGTTTCTAGGATTATTAGTGCAAACTGTGGGAAATAAACTTCTTTATATAACATTATTTTGAAAACAAGAAGTGATTTCCTTGCAAACTATTTTAAGCTGAAAGTTCTTTGAGGATTATGTACCACTGAGCTTTGTTCATCTATTTCTATCCAACATCAAATTTTCTTACCCACTCATTCATCAAACATTGATCAAAAACCAATTGTGTTCCAGGGGTCAGTGATGGAATGATTCTAAACTTCAGCAAGTATATGATTGGAAACTAAATGTTAAAAATGAAAAACAAGGTAATTATCAGCATTGTTTTAGTGATATATTAGCATCAAGAATAGGCAGTTCTTATAAAACACTAAAAAATATCTAACTGGATCTTTGAGAAGTTAAAAAAAAAGCTTTATTTTGAAAATAGCCTCTAATCTGAGATCCAAAGAAAAACAGAAGTTATTCAGAAAAACGAGAAAGAACATGTGGGGCATTCCAAAGGACGCATTCTAGTACTAGGGAACCGATTATTGAAATGTTGAGTAATAACATAATTGATTTTATTTAACATTTTGAAACTAGTATATTCTTTGCAATAGAGATTCTTAAAAAGGTATGGCAGAAAGTTATAAATTTTGATACAACTTTATAGTGCATGAAATGGTGTTTACTCAAAAGATCTGTTCACTTGGAAACTCACTCTTCGTCCTATTGAATAAGGGTCTTTGCAGATGTAATTATGGAAAAGATCTAAGGATAAAGGTATGAACCCCTTTATCATGGGTTAGAATTAGTTATCATGATTGAATATCCTCAGAAGAGAGAAACAGGGAAAAGGTCATGTGCCGACTATACAGTTCAAGTACTGGACCCAGTGGATTGAAAACACCCTGGGAGCCCATTTGTGCATGCCAAAAATCCCAAGAGGAGAATGGAGAATGTGGGATAATCTTATGACTTATTAGAACCAAGAGAATGTAGCAGAAGAGACACTGTGTAAGTTCCATCCTAGACCTCAGAAGGCTTTGTGGCTTCTATTTATTTCTTTTGTCCTGAGTCACTGTGAACAGATGCCTAGCTTAGATTCATTGACGATGAGAGGCTGTATGATAAAAGAAAACCAAACAAACTAGGGGGAAATGAAAGACTAGAAGATAGAGGGGAAGACTCAAATCCACTTCCCATCATTCCAGCTATAAATGAAGCCGCTGGTGTAGCTCCTCTTGACCCTCAGAGCTGCCCACTGAAGATCAACCCATGAAGAATTTAGTAGATATCTGGAAGAGAAAGAAGACCAGCTGAGTCCAGTCCAGATTACAAAATGTGTAGGAAGATGCTTGGTGTTTAATTCCCTTAAGCGATTACATTTTGGAGTGGTTCGTTTTGCAGCAATAGAAAACTAACCAATTTATACTTTCTGCAAGTATTTATTTTTAAATGAGGACAGGCAAAAACAGACTAATAAATATAACATTGGTGATGTGCTTTTTTAAAATCAATTAAGAATTTTGACCAACTCTCCTGTACTATTTTGAATCCTGTCTTCCATCATCTTTAAATCTCTGGGAAAATAATGTAAGCTGCTTGTAAGTAGAGATTGCAATGTGAAATGTACACCCAAAGAGGGAGTTATATTAAAATTCTGCAGAAGTATAGCCAGAATAACAAGAATTGAATTGGATTTCTAGCATGTTCTACATTCAGCTTTTATGAGGTAGAGACAAATGGCAATCTAATCTCTTGGATGTATTTAAAAGTTTATATCATAGGTACAGCATAGACTAAAAACATCTCATTTTACTGTCTTTATCTTTAGATTACCACAGCCAACTGGTATTCATAATGATCTTGAAATGTCATCTGGATATTAACTATCATATTCTAATCAGCTGTGGTTTTGTACATTTAGCTATTTATTGATTTTTAAAAACTTGCAATCGACATAAGATATTTAGTTAACTATCACAGGGAATTAGATATCTGATTAACATCCTATTTTTCAATCATTACTAGACATAATTTGTTTAGAGATACTAGTGACAACTAACTATAACTACAAATGAATTCTTATAAGAAATGTTATTCAAATACATCCCTCTCTGTCTCTCTCTCTCTCTCTCTCTCTCTCTCTCTCTCACACACACACACACACACTCTTTCGTGTATGTATGTCTATGGAGTGTGAGAAAGTGGTAATGAGAATATTCAGAGTTATACTCTATTTCTTGTAGCAAAGAAGGAACTGGGCCAGCTTATTAACTTGGTCTTGGCATGGTGAAAGACATTTCTTCATTTTGACCTGCTCTTTTCTATTAAACAGTCACACAAGAACAAGTCTTCTATTTTCAATGGACACATGAATTGTATTATATTAGATGAAGAGATGAGAAAAAAATCCTGATTTTATTTAGTATATAGATTGGAGAACTAGATAGACTGATATAAATGAATGTTTTGAATCAGATTTATATATAATATTATTGTTATAAAAGTGTTGCTCTTTTTGGTTTGTTTTTCAATGTTCTCTTTCTTGTGTATTTGGTTTTATTTCTCATCATCTTCTCCCTTTCCTTCTTCCTTTCCTCTCCTCCTCCTTTTCCTTTGTATTTTTTTATGAAATATAATAATTATAAAATCCATAAGGTTACTGTTTGTTAACTCTAGAAACAGATCTAACCTAGTGCTGCTCTGTTTTTTCTTTCCTTTTATTCTTTTTATCCTTTGTCTTCTATTTTATTTTTTAAAAAATACATGCTACAGCCTTGATTTTACTCTGATTGTGTAAATGGCTATTCGGAGCAAAAATCAATTTTAATGATATTTGTCATAAGATTGAAACACAAAGGCATGCTGCAAACAGAATTTATTATACATACAGTAAATGATAACCAGTCCTAGTAAGATAATGCTGCAGCTGTTTTTCTTTCATCCTCCTGCAACATTTTTATCTGACATAGTCTCTTCCATTTCTAAGTTCAACGTCCTGCAGCAAGCATTGCTTGCAATACAGAATACTTTCAATTAGTAGTTCTCTACTTCTCTGGTCGCTAAGCAACTGACCCATGGTGAGGAATACATAATGATCTGCATAGACACCTTAGAGTGGTGGAAAATATAGGCTTTCACAAGTTTCATTTGCTCTTCTCTGTTAATGCTACAATAAACAGTTAAATAGGTATCAATGCTTGATGTTGGTTTTCTCTAATAAACTTAATGATTAAAATAAGCTAGGGACAAAAGTAGGAATAAAAATACCACAGAGTACCACGTTTATCATTCAGATGTGCCATCTTATTGTTTATAGGGAAGGCAAGGAATCAGGTTAACATTTCACTAAATGAATGTATGCTAACCACTGATGAAAGCAGAATTCAGTTAATAGCAGGAATAGTGATAAAGAAATAAAAACCAGAAATGAAAATGAGGAAATAAAAAGTTCAAGAAAAATAAAAATTGTAAGTGAATAGCATTATGTTTGGGATAAATGTAAGTTTTTAGCAGAGTATCTTCATATGTGTTAAAGGAAAAAATAAAGAAATATCAACTGGAATCAGCAGAAAAGATTTAGCACTTGACCCTTGAATATTTTTTGTTGTATTCATCTATCATACTTCTATTGGTTTTCATTTTATTGGATACTATATGCACTGACCCTCAGTAAATCCACTCAATAGAAAGGAGAGATTGTATCTCCTCTTTATCGGTAAAGCTGCTTATGAAGTTTTTTTTTTCTGTTTCTTAGATGTATTTTGTCCAACTTGTACATTGTATTTTATGAACTGCTAAAGAACAGTAGGATAACTTTCCTTTACACAGTACAGAAATTTTAAAATATTTTGAAGAAATAAAAGTAAATGATCATTGGAAATTTATGTTCTCGTAATGTATGTTCAAGTGTCAGTAGTGCCAGTACTCCCAAGATTAATGAAGATGGAAATCCTAATATATATTCAAAATGAGAAAAAAGCCTAACTATTTACTGAAATATAACAGATTACCAAAATATTATGTTATTCAATGAAAAAACTTGAGATTATAAATAGGGCTTTTTTTTTTTTTACTATTTCTTATGATGCAATCTTTTACATATTAAGTTCCTTCAGCATGATGGCTAGGGCTAAATGTTTACTTTTCCTTTTAAGCGAAATACTGTGAATGCATCTGTGAGAAAGCCATAAATACAAATCATGCTTTAATTATATAACCTCAGTGGAATCCATCTTTTTAGTATAGCATACATTTATGTAAAGCTATTGCATCTGGTAATGTGTAATTTAAACACAAATACACACTCACACATACACTAGTAGACCCTGCTCACTACTAATGTCTGGGTAATATCAGAGAAGGACAAGCTAGAATTAAGGACTTTCTCTCCTACCAAGTGGTAGCAATGAGCTTCTCTTCTTCTCTCCAGGGTAGTATCAAAGATCATGTCAGAATTTGGCAAAAACAGCCATCCAGTGGTAATAAGGTTCAAAGTCTCCTGAAACCCATTTTCTCTTAATGAAGGTTGTGGAGGGAGCAGAACAAGAAAGTTCTGTCCTTCAAAGCTGTTGAGTGAGGAACCTGGGCTTTCACTCCTATCTAGCAGTAACGATGCAGCCTCTATATCTACCCTGTGTGGTGTCAGAGCAGTTTTACTAACCAAGCTTTAAACAAAACACTAAGCCTCAAAACAAAATATCCAAATTGTCCCAGATACATTGAAAATTACTCAATAATCCAAGAAACAGAAAAATCTGGTGTTGCATGAGAAGATAACATATGACAATACAGATGTGGCACATACATTAGATTTATCTGATGAAGATTTTAATGTCACCATCATAAAAATGTCATAAATGTCAGAATGACAAAGATTTAAAAAAAAATGATAAGTACTGGAGGGGATGTGGTGAAAGGGGAACACTCCTACGTTGTTAGTGGGGATGTAAATTGCTCCAGCCACTGTGGAGAACAATATGGAGGTTCCTCAAAGACCTTAAAATAGAACTACCATATGATTCAGCAACTTCACTCCTGAGTATCTATCCAAAGGACAGAAGAACGCTTAGTTGGAAAAGGGCTTGCACGACTATATTTATTGCGGCATTATTCACAATTGCTAAGACACAGAACCAACCCAAATGTACACAAACAGATAAATGGATTGAAAAAGTGTGGCACTCATATATTCCATAGAATACTATTCAGCCATAAAAAACAAGGCCCTGGAATTTGATAGAAAGTGGAGAGATAAGGAAGATTTGTTGCTGAGTGAAGCTAGTCAGGCTATGAAAGAGAGACATTGTATGTCTCCACTGAACATATACCAACTGTCTGCACTCTATGGTAGAAACTGAAAGTCTGGAGGACATAAAAGCATTAAAAATTGTTATGGACACTAGAGACAAAGTGGAAGGAGAGTTTGAGAGGGGAAGAGCATAGGAAAGGAAATTTGGGGGAAAAATAGAGAGGTAAGACATTTGTGGGACACAGGTATCGTTTATTATCTGTTGGTGAAGTTGGATATAGTATTCTCAACTGGGCTGGACTGAGGTGTATATCATGCTGGGTAAAGTAAAGCTCTTTACAACCTAAACGATGTATAGTGATTGAATGTGTAAGTAATAATGATAAAGAAAAAAATGATGAGAATAAATAATAGTAATAATAATCTAAAAAAAGATGAAAAACTATTTGATGATGATGTGGATAGTAATGTCTTTGTCTTGACTGATATGTATCATAATCGTGCTGGAAAAAATGTAATACACTGTAAAGATATATGTGTTTCAATGTAATATGAAGAAGATTCTGATAAAAATTAAAAGAAAGTAAAGTACATGGTTGAAAAAAACTGTATTTGTAGGAGTAATGACTGAAAATTTCAAAGTTTGGTAAAAAAATATAAACTTTCAGATTTAAGAGCTGAGCAAATACAAAATAAGATAAACCAATAGAGTGAAATAACACTACCAAGAGAGGAAAGACAATCTGAATGAAAATGATTTCTGTTTTTTTGTTTTTCAGAGAGATTTTTGCTATAGGGCACATGCACTTGCCAGAGAGACAGAAAGCAAGAAAACACCTCCCTACCCCCGGGGGTGGCCATGCAACAATCCCTTCGCCTCCATTCTCCTCTAGGGATTTTGGGTTCACACACATACACACCTGGTGTGAATTTTAAGATGCTGGGTGCGGGACTCAAACCACGGTCAACTATGTGAGAGTCCAGCAACATAACCATTATGCCATCTGCTGGTCCTGAAAATGATTTATTATCAGAAATCATGGAGGCTAGAAAGAGGTGATACATTTTCTTAGTATTGGAAGTCCAGAACTGTCAATCCAGAATTGTAAATCAGGCAAAATTATTCTACAGTAATTAAGGGAAAGGAAAGAAAGACATTCTCAGATGAAGAAAGAATAAAAATTTGTTGCCAGCTGACCTACCCTAAAGAAGGACTAAAAGAAGTTCTTAAAACAGGAAAAAATATTAAAAAGTGTCTTAAACCATCAAAAAGGAAGAAGGAACAACAGAAAGAGAAAAAATGTGAGTAAATACAATGAATGATTCTTCTCTTGAGTTTTCTAAATTATGTTTGACTATTGAATCAAAAACTGTCTCAGTTTCTCATGTGGTTCTCAATATCAAGAAGAAATACTTTAAAAAATTATATTACATTATCTGTTGATGATAATACATATGATAATATATTTGACTGAACCAATACACGGTATATTCATGATGGAAAAAATTATTTGGTATGCTGTAAAGATACACAGTGAATAAATGTAATATATATATATATATATATATATATATATACTTAAATATACTTAAAGAAATTATATTATAATTTAATTTTCTCTTTCCTCTCTAGGTAAAGTGCTATTTTACTCTTAGTGTTTAAAAAATGTTTTTGCTTTAGTTTTCTGAAATTATATAATCTGTTTTGGTGTGATATTCTTTGGTTTATCTTATTTTGTATTTGCTCAACTCTTAAGTCAGAAGGTTTATCTTTTGCCAAACTTGGAAATTTTCAGTCATTGTTTCTTCAAATACAATTTTTAGGCCTGTACTCTTTCCCCTTATTCTTATTACATGTGTAGTAAACAACATCACTATCAAAATACCCAAAACTTTAGGGGAATGTAAAAATCTTACCTCCCTCAAAGTCTCTTTACCTGTCTCTGTTTATAATATAATTTATTTAAAACACTTCTCTAGGTGTTTTGGGTATTTTGATACTGATGTTGGTTACCACACATGAGATAAGTTGACATAAAACTCTGTAGGCATTTTTATCAGTTTCCTGATTTTGATGTTGTACTCTGATTACCAAAAACAACCACTGACGAAACTGAGTGATAGACATGAGGAACCTCTCCATACTACATTTGCATTTGCAACCTTTGTGTGTGTGTGTGTGTGTTAGTTTGTTTTTAAGTGTACTTTCTTTCTATTAATTTTATTTTTCTAATTTATTTTTTATACATTCAATCACATTATTTAGCTTACAAAGTGAACATTTCAATATGTGAACATTTCTCCCCAGTCCAGTTGATCAAAATATCCTCAACAGATAACACCTCTACCTCCCCGTCCCGTCAATACTCTGTCTCCGTATCCCTCCTCCAAATATCCTTCCCCAGGCCCCACTCCTCCACACACACCACACCTGGCATTCATTTGCAACCTTCTGTAAAGCTATAATTATTTCAAAACTGACAGTTAAAAAATTAATAGAAGTGTGGTCAATAGACCAATAGTTTCATATTAAGAATAAAATGATAGAAAAAGAAAATATTCTCTTTTTATAAATAAATGAAGATATCCATGAAAGAGATTAATATCAGCGATTGAAAAAGTCCAATGCTGAAGGAACATGGGGTATGTATGGAGTTCATGCTAGGTAAGTTCTACATCATGATTGAGTAATATTCTCTTCATTCTAAGTCATTCGGAGCTTACACTGTCATTGATAGCCATTGCTCTAGAGGTTAAAAAAAAAGAGATTAAAAAAAAAACATGGGAAAATGTCAATTCTTATTACCAGAACGTGTGTGTACTCACCACAGAGAGACAAAAAGGAGAGGGAGAAATTACTCCCCAACAGGTCATGCTGTAATCCATTCTCCTCCATTTCTCTATTCCATTAGGATTTGGGACACACATACACATGTGCCCTGTGTTTCTTTTTTTTTTTTCCCTGTGTGTTTTTCAAACCGCTGGGTCCAGGGTTCAAACTGCACAGTCTGTCATGTGGGATCTGACTTACTTAACTTTTTTTTTTTTTAATTTTTTTTGGAGAGGTTTTTGCTATAGGGCGCGTGAGCTCGCCAGAAAGACAGAGATAGAAGGCGAGAAATCACCCCCCAGGGGAGATGGCCACGCCGCAATTCCTTCTCCTCCATTCTCCTCTCAGGATCGTGGGCACGCACGCACATGTGCCCGGCGTGAATTTTAAGCCACCAGGTCCGGGACGCGAACTGCGGTCGACTACATGGGAGTCCAGCGACATAGCCATTATGCTAACTTCTGGTCCCTGACTTATTTAACTTCTAAGCCATGGGGCTGGCCCAAGAATATTAACTTTTAAAAATCTTCAGAGACAGAGTTTCAGAATTATTCAGAAGAGTAACAGAATTTGTTTTACTTCTCATCTATATTTAAAATGTGTGCATGTATGAGTGTATTTTAGAGTTTATTTATTTCTTCCATGAGCAAAAGAGGCAGAGAGAAAAAATACAGAGAGACTCAGACAGAGAGACAGTCCTCCCAACAAGTATTGATGCCACAATTTAGCCCAGCTTTGGTAGTCCCAGGTCATGGGCATATGTACACCCAGCATACTCAGAGAGGTCTCCATATGTGAACTCAGACCCCTCCCATGTGGGTCAGCCTCACATAGAATCATATTTTATCACTGCACCATTGGGTCCCAGATGGATATATTTTAACTGGAACTCTACCATGAATTTCTTATTTATCTTCTAGTACTAATTGTTCTTTTGTTGAGTAAATATACTTTATGAACATAAGAAAATAACATCCATTATAAGTACATTGTCAGAAATATTCATTTTTATATACAACTATTAAATCAAAATGGTTCCATTGCAGTTGTCCTTCCCACAAGGATATACTCATTGTCCTATACTTCTTTAATAGATGAGCCAAGAAACATAGTCATTTGTAATAGAGAATATTCATTTTAGTTAATGCTCATTAGCTAATATTCACTATAATGTGATCACTTACCTATTACTGTAAAAATGTGAACACAATTACAGATTGACTTTTTATGATGTCAACATAATTATCCACAATAGTGGCAGAATTTTTACTTCTCATTTATATTTTAACTCCAGTGAAGTCATTCTTTTTTTTTTTTTTTTGGAGAGGTTTTTGCTATAGGGTGCGCGCACTCGCCAGAAAGACAGAGAAAGACATAGAGATAAAAAGAGAGAAATCACCCCCCAGAGGGGATGGCCACGCCGCAATCTCTTCTTCTCCATTCTCTTCTCGGGATCTTGGGCACGCATGCACACGCTCCTGGCATGAGTTTAAGCCACCGGGTCTGGGACTTGAACTGCGGTCAACTACATGGGAGTCGAGCGATATAGCCATTACGCTAACTGCTGGTCCCCAGTGAAGTCACTCTTGATAAAATATTTTCATTATTTGCATGTCCTTTTCAAGGACCCTTAGGATCCTATTTATCAAATTTACTCCCAACTAAATTCCCAAATGGTCAGACTTTGAATTGTTCCCCCAGAAGATCCCAGGGAGATTGGAGATACAGAAGCTCCATAATTCTAATATATATATTCGGTGGTTTTTTCCACCATTGAAAACATATTATTCACTTCCTTGCATGCTTTTGTCATGTCCACACAAAGAAAATGCATCACTGTATGTTTCTTAAACTCATTAATATCTGTATATACTTAAACTATAAAATAATTGATTACAAAGGAAAAACTCTCTGGAAGAGTCAAAAGACTTCAAATCAAATGATTGTATGCCACTGTGCAGGAAGGGAATAAAGGAGAAAGAGAAAGAAGCAAAACTTTTAAGGGATACAAAAACAGAAAATTATTTGTTGCTGATATGGTGCATGATAATATCTTTTACTGAACTAATGTGCAGCATATTCAGACTGGGGAAATTCATTTTGCATGCTGTAATGATATATGGCAATTGAATGTATAAAGGAACAAAATATATTAAAAAAAGAAATGTCACAATGAATGGAAGGCTTGCTCATCATGTTTACTATATTGATGACAATAATTCTCTGTAGATGTGCCTGAATTCTCTTACTAATTTTATGTTGCTTTCTGACCACTTTATATGATACTTTTATCTTTCTGCAACTTTTTATTGGTCATGGACTCATTAAACGAGCTGTAATTATTTAAACACGTGATAATAATGAATGCTGAAATAAAAATAATCATCATAATAATGCTACTTGAACTTGTTAATTCTTAAATATTCTTTTTTTTTCCAGAATTTTGCCATAGGCACGTGCACTTGCCAGAGAGAAGAAAGAGTGAGCAGGAAAGTAAGAAATCATCCCCAAGGAATAGCAGCCATGCCACAATCTCTTCTCCTCCATTCTCCTCTGGAATTTTTGAGCACACATGCACCGGTGCCTGGCAAGAGTTTACAGCCATCAGGTCCAGGACACGAATCACAATCGGCCATGTGGGAATCCAGCCACCTTGATCACCACACCACCTGCTGGCTGCAAATATTCTTTATCATGGGCTTTATGGCCTAATATTTTTAAGTTATACACAGTATTTCCTGTATGACATGGGAAGCAACCTCTAGGACTATGCAGAAGTTAGGTAGTCCATGTATATAGCTTATTAATTGTCCCCACCCGGTTCGGGCGCCACGTGTCCCGACCTGGGGGGAAAGTCGAACAGGTTTCCTGAGGGAAGGAGTGAGAGCCGGAACAAGCGGCACAGTGTCACAGCATGGAGACGACACAGTGTCGTCTGTTTATTGTGGGCAGCACGGTACAGGATGGAGACGACGCAGTGTTACAACTCTTTAGGGTCACGTCGTCTGTTGTGAGCAGCATGGAGACGACGTGGTGTCACAGCTCTTCAGGCTCATCTGGAGATGATGTAGTGTTACAACTCTTCAGAGTCGTCTGGAGACTGTGCGGTGTTTCAGCTCTTCAGGCTCTCCAGGGTCGTCGTCTTCCTGGTCTTCTGTGTCGTCTTCGTTGTCTTCCTGGTTGTCTGGCTATTGTGGGCCAGGCATGGTGGTTATATACACGCTGGTGGGCCATGATTGGTTGAATGAAGGATCGTAAAAGGTGGGTTATGATTGGTTGTAAATGGTGGGCTGTGATTGGTTGTAAACGGTGGGCTGTGATTGGTTGTAAATGGTGGGTTATGATTGGTTGCTTTTGGACCAATCATGAGGTGCCGGATATGCAAATCTGAGGGATTCTAGTGGCCAATCAGAGCAAGGTTTCGAAGGTCAGGTTTTATGAAGAGAACCAATCATGGCAATTGCTTGCTCTCTGAGAAACCTCGGCGGACTCACTGGTGCGCAGCCTCCCACAATTAATCACCATTGTTCGATTTTGTTATGATGTTACCTTTTGAATGAATTCTTTTCAAAGTTCTCTAGGTTCCCTCTATAGCTATAGATCATTGATGAATGAATGGATAGATAAATAGATTATAAACACTTTATTTTTAGAATGTATTTTCCTTCTTGCTTCCTAATATCACACTTTTTTTGAAAGCATTATAGTCAAGTGCAGAGGTTAGAAATATTCTGAGTGGCAGGGTACTAGACAACTGGGTAAAATGACATAATTAAAAGGACATAAAATAAAAAGTAAGGCAAAAACATAAGGTAAAAAGTGGAAAATAGAAATTATAACCTTGGGAAAAGTTCCTGTTATAATGTACATGCGTATTAATAAAAGCAACGGAGTAAGCGGTTGCTGATAGACATAAGTGGACAGTGTTGCCTCATGAATATGTCAACCAAACAAGATTCTGACAGGAAGGGGAAATTCTCCAGGTTCAATTTGAAGATTTACACATATAATTTTCATTCAGCTGATGAGAGTTACTTGTGTATTTTGCATGCTGCTTTAAAAGACTATTAATACAACCAGTTTCTAACCTTTCTTTTGTCTTTTTTTTCCCTACCTTCAACAGTGACTTTTAAATCCAAATCTAACCAATCTGCCTCTAAGAAAATACTGCTAAATTAGACATATAAATGTTTAAGATATATTATATGTTGCCTAGATTTCAGTAAATTAGAAATGACAGGGGGGAAAGGTGAATTTGAAAAGAAAAAGCAAATAATAACTATCTCTAATACTTTTAGGAGTTGGGGGAAGTAAGATGATTTTAGGCCTACATATTATACACTTAAATATGTAAAAGACTTGAATAAAGCTGAAAGATTGTTCAATAAAATATGTTGGATCTTCTTGCATTGACATACACAACTTTATAACAATAGCAACTTGGAAAGCTAAAATAAAATTCAAACTCGGATTTTTATCGTTTCATGCTGCCATAGAAGGAGGAGAAAACAAGCCCCAGGTGAAGTCTATCTTACTTCTCTTTCCATTTCTATTTCTGTCTTGAATAATGGGATTTTTGTATACATCCAAAAAGATATTGTACTTGCCCTGCTTCTCCACATTGCGACATCCCTTTGGCTTAGGTTGCATATACCAGTTCACTCTCAAAAGGGCAAGAGACAGAGAGCTAAGTACCCTCAATAAGGCCTTCACGCCATGATCCATCCCTAGCTTCAGCCAGATTGTCAACTCAACAGTGTGTGGCTAATAAGTATAGGGAGCTCTCAGGACACAAACTCAGAACCTTCCCATATACATTCAGTTGTGTTATTGCAACACTACCACATGATCCCTACAAAAACATCTTTAATGGGCTTCATATCCTTTCATAGATTAAGGTGTTAAATGTATTTGGCATGCAGATCAAGAATAGAATTTCTTATTCATAGGTTTATGTTTCATTTCTCTAAGTACTTCCAGATTGCTCTCCAGAGAAGCAATACCAATCTGTAATCCTATCGGCAGTACACATGTATTCTAGTTTCGTGACAATTTCTTTGATGTTTGTTATTACCTGAACATCTTTCATCTCACTAATAAGCACACTTAACCCTTCTGTTATTTACATCGTATATTCAGTTATCCATTTCAATGGATATGGCTTTCATACTCTATCAGTGTATATTTATATGAATTTTATGATTGTTAATTTCTTTTTCAGGTTTTGTATATATATATATCCCTTTATGTCTTTGAGAATATTTTATATATCTTATTTTGAGTTATAGCTATTTTGGATACATTAATCTGGCTGTTTTTGTTATAAATTGACTTTATTTTAGAGTGGGTGAATTTCTTTGAGGTCTATTATTTTCCTAGTGAGATTTATTAAGCTGGGCTGATAAAGGAAACATGGCACTAAAATCAGGCCCATTTTGACCTTCCTCATAGTGTGGTTTAGAATGAGGGACACTTTAGGGAATACCTGGATTCTACCAGTCTTTGCTTGGTTTTAATCACCAGCCTAACTCCCATTATGTAGAGTTACGAAGTTAGAAGACGCTATCCTGCTATTTCTGAGTGTCACCCAGAAATCCATTTGTGGAGATTTGGTTGGGACAGGGCTAAGAAGATAAAAAATTAACCTCATTATTGTGTTAAAAAGTGGAACCTTTGGGAAGAGATTAGGATTAAGGTGTCTAGAGTGGGTCTTCTACAATTGAGTTTTGGTGGGTCCATAGGAGAAGGAAAGACATCAGAACAGAGATGCTGATAGATAATCACAGTGCTCTTACCCTCATAAAGTGATGCCTTGGGAATTCTGCAAAAGCCCCACCAGAGGTGGCCCCCAGATTAAGACCTCCAAACCATAAGCTAAATAAACTTCTATGTTTATAAATCACCCAGTTTCAGGAAGTCTGTGTTATTAACAATTGAATATACTAAAACTGAAAATAATGCCAAGGAATTGATGTTTGTTTGTTTTCCCTGAATTTGTCATTTTCCCATAATTTCTAAGCTGGGTTGAGTAACACCCGGTCTGACAGACTCCAAAATAGTTTTAAAGGAGCCAGTGATGGTGTCTTTGCAACTCCAAGTCCACTAGAATGGAAACTCCATGTAGTGAAGGTCTCTTGTATTCTCACTGACTAGAAGAGTACCTTGAACTTTACACATAGTCGAAATACTAAATGAGTAGGAAAAAAGTAAATGGATGCAAGAGAAAGAAATAGGCACAACTAAAAACATATGGTCCAGCCTAATTTAGTATCTTCAGCGGGCACTTTTCTGCCCTCTGTTGTCATATGTTCTCCATTGATAGACCTCACTGCCGTTTGTAACTCCTAGGGTTTCTCTAACATTTTAGTACTAGATGGGTCAGCTTTCTTATTTCTAGAAGATTTTTAATGTTGCATTCACATAAGGAAGTTTCTATCATGTTAGTTCTCCATCTTATCAGAAGAAGCTTAGCTGAGTTTTCTTTAAAATTCTCATGATAGCCAAATCTCTCATGTCTATTTTCCATTTAAGTAATTCTCATGTAAGCCAATTTCTTTGAATAATTTTAAAATTTAAAGAATCTAATACATCATTGATTAATCTAGGATTTATATTTGTGCCAGATAGGACGAATCTATAATGAATATAATCATTAGTGCGTTTATCTGAAACGTCACACAGTGAGTGATAAAGTATCACCAAATGGTAGTTCCCACATCCTAATTTCTGATTCTCCAAAATGAGCTTGGCCTCAATATTTTTCTTTAAGAATATAAATATAAAGATTCGGAACAGAAAAATGAAATAAGTATCTTAAAAATTAAGAGTATGTTTTGACAAAAAAGTAAAAGTGATATAGATAAAAAAATAAATAGACTTCATCCCTGCTCCTTAATAATTCTTTTTTTTTTTTTTTTGGAGAGGTTATTGCTATAGGGCGCATGCGCTCGCCAGACAGACAGAGAGAGACAGAGAGACAGAAAGCGAGAAATCACCCCCCAGGGGGGATGGCCACGCTGCAATCCCTTCTCCTCCATTCTCCTCTCGGGATCTTGGGCACGCACGCACACAAGCTTGATGTGAGTTTTAAGCCATCGGGTCTGGGCCGCGAACTACGGTCCAATACATGGGAGTCCAGCGACATAGCCATTACACTAACTGCTGGTCCCAGCTCCTTAATAATTCTGAAGAGCACATTTCTTCTGAGACTCAGTTTTTAAGAAATAAAATGGGGACAAAAATGGCTTCTCTGCTTGGCGTAGAGAATTTTTGTGAGAACACAAGCAATGAATGTTTATGCAAGTATTTCATAACTATTGTAAAGTACTATAATTATAAATAAAAGAGAAATGCTTGCTTCATTTTGTATCTGCTTTGGTTTCCAATGCTTGCTTGGTTTTTAAATTTTAATATTATTTTTCTGCTACTCACTACTAGACGACTGACATTCTTATATAAATGTCTTTTTTTTGCAATAAAGTGCTTTCTAGACTAAGAAGAATTTTTATGTACTTAGTCTTGATTAAAAAAACGCTAGGTGATTCCTTTGTGAAGAAAATAATTACACAGTAATTTAGGTTTTCTACTAATCATAATTAAAATTTTGGATTATAGAAGAGAAGCATAAAGGTTAATTTTGGTTGTTGTCCTGTGAAGATAACTATATGCCTATTCAAACTTATTAATTGTTCTCAATCAAAAGTGAATCATTATCCAGATAATAAAATACTTGGTTTAGGAAATTTTGGTCTTCAAACTCATGCAAGGTCATAATTATTCCCCTTCTGTTTGAGAAAACTTATGCTAAATTACCCAGAAAAAAAGAATTTGATTTTACTGTCCTTTACTAATATATAAGCTACAGGTAAAAATAAAAAGAAGCAAACAAGGCAAAATGAAGACAAAAGATGAAACTGTACTCAAGTCACATAGATATTTAAAGTCTCAGATTTATGTGAAATCTTCTGTTTGGTAGTGGATATAGAGGAGAGAAAGGGATATTGAATTTCTGACAACATACATGCTTAGTGCTTTGTCTACCAGTGCGGTTGAGCACATATTTATTTTTTTCCGTGTGCTTTCGGCATGGAAACTAGTCCAATATAAGCTCATCATACAAATGATTTCAAAAAAAAAAAAAAGTTACCTCTTATTTTTTATTAGTTATTTTTCTCCTGAGCCATTTTAACCTATACAGAGCCATTTTAACCTCATGTCGTTGACAGTGGAAACATCTTTACATGACTCCAGTTCCAATTTTGATGTGTTAGATGAAGAAAAATATATTGACTTAAAAATTCTAAATCTTACTAATGATAGCATAGCAAGGCAGCTTGCTTAAGGGAAGTCCATTAATGCTACCTCCGTTAACGTGTTTCAGCAGCACCACGTGATGAACGTTTCGCTCTGTGCAGACGGCAGCTGTAGCAACTGCAGCTGCCGAGAGAACCGCACAATGCTTTAAAAGCCAAAGCAAGCCACAAGGCTGCCACAATTCATTGTTCATTCATCTTTTTTATCTTGGTTTGTTGTGTTTTCCTTTCTTACTCTAAGTATATAGTGAAATGCCATCAACACTGTTATCAATCTCTAGATTACAGTTTAGAGAAAGAAGGAAAATCTGTCCTAGCTTTGATTTTCAGGTCATTTCACTCTGGACAATCAAAACAGGATTCCCATTTGCCACATGGTTTGAGCTGGGTGCTGTGAATCTTCAGTGAAGGCAGAGCAGGTCTCTGTTTGCATTCTGGGTTATATTAACAGCAATGACTGATAACAAAAAGAATCTACAGCAGAAGTATTTAAACAGCTCTTTAACAAGGCAGATCCTGTTTGCCTGATCTTTTATCAGCATCATGTCTGCCCCAATTTCACCGTGGCCATAGCTGGAATAAACATTAACAAAACTCAGAATGAGCATTGCTAGTGCTGGTGACACTTCTGGCACCTATAAGCATATCACTCCTCTGATGACAAAGCAGTGCTAGGGACAAAATAAAGGACTGCATTTAAACTACAATTCTGAACGTGTCAGTGTGTATGTTACTGCAAGAGGACTTTCTTTATCCTCTGTTGGTTTCAGCAAGCTCTAGAGTTATCATGTAAACGAGATAGCAATAGTCAGGGAGGAGTTGCATTATTCTCCTTTCACTCGGGATTGAAATTTACTTACTGTAGTTTGAGATGTAGAGGCCATAACATGTGACCCCATGGTGAAAAGCCACAAAAGAAGGGGAATTCATGAGTGAGAGGGCACGTGGAACTCGCTGGCTGCTTGACCTCTAGTGCAGATATTACTCACAGAATCAGTAGCATTTGAAATGCTGACAGAAAGACTGTAAGAGGTCAGCAAAGGGTGAACCTACTTGAGTACCTTGGGATGAAACCTTTACAAATTATGTTAAACTATTAGCTGTATAGTGGCCACAATTGAAATGCAGCTGTTCATTTAATTTCCTTTTTGCTTTTATGATATGTGTCTAAATCAATAATATTTTCTCTTTTGTTGTAGAAAAATATATATAAAAGACTCAAAAGAAGTCAAGCTCTAGGATACTATAATAAGCAGTTGATAGTGAATAAAAAATTATTTGAAAAGAGAATGTAATCTACTGCTCCAACCCTGTTCCCTCTGTCTCCCTTGGTTGCTTATCTGTTACTGAGAACCCCAAGGCCACCTACCATTGTAATCTTTAATTTTGGTTCTAGGGAAATGTAAGACTTTTCTAGAGTCAATACCATTTTATGGATTTTTTCATACACAGAGCAGTGGCAAGCCAGAAAAAATATTTTGTTTTTATCAATTTCATAGATGTTTGCTGTGTATCTACTATGTGCACTAGATAAAAAATAGAAATCTGACAGACACGTTCCTTGCCCTCTTAAGCTCCACTTAGAAAGGAGAGTGTAGCTGGGGATATGAGGCACATTTATTGTATTTTATGTTACAGAATATTATTTTGTTTTCTCTTTCCATTTCCACCAGGGCAAGTAAGTGTGGCTATGGGAACTCTTCTCATACATTCATTTCCTCACGGGGCTATCATTCTTAAAGGGAGTAGATTCAGGGTTGCAAGAACTGAAGCTTAAAAAATGTGAGGTCTCATTTTAGTGAAAACAATGGAAGGCCCAAATAAGAAGACATATCTATGAGTAATTGAAATTTTGGAGGTAAATAAACCTACCATGATACATTCTGAATGAAGATACACTACATGTTATACCAATTTCAAATAAGATTCTTTGTGTAGGTTATTTGTAGTGTTCAGCAAATTAATTGCATGTATACCACAACCTCTAAATGCTACCTTTAGGACTCATGGTTTAAGTTCAGGATAAAGTGTTTTTTTAATGTAAATATTTATAAGCATAAATACACCAGCATATATAGTTACATGAAAGCAAGATATTTTAGTATATATTGGATGATTTTTTTAAAACTAGAAGAAAAAACAAAAGGATAGTAAGTCAAATGTTTTGTGAATGTTCTTAGACAAAAAGTAGAAATTTAAAATTTGGATTAAGAAAAATAAGCAAAGTCCAGTAAAGGCATGCTCATAACATGTGTATACACACACACACACACACACACACACACACACACATATATAGTAGCCAGAAAAGTCATGATGCATTTTTGCATAGAAAAATACATCATCACTGATCCAATGATTTTATATATATATATACACATATATACATATATATATATATAGATATATATATATAAGCGTGTGTGTGTCTTTGTGTGTGTGTGCACGCACACACACTTTTTAAAATCACAAGTTTTGTAGTATATTTTAAGTTTTTTTTAAAAAATTTTAAAATATACTATAGCTATCAGTTGTTTATTAGTAGGTCAAACATTTGGTACTGAATGATCATATCAGGACCCATCTTTCTTTGTGGAAGTTATTGACATATTTTCAAGGAGAAAAGGCTGAAGTCTAAGGGAAGGAGTTGCAGACTCATCATGTAACATGAACAACAGCTATCAGCTAATCAATACTTGATTTGGTTTTCAGCTGGGCCCTATATTTGAACAATTTTGGAGCTGATGACAAATCTAGCTTCTGATCCTTCCTTTTCCTTTTTCCTTAGTAGACTGACTCCAGAGTCCAACAACAAGTCCAGGGCCAGCCTCATTCTTTCATTTTCTGCGCAGCTATCAATTGGCTTATAGAAGTAGTTGCTGTATAAAAGATGGATTGAAGATGGAACACCTTAACAATTCTGAGTCTTCTTTAAAAATTATTCATCAAGCTAAACATTTTGAGAAAGTCTAGGTTCTAGCATAGTACTCTGCACAAAATAGTTATAAAAACAAAGCTGAAGGGAACCAGCAGTTAGCGTAATGGCTACATCGCTGGACTCCCACATAGTCAACTGCGGTTCACGTCCCGGACCCGGTGGCTTAAAACTCACACCGGGTGCGTGTGAGTGCGTGCCCAAGATCCCGAGAGGAGAATGGAGGAGAAGGGATTGCGGCGTGACCATCCCCCCTGGGGGGTGATTTCTCGCTTTCTGTCTCTATGTCTCTCTCTGTCTGGCGAGCACACACGCCCTATAGTGAAAACCTCTCCAAAAAAAAAAAAAAAAAGCTGAATAAAAAGCATTTTGCTTTTAAGTTTCAAAGCTAATTGAAAGACAGACCTTTCCCATAAGAAGAATATATTATGTATAGAAGAGTGGATGAGTGCACTAGAGATTTTTGCTAAGGGAAAAATCATTTCTACTTGAGTGATCAGAGAAGGCTCTTTAAAAGAGCCTGCACTTGAGATATGCTCTAAGATATGTAGGATTTCTATAGGTAATAATAGAAGAATACATTAAAAGAGATATGTGCTCATTGCCAAAAAAACTAGAAATATGCCAGGTGAATTTGATATACTGAAGAATCTGACAAAAGGTGGTTTAGGTTCTGGGCAGTGATACAGTGGTAATGCAGCTGACTCCACATGGGAAAGGTCATGAATTCATATCTAAGGGTCACCTTCAGCATGCAAGTCACATTGTGCCCATGATCTAGGTCATGTGATTGTGGCATAGAGACTCTGTTGGGGCTGCCTACCTCTGTCTTTGTCTCTCTCTCACGGAATTAATGAATCAATATTCCTTTCAGAATCCTTTAAGTAAAGTTGTTTTAGCATGAGAAAGAAAGGAAATATTATAGAAACAATTATGAAAGGCTATAAATTATGAGCTAGGGAGTTTGAATGTCTCAAAAGGTGTAGAAGACAAGTGAACATTAATTTTATTTTTTGAAGTACTGATACGTTTACACGATTCAAAAGTAGAAAATCTTTCCATTCTATCTTTGTCCCTTGCCTGCCTCATACTCAGCTCTTATCATGAGTAAATGTTGTTTCTGGTGTCTTAAGTGTTTTTCATATATGTGAAAAACAGCAACATATATTGGGACCAGCAGTTGGCACGATGGCTATGTCGCTGGACTCCCATGAAGTTGACCGCAGTTTGAGTCCTGGACCCAGAGGTTTAAACTCATGCTGGGCACGTGTGCATGCATGCCCAAGATCCAGAGAGGAGAATGGAGGAGAATGGAAGAAAAAGGTCTGTGGCGTGGCCATCCCCCTGTGTATGTGGAGGTGATTTCTCGCTTTCTGTCTCTTTGTCTCTGTCTTTCTGGCAAGTGCACATGCCCTGTATTTAGAAATAAAAACCTCTAAAAAAAAAAAAAAAGTGCAATGTAAATTATGGATTTCTCTCTTTTTTTTTTTTTTAAAGGTTTTTGCCATAGGGCATGTGCAGTCACTCACCCCAGAGACAGAGAAAGAGAGAGAAAGGTAAGAAAATAAGAAATCACCGACTACGTGCGATGGTCATTCTATTACCTGTTCTCACCATTCTCCTTCTGGGATTTTGGACACACACAAATATGTGCCTAGAATAATTTTCAAGGCACTGAGTCCAGGACTCAAATCATGGTTTGCCATGTGGGAGCCCCGTGCCTTAAAATCATGCCACTTGCTGGCCGTGTGTTAAAGATTTCTCTTTTTTGACAGCATTAGTGTATGTCCTTTCAGCACCCTGTTTTCTTCATTAACAATAAATCTTGCAGGTATTTTCATGTTATTACACATAGAGGTTTTGTTTGTTTGTTTGTTTTTTGTTTCTTTTTGGAGAGGTTTTTCTATAGGGCATGTGCGCTCGCCAGAAAGAGAAAGAAAGAGAGCTAGAAAGCGAGAAATCATCCCCCATGGGGATGGCCATTCCACAATCCCTTCTCCTCCATTTTCCTCTCGAGATCTTGGGCACTCACGCAAATGCACCTGGTGTGATTTTAAGCCACCGGGTCTGGGACTCGAACTGTGGTTGGCTACATGGGAGTTCAGCGACATAACCATTACGCCAACTGCTGGTTCCAACATAGAGAATTTTTATAGCTGCAGAATATTTTAGGAAGGGATGCAGGATAATTTATTCAAGTAACACTGTATTGATGGTTTTCTTGTTTCTGGAAACTTGTTAATAAATTGCAGAAAGGAATAAATACTTTCTGCAATGAATATAGTTATATACAAGTCACTTCATATACAAGTAGTTATTTCGGATAATTTATCTAAAGTGCAGTTGATTGAAAATACATATATGTGGTTTTTCATTATGGTACATGGTACCAAGTTGCCTTAGATAAATGTGTACCAGTTTCACTCCACCTATGTGGTGCATGAATGGGAGTCCCTGTTCTCTGTATGGTGCAAAAGCTTGTGTTAGCACATGAGGTGTCATTCTGAGAGATGAAAATATATTAATGGAATATAGTTTTACCTGCAGTATAGTTTTACTTATGAACAATATTGAACACCCTTTTATAAATTTAGAAGTAATTTACATTTCTATATATTTTGTACTCCCATAGTTTTCTTTTGAGTTTTAAGTCATTTGTTAATACTATTTCTAGAAACACTTTATATATTGGAAAAATTATAGGGGCCAGCAGTTGGCATAATGGCTATGTCACTGGACTCCCATGTAGTCGACTGTAGTTTGAGTCTCAGACCGGTGGCTTAAACTCATGCCAAATGCATGTGCGTGCGTGCCCAAGATCCCAAGAGGAGAATGGAGGAGAAGGGATTGCAGTGTGGCCATCTGCCCTGGGGGGAGATTTCTCACTTTCTGTTTATCTTTTTCTGTCTTTCTGGCAAGTGCACGCACCCTATAGCAAAAACCTTTCAAAAAAAAAATCATACTATTTAAGGAGTGAATATTATTTTTAGTTTATTACCTGTATTCTACTTTCGTGTTTACAGTACTTTCTTTAATATGAAACTTCTTTTTAATATAGTCAAACATATCTGTCCTTAATGTTACGGTTTTTGAACTTTTAGTCATAGTTATATAGACCTTAACCACTTAATATTACAAAGGAAATGTTAAAAAATTTCTTCTAGAGCTTTTGTGGTTTTATTTCTACATTTAATGTTTTAAACCCTTTGGAAATAATCTTATCAGTAGCAGGAGATATGAACCGATCCACATTATTTTTTGAGAAAATGATAGCTTATTTTTCTTTATTGACTTGAGCATTAGTAGTTACCTTTTTGTGGAGTTTCTCTTTTTTATTCACCAATCTGTCTGTTCACATTATTACCAAATAACTTGTTATATTTTAATGAATTAATTAGCATGAGAAGAGATAGGGAATGGCAAATACCTGAATTTTGATGATAGAACAGATAGAAAAGAAATGTGATTACAAAGGCAAGACAACTTAAACCATTTTTCAGTGATTGGTGTTAAAGGAATTTAAGAGATGGGAACAAATGAACTGTGAAGTTTCAAGCCTGAAAAATGAAAAAAAGGCAGAAAACAGGGAAATCTTCAAACTTGTAGAACTTTGATGAAATAAGTCCAGATTCTCTCAAAAATGAATGGAGCTATTAAAATCTTCCTCCAGTCTTACTTTAGAAACTTTTTTTAATCTTATTTTATTTCAAATTCTTATATACATTCAATCACGTCATTTAGTTTGCAAAGTGAATATTCCAACATTTGTGCATTTCTCCCCAGTCCAGTTGATAGTACTATAAAGTTATCTTTAACAAACAATATCCCATTTCTTTGTCCCATTAATGCTTTGCCTTCTTTATTGCTCTTCTTTTTTTTTTTGAGAGGTTTATTTATTTTTTTTATTT
This sequence comes from Tupaia tana, assembly GCA_026018925.1. Lineage (NCBI taxonomy): Eukaryota > Metazoa > Chordata > Mammalia > Scandentia > Tupaiidae > Tupaia > Tupaia tana. Next base: position 195,468,198 of record JAKSZU010000001.1, on the reverse strand, counting down.
ATTTTAATTTTTTTGCTATAGGGCGCGTGCGCTCACCAGACAGACAGAGAGAGACAGAGAGATAGAAAGCTAGAAATCACCCCCCAGAGGGGATGGTCACGCCGCAATTCCTTCTCCTCCATTCTCCTCTTGGGATCTTGGGCACGCACGCACACGCGCCCGGCGTGAGTTTTAAGCCACCGGGTCCGGGACGCTAACCGCGGTGGGCTACGTGGGAGTCCAGCGACATAGCCATTATGCTAACTGCTGGTTCCCCTATTGCTCTTTCTTTTCAGTCACATTTAGATCCTTGGGTCTGCTTTTATTACAACTTATATCCCTTACTTTTAGCTGCAAGGGAAAGAAAGCCTACCTTAGCAATAAAGAGATTATATATTAAGCTGATAGAGGGACCAGCAATTAGCATAACGGCTATGTCGCTGGGCTGCCACGTAGTTGACCGCGGTTTGCATCCCGGACCCGGTGGCTTAAATTCATGCCGGGTGCATGTGCGTGCGTGCCCAAGATCCCGAGAGGAGAATGGAGGAGAAGGGATTGCGGTGTGGCCATCCCCCCTGGGGGGTGATTTCTAGCTTTCTATCTCTCTGTATCTCTCTGTCTGTCTGGCGAGCACACGTGCCCTATAGCAAAAACCTCTCCAAAAAATAAAAATAAAAAAGAAGCTGATAGAAAGGTTTTTATCTCTGGTTGATTCGTGATTCAGAGATCTTAGCGAGGAACCACATTCTTTTCTCTACTCTACTCTATAGTCTTCCCTGCCTCTTGTTACTTCTGGTTGTGTAATGGCTCCCAGTAGCAATGGCCACTACAGGATCTCTCATTTATATCCAGTAAGTGAAAGGGAAGGAGTGTTCCCTTTTTATAAACACAGGTGTTTTTTCTTCCATATTACTGAGAACACTTGCACTACTTACTCCTGGCTAATAATCGAACAAACCATATACTGGTTGACATACATCTGATTTTCTGAAACAACCATAAGCAATAGAAAATGAAAATTATCAGGTTTGCCTTGGAGATATTAGGGCCTAAATATAGACTGGAAAATAAGGCCAATATTTTCTAAGTCTCAGAGACAATTTAGGAATGGGGTGGACACCTAAATAAAATTAGGTTCTCAATAAGACAGAAAAATATATGTGGGTTAGGTGACCAGTGGTGTGCATTACACATTGTTTACATGAGAATTTTACCAGAGCCATTCAATGCATGTTCCAGTCCATAGGTGGGAAGGATCCACTCTCCTACCCATTATAAAATTTATCTGTGTATAAACTGATTTTGCAGCTCTAATTTCTGTGTTTCTAGAATGGCTGCTAATTATGGGATAACTTTCTTTAAGCTAAATATTTGGAAAGTTATTAAGGCATTTCTTTTAATTGTGGAAATGACAGGAAATTAACGACTTGGTCATGGTGTAAAAGTTAAAGAGTTACTCTGTTAACCCGTATTTTATATCATGATCTATATTATAACATTTATTTCTTAAGATATACTTGCTTAACCTTACACTGTGATAAAAGTGTAAATGCTTGTAAGTTTGATAATGGCAGACTTCCAGGCAAACAAACTGATAGTTTTAACTAGTGAGAAAGACTTTAAGTGCAGGGCACTTTTAGTAGATGTACCAGAATTTCTAGTTTGTTTTTGTTTTTGTTTTTTAAGTTTTGCAAATTTGGAATCTAAGGATATAGAGGACATAGCTTCTTGGAAAATATCATGCATGTCATATACCTATTGAAATATAAAATGGAAATATTTTATGACTGATACCATTTATCTTTTGTGTAAGTCACATGCCAGAGTCTATCCAATGGAGGAAGAAAAGACACACAGAGTTCTTAATCTCTCCCTGGACTTCTAGATGCTAGTCTTTTAGTCCTCAAAAATGATTAGCAACTTCCTCATATGAGTCTATTTGACATTTTGATCCTTTGTATTACCTCAGTGATCAAATTTAGGAGTTATTTTGTGTCGAATATAAGGTTTCTAGGTGAGAAAGTTAACATTTTTCTATGACGTTTACTTAGAGAAGAACAGGTACCCATTGTTAACTGACGGTGAAACATAGAACGGTGACTTTTCCAGATATACCAGGCCTTAATGAGTTTAGAGGTGGGAGTTAGACAAAGGGACTACACTCCAACCATGCATATCAGTTTAACTGGTAGGAATATCTGCTAAAGTGGAAATAGTTTGGTTTGATGATATGTTTACCAAGGATGGGTATGGTATCATCTACCAATTGAGGAAACACTCTCTTCAGTGTCATGCATCAGATGGTTATTGTGTTAGAAGGGAGCTTAAGAGATCATATTTAAACAGTCTTTTACTTCAAGAGCTTCTGATTATATACACCAGGAAAAGAAAATTTCTGAAGCGTAAAATATCTCCAAAGGAAGCTTCCAAACATCCCACAGTAACATATCACAGGATCTAATCACCCTAATAGTCAAAATGATCTACAAAATATCTCAGTGTGAACTCTTCCTGCTGTAATTTAACAACACCCCTATACTCTTTCACAGTGTAGGAAATAGAGCTGCTCACCACTGCAAGAACCCCTTATTTATTTGAGAAATGCTTTTCAGGTAGTGAATTGTGTGTGTATGTCTGTATATACACTCTTAATAACCAAAAAAGTAAAAGTTATTTTATGATGGCATCAATCCACCCTGATTTGGATAAATTCCTTTTATGAGTCTGTAGAAAGTATTACCTGCCTCATACTATAGAAAATATTACTGAGTTTAAAACTATGATGATGATATTCAAAGGGATTTGAAAACACTTTAATGAAATGTAAGAAATGATTATCTCTGTATAGAAAGAACCATCCGAGTTGGAAAAAAAAAATTAATGTATGGATTTGTCGATAAGGACATTTACCTTGCTCACATATCTATCTGATGACCCTAGCCAGCTATGAAGCTATACTATGCTTAAAAATTTTTGTGGAAAGACAGCTCCACAACTTCCTTTGGCATTGTATGTAATGCAATTTGCATTCAGAATATTCTTTAAGTTGAAATTAAAATATTTCACTGTATTTCAAGATAACTGTTTTTTATTTCTCTTTCCCTCTTTGCTCCCTCAATCTTCTACAGTATCTTCCATAGTTGACATATTGTTTCTCTTCTGCCTTTAATCTTACTCTTTTTCTAACAAAGATGCCAAAAGAAGTATAATCTTAAAGGTATTGTTTTAATGGTGAGAAGTTAAAATTACTGTGAAAGACCATTGAAAGAGATCTATTTATTATGAGATATATTTTAGCATGAGTGAGTCCATTTTATTCTTTGAGGACATGAAAATAGCCAATGAATTTGAGACTTGGGAAAACTTCTCTTCATTCCCTACCTTGTTCTTTTTTTTCTCAATTTTTATATTCTCACTTTTATTTTCTTCCTGGTGTGTGTATATATATCTATATCTATATCTATATCTATATCTATATCTATATCTATCTATATCTATCTATATCTATATCTATCTATATCTATATATATGTATATATGTGTGTACACACACACACACATGCACACACACACACATACATACATATATATTATTTATTTATTTGTTAGATTTTTGAACTATAGAGTGCATATACTCCTTGGAGAGATAGACAGAAAGTGAGAAGTTACCCTCAGGGGGCATGGCCACACCACAATCCTTTCTCTTCCATTCTTTTCTCAGGATCTTGGGCATGCATGCACATGTGCCCAGTGTGAGTTTTAAGCCACTGGATCTAGGACTCAAACCACAGTCAGGTATGTGGGAGTTCAGCAACATAACCATTATGCCATCTGTTGGTCCCCCTAAAATATTTATTGAGTAATGACTTACAATGTATTTTAAGTTTGAGAAACATGAACTTTATAAAAGGTAATTCCACATAAATTATCTCTTTAACCTTCTTAAAATATTTGCTATAAGGGGAAAATATCTGAATCCCCCAGGTCCATTGCATAGAAGCTAAAGTTAGGTGTATGCGTGTGTACTTGTTTGTATATATGTATCCATGTGATAATAAACTATTATCTTTCCAAGTGTGAAATTACATGTTGGTCTGAAACATAAAAATACATGTTACTCTTACCAAATCTAGTCTGTATTTTAATTTTTCACCCCGGAAATGGCATCATTATAGAATTTTAAATGCATTGCAATGAGAAGAAAGAAATTTGTTTCTATAATGAACTTACCATGTGAACTTGAACACACAGTCTTCATTTATTTCATTTCTGTGTTTGTAAAATGAAGGTATTTCGATTTATATGGGCATCAGGAGATGTCTTCTTTTTTTGATAGTCTTTGAAGCTCTAGCTTATCTTCTGTCCTAGTCTACAGCATGAGAATAGCAGCAGGTAAAAACTATAATGTTTGACACTGAAGATAATCACGTAATATGTGTAAGTGTCTTGACGAGTAGAATTTTTATTTTTGCTCTGGAGTTAAAATTTGTCTTCCAAAATAGGCACATATAAAACTATTTTTGTAACAAAAATGTATTATCTGTAAATTATCTGAATCAATGTGATTACTTGTTTTGGAAGATACAGGTCATACCGCACAGCATCTTGCTCAAGAATCTTATCACTTGGTAAGTGAAATAAAACAATTTCACAGACACCTACCAGTAGGAAGCACTGAATGTCCTAGGGGATAGGCAGAGAGATAAGGGTCTAAGCAAATGGTAAAATGTTAAGGAAGCCCAGATCACAGATGGTGGTGGAATCAATTGAATTGAAGGGGTTTAAGAGTGCTCTGTGAAGGAAATCAACCTATATCCCTGGGATCTTTCATTTTTGAGAACATACTGCATCTGAGTCTCTTTTCTTAGTACTATATGACTAACCTTCCCTGTAAAAAAGTTATAAACTTCCATTAAAATCATGAATTTTGTCAGTCATAGCAGACAATGGCAGAATTATGTGTCCTGTGAACAATCGTATGCATAATTCTGGAGACAGGACACAAAGACAGATTCTCTGTGCTGTTAGAAACAAAGGATTTTTCTTTTTTTCTTTTCGCTTACCTCCATTAAGGTTGTCTTTATTCCTTTAAAGCCATAAGAAATATTCTGCATACTAATGTGACAGAACCAGATGCAATCCCCAAATACCATATTTGCTTAATGATAAATACCTAGTCCTTACCTTTAAGGAGATTTAAACAATTCAGTTTGTCCTGTATCCTTGGGGTAGTCAGGAGAGTTAGGCACAGTATTTTAATGCTCATTTCTCCTCTTTCGCTGTTAGCTATCATTAATCCCTAATGCCTGGAACTGCATAAATTTCTTCTACAAAGGAAGCCCACAGGTCGTTTTTATTTGGAGCATTTTTTTATATGCGCCACAATATATTCTGTTATGTATTACCTCGTCTGAATGCAAAACTGTTTTATATGCAGATTTAAGGTAATGAGCACTCAAGTTTAAAAAATGGCTCTGGTATCCTGTAGCTTCTCAATAATAATATACTCTTACATTCCAACAGAGAAGGATGGATTATGGGTTTTTCAATTTGCATCAGGCATATTAATTGCAGAGTAGGGCTTCCACATAAAATATCAATGTACTGGAACAAACTGTTAATGTACCAGAATATGAACACTTACATTCATTTCTACAGCTTTAAAAGAAATCATCCATTTTTCCCCCCCCATACCTCTGGAGATGGTACAGATTTTTAGTCAGTTAATGAGAACTATGTAACCACCATTTCTCCAAAAATTCCTAATTAGATTAAGTGCAGTAGGGTTTTTTTAGTCATTTCTGCTGGGGAACAACACAACAAGCCATTAGGGAAAGAGAATAATTTAGAGGGTTTGGAAGAAACTTATTTTAGAGTTGCTTTTAAGAAACATGACATGGAAGATCAACTTTATGTTATAGTTGGAGGCAGAGAAGCACACTCAACTTTTATTTGCATTATATTTCTCAACTGTGAAGAGAATACCTAAACTAGTAAAACTGTAATTGGAAGTTTTATAAGTAATTTTCAGCTGAGGTTTTACACTGTAAGTTTAATTGTTGAAAACTGTGCATTTCATACTTTATTTCATAGAAGAGTTTGAATTACATATTCCCTTGTAAGTGTAAAAATGTGAATGTCTGTTTTTTTAAAAGGATTAAAATAAAGAATTAATAAATAACACTCATGTTTTAATTTGTGTTATAAGTTTGGTAACTTATGTAAATTGCAAATATATCAACCAGGTTAGACACTTGTCTAAAATTATGTTCTCTATATTCTTTAATGTGGACATTTTCTATGCTAAAAAAGTAAAGCAGTAGGAAAAAATAAAGTTGGGGCTTCAATACAGAATGCACTGTTTTCCCCTGAAGTCTGTATATAATATGCAGATGCTAAGTAACTGGTAAATATTAATCAAATAAAGTTCCCATTTTTCATATTCTAAATTGCTATTTCTTTTATATTGCAATTTCATTCATATTTTGGAGACTTAATGAAATTTGTGATTTTATTATACTTAACAAAATGGGGATCAACTATTCAAAACCATTTTGAAAAAAACAATATTTGAATTTACATGTCACAACTATAAACAAGGAATTATCTCTCTAGGAAGAGAAGAAATACTGCCCACATAATCTGTCAGGAGACTTGATTCATTTTGTGTCTGGAGCAATCGGTGCTATGTTACAGAGCGAAATGAGTTTCCTTTTCAATCTTCAGGTGAAAAAAGTGTGAGAATGCCCTGATTTTTCTGCCCATATAAACTTGTTTTTAATCTCTCTTTTAAGAAGTCATGTGTGTGTGTGTGTGTGTGTGTGTGTGTTTTATTATGCAATAGTATCTTTTGCCTCATAATACTGTTATAAGACTGAGTCATGAGTCAAAATGAAGGCAAGATGGACTTATCTAAGAATTAACAATACAGCTTAAACTATGGTAAAAAATAATTTTGATACTGCTTCAAAGAAATAACTCCAGGCCACATGAGTGTTCCTTTGCTGCAGCATGCTGACTGAAAAATAAGTGTAGATAGACACTCAATGAAGAGAACAAGGTAAATCACTAAAACTATAAACCAGTGGCATCTGCTGGGTGCTAACATTTCAGAAATGCTGAAAGTGTGTTATTCTAGTTTTGTATTACATTTACTGGGTGTATTTTAAACTCAAGAAATTTGATTTCCAGCAAGAAGGCTGAAGCAAGTGTTGCAATTGCTTTATTTATGGCCAATTCTTTCAACTGAACACCTTTTATTTCCAGATGTGTCTTCCCCCTTGTTTGAAATGCTGCATAACACAAGATGCCACCTGTTTTGTGTGTCTTTTTATATTGCATACTTAGACAGGAATTGGTTCAAGTGCTAGCATTCAAAAAATCTTTTACTTAATTTCTTAAATTGAAAAGATGGCATCAAGTTTTATAATGTGCCTTTCTTGGTAAACATCTAAGTGGAAATTTACTGTTTATGATGGATACATAAATCTTAATTTGATACCTACAGAGGTTTAAGTTTTTATAAACCTTTGCTATTTACTAAAAATTGCTTTAGGATTATAAGGATAATTTTAGAGGTGATTAAATGCAGCTGCCCCTCCTCTTAATGTATCTACCTTCTGTGTCCTCTACTAAAAACAAATGAAGATTAATCTTAGGTTCAAAGAAATGCTAACTGTAGTCAGGAATCCTATGATATCCTTTACTTCCTTTGAAACATCACCTGATGACACATTACAATTTCAGCATATCTATTGATTTTTGGTTCTGGTTTCATTTTTATTATTATTATTTTTTAAGTTTACATTCTTGTGTAAGAGAGATCTAATCTCTCAAACTTTGTTGGCAAATTACATTGATGAATGCATTCTGACAGGAAGCTTTACTGAAATGAAAAGGACTCATGTGTAAGGGTGGGAATAACTATTCGAAGAGCTTTTTCATGGTTCTCGTTGCCAGGGAAACCACTGCTTTGTCTGTACGTGTTTGGAATGGCTGCCTCATTAGAACTCAGGCTCCCAGACAGTCACTTTGTGATACTGATGAAATAAAAGGAATGAACCTATTTTAGTTGATTAACTTCAAATTAAGAAAAATAGCATATTGAAAAAACAGAATTTCAAAAGCAAAACATAAAGAATTATGAAGAAATTGCAAAGTTAATTTTGAATAAGCCTATCTAGCCACTGTGTGACTGGAAGAATTTTTTGTTTTACTTTCCCTTTGCTTATTTACATATTTATGGGGGAATACACAAATGGAATATTATAGGTCAGTGCCACCAAGTAAACTTGCATGTGAGAAACACTGATATTTGCACAAACATGTAGATATTCCTTTATTAACCAATCATTTTTTTCTTGCAGTGACTGGCCTATGTTATGGCTACAATAGTGTCAAAGCAGATGGAATTTACTGCCTTGGGGGAATAGAAAATACTGAAACCTATGACAGAAACTCACATTGCGGTAGTTTTCATTTTTTCTTGAAAGAACAAAAGCAGTGGCTTACTAAGAAATTACATGAACCAATATTAACATAAAAAGAGGATAATGAAACTCTATTATTCTAAATTTAAAATATTTTTTCACATGGTCAGCAGATGGCTTGGTGGTTATGGTGCTGGACTCCCACCTGGACGACTATGATTTGAATACTGGACCTGGTGGCTTGAAATTTACACTGAGTGGGACTAGCTGATGATGTAATGGATATATTGCTGGGCTGCCATGAAGTTGACTGCAGTTCGAATCCTGGAAGTGGCGACTTAAAACTCACTCTGGGCACATGTACATGAGTACCCAAAATCTGCAAAGGAGAATGGAGGAGAAGGGGTTGCAGCACAGCCGTCTCCCATGAGGGTAATTTCTTGCTTTCTGTCTCTCCGTTTCTCTGTTTCTCTGGAGAGCACATACACCCAGTAGCAAAAATCTCTCTTAAAAAAAAAAAAAAAAGGAAAGAAATTCAATCTGTGTTTACGTGTGTGTGGGCGAGTGCCTAAAATCCCAAAAGGAGAATGGAGGATAGTGGAGAAGGAATTGTGGTGTGGCCATCCTCCCTATGAGGTGATTTCTTACTTTCACTCTCATTGCCTCTGTCTTTCTCCAGAGAGTGCATACACCCTGTGGAAAAAAACTAAAAAGAAAAAAAAAAAGTTACAAAGACAACAAGCAAAAAATAAATATAAAAGCATCTCAAGTTTGAAGAAGCTCAGACCATTTTGTAACATAAAATTATCCTTCCTTCTTTTTGCTATAAGCCAAATTTCTTTTGGAAATTTATAGCCATTTAAAATTTGTGTTCTTGACTCAGGTAGAATCTTGAATATTATTATTTAATGGTTTATACTAAAGGAAAAAATTACAAAAATCCAAAGAAAAATTACTAGATCATTTAAAAAAATGTTATCATCTAAAGAAACTTCAATACAATTGGCAATATTGACTTGTTAAATCCACAGTACTATTTGAGGAATTGAAATACCAAAATGATATTATAAATTTTTCAAGCCTTGTTTCGATTAGAAATATCAAAAGTTTGTTTTTTGTACATGTTAGCCTTCTAATAGTATTAGACATTCCCAAAGAGATTAGTAAGGGATATTTTAGAAAGCTAGGTTGCACAAGGCTTGGTTCTGAATTGAGTGTGGAGTGAGAGGAAGGTGGGAATGAAATCAGGATTTAATATGACTCCAGGCCTGGATAAGTAATTGCATGGCAAACAGTACCAACAGAGACTGAAACGACTAGAGCAGTGGTTCTCAATCTTGCCTACACATACACTATATGAAAAGCTTTACAAATAATTTATATAACTTTTGAATCTCTTATTCCTTTGAAGTGAGTTTGGGCCCATAATTACATTTAAAGTTGCTTCTCTGATGACCCTATATGAAACCACATTTGAGTACTTTGCTACCAGAACTCATTCTTGGGCTTCTTGGCCTTGCATGAATATTAGAGGCATGTAAAATATTTGAAAAATCCTAATGTCCAGGCAATACCCAGGTCAATTAAATGAACATCTTTAAAAGCATGTCTCCAAATTTAAAATTTTCCTGTTATTTTCAAGGGTGTCAGAGCTGAGAATCATGATACTAAAGGAAGAATAGTTTTAATGAAGAAGCTAGAGTTGTAGAGAAGCATTAAATGTGAAGTAAGTCTGGAACACCATCTGAAAGTTCTTAGTAGGTACTTAAATATTAATCTGATTTACAGAGTAAAAATAGATATAAATGTGTGCTATAGAAATGTGTATTTATAATAATGAAACACTGCAGAAGGAGAGTCATTACTAGTCTTATAAAGAAAGTAGACAAAGAGAGCCAAAATCAGAAGCTTAGGAAATACTGGCCTTTGAGGATAGTGGATGGGAAAAGGGGCGAAAACGCAAAGCTAGTGGGATGGATAGGAAACAATTTGAAAAGAACAGCACCTTAGCATGCAAAAGCTTTGAAAGTAGAGTGGTCAATCTCAACGAAGGCTCTGTCTGAAAAGTTAATATGAAAGCTGAGGATAGTTACTGGACTTTGGAATCAAGGAGATATTGGTACATATCAAAGAATAGGAGGAGTAGAAGTAAAAATTAGTTGAAATAAAAGAAGGGGGAATGACCATTATTGCCTAAAATAGCACGACAGCAGTTTTAAAACCTAGGTACATATGAAGAGGTTTTAAAAAGTTTGTGGAAAAATAGAAGTAAAATACAAACTTATGTTGGGGCAAAACTATTTGGAAGTCTATGCATTTTTTCGTAATATACATTCACCACAAATTTTTTGAAAACATCCTATCTGCTTACATTAGAATCCCATGGGGAGTTAAAAAAAATGTGTGTTCTCATCTATTGATAGACCATTTATAAAATAATTTCTTGGGGGAAGGGATTGCACAGTCAATATGTTCCAAAAGCTCTCCTAGGTGATTCTAATATGCAGTCAGTTTTGAAAAAACATTGCATAGAATATGCATCTCAAAAGATTGGCTGAGCGTGCGTGCCCAAGATCCCAAAAGGAGAATGGAGGAGAAGGGATTGCAGTGTGACCATCCCCCCTGGGGAGTGATTTCTCACTTTCTGTCTCTCTGTCTCTCTCTGTCTGTCTGGCGAGCGCATGCGCCCTATAGGAAAAACTTCTCCAAAAAAAAAAAAAAAAAAAGAAAAAAAAAAGAAAAGATTGGCTGAAAGTAAAAAGAGAGAGATACAGGAAGTTCCTACTTGGATGTGGAAATCATAAGAGGAAAATAAGAGACTTAATGATATGAAGTATGACAGAGCCAACTGTCTGCGTGGAAACTGAAAATACTTAAAATTAGAATCTAGGTTATGGAAGAAATGGTAGTATAGAGAACAAAGGTTAATTGGGGAGACATCTACCCTAAAAGGAGCACAGTGAACAGCTCATCTTCTGTGCCTTGAGAAAAAGATGTGAAAAGGAGTACAGTTATAAATCTGATGTTTTTTCTGTTTTATTTGATATATAAAGAGATTATCATAGAGGAACAGGCAGACAGCATAATGGTTATGTAATGGTTACGTCACTGGATTCGCACTCAATCTACTGTAGTTCGAGTGCCAGACCTGGTGGGTTAAACCTCATGCCAGGTGCATATGTGTGGGTGCCCAAGATCCTGAGAAGAGAATGAAAGAGAAGAGATTGCATCATGGCCACCCCCCCACCCCCCAGGAAATGATTTCTTGTTTCCGTTTCTCTGTCTCTCCAGTGAGTGCACATGCCTTATAGTAAAAAAATCTCTCTCTCTTTCAAAAAAAAAAAAAAAAAAAAAAAAGAGATTACTATAGAAAGTGGAAGAAATTTAACTAATAGCCACCATTTCCCCTCGCTTACATATTATATATTTAAATAGTGGTAGTATTGTAAGGGATTTAAGTAGATTGATTAAAATTTGGAATAACATACATGAAGAATGGGAAAGGTAATTTACATTTTTTAAAGTAGCTCATATTGACCAGAAGATGTTTGGAGTACACTAATCTACTCAGATATGTACTTTTTTTTCTGATGGTATCCTAGTACCAAGAAATAGGAAGAAAAATGAAGGGTGAAAGTGATTCAATATTTGTGTTAATCAGGGAAGATATGATGTATGTTAAATTCAATTAAATTTGGCTCAAAGTATAGAGAACTGTAACCTAATATATTACATAAATTAACTACAACTCAACCTGAGACTTTATTCTTATAACAAATAACCAAATTTTGGTCAATCATAGCTACCAAGCTATAAACCAATCACAGCCTGCAAACTACTTGGCAAACCAGGCAAACACCAAGCTATAGCCAATCAGGATATTTTCATATGACACTTTCTGTCTCTAAATGCTGCCTTCCCACACTTGCTGGATTGACATCTCCGGTTCAGGGTATTGTCAAACTCATGAATTATTCTTGCTCATAAATGAATTCAGCTAAATTTCATTTGTCTAAAGTTTGTTGTTTTTATTTTGTTTGAAACACATGAAACAAGAGATTTAAATATAGAAAGTACTGGTACAATTTTCTTTTAATGGTCCATCATTTGAATCAATTAAAGAAAAATTATAAAGGAAAGGATGTAAACTGAGATAAAAGGGAAGAATTTTAACCTTTCAATAGGATAAAGAACAGATAGATACAGGAGTAGTAAGAGAGCAAGAGGTCAAGAAGCATGACACATTACCTCTAATAGCAGTTTCTTGAGATCAAATTTTCAAATTTGAAATATTTTCGGATGAAGTCCAACAATGGCCGTGAACGCTGCTTTAGCCAGTTGTTGCTAATAAAAGAAATCCCTCTGTCTGGGTAGTTTATAAATAGACATTTATTTAGCTCACAGTTTTGGAGATCCAAGGTCAAGATCTTCCTGTCAGGAGAGACTTGAGACAGGGCAGGGCATCATATGGCAAAAGCTAGAGCAGAGCAAGAAGCTGTGTCTGTGTCTTTGTGCCTTTGATTTGGCCTCTCCCTTTGATAAAACTGAAAACGTTAATTCTGGGGGGCCAACACTAATCACATCTCAAAGTTTCCACCTCATAATCCCAGAGTTAAGTTTCCTTCTGAAACCCTCACAATAGGAACCTAATTTCAACATATGATGTTTAGGCAGACACATTCAAACTATGCCAATTATTATAATCTCAGGGAGTGGTTCTATTTGGTGAAGTACGAAAAGATATAACTAATAAATTTAAACAAAAGAATTAAAAGTTATATTACTGCATGCTAGATATTATTCATGATACAAGTAGAATTTAGGGGGGAAAAAAAGTAGTAAATGTCAGATCGCCTCTATAGCATAGGGGTCAAGGGAGCCATATCCCACTGCAGTTCAAATTCCAGCCCCAACAGCTTGAAAAACACACTTGGCCATGTGCATGAGTGCTCCAAATTCTAACAAGGTGGAAAAATGGAGGAGAAGGTATTATGGTATGATTTTACTTTGTTGGGGGTGAGGTGTGTTTCTTCCTTCTCTCTCCATGTCTCTTTCTGGTGTTCTCTGGCAATTAAAAATAAGAAAGAAGGTAAAGAAGAAAGAAAAAAGAAAAAGAAAGGAAGAAAGAAGAGAGAAAGGAAGAAAGAGAAAGAGAAAGTAAGAGAGAAAGTGAGAGAAAGGAAGAAAGAGAGAGAGAAAAAAAAGAAAAAAGAAATGGAAAGGTAGAAAGAGAAAGAAGGAAGGAAGGGAGGAAGGAAGAATGAAAGAAAGAAGAAAGAAAGAAAAAATATCCAGTGAGAGAGAGGAAGAGAAAAGGGAACAGAGCAAGATGACAGGAGAAAAGAGAGAGAACATGAATAACATGAATTGATGCTTCAATTTCTGATAGACTTGTAGCTTTCTGCCGTGGATGACACATTGCCATTGGAAAAGCCAGCAGTTGTTGGGAGATGTTGCTCTTGGTTAGAGTTACCATTGTGAGTTTGGGGAAAGACTGGAAATACCCATAAATGCTCATGAAATGACAGTAACTCAATGCAACTCTGAGTTTCTAGTAATAAGAAAAACAATGTTCTATATGTATAACTTTTACTAGTGGGAGTTTAGAGGGCTCGATTAAGTATGAGTAATTGATAATATATCTTAGCATATTAGAATGACATGAATTTTACATTAATTTAGAAATATTGATGCTTTCATAGAACATAAATTGAAGTCAGAATTTAGAACCAAGGCTAGCTGGAAGACCATTTCATTCATCATAGAGTAGAGGATAAAGGCCTTGGATAAAAATAGTGAAAGTAAAAGTGTGTAAGAAGAGACACATGTGAAAGAGTTTTAAAGTGGTAAGTGGAACAACTCAATAAAGGTTAAGTTTTATAGTGAAGAAAAATTATTCTGAAATGTTTAACCTGAATAATGGATGGATTGGTGTAATCGATGGCAGTAAAGGACAGTTGAAAGAAAACAATGATTTGGGATAGGAATAAATCATTTCTAGTTAAAATGTAGTCATTTGGAAGATAATGGCTAGCTCTTTTTTTTTTTTTTTTTTTTTTGGAGAGGTTTTTGCTATAGGGCGCGTGCGCTCGCCAGACAGACAGAGAGAGATAGAGAGATAGAAAGCGAGAAATCACCCCCAGAGGGGATGGCTGCAATCCCTTCTCCTCCATTCTCCTCTCGGGATCTTGGGCACGCACGCACATGTGCCCGGCGTGAGTTTAAGCCACCAGGTCCGGGACTCGAACCGTGGTCGACTACGTGGGAGTCCAGCAACATAGCCATTACGCTAACTGCTGGTCCCATGGCTAGCTCTTCATGTGACTGTTGAGAGTCAGCACACTTGTCAATGTGCAATACATGGGAAATGTCAGGCCTAGAGAAGTTGCCCAAAATACTGTCCATGCAGAAGTGGACATTCAAATCTTAGGAGTGAATGCAATGTCTAGAAAGGCAATTATGAATGATGACAGTAAGAGAGCCGAAGATGGTTAAGAAACCATAGCACTAAGGAAACATGCCACATGAGAGGACATAGCCTCTGAGATCATACTGAATAGTGTTTATAAAGGGTGTTGGAACTGTGCAATCTTGGGCAGTCCTCATAAATGGTCAGCCTTATTATATCCTTCTTATGGATGTATAATATTGCCTTCTTGACAGTTGCAGAAGTGTGTGCGTGTGTGTGTGTGTGTGTGTGTCTGTGTGTATGGAGAGAAACAGAATATAAATTATTGATAAATATTTCTATGTTATGGTATATCATAAAAGAAATAAAAGGTTAAGTCAAGGTAGTCAGGGAGGTTGTAAGGTATAAGAAAACTTTAGTGCTTTAGAAACTAAGATAGAGTTTTAAACAGTGGCTGGTCAATGATTTTTTTAAAATCCTAAGAAAAGTAACTCTCAGAAAAAATAGATGTCTATAGGTTGCAATTTTAACAGCTCAATGTCACATCTGCTGTTACTTCTCAAAACTGAAACATGAAGTACTTCTGTGTGTATTATCTTATGCATCATATTGGTGTGCAAAAAAAGGAAGGAAGCAAATGTTTTCAGATTTTTAAAGGCATTATTCTAAAAATGACAAACAAACTTTACTGGGAAAAGTGACAAATGAAAAAGATAAAAAATAAAATGGTACCAGGTTGTTTTCAACTGAAAAGGAAGGTTTCCTCTGACTATATATACCAAATATCTCCTCAGAAAAAGCCATCATTAAATTTTTATATTAGTCACTGATATTTGTCTGTGCATATAAAAACATATCTGGATATATTTTTCTTTATCACAAAAATGGAGTGTGTGTGTTTGGAGGGAACATGTGACTCTTTCCCCTCTCTCTTTCCTGCTATCTTTTCTCTCCCTCTTCACTCCTCTCTTTATATTTATCTGTAATTTGGATCATTCTCAAAAGCCTGTCCAGATTTTTTCTCACCCTTTCTCTTTTTCCTCTCCTCCTCCTTCTTTAAGTTGCCTAATATTTCATTCTATTGATGGATATATAGGGCCATATAATTTCTGTTAAATTTCTGTAAAATGTATTGCATCTCTTAGTTAATGGAAAGCTTTCATATTCCAGCTAGAAATCTAGGAGAAAATTATATTTTCCTCCCTAGCTGCTCCACTAAACCTAAAGCTGAACAGATTCTAGAACTATCAGGGTATTGGTGGATTTTTCCCCCTGCTGAATTGCAATTCAAGAAATGAAATTTTTTTGGATGCTAGTAAATGTCAAAACTTCTAAAATTAGTATTACAATAGAAAGGTTGCATTGGGTATTTATTAGAATTATCCTGGAGAGAACTGAGATGTGAGAAAACCCGGTATATGGGAACCCCAAAGGCTGACCAAATTACATTTTTGTTTTGGCAAAAAAACGCATTTCGATTGATCAATACCATATGTAAGTAGATATGCCCACCTCGTCTCACTGGAAGACGTTTCTTCAATGAGGAAAATCTCATGAGGTGAGTTGTCTGGTTTATATTTAGAGTTTGTATCCCTAAACAAAAATAATATACTTTCTTATGTTTGCTCCAATCTTTAAGTATTCTAGTTATGAGAAAAATAATTGCATAATTATAACTTTCATTTATATATTTTATTAACATGCTCACCAACAAATTTATACTCAATTGTAGTCTTGGTTCTTTACCTCCAGAAGAATTGTTTAGTATTATCTTTTATGAGAAATGATCATTACAAACTCAAACTAAGCTCAAAAACAGTTAAAGAAAAACTGGAGTGTGAAAATTCTCTGCCAGAGAATTCCATTCGTACAACTACAAAGTTCTTCACAAGTTTTACTAAGTAAGGTATGTTTACTAAGTAAGGTATGTTTAGATTTGCATCATTCTGAATATAGTCATTTTCTATATAAAAACAATGTTTACTGAGAGTAAAATTTTTTCTAGGGATTCAATTTCTGAGTAGTCACAAGGTGAAAATTGCTTTCACCTCTTTCAAACGAAAATTCTATGAACTGTAATTGGGTTGCTATTTCCTAGACCAAACTTCAGATAGAACATATCACTTTTAAATAGTATATAGTAAAAGGGCCCGAAGTATGTGGGTACATGTGTGTCTGTGTGTGTCATATGGAAGCTGTGTGGAGAGAGGAATAAAAAATACAAGACCATATGCATATATAACACCATTTCCAAAGAAATAACAAATAAATTGTGTCTTTAGTGGAGAATAATATGTGGAAACATTTTTTAAAGAATTATTTAATTTTACTTATCACCATGATTATATTTAGATTTGCTACAGGGCATATAGTATCACCAGAGAAAAAGAGACAGAGAGAGAAAGGGAGGGAAAGTGAGAAAGGAAGATGCCAGGTCTGCCTTTCTGATCATTTCTACCATGGTTTCTGTGTTTCCAAGGGAGCTACTAAATACTGCAAGTAAATGAGCATTTGAATTTTAATTTTCATGAAAATATATGATTTTGCCCAATTTATGTATTTCTCCATAATATTCATATTAAATTGGTGTTTTTATTTATAATATAGAACACACTCTTTTTTGAGAAAGAGATTTTTGCTATAGGGTGCATGTGCTTGCAGGAGAGACAAAGAGACAGAAAGCGAGAAATCACTCCCTAGGGGTGATGACCTTACTGCAATGCTGTCTCCTCTATTCTCTTGGGATCTTGGCACACACTCACACATGCTCGGCTTGAGTTTTAAGCCACTGGGCCTGGGGCTCTAATCGCGATTTACTACATGGGAGTCCAGCGAGGTAACTGTTACTCCATCTGCTGGTCCTGGAATAAATTCTTAAATATATTAATGATTTTTTAAAAATTAAAAGCATTTGTAACGTTGAGGCCAGCAGATGGCATAGCAGCTACATCACTGGACTACCACAGGCCGACCGCAGTTCAAGTTTCCTGGACCCAGTGACTTCAAACTCATGTTGAACATGTGTACATGTGTGTCCAAGATTCCAGGAGGAGAATGGAGGAGATGATTGTGTTATGGCCATTTCCCCAGGGGGCTGATTCCTCACTTTCTGTCTCTGTTTCTCTGTCCCGCTGACCAGCATACGCGCCTATAGCAAAAAATACTCTCCTAAAAAGAAAAAAAAAATGTAATATGAGCATTAAGCATTCTGAATTTCTACTACAAAAAAGAATAATAGTGCTACATCTGGGCTACACAATTCTTTGCAAGCCATTGAGAAATAACAGATTATTTCATCTACATTTACATTAGTTAGTTTTAACTTGCCTCATTCTTCACTAACTCATCTCTCTCTTTTTTTTTTTTAGAGAGGATTTTGCTATAGGGCGCGTGCGCTCGCCAGACAGACAAAGAGAGACAGAGAGACAGAAAGCGATAAATCACCCCCTGGGGGGGATGGCCACGCCGCAATCCCTTCTCCTCCATTCTCCTCTCAGGATCTTGGGCACGCACGCACACGTGCCCGGCGTGAGTTTAAGCCACTGGGTCCGGGATACGAACTGCGGTCGACTACGTGGGAGTCCAGCGACATAGCCATTATGGTAACTACTGGTCCCACTAACTCATCTCTTGAAGTCAAAGCCTAGCTTCAATTCTTCTCTGAATTTTTGGTGTTTCTAATAAAGTGAATTTAAATAATTTTGTTTACCTTGCTTCTGACAAAATCCATTTAGAACTCCTTTATCCATACACTTATGAAGAAACAATATTCCTAAGACTTCTACGGACATGGTTGTAGCAAAGTAAATTGCACTTCAGTTTTTTTCTAAAATAGGTTGAACTTTTATCTATTTGTTTCAATAGATTTGTCAATACTATATGTCCAACCATTTGTGGTGGACTTGCATCTCTGTCTTTTTGATGCTCTAAAGCTGTGCTGTCCAATGTGGTAGCTAATAGACACATGGGGATATTTACATTATATTAAACAAAATTAAATAAAATTTAAAAACCACTTCCTCAGTTGCTCTATGTTTCAAGAACTCAATGTTTTACATTAGAGAAATTTCCAAATATTATATTTGACTCCACTGTTCTAAGATTTAAGCTCAAAATACATATATAATTTCTATGCCAAATTGGTGACATCGTTATTAGATAAACACGAAATGCTATACTTTACAAATGAATGTCAGCACTGTTTTTCTTTTTTAAAACTTCTTTCTTTCTTTCTTCCTTTCTTTCTGGAGGTGGGTGGGGTTTCACTGTGCCTTCACCAGAGAGAGACAGACAGAGGGAAAGTAGTGAGAAATCTTCCCCAAGAGGGGACTGTCAAGCTGAAATCCCTTCTCCTCCATCTTCCTCTAGAGATTTTGAGCATGTACGTACATGTGTCCTGTCTGACTTTCCAGCTGCCAAGTCTGGGACTTGAACTGTGTTTTCTATGTGGGAATCTAGTGATCTGCTGGCACATGTTAGCACTGTTTTATCTAAGTAGTGTAGATCTTTGCTACTAGTTCACGAGGCAGCAATATAGCAACTAATATCATTTCTTCAGCAGCTCTTCAAAATTTGCCCTATGAACACAGTTGATTGCATATATTCCTTTGCACATCTAGGTTTGTGGGTCCTTGCACTAGCATCAACTACTTTGGGAAGAGAGTGTGAGGGACTGTTATGACTTAAAAGCTTATGCCTTTAAGCCTTAATGTAATGGCATTTTCTTTACTCATTCTCTTCATTTTTTCAAGGCTCTCCCTTAACATTTTATTTTCTTTATTTTTCTCAATACTGTCTAGGAAGTCTGTTAAGTTTAGATGTAATGAGAAAAGAAAACTCAACTTTGTAGGAATTTGATATGGTATGTGGAATCCTGTCATAATGTCATTTTTTATACAGACTCAATATGTTTTTGATTATCTAACATGGAAGTTGTGTCTTCTTAAAAATCTCCATGTTGCTGACTCCATTTTAGACCTACAAAGGAACTTGCTACCTCTTTGTTAACTAGATAGCAGCATTACTTTAAAAAATATGTCCTTGACACTTTGATGGTGAAATACTGTCTCTTTATGGTGGCATTCTTTGTACTATGTTATTAAAGTACTATAGTTTTGATTTAATAATTTTCAGCAGAGAGTCACTTGACAATGGAGTGAACAAAAATCTAAGAAGGGATCAAATTGTTATTAAAAGAAACATGATAATCCCTACCAACTGACCTTCAGTAATAGAAGGACTTCCCCATAGGAAGGAAACTTTCATGTTGGTGCTTTTCTGATGGAGAACTTTTTGCACATACAATCAGTAAAGTACCTATGTAACTTTATATATGATATGAAGAATAAAAATAAGGTTATTCTGAAGGCTATAGAATTCACTATTTAACTATAGGAGTCTATTTTTTGTTCCTTCCTGAAATAGTAGAATTAGCTTCTTTTGTCAGTGGAGGAAAAAAAGGTACAGGCCAAGATCATCTTGAAAATTTAGTCTGACCGGGGAACCAGCAGTTAGTGTAATGGCTATGTCGCTGGACTCCCACGTAGTCGACCGCGGTTCGTGTCCCTGACCCGGTGGCTTAAAACTCACGCCGGGCGCGTGTGCGTGCGTGCCCAAGATTCCGAGAGGAGAATGGAGGAGAAAGGAATGTGGCATGACCATCCCCCCTGGGGGGGTGATCTCTCACTTTCTGTCTCTATGTCTCTCTCTGTCTGTCTGGCGAGCGCACACACCCTATAGCGAAAAAACCTCTCCAAAAAAAAAAAAAAAAAAAAATTTAGTCTGACCAAGTGTTCGTTTTCCAGAAGAGTATTTTTTTAAAATTCATCCCAGAAAGTTAACTTTTTGTCTGGAAAATTAATTTCCTCTCTTCTTAACATGACAGTGTTCCTTTAGTGCATTATTTTTAAAAAATCAGGAATATGCAAATCCCTGTTTTTGAATTGCTTTAAAAATAAGGTATTCAAATACATGCATAAACACTAACCATAGCAAAAGCAGAAAAAAAAATGAAAAAGTAAGAAATACTGTATACTTTTCTCTATCCCTAAGGATTTAGACATAATAATCTCTAATGCCTTAAATTTGATTGTATATGACTATTAAATATAGTTTTATTCTACATTATTTTTATAGAACTTAATTTTAATCAGGGAGTAAAATGGATAAAATACTCCCCATCATTTTCAACCTCTTTATTTTTCTATCATATTCATTTTTTATTTTTGCATTCATTATTTTTAGAGTTTATCATAATGTGAAACTCTCAGAAGATTTCTCTGGGCAAAGTCTGAAGATCACTCTGTTAGGCTTGCTAAACAAATGTATTCAAATGCATTTTCATGACTGAATTTTTATTATGCAAGTTTAGTGTTTATCTTTTTCTTGCTTATATGAAAATCATTATAGTATTCTTCTGAAAATAACATCATCCAGATTAAAATGTTGAAAATATCCCAAAACACATAAGGCTCATAACAAGTGAGGGAAGCGAGCGTGCCAGCTAATCTAGTTCCCATTCTCATAAAGGGCAATGGTGGCACTTTACAGCCAATACATCTATTCATTTTCATTGTAATAAAACCATTCCTGAAAGTGACTTTGTCCAGAGTAAATGGCTCTGTGTTATAACATGATGTACTTCAGAGGTAGGTTGTCATAGATCAGTAAAGAATGTGACCACCTTATATCTTAATAAAAAATCCCCTGTTCAGTCAAGTAGCTTTTAACAAACCGAGACGATTTTCTCCTGCCTTTCCAGAAACTTAACCTTCTGTTTCAATGAAAAGAGGTCTAATCTAACTGCTAACATAGCTAACACACAAAAGGAGATATAGAGAAAATAAAGCAAAAGGTGTTTCTCTCGTCTCATAGTTTTTTAAGAAGGTATTGAAGTGGAATAACTTTTCAAAGGTGCTTATTTCATTGATTACGTAATCCTTATTAAGCTGAGTCTCTTATGTACAAAAACGTTAGGTTTTATTTTTAACATACTTTCATAAAATGAGTTCCTGACTTAGATCATAAATATTGTATATATCACTGTTGAACATAAATATATGTAAGAGAATTGCATTTTCAGATTATAATTACAGATAGGAGAGTTATGCATTTGTATTCCCAGGAGTATTTTAATACATGTTGTATAATCACTCATTCTGTCAGAAGGAAATGATAAATAGTAATTACAAGGAGGAAAAAAGAGAAGAGAAACAATGATGAAAGGCAATAGGAATATTCCTAATTTTTCTATGAAATTTTAAATTTTGTTCTTACTGCTGACTTAATGAAAATCTGTATATCTGCAGTCTGAGTTCAGTGTTAGCCTATCTTGTCTTTAATTTAAGAAGGAGGCAAGGACGGAAAGATCATTCCCTGGCTCAAGAATGCTTTTGGTCAGGTCGTTTCAGGTTGATTTCAATATATCATTCTCATTGTCAATTAAACATAGCACTGAGTGACCTCAATATTGATGAGTGGTTCAGGGACTAGACTAGTGAATTCTGCAAAGGGATTAAGAATAGTCACTCCTCTTTCACCTTCTACCAGTGTGCAGGTGACAGTCTATTCTACAGTAACATTTGTTTTGGTGCATAAATAATCCAGGGCATAGATTAATGGCCATTGTAGAATCACACTGATAGTCTTTTTTTTTTTTTTTGCCAAAAAATGGTTTATATTGATGAATTAGACGTGACTGTGGTATTGATTTGGCTCAAATCTTCATCCATTTCAAAACTTTTCTAATATAAAAAATTCCTCATAAAGGAACATAATACTAGTCTGTGATTGCATTTAGTTCCCTAACGTTTTAGTTTTGGGCAAATTATAACTTTAAATAATTCTATAATTTTAATATATTCGTCATTACAAACATTGGTTCGGGTTTACCTTCTGAAGCAATGCTGAGTGAACTACTCCTAGTTTTGACAAGGTCACATAATCCTCTTGGAGTTTGAAGGTGATTAAGTTCTATGACCGATTGTGGTAAGCTACAGGTTTGCTACAAGATTTGTTTCTTTATCGTGCATCTTCTTTTAACATATTCTTTGGAGATACTCTCCCAGCTGCAGGTGGTTTAGATCAGGTTTTTCCACCTCTAGGTTGGAGGATTCCTGGATATTAGAAGCTGACCTATGCAGTGGACAATGTTAGCATCATCCCTGATATTCACCCTTAGATGCCAGTAGAATCTCTTCCTCATTTTGACAATTAAACATTTCTCCAGATATTATTAGATATATTTCCTGATAGTAGTCAAAAATGCTCTTTCTCATATCCATGCAAAACAAAATTCCTGTGTGTCAAGAAAATTCAGGGGGAATCATATTTAGAGTGATGGTGACTGTGATAGACAACTCTTTTTGTATACCTTTTTAAAAATTTTATTATTTTTTAGGTTTTTGCCATGGGACACGTGTACTTTCTAGAGAGAAACAGAGACACATTGAGAAGGAAAGTGAGAAATCATCCCCTAGGAGGGATGGCCATTCCGCAATCCCTTCTCTTCCATTCTCCTCATGGGATTTTGAACACACAAGCATATGCATCTGGTATGATTTTCAAGTTGCCAGGTCTGGGACTCAAACCATGGTTGGCCACATGGAAGTGCAGCACCTTAACTATGATGCTACTTTTTAGTTCCTTGTCTATCTATTAGCAAAACTTGTCTGTTTGTGATGGTATGAATCTGCTGGAAGAAAAAAATAACATACATCCCAATCTCCTAAACAGTTGGAAGAAGCTGTGTGATTCAGTTTATGCAAACAAAAAGCAGAAAGTGCCAGGAGGTGCTTCTGAGATAGGTCTTTAAAGGAAATGCAACTAGCTACCATGGTTTGTCCTTTTCTCTCTGCCTATTTATTGCCGGGTTACAGATGCCACATCTAGTGATGTAAGAACAGTTCTGGGATTCTGAAGCCTAAGCAACACTGAGGACTGGAGTGAAAAGATTTCAAGAGTCCTGACTCTTGACGATGTCTTTGCTCCTCCTCGCACCAGTCTGCCAGAAACCTTGTTGGGAGGCAGGAGCTACTTTTTTAATCCACTAATTTTATTTTACCTTCTATAAAGAAATCTAAGCAAACAGGGACCAGCACTTGGTTTAATAGCTATGTTGCTGGACTCCCATGTAGTTGACCACAGTTAGAGTCCTGGACTCAGTGGCTTAAATTCACTCCAGGCACGTGTGCGTGCGTGCCCAAGATCCCAAGAGGAGAATGGAGGAGAAGGGATTGCGGCATGACCATCCCCCCGGAGGGTGATTTCTTGCTTTCTGCCTCTCTGTCTTTCATGCGCCCTATAGCAAAAACCTCTTAAAAAAAATTAAGCAAACACAATCTCTAACTAATAGTAACAGCTTTGCGTTGAAAAAATAAAAATATTTGTGTATATTATAAATATCACAAACCACTTCACATGTTCAAGATGTTTTCACATGTACTTTTTCCATTCATTGTATATTTATCATGTCTCAGCTACAATAGGCAAGGTACTCTACTTGTTTCTAGAGATAAACATGTAAAAGAAACAATATATTTTTCAGAGTGTTTCTTAGCATATGGAAAACAAAATTAATGGGACTGCCGATATTTTGAGATAATCATGGATAAATCATCATCAGAAAAAGACAAGAAAATATTAGACAAAATGGAAATGAATAAGAGAAAAAAAGATAAAATAGCAATGCTGAATCATTTAAAATAGATGGTAAAAACAGGAGTGGCTATTGTTGAAAAATTTATCATTTTTATCTGTTACCTCAGTATTATATATGAGGACATGAAACAAAATTGTTTTAACTTTCTCAAAATGTCTGTTGGCTCCATTTGAGTTGTCTTTAACTGTGTGTCACAGCATAGCAATTTCCAAGTGTCTAACTAGGCTCAATTTTATTTGTTTTAAGTTCTTAATATTTAATAGCTTTTCAACACAAATATCTTTGCTGAGAAGGCAAATAAGTTGTATTCCAGAGATAAACCAATAGGAGCGTGCTTCCTGCTGAGTAAACCCCCTGCACACATTCAGATGTGCTCTGTCTGCCTCCCCCACCTCTCCAGGCATCCTGATTGCATTCCTCTCACTCCCATCCTCAGATTTGCTTCATGAGCACTAGACTGTGTCATTAGTTATGACTCATCAGTTGTGGCATAATCATATCAATTCCGGTCCAATGTCTTCTGTCCTCATTTAAATACAAATTTTTCTTCTATTGCCAAGCTATCAAATATGTTTTATTCACTGAGTCTTGTAATAAAAGGTGAAACAGCACAGTCTGCACTCAGCAGCAAGACTGAAAAAAAGAAAAATGTTGCATTCCAATCATTGCATGCATTTTTCTAAGAAACTTCATTTTTGAAAAAGTGAACTGTGACATCACACATGTACATCTGCTGATTAGAAGTAGTATTTTGAGTAGGAACAAAACAGGAAATTGTTCATCATTTTATGTTGCTTTTCTATTTCTCTTTCTAAAGTTTATTTCTTTCATGAAAGAAACACACACAGAGAGAGCTCTAAACAGGATCTTGTCACACCACAAGCCCCAACTCCCAGCCTTTTAGCCAACAAGGATTGAGGGTGGACCTGCAGGAGTTCCCAGCATGCTCAGCTGACCCAGGAACCAAACCAAGGCTCTTGCCATGTGTCTGCACTATCACCTAGCAGCACCTTACCGCCTGCATCACCTTGCAGGGCTTAGTTTTGCTCTCTTTTAATCATCTCTCAGCCCTCTTGGAATTGAGAGTGTAAAAGTCCTGAATCTTCTTTTAATTGGTATAAGCTTGACTATCAATTTTCTGAAAGAAAAAAGAAACTCAGGCTTTTGAGACTGAAAATTCAGTACTGTCAACATTGTAAATTGATTTTTCATAAAATATAATGAAAGATAAACACTCACAATTGTGTTTGTCACCCTCTTTTAGTTTTATTTTTGAACACCAAAATAAAGTTTATTATATATTCTCTTTATTATTTTTTAAAATTTTATTAGTCCCAGGGACCTGCAGTTGCTATAATGACTATGTTGCTGGACTCCCATGTAGTCGATAGTGGTTCAAGTCCCAGACCCAGTGGCTTAAACTCACGCCAGGCAAGTGTGCATGTGTGCCCAAGATCCCAAGAGGAGAATGGTGGAGAAGGGATTGGGGAGTGGCCATGCCCCCTGGGGGATGATTTCTCGCTTTGTGTCTCTCTCTCTGTTCCTCTGTGTCTTTCTGGCAAGCACACACTCCCTATAGCAAGAACCTCTTAAAAATTTTTTATTAGTCCCATTTCCCCCATTGTTATCTTAAAGCTGACTTGTCAGATTTCTGTAGTGTGTATGTAAATAATACTCCTGTGTTTCATGAGGTTAGCTCAAACCTGCATAAGCAAAAGAAAATAAAAAACAACTAGATCCCACAGTTTCCCAAGGAATTTTACCATATATAACCATTTTAAAATTCCCGTTTTTAAAGTAGTTTCTACTTTATTGACAGAATGATCTTCAACTATAACCAGTTTTAAAAAGGTAGAAGTACAATGGAGTTATAGCATATTGGTTACAGTTTACAGCAACATTAAATTTTGTTATTTCTGGGACCTGCAGTTAGCGTAAGGGCTATGTCGCTGGACTCCCACGTAGTCAACTGTGGTTCGTGTCCCGGACCCGGTGGCTTAAAACTCACGCCAGGCACGTGTGCGTGTGTGCCCAAGATCCAGAGAGGAGAATGGAGGAGAAGAGATTGCGGCGTGGCCATCCCCCCTGGGGGGTGATTTCTCGCTTTCTGTCTCTCTGTCTCTCTCTCTCTGTCTGGCGAGCACACGCGCCCTATAGCGAAAACCTCTCAAAAAAATTTTTGTTATTTCTACATATCATCATTAATGATTCTCTTACATCAGAGAAAGACTATTTTTCAGATATTTTAATTTCCTTTATTAGTATTTTTTCTTTTTATTTCTATTTCTTTTATACATTTAATCATGTTACTTAGCTTACAAAGTGAATATTCCAACATGTGTACGTTTCTCACGAGTCCAGTTCACCATACTAGAAAGTTATCTTCATTAGTAATAATCCATTTCTTTGTCCCGTAAATGCCTTGCCTCTCTATTTTTCTCCTTAATGGCCTTCCTCAGACTCTACTTCTTCACCTGCCCTCTTCCCACACTGTAACTGGTATTTGCAACCATTTACTTAGTTTCTACAGCCTTTAGTCATTCAGTTTCTGCCATAGAGTATAGACACGTGGTATATATTAAGTGGAAACATACAGAGTATTTCCTTCATCATCTGGCTTGCTTCACTCAGCAGTAAATCTTCCATATTCATCCACTTTCTGTCAAAAGCCAGGGTCTTGTTTTTTATGGCTGAATAGTATTCTACAGAGTATATGTGCCACAGTTTTTCCATCCATTCATCTGTTTGTGGGCATTTGGGTTGGTTCCATGTCTTAGCAATTGTGAATAATGCCGCAATAAACATGGATGTGCAAGCACTTTTCCAATTAAGAATTCTTCTGTCCTTTGGATAGATACAAAGTAGTGGAATTGTTGGATCATATGGTAGTTCTATTTGTAGATCTTTGAGGAATCTCCAGATAGTTCTCCAGAGTGACTGGACCAATTTACATTCCCACCAGCAGTGTGGAATAGTTCCCCTTTCACCACACTTCTGCCAGCACTTATCATTTTCTGTGTTTTTGATCTTCATCATTCTGACTGGGGTTAATTGGTATCTCATTGTGATTTTGATCTGCATCTCCTTGCAGTGATGATGAGCATTCTTTTGATATGCCTTTTAGCTATTCATATGTCTTCCTTAGAGAGTGTTTTTTTCAATTCATTCTCCCATCTTTTAATAAGGTTAATCATCTTTTTTCGGGACAGCTGCTTGAGTTCCTTGGGTATTCTGGTGCATCAGATAAAGGACTGATAACTAGATACTTTCATTTCTACATAACAAAAATAGAAACAATTCAGGAAATTAAAACTGGTGACAATTATAGATCAAAGATTAATTTTTAATGAATAAATCTATCTTTGTGATGACATTCAATGTAATTTTATTTTCATTTTTCATAGAATTTTAAAAATTTTATAACTTACTGGAAATTTTATTTGCTTCCATGGCTTTTTTGTACAATGGTATTTAACATGTGGTCATTTTATATTGTAAAACACAATCTTATTTTAGAAATCATAATTTTAATTTCTACATTTTTAATAACTTATAATCTAAGTGAATTATTTCTTCCACCTTTCTCATCTATGAACTTTAAGAAAGGATTATTGTCAGTTTTTTTTCTTTTTTTCTACTTTGTCTTCTACCTTGCTTATCTCTTCTACTGAGTAATTGTTTCTCCTGTCTGCACTAGGACTGAACTTTTCTGCTTCCAATTAGGTTGGAGAAAGGTGAAAAAAAATGATGCTCTCACCCTTACAAGGAAAAAAATATTGTATTATCTACAAAGCAATAATTTGACTCAACCCATCAGAGAAGGAAGTGGCAAGGCGACGTTAACTGAATCACAGTGAGAGACAAGCCCTCACAGATAGACAGGACACATAGATTGTCTCATCTTCAGTCAATCACAGGATGAAGGGACAGTCACCATGTACGCTGATAAGAAATCAGCTAAACTTTTAGTAAATACTTAAAGGCCAAATGTGGGTAAGTATGAAAGGACTTCAAAAAGCTTGAATTAAGTTGAATTTAAAAATATTTTAATTCAGAATATTGAATTAAAACATGTTTTTCTTGTTGCATAGAACTGAAAATCCATGAATAGTTTTTTCATAATATGCATTTTCTATTAACATTTTGAAGACTTCTCACTCTAGTTTTAGAGTTGCAGAAGGTCCCAGAGGTCAGAAGTGTTCATATTTATTCTCAAACTCTTTTCCATGGGCCTTTTTCCACCTGACAGAAAGACTGGAGGTTGGGCAAATTAAAGAGACCCTCCTGGGTAAATGGAAGCATCAGGTAGTATTTGGTGGCTGCTGAGACATAGGCGAAAGAAAGAAAAGAAAGGAAGAAGAAAGAAAGGAAGAAAGAAAGAAAGAAAGAAAGAAAGAAAGAAAGAAAGAAAGAAAGAAGGAAGGAAGGAAGGAAGGAAGGAAGGAAGGAAGGAAGGAAGGAAGGAAGGAAGGAAGGAAGGGAAGGAAGGGAAGGAAGGAAGGAAGGAAGGAAGGAAGGAAGGAAGGAAGGAAGGAAAGAAAGAAGGAAAGAAAGAAGGAAATGAAGAAAGAAAAGCCATATCCTCTTCCCGGAATATTCCCCTAAGAAACAAAAGCCTTAAGCCACTGAAAAAGGGATAGCACAACTGTCATTCCCAAAGGTCACAGTAAAGATAAACTGAGACTTTGAGACAAGTAGAAGAAAACATCTTGTATCTCTAATAGAAAGGAAGAAAACCACCTCAGTCCAGGATCCTACACTAACAACAAGAAGCCTATAACCGCTGTAGATAGGAAGCAATTCTCACCAAGACCAACCACACAATTTAGTTATTGACCAGATAATGATTATTAAAAGAATCAATAGATGAGCAAGAAATGAAGGAAATATAAATGTAAAATTGAGTATGATCCTGGATTTTTAAACTAAAGAGAATATTATTTACTACAATGGAAAAATGAAAAAATGGTGCAACTTTAGTGGGTCAAGTGAATTTACAGTTGACAGATAAAAAGATTGAGCCCCAGAGAATGCCTCTGACTCATATTAGATAAATAAAATGAACCAGTGAAAAGAATATACAAAAATCTTCAAAAAATAGAAAGTACAAGGCTGTAATGTCATTGAAGAAAAAGATTTTAATGAGTGGACAGCAGGTGACATGGTAGTTATGGTGCTGGACTCCTACATGGCTGACCATAGTTTGAGTCTGGACTCATTGGTTTGAAAATCATGCCAGGCATATGAGTGTGCAAGCCTAAAATCCCCAGAGGAGAATGGAAGAGAAGGGGTTGCCTTGTGATCATATACCCTGGGGGATGATTTCTCTCTCTCTCTCTCTCTCTCTCTCTCTCTCTCCTCTCTCTCTCTCTCTCTTTCTCTCTCTCTCTGGTGAGTGCATGTACCTTATGGCACCTATTAAAAAAGACTTCAATGAGTACTTACTATAGCAAATAAACAATTACTTATGGATATAGAGGAAATGATGTGGTACAATAATTGCTATTATTTTTAGTTTAGTGAATATGACTGGAGAGTAATAATTTAGATTGACTTATTTTTTTCTTTCTTCTTTTTTTTTTTCTTAGAGGTTTTTGCCTTAGGGTGTGCATGCTTGCCAGAGAGAAAGAGAGACAGAGACAATGAGAGGAAATATAAGAAATCACCCCCCAGGAGGATGGCTACAATGCAATCCCCTTCTCCTCCAATCTCCTCCTCTGACATTGGGCACATGTGCACTTATACCTGGTGAGAGTTTCAAGCCACTGGGTCTAAGACTTGAACCACTGTCAGCCATGTGGGAGTTCAGTAATATAACTGCTACACCATCTCTAGGCCCTTTAACCCTTATATTTTGATATATACTTTTTTAATTCTAATTTCTTCAGCATTCAAATGTAGGGTAAAATGACTACAATAATTTTCAAATACCTATTCTTTTCTGTCTATTAAATTAGATTGTTTTTAAAGTCAAGTCAAATCTTCTTTGAATTCCACATGCCATCTATTTCTTACTAAAGAGCATTCAAATTTTATTAAGAACCCCATCGAAACTGTGCTCTAAAGCATTCAGGTGTTATTTCTTCTTGTTACTACATCACATTTCTGAAAGAAATTATAGACCAAGAAACAGAGTTAAGCACATGTAAAAAATAAAGCAATATATTAGTATCAAAGAAGAAAGCTTAAGAAGAAATAAATGTATTTTAAATTATCCTTTATTGGTAAAATAATTTAAAAATGGACTAAATTTTCATGAAATTTTTTATTATTTATTACTATGAGACAATTAGGAAGAAAAACTTTGAAAAATAAAGATTCATAATTCTGAACTAGTTTATGTTCAGTTAGAAGAAAGTTATCGGGACCAGCTGTTAGCGTAATGGCTATGTCGCTGGACTCCCACGTAGTCGACCGCGGTTCGAGTCCCGGACCCGGCGGCTTAAACTCACGCCGGGCACGTGTGCGTGCGTACCCAAAATCCCGAGAGGAGAATGGAGGAGAAGGGATTGCGGCGTGGCCATCCCCCCTGGGGGGTGATTTCCTGCTTTCTATCTCTCTGTCTCTCTCTGTCTGTCTGGCGAGCGCACGCGCCCTATAGCAAAAACCTCTCCAAAAAAAAAAAAGAAGAAAGTTATCAATAATGAACTAAGTGAATCTTTAATCATTGAAATAGAGCACCACTAAAAAAATTCAAGAAAGAAAGCAGAACAAAATATAAGATAATGAGTAAGAATTATGGTAAAACTTAGATGCTGATTCCAGGCAAATGAAAGGTTTATATTTTTTGGGGAATAAAATACAAGCAAAAATAGGCAAAAGATGTATAAGTATTATAATAATTTAATACTGAGTAAGAGACATAGAGAAGAGGAAAAGTTAAAAAAAGATGAAATATTTAAATGAGAACTTATACAGAGTATGTATGTCAGAGAATTATTTGACAGGTCTTAATGTTTTGATCCTATCGCATAATAAGAGAAAAAATAATATTTTTAAAAGAAATTGCATAAATCAGTTAACATAAAAATTTAACTTACAGCTACAGATAGTTTTTATTTATCAAAAAAGAAGTTTGAGGGAACCAACAGTTAGCGTAATGGCTATGTCGCTGGACTCCCACGTAGTCGACCATGGTTCGCGTCCTGGGCCCGGTGTTAAAACTCACGCCGGGCACGTGTGCGTGCGTGCCCAAGATCCCGAGAGGAGAATGGAGGAGAAGGGATTGCAGCGTGACCATTCCCCCTGTGGGGTGATTTCTCGTTTTCTGTCTCTATGTCTCTCTCTGTCTGGCGAGCACATGCGCCCTATAGCGAAAACCTCTCCAAAAAAAAAAAAAAAAAAAGAAGTTTGAAGCCAGGAAGTGGCATGGCAGTTAAAGTGATGGACTCCTACATTGTGGATCACAGTTCAATACACAGCATGTATTGGTGAAGTTCCATAGGACTGAGTCTTACTTTCATAATACTAATAATTTTCTCAGAAAGATGATTTTTGCATTTAGGAAAATAAAATATAGGATAAAGGAACTAAAATAATAAATTGCAACCTAGAAAAACAAAACTGCTTCTAGAAGAAAATAATTAATTCATCTAGTAAGTGAAAAAGAAGGCAATTCCTAGGAATATTTTTAAAAAATGGAGAATACATCGGCTGGGAAAGAGAAAAATCAGGTTAGTAAACGTAAGGTATTTGAAAACTGCATGGGGAAAAATAAATGAGAAAAATATGAAGAAAAATATAATATTACAACGGAAGACTATAATTGAAAAATAAATCGCACAATTGTTTTTCAAAAATAAGAATATATGTTCTTAACCCTTGAAAGGATATTTTAGAAACTGAATTTATTAATATAAAGAATGATAGTAAGCAAACTCATGACAAAATATAACAAAATTCTGCCTTTTGGTTTTAAATACTCATAAAAATTAAAATAATTACATAGGTTTAATTTTCCAGGTTTTCTATTGCTTTGTGACAAATTAGTATAAAGTTAATGAATTAAGTTATTATCTCACAGTGTTGTAGATCAGAAGTCAAGGGGGACTCTACTGGGTTCTTTATTAAGGAACTCAGTTCAAATTTTAAATATTGGCAAGGCTGAGCTCTCATCTGAAATTCTGAGGAAAAAGTCACATCTAAGCTCCTCAGGTTCTTGAAAGGTTATAGTTCCTTGTGTTGTAGCACTGAAGCTCTCATTCCCTCTGACCATCTGCTGAAGATTGGGGATTCCCATGCTGTTAGAGGATATCCCTTGGTCCTTGCATCCGGCTCCTTCCATCCTCCAAGCTAGTACCTGTGCACCAAATCTTTCTCATGCATCAAATCACTCTGACTTCTGCAAGCCAGAGAAAACTTCAGTAAATAAAAGTTGGTGATGGGAAAACCTAAATGCTTGGCCCCAGAAGAGCTGATCAAATTTGGCAGGGCTGGGTCACCTCAGTCCTGTCACCTCCTACTCCTGCTCATTTAGTAACTGATGGACCAGGGTCCATGTCTAGACTGATAAGAAGTTGAATTCCAGTGGTAAGACCAGATTCTACTTGAAAAACAAATCTACCTTTGAAGTAGATTTTATTGTTCTGTTGCTCACATCAATATCATCCCTGACAAGAAATAAGTAGCATAAAATTCCACTTACTCTTTTAGACAAAATTGAAGACGGTACATCTAATACATGAATTTTCCTGTTTTCCTCAAGCTTCTATGGCGATTGCTATCTGAAAGATGTGCTGGAAACTGGAATCATTGAAAGGAAATAAAGGAAGTAAATAACTGGTGGTTGTCTCTAGCAATTAAGAAAATAAAGAACCAAATTCCCTCTTTTTATTTTAATTTAATTGATTATTATTGTATTTTATTGTAACCAGAAGAGACCAAACACAGAGAGAGAGAAATAGAGAGAAAGAGAGGAAAAGTGAGAAAGCAAGCCACCGGGTCTGGGACTCAAACCACTGTTGCCCATGTGGGAGCCCAGTGCCTTAACCACCATGTCACTTGCTGGCATGCAAATAGAAGATTTAATTCCAACTAAAGTAAGTCAGACTATGAAAAACAAACTGAGTAGTCTTTCATAGTGTATATATGCCACACTTTTTCATCCATTTATGTTTGTGGACATTTGGGTTGATTCCATGTCTTAGCAGTTGTGAATAATGCCACAGTAAACATACATATGCGAGTACTTTTCCAACTAAGTATATTCCTATCCTTTGGGTGGATACACCAGAATGGAGTTGCTGATTTATATGATAATTTTTTTTCTAAGTCTTTGAGGAACCTCTATATTGTTATCCAAATTGACTGTATTAATTTACATGACTACCAACAGTGTTGGAAAGTTCCCTTTTCAGCACAGCCTCACCAACACTAATTATTTTTTTACTTTTTTAATCTTAGCCATTATGACTGAGTAGGTGGTATCTCATTTTGGTTTTGATTTTCATCTCCCTTATTATAAGAGATGTTTAATATGTTTTTCTATATTTTTTGACTGTTTGTATGTCACCTTAGAGAGTTGTCTGTTCAGCTCATTTGTCTGTCTTTTAATTGGGTTGATTATTTTTGGGGAGGTGAACTGTTTGAGTTTCCTGTATATTCTGGTTATCAAACTCTTATCTGATGCATAGTTTGCAAATATATTTTCCCATTCCAAGGGTTGATGATTCATTCTAATTATTGTTTCTTTTGCTGTACAGAAGCTTTTTAACCTAATGTAGTCCCACTTGTCTGATTTTGTGATTATTTTCTGTGCATCAGGGGTCTTATTTAAGAAGTCCTTGCCTTCTCTGATATTTCCAAGAATTTCCTCTGTGTTGTCCACTAGTTATTTTATAGTTTAAATCTTAGGTTTAAATATTTGATCCATTTGAGTTAATTTTTGTTAATGGAGTGAGCTAGGGGTCCAGTTTCATCTTTCTACAAGTGAAAAATCAATGTTTCCAGCCCCATTTGCTAAAGAGATTTTCTTTTCCCCTCTGGATTGATTGGTGCCATTTGTCAAAAATCAGCTGCCTGTGCATTTTGGATTTATTTCTGGGGTCTCTACTCTGTTCCATTGGTTCACATGCCTGTTTTTGTGCCAATACCATGCTGTTTTGATTATCACAGGCTTGTAAGATATTTTGGGGTCAGGGAGTGAGATGTCTCCTACTCTACTCTTGTACAGAATTGCTTTGGCAACACGGGATCTTTTATAATTCTGTACAAATCCTATGATTGTTTTTTCTAAATCTATGAAAAATGTCTGGTAATTTGATTGGTATTGCATTAAATTTTTAAATTTATTTGAGTACAATTGATATTTTGATTATATTAATTCTTCCCATCCAGGAACATGAGATGTCTTTCCACTATTTTGTGTCATTTTCAATTTATTTTTGTTTAGTGTTTCATAGTTTTCCTTGTAGATGTCTTTTTTTTTTTTTTTTTTTTGAGAGGTTTTTGCTATAGGGTGTGTGCGCTTGCCAGACAGACAGATACAGAGAGACAGAAAGCGAGAAATCACCCCCCAGGGGGGATGGTCACGCCGCGATCCCTTCTCCTCCATTCTCCTTTCGGGATCTTGAGCACGCATGCACAAGCGCCCAGCGTGAGTTTTAAGCCACCGGGTCTGGGACGCGAACTGAGATCGACTACGTGGGAGTCCAGTGACATAACCATTACGCTAACTGCTGGTTCCCCCTTGTAGATGTCTTTGACTTGTTTGGTTAAGTTTATTCCTAGGCATCTTATACTTTTTGTAGCTATTGTATATGGGATTGCTTTCTTTAATTCTACCTCTGTCTGCTCCTTGTTTGTGTATAGTTACGCTATTTTTGTATTGATTTTTGTTTCTTGCCACTTTACTGTATTTATTTATCACTTCCAGGAGTTCTTTTGTGGATTATTTAGGATTTTCTATATATATAATCATGTCATATGCAAACAGAAAATTTCACTTCTTCGTTCCCTTTTATTTTATTCTCTTGACTGATTGCATTGACTGGGACTTCCAGTACTATATTAAAAAGGAATAGAGAAAGTGGACATCCTTGTCTTGTTCCAGATTCTAGTGGGAAAATTTTCAGCTTTTCTCCATTCAGTAAATGTTAGGTATGGTTTTTTTCATGTAGGGCTTCTATTACGTTGAAAAGTCCCTTTTGTGTCACTCATGAAGAGATATTATATTTTATCAAATGCTTTTTCTGCATCAATTAATATGATCCTATGGTTTTTGTTCTTCTTTCTGTTAATATGGTAATTACATTTATGGTTTTGCATATGTTGAACCAACCTTGTATCCCTGGAATAAAGCCTATCTCTTCATCTGTTTAATGCATCATTGGATAGGATTTGCTAGTATCTTGTTGAGAATTTTTGCATATATATTCAGAGATAATGATCTGTAGTTTGGGTTTTTGGTTATGTTTTTGTTCTGGAGATGAGGGTGATAAAGACTTCATAGAATGAATTTAAGAGGAATCCTTTCTTTTGGAACTTTAGAAATAGTTTGAGTAGAACACATCTATTTTAAAACATACACAGCAACAACTTCTTCGGTAGCATGTCGTTTCTCTATTCCATTGGAAAAGAGTATGGCTTTGACTATGAGAAATCAGTGGTAGGGCTAGAGTTTCACTTCTGTACAATATGAATAAGGATATTTGGCCAGTAAAGAACAAATATTCTGTGTAAATTTCAAAGAAATTAGTTTTTCCTTTCTCTCTATTAATTCTCCTCTGCTAGCTGTTTCATTGATTTTTCTTTCTCTGTCTGTTCATTAAATATACAACTCCTCCCAGTGCACTTACTTTATTTTTTATGTCCCAGGAAAATTTCTGTAGCATTCCCCTGGAAGTGATATTTCTTATGCTAAAAATATTCTTATAAGGACTATTCCTAATAGCCATTCCTCTTCATTAAAATTCTTCTGAAGTCAAGTGACATAAATGGCAAAAAACAAACAAACAAAAACAAAACCAATGACAATAAGAAAAAATAACAAAAAACTTAGCCCATGGTTAATGTTATTTCAGCTAACAGTGACTTCTGGGTCCAACTAAAATAATCAGAGCTTAACTTATTTCCATTTATTATGTCTTCTTCCAATGGGTTGGACCTATTTTTATAGAAATACTCCTTCATTTACTAGACCACATAGAATCTCATTTAAAATTTAGTGCCCCCAAAAAATAAACAAAAAAAAAAATCTTTTTCATCCTCAATGATAAAAATCCAAGTTCTACACCAGATTTTCATTGGCTCAGATTAGGTTCTCGCATCAAATACTCTGTCACACTCAAATGAGATAAACAATTGTGTGACTGTTTTTTCAGTGGTCTAATATGCACCTCCCTCAAGAAATGTTGAGAGCAATTTAGAAGGGCTCTAATCATGAAGTGGAAGAATTTGAATTATGTAGAGGGTGATTTCTTTGAGATAACTTGCTCTAGAAACTGTTGAGATGTAATGATCCATTGCTTCTTGGAGTGACTCTGACTGTCATGGTAATAAAATAAAGCTTATTATCTGTTGAGTTTTTACTTTTTAAATTTATTTTGTTATTTTTTATTTTCTGTTCTACTCATCTGCCTTACTATTGGAAAGAACTAGGGCAACGATAATGCAGAAGTTTCTTTTTCTTTTTTTTTTCTTTTCAAATAATTATTTTCATTAACTTTATTTATTTATTTTCTGGTAACAAGTGCACTGTAAGTTTCTTCTGAAACATATATTTTAAATAAATTAATTCACATTCATTCCCTGACCATCATCACAGCATACAAAATATGATTTCCCATCCAGAATACACTGAATAGTGACTTAATCATACATGTTATCATCAATAACATTTCTAGTTTCATATATATATATATATGTGTGTGTGTGTGTGTATATATATATATATATATGTATATATATGTATATATATGTATATATATGTATGTATATGTATATATTACCCCTATTTCCCATCCTCTTTTTCTAATATCTGGAGTAAAGTGGTCAGAATTCATATTAAGTTTGCTATCAGTGCCCATTTTATCTGTTGGTAGTTTCCCGACTGTATGCTGAGGTTTAGAACGGAGTGCATTGGTACTGAGTTGCCTAAAGATGACAGCACATTCACTTAGAAAGGAATTTAAAGCCCTCCACATTTTTGTTTCATTTTTGCCTTCTTAAGTTTTTACTAAATTCCCTGTAATACTCCAGTCACAAGAGAAATCTCAGATTTTTTTCCCTCTGGAGTCTTACAAGTCTCTCAATGTATGCTTAGTGAGTAAATGAGTGAATGAACTGATCAGTATTTCTTGAAGGCATTATTCATTTTTAGTCTTCTTATTTCAGATGTTATACCTTTACTGTGAAATGTATACTGCTGTGATTTGAATGTATCACCTCCAAACTTACAGTATTCCCAACATCATAGTATTACGAGGTGAGTTTTTAGAGGTGATTAGCATATGAGGGCTCCTCCTTGGTGAATAGGATTAAGTGAAGGTGTTTGCTTTCTCTTGTTCCTTTCTATCCTATGAGAACAAAGCAAGAAGGCTTCACCAGATGCTGGTGCTTTGTTCTTGGACTTCCCAGCCTCCAGAACTATGAGAAATGAATATTTGTTCTTTATAAATTAACTATTAATAATCTGTGATATTCTGTTTAGCAGCACAAAACCAACTAAGACACATACTTTTCATCCTAAATCAAAGTAAATACAATTATTATAGAGCTGGATCATTTCCATAATATATTTTTAAAAAATTGTTTTCATGGTTGCAAATAGATATGTAAATTTACATGGAGAAAACAAGTAAGAGAGAGATCATGTTTTACTCGATTATTGTTTGATTATTTTTTGCTTTCTGGATTTTTATTACCCTTCTCCAAAGAATAAAATACATATATGTTTTACTTCCTATTACCAATAGTAACTAGCCCAGTTGTCGCTAAAAGCATGCTATTTAAGGAATAAAATAGTTGTATAACTTGTTGTGTTCACACATTATTTCCTACATGTATGTCATTTTTTTCCTTACTATTGTCAGTGAGAAGTCATTTAAAGACATTACTGTATGTACGGTATATATTCAAACAATACATAGTAGGATAATATACATGCAATGGACAAAAATAGTTTTCCACTTGTCACTTATTAGAATCCTGATGTATAAATTATTCATTTTTTATAGGCTTTAATGTTATTGAAAAATATTCCTTCCCTCTAAGTCATAATATGAGATTATATGTCTGAAGTACCTTAAGGCTTTCTAAACAATGTATTTATATTTATGTGTATTTATACAAATACCTTAAATTCTCATATATGTATGTGTTCTAATTGAAATTAAAAGTGTGGGTTCATCTTGTGTATGTGTTTTAATGGAAATTAAAGTTTGAGTTCGTTTTGGAGTAAAATATTTGGAAATGCACCCATAGCTTTTTCCACTAACTTGTCGAAAACCCTGTATCTTTTTTCAAGTACATTATTTCTCTGATCATGTTAAGAAACCAGAGGTCATATTTTTGCATACAATACTTACAATTAAAGAAAATGTAGATACGCCAGAGGAAGGGAAGCTAAACTTAAATGTCTTTGAAGCATTCCTTCCAACAAATCCTATTCATTTGTGCACAGGAGGGGTATTATGATAAAGATATATTTTATGTCAGATTGTTAATACTTTTGAAGCATGCCTACAACAGATAAAATATAGCTTAAAATTCCTGCTCACTTTTATTTTTAAAACCAAAATACTCATTGAACTGTACTTATTTTATTATTCAAAATACACGAAACGCAAGATAAATAAATAATGTTTTAATTTGTGGAAAATAACTTGCTGTTTTGTGGTGATAATTAAAGGTTGTCACAACCATTGGAAAGCATAACAAATTTTTAAAATATGTAATTGGTTATCTTTTATTTTTGAAGAGGTTTTTGCTATAGGACACATGCACTCGCCAGAAAGACAGAGAGGCAGAGAGAGAGAAAGCAAGAAATCACCCCCCAGGGGGGATGGCCACACTGCAATCCCTTCTCCTACATTCTCCTCTCAGGATCTTGGGCACGCATGCACACGTGCCCGGTGTGAGTTTAAGGTCTAGGGCCTGAACTGCAGTTGGCTACTTGGGAGTCCAGCAACATAACCATTAGGCCAACTGCTGGTCCCAATAATTGATTATATTTTATTACTATGAAAACTTTAGCTTGATATGCTAAGTATTAGACTAGTAAAGAGTAAAATTGGATCAGTGTGGTTTTATTTTTAAGATAACATTCAAATTTGCTAAGTGTTTTATGTTATTTTCTGATTTCTAACTTAACATTTAGCTCTATGAAACAATAAACAAATTTAAATGTGCTACTGTATCTTTGTCAAGTTATATATATTTAGCAAGATGAAAAATAGTGCAGGTATTACAACTAAATTCATTCTCATGTATAGAAAATTATTCAATTTAATTTATGCTTCTTATTTTACGTGAAATCACTGTAAAAACAGAAAAACTATCTTTAATATTCCACATAGAATATTCCTCAGTTCTGTAATTCCAAATACATGTTGAGTAAAATTCATGGAATTATGACAAAGAAATTCAATAAAGAAAGTGAACTTTTTTCTTCCTGACATGGAGATTTGACTCCGCATTCTTAGTAAGAAATGTGTATTAAGTGAAAAGAGTTTAATTATCATTTTACGCGTGCCTTCTCTGGCTGCATGTTTGACTTCTATTAAAACATGCTGGAAAAATTTATTTTCAATGTTGTAAAGACATACAGTGATTGAATATGAAAAATAATAAAAATTCTAAAGAGATTTACTAAATGAAAAATCAAAATATGTAATAATAGTAGATATTTTATTATTTTTCCCAATTACCTGTTTGTTTTGCGTTTTAGGTATTATAGGTAGAAAATACATTTTAAAATAATTTTGTCCAAGATGAGAAAAAAATAATTCTCAGCCACTTTATTTTATTTTTAAAAATTATTATAAAAATTATTATAAAGTGACATTTCAAGAAAAAATTAACACATCAATCTTTATCTACATCTCAAAAAATTATTTATAAATACATTCTTAGAATTTGCTGAGTATTTTCTTACAAAAAAGCACAAGGTCCCATTATTCAAGGTTGTCTATGTTACTTAGTGTCAATTTCAGTTAACTGTGTATCATGTAAATTATTATGAGTAATATCAAGAAATAATGAGTAATAATTTAAGCTCCCAGTTACAGATACCAACAATATATTGAATAAGAAAAATACTTTTAATGTTTTTATGCATTTTAATATATTTATTCATTTATTTAAAATATGTTTCTTTAAAAATTCAAACACAGATTTGTTTGCAATACCTTTCAATGCAAAGATCATAATACCATTTCTTCCTTTTTTTTTTGTATAACAATCACTTTACATCACTTAGCTCGTATATTTACCCAACATTAATGTACTTAACCAGTCTAGTTGAAAATACTATACACATTACCATCAACAGATAATAATATATTTTGTCTTCCGTAAATGCTTTGCCTCTCTGTTTTTCTTCTAAACTTCTTTTCTCACACTCTTCCCCTTCTCCCAATCTCCACAGAATGTTTCCAGTGTCCATAACCATTTTCCATGCTTCAATATCCTTTAATCTTTCAGCTTCCCTCAGAGGGTACAAATAGCATATAATGTGTAGATATACAATGTCTCTCTTTCATAGCCTGACTTGCTTCACTCAGCAGTAAATCATCCATTTTTGTTCACTTTCTTTTTTTAATGCATTTTTTTATTACCATTTTTTATTACCATTTTTTTTAATACATTCAATTACATTAATTAGCTTACAAGGTGATCATTTCAATATATGGACATTTCTCCCCAGTCGAGTTGATCAAAATATAACAACACTACCTCTCTGTCTCAACAATGCTGTCTCCATATCCCTCCTCCAAATGTTCTTCCCCAGGCTCCACTCCTCCACACACCCCACATCTGGCATTCACATCCACCTCTTATGTTTGTACATTCTTTAGCCCATCAGTTTCAGTTATAGAGTGTGGACATTCAGTATATATTAAGTGGGGACATACAGTGTCTCTCCTTCATAGCCTGGCTTGCTTCACTCAGCAGTAAATCTTCCATATTCTTCCACTTTCTGTCAAAAGTCAGGGTTTTATTGTTCTTAATGGCTGAATAGTATTCCATAGAGTATATGTGCCACAGTTTTTCAATCCATTCATCCGTATGGGGGCATTTTGGTTGGTTCCATGTCTTAGCAATTGTGAAAAGTGCCGCAATAAACGTCGATGTGCAAGCACTTTTCCAATGAGAAATTCTTCTGTCCTTTGGGTAGATGCCAAGAAATGGGATTGCTGGATCATATGGCAGTTCTATTTGTAGATTTTTGAGGAATCTCCAAATTGTTCTCCACAGTAGTTGGACTAATTTACATTCCCACCAGCAGTGTAAGGGAGTTCCCCTTTCACAACACCCCCGCCAAAACTTATCATTTTTTTTTTTTTTAATCTTAGCCATTCTGACTGGGGTTAGGTGGTATCTCATTGTTGTTTTGAGCTGCATTTCTCTTACGATGAGGGATGTTGAGCATTTTTTCATAAGCCTTCTGGCTATTTGTATGTCATCTTTAGTGAGTGTTCTTTTCAGCTCCTTCTCCCATCTTTTAATAGGGTTCATCATCTTTTTTCCTAACAGCTTCTTTAGTTCCTTATGTATTCTGGTTATCAATTCCTTATCTGATGCATAGTTTACAAAAATATTTTCCCATTCTGAGGGCTGTCGATTCACACTAATTACTGTGTCTTTTGCCATGCAGAAACTTCTTAGTCTGATGTAATCCCACTTGTCTATTTTGGGGATTATCGACTGTGCTTTGGGGGTCTTATGTAAGAAGTCTTTCCCTACCCCAATGTCTTCCAGAGTTTCCCCAGTGCATTTTTGTTCACTTTCTATCAAAAGCCAGAGTCCTGTTTTTTGTTTTGTTTTGTTTTGTTTTTTTTTTTAATGGCTAAGTAGTATTCCATAGAGTATATGTGCCACACTTTTCCAATCCATTCATCTCTTTGTGGACTTTTGCATTGGTTCTTCTTAGCAATTGTAAATAATGCCATAATAAACATAAAGTGCAAGAACTTTTCTGACTGAGTATTCTTCTGTCCTTTGGATAGATATCTAGGAGCGGAATTGCTGGATCAAATAGTAGTTCTATTTGTAGATCTTTGAGGAACATCCATATTGTCCTCCGCAGTAACTGAACCAATTTACATTCCCACCAGCAGTGTAGAAGAGTTACACTTTCACCACACCCCCACCAGCATTTACCATTTATTTTCTTTTTTTAATTTTAGCCATTTTGAGTAGGGTAAGATGGTATCTCATTGCGGTTTTGATCTGCATCTCTCTTATGGTAAGGACGTTGAGTATTTTTCCATATGCTTTTTGGCTGCTTATATGTCTTCCTTAGAGAGTTGTTTGTTCAGTTTATTTTTTCATCTTTTAATTGGGTTGATTTTTTTTTCCCCCCAGATAAACCACTTAAATTCTCTGTGTATTCTGGTTATCAGTCCCTTATCTGAGGCATAGTTTACAAAAATATTATTCCATTTTGAGGGGTGTTGATTTACATAATTACTGTGTCTTTTGTTGTGCAGAAACTTCTTAATCTGATGTAATCCCATTTATTTTGGGAATTATTGATTGTGATTTGGGGGTCTTATTTAAGATGTCTTTGCCTGTCCCAATGTCTCCCAGAGTTTCCTCAATGTTTTCCACCAGTAGTGTTATAGTTTGAGGTCTTAGTTTTAGATCCTTAATCTACTTTGAGTTGATTTTTGTAGATGTTGAGAAATAGGGGTCCAAGCTCATCTTTCTGCGGGTGGATACCCAGTTTTTCCAGCACCATGCTAAAGAGGTTTTCCTTTTCCTCTGGATTGACTGGTAGCCTTTGTCAAGAATTAAATGGTTGTATATGTTGGAGTTTATTTTTTGGGTTTCTATTCTGTTCCATTTGTCCACGTGTCTGTTGCTGTGTCAATACCATGCTGTTTTGATTATCACCACTCTGTAATATATTTTGGGGTGAGGGAGTGAGATGCCTCCTACTCCACTCTTTTTGTGCAAGATTGCTTTGGCAATCTGGGGTCTTTTATGACTCCAGACAAATTCTATAATTGTCTTTTTTAAATATGTGAAAAATGTCTCTGGTAATTTTATTGGAATTGCATTAAATATGTAGATTAATTTGGGCAGAATTGCCATTTTTTTTGATTATATCAATTCTTCAAATCCAGAAGCATGGGATGTCTTTCCACTTTTTTGTGTGTCATTTTCAATTTCTTTCTTTATTATTTTTAGTTCCATAGTTTTCTTTGTAAGGTCTTTGACTTCTTTGGTAAGATTTATTCCTAGGAATCTTACACTTTTTGTGGATAAGGTAAATGGTATTACGTTCTTCAGTTCTACCTCATCTGCTTGTTCCTAATATAAAAATGCTATGGATTTTTGTAGCTTATGTGATGTCCTGCTACTTTACTGTATTCACTTATTACTTCCAGGGATTTTTTTATGGATTCCCTTGGGTCTTCTATGTATGCAATCATGTCATCTGCAAATAGAAATATTTTTACCTCTTCTTTTCCTGTTTTAATACCTTTTATTTTATTCTCTTGACTGATTGCATTGACTAGGTCTTTCAGCAGTGTATTGAAAAGGAGTAGAGAAAGTGGGCAATCTTTTCTTGACCAGTTTTTGGGTGGAAAAACTTTTCCCCAATTAGTATGGTGTTTGCTATGTTTTTTTCATAAATAGCTTTTATTGTGTTGAGAAATGACCTTTCTATGTTGATTGTGCTGACAGTCTTAATCATGAAGGAATGTTTATTATATCTAACACTTTTTCTACATCGGTTGATATGATCATATGGTTTTATCTTTCTTTCTGTTAATATGGTGTATTACATTTATGGTTCTGCATCTGTTGAACCACCCCAAATCCCTGGAATAAAGCCTACCTGTTCGTTTTGTATAATCTTTTCTTTATGTTGTTGGATACGACTTGGTAGTATTTTGTTGAGAATTTTTGCATCTATATTCATCAGAGAAATCAGTCTGTAGTTTTCCTTTTTTGTCATGTCCTTGTCTGTTTTGAAGATGAAGGTGATGGAAGCTTCACAAAATGAATTTTGGAGGTTTTCTTCTGTTTGGTTCTTTAAAAATAACTTGAGTAGAATAGGGGTTAACTCTTCTTTAAAAGTTTTGTAGAATTCAAAAGTGAAGCCATCAGGACCAGGGCTTTTCTTGGTTGGGAGGTAATGTATTATTGATTCAATGTCTTTGATTGTTATGGGTCTATTCAGGTTTTCTGTATCTTCCTGATTCAGTCTTGGTGGATTATATTTCTAGGAATTTTTCCATTTCACCCT
This sequence comes from Tupaia tana, assembly GCA_026018925.1. NCBI lineage: Eukaryota > Metazoa > Chordata > Mammalia > Scandentia > Tupaiidae > Tupaia > Tupaia tana. The sequence goes on along the minus strand of JAKSZU010000001.1, from coordinate 195,423,305 downwards.
GGTTTCTTGGTTGTTGGTGTATAGTTGCCCATAGTACCATATAATGATTCGTTTTTTTAATTTTTCATTTAGATTGTGTTTACTCACAGTATCCTTTTGGCCTAGTTTTTGCTATAGGGCACGTGCACTCGCCAGACACAGAGAGAGACAGAGAGACAGAAAGTGAGAAATCATCCCCCAGGGGGGATGGCCACACCGCAATCCCTTCTCCTCCATTCTCCTCTCCTCTCTGGATCTTGGGCACACATGCACACATGCCTGGAATGAGTTTTAAGCCACCGGGTCCAGGATTCGAACCGCGGTCAACTACATGGGAGTTCAGCGACATAGCCACTACACTAACTGCTGGTCCCAATGATATTTTGTATTTCTATTGTGTCTGTTGTAATATTGCCTGTTTCATTGCAAATTTGATTTCTCTGGTTCCTTTCTCTCTTCTTAATTTGTATAACTATGGTGTGTCAATATTGTATATCTTTTCAAAGAACCAAATTTTGCTTTTATTTATTTATTGTATCGTTTATTTGTTGTCTATTTCATTTATTTCTGCTCAAATCTTTATTGTTTCTTTTCCTCTGGAAGCTTTTGGATTTGCTGTTTTTGTTTTTCTGATTCTCTGAGGCATGATGTTAGACTATTTCCCATCTTTCTGTCTTTTTCTTATACACACTAATTGCTATGAACTCTCTCTTATGACTCCTTTTGCTGTGTCCTATGGATTTTTGAAACTCATGTACTCATTAGCATAGGTTTCCATGAATCTTTTTAATCTTAATTTCTTCAGTAGTTGTGATGTCATTCAGGAGTAGGGTGTTTAGATTCATAGTTTGTATATTTTGTGGTTTTTGTTTTCTGAAATTAATATCAAGTTTAATTCCATAATGGTCAGAGAAGATGCTTGATATTGTTTTTATGCCTTTGAATCTGTAAAGACTTGTTTTCTGCCCTATCATGTGGTCAGTCTTTGAAAAGGTTCCATGTGGGGGTGAGGAAAATGTGTATATTTCATTGTTTTTGGGGTAGAAATTTTTATAGATGTCTGTCAAATTAATTTGATTTATGGAATCATTTAGATCTTGTATCTCTGCTTATTTTTTGTCTAGATTATCTGTCCAAAGTAAATAGTGGGGTGTTGAGATCCCCAACGATTAGTGTTGTAGTCTATCTTTCCTCTTAGATCTAGCAGTCTTTCCTTCACATATTTGGATGCTCCTGAGTTGTGTTCATAGATATTTATAAGTATTATATATTCTTGATGCATTAGCCCTTTTACTACTATAAAATGCCCTTCTTTGTCTCTTCTTGCAGTTTTTGCTTTAAACCCTATTTTGTCTTAAATCAGTATCATTACTCCAGCTCTTTTTTGGTTTCCATTTGCATGGAATACATTTTCCCAGCCCTTTACTTTTAGTCTATGTATGTCTTTACCCATGAGATAAATTTCTTGTGTTCAACAAAGAGAGGGTTTCAGGCTTTGTTTGTTTGTTTGTTTTATACAACCATCCAGTCTGTGTTTCTTGATTGGAAAATTTAATCTATTTAATCACTAACATTCAAAGATATTATCAGTATTTTCAGACTTGTCCCTACTATTTAATTTGGCAATTTTCTTGGTTGTCTTTGGTTCTTTTTTTCTGAGTGTGTCTTTTTAGTTTCCTGGTATAGCAGTCCCTTCAAGATTTCTTAAATTGCTGGTCTGATGTTGGTAAGTTCTTCCAGGTTTTGTTTTTATCTTTTCTTCCCTTCTAAAGGATAATCTCGCCAAGTATAGTAATCTTGGTTGAAACTTTTTTGTTTGTTTGGTTTTTGTTTTTTGGGTTTTTTTTTGCAGAATAATTTTATTTAACTTTATTACTTTATTTTAATTTGACCAGAGAGGGACAGACAGAGAGAGAGAAAATGAGAAAGCAAGCCACAAAGTTTGGGACTCAAACCATAATCAATCATGTGGGAGTCCCATGCCCTTAACCAACACTCCACCTGCTGGCCCCAAAACTGTTTTTCTTTTGACACTTTGAATATATCCTCCTATTCTTTCCTTGCTTACATTGTTTCCAGTGAGAGATCCAAAGTTAGCCTGGTAGGCTAACTGTATGAGGCTAACTCTCTGTATGTAACTTGATGTTTCTTCCTTGTGGATTTTAAGACAGAAAATGAGAAGTCACCCCACAAGGGGGATGGCCACGCCGCAATCCCTTCTCCTCCATTCTCCTCTCAGGATCTTGGGCACTGACACACATGCGCCCAGCCTGAGTTTTAAGTCACCGGGTCTGGAACTCCATTGTTTCCAGTGAAAGATCCAAAGTTAGCCTGGTAGGCTAACTGTATGAGGCTAACTCTCTGTATGTAACTTGATGTTTCTTCCTTGTGGATTTTAGTATCTTGTTTTTATCTGTGGTTTTGGACAATTTGGCTATAATGTGTCATTGAGAGGATTTTATTGGGTTGATTCTATTTGGGGTTCTTTTTTATTTTTTGACATTGGAATATTTGTGTGCTTTTCTAAAGTTCTATTGTATGATGAGCTATTTTTCATTTCCTTTGAAGAAGAGATTTTTTTCTCAATTTCTCATATTTTTTGTGCATCTTGCACTAGTTTCTGGTCATCTGATGGATTATATGTTTCTTCCTAATTTCATGGAATTAATTCTGTAATGTCAAGGGAAAGATGCACTATACCTCTCTGGTGTGTTCTCCAAAGAAGACCTCATATTCCAATCAGAAAATGATGGATATAGTCAGCTTTAAGTGCTTGGTTTCTCCCCAAGTCTTATGTTCAGGTGTACCTGGGACTAAACTGCAGGATATAGCTAGAGGAAGAGATACAATTCACACAACATGCTCTGTGTGTCATGTGGGATTAGAAAAATATAAAATCTCAAAAGGCACCAGGTACTCCAAAAATCACTGGTGGGGGGGGTAGATGAGACGCAGTCTCTCTGCCGCTCCTTCTCCCTGCCACTAACCCTTCAACCTGGTCCATCCTGACTGGAGAGGATGTTCTGATGGCACAGGGGGCAGAGAAGAGTGGGATTCTCCAAATCCCAGTTAACACACCTGAGAGTTTCAAGATGTGTAGACGGAGATGAGCCACGCTCTTTCTGCAGCTCTATCTTCCTGCCACTCACCCAGTCCTTCATGATATACCATTTCTACTTATATCTATGAAATCAGATTTTGACATCATCTCTATTATTAGATTCAATAAAAGTATTCTTTATATTAATTTACATATTTTGTAACTATTAAGAAGATCATTATTTAACCAAGGAATAAAGAAAACTCAATCTTATTTATGTTTATAGTAGTAATTAAAGTGGACTTAGCAAAAAAATATATATATCCAAGAACTATATCATGTTTGACACAAATATATGCAATAAATTAACCTTTATTCTGGAGTTTACCTTTGGCATTGTGGCAGAGAAAGTGTAAAAAATCAAGGAAGAATGCTGTGTTCTGGAAGGAAGGAATCCTTTTCCCACCACAAAAACATATGCCAACAAAAGAGAAGGGGAAATTTTGTGGACATTATACACCCACACTGTGATTGTTTATTAGTCTATTTTGCCCCTCTGTAAATACTAATGACATTGCAGAAAACCTACTTTGTAGTTCAAGCTATTGCTAGAACTGTTGAAGTTCTTAAATAAGTCCTCCTACTGGGATCAAAAAAGAGACTCTCTATTTTTTTATTGTTCTGAAATTGAGGAAACCAAACACAGATCTCACTTAGATAATGTATAAGAAACTGTGTATTCATGGACTAAATAATTGATGCCTCATGGAGGTATTGGTCATACTCAACAAAATAATCTAAAGCCAAAGGTGAACAGAGAGAAAGTCATATATATTATGAAAAAGAAGAGGAAGAAAACATGAAAAAAAGACCACTTTGTAAGATGATTTAGCTTAGTCAACAGAAGAAAAATTATTCTACTGAGCAGAAGTGTGAGGAAGAACATGTTGCAAGGTCTGGCCACAGAATGTACACAACCATCTCTCCAAGCAGCTTTCCCTTCCCAGCCTCAGTGCAGGATCCCAGGCTGCACATACGGTGGGTGGGAAAGCTGAAGCCTGTGCCCGTGGCTCGGGAGAACCAGGGCATTTTCTTCTCTCGAGACTCCTACCTAGTGCTGCACAATGCTCCTGAAGAGTTCTCCCACCTGCACCTGTGGATGGGCCAGCAGTCATCCCGGGATGAGCAGGGGGCCTGCGCCGTTCGGGCCGTGCACCTCAATACCCTGCTGGGGGAGCAGCCCGAGCAGCACCGTGAAGTCCAGGACAATGAGTCTGACCTCTTCATGAGCTACTTCCCACGTGGCCTCAAGTATCAGGAAGGCGGTGTGGAGTCACATTTCACAAGACCTCCCCAGGGGCCGCCCCAGCTGCCATCAAGAAACTCTACCAGGTGAAGGGGAAGAACATCCAGGCCACCGAGCAGACCCTGAATTGGGACAGCTTCAACACTGGGGACTGCTTCATCCTGGACCCGGGCCAGAACATTTTCGCCTCTTGTGGTGGGAAGTCCACCATCCTGGAGGGCAACAAGGCGAGGGACCTGACCCTGGCCATCCGGGACAGTGAGCAGCAGGGCAAGGCCCAGGTAGAGATCATCTCGGATGGGGAGGAGTCTGCAGAGACGATCCAGGTCCTGGGCCCCAAGCCTGCTCTGAAGGAGGGCAAGCCCGAGGAAGACCTGACGGCTGACCAGACAAATGCCCAGGCCGCGGCTCTGTACAAGGTCTCTGATGCTACTGGACAGATGAACCTGACCAAGGTGGCTGATTCCAGCCCATTTGCCCTGGAGCTGCTGATACCTGATGACTGCTTCGTGCTGGACAACTGGCTCTGTGGCAAGATCTACCTCTGGAAGAGGCGAAAAGCTAATGAGAAGGAGAATCAAGCGGCCCTCCAGGTGGCCGAGAGCTTCATCACCCGCATGCTGTATGCCCCGAACACTCAGGTGGAGATTTTGCCCCAGGGCGGTGAGAGCCCCATCTTCAAGCAGTTTTTCAAGGACTGGAAATGAGGGTGGGCATCTTCCTGCCCCCACCTCCTGCCTGCTTGTTCCTCCCCTGGCAGTCAGGTCAGAGCTGAGGTGCCCCCTGCGGATGTTCAATAAAGGAAACAAGTGTCTTCCAAAAAAAAAAAAAAAAAAAAAAAAAAAGAAAGAAAGAAAGAAAAAAAGAAAGAAAGAAAGAAAGATTGTTCTGTATTGATCTAGGAAAGAAATTTTAGAGTTCAAGATCTTTATGAAATGGAAACCAGCAGTTAGCGTAATGGCTATGTCGCTGGACTCCCACGTAGTCGACCGTGGTTCACGTCCCGACCTGGTGGCTTAAAACTCATGCCAGGCGCATGTGCGTGCGTGCCCAAGATCCCGAGAGGAGAATGGAGGAGAAGGGATTGCGGCGTGACCATCCCCCCTGGGAGATGATTTCTCACTTTCTGTCTCTCTGTCTCTCTCTGTCTGTCTGGCGAGCGCATGTGCCCTATAGCGAAAAAAAAAACTCTCAAAAAAAAATCTTTATGAAATTAGAAACAAAAATAAGCATTATAATAAAGCAAAATAAGAGTGAAGAGAATTTTCTAGAATTGAAACAATAAGAAAAATTATACTTTTCAAAGAATGTCCCATTGTGATTTCCTACAGATGTGATATATTGTACATTTCCCATAGCACTCTTCCAGGAAGGACTTGACATTCAGCCCTGCTTGTACTCACGTCTCCTCTGCCTGGTCCATATAATGTTTCCATGCTAATGTAGTAGAAAAATTGACTTAAGTTCTCTCTACTTTAAGTCCCTCATGTATATATTTAGACTAATGATTTACCTGATAGTGTTATGGTAATGAGTAAATAATCTATTTTCAAAGTTTTGGGAACTCCAGTTTATTTTGTTCATTTCTTTTTCCTGTCAGTTTATACTATTCTTTCAGTTTACTTTTATTTTCCAGACCAGATTTTACGAACCTTTTTCCATTTGCTTTATCATTATAATGCTTATCAATTTTCCAAACATAAATAAAATCAAATATATGCTTTGCCTCCAACTTTATCTAGACATCTGACCTCTGCTGGAAAATAAAATTAACATCAAATGTTATACTATGCCTAGAATCTGCTTTCACTTTGCTACCTCTATAGACTCCTAAATACTGTATTCATCCAATTCTATCTCTCTATCAAAATCATCCTCAAGACTGTATCTTGAGGGACCAGCAGTTAGTGTAATGGCTATGTTGCTGGACTCTCCCATGTAGTCGACCGCAGTTCGTGTCCCAGACCCAATGGCTTAAAACTCACGCCGGGCGCATGTGTGTGCATGCCCAAGATCCCGAGAGGAGAATGGAAGAGAAGGGATTGCAGCGTGGTCATCTTCCCTGGGGGGGGGGGGGGGGGGGGGTGATTTTTCGCTTTCTATCGCTCTGTTTCTCTCTCTCTGTCTGGCGAGCGCATGCACCCTATAGCAAAAACCTCTCTCAATAAAAAAAAAAAGACTGTAGCTTGACACTTTTCAAAAAATATGATCATGGCCACCAATTAGAATGTTTTTTCTTTAAAATGTTACATAAAATTTAAAACTTATTACAGTGGACCTGAATGTCCTATTTTAAGAATATGTATATTTTTCTTTTTTATGTTTTTATATTTACTGTACATCTTTACAGTATACAAAATTAACTTTCCCAGCATGAATACACTGCATATTAGTCCAAAGATATGCCCCAAACACCATATAATTAACAGATAATTTTTTATTTTTGAGTCAGTTATAATTAACCGATAATTTTTTATTTTTGAATCAGTTAAATGTTTGCTTTCCTTACCCCAAGCTTCCCTTCCTTCTGCCCCCACTCATTGCCCTTCGCCCTCTCACACTCGCTTTAGTATCTGCAATTGCCCTTCATGCTTTTATACCTTCCAATTTTTCAGTTTCTGCCATAGAGTGCAGACTTTTGGTATATATTAAGTGGGGACATGCAATGCCTCTCTTCCATAGTCTGTCTTGCTTCACTATCAAATGCCAGGGTCTTATTGTTTTTTTATGACTGGGTGGTATTCCATAGTGTATGTGCCACAATTTTTCAATCTATTCATCTGTTCTTGGACATTTGGGTTGATTCCATGTCTTATCAATTGTGAATAAAGCTGCAACAAACATAAATGAACAAGTCTTTTTCTGACCAAGTATATTCCTGTCCTTTTGGTGGATACTCAGGAGTAGAATTGATGGATCACATAGTAGTTCTATTTTTAGCTTTTTGAGAAACCTTCATATTGTTCTTCATACTGGCTGTATTAATTACATTGCCACCAACAGTATAGGCAAGAACCCTTTCAACCACAACCTCGCCAGAACTTATCAGTGTCCATTTTTTTCAATCTTAGCCATGCTCACTGGGATTAGGTGGTTACAAAGCTGTGATAATAAAAACAGCATTGGACCAGCAAAAAAAAAAAACAAACAAACAAACAAAAAAAACAAAAAAACAAACAAACAAAAAAAACAGGCATGTAGACCAATGAAACAGAATAGACACCCCAGAAATAAACCTCAGAACATACAGCTATCTGAGTTTTGACAAAGGGCACCCATCAATCCAGTGGGGAAAAGAAAATCTCTCCAGCAAATGGTGCTGAAAAACCTGGATATTCACCTGCAGAATAAAATGAAACTGGATCCTTATCTCTCACTATTTTCAAAAATCAACTTAAAGGACCAGCAGTTGGTGTAATGTCTATGTCGCTGTACTCCCATGTAGTCAATCGCGGTTTGAGTCCCAGACTCGGTGGCTTAAACTCACTCCGGGTGAGTGTTCATGCGTGCCCAAGATCCTGAGAGGAGAGCGGAGGAGAAGGGATTGTGATGTAGCCATCATCCGAGGGGTGATTTCTTGCTTTCTGTCTCTCTATTTCTCTCTGTCTTTCTGGTGAGCACACGTGCCCTGTGGTAAAAACCTCTCAAATAAATAAATAAATAAATAAACTCAAAATGGATCAAAGATCTAAACATGAAACCTCAAACTATGACACTGCTGATGGATAACACAGGGGAAATTCTGGGAGACATTAGAATAGGCAAAGACTTAACTAATACTCCCCCAAATATAGGCAGTCATACCAAAAAAAAATAGACAAGTGAGATTACATTAAGATAAAAAGTTTCTGCACAGCAAAATAAACAATAATTAGAGTGAAAAGACAGCCTTCATAATGGGAGAATATACTTGCAAATTCTACCTCAGTTACTGGACTGACAACCAGAATATACAGGGAACCCACAAAAAAATAATCAATCCATTAAAAGATGGGCAAATGAGCTGAACAGACAATTCTTCAAAGAAGGCATACAAATAGTCAAAAGGCATATGAGAAAGTGCTCAATATCCTTTATCATAAGGGAGATAAAAATTAAATCCACAAAGAAATACCACCTAAATACCCTGTTTTCCCCAGCTCCTTCTCACTTGTCCATTCAACCTTGGTAACCAGGTGTATTTTTGTATGCAATCTACTAAACTAGTCTCATAGTATACTTTTCTAATGTACAATGAATGTTCCCCAATTAGAGCCTTCTTTTTACAATTTCACTCTGTGAAACTATTTTCTAACTTACAACCTCCATTTAGAAAATTCATATTAATTTCTTCATATCTTGTTGGAAAGATTCTTCTCTTGTACATTTTGAAAATCCGGGTGCTTTTTCTTCTGAGTTTTTAATTATATATGTATTTGCACTATTATTTGAATAATATGAAAAACTTTTGTTATAATATGAGCCACATTGGGCATATAATATATAGTTAAAAACCCTCTTTAAAGTAATAATTGAAAAAGCTTGAGAAAAATCACCGAATATCAAAGTAAATTTACATCAGAATTAAAGGGATCTAGTAAGACGATGGCTATAATGGAAGGATGACACTAAGATCCAGTATAGAGATAATTAGTTTCTGAAAGAAATACAAAAAAAAAAAATGGTACAGGGAAATTTTAAAAATAAATTTAAATAACCTGTAATAATGAAATTCCTGATACTTTATATAAAAATTATTCAACCACAAAAAAATGACAAAGCAAAATGATTAAAATACAGTATAATTAATATACTAACCTACATAAATTAAAAACAAGAATTCAGCAGAAGTCATTTTCTCTGTGGAATGATCCTCTAAAAAAGAAAAACTGCATTCTGTCCTTTTTTCATGGGAAAATATTTCCTATATTCTATGATTAAAATATAAGAAATGTATTCTCAAATACCCTGAAATTATGGAAAGATAGCATTGGTATTCTCATTATAAAATAAATATAATTGTTTTGAACAAGTAATGATGCCAACTAACTTAAGAAATTATAACAGGTGGGTGTATTATAAAGAACTTGATGATCTTTATTAAATTTTATTAACTTCCCACAACAACATATAGCTCTCTCTCTGAGTTTACTTATTTTGTCATTAAGATCAAGATATAATGTGTCTGGGTCAGCCCCAAGGCATAGTGTTTAAGGGGACTAGATCCTACATTGCCAATTGTTTGAATTTCAGCCCTGACAGCTTAAAAATCATTCTGGGTACACAGGCATGCATGTCCAAATTCCCAAGAGGATGGAGAAATGGAGAAGAAGGGATTGTAGTGTGACTACAACCCATCAGGGAATTCTTTGTCTCTGTCTGTCTGTCTCTTAGTCTCTCTCTGCTGAATCCAAAGCACACTTAAAAAAAATGTAAAAGGCAATAATTTGCCTGACCAAAGATGTTCTTTATATTAAGTTGAGCCGTACAAAATTGCCATTTTGTAGGTCAAAAATGGTTGAATTTTTATGAGATTCAATCTCTTAGCTAGAGTCTTTTCATTTCAATGATACTGAAATAATTTTAGTTATCTTTGTCTTTCTTGATCATTGAGGTCGAATTTTTAAAGTATATCTTTTTAAGTCTAATGTTACTGTCATTCCTTGAAATCCATGAATTTTTCTTAATTAGATTTCCTGCATGCTCCTTTATTTTTCAGTTCAAAAATAAATAAATAAACTTGCCAGAACAGAATAATTAGGTTAACCTTTCTTTGCTCAAAAGTTCACTCATAAAAGTCATCGTGATTTATAATAACATTGGTATACCCTCTCAATGTTTGACAATTAAATCTATTTTTATTCTTATCTTCACTGTGAACTAAAATTTAATCATTTTTGTTATTAAAAGAAAAGGTTTATTATATGGAATAAATTATTTCCATACATAATACTTCATCATTTTAAAACAAATATTCTCTATACAAATGTTTCTATGATTTATTTATTCTGCTGATAAATCTGTATGGCTTGTTCCATAAGATTTTTAACTTCAACATCCTAGTGTTGACAGAGGTCCTTTTCCTTGCAGGAGGATTCTGGGAATCTGACAACTTGAGTAAATCCTCCTTACCCACCAATTCCAACTACAATCTACTTGCCTCTGTGTAACCAGGATTTTCTAAAACCGACAACTTGGAGTAGTAATACTACCATCACATTTTCAGAGAGTTCTCTCCTTTGCACTCTTGGAAAAAGAAATCTGTAAAAAGCAGAGACACACCTGGGGGCAGCAGATTTCAAGAAAATTGAGAGCAAAAGAAAAGCACAAGTATACTCATCAGCTTAGCTAACAATGCCCAAAGTTGAAACAACATAATTGTTCATCAACAGCTGAATTCATAAATAAATGCTTATTCCTGCAGTATTTTATTACTTGTCAATAGAGAGAAGAAAGTATTGGCATTGTGATAACCTGGATGATTCTCACAGATATTACAGTGGACAAAAGAAACCAGACACACACATATGGTAGGATTCCATTAAGATGAAATTTAAGAACAAACAAAAAGAATCTAAGGTAATAGAATGGGTTTTTTTCTCTGTGAGGTTTTGTAACGAATATCTAAGAATGTAGCAAAGATAACTATTTTGGTCTTGGTAGTAGTTATACACACACACATACACGTACAACACATTAACAAGGTTGTACACTTAATAGTTGTATAATTTCACTGCATATATGCTTACCTCATTTATAGTAATATATTGATTTATAATGAAGATACATTCTGAGAAATGCATCATAACACAATTTAGCCATAATGTGAATCTCATAGAAGGTACTTACAGAAATCTAGATGTTGTGACCTACTACACACCTAGGCAATATTATATAGTGTGTGGCAATCTTATAGGTCATCCTGGTATATTCAGTTCATCATTAACTGAAACATCATAATGACACATGTCAGTGTTTAAGAAGATGAAATATGTTGGATTCAAGCAAATGATAAAAACTGTAGGAATAAATTATTAGACCAGCACAAATCAGGGGAAAAAAACTAACATTAAAAACTGATATAAGGGGGACCAGCAGTTAGCGTAATTGCTATGTCGCTGGACTCCCATGTAGTTGACTGTGGCTCGAATCCCGGACCCAGCGGCTTAAACTCACGCCAGGCACATGTGCATGTGTGCCCAAGATCCGAGAGGAGAATGGAGGAGAAGGGATTGCGACGTGGCCATCCGCCCTGGGGGGTGATTTCTCGCTTTCTGTCTCTCTGTCTCTCTCTGTCTGTCTGGCGAGCGCATGTGCCCTATAGCAAAAACCTCTCCCCCCCCCAAAAAAAAAAACAAAACAAAAACTGATATAAGGACCTGAGAATGGTAGAGCAGTAAAAGTCAATACTGCTCAATACTGCTCAATACTGTCCCACATGAGACAGTTCCAGTTACAAAACCGGAGACCTCCCTGAGGTGTGTGCCCAGGGCTGGTTGACCTGAGGGCGGAGTGTGGCACTGGACCCTGCTGGGGGTGCTTTGTGTCTCTTTTACTCCCAAAAGAATAAATAAACATTAACAAAGAGCTCAAATAAATAAAAGACATAAGCATTGTAGAAAGTACAAGTAGATAAAAATTGACTATGAAAAAGAATAGTTTTAATAATTTAATCTATTAATATAAGGATAAGACTATTGGGATGAGGAGAAATTTTTAAAAAAAGAAAGAATTTTTTATAACTATTCTATGGAAACCTGTGACTACACACAAAAAAAGCTAGGAGAAATGGACCAATCCAATCTTTAGAAACCAAATGATGAGATGTTGAAGTGTAGTAGACCAGTTACTAATTTTCACAAGTACTGTGTCAGACGCTATTCTAAAATTAGTTCTAATATAATACACAAGAAGAGAGACCCACTTCCATAAAATTAGCATTTTAGCAAAAGGAGGTAATATAAATCAATTTTTATAATTTATAACTATAATTTGTTTTATAATTTTAATTATTTTTTAAGTATCATCCTAGACCCAGAATTTTTTTGTCTTATAACAAAGCAAATTCAAAATTTCTGAAAGACCAGCTCCATTGTGTTAAACCCAACACATAGAGAGCAGAGCCTCTGCAAACAAGATGTTGAGGTATAAAAGGAGAAACAAGGTAGACTCTGATAGATTTTTCATTTGCGAAGTGTCCTGCATATAAAAAATGAGATGATGCCAAGTTGCATAGGTGTCTATCAGTGTTATTTTTCCAGAGAATATCACTTACTCATATTTCCCAAAAATACATTTCTACATGTTTGGTAGAATGCATTCCATTTAGCCTATAGATTGAATGTCCTCCTGTACTTTGTATATAAATATGGAAAGATGACTATATTCTGGCCAGTTGGAGATAAACGCAGGTGCTGTTTCCCACTCATAAGGTTCATATATAATGTCAGAGCTTTAACCACCACTTTGAACTATGCGAGTGCCCTAGACATTAAGTACATAACAGAAGAATAAAGATAAAACAAACAAACAAAAATCCGAATACCTGCAACCTCCAATACTTCTGGCCTTTCATTTGAGAGAAATTAATTTTCTGTCTTTTTCCAATTATAGTTATTTTGGGTTACTATCACGCATTGCCGTTTATAATCCTGATAAAATTTAGCAAACCAATAAAAGCATGTGTGCAAAACCTTAGCCACAGAAAATTCTCCCCAGACACAAGAAGTAAGTACATAAGACTATTGTTGCAAATATTTTGGTCAAACATTTTGTGAGCAATCCTAACAACAGAAGTGTATTCATAATAATAAACAGACATTATAAAGTGGAAAATTTCTATTTATTAATAATCTTTGTGCAAATGAACCTGACTTTGGGTGGTAATGAGATCTCACAAAATGATTTGTAATCTCCTACCTACTTGTCAATTACAGCTACTGGATAACCAGGTTTTCTTCTCAGAACACTAGAACAAAAGAAAGATATACATTTTTTTTTTTTACTGCAGTTAGCATATAATTGATATCCAGTAAATGTTTTATACATCAGATCACTGATTCCAGTTTATTTTTAAACATTCAGATAGATGGAGCCACTGATTTCCATGGAAACACAACAAAAAAGGAATTAGAAAACACTAGTTTATTTCATTTAATGTTAAGTAACTGCCTAATTTTTATGAATTAGGTGTAAGGTTTATTGAGCCAGTGCTTAACTTCATGGCTGTCATAAAACTTATGGTTTTAAAACACAAAATATTGCTGAAAATAAAAAATAACCAATAAGCAGATTTTTAAAAGAATTATTTATTTAACTTTATTTATTTTATTTTAATTTGGCCATATAGGGCCAGAGTAAGAGAGAAAGAAAGAGAGAGAAAGTGAGAAAGCAAGCTGCTAGGTCCAGGATTCGAACCACAGTAGGCCATGTGGGAGTCCAGCACCCTTAATCACCACACCACCTGCAGGTCCCAATAACTAGATTTTTAAAAAACAACCTTGAGATATTTCTGGACATATCTTCTTTATTTCATAATTATAAAGAAAGTACATAGTTATTAATAAAACTTCAGATAATTAGGACATAAGATATCCTACCAGCAATTTTGACAGATATAGGTACATAATAGTTTCTATCTCTTTAGCTTAATACCACTTCTAAATTTATTAGTTAACATTAGGGAAAAAAGTATAATTGAAAGTGTTTAATTTTGATCCTAGTAAGAACAACCAGGCTGCCTGCAAAAAGAATGTAATAATTTGTTTAGTTAACGTTGCCCAGTCCAATCAAACTTGAGCCACAGCAAGACTTTTCTCTGGCATAATAAAAGAAACTTTAGAAAAGTAAGGCGTTCTTGGTCTACTAAGGAAAACAGCTCACTGGTATGTAAGGGAATAGCAAGACATAGCTCTGTAAAGTTACTAAACTTAAAGAAAAAGAAAACCTACAAAATCTACAGAAAGAAATTAATTGCCTACAAAAACACCCATGTAAATGGTATTGTTGTTCAGTTTTCAACATCTTCTTAACAACATCAGAACAGAAGCCAACAGAACAACCTTGACAGATGAGTGTGGTGGAAAAGACACATGCTGATGACTCCTGATCTGATTAAGTTTATTTTGATATGCAAATAAAATAAATGGAAAATATTTCAGAACCATCTAATGTTTTAAAAACTGTAGTCAGAAACCCTATTTTGAAGACCTAAGTTTGCTGAATGAACAGTGAGTTATTTAATCTACAAATGAAGAAGCCATTTTAAGAAAAAATCTGATATTTAATTCTCCAAGCACATAGAGTTAAAATGAAAATAAAAAAACAGTTGAAAGATTGATGCTCATTGTTATGCATAATTGTCAACATTATACAGGTTGAGTCTTTCTTACGGAAAATGCTGGAGACTATAAGTGTTTGGATCTTTCTTCTCTAAAATGCATGGGACTTTAAATATTTGGATTTTGAATTTTTTTGGAGTTTAAAATATGTAAATATACATAATGAAATATCTTGAGCATGAGACACAAAATGAGCACGAAATGGCCGTAGTGCTCAGTGTAGCTGAGTTGTCCGCTACAGCTGCCCACATGGGCATGGTATGATGTGCATGGGTCCTCAGGGGTGTGGACCTGTGTGAGCTACTGGTCCTCAGAGAGTGCTTTACTCTAACAGTTTCTATTGTTTTCCAGTATAGATGGAGTTAGAGTCATCTTTTAATAATAGGTACGAATACATAACATTGTAATGATAAATGTTATCACTAATTGATGAGTTATAATTGTTTTAATTTTTTCATTGTCTTTATATCTTTTCTTTTTTATAATAATGTATATGTGTTATTTGTGTAAATATTCATCTAAAGAAATATTTATTGAGGTGGCAGGTGGCATAGTGGTTAAGGTGCTGGATCCCACATGGTCAACTTTGCAGTTTGAATCCCTGAACTGGTGGCTTGAAAAACACACCAGGTGCTTGTATGTGAGTGCCCAAAATCCTGAGAAGAGTATGGAGGAGAATGGATTGCAGTGTTGCCATCCCCACAAGGGCTGATTTTTCACTTTTCCTCAGTCTTTATCTCCCGTGTATCTCTGGTAAGCACATGCATCCTGCGGGGGGGGGGGGGGGGGGGAGGGGAGTCATAAAAATATATATTTCATTGAATAAATATTGTGTACCTGAACTTCTTCTAAGCTCTTGGGTATAAGTGAATAAAAGAGAAAAAAAAAAACTCATGCTCATGAGTTTATATTTTAGAAACAGAAGAAAGACGATCATTATTACACATGACACATTAAATTCCATGGTAGTTTAAAAGCACAACAGTGCTGCAGAAGAGCAAGAACAATTAGAGTAACACAAGGGAAATCATAAGTGTCTTTGGGAGGGGAGGCTTAAATTTAATGAGATTGTCCAGGGAGTTCCCAATGAGAAGGGACATTCGAGTTAAATCCTCTAAGAGATGGAGAAAGAATCGTGTACATCCAGGGGAAGAGCCTCCCAGGAAGAGGAAACAATCTTTACCGTGGCCCTTCCGTGCATCCCTCTTCGGAGAATAACAAGGAGGCCAGAGTGTGAACTAAAAGGACAGAGTGGCCGAGGAGAAGATAAGTCAAAGACTTCAAGAAAGTGCAAATGGCATTTGTCTTTCCCTCCATAGATATGTATCTGAGGAGAGAGAGAGAGTGTGAGAGAGTGTGTGTAGATAGATAGATATAAAACTTTTTTTCTTTTTGAGTTTTTTTTTGCTATAGGGTGTGTGCACTTGCCAGAAAAACAGAAAGCAAGAAATCATCCCCCCAGGGGATGGGCACACCATACTCTCCTCTCCTCCGTTCTCCTCTCAGGATCTTGGGCAAGCACACACACACACATACGGAGTGAATTTAAGCCTCTGGGTCTGGGACTCGAACTGCGGTCCACTACATAGGAGTCCAGTGTCCAGTGACATAACCATTACACCAACTGCAGGTCTCCAAGACATAAAACTAATATTAAATAATTTTCTTTTATCCTAGACATTCTCATGCCTCCATGTCTTAAGTCATTCTCTCTCAGTGAAATGAACCCATGATCAGATGTAAAGACATCACCCTAAAATTTGCATTCAAGCCCCGGTTTCACCAGAAAGGACAGATGTGTACAAATTTATCCTAGCTATGCCTCAATCTTCTCATATTTAAAATTTATATTATCGGGACCAGTAGTTAGCGTAATGGCTATGTCGCTGGACTCCCATGTAGTCAACTGCAGTTCGAGTCCCAGACCCAGTGGCTTAAACTCACGCCGGGCATGTGTGCGTGCATGCCCAAGGAAAACAGAAGAGAAGGGATTGCAGCATGGCCATCCTCCTGGGGGGTGATTTCTCGCTTTCTGTCTCTCTTTCTCTCCGTGTCTTTCTGGCTGAGCACACGCGCCCTATAGCAAAAACCTCTCCAAAAAAAAAAAAAAAAAAAAAAAAAAAAATATATATATATATATATATATATATATATATATATTATCATACTGCCTACTTTATTGCTTTGAGGATTAAATTACACGCTATGTGTTTAGCACAAAAGGAGCACATGTTGTTTTCCTCATAGGAGGCACCTACATGTTAGTAATTTTGATATCAATATTATTGTTACTGCAGTTATTGTTAACCTTAATCATAGCTGCTTCATTACTCTATAATAGCTCTCATTTTTTCATGCACTGGTCATTACAGATAAACTGGAATAGCTGCCAATTCTACACTATGTTTATACCTCTTTTGATTTTATCTGAATTCTAATTATCTTTATGCCTTATTACATTCACAGTATGTTTATGTGGATTTTTTTCCGTATCCTTTCTTTCACCTTGAAAATTCTATCGCACTTGATATCTACACCATTAATTTGGCAATGGTCAAATGCTAACATCTATTGTTAGTGTTATTTTATACTTTATCGCCTGCTTCCCCAATGCTTTAAGCTCTTTAAAGACAGGGAGACTACTTTTAAACAGTTATTATAAAAATGTCTTTTATATAGTAGGCACACCATCGATTTTGTTGATTTAGTGTTTGAGAAAAAGACAATACATCCCTTTTATTGGGATGGAGTAGGGTTTTCAGTTATGGCTAGGGTCACTTTGTTAATAAAATAACTACTGGCAGGCTGTTTAAATTACGGTTATGTTTCTAACACATCCTACAAAATGAAGTGCTACAATTTTGTGCATTACTCCTTCATCTGGCCTGAAGAGAGAGGTGGTAGTGAAGCTGTTGGGGGTGATATGAAACTTTTAAAAACCTGCTGGAAAACTGCAGAAAACAAAGTGGGAACCAGGACTAGAATGGCAGGAACATAGGTCTGGTTGCCAGAACTATTGTAAAGTAATAAAAGTCTTTCCACCAACCTCATTTCGATAACTAACACCTGCCCCAGCTGCCTAGGAAGCTCTAGGTTGACTGCTGGCACACCCGAAACCCAGCTGCTGCTGTGATTATGTTATTTACCTCTGTTTGCTTCACTATAGGTTTGCCAATGCATGTCAATCCCAAAGAAGCCGCTATACTAATACTCCAAATTAAAAGACTGACTAAAAGGTCATGTATTTTCCCCACGTAATAATTCATCTGGACATGAAGAGTGGTAACCTAAGCACTGGTGCCAGGATTGGTTTAGCCTGGTGTTAGATTTGGACTGGAAAGCAGAGGAATTCAAGCTTTGATCAACGTGAGGCTGAACATTTTGAAACTATACCGTAGAACTAAAATATTCTCAGGAGTGCTTAACTGTGAAATGATTTATTAAAAATCTTTAATATAAAACATTTTATTTTAAACTCTCTGATAGGTAAAATCATGGACGCAGTAGCATGGGTATTTGATTATTTTAAGAGCTGTACATTTTAAGATGTTATTTTACAAAATGATACATTGTTTAGAAATATATCAATTTGTCAATTAGTCCATTTTTAAATGGACGTCAAACCTTTCTAATGTATCATTACTATGGGACCAAGTAACAAGAAATTTAAACATCAACTATGGCCATATCCTGTAAGCTAATGCTATAATAAGTTGTATAGCAAACTGATAGTTTGCCAAGGAAGCACTGATGAAGCTTTTCAGTCATTTTTTTCTCTAAAGAGAATGAATAAGCAACGTCTTGAAGGGCTTGTTTTCAACCAGTTAGGCATACAATCTGATATCAATTGCATTTACACACAAATTCTGACCTGCTGGGTTGTTTTGTTGGAAGCACAGGGGCCCTGGAGCTTTAGTACCTGAGATGAAATCCGCTTGTCACCTTTGTAAATGGTCAAGAGATGGAATTTCTTAATGCCTCAGTAGAACTGAGATGATGATAACAGTAATTAACCATGGGTATTGTGAGTA
The DNA here is from genome assembly GCA_026018925.1 of Tupaia tana. Taxonomy (NCBI): domain Eukaryota; kingdom Metazoa; phylum Chordata; class Mammalia; order Scandentia; family Tupaiidae; genus Tupaia; species Tupaia tana. The sequence continues at coordinate 195,404,630 of JAKSZU010000001.1, read as the reverse complement.
TGTTATGAGATAGTCTATTTAACCATTATGCTTAATGCTTTTTTTTTTTTTTTTGAGAGTTTTTTGCTATAGGGCGTTTGTGCTCACCAGAAAAAGAGAGACAGAGAGACAGAAAGTGAGAAATCACCCCCCAGGGGGATGGACATGCTGCAAGCCCTTCTCCTCCATTCTCCTCTCGGGATATTGGGCACTCATGCAGACAAACCCAGTTTGAGTTTAAGCCTCCGGGTCCAGGACTCGAACCGCAGTCGACTACATGGGAGTCCAATGACATAGCCTTTTTGTCAGCTGCTGGTCCCGACATTATGCTTAATACTTAATGTATGTTCAAAATTATTTTGAAAATTCAAGGGATATGTAAATTGTGACTCCTAGCATATGATTTCATCCATTTATATTTAGATTTAAAGCTTTTTCTTTTCTTTTCTATTTTTAACCAATTCCTTGAAATCAAGTTAAGGTAAAAGCGTCTGAACAACAACACCTAAAGACACATAAAGATGGGGTCAATTTATAACTGAAGGTCAATGCAAGAATTTTAAAATTCAGCGGGAAAGAGACTCAAAACAATCTCTTTTTTATGTAAATTCAAAAATGTTGGCACTGTTCAAAATAAGTAAGCTAAAGTGAGGAATTTAAAATATAATGAATCTAATTTATTTTTCCTCCAAGAAAATAATATAGGTTATTCTCTTAAGAAATTAGAATCTCTTTAGGTTTTGATCCATGACAAGGACACTTTGACATATTTAAAATGTGATCATTTTTTCCTCCAAGCAAATGGTTTTTAAACCCATTTTAGAGTTAGGTAGTTGTAGAAATAATTTTATAGAAGGTAGTAATAATGAAACAGAGAGTAAAAGGCATTTTGATCAGTATAGGTGTACAAGGGATACATGCCTATGTTTTAAATTTTATTTCATTTAAAAATGAATTGTCCATTAAATTTGAATGACACGTGGCACAGAAAATCTAAATAGATATTACCATCTAGGTTTAATTTGATACCACTGCTTCTTTCAATGTAAAAGTACATATGTATACTTTACACTTTCAAACAAACTTATAGTTTGAGAAAGAAACAAATAATAATAAGTTTGGGTAAACAGGGTGACACCATTTTGAACATGAAATACAAAATTAAAAGTTTTCACAATAGAAATGTTTAGGATTAAACAAATACAGACACAATGTACTTAGAAATAAACTAAATGATATGATCATTATATGGGAAAGGCTGAATTTGATATGAGAATGACAACAATAAGATGTGCAAATGTCTGAATCACATTTCAAAGACAAATGAACAATTTGAACTCCCTGGACACATACATAGAAGAGCAATGCATATGATGTGAGAAGTAATTCTAGCATAATCACAGTGCTGTGTACAGGCCTGGACTCATACTAAGTTAAAAAGACCTTGGGAAACTTGAAGAAGGTTTAAGGACAAGCAATAAACATGATTAATAGCTTGGAAAATAGAATCTCAGAGGAAAGGTTAAGGGAACTAATATTATTTAAGTTGGAAAATAGGCTGGGGAAACAAGTTGGTTTTCAATTACATGAAGGATTATTACATAGAAGGTGCTGATCGGTACTCGGATGCCACAGAGGGCAGAACAAGAATAAGTGAGCTTGAAATGTTGTATAAAACGTTTAGACTGGCTAAAAGAAAGAACTTCCATCAGGACTGCAAGGCATTAAAATGGAAAGTACTTAATTTCTTCCTGTAGCCATCTTTCAAAATGCGCTTGAAACTCATTTGTCAAGAAAAGTTTACCTGAGGACCAACCGAAAAAATGGACAGGAAAGACAAATATTTTAAATTTTTGTAAAGTCTATCTTTGCTAAGTTTCCATTCACTCTCTAAATTGCAAATGTATATATATTATAGATTTGTTGTGATGCATAGCAAGGAGGGAAATATCCACAGATAAAACTCTTCCAAATGTAACTGAAGTGTACACAGGTCCATGTTTAATCCAGAAACCTTAAGAAATGCTGCAACATGAAAACTTCTCATTGCAGCTGTTTAACATTTTTAGCTTGTTTACTAATTAAACATGATGAGATTACTAGCAGCTACTTGCAGTTTTGTTTCTTGGTTTATCATCTTTTTTATACAGTTTTTTTGTTTATTCTTTTAGAAATGAATCAAAGGAATTGAATATTCTTTCATGAGGTAATAAAAATAATATGTTTTCTTCCAAAAGATTTTATTTACTTAGAAAAATAGGCTATTCTCTGAACACCTGCACACTTAATTCTCTTAGAGTTAAATTATACAAGAATTCCATACCACTGATTTCTGAGGCTTGTGCTAACAAAGATAAATGAAAGCAGGGATTTCAATAAAATTTTGCAAACAATTCTGTTAGAGCTTGTCAAATACGCACAAGATATGAGCTCTAACTCCTTTCATTTATGTGTCAATGTTATGAAAATTACTAACTGAAAGTATGGACTATTGCATTCAGTCTACACAAATTGATAAAAATGAAAACTCTAGCTGGAAGCTTTTAACTATTTCTTTAATGGTGATGTTTATTTTTCTCCTGTAAATTATTTAATTTAAAAATACTATAAATAAATGAACATCTATTAAATTCATATAGGCAGCATAAATTGTACTACAAAAAGGACTATTTTAAAAGAGTCTTGCTCTATGTTTGGGAAGTGCTTTGTAGTCATTAGTAAATAATTCTTTAGAATGTTGGTAGAAATATAGAAGATGAGAAAGGAGTTAGCGAAGAAATTAATTACTAAATTTATATGACAAGTTAGTGAAAAAACAGAATTGTAATTTTGAAGCCTTACCTCAAGGTTTTTGTATTTTGAGTCTACAGAAGGACTTAGAAAAATTGACATAAACAAGCAGAGAATAGTTTTTTAAACCTGTACCAGAAAGCATAACAAAAGGGAATTTATCTTCTACCATGTATAATAGCTAGTTCATACTAAAAGTTTCCATTTATAGGAGAATAAGTATTTTTTACAATGTAATATTGTACTCTGTGGAGATTAAGGTCAACAAGCAAAAGCTTTTAGTTATCCTCTGGTAACTAAGGTGACACAAATAATGGACAGAAAGATATACTTGAATGAGTGGGCCTGCATTTGTGGCACTGAGAAAAGGTGGGAATTTTTATATAATTTGGCATTTGTCATATTTGTATAATCCCTCTGAAAATAAATTACTTATTCGTTATGTCAATACCTATCTAATTTCTTAGACTTTGTTATGTCCCCACAAGCAAATCTAATAGGAAACCAACTCAGAAATTTGGAATTCTCTGCTACCATAATTCCTGAACCCTACACAGATCATCAGTTTTCTGCTCAGTCTCTCTATAAACTTAGAATGAATGATACTCATTGAAAATCAGATTGGGTTACCCAGTTACAACTGTTTGAAAGCCATATTCCTCCTAAAATGTCTCCATTAAATTCATTCCCCTTTATTATTCTTCTAATTTACACATTAGCATCTCTTAAAATTAGAGCCATACAAATGACTTGGACATTTACAAACTACACAAAAATAATTTATAATATTTTCTTTTCTTAATTTTCCAGAGAGCATTTGCACATGATTGAGAGAGAGAGAAAGAGAGAGAGAGAGAGAGAGAGAGAGAGTGCCTTCCAAGGGAGATGGCCATGTCTCAATTCCTTGTCCATTTCTCCCTCCTTTCAGAATTTTGGGCATGTATACATATGCTCCCAAGCCATAGGGCTGGGGACTCAAATTGTGCAGCTGGCCCTGTGGGATCCAGCCACTTTAACCATCACATCACTGACTGGCTCATCATAATATCTTCATTATCTATAGTCTGTTTCTTATAGTAACACCCACTTAAATATTCCTTCCTGTTTAGATTGACTTTTTTGAAATGAGTAGTAATTGCACCTAGAAGTCTTCTGACAGTGTTTTTTATATATCAAATTAAATATTTTCCATGCAGGCATGGTCAAAAGAGAAGATTATAAGAACAATACAGTTATATTTGCCATTTAGGAATATGAAGGAATGGGGTAAGGAATATAAGAAAGAAGTCTACCATTTTGTCATGTATTTCTCTATGATGCATTGTTTTTAAAGCTTATTTCTTTCTTTCATAGGTGAGTAAAACAGAGAGAGAAAAAGAGTCACCTTCCACAATCTTCATGCAGCAATCCTCCCCAATTTTAGCCCTGGCTTGTCAAGGCACAAGCATGCCTGGGACGTTCAGTGAGGTCTGCAGATGGGAACCTGGAACCTTCCCACACAGGTTAGCCTTGCAGAGCCTCATTTTACCATGTACCACTATCCAGCCCAATTGTGATGCAGGTTTGATGTTTGCTGTTTAGCTTTAACAATGAACATCTACATTGTTTTTTTATTTTTCATTTCATTTCTGTAGGGTATGTGTGTTATCATCTTTTGTGGAATATTTGCTATGTCACATCAACTATTCCCTTAATGAAAATGGGAATTGATCAAAGCAGCTCAGGTCCTTCAAAACATGAATTTCCATCCTCTGTTACCCTGACCATAGAGAGTATATCATTACTACAGAAGACCACATTACTGGCAAAGTCCTGAACTGACCTCTGACTGAGAGTACATTTTGGACACCTCACAACCTGCAATTACACCTGCAGCTAATTAATGACTCTCCTTCCGATGACCTAGGAAATGTCTGCCTTCTTGTTTCTGATTTCTTATTTTTCATTTGCTAAAACTGTATATTCCAAGAATGCACTACAGAAATTCAAAAGCACATGTAATTTATTAATTTCATTAGGACAGTGTTTAACAAAAACCTGAGCCTTACAGGTTTTTATTTCAAAGAATCATCTGATTAAATGTTCAAATTCCTTAAATTCAAAGGAATACACTTAAATGACTAAGAAAGTGATGTGAGTGAAAAGAACTATTTCTTTTAAAGTTATGAAGCTAGATTCCTGAGAATTTCATTCCGACTTAATATAAAAACTAATAAAATGTGTCATGAATCAGATTTATTTATTCAATCCTCATTTTTCAGCAGCAAAATCATATTAATTATTACCAAATAAGATCATTAGACACACATATCTAAATCTTAAAATATTAGCGGTAACAAACCAGTAGATTAACTACTTCCTACTTTTAACCAAAGTTCTTGTTTGCTAAGCAGTCTTGATAGAGGGTTTTTGAGTTTCATATTAAATACAAGAGAAAAAGGCCAGAAGTAAAAAAGAAACACCTTATAGTTGTCCTATGTTATATTCTTTGGAAGAGAAGAAATTCAATGTTGACGGTACGAATCCACAGGAATTTAAAAACACTGGAAAGTTATCCTGTTTCCTTAGCCACAAAATGATGGTATCTATATACAAAATTCCTAACTCAACAGGAAAGAGTTCATTTTAATATTCAGCAGCATAGGTCATAATTTTTATAACAAGCATGCCAAACTTGTTGCAAATTATCAGAAAAATGTCCTGGGAAATACTAATCCTCTTCCTGTAGAGACATCCTAATTTCACTGGTTTTCATCCTGTCTTTGGACATTGATAAAATTACCTTCTTTACTATTGAGCTAACCTTGGACATGCTGTCATGTTCTCATTCCCTACCCCCACCTTTCCTTATCTGACTTAGAAAGTTAGTCAACACAACAAAATGCATATTTTTACAGCTCTCTCATTCTTAACAAGTTTCACCTTAACGATAGATTAGTCAGGAATATAACACCTCATACACTGACATTGGCTCATGTCTTTATTAAATAACCATATGGATACAGAATCTAATAAAATACATTAAATACCTAACATGTTAAATACCTAACATGTAAAAAACATAAAAATGCGTGTGTGTTAACATTGTAGCCAGTGGTACTGATAGCTTTTGAATTGTGAATACTTATGAGTTCACGTGGTTGTGTTGAAGTACTTGGTTTAAAGGAAGGGTATTTGGAAGGAAGAGAATAAGTAGCCAGCACAGTAAAAGGTGTTTAATATCGTCACTTTATTCAATTACATTACTCACTTTTTTCTAAGATGTACACCTAACTTCTTTCTTTTCAGTCCCAATCATGCTGTATACTGTATACTATTTTTTTAAAAGAGAATTTTGTCTGTTAAATGTTTCTTTTCAGTTTATGTAGCAGATATAGACTGCTAAGTTACGAAAGGAAAAAATGATATACTTTAATCTTTAGGTCCTCTGTCAATAGTCATATATAACAGTGTTTGAGGGCGAGCAGGTGACGTGGAGGTTATAGCACTGGACTAGCACAGGGCTGACCGTGTTTTGAGTCTTTTACTTGGTGGCTTGAAATCATGCCAGGTGTATGTGTGCATACGTGCTCAAAATCCTAAGGGGAGAAAGGAGGAGAAGTGACTGAGGCATGGTCATTCCCCTGGAGCGTGATTCCTTACTTTCCCTCTCTCTCTTTCTCTCTCTTTCTGCTATCTCTCTCTTTTTCTCTAGAGAGTACATGCACTCTATAGCAAAACCTGAAAGGGAAAAAAAAAATGGTGTTAGATGGCTCCCTTTACTTCATGAAATATGCTAAAAACACTAGGAAGCTATAATTTTCTACATTTTAAAGTTGAAGAAAATAGGATAGAGAAATGAGATAATTTGCTCAAAGTTTAAAATTCAATAAGCAGTTGAAAAAGAAATATAGAATCTGATATAAGAGTATCCACTCGTAACAACTCTACACTAGTGAAGTAGAACGTACACATGCAAATATATTTAGCAGTTGGCCAGTAAAAAGTCCTTGCTACCTATTAGATGACGTACTGTCTTTTGGGGAGTCCTGTACAATATAATCCTACTTCTATAACCCAGAGAAATCTTTCAGCCCTCTTGACTTTGGTATCACACAGAACTGCTTTGTAGTTACACAGGCAGACTAGACCAGAATTCAATTTGCGGTAACTTTTTAACAAGAAATGATTTCTGACTAGGACTACCACAGTGTTTATGGGGACAGTAGTAACTCATAATATCTTGTTTTGGGGTAAAATTAATCAAGGAGTTACAGCAGACTTTCTAAATTAGAAACTATAGTTATAATTTGCTCTACGCTTCACTTTTCAAAGGTTGTGAATGTTTATATAAGAGCAGTATCATCAGAGATGAGTAATATAAATATATATTGCTGAGCCTCACTGCAATCTCCTTCAAAGGAAATCTTGCAGAGTACAATCGTGCAGAATCGTAAAGTATCTGGACTGAGCTACATTTGAGAATTATCATAGGTAGAAAAAATATTGGCAAATAAAGCAAATAAGTCTTTTATTTTACTTTTTTTTTTTAGTTTGTTATAGGGCAGATAAGCTCCCTGGAAAGAGACAAGGAAAGTGAGAAAATACCTCAACCCTTTCTCTTCCATCCTCCTCTAGGGATTTCAGGCATGCATGCTTGTACACCTGGCATAATTTTCAAGCCACCAGGTCCAGAATTAGAACTGTAAATTCATGTGGGATCCAGTCATCTTAACCTCCATGATACCTGCTGGCCCACAAAGGAATCATTTTACATGATCAATGAAGATATGTGATCTAGTCTACACTGTAGTATATTTTTCCTCATCAGTTTATCATATGATGTCATTATATAATTATGAAGGGAAAGACTGTCAATAGGTTATATTTGAATAAAACATGAAATGAATTTAAATAACATTTATAAACTATAAAAAGAAAAAAAATTATAAAATTTAGGACATGCCAAAGTTAGAAATGAGCAGATTATTGGAGGATTAAAATCCATAGAGAAACATTATGAATGGTTATATACTGTAAATAATGAAGTACTGAGGAAACTGCAGAATATAGGGTAGATAATTGAGAAATGTTCATTCTAAATTTTAGAGATTGAAAAACACATATGTGACTTAATATCTAATCTTCCATAGGTTAAAAAAAATTGAGAGATTCCTTCCTCAAAACATGGCAATAAAGCAGTGCAGATATAGAGAATAGAACTGCTAAAGAACAAGGAAAAAACTTTTTTTTTTTTTTTTTTTTTTTTGGAGAGGTTTTTGCTATAGGGCACGTGCACTTGCCAGACAAACAGAGAGAGACAGAGAGACAGAAAGTGAGAAACCACCCCCCAGGGGGGATGGTCACACTGCAATCCCTTCTCCTCCATTCTCCTCTCTGGATCTTGGGCACGCACGCACACGTGCCCGGCGTGAGTTTTAAGCCACCGGGTCTGGGACAGGAACCACGGTCGACTACGTGGGAGTCCAGCGATATAGCCATTACGCTAACTGCTGGTTCCCAAAACTTTTTCATGTATTTGTTTAGCTGATGATGTGTCAGAGAATAAAGTTACTTAAAAAATCAAAAACTTGCTTCATAATACATAAATGTTAAACACAGAAAAAAATAGAGACCAAATATAATTTAAGAAATATATTATCTGGACTGGCAGATGGTATGGTGGTTAGGGCACTGGACTCCCTCATGGCTGACCACAGATTGAGTCCTGGACCTGGCAACCTGCTCTCTCACTCTTCCTCTCTCTGGTCAAAATAATAATAATAACAACAACAACATTAAATAGGTAATTCCTTAAACAAAAGATGTATATTATCCTTTCAAATGTAGTGTAGATTTATTGTACTAAAATTAGGTGCCTTCTTGTATGTAGCAGTTTTTCATTGTAAATATTGTATTTGGAAATACAGTACAATTGTGTTTAAATAAACGATGGATCTAAATCAGTTCACAGCAGTATTCATTTTATAAATATGTATTATATCTTCTTCATTTTAATAAATTCTAGAACAAATGTGTGGGATCTTTGAGAATTACCTGAGATTCAGTTCTTACATTTAGTACCTGGTTAACAAGTCAGATACAAGTACAGAAAACAAAATACTATATTACATATAACTGCTACTGATAAAGGGATACAAAATAAAGTGTGAAGGGAAATTAGAGTCTTTACTGAGTAGCGTAGCATTTGACACATTATTGAAAAGTAAAGTTTCTCTGGATTCACGAATAGTGTAAGGTATTGAAGGGAGAGGCAGCACCTGGGAGAGGGCAAGGACGAAATAAACACCTTGTTTTCAGATGTGAAAGAGCAAGCCACGTGATGCATTAGACTTGAATTTTACCATTAGGAAACAAGGTCAGTGATCGTATGGCACTTATAAAATTATGCAACTTTATTTGAAAAATGAATGGTTGGATTACCTAAAGAACAGAACATGGTTAGTTAGACTGAAGTTTTCTAAGAAACTCTAGATATCTCAAATGACCAACCAAGCTAGATATCAGCAATGTCACGAATGCTGAGCAGAGTTAAGTCGATAGATAAACTCTCACCAAAGATGTGGGTAAAAGCTGTGGATGAATAGAGAGAGAGGTGGGTGGTAACACTATTATACAATGCAAGTAGAGTAAGTGTTGGGAGCAACACTGAGCAGAACTGTGAATGTTGGTCTCTCCAACAAATGCTTCCTAGACCTGTCTGTATTTCCCCACATGTGGGAGAGTAAAATGAAAGCAGGGAAGTGAAGTGAGGATATAGACAGGGAGTTGAACTGTACTTGTGAAGCTTATTAACAGCTTAGCACATATTTCTGTGAATATAAAGTTATAAAAAACCATTCAAAAAGAAGGAAGATGGTTTCCTATCTGCTGGCACCCAGCTGCAGCTAATATGCATAATAATAACTATTCTTGTAAATTGTGTTGCTTAATAACTGAATACCTGGAACTACATGATTTTAAAGAGATAAAGTGGTTTTGGAGGTTCAGGGTCAAGGAAGTCCAAATATTTGGGTCTTCCAGGTGGATAACATGGCAGGCAGCATCTTAAGGCAAGAGCTTGTGTGTGTCTGTGTCTATGCTCTGGAATCAGTTCCTGTCCTTATAAACCCACCAGTATTAAAGTGGGGGAGGGGAGTGCCTTGATAATCTTATTCAATTATAATCCCCTCTCAAAGGCTCCATCTCTTAATCCTATAGTCAGATTAATTCCCCACCCTCTTAATACCTTTACAATGGCTCACCAAAGTTTAATACCTACACTTTGGGGTGAGGGAGGGACACATTCAAACCATAGAAAAAAATTATCTGCAGTCAATTATAGAAACAAAGAATATGGCATTTGGAATCAGAGTCATAAATTCCGAATTGTGATCTCTCTCTCTTCATATTTCTGTAAACTTGAGAAAGATAACTGATTCCTCTGAGGCTCAATCTCTTTTCTATTCTTAGAGATAATACCTGACTCTTGACAAACTTGGAAGATGAAATGAGGTCACCCATGTAAACTGCTTAGCATACCATCCAACATGCTGCGTGTCCGCTCTGAGAGGGCGGTATCGTTTTTAGAGATGGAGACCTTCTCTTCTCCAGATTCCCTTGCACAGAGAATTCAGGAAGACAATCACTCTTAGGTTCTTTCCTCTTCCTCCACCTTCCAAGAGTAGGTAAAGAAAGTAAGCTTCCTTGTCTCTCTCCTTTTTACATTCTCTCTCTCTAGTCAACTTGTCTAAAGAAAAAAATGCATTCTGGACTCATCATCCCTACGTGGTAAGGTTAATGACAAAGAACAATAAGTGCTGCAAGGCTGTGGAGAAAAGGAAACTCTTGGGAAACAGCAGATGGTGTAATGGTTATGTAGCTGGACTACCACAGAGTTCACTGCGGTTCAAATCCTGGACCTGGTGGCTTAAAACTCACACTGAGCACGTGTGTAGGCATGCCCAAAATCCCGAGAGGAGAATGGAGGTGAAGGAATTGCTGTGTGGCCTTCCCTCCTGGGAGAAGACTTTTTGCTTTCTGTCTTTCTATCTCTCCAGTGAGCACACACACCATAAAAAAAAAGGATCTCTTCTACCTTGTTCGTGGGAATGTAAATTAATACAACTACCATGGGAAATAGTAAGGAGATTACAATCCTACAAATAGTAGAATTATCATATGACACAGTAATTCCACTCCTAGGTATTTATCGGAAGGATAGGAAAATACTCAGCTGGAAAGGCACATATAGGTCCTTGTTTATTGCAGGATTATTCATAATTGCTAAGACCTAAGTGCCCACGATCTGATGACTGGGTTGACAACTGTGGCACATATATGCTATGGAATAGTACTCTGTCATAAAGAGTTTTGAGACCCTATCGTTTGATTCAAAGTGGATGAATATCTATGTAATGCTCAGTAAAGTGAGCCAGACTCTGAAAGACACACACTGCACATTCACTGTTCAATATGTACCAAAGGTCTACACTCTAGGCGGAAATGGAAAGATCTAATGATATGCTAGTAGAGAGGATAAGATACCACAGACTATAAGAGAGGGGAGTATATGGCAGAGGGAATTTGGGAGTGACAAAGGGAAAAAAATATTTGACCAAAAAAAAAAAAAAAGATTGCAATATTTACTGTTTAAATGTAGTATATGGTAATTCCCTGATTTGATTATCATGTATGACATGCCTATGTTGAAAACCATACTGTGCACTATAGACTATAGAGATGCACAATGATGGAATCCAAATTTTAATAAAAAAATGATTGATAATGACTGCTACTTATTGTATTATTTATTTCACCTTCAACTTCATTGAGAAAGATGAGAGTGATATTTCTCTGTGAAGCTTAATATGTGTTTGCTATTTTTTTACTAAAATTAAGCAATCATTATGGATTACCTCTTTGGAACTAGAATTTAGCAATGTTTTCTGTAACTCTCTTTTAAACAGGCAGGTGGCTATTTGTATTAGAACTTTTAGTGAATAATTATATTTAATAATTATATCTTTAAAAAGTTCCTGAGTGATTCTAGGAGAAGAATGTCTATTTTACATGAAAAATGATCATCAGGAATGTCATCCTAGAAACAGTATTATTTCAGTAGTGAAACTTAGAGATTTATAACAGTAATAGATATCATGGGGTGATAATGACAAGAATATTATTTATAAGACATTGTATGACAGAGATGGTTAACTCAATTAGATCCTGGCGGTACTAAAGCCAAGGTCACATATTTAATTTCCACATGGGCCAGTATACTTGTGATAGAAAACTCTGTTCTCTACTCACAGCCTGCACCCCTAACCCCAATCTGTTATTTCTCAATTATGTGCCATTAATTGATGCAATATCCTACTGATAGTGGGTCATCTCTGCCGTCTGCATAAATGAAGGACGGCATGTTTCTAAGGCAGGCAACAAGGAAAACATTGAGGCCAGTAGTACAGAAAATTCACTGATATTCTGTAGTTTCTCTCAGGGAAAAAAAGTTCCAAGTTTTTAAGAGGTAAATTAACTGGATACATTATGTATAGAAGTGGGTGGGAATCAACTCACCGTCTATCTTTGCAAAATTAGACAAATAGAAAGCGAATGTCTCTACCATGACGTTTAATATTTTTTGGACTTAATTTCAGCACATTATTTATCTACTGAAATATTCTCTGCCAAGTAGCATATTACCTAATAGAGAAGAGTTCTTTAATTTTCTATTTACTGTTTATATACAAATTCTGTTTACTCTTCTACTAGTTTTAAATCTTACTGGGAATTTGTAATATATCCCAGTGCTGTCCATTAACAAAGTTAATGTAACACCTTATATATAATTAACAAGCACACTGTATCATACACAGGGAGTATTTGGATACTTGTCTTCCTTTCCTGCTAGTGAGAGAACTCAGTTTCATATACACTGATGCAGTGTAATGTAAATAAAGTCCTAAGAGACAAGATTCATATAGCTTTTTTATTTTTCTTTTTTGAGATATTTGTTTGAGGGCATTTGCACTTCCTGGAGTAAGACAGACACAGTGAAAGGGAAAGTGAGAAATCACCGCCATCCCCCTCAGCGGGAATGGCCATGCTGCCGTCCGTTCTCCTAATCTTTCTTCTCCTGGCATCTTGGGCATGCATGCACATGTTGCCAGTGTGATTTTGAAGCCACCAGGCCCAGGACTTGAACCATGGTCAGCCATGTGGGAGTCCAACGATATAACCACTATGCCATCTGCTGGTGCCAAGACTCTTATAGTTTGAACAGACAAAAGTAAAGGCCTCTAAGTGTTTTCAGTATATCCTTCTTTTATGCCCTCTTCATCCAGAAATTCTTTTTTTTTTTTAAATTTTATTTTCTTTTATACATTCAATCACATCGTTTAGCTTACAAAGTATGTGAACATTTCTCCCTAGTCCAGTTGATAAAACTATAAAATATCTTCAACAGATAATACCACATTTCTTTGTCCCATTAATGCTTTGCCTTTGTATTTTTCTTCTAAATGTCCTTTCTCAGGCCCTACTCTTCTACAGACACTATATCTGGTATTTACAGCTATTTACTGTGTTTCTATATCCTTCAGTCAATCAGTTTCAGTCATAAATGCAGACACTTGGTATATATTAAATGGAGACATGCAATGTCTCTCCTTCATTGCCTGGCTTGCTTCACTCAGCAGTAAATCTTTCATAATCTTCCACTTTCTGTCAAAAGCCAGGGTCTTGTTTTTTGTTATGGCTGAATAGTATTCCATAGAGTACATGTTCCACAGTTTTTCGATCCATTCATCTGTTCAGGAGCATTTGGGTTGTTTCCATGACTTAGCAATTGTGAATAGTGCCACAATGAACATCGATGTGAAAGCACTTTTCCGATTAAGAATTCTTCTGTCCTTTGGGTCGATACCAAGGAGTGGGATTGCTGGATCATATGGTAGTTCTATTTGTAGATTTTTGAGGAATCTCCAAATTGTTCTCAACAATGGCTGGACTAATTTACATTCCCACCAGCAGTGTAAGAGAGTTTCCCATTCACCACAGCCCCACCAACACTTATCTTTTTTTTTTTTTTTTTTTTTTTTTTTTTTTTTTTTAATCTTAGACATTCTGACTGCGGTTAGGTGGTATCTCATTGTGTTTTTTTTTTTTTTTTTTGGAGAGGTTTTTCGCTATAGGGCGCGTGCGCTCGCCAAACAGACAGAGAGAGACAGAGAGACAGAAAGCGAGAAATCACCCCCCAGGGGGGATGGTCACGCCGCAATCCCTTCTCCTCCATTCTCCTCTCGGGATCTTGGGCACGCACGCACACGCGCCCGGCGTGAGTTGTAAGCCACCGGGTCCGAGACGCGAACCGCGGTCGACTACGTGGGAGTCCAGCGACATAGCCATTACGCTAACTGCTGGTTCCCTCATTGTGGTTTTGATCTGCATTTTTTTTACAATACAAAAAGCTCTTTGCCAAAGCTATCTTTGAGAAAGACATTGATAGAAATAATTTAAACTTTAGTTAAACTATGAAAAATGTTTCATTTAGGAGAATAAAGACTTTAGTTGCTGCCTAGCTAAGAGAGAGAAGCACCTGTCTCCTATTAACACAGTATTTCAAATAGCAGTCATAAAGTGGAACAGAATTTTATTCATATGTGTTGCAGGATAGGAAGACATCCAGCACACCCTAGACAAATATTTTGAGAATTCTGTGTTTGAGGTATTGTGTAATAACAGAACACTTAACAAAATATCCAAAATTGAAAGTCCCTGTTCTCAAGGATTTGGCATCCTAATAGAAGAGACAATAAATAAGTAAAAAGATTATTGTTAATGAATAAAATAAATGGTAGGGGGACCAGAAGTTGGCGTAATGGCTATGTCACTGGACTCCCATGTAGTTGACTGTGGTTCGAGTCCCAGACCTGCTGGCTTAAACTCATGCTGGGCACGTGTGTGTGCGTGCCCAAGATCCTGAAAGGAGGATGGAGGACAAAGAATTTTGACGTGGCCACCCCCCCGGGGGGTTATTTCTCACTTTCTGTCTCTCTGCCTCTGTCTCTGGTGAGTGCATGTACCCTATAGCAAAAACCTCTCCAGAAAAAGAAAAAAAAAAAAAAAAAAAAGAAATGGTTGGAAACTCTGAAGAGAATATTGGTGGAGAGACTCTACAAAGAGATGATATTGAATCCTATTGAATTTATATTTGAAGACTTATAAGGAGGATGTGATATAAAACTTTAGTGCCAGGGCTGACATGATAGGTCAGCAACAGAAGAGAAGCAGGCAAATAGCATGCGCACATGTGCATTAGGGTGTGTGATGAGAAAGCTTGGAGTATCAGAAGTACTTGAAAACTGGTAGAAGTACTGTTTGGAGAACACAGAAAAGTTTAAACTCATGCCGAGCACGTGTGCGTGCGCGCCCAATATTCCGAAAGGAGAATGGAGGAGAAGGGAATGCGGTGCGGCCATCCCCTCTGGGGGGTGATTTCTTGCTTTTTGTGTCTTTCTGTCTTTCTGGCGAGCGCATGCGCCCTATAGCAAAAAAAAAAAAAAAAAAAAAAAAAAAAAAAAAAAAAAAAAGTTTTAGGCCTAGATACTCAATTGACCCTCAAATGAAACAAAACAAAACAACAACAAACAAAACAGATTTTATTTTTTGTGTAGAATAAATGAAGAGCTTAGCTATGTTCAATTAATCCTTTGCTAAAGCAATATGGCATCAATGAGAGGAATGCTGTATAAAACCAGAACAGATCTGCAGTGAATTCTCTTACTCATCTTTAAATACTGCTTTTGGAGGTCCCTTCTGTATGGTCCCTGAACTTTGGATAATACCATATTTTCCTATGACTGTGTTAAAAGATGAGCTTGAAATTGTTCCAAGCTGTGAAACCACTTTCATGTCTGGTTCTTCAGACTGGCAAATAAAACAAAAATCAGTATGCTAGATTGCATTCAATTTCCTCTAATGCCAAGATTACTGGGCTAGTAAAAAGAAGTTAGTTCAGCATACTGGTAAGCAGAACCTTAGGTCTGAAAATGTAGGGAATACTTATATAACTCATACATTAAGAAACTGCTTATTTATTTAGAATGAGGTGATTCCTTTTTTTTCAGGAGGTCTTGGCCCAAGGGCATGTGCTCTCACTGGAGAGAGAGAGACAGAGAGCAAGAGGGAAAATGAGAAATCACGCCCCAGCAGGGATGGCCTCACCACAATCCCTTCTCCTCCACTCTCTTCCCGGGATCTTGAGCACACATGCACATGCAGAGCAGATACTCTAACAGTCAATCCATAATCTAGGCATACAGTCCTCCCCTAAACGTACTCCCGAGACGGCAATGCCCAAACTGACTGTGGATCCCGCACACTGAAAGCATTCAGCATCTGTCAGACTAGGTCTCTAAATGAACGCATGGAACTGAATCCAATCCTCTTCTTGGATTCAACTTCAACTCTTATGAGAGCTAAGCTATTACATTAAAATGTGTATACAGTGAAAGGGTTTTTTAAAATATCTAGTTATTTATTATGAAATATCGTAACTTACTCTCGCTTTAAAACTGTGAAGTGTGCCCAGCCACAGTGACAGAGCTGCTAAGAAGCTGGATCCGGAGGTCTGTGCTTGAATCCCGGTCCAATCTGAATGCTGAGTGCCCACATGCACTGGAGATCCCAGCAATTTGAGTGGCTGAGGCAGGAGGTTCATGAGCTCAAGGGTGGTCTGGGAAATATAATAAGACTATATATTCGGAAAAGCAAAGAAGCGACAAAAGGGCTGTTCATGGTGGCATTTACCTATGGTCCCAGCTGGATGACTGAGGCAGGAAGATTGCAACATAGCGAAAACTTCTTTTAAAAACAAGTGAGGACCAGCCGATGATGTAAGGAATACATTGCTGGATTCTCACGTAGTTGACTGCAGTTCAAGTCCCAGACCTGGTGGCTGAAAACCCATGCTGGGTGTGTGTGCATGCATGCCAAAATGCCAATAGGAGAACAGAGGAGAAGGGATTGTGGCATGGTTAGCCCCCGTGGCAGGAGAGGTGTGATTTCTTGCTTTCTCTCTGTCTCTCTGGCGAGCGCATGTGCCCTGTAGCCAAAAAACTCTCTTAAAAGAAAAAAAAAAAAAAAAAAAAAACTGTGAAGCACACAAAGCTGATGGTTTTCTTGAACTTTATTTCGTTCATGAAAGAGAGTTAGATAAAACATGTGCAAGAGAGACAGGCACACAAGACCAGCTCTTGTCATGCTGGGATTCTCTCTCCTGACTTTTCCAGTCAGCCAGGATCACGGGTGCTCAGATCCAGCTTATTTTAGGTGCCTTAATGGCTGTCAGCTAGGTGGGCCAGCACTTCACAGTGGTGTACTGTCTCTACGCAACCTTGTCTCTGGACTGAGGCGTGTTTTGTTTAGTTTTGTTTTATTGTGTTCACTGAAGTATCCCAAGTGCCTACACCAGTACCTGGAATGCAGTAGGTGTTTGATAAATACATACTGAGTTATAGAAAAGACTCAATGAATTCTCTACTTGGTCATCACACTGCAGTCATACTCACCTTTTTTTTCTGTTCTGAATATGCCAAACTCCTTCAGGTTTTCTGGGCTTTTACTATGTTCTTCCTCCTATTTGAAGTTTTGTCTGAACAGTTACCCCAAAAATAGTGTAGGTCTCTCAACAAACAGCAGTTTATCACTGAGGCTTCCTGAGTACAGAAATGAAAGGAGACGCTTCCTCCCTAGTTTCTGTTTTTCTTTTTCTCTTTTTTCTTCTCTTTCTTTTCTTTTTGATTTGTGCTTTTTTCAAATTTATTTTTTAGCAGCCAGAGAGCACATATGGCCAACAGAGACAGAGAGACAGAAAAAAGGAGAGTGAGGAAGAAAGCACTCCCTCCACAATGGGCCATGAACGCACTACTATCCTTTTTAACTTCTCCATCTTATCAGAATCTGAGGCATGAATGTACATGTGCCTGTAATGTTTTTCAAGCAGCAGAACTTAAAATTCAGTCCGTCATGTGGGGTGTGACTCCCTTAACCAATGCACTATGCAGCCAGCCCATTCCTGTAGACACACTTTAACTTACTACTTTATGTTGTATTATTCGTAGTATATGTAATGTGTACCATATTAGATTTTAAGTGTGTTGAGAGTACAGACTATGTCTGTATTCCTTACCATACTCTATTACTCAGAAGAGTTTTTAGGAAAGTCTAGATGTTAAAATATATTTGCTAGTTGCTTAACTAGTTTCTATGTCTTGGCACTTTGATCTCTGCCGATTATGCACTAGTAAACTTGCTTTCATGGAACTGACATAAAGAAAATGATCAAGGAACTATTTTCCCCCAAATGATTACAAAGTTCACGAAAGAAATTACTATAATACTATGATGAAGAATACAATGAGAGTCTATTTGGATTTATTGGTCACTGAAGAGCTCTGAATTATGACAGAAACAAAATCCATAAAGATGATGCAGCAGCTATATAGAAATGTGTGGCAGGAGCTTCATAGGAAGAGGAAACTCTTGTGTTAACATTCAACATCAAATAGCAAGCTGCATTTGAGGAACTGAAAGAATGGCCTGGGGTGAGGACAGAGATACAGGGAAAAGCCAGGTCAAATAAGGGATTATAGGAAGGAGTTTAGATATTATTGTAAGAATGAGGGAAACAACCAAAACAGGCATTACCTTTGCTTCAAGATTACTGCATGGTAATCCATAGTGTAAGCAACAGGTGAGAAGGAAAGGGACAGAGACAAACTGTTTCAGTAGTCTGGTAACTGGATTAGAATGAGGACAGTGGAGAAATTGAGGAGAGTCTGGGTTCAAGATACAATTTAGAGACTGAATTGACATAAAGCATACTGCTGGGATGTTCTTAAATAATTATGCTGTTGTATAATGTATCATTTAAGTGGTACACTGTTGAAAATAAAATGAGATAGTATTTATAATTACTCATGAACAATGAGGAATTTTAAAGATGATTGTCACCTTCTCTTTTTTAATAATTGTAATTTTTTATAGAAATGGAGGGGATTTGGGAAGGAAAAAGGCAATGAAGTATTGGGTAAAATGTATTGTTTAGGCAATCAGTTTAGGAGATCTGAATGTGCAAAAATATGAGATGGGCAGAATATGGCAGACTTCAGATCTGCCAAAACATTCAGATACATCCTAAAGTTTATCAAAGTATAAAATATATGAGCTACTCATTATACACTATCATTAATTATTAACCTGTAGGGGTACAGATTCATTGCATTTACCCAGCATAGTCTAGCTGAGAATAACACATTAAAAATATAGTATAGTTTTCTGGTTGCTGAAATTAACATTTTAAAAGTCAGCAGTTTAATCTCCCTATAGTTCTAAAATGAATCATGATTCTTTTTTATAAATATTTAGAAATGCTTTAAAGAAAATTGGAGACAAAGAATTTGTTTTGCTAAGTTGCTTTTGAAAAAGCAAAGGGATTGATGGCAAACCTTATTTATACACTAATAACTACCAGAATAGAAAATATTGATGAGTTTTTTACATAACTTGAATATAAATGCCCAAGGAGACTCAGAAAATCCCTGCATCTATTTACTCTAGATTGGATCTGAAAGTCTATTTCCAACCAATTTCTCAACATTATTACTAGTGAAATATAAAGCCAGGATTACTGACCTAAGTGGATCATCAGATTTAGAAAAACCTATATATCATATAACTTTGAATACAGATTACCAGGCAAGTGACTGTTATTTTGAGTTCAGTCAAGTTTGATAGGGTTTTTATGACTGGTCCAAGAAATGAATTACTGAAGTTCATCTTTACAGAGAATCTGTTCACTGCAGCATTAATGTGAAAGCCAGATTGAAAATTCATATCCCTAGCAGGTACAGTAAATGGAATTTCCCCCATAGATTAGAAAATGGAATTATTATTAAGAACTGTTTACATTTAAAAAATTGTTCTGATGTAAGAGCTCTGATATAACAAGGCTTATCTACTTATTTATGTTTTACCTCCCTACGTTTTGATCATTGTTTAAATGCATAACAGTATGCACACCAGCTGTCCTGATGCATGGGCTTACTGCAGATACGATACAGTTAATGAAAAGATGGCATAGGACTAAAAAGACACATAAGGATTTATGAATCAACAAGAAATCCTGAAATACTAAGCGCAGAAAAAGATAGTTGGCTAATCTAAGGCACATATTTCCACTTAATTTTGCTATCTAAAATGAAAATTTGTATTATGCTTAGAGGATTATAGTTTCAAATGTTTCTATTTTTCCTTTTACGTTTGGAACCTTTCAGTTCCTCTGCATGGCTGAATAGGTTTACATAGAGAATATCTTTCCAAAGTTAATGTAAGCCAAACTTCTTAATATTTTTTTTCACTTTTTATTTAAGAAAAAGATAAGACTGTCCTCACAACCTGATGGTTAAAGGAGCTAAGACCCAACATGACTGACTGAGGTTTGAATCCAGGCATAAAGACTTGAAGAACATAATGAGCATATGTGCCCGTGTGCCCAAAATCCCAAGAAGATGAAGAAATGCAATATAAAGGATCACACCATTATCATGTCCATTAGGAGGTGATTTCCCTATTTCTCTCTGGGGAGTGCCAGATATATTTTAATAAATATAGTTTAGAGAACATATGTATACATTTCTACTGATATAATTGCTAAATATTAGGTAACTTGAAAAATATAAAAAAGATGCAGAAGAATGCACAAATCATAATCATAAAGATGGAATGCTTTTTATAAACTGAACATATTCATTTGACCAGGACCAATATCAAAAAATAAAATTACCAGGATTCCCTTGCAAGTAATCCACATAACAGAGTTAATCACTTTTTTTAACTTATAACACAGTGAGGCTATTTATGTTGTTTATTAATTTTTGCTTTTGTTTTCAAGCTACAGGCATCATACTCCCTAGCAAAATACATCACAAAGTACAGAAATCAAAATAATACGGTACTTGCGTTATATAGACCAGTGGAACACAGTATAGAAGCCCTCAAAAATTCCACATATATACAATGGGGTCTTCAATAATTTTTTAAAGACATGAATTAAAGTCTGAGTTTATTTTGTTGCCCCAAATTTTGAAATCTTTGCACAATATTTTCCATGATATATATTTTCAATTAACTTTTTGATGACCTCTAATATGGCCAACCAATCTCCAATAATGGTGCTAGACATTCACAACTGGAGAAAAAATAGCTCCTTCAACATACGATGTTGTGAAAATTTAATACACACATGTAAAAGAATGACATTGGAATCGCATCTTACATCACACACAAAAATAAACTCAGAATGGATTAAAGACTTAGATATAAGAGCTGAAGCTGTAAAACTCATTGAAGAAAACAGGGGTCACCTTTTAAAAAATTTATGATGGGATATGTGTGTGTACACTTAAGAGTGAGTTGAGACCAGCAGTTAGCGTAATGGCTATGTTGCTGGACTCCCATGTAGTCGACCGCGGTTCGCGTCCCAGACCCAGTGGCTTAAAACTCACGCCGGGCCCATGTGCGTGCATGCCCAAGATCCCAAGAGGAGAATGGAGGAGAAGGGATTGCCATGTGACCATCCCCCTGGGGGAGTGATTTCTCGCTTTCTGTCTCTCTGTCTCTCTCTGTCTGGCGACCTCACACGCCCTATAGCAAAAACCTCTCAAAAAAAAAAAAAAAAAAAAAAACCTGAAAAATAGAGACAGAGAGAAGTATCCTCCAGAGAGTCCGATCACATTGTTTTCCCCTTTCTTCAGTTCTCCAACCTGTCAGATATTGGGCACTAGCACACATACCTTACATGTTTCAGACCGACTAGGTTAGGGATTCAAACTATGGTCACTATGTAAGATCCTGTTTCTCTTGATCAGTGTATTACCACTTTGACACAAATTTGATCTGGAGACTAGTATCTTAATGTTGTTCTTGGCAATAATTTCATGACTGTTCCAACAAAATCACAGACTACAAGACAAAAACAAATAGAACTTAATCAAACTATAAAGCTTTTGCCTAGTGAAGCACATTCAATGAAATGAAGAGGCAACCCATGAAATGGAAGAAACTATTTTTAATTCATAGATATGATGAGTGTTAATCTCCAAAATATGAGATAAGGAAATCTAATAACTCAATAGATGAAAATCTCACTAAAAAGCAGGCAAAGGACACAAATAGACATTTCTCCAAAAAAGACATACGGATGCACAATAGGTTCAAGAAAAATCATTTGACATCACTAATCATCATGACAATGGAAGCCAAAATTAGAATAAGGTATAATCTCACACTTCTTAGAACATGCATTATAAAAAGAATAATATAAGTGTTGGTGATAATGTGGAGAAGTGGAAACACACACTGCAGGTGGAAATGGAAAATGGCATAGCCACTGTAGAACACAATATGAATCTAGCAACCCTAGTTCTAGGTTTTTACCTAAAAATAATTGAAATCAGAATCTCAAAGATATACTAATATTTCTTTTGTTTTTGAATTGTATATAAATGGGCTCTTACAGGATGAATGATTTTGGATATGACTTCCTTTATGCAACATGATACTTGTGAAATTTATTCATAATAGGGAGGGAAGTTAGGTATGCTAATTCTCATTGGATCTACCTAAAGGATAGGCGAATGCTCAGTCAGAGAAGTGCTTGCATGTCTATGTTTATTGTGGCATTATTCACGATTGCTAAGATAAAATCAACCCAAATGTCCATGAACAGATGAATGAATTGTAAAAGTGTGGCACATATACTCTATACTGTTCAGTCATAAAAAAACAAGACCCTGGCGTTTGATAGAAAGTGGACAAACGTAAAAGATTTATTGTGGGATGAAGCAAGCCAGGCTATGAAAGAGAGACATTTTATGTCTTTACTTAACATATACCAACTTTCCACATGCTATAGTAAAGACTGAAATGTTGGAGGACATAAAAGCATCAAAAATAATTATGGATACTGGAGACAATAACAAAAAATTAAACATACATGGAGTTCAGCAATTTCATCTAGACAAATACTCCCAAAAATGAAAACATATTTCCACTGAAAATCTCATATACAAGTGTTCATAGCAACATTATTATAGTCTTTAAAAGGGGAGGATGTTCAACAATGAAAGAACAGAAAAACAAAACTTGTCATATGTACACATTGGGATATTATTTGGCAATAAAACAATATGAAGTCCTAATGATGCTACAAAATGGATAATCCTTGAAAACATGCAAAAAGAGAGAAGATATTTACAAAAGACTAAATATTGTATTATTCCACTTACATGAAATTTTCATAATTGGCACATTCATACAGGTAAAAGTAGAAAAATGTCAACGTGAAAACAAAGCAACCAAAAAAAAATAGGTAAAATTTCAAAGTGAAAGTATGAAACAGTCATCATATGAAATAAACAACAGAACCAATCAATGTATCTAACTCTTAAAATTGCTCTACCTTCTTCTTGAAGGAAAGGAACTTAGGGAAACAATATATATACAGGTAAGCACTTTTATATAAAAAGAGAAGAGTTGTTTTCTGAGATTGTGACATGCAGTTTTAGTAAAACAGTAGACAAAAATGTGGTCTCAAAAATGGAACCAGCAGATGGCGTAGTGATTGTGTCACTGAACTCCCACATGGCTAACTGTGGTTGGAGTCCCATACCTGGTAGCTTGAAAGTCATGCTGAGCCCATGTGCATGTGTGCCCAAGATACTGGGAGGAGAGTGGAGAAGAAAGAATTGCAGCATGGCCATCCTCCTGAGGGGGGATGATTTCTCACTATCCCTTTCACCCTTTTTGTCTCTCTGTCTCTCTTCCAGGATTGCACATCCCCTAAGGCAAAAAACTTTTACCAAAAAAAAAAATTATTTATGAAATCAAATTGCATGAAAATAGTGCTTTAGTTTTTTTTTTTAAACTAAGTACATAAATAAGATACTCATAAGGGATGATGCTCACTGCAAAATAGTGGAGTTATGTTTTATAGATTAGATTATGAAAAGCAAGAAATTTAGAAATTTGCAAGTCATTTGAGCTGTATTAATAATAGATTTTAAAGTGCTCTCTTTGTAGTTTTTTTTTTTTTTCAGTGCAAATACAACTGATTTATACATGTATTTTTTTTTCCAGTTTAAATACAACTGACTCATAATGCTAAAGCTTGAGCCATATGTATATTCATGGTACAAGGTTCTTCCTCTTTCACAATTCCATATATTGTCTATTATTTTTCATTTTCTTTTAAGAGTTATGTAAATTTAGTAGATAAGGAAAAGCATTTCAGCAGAAACATATTTAATGTCATTTAGGGAAATAGCAGCCTCTTTGGAAATGAGTAAGAATGAACATAAAAAAACATAAAAATTATAACAGTATGCTAATGTTTATAGTATATGAAAATACAATTACCTATTACATTAAAATAGATCCATGCAACTGGAAAATGAAAAAAATTACCACATTTGCCTCATACTCCTCTTTGTTTAAATAATGAAGATGCAGGGCAGTAGTGTGAATAAATGAATATGGGCTTTATAATCTGACAGACTAGAGTTTATTTCTGCCTAGCATTCATAGATTGTAAAACCTTTGGAAGTGTTCTTAACCATTGTAAGTTTATTCTCCCATCAATAAAAGTAAAAAAAGTAACATCAACCTCTCAGGATTATCCAAAACATCAAATGAAACAAAATGATAAAATAGGTGTTTAGTGAAAACATCTAGCCATTAGCTAACTTTTCTCATCAAAGAGGAAAGAGAAAACAATGCCTGAAAAGTATAGTCCATTCTACTATAGCATCTGTTTTGGATGTCCAAATTTATCCCAATGCAACTGATACTTGGGGAACATTTGAGCATATAGTAAATTTCAACCTTGCTTTTACAAAATGCCAGTCACTAAAAACCAGCAACTGAATGCAGAAAACTGTACTAGACTACCTGAACTGGACTGCAGAGAAATACATATATACCAAACAAAGCACACTCTGTGTATGTGTGTGAGAGAGATGAGCCACTCCCATCCATATCTGGTACTATGACTTTCTGTCTGATCTCAAACAACCCTCCTTCTACCAACTCACAAATTTCATAAGCAAATCTCAGGTCTTTTTCAAGGTAAAGCATTATATTCACTGTAGTATTTGTACATTTCCTAACCATTTGAAATGTATATTTTTTAAAATATGTATCAGCGTCGAAGTTTCTGCATGTTGTGTCCCTTATCCCATTTTTTTCTATAAGGCATGTAGGTCTCAATTATGCTATTTTGCACAACACATTATTTTTTAGAATGCATAGGTTACAGTGTAGCAGGATTCACTTCGAAAGACTGTAACTATACATGTGTTTTCCCAGTTTCTTCTATGTTTAATATTTATTATATTTATTATAACAAATAAATAAATTATTTATTAATATTTATCAATGAGTAGATGCATCATGAAGTTATAAATGCATTAAATTTAGATAATTAGAAGATACTGATTTACCCATTTATGTCTTTGAACAATCCTCAAGTAGATACTTGTAAGTAATGACACCTGATTCTCATAGAATAGGATACTCCATCATTCAGAAAATTGAACACACAGAAACATCTTCAATAAACACATGTTTATGTTGGTTAAACTTCCTATAGCCACCCCTTGTAAAATAAAATATATGCATAAATCCATTACCGAGATTCCTCTTCAAGAAAGAACTTACGACTCAGCTGCAAAGAGGGTGGTCAGTAGACAGTCTTTCAGATGTCAGCTATTTCCGGATCAACCACAGCTGCAGAGGACTTTCTCAACAGATGTCACAGCCTTCCCAAAGCAGCTCTCATCTGTTGAATAAGCAAGATGAAAATATAGTTGCCTGGCCACTCTGGCCCTATTCGAGACAATTCAATGGTCAATAAATGCTCACCAAATTAACAAAGAGTCAACTTTGTCAGGACTCTTTTGCAATCTGACTTCTTATTCTACCAAATCCTGACTCCTTTTACAAGAGTTAGTCAATAATAAACACATTACGCTCCCAACTCTATTTCAGAACACTCAGCCCTAAAGAATTCATGCTAGGACAGATAGACTCTTTGCTTGGAATCAAACTTGCTTTTACAGAATGTCTCAGAAAATAAACTCATGTAATGATTTATCTTAAAATTAGGTATTTAAGTTTATGATAGTAGGATTTGAGATTATTTCTTTTTTTTTTTTAACAAATAGTTCTATTTCCAAATACTCAGAATGATTTAGACATGTAATAACTTGCTTATAATGTTGAAGACTTCTTGTCATTGATTTTTATATTTTTCTTATTTGTTGTTGTCAGTAGTACTGAAAGTCAAAGTAAGTTTGATATGGGTTATAAAACTTTCTAAGAAAGCCAGTCTGGTAAATCTAACCCTATAACTTAAATACAAGATCAAGCACAAATACAGGCTGACTTGAGAGTCTTAAGCAGGGGAGAACAATTGCTAGAGGAATGCTTGAGGCTAAGGCTATGTATTAGAAACAATTCACACCAAAAACAACACACGAATTTTTGTCAGTAGTTTCAAAATTCTTTTTGAGTTGCATTCTGACAAATAAAGAAACGTTTTGTTTTTCCATCCAAATAAAATGCCTGCAGATCAGTTTTCTTCTGGTTTTCAGGCAAGTCTGATGCCTGCTAGAAAACTTCCTGTGAAGTGTAACTATTTTCTTATTACTGACTTTTCTTTAGAATGAGTTTCCATTTTATCATTCATCTTGTAAGTGAGACAGACTAGTAAATAAACAATTAAAGTTGTGATACATTTTCTATTGGGTATTATAGAAAGACAGTGGAGAAGCATATTTGAGTGGTATGTTAAATAAATACAACACAAGGACTACCATAAAATTGTAGTTTTTTGTTCTTTTGTTTTTCTGTCATGCCATTAAATTTTATACAGGGAAGATAATCTTATCCTGCCGTGAGCTCTCAAGCCCATACCTTTTCTGTTTCACTCTTAGGTGATAAACAGGCCCATCATCATTTGAAGTCAGAAAGTGTCAATTAAAAATTTAGAATATCTACCCCCATGTCATAATTAAAACTCAACCAAGCATTATATAGATTTTTTACCTTCTCCTACTCGAGTGTGCTTCAGGCTGAAAGCCAGTTGTGGGGAAAAAAAAAAAAAAAAAAAAAAAAAAAGGCACATGGCTTGTTTTTTCTGTTTCTTGCCTTGTTTCTTCCAGCTTTCTTAAGTCCCTCCAGCACTAACATTTGGAGAGCAGGGAAAGAAAAAGGGAAGGTTAAAGTCTCATGAGAGCTAAAAGTTTTCTAAGTGGATTTTGCCCTTTCTGATAGTGGTAGATATTTAAAGATGGAGTTCTATTTCTTGTGGGAATTTTTCTGCGCTCTATATAGGTTGCTGCTTGACTTAACTCTCTTGCAAATTCCTTTAGTTTAGATACCTAAAACCCAGTAACTTTCTGTGAAGTTCTCTAGATCCATGTGTACAAATCTGTTGGAAAACACTCAAGATAATCCCACACTGTCTGTCTTTCCCACAGGGACCTTATCTACTTTCAGGGGAAAAAACATAGATCCTTTATCCAAACTCTGTGAGTGCATAGTGAACTCAAGTAACAGCACTTGGCTGGTTCCTCCATCAGGGAAGTTGGTCAGCCTTTCTTTACTTTCACTCTTTCCTTAGGCAGGTGCCCAGATCAGGGTCCATCCAAAAATCTCAAGTATTAATTTGGCACATTTTCTGCTCCTCCTAACCCTTACAGAAAACACATTTCAAAGCTTTTCAAGAGTGCTAAAAGCACAGAGATTAAAATAGGTAAAGATATGAAAACCCATAAGAATGTAAAGCTTTTGATAACTTCTCTGTAAGTTACTGTCTTCCCTGTAAGGCACTCACTCTTCTGCATTATCTTAAATCTAGCTCTAGATTTCAGCCCTATCCCAGCTTAGTTCACACCACGAAATGCCTGGACACACATCTAGTATGATTGGTACTGTGGAGTACAAAAGGGAGAGTGCATGACATATGACATTTTATAGATTATAGAAAAAGTCTTAAAAGTGTATCGAGGTTGCTCTTACTATTGTGATTGTGTAATAGTTCATAGAATAGATTAAAAAACTACTCTGGGTGGGGGTGGGGCAACAGGTAGAGCGGTGGTTAAAGTGCTAGACTCTCACTTGAGTTTCAGACCTGGGGGCTTGAAAAATGACTCGAAGTGTGTGTGTGTATGTGTGTGTGTGTGTGTGTGTGTGTGTATGCCCAACATCTCCAGAGGAGAATGGGGGAGAAGGGCTTGCAGTATGGCCATCCTCCCTGAAGAGTGATTTCTTGCTTCCCTCTCATTCTCTTTCTCTTTCTGTCCTATTGGCAAAAATAAATAAGTAAATAAATAAATAACTTTTAAAAAAACTGTACAGATATAGAATAATTTAATATTCAAATATTCTAATATACCATAATACTAATAGAAACCTAATATTCATATTATCAGAAGTGAGATTTGATGAACACAAAAGCAAACAAGATAACAAATTTTCTTGTCTATAAATAATGAAGTTGGAATTTTGTAGCTTTGTGTCCATTATGCATTGTCCGGGATCTCAGTTTTTCACTAGCTATTGACTAAAGGACTATCTCAGTTCTAAATTACTGGGACTTCTTTATAGGGCTACTTAGAAACACGATAACTGGCTTCCATCAGAGTAAGCAAGTAAGAGAGCAATAGGTGGGAGCAAGAGAGAAACCAGAATCTTCTCGACCTACTTTTAGGAATGACACCCATCATTTTTTTTTTTTTTTTTTTTTTTTTTTTTGACACTCATCACTTTTATCACTCTACTTACTAGAAGTAAATCAATAGGTCTGGTACTCATGCAATGGGAAGAGATTACAAAAAAGCATGAATACCATAAGATGAGAATTCTTGGAAGCCCTTTTGGAAACAGACTGCCACTTTTCCCTCTCTGTTTTGATATTCTTTGATCCCGTGACTATTTGATATCTTTCGATGATAGAGCATCTACCAATAAATTAGTACTGTCATGAATTTTATTTACATCAGTGCTGAAACTCCTATTCCCACCTTTTGTTATTTAAGAAAAGTTTCAATTAGAAGAGTTACAAGTTTTCTAGTTCCTTCTTTTGTTAACCAATTGAAATAAGTCAGTGAGAAAAAAAAAATCATATTTTGGGGCCAGCAGGTGGCAATGTGATTAAGGCACTGGGTTCCCACATGGCAAATTAAAAAAAAAAAAAAAGTCATACGTTACACAAACCCTTTAAAAATAGGTACTTCTATTCCAGCCAAATCATACTAGATATAAACATGAGAATCTAAGCAAACATCAAATAAACCAAAACTAAAACAGACGAAAATGCAGAAAAGCGAAAGGATGATACCGTTCTGCCTACTCTATCAGTATGTTAGGCTTCAGAAAAGAGAAAAATCAGTGAAAGTAAAAGGAGAAATTCTGGAAGTACATGCAGAAGAGAAACTCAGAAGATTTGAAAACTGATTATGAAATAAAGAATCCAAGTTTCCAAAGAAAGAATAGTTTTATGTACAAATGTAACTGAGTCTCGGCTCATCTTGACTATGCAAGCTTTGATGATTGAAAATTTAAGTCATCCAACAAAATAGCACATTACTTTGCCATTTTGGACATGTGAATCTAACAATTTTTGTGTGTAAGAAAACTGAAATTTCAAATGTGGAACAATGAAAATTTTGCTGTCTTTAATCTTTAAAATTCAGGTGGTAAATTTTTACTTCTATGAACTTTTTGAAAAATAACTATGACTATATTCCTAATTTAGAAGAGAATACATAATTTTTATATACTAAATTAGTTATTAGTCAACAGATTCATTATCACAAGATAAATGAGCAAATTCAAATTTTCATGATAATAGTCCTACAAGTTTAATTAAATAAACACAATTTTCCTTAAAAGAGTAATAAATATGATTTCTTTTAAATATATATCTCTACAGTTTCAAAGTTATTATTTATGATTTAAATTTTTTTCATGAAGTTTTTGCTGTAGGGTATGTGTGCTTGCTGAAGAGAGACAGAGATAGAAGGAAAATGAAAAATCACCCCATAGAGAAGATGGTCATGCTGCAATCCCTTCTCCTCCTCTTTCCTCTCAGGATTTTGGGCATGTGTGTACACATGCCTGGCATGATTTTCAAGCCACCAGGTCTGGACTCAAGCAGCGCAGCCATCCATGTGGGATCCAGCCTCCTTAACTTCCATGCAACTTGCTGACCCCAAAAGTTTTTATTTATCTATTTATTTTTAGAATTTTGCCATATGGTACGTTTGCTCACTGAAGAGAGACAGACAGAGGGAAAGGGAGAAATCAAACCCCCAGACCAGGTGAGTGGGCACACCACACAATCCCTTCTTTGTTCTCCTCTGGGGATTTTGGGCATGCACCCTGTGTGATTTTCAAACTGCCAGGTCCAGGACTCAATCTGGGGTCAGCCATGTGGCAGTTCAGTACCCTAACCTCCACCAACTGCTGGCCCAAAGTTATTATTTACTAATTATTGGATGTTAGCTGATATAACGCCTTCTCAATATCACAAGAAAATATTCACCTTTTAAAGTAAACAGATAGTAACATAACTGTATGATGAAAATACACAAAAATATACATTAATGTTATTTTTGATGATTTCTTCAAATATTTTGTTCAAATCATGAGAACTAAGCTTTAGTGCTTTGCATTTTAATGAAGACTTTTGTCCACAACTTCTTTACACAGTCTATTATTAAGAGCTACTAAAATTTGGTGCCAATTATTTAACTACAATTTCAACAGTGGCACATCCATGTTTATTGCAGATTACTCACAATTGCTAAACCAAAGAACCAATCTTTGTTTCCAGAAATGACTTCTGGGTTGAAAAACTGTGGCATACATATATACTATGCAATATCACTCATCTGTAAGAAACGATGAGACACTATCACTTCATTCAAAGTTGATGGATATAGAAGACTTAATGTTGGAAAACAAGAGCTATACTTTGAAAGATATGCACTGTATAGCCCCCACTCAATTTGTGCCAAATATCTGCACTCTATGGCAGAAATGGAAAGACCTGTAGATATGACAGTAGAGAGAATAAGTGTAGATACCAGAGACTGTGAGGGAGGGGTGTAGATGTTAGAGAGTGGGTAGTCAAGGGTGGATGTGAGGTGCAAAGGGAAGAAACATTTAACAGATAAAAAAAAATGTGAAGTTCTCTGTTGAATAATTATGTATATGGTACACATCATGATGGGGACTTTATGTAAAATGTGAAATTAATCTGAAAAT
Organism: Tupaia tana; assembly: GCA_026018925.1. Classification (NCBI taxonomy): domain Eukaryota; kingdom Metazoa; phylum Chordata; class Mammalia; order Scandentia; family Tupaiidae; genus Tupaia; species Tupaia tana. The sequence goes on along the minus strand of JAKSZU010000001.1, from coordinate 195,373,487 downwards.
AAAAAAATAAATTATAAAAAAAAGGAAAGAACCAAGTCTATGGCCAAAGAGGAAGCTCTGCAGAGGACATGAATTTGGGAAAGAAAAATTGCATTGATTAGAAATAAGAGGGAACAAAGTATTAGACCATGTAGTAGAATACCTAGCCTGGCATTTTATTGGCAGAAAATGATAAGTAATTTTAGTTACGATTATGTTTCCCTTTTAATTGAGGTAGCTAATGTACTCTCTCTCTTTCTAATACATAATATAATGTATATGTAGCAAAAGACTAAATGTATGATTAAATGTTTTTACAGATCCAGAAGCATCATAGCTCAGGTGTTGTTAACACGGCTGAAATGTATTTGCTGGTGTGCAAATTATAGCAAGGTCACAATACCACATTTTGAAATAATTATATGCATGTTGGAATAATTTGAGCATTGTCTTTCTCATGAACATCTGATCTCAACAGGTCCCTCTGAGGAGTATATATTCCATTCTGGGTCACACCTGCCAAGCCTTCCACATCAAAACCTGTGCACCTGCCTCTGGTCCATCTCCCAGATAGTACATTTTTAACACATCATCTGCCAGGGGGAGAAAGATCACATAACAGAAGCTCGCTTCAAATGAAAGATTTTCTGCTGAGAGATTTGGGAATTGTGCTGCCAGGCTGGCAGATGATATGGAAGCATAAATCTGAACCCTATTCTTTTATGCCATCCGGTTTGAGACACTTTTATTACTTCAACCCTGAGTTCTATCCATATATCTATGTATTAAGTTAATTTACATAAATAAGGTTCAAACTTTTTAATTAAGAAACTTTTTCAGTCAGACTTAGAAATAATCTTTGTACAAAGAATTGATTAGATATTGCAAACTGTTTGCATATTTTGTGATCACACATTTCATAAATTCTTCTATACATAAATCTCATTCCTAATAATTTTATGAATATAAGCCAACATTACAGTGATATTTCTATTATTATTTGATACAGAGGTTTTAATTAAAAACATGGCAATATTACTAAATGTCTAGATGTACAAATGTAATCACCTTATTTTTTTTTTTTTTTTTTTTTTTGAGAGGTTTTTTGCTATAGGGCGCGTGCGCTCGCCAGACAGACAGAGAGAGACATAGAGACAGAAAGCGAGAAATCACCCCCCAGGGGGGATGGTCACGCCGCAATCCCTTCTCCTCCATTCTCCTCTCGGGATCTTGGGCACGCACGCACACGCGCCCGGCGTGAGTTGTAAGCCACCGGGTCCGAGACGCGAACCGCGGTCGACTACGTGGGAGTCCAGCGACATAGCCATTACACTAACTGCTGGTTCCCAAATGTAATCACCTTATTAAAGAAATAAATACTAAAAGTTAACATAGGGATTGTTTGAATGATGATATAGCCCGTGTGTTTAACTATAACTAGTCAAAATGTTTCTTCTTATTGGTCCGTAATTTTCCTGCTGAGGTCCATGTTAAGACCAAACCATTTTTTATCCTCTAATAACCCAAAGATTACATAGTTATCCTACTAAACATGTCATTATTACTTGTATTCATTAAACCTGTTACCCTAGTCCGTGTCTTTTCTAAAATAGTAAAAATAATCGAGAAATTGGGACCAGCAGTTTGCATAATGGCTATGCCGCTGGACTCCCATGGAGTCGACCACGGTTCGAGGCCTAGACCCAGTGGCTTAAACTCAGGCGGGGTGCATGTGCATGTATGTCCAAGATCCTGAGAGGAGAATGGAGAAGAAGGGATTGCAATGTAGCCATCCCCTGTAGGGGGTGATTTCTCGCTTTCTGTCTTTCTGTCTTTCTCTTTCTGGTGAGCGCACACACCTATAGCAAAATACTCTCAAAAAAAAAGAAAATTGGAAAATTAGTGAAGCAATACTAAAACCCAATTTTAAAATTATAAACAAGATCATTGAAATTGCATTTGAGTCTCCTTAAACAATGAGCAATCATTATTTTTGGTCATCAAGGTAGAGTTATTACTAGAATTACATCATATGTAATTAGGGTGTGATTTTAATCCAAAGAAAATTAATCTGTAGTTCATTAGCAAGCACTAGTAAGTTTTACTTGGGGAATTAAGAAAGCTATCCTGGGATCATCAGATGGTGTAATGGTAATATTGCTAGACTTCCATGTAGTAGACCATGGTTGGAGTCCTGGACCTAGCAGGTTAAAACTAGTGCCGGGTACATGTATGCGCATGCCTGAAATCCTGAGAGAAGGGATTGCAGCATGGCCATAACCCTGATGGGTGATTTCTTGATTTCTGTCTCTCTGTCTCTGTCTCTTCAGCAAGTGCACCTACTCTATAGCAAAAATTTCTCTCTAGAACAAAAAAAAAAAGAAAAAGTAGAAGAAAGCTACCCAATTGTCAGGTGTACATATCACCCACCATGTACTCATGAGTCATCTATAAGTTTTATTTTTCAGATTGTAAATAACCCTGTGGGAAGAAGTTTCATAATTATGCTGATTTTATAAGAGCTAGTCAAACCTTTGGGTGGTTATATAAAGTGGATAAGGTATAAACCAGGGATTTTGCTTTCCTGACCTTGATTTATTTATTTATTTATTTATAGAATTATTTTATTTAGCTTTAGTTATTTATTTATTTTTATTTGACCAGAGAGGAACGGGGCTGGGTGGTGGGGGGAGGGAATGACAAAGCAAGCCACCAGGTTCGAAACTTGAACAGTGGTTGGCCATGTGGAAGTCCAGCGTCCTTAACCACCATGCCATCTGCCGGCCCCCTCACCTTGCTTTATTCATCCGTTTCCTCCTAAACTAGTGTCTCACTGCTTTTTGTCATATCAAACAGTTAGTTTGGGCCAGCCAAGCAACCAGGCAAAAACAGAACTGATGAAACTGAATCAATTTCCCAGATCTCTGTATGTGTGAGTTTGGGGTTGAAGTGGATAAAAGGTAAGAGCTTGCTATGTCAATTTTTCAAACTACAGAGTAAAAAGAAGCTTTCAGGAGGACTCTGGTCTGATATTGAATCCTGCAGGGTCTCCTTAGGTTACAGAGCACTAGCCTGCAAAAGCCATGAATAACAAATGAGACCAGCAAACCAAACTGTGACGCCTGTGGCTACTCCAGCTGGTCTCTTCCATCAGGGTCACTTTATGGGAGACAGTAAAGAACATGAGAAAAATTTAGGAGAAGCACACAATTTAGAAACTGATAGAACAGTTCAGATTGAAAGAATGCTGGACTCATAAACTAAAACTTTTCAAAGACCTTCTTTTTTTATTCTAAATGTGTCATTCTTCATTGTGATGATACAATGGATTTTTTACAGACCTCGTGACTGTGAAACTCAAGGTTTGCCTGACGTCTTAAATGAAGGTCTTAGAAGGGAAATAGTTCCAACAACACTCTTAGCTCCTGTTTTCAGTGGTAGGTATACTCTCTTTCATTTTTATCATGTGTCAGTATAAAAGCTTGTATCAATGATTCAGCCATTTATAAATTGACACATGTGACATATAAATACACAAATAAAGATATTATAGCTAGATAGATATGATGATTACATTTTTCACCTTAAATGGCTCTTAATAAGAATTTCAGCAAACAGAAAAGTAAAATCTAATTTTTATAACAATAAAATGGCAAAATTAAAATAGAATAAAACTCCAGTTTGACAGCTATAGAGAAATTTAATTTAGGTCATTTTCTTTTTTTCTGAATATGTTACTGCAGTAAGGCTGTAAAGGGTAACACTAAGCAAATTTCTCTCCCATGAAAAGTTTCTGTTTCCTGGAATATCTTACCTTAGACACATAATTATTATTCTGCAGATACAAGAAGTCAGGGTCCATATGTATAGCATTTGATTATCTAATTTATTCAGTGTAAGGTCCCTTAAATATACATTATGGAAGAGATTGAGACAGGTCCTGTTAGGTATAAATAGAAAAGCCCAATTTTCAAATATTTCATGATAAGATATAACTCCCGAAAATCATTTCAACTATGTACAAAGTGGTGCTGCAATGGAACATAATGAAACCATGGTCATCATGTGGGCTATAAAGATACATATGGGGTACCAGCAGTTAGCGTAATGGCTATGTCGCTGGATTCCCATGTAGTCGACCGCGGTTCGAGTCCCGGACCCGGTGGCTTAAACTCATACCGGGCACGTGTGCATGCGTGCCCAAGATCCTGAGAGGAGAATGGAGGAGAAGGGATTGCGGCGTGGCCATCCCCCCTTGTGAGGTGATTTCTCGCTTTCTGTCTCTCTGTCTCTCTCTGTCTGTCTGGCGAGCGCACGCGCCCTATAGCAAAAACCTCTTCAAAAAAAAAAAAAAGAAAAAAGAAAAGATACATAATACATATGCAAAATTTTCTGAAGGGAAAACACTATCTTTAACAAAGGACTAAATTAATACTAAAAAAATTATTTTTCAGTAAAATCAGTAGTAATTACGGTGATGAAATATATTCTTTATAAATCATTCATGGAAAAAGTAGTTTTCTATCCCTGTGTTTTGGCTACTTTGAGAGTTCCTGGAGAGGCTTGTTACTTCTGTGAAAGAAAATACACAATAGACATTATGTTGCTTGACAAGTAGTTTTGTCATCTTTATGTCAATAACTATATTTGCTTCCTCAGCTTATAGTATCCTTTCTGTGCTCTCAAGTTTTTGCCGCTTAAAATACAATTAACTGGCCCAGCCTACGTGGCACCATCCGCAGCATACTAACTGCAGCGCTGGCGGCCACCTGGCTCACAGCAGGTCTGCATTTCTGGCCTGGTCCACTTCAATAAGCTTGATTTGCACATGTGTGCTCAAAGTCTTTGAGTAGCTGGAGGAGGGCTGGAAGAAAGGGTCTTGGCATGATCAGAACCTCTCTCTATATCTACACACGTATGCACTCTCTGTAATGAATGAAATAAATAAACTTCCATAAAAAATACAGTTAACATGTGTCAAAGTAGCTGTTGCTATTTTATTTTTATGATCAGGAAAATATTTGAATAAAATTACATAGATCTCCATTGGCTAATATTGAGATATACTTATGTTATGAAGTGGCTATCTTTGAACAAACTCCCAAGTGTAGTTTCAGCTATTGTTGGTTTAATTCAAGTCCTCAGAAAAAAAAACTAAGGGTGGTTACAAAACACTAATTCTTAAGACCTCCTTCTACCTTACCATGTGTTGCCATTTTTTTTTTTTTTTTAGGTCTTAACACTCTGAAACTCTATCTTCAATAATACTCTCTGTAATGTTTTATGCTTCAGCTATTCTGCAACTCCTAGGACTGGAAAGACTTGCTCTTTTCTTTCATCTTCCCTGTGTTGCATACTTTTATATAGAACACCAAACTTAAAGCATTATCACCAAAGACAAAAGGGTTATCTCATTTTCTCTATAAGGTAACTCTGCAAGCTTGGTCTTGATCCATTGATAATATAAATAATGAATAGGTCTTAAAAATTAGGAAAATATTCTTTCAAGGAATTGCCCTGGCATTCAATGTCCTTGCATTACTGAATATTTCTATTTTTGAAAATTACACTTTTCTTTCTCAATCGTCTAGGAAAATTCCTAATCTTCTATTCAGAGAACATATCTTACTTTCCAAAAAAGTAATTCTCAGACCAGATGAGGAAAATATTTTCTAATTAAAAATTTCAAGGGGAAAACACAATAATAGTTATTTAAAAATATACAATTATTGCACATACAGACATGCAGTCTTTTTTGGAGAGTTTTTCTTTCCTTTTCTTTCTCTCTTTATTTATTTATTTATTTATTTATTTATTTATTTATTTATTTATTTTTATTTATTTATTTAATTTTTTTGCTATAGGTTGCATGCACTTGCCAGAAAGACAGAGACAGAGAGACAAAAAGCAAGAAATCACCCCCTGGGGAATGATCATACCACAATCCCTTCTCCTCCATTCTCCTCTCGAGATCTTGGGCACACACGTACATGCGCCTGGCATGAGTTGAAGCCATCCGGTCGACTACATGGGAGTCCAGCGATGTAGCCATTATGCCAACTGTTAGTCCCAAACACATGCAATCTTTATCCAGGGAATTATATTTTGAAAAAGTTATCAAACAGAAACATGTGTTAATATGGTATATATTCCTAGAGATTTTTAAATGAATTATTGATCATAATAAAGTCATAGAATATAATAAGCTTACCAATAAGAGAATAGGTAATTATGATTCAAATATTTACAAGAAAGTACCATATTATGAAAACTAATGGAATATACCAGTAAGTTCAAATTCTGGAGCCAAACTGCCTCCATAGTTGCAACCCTGTTGCTAACTATGTAGCACCAAATAAACACAACTTTTGTTTCTGAACTTCCTTCTCTCTATAATAGAATAAAGACAGTTACCACATTCTTTGGATTACAGGGCTTAAAAGACTTTATCCATGCCAATACTGCTATCAGTGCTTGGCATGAAGTATATAATTGAAAATCATTACCTTTTTTTTTTTTTTGGAGAGGTTTTTGCTACAGGGCACGTAAGTTCACCAGACAGACAAAGAGAGACGGAGAGATAGAAAGCAAGAAATCACCCCCGGGGGGATGGCCATGCCACAATCCCTTCTCCTCCATTCTCCCCTCGGGATCATGGGCACGCACGCACACGTGCCCGGCGTGAGTTTAAGCCACTGGGTCCGGGACTCGAACCACAGTTGACTACGTGGGAGTCCAGCGACATAGCCATTACGCTAACTGCTGGTCCCAGCTTTTTTTTTTTTTTTTAAGAGTATTTCTTTCTTCCGTGCACAATAAAGACAGAGAGACAAACACTCTACAATAGAAGTCTCATGCTCTGATCCACCTCAAGCCTCAGCCAACTGTTTTTATCATGGGTACACTTCCATTTCACATGTTCAGAAAGGTATAGATGCAAACCCAGAACCTTCCGAGGTGGACCAACCTCACAGAACATTTAGTTTTTGCTGCACAACCATCTGGCCCACATTTTGCTTTTGTTGTTATTGAATTTTAAAACTGGAGAAAACTTACATAAATACTGCTAGAAAATCTCAATCATATTGCTAAATTTAAAAAAATGCAAATCATAGAAAAATAATTAGAGAGACCAGCAGTTAGCATAATGGCTATGTCGCTGGACTCCCACGTAGTCAACTGCGGTTCGAGTCCCGGACTCGGTGGCTTAAACTCATGCCGGGCGTGTGTGCGTGCTTGTCCAAGATCCCGAGAGGAGAATGGAGGAGAAGGGATTACGGCGTGGCCATCCCCCCGGGGGATGATTTCTCGCTTTCTGTCTCTCTGTCTCTCTCTGTCTGTCTGGTGAGCGCACGCTCCCTATAGCAAAAAAACAAACAAACAAACAAACAAAAAACAAAACAAACAAAAAAAAAAACCTCTAAGAAAAATAATTAGAATGATACAATTTTCAATACATAAATGTATTTATTCAAAAATGTATATGTACACCATTTGATTTATTAAATGCATATAGAAAGGGCCAAGTTAACATAAAATATATCATGAACCATAGTCTGTAGCTGAGACAAGAAACAATGAGAATATGTTCATCAAGAATTTGAAGATGGACATTCACATAGTTTTGCTTAATGTAGTTTGGCTCTTTTGCCAGTGCATATTCACATATTAGTGCATTCATTTTTTTTTTTTTTTTTTTCTTTTTTTGGAGAGGTTTTTGCTATAGGGCGCGTGCGCTCGCCAGACAGACAGAGAGAGACAGAGAGACAGAAAGCAGGAAATCACCCCCCAGGGGGGATGGCCACGCCGCAATCCCTTCTCCTCCATTCTCCTCTCGGGATCCTGGGCACGCACGCACACGCGCCCGGCGTGAGTTTAAGCCGCCGGGTCCGGGACTCGAACCGCGGTCGACTACGTGGGAGTCCAGCGACATAGCCATTACACTAACTGCTGGTCCCTAGTGCATTCATTTTTAAAAAATAGAAAAGAAGTAAATTGAATTAGTTAAATATATGTTTGAGTGTTTTAATAAGATTATTTTTATTAATGTTCTAGAGAGAGAAGTTGATGATTCAGGTCACTGAATGTGCTGGTACGAAAACTTCAGTAACACTCATTTCTGAATCTTTCCTATCTTACAATTAAAATCTATTTACTCAAAAGAGAGAAATAGCACATAGTAAATGGTCTGTTGCTAGGATGCCAGATTGAACTAATGCAGAGAATGCTTAGAAAAATAGCACAAAAGCAGTTTCTATTTACACAGCATGGAATGTAGATATTCAAGCAGGGTCAGCTGACATAAAATGGATGCTTTGTAAAAAATGATTTTACACTTAAGTGAAATTGACAAGCAGTTTGTTTTTAGTTCTTTTTTTCAGTTTTGAAGAACATCTCTCTGAAAATTCAATTTTGATTCAGAGAAGCTCAAGTGACTATGTTATGAATCATGAGCCTACTCTTAAAAATGATATGTAACTTTATTTTAGGTACTCTTAAATTTGTGACTTTTTTATTTTTATTAAAGTTGAAAATAATATTTAGATGAAGAATATTTCAAAGCATTAATTGCAGTGTTTTTGCTATTTCCTTTGTTGAACTTCTGTCATTAATGGGTGATTCGGATTTTATTCAAATGAGATAAATTGCTTTTACAAAGAGATGCTAAACAACTATAAGACAGACTACAAATGGCATGCCTCTTATTACTCTTTTTCTGAATCATTGAAATTACTTTAAATGTCTTACGGGCACTTATTGAAACATTTGATATTCATTTGTGATACTATTTTATGTATTCTGACTCACTCCTACCAGATTTAATCAAGCATAAATAAATTTTTAAGATGCTCTAGAAAAAAAAAGATGCTATTTGATTACATCTTCCATTTTTTGCAGACTTTGTAGCGCTTGATAAGCATCTGTATATATGCATGTATCACACATGCACACACACACTTCCTTTACTTAACGTCTATCGAAAGATACCATCAAAATACATGTCTAAATGTGCAAAATGGAACTTGTTCATAGTTTAATTTTTATTTCAGCTTCAATGATATATTATGTGTAATAGCATTTATTTAATACACATGATTATCAATAGATTTAGGATCATTATCCACTACTTTTCTTGGTAATAAATATTAATATGATCAACACAATTTGATCTTTAGCACATTTAAAACGTTACTAGGTCAGATGTATTATTAAAAGAAATTATAAACACGAGGTTCACTGTATTAGTCTATTTGTATTAGACTTCCATAATGTTTTTCAGCTACAGACTAGGTAGCTGAAAGAGAAATTTATCTTCTTACAGTTCCAGATGCTGAAAGTCTGGGATCCGAGCTCTAACTTGTTGGATTCTCTCTGACTTGCAAACAGCCTTCTTCTTGATATGTGCCCATGTAGCTGTTCTTTGATGCCTGTGAGGAGAGAGAGAGAGAGAATTGTCTGATGTCTTTTCTTTTTTTTTTCTTTTTTTGGAGAGGTTTTTGCTATAGGGCGCGTGAGCTCGCCAGACAGACAGAGAGAGACAGAGAGATAGAAAGCAGGAAATCACCCCCCAGGGGGGATGGCCACGCCGCAATCCCTTCTCCTCCATTCTCCTCTCGGGATCTCGGGCACGCACGCACACGCGCCCGGCATGAGTTTAAGCCACCGGGTCCGGGACTCGAACAGTGGTCGACTACGTGGGAGTCCAGCAACATAGCCATTACGCTAACTGCTGGTCCCTGTCTGATGTCTTTTCTGAAAGTAAATAAATTTTATCTTGAGGTTACCAGTCATGGTTTTATCCAACCATGAGATATTTACCTTTCCAAATACTAGCAATATAGAGATTAGGGCTGCAATTTCTATTTTATGTTGAAATTTTCTATTTATTGACTCATTGGCATGCTGTCTTTAAATTTTTGGAACACATTTTACTCTAGGTACTCAAACATACTTAGATAAACTGATTTGATGAATTTTTTGCTCAATCCATCATCTGGAACCTCTAAGAGTTAGTGTATAATACATTTTAACCTTGAGTATGGGTCACAATTTTCTTTCTTTTTATATGTTACTTATTTTTAATTAAAAGTATCAAATATTTTTGATAATATGATATAAAAGTCTGAAATGTGATATATTTTGTTTTCAAGATTTTTGTTTATGCATTTTCCTAACCTGACATTTATTTCCCTTATATTGCTTTCTCTAAACTCACACTGTTCATCAGATTTTATCATTTTCATTTGTACTTTTTGGCATGGGAACTGAGAGGCTTGTCTTGTGTTGCCTGGGTTATTGGGCAACCAGTAGTTTGAAAGATGTGTATAGATGCTTTAAGCTGGCTGAACCATATGTTGTTTGAAAAAGGCATCTCAGTTTATAGTCAGTTCTCAAGTGTCTCCTGAATTTCATATTTTGTTGTCCTCTCTTGAGTCTCCTAATGTCTATAGTTATCAGTTACTCATGGAATTTTAAAGATATTTCTTAGCCCCATGAATCTCTCGTTTGCACTTCCATTTTCTTCCCATTAAATATCCGACTGATCTGCCAATCACTCCAAAAAGACTGGAAAACTAGCTTTTTCCTGTTGGTTTTAGGTAGAACCATTGGTTTTTATCCCATTTTAAGCTGAATAATCTACTTCTGGAAATTATGTACACTCCTGTCTCCCACTCTGAAACAAAAAGTTGTTGTGCTGGTAGAAACAGGAGGGTATGAGCAATATGATCAAAGACTCAATACAGTTTTGTTTGTTTGTTTTTTTCACAAAGCTATAAGAATGCTCTAAAAGTAAATTTCTTTCAAATTTTTATCCTGCATTTATCAGTTTCAAGTGCTCTTAATGGTTGTCCTAGAAAATGAAATTGCAGATTTACTTATTTTTTCACAGGTGAGAATTATATGATCTCCTTATTTTGCCTAATGAGAAGTTGAAAACTTCTACGCTGTTTGCTGAAAGTAATCCCTTTATTTTTAAAACATTGCTCTGTGGTCTAACACATGTTCTATCTGGAGAATGTTCCATGTTCACTGGAAAAAAATGTATGCTTCTGTTGAATAGAGTGATTTCTGTATGTCTGTAAGAAACATACAGATGTGCTGATAGTGTTCACGAAATACTCTGCTCATTGATCTTCTTGCTGTTATTCTAGCCATTATTGAAAATAGAATATTGAAGTCCCCTACTATTATTGGAGAAGTGTTATTTTCTCCTATAATTCTATTTTTGCTTAATGCTTTTTGGAGATCATTTTTATAATCATTAAGTCATCTTAGTGGATTAACCCTTCACATTATATAGCACCCTTCTTTGTCTCTTATAACCATTTTTGACTTAAAGTCTATTTTGTCTGAGGCTCACAGCTACATTAATCTCTTTTAGTTTTTACGTATAATGAATATTTCTTCCATTCTCTAACATTACCATATACACTGAAAGTTAGAGAATGGAAGTAATTGCATTTGCCATTTTGTTGTTTTCTACATGTCTTACAGCTTTTTATTCACTCTCCCTTTATATTGTTTCAGGAATGTGTTTTGATTCCTTTCTCATTTTTCTTCTGTGCATACACTCTACACATTTTCTTGCTGGTTATCATAGGAATTGTATATGACATTATAAAGTTATAATAAATTATTTTAAATTAATAACCAAAATAACTTCAATTACATATAAAACCTCTATTCCTTTTCATCTCTGTTCCCCTACTTTGCTATTGATGTAACAGATTACATATCTATATATCATATACATATTAACTTAAATTTGTATTATTTTATGCATTTGTCTTTTGCATAATGTAAAAAATAAGTTATCCATAAAAATTACAATGATTATTTATACACACACACACACACATATATTTGTGCACATGCTTCATCGCTGTCAGAAATCTTTATATTTTATGTTGCTTCAAGTTACTATCTAATGTTCTTTCATTTTAATTTTACTGTTTCTTTTTACATTTTTATAGATAATGTTTTTTTACATAACATAAAAATAATTTAAAATGAGGAGCCAGCAGGTGGCTTGTTGGCTAAGGTCATGGGCTCCTACATCATGGTCTGAGTCCCAGACCTAGAGCCTTTAAAATCACCCAGTGCACATGTGCATGCATGCCCAAAATCCCAGGAAGAGAATAGAGAAGGAATTGTGGTATGACAAACTCCCCAAGGGATGATTTCCCATGTTCCCTTTCTTTGTCTCTCTCTCTGGTGAGCACACATGCCCTATGACAAAAGCATATATATTTTTTTAAAGTGGAGTAACAGACAAAAATTACAATAAATTATATATATATATATATATATATATAGAGAGAGAGCATATATTTGTGTATATATTTATATATATATGTTTGTTCACAAACTTCTTTTTATCATAAAACTTCATAGTGTATGTTTTTTTCAAGTACTACCCAGCAATTTTCCATTGCAACTCCCTTTAGCAGTTCAGGATTCATTTAGCAGTTCTTATAGAGCAAGTCTACTGGAACTTAACTAACTCAGTTTCTGTATGTCTTAGGATGTCTTCTTTTTCCTTCATTTTTGATTGGTAGATTAGCTAGAAATATAGTTCTCAGTCGATAACATTTTGTTCTTTCAGTGCTTTAAATGTATCCTTGTACTTCCTCCTGGTTTACAAGGTTTAAGATGAGAAATTCACTGGAAGTCTTATTAAATATACCATGTATGTGATGAGTCACAGTTAACCTGATTTTCAAGATTTGTTCTTTGTCTTTAGATTTTGATAATGTGGTTATAATATGTCATACATTTTTCCTCAAATTTGGGAAGTTTTCAGCCATTATTTTTTCAAATATTCTTTCTTATCTATCCCTCCATTTTCTTCTTTTTTCTTTTTCTTGCATTCCCATAATGGCCTACCTGTCTTCTTAATGATTTCCCAGCAGTCCCTCAAACTCTGCTCACTTTTTGTGATTGCTTTTTTTCTGCTTCTCAGGTTCAATCATTTCAAATGAACTTTATTCAAACTAATAGATACTTTTTCTGCCTATTCAATTGTTCCCTTTTGCCACTCTAATGAAGTTTCTTATTTGTTTCTTTATTAATTTATGTTTTGTCGATATTCTCATTTTTGTTCATAATTTATTTTCTTACTTACTTTTGTTCTTTGTTCCTGTTTTTCTGTTTCCTTTAACTCTTTTAAAATATCTTTTTTTTTTTTTTTTTTTTGAGAGGTTTTTGCTATAGGGTGCGTGTGCTCGCCAGAAAGAGAGACAGAGAGACAAGAAGCGAGAAATTATCCCCCAGGGGGGTTGTCCACACCACAATCCCTTCTCCTCCATTCTCTCGGGGTCTTGGGCGTGCATGCACACATGCCCAGACTGAGTTTAAGCCACCGGGTCTGGGACTCAAACAGCGGTCGACTACATGGGAGTCCAGTGACATAGCCATTATGTCAACTGCTAGTCCCAAAATATCCTTTTAAAAAGTTTATTATTTATTGCTTCAGAGAGAGAGAGAGAGAGAGAGAGAGAGACAACCTCCACAGGGTCTTCAGGTTGTGATCAACCCTCAGCCTCAATTAGTACAGATTATAGGTACATAGCTAGCTTGTACAGGGAGACTCCAGGAAACAAATCCAGGACTTTGCCATGTGTGTTTTACATTACAGAACACTGCTTCCTGCTGCACCGCTATAGCTAACCATTCTCTTAGAATGTGAACATATTTAAGAAAGTGGTTTTAAAGAATTTTTCTAATATGTTCAGTGTTTCTTCAGACTGTTTTTGAAGATTTATTTTGTCACATTGAATGAGCCATGACTACTTGTTTCTTTGTATGGTTTACAATCTTTTGTTAAGAAATAGGCATTTAGGGACCAGCAATTGACTTAATGGTTAACATCATGGACTCACCCATAGCCAACCACAGTTCAATCCCAGACCCAGCAGCTTAAAACTCACATTTTGAGTTTGTGTGTATATGTGTGTGTGTGTGTTTGTGTGTGTGCGTGCCCAAAATCCTGAGAGGAGAATGGAGAAGAAGGGATTTCAGCATGGCCATTCCCCCTGAGGAGGGTGATTTCCTGCTTTCTGTCTGTCTCTTGGCGAGCAAACATACGCTATAGCAAAAAAAAAATCTCTAAAAAAATAATTAGGCATTTAAAGAAACAGCCAACTTTCCTGTCTTTACAGTATGGTAAGGAAGAACTTTAGTGATTGTCAGTTCCAGCAGGCTTGGGTGAAGGGTTAAGATGTTCTCAGGTAGTCTTAGGTATGCTTCTTGTCTGATCCTGTCTATATGCTTATTATAGGTTTCCCAAGTTACTCTTGAATGCCTAACTTCCCTAAAAAGTTTCATCCTATCCTTTTCCCAGGGCCTTAGTTGTTCTGGCTTATTTCTCTACTTAAAGCCTCTTACCTTAGTCAACCATTAGGCTACACTCTCCCTGCAGTATTCGTACACCATGATACTTGCTGTTGACTCCACAGTTTCCAGCCTGAGATCCAAGTTATGCTGTCTTCCTTCTCTGGTCTTCAAATCTGATGAGCTAGATATTAAGTTTATTGGAGTAACCACAGGTAGGACAGATCATTGCAAATGATTTCCACTCTACTCTTTTTGACCTAAAGGCAGTGACCTGAAATTGTACCATTTCCTTTCTTCTGGGTCATGCAAGAAAAATAAAATAAAATGCCACCTTTTTTTTTTTTTTTTTTTTTTTTTTTTTTTTTTTTTTTTTTTTTTTACTATTTTAAATGCAATTTTTTTCTTGATTGATGGTTTACTTGACTGTTGGAGATCATTGACTGGTTTCCAAAGTTTCTGTCAAGTTAGTTTAGTCATTCTGGTCTTGGATGTTTGATGTGTATATGTGACAATGAAAGCCTGGAGTTTCTCTTCAACTTAGATTTTAAAATGTAATCCAAGACACTGTAAAAAGATAGTAGTGACTTCTCATCTTCAAAAGGTAATGTATACCTCATTCTCTAGTTATGTGTTTTCCTCAGGTCTTAAAAACTCTTGAGTAGAGCAGAGCAGTTTCTTAACATATTACTTTGAATGGAGGCATTTAGATTGCCAGCATCTTTAGTCTTTTCACTGAAACATACTCAACAGGAGTGTTCATGCAGTGAATACATATATATATATATATATATATATATATATATATATACACATACATATACATATACACATACACACACACAGACAATATATGACTACAATCTCTTGAGTTACTTAGAATTAAGTGATCTTTCACAAGCGGAGTGCTCACTGCTGTCTAAGATTGAAATGACATTTATCTTTACTCATCTGGAAATGCCTGATAACTCACTTATATTTATCACACACTCCACAGTCATGAAGATATAACATGATATATCAATTTATACTGGATTTTTTTGTACTTCCTCTTCGATTGCTTTTGGAGGTAAATTGGAGAGATAGAGGAGCACTAGCTCACAAGATAAAAAATATTTTTTGGTAATCATTCTATATTATTTAATTTAAAAATATTTCCTATTTTTTAAGATAAGTAAGCAGCATGCTGTTATAAGCCTCTTGCCATTATGTATATTTGTTACCATTGCTGCAGCTTTTTACTAGTACACAACAGATATTTTATGGTAGCAATAATTATACATATAACTTTATATTTTATGTATTATAAACACACACAAATGTATTGCAAGGCACAGTTGTTAAGGGTATGTATTCTTGGGTCCATCAGGTGTTGGACTCCCAATTGCCAACCACAGTTCGAATTCCAGACCCAGTGACTTGAAAATCATGCTTGTTACATGAGAATATGTGCCCAAAATTTCAGGAGACAAATGGAGAAGAAGGTATTGTGGCACAGCCATCCCTTCTAGGGGTTGATTTCTCACTTTCCCTCTCACTATCTCTCTCTGTCTCTCTCTAGTAAGCACATGCGTACTATGGGGAAAACCTTAAAAAGAAAAAAAAAAAGAGTATGTATTCTGGCACTGATCTTCCTGAGTTTCCATTTTAGTTCTACTACTTGCTCATTTTGTAACCCTGGGACCATCACTTTACCTTTTCGTATTTCTTTTCTTTTTTTTTTCAGCTCTAAAATATGGATAAATTTATTACATATCAAAAATGTGTAATTAGAATTGAATTATTTATTACCTGTTGGAGACATAGACTATTTCCTGGTACACAATATGCTCTTAAGAAATGCTATGGAACCTATGTCTTTAGATGTGGTTATAGGCATAGGTGCATGTACATGTATACACAGGAGAACTTAGAATTAGACAAAACTAAAAAAAAATTACCTAAAATTAATTTCATTCATGTACAAAGGTATATGATTTATATCATTTTATTTAACGTCACAGTCCAGATTTTCAGTATGAATTTACTTTCAATACTTAATTACATGCAAATCCTTATATATTGTTAGTAAATATAGTGTTCATTGGAATGTTAGCTTTACCTGCTGAGAGAAAACATTACACATTTTATTTTCTTTGTAAATAGAATAACTATAACTAGGTGGCTAAAAGTAAAATACCAAATATCTTTATTTGTAAGCTGGTAATATTATTACTAATTATTCAATGATAATAGTCATAAGCTACAACTGTTTCAGAAAATTTAAGAAATAAATATTTGGTCTCAGGGTCTGAAACTCTAGGATACATGGTAAAATTATCAGTGCATAATTTGAAGTTCAAGAGAAAAATGCCTAAAATACAGACAAAATGATTACCACCCGAACAGAAACTGTCACAATCCAGTTCTGGCTCTAATTTGAGGAACTGGTCAGTCCTATATCGGGTACTTAACAAATATTAAATGAGCTCTCTCTTACTAAAGCTAAGGCATCTGATGCTTCCATAGATTTTTTTCTTAAAAAAAAAAAAAAAGCAGTAGAGAAAAATACATGCTAAATAATATTTTATTTTTCAAAAGACAAGAATAGGGCCGCCTATGGCCTAGCAGTTTATAATTCAAACACTAGCCCTGGGTGTTTGAAAACACATGGAGCACTTGTGCACACATGCCCCAAATCTCGACAGAATGGAGAAATGGAGAAATGGGTTGTGGTGTGACAACACTCCATTGGGGATACTACTTCTCTCTCTCTCTTTTTCTCTCTGTCTCTCTCTCTCTCTGGCTAGTGTACACATCCTCTAGTGATTTAAAAAAATAGACAAGAAAATATAAATCAATAGGAGTAGAATAATTTAGGAAAATTAGGAAACTGTAAACTGCGCTGGCTCTGTGACCTGGTGGTTAAAGAGTGAGGTCTCACATGGTCAGCCATGTGATTTGAGTCCTGGACCCTGCAGCCCAAATCCCTGAGAGGAGGGATACATGGAAGAGAATGGATTGCAGAGTGAGCATTCCCTGTGGGATGTGCTTTCTTGGCTCCCATTCTGTCTGTCTGTCTGTCTGTCTGAATTTCTCTCCCCAGAAAGTCCACACACTCTCCAGGGAAAAATAAGATGACATATAAAAAAATGTATATATCAGTAATAATATTAAACATACAAAAACTAAAGACTATAGTCTGAAAAGCTTCACAGATTTTATACACACACAAAAAAAGACAAAAACATAATATAAGGTTTCCTTTCATGAAGCTAACAAATGAATAGCCTGGACAAACATGAGAAAGAACCGATAAAGAAAAGGAGTAAACAACAGAGAGAACATAAAACAAAATCAACAAAGCCAATGTCATTCTTTTTAAAGATCAGTAGAACTGAAGATCTGTTAGAAAGAATAATAAAGGGAAAAGAAGCCTAACTTTCTCCTTCTCACACAGAATGGTGTTGAAAAAGCAGTTTAATAGAGAGCCGGAATTTCTACCCCCATCTGGAAGTAACAAGGAGCATGTCTTACTCATCCCAAAAGGTATAAACTAAGGTACTTCTCTTGCCATGCAGAGGTTTGGTAAAACACCAGTTAAATGAGAACCCGAATCGCATAACATAACACTTCACTGTCCAGATTTTTTTTTTAAGAATTAGTTTATTTCCAATTTTATTCTTTTTATTTTTTACTTGACCACAGAAAGACAAAGACAGAGAAAGGGAATGTAAGAAAGCAAGTTGGCAGGTCCAGGAGTAGACACTGTTAGTCATGTATGTACATAGGAGTTCAGTGCCTTAACCACCACGCCACCTGCCTGCTCTTATTCACTGTCCAGGTTTTAACTGAAAATCAGTCATCATACAAAGAAATATGAATATACTAACTAAAGGACCAGGTCAGTGTGAGTAACTGAGAACAGGAAAAGGGTGGTACTAAGGTTGAGGAGTAGAGTTGTTTAACTAACAAAGTTGTTTCTAGTGATTATGGGTTTAGAGTGTGCATATGAGAATCAGTGCATAAGAACAGTAGAGTTGAAAAATCTCTAGATTTGTATACCTGACGAATTTAGAGACAAGTAAATTATATTTCTCATCTTTATGGTATAGATTACCTAAAATGATGGCACAGTTTCAGTCATATTCTAGATTTCCTTTGAAAAAGAGAATGACTGGGCAATCAGTATATGAGACTAACAAGGATTGAATATGGTATAACCCGAAAATATGAGCTCAAATAAAAGATTCTTATGTATGAAGGAGAAAAAAAAATGTTTCAAGGCAGCATAGGAGAACCTAAATGTGAATAATACCTGGTACAAAGAAATGCTCAGTGTCCAGTTAAATGATGCTGGTCACTTTAGAAAGTGTAGGTAAGGAATTAAGGTGAGAAAAAAATCACAATCATGTGATTTGAATAGCTCTTCTCTAATGCTTTAGTCCTGTGTTCATTCTAGAATGATAGATGTTCCTTTCTTATAAATATCAATATTTTATTTTATTCTTTTGATGGAAGTTTTTCTCGACTTGGTTACATAAAAGGTTTTCCAAAAGTTTACAGTGAATTTGTATTATAAAAATTATGCATGGATTTTTAAAAAAAATTGCAGCCCAATAAGCTCATACTTCAGTTCTGTATTCCATAAACTTTTTAAAGCATTCCTTTGATTTTCTACAATTCCCTGTTGTTTTCAAAAGTATACCCCAAATATTTTAATAATTGTTTGCTAACCACTTAGCAAGTCTACTTTGCCAAAGGAAAGTACTAATCTAAGGTTGAGTATTCATGTATTATTGTTGTGAAGTAATTTTCATTGTAGGCTGCTAAGAAATATGGTAACTATCATTCAGTGTCTCTTTAATGTCAGTAAATGGATGTCTGTAGAGCCTTTCTTCCTTTCTTGCAACGTTTCCCAAATATCTATTTAGATATTTAAGACTGTTTCCCCCCTGCACATAATAGCTTTAAATCCAGTATCCTTTTTTTTATTTTTTTTGACTGATATTTGAATCCTTTCCACTTATTTCTAATTTATTAGATGTTCCTTATGGCAACTGTCAGTAGGTTTGGAAAATCCTAATTTATAGTTTTCAGTATTTTATTTTTAGGTATGGAACTACAGAACAAAGATTATTAGAAGCCCAAGTGACAAGTAACCAGACTCTGAAGGACAGTTTTAAGAACTTTCTCATCATTCAAATGTTTGATATCTGAATTCTGTATATGAAATTTGTCACTTAAATGCTAAGAAAGATTCAAGTAGATATATATCTAATATATATATTCAAAGTATATCTAATATATACAGGTACCTATACACAAATATTTATATTAGTATATAATTATGTACTTATACATATACTTACATACATTTACATGTATTTTATATATTGGGTCATTGGATAAGTCATTTGTTTCTATGCATTGTGACTTTTCTGACAACCCAATGTGTGTGTGTGTGTGTACATTAATTCATTTTACTTACTTCTTACATATGAGAGAGAGAGATTGGTACCTTTCACAGGGTCTTGCTACACCTCAGTCACCCCTGCAGCCTCCCAGTCAGCAGCTCACAGCCATGTGTGTGTGCACCTAGCATGATCACAACAATCCTCCATTTAAACCTGACCTTTCACATAAAAATCAATATTGCACAGTGGCATCCTAGTGCTTGTGACACCATGGCTGACCCAAATCATTAAAAATTTCTTTCATTAAATACCAGTAAAGCATTTCATGCTGGACATTGTTATTATTAAATACTGTCTAATTCTTGGGACCAGCAAATAACATAATGGTTACATCCCTGAACTCCCACATAGTTGGCTGCAGTTCAAGTCCTGGACCTGGTGGCTTAAAACACACTGGGCGCATATGCGTGTGTGGCCCAAATACGGAGAGGAGAATGGCAACTACTCCCTGGGGGGAAGGCCACACCACAGTTCCTTCTCCTACATTCTCCACACAGGATCTTAGGCACTCACACATGCACCCAGCATGAGGTTTAAGCCACCAGGTCCAGGACTTGAACCACCATTGACTACATGATGTGGGAGTCCAGCGACATAACCATTACACCATCTGCTGGTCTCTCTAAATCTCTTTAATGAAATTTATTTTTAAATTTGCTATAGGGCATGTGTGTTCATTGAATAGACACAGGACGAGAGAGAGAGAGAGAGAGAGAGACAGTGAGGAAACACTTCCCCGCAAGAATGGCAGTAGCATAATCCCTTCTCCTCCTTTCTTCTCTCAGGATTTTATGCACACATGCACATGCATTTGATGTGTTTTTAAGCCACCAGGTCCAGTACTCAAAAAACACAGTCACCCATGAGGGATTCAGCCACCTTAACCCCCACACCATTTGGTTGGTTCTAATTCTGTTTTTATTATTTGAATACCTTATAGGTACAATTAAAAAAAGAGCATTATTTAGAAATGCACACCATTATTATTATTATATTATTTTTACGAAGGATATAAAAGCTTATAGTATGAGTCAAGATTGCCTATGGGGTCAGCAAGTGACGTGGTAGTTAAGGGCTGGTTCCCGCATGGCCCGAGTCCTGACCTGGCAGCTTGCTTTTTCACTTTCTCTCTCTCTCTTTCACTCTCACATTCTGTCTCTTTCTGATAAAATTAAAATAAATTAATAAAATAAATAAATAGAATGAATAAAGTTCAATAAAGAAAAAAAAAGATTGCCTATGGGGCCAGCAGGTGCCATGGTGGTTAAGGGTGCTAGACTCCCACATGACCAACCATGGTGTGAGTCCTAGATCTGGTGGCTAGCTTTCTTACTTTGCTGTCTCTCTCTCTCTCTCTCTCTCTCTCTCTCTCACTGTCCCTATCTGGTCAAATTCAAATAAATAAATAAAGTTAAATAAAATAATTCTTTAAAAACAAAAGATTGCCTACATAATATTGCTTAGAAACCTTCCCCTCCCTGCCCAGTTCTCAGAGACTTAATACAGCAAATGTTTATTTCTGGTTCATGCTACATGTACTAGGCTAACAGCATTAACGTTACTTTCAGGGAGTTCTGCTTAATATACTAACAACTCAAAGATCTAAGTTTGGTATTTGTGTGTATGTTTCTGTGTGTGTGTGTGTGTGTGTGTGTGTGTACACCTACACTCCTTGAGAAATAAAACAAAAAGGAAAGTAAACTGGTTGTGGAATCTGATTGTTAAATATTTAACAGTCAGATTTAATAAATATTTTTATTTCATTTTCCACAGCAACTTGTGTGGTGAAGCATAGCTTCAAAGGAATAAGGAGCTGACATCATCCCCCTGTGAAGTACACACAAGGAGGGAACTAGAACATTGGGAGCAACCTAATGATCACTAAATAAAATACTGATATATTTCTAGAAAAGAATTTAACTGGGTTCATAAAACTCTAGAAAGCTTAAAAAACTACAGGTACATATGAACTATGAAAATGTTTGAAAATGAAATATATATAGGGCATGTATCCATTGCCTTTTTCAGAACATCAAGGATTTATGAAATTCTTTCATTCCAAAAGCATGTACAAATTACATTATGCATTAGAAAAATAAGAAACATATCCAATTAGGTAAAATACTAAAAATGCTGTGAAGCACTTTATTCATATCATGTGACTGTATTTGAACTATACTAGACGATTTTTAGCGAGGACTATATTTCTTGTCCTGAAATCTCTGTGTAATGTGAAAAATAGTATTAATTCTTAGAACTTCTAGGCTGTTCCACCTAATCTTTGCAGCCTCAAAATCAGGACATATGCTGATTAAGGGAATTGGTTTAAATTCAGTGGAACAAATATCACCTTGTAACATTAATTTTAGAATGAATCCCTTTTTCCATTTAGAACATCTAGTTCTAGGTTAAATGATGAATCTGTGATCTGGGAAGAAACCAAGGTAGATCAAGAGTTATATTCCGTACTAAATTGAAAAGTTTCGTTCCCTATTTTCAGACCTTTGAAGTACAGGGCAAATTCATATGGCTCTTTGTGCTGACATCTCTCTTCAAGAAATGATTCACTTTTTTTGCCATCAAAACAGAGTAGATGAATCTACTCATTAAAAATGTTGTTAGGAAAGAGGTTGTGATGATGCAGATTAATTTCCCACTACTCAGTGCTTTAGAAACTTTAAAACATTTATTATTGCCGTGTTTATGTGCTGTGCCGTTCAGTAAAATGACAGCAACATTTTATCTCAAGCAGTTAGAGAAGAATGCATTTTAAAAATACATTTATTGGGCATTTTACTGAAAATACAGGGTTGTAATAATGCATACAACAACATTATCATAAATAGTAGCTATAATAAACAACCGTTAAAAAGATTTTGTGGGAAATAGCCAAAAAAAACTGCTTTCTCTCACAGTCCAGGATATGTACTTGAAAACTGTTAGAGAGTTCTTCTCCTACAGTTAATAGAATGTTTGTATTCAACTAACAGAGCAAAAAAAAGTTGACAAACAATTCTCACTCTGATTTTTGTATGTCAGATGTTCAGATATTTTTTGCTGGTTTAATTTTGTTAGCAGTGCACATTAAAGACAATAATGAAAGATATTACCTAGTGTAAAGCAAATCCTATTTTTTTCCTCTTAATTGCCTAGCTTCTTATGTACAGAAGTGTTCAGGCTATAATAAACTACACAGAGAGTTATATGAATTTGTCACTTCTCATATTATTAGTAAGAATGAGTTATATTCGATTACACTAACATCATACAATTAAAATGGAATTTTGACTTGAAATTTATTATGCAGCATGAGGTTTACTTTTTAAAACAAAAGATTTGGAACAATATTTTTAATTGAGGGATGTTTTATATAAAGGGGATTGAATAAATATCACTATTTTAGGAAAGGTGAGTTTACTACCTTTCTTATCTTTACTTCTTATAAAATAGGCAAGAGAGATTAACCTTACTCGTCGTAAAGGGCAATCAGACAAGCCACAAGGTTTTACACTGGGAGAGAGGATACATACTTCACAGCTCTCATGAGATTTACAGCACATAAAATAGACTTTTATGACCCTGAATGGGATTGTGCTTCAGTCTTGGACATATCCGTGTTTTATGGTCATTAAAAGTTATTGAGTTAACTGCTCATTATACGGTTTAATCTGCACTCTTACTTTTGATCTACTTTCAGGAGACCTGAAGTAGTTAAGTTAAAATAAGTGTTCTTCTGAAACTTTGAAAATGTGTAAAATTTGACCTCAGGTATAAATGTGTTTGAGACTAAAGAGCTTTTCCTGATTTGATCTGGTTGTTCTTCAGTTACATACATTGCAAATCTCTTTTTCCAATTCATGGCTTGTATGCATACTCTCCTTAATACTAATACTTTTTTTTTTTTTTGGGGGGGGGGTTGCTATAGGGCGCGTGTGCTCTCCAGAAAGACAGAGAGACAGAGAGACAGAAAGCTAGAAATCACCCCCCAGGGGAAATAGTGACACTGCAATCTCTTCCTTCTCCTTTCTCCTCTCAGGATCTTGGGCACGCACGTACATGCGCCGAGATGAGTTTAAGTCACCAGGTCCATGACTCGAACCATGGTCGACTACATGGGAGTACAGCGACATAGCCATTACGTTAACTGCTGGTCCCACCTTAATACTATTTTTGAGGTGATAAATTTCAAGCTTCAATGTGGTTCAATATATTAATTACTTTTCTCTATGGAGAGCGTTTTGTTTATTTTTTGCTATTACAATAACATTTTACTTTTTAATTTTAATTTACTTTAGTCACTATATATCTTTACAGTGTAAAATATGGTTTTTCCCAGCATGAATACAGTGCATATTAGTCAAGTCGAAGACATTACCACATGTATTATCATCAACAGATAATTTGTCATTTGTATCTAATAAAAGTTTTGTTTGCTTTTTTCTCTGATCCTCTACCTCCCACAACTTATTGTCCATTCTCTCTGCTATTATATCTTCCAATCTTTCAGTTTCTGCCATAGAGTACAGACATTGGGTACATATTTGTTTAGTGGGGACATACAATGCCTCTCTTTCATAATAGAGCTTGCTTCCCTCGGCATTAAATCTTTCATATTCATCTACGTTCTGTCAAATAAAGCTCACTGTTTTTTATGGATGAGTAGTATTCCATAGAGTTCTATATTTTTTTCAGTCTGTTCTGGGTAATATCTTGTCCTAGCAATTATGAATCATGCTGCAACAAACATGGATGTACAAGTGTTTTTCTGACTGAGGGTTTTCCTATCCTTAGGGTAGTGCCTAATAGTGGGATTACTGGGTTGTATGGAAGTTCTGTGTGTTTTTGAGGAAACTCCACATTGTTCTCCATAGTGGTTGTACTAACTTACATCCTCACAAGCAGTGTAGGAGGATGCCCTATATTCTTTACAACAAAACTTTCTACACTACAGTTAAGGAGTGTATTAGGAATGTATTCTCTTAGCATCTTGTAGAAACATTAGGAATTTATTTTCTTCTTTTCTTTTCTTGTTTTTTTTTTTTTTTTTTTTTTTTTTTTTTTACTTTTGTCAAAGGGTATGTGTGTTCACTGGAGAGAAACAGAGAGACAGAGAAAGAGAGAAGGAAAGTGAGAAAGCACTCTCCATGAGGAATGGTCATACCATAATCCCTTATTCATTTCTTCCTCCTTTCAGAATTTTGGGCACATGTGTCCATCTTACTTTTTCAAGCTATAGGGTAGAGGCTCAACCTGAGTGATCAGCCACATGGGATACAATGAGACAACTAAGGCACCACACCATTAGCTGGCCCAGGATTTATTTTTTCTTCATATTAATAATCCACTTGGAATTGGTCTCATGTATAGGATTCTATAAGAATGCTGCAACATACATGGATGTGCAAGTGTTTTTTGACCGAGGCTGTAGTCAAACATTATTGAGATAAATTCATAATATGATCCTAGCATTAAATAAACATATAGAATGTATACACTAACATTGAATTAGAGAATACCTAGATAAAAAATAGCCAAATGTTGAGGGATGTTTCTGTATTCTAAAGATGTAGAAGGTTTGCTATATATAATTTCTTATGATAAAAGGATTGAAATTCATACTATACTGCTTATTTTTCACAAAGGCCAGACAGTATGCAGCCAATTAAAAAAAATAAAAGCCTGACATTCAAAATAATTAACATGAAAATTTTATATTTAAAATAAGGAAACCCTAATTACTTCTTTTGGATTTTGATTCTTTGAAATAGAGAATGCTTTGGTGAGTTCTAACAACTATTAGGATTCATTCTTGTATGAACAAAGGTATCTCAAATTTCTTTAAGGTTCCTTGGTGACACCTTCAAATTGTGTCTTCTTCACTTTCATGTAAAAAAAATGTACTTTGAGACTGTCATTTCTGGTTTAGCTAAATTCATTCCTTCTTTGTGTCTATCACATGTAGTAACCATTGGAATAATCATTAGATCACTCACTTCATTTACTAAAATACTTTGTGTATCTTTCTGAAGACATTTTGTCAAGGTAGAATTGCATCTTGTGAGTATGACAGTCTTTTTTCTTCCTTCTTCTATCTATCATTTATCTATCATCTATCAATCATCTAGCTAGCTCATCTGCCTATCATCTATCAATCATCTATCTATCTATCTATCTATCTATCTATCTATCTATCTATCTATCCTCTATCTATCCATCCATCCATCCATCCATCCCCCATATTGCACAATGCATGGGTGGCTTGGACTCCAATGCAATGTTCATGGAAGTGGTGATAACAAGTATGGTTTTCACATTTTCCAGTTTCAGGGAAAAGTATTCAATATTTCAAAATTAGAAAGGTGTTTGTTATAGAATTTTCTAGGTGCTACTTATTTAATAATGAAGTTTCCTTTACTTATTAGCAGTTTCTATAATGACTAGACTTAGAATTTTTGAAATTATTTTTCTCAATCTATTAAGTATATAAATTTTTAAAATTTATTTTACTTGGGGACCAGCAGTTAGCGTAATGGCTATGTCGCTGGACTCCCATGCAGTCCACCATGGTTCGCATCCCAGACCCGGTGGCTTAAAACTCATGCCGGGTGCGTGTGCGTGCATGCCCAGGACCCTGAGAGGAGAATGGAGGAGAAGGGATTGCAGCGTGGCCATCCCCCCTGGGGGTGATTGCTCGCTTTCTGTCTCTCTGTCTCTCTCTGTCTGTCTGGCAAGCGCATGCAGCCTATAGCAAAAACCTCTTAAAAAATTTGTTTTACTATTATAACTTTCAATGGTCTGATTTGCAAGAGTAAACTAAGTCTAAACTCTAAACACATTTAAATGTGACTTCTACCTTTTTCCTGTATTATTACTTTTGGTTTACTAATATTTTATTTGAGAATTTCTTCTCTATATTCTTGAAAGAGGTTGACTTTTCATTATTTTTTCCTGGAGTAGCCTTTTATTATTCAGATAATGAGGCCCTTATGAAAATAAGCTGGAAATTATTTCTATTTTATTATTATTCTTAAAAGTTTATTTAAGTGATCTTATATCTGCTTTAACTATTTGAAAGAAATTAAGAAATTACTGGTAAAGTCCACTCAGACCTAGAAATTTTATTTTGGAAATATTTTTAAGTGTGCATTGAGTTTTCTTTATATTAATAATTACAGTACTGGCTAAATATATGTCGTGAGATATATATATATGTGTGTGTGTGTGTGTGTGTGTGTGTATTATATATATATATATTTGTATTTGTTTTGTAATTGTGTTTTCCATGAATTCATCTCTATCTTCCAAATATATTGGCAGAAAACTGCTCATTGTTGAGAAGTCTGGCTCCTGGTTAAAGACCTAAGTTCCATTTTTTCAGGTCTGACCAGATTCAATTACTAGGGGCCCAACAGGCCTCATCAAATTTGGTGCACAGGTAATGCACTGCAGCCTCTAAATGGAGCATCAGTACAGGTTTACCCCCTGGCTGGTCACAGTCTTTCACATACGAAGGTTCCTAGTCCAATGGCGCCTTCATATCTATATTTCTTTATCTGAAGTCTTAAATCAAGGTCTTCTTGAAACTCTTCTAGAGTGGTATCCTTATGAGGGGAGAAGGGAAACCTTCTTGTTTTGCTTTCTTGGGGCCAACAGATGATGTACTGGTTATGTCACTGAACTCCCATGTAGTCGGCTGCAGTTTGAGTCCTGGATCCAGCAGCTTCAAACAAGCTGGGCACACATACAGTTGTGCCCAAAATCCCAAAAGGACAATGGAGGAGAAGGGATTTTGAGTTGCCATTTGCTCTGGGGGCGTGGTTTCCCACTTTCTGTCTCTGTATCTCTGGTGAGCACATGCATGTTATAGCAAAAATTTCTCTCTTAATAAAAAAATAATGTGCTTTCTCATGTAATTCTTTTCCTCTTTTACCTGTTTTCTGCCCCTCCCCCATTACACCACACTCCCTGCAATAGTCCAAAATACTGTTTGAACCTTTTCCTCTGGCCCTCAGCAGTGGGTCAAACCCCCATCTCCCTGAAGCCACCCTACCGTGGAGCCTACGTGATCCTATGAAGGGATATGTAACTTCAGGAGATGGCGCTTTCTCTGGTTTGACATTCTTGCTTATATTATCATCAAATGAGATTAAAAGCTTAATTTATTTATTTTTGACTTATTGCTTTAATCATCTACTCAGAGACCTGACAGTTTAGCTATAGCACTTCAAATTCAGCTAAGATCCTGACAAATGTGTTAATAATATATGCTATATGGGACCAGCAGATGGCATAATGGTTATGTCACTGGAGTCTCACATAGTTAACTATAGATCAAATCTCAGACTGGGTGGCTTAAAACTCACACTAGACTCATGTTGTCAGTGTCACAAATTCTGAGAGGAGAATGGAAGTGAAGGAATTGCAGTGAGGCCAGCTCCCTTGAGGGGTTATTTCTCTATTTCTGTCTCTCTGTCTCTCTATGTCTCTCCAGCAAGCACATGTACCATATAGCAAAAATCTCTCTGAAATAAAAAAAATATGTTATATTGTATATAATATATATTACTATATATACTGAGTTAGGAGTTAGACCCCACTCACAGGTAGATATGGGAGGGCTCCCCATAATGGAGTTACTGTGGTTTTGCTTTCTGTGGTCCAAAAAATATTTACTATGCCTCTATTACAAGTCTTAGAGGAATTTATGACTTCCTTCTGCTGGCTAAAATCAGAATGAAACCAGTCACTCTCTGGAGCAAAAAGATAAGGAAACTTCTATTATTAACTAAAACAAAGAGGCACCTGGTACCCTCTAGGAATTAAGATGAACTCAAGACTCACAAGTGTCTTGAGTTCCAGGGCCTAGGTTCATAACCCATTTGAAAGAAGAAAAGGTTTTCTTCCTTGTCAGGATTCCATATAACCAGGCCACTTTGACCCACCTGCAGCAATCTGCTCGGGCCCTCTTCCTTACACTATGTTAGAAGCCTTTTCTCCTTCAATAAAACACTGCTTACTATCCTCTCCATTTGTCTGGGTTTCTAATTCTTCATAAACATTGAAGAACCAGCACAGGTGCTTGCCCTGATAACCCTGACACCCCTGCATCACTAATATATTTAAACCATCATTATTAGTTCAGTATCACTAAAAGCAATAAGTTTTGTGTTAATAAAATTGTCTTTTGAATCTTCTCTATTTTTTTCTTTCTATTGCTTAGTCTTTCTAAAGATTGTATTAATTTTTTTTTACTTTTTTTTTTTTTTTTGAGAGGTTTTTCTATAGGGCGCGTGCGCTCGCCAGACAGGCAGAGAGAGACAGAGAGACAGAAAGCGAGAAATCACCCCCCAGGGGGGATGGTCACGCCTTAATCCCTTCTCCTCCATTCTCCTCTCAGGATCTTGGGCACGCACGCACATGCGCCCGGCGTGAGTTTTAAGCCACCGGGCCCGGGACGCGAACCGCGGTCGACTATGTGGGAGTCCAGCGACATAGCCATTACGCTAACTGCTGGTTCCTGAGATTGTATTAATTTTTAAATATCCCACTTTTGACTTTATCTGTTTTCTCTATTGCACATTTATTTTAATCACTTTTTTAATAAGATATTGTTTGACAATTTTATGTTTCTGTTCTTACTCTGTTGCCTCAGATTTTCTTTAGGTACAATTTGTTCATCGTTTTTGAAATTCTAAATATGTGTACCTAATTATCAGCATTTTTATTTTTAATATACAGTAGGGCTATAGATATCACTCCTGAATTACTTTAACTATAGTCCTTGCATTTTCTTATGCTTTTATTTTTATTATCATTAACTTGAATGCTTTGTAATTTGTATATTTTTCTGATTTATCAGTTATGACAAATATTACTATTTACTTTCCAAATATTTGGTGATTCTTCTTTCTTTTGCTTATTGTATTCTAATTTTAGCATTGTCAGAG
Source organism: Tupaia tana (assembly GCA_026018925.1). Taxonomy (NCBI): domain Eukaryota; kingdom Metazoa; phylum Chordata; class Mammalia; order Scandentia; family Tupaiidae; genus Tupaia; species Tupaia tana. Next base: position 195,343,771 of record JAKSZU010000001.1, on the reverse strand, counting down.
AGTTATCTGAATGATCTGGTTCCTTTGAATTTAGTTAAAGCTTTTATATGACTTAGTATATGGCCAACTGTGATGAATATTCTATGTGTACAGTAGAAATAAATGTGTTTTCTGCAGTGTTCTATATATGCCAATATTAAAATTTTGTGTTCACAATTTCTTCTCTTTTTTTTTTTTTTTTGAGAGATTTTTGCCATAGGGCGCATGTGCTCACCAGAAAGACAGAGAGAGACAGAGAGACAGAAAGCAAGAAATCACCCCCCAGGGGGGATGACCACACTGCAATCCCTTCTCCTCCATTCTCCTCTTAGGATCTTGGGCACACACGCACACGCGCCTGGCTCATGAGTTTAAGTCACCGGGCCTGGGACTCGAACCGCGGTTGACTACATGGGAGTCCAGCAACATAGCCATTATGCTAACTGCTGGTCCATGTGTTCACAATTTCTATACTGCTATTTATCATGTTTTCTTTTTTAATTATTAAGATAGGTGTCTAAAAAATCTGCTATTTCTTCTTTTGATTTTTTTCTTTATAGATTTTGTAGCTACAATATGTTATTTCTTACACATAAATTTATAATAACACATATTCTTGATGAATTGACTTAAGGATATTAATTATATTTTATTGTTTCTTTTTTAAACACAGTGCCTGAAAAAAGTAGACACTCAATAAATGCATGTTAATTGATTTAATTAATAAAAATCTTGTAAATCTTTTGTAGTACATGATTATGGAAAATGTGTTCTTTCTATCCATTACCAGACACTGAGTCTTTCAGAGGATATTTTTGGGTATTTATTTAATTTAAGTATTTCAAATGTTTCTTTGAGTCAGTAAATTCTATTGTTTGAGAATAATGACTTAAATTTCTGCAATAGTAATATGCTTAGGTAAAATTTAACTTATAAATTTTAACTACAAGAAAGAAACAAGTTCAATAATAAAACATGAATTTCTAATACGTAGATACGAGCTAAAAAAAGCTATCCTATTTGATTTTAAACATGATTCATTTATTATTTCCTAAGTATTCTGTCATATTTCAATAACTACCTGCTAAAAAGATATTAAATAAAATGGGGAAATCAAAGCAGACAAGAAAGAAAATGAGACATAGATTGTAGTGCTCAGATATTTCAGAAGTGGGCCAATTGAAAAGTTGGACTAGGTTAGATAAGCATTCTTTCATTAATTTCTATTATAATCTTTCTTATAGTTATAGAACCACAAGTGTAATTATATTTTTTCTACTTACATCTTATTTAAACATACGGGATCATTTTTAATACCATTAGCTTAGTAATACATTAACATCATATATCTTAGTAGATCGCGAATATATAGACTCAGATTTTTATATCTATAAAATGTATCAATTATATGGTATGATAACATCTTTGAAATTTTTTGTTTATTTGGAAGGCGTGTGCGCTCCCCAGAAAGACAGAGAGACAGAGTGACAGAAAGTGAGGAATCACACCCCTGGGGGCATGGCCATGTCGCAATCCCTTCTCTTCCATTCTCTTCTTGGGATCTTGGGCACGCACACACACACGCCCAGTGTGAGTTTAAGCCACCGGGTTCAGGACTCAAACAGCGTGGTCGACTACATGGGAGTCCAACAGCATAGCCATTATGTCAACTGCTTGTCCTGACTTTTAACTTTAGAGACCATTACTACTTTAACGTTTGTTTACTGGTTTCTTTAATGATTGTTTGTCCTTAAGAGAAGAATGTAGAGTGAGAGCCGGAGAGATTTGTCCAAAGTAATCCAATTACAAAATAATAAAAGCTATAAAACAGAAAGGCATCTCTATGCTTTCTGTTTTGTAAAGGTATATCTGGAAAATATGTATACCTATAATTCTAAGTCCAATAAGCTAAAGATGCCATGTAAGAGAACCCTATAATTCTCATATGCTGAAATTAGATAATTATGCCCTGGAAATAAAGTATTCAAGGTTTATTACAAACAATAGAAAAATAAATCTAGTTGGTTTTCAAAGGGCTTGAATAGAAGGGAGAATATTAAATAATTCACTATTAGAAATATCTAATAACAAGTGAGTTTAATTTATGACTAATGTTAGCTGAGACAACATTTTCAGGCTTCACACAAAACATTTGTAAACACTCATAAATAAATAAAAACTCACAGAAATGTTTTAAAAGTTAATTATAAATTGGGGACCATCAAGAAGCAAGGTGCTAAAGATCTGAACTCCCTCATGGCTGACTGCAGTTTGAGTCCTGGACCCATGGCTTGAAAATCAGGCCAGGAGTGTATGCCTAAAATTCCAGGAGAATTGACGTGGCGTCCATTTCTCACTTCCCTCTCTCACTGTCTCTCTCTGTCTCTCTTAGGCAAGTGTAAGTACCCTATGGTAAAAGCCTTTAAAAAAAAAAGTTTAATTAAAAATTGACTTTTCACTGGGGCCAGCAGTTGGAGTGGTGGTTGGGGCACTAGATTCCCCATCTAGTAGTCAGCTATTGTTCAAGTCCCAGACCTGGAGACTTTAGAATCAATTCAGGTATATGTATGTGTGTGCCCAAAATTCAGAGAGGAGAATGGAGGAAAAGGAACTGTGGAGTGGTCATTCCCTGTGGATGGTGATTTTTCACTTTCCCTTTCATTGTCTCTTTTTCTCTGTGTTGAGCATACTCACCATATGGCTAAAAACCTTTAAAAAATTGCCCTGGAGAACATTACTAATTAGGTTAAAACTGATGTATTTAATTTTATTTTTGTACACGTTATCAATATCTATTGAAAAGGCACAAGTCTGAGAAAGCAAGAATGAATCATGTATTAGATCCAACATATAAGTACCTCATACTATAGATATTCATCTTGAACTTTATATAACATACTGATGCAGGCTAAGTGAAAGACATGGAAAATCTTGGTGGTAATACGTTTTGAATATTCTATTTTTACATATACTCCACTTATGTTGCTCATCAAGAAGTATCAATGAAAGAATGAAAAGTATATTTCCAAATTCGCTGTCTTAGTGCATAGCCATCTCATGAAACTCAAATATTATTCTTGACTCCTCTCCTTCATTTCCTGCACACACACACACACACACACACACACACACACACACTGTCCACAGACAAGGTCAGCTAAGATGAGCTAGTACTACCAATTCCATATTCTGAATAATTTTTTAGTCTCTTAAGTCTGGTCCTAGGCCAGTGTTCTAATTATGCTCACCTCCTAATGGATCACCCTTCTCCAGCACTACCAATTTGCAGCAGGTGTAATTCACCTAAAACACAAATATGTGGGTCAGACAGTGGTGCAGCAGTTAAATGTGACACCTGCAAGTCTGAAAAACCTGGAAAGATTCCATGTTTACGTCCAAAGACCTTGCCGAGTGTGCTGGGAGCATGCATGTTCAAGATCCAAGAGCTGGTGCTGAGGGTGGGATCACAGTATGGAGACCCGCTTGGGTGTACCTGTCTCTGGAGGTCATGAAATAAATAAACAAATAAGCTTAACAAAAGGTAATGAGATAACAAAATGAGATAATGCATGTAAGAACAAATTATATGTCTGAGAGTAAACAATCAATAAAGATATTTTTAAAAAGTTAGTATCTTGGAACCAGTAAATGAATAATGGTTATATCATTGGACTCCCACATGGCCGACCGTGGTTCTAATCCCGGACCCAGAGGTTTGAAACTCACACCAGGTGAGTGTACGTGTGTGCCTAAAATCCTGAGAGAAGAATGGAGAAGGGATTGCAGTGTGGCCATCTCCCCAGGAGATGATTTCTCACTTTCTGTCTCTCTGTCTCTCTGGTGAGCACACATGCCCTATAGCAAAAATCTCTCTCTAAAAAACACACAAACAAAAATTCCATCTATGGCAATATTCTCAGACACAGTAAGAAGTATAACGTAAATTATATTTATTTGGATATCCAATTTGTGGTTCCACATAATGTCTCGTTTCTGTCAATGTCTGCAACCCAAGAATCTAAGTACTTAGCAGAGCATTTCATCTGTCCACACAATTGTCTTGTGCTAAACGGTAGGTATTTTCTCATGGGTGTATCAGAGCAAAATTAATTTTCCACTATTACAGACTCATTCTGGCTTATCTATAATCACACATTCTGGACTCTGCTGCTGGAGAGGCTGAAGCCACATGGCAGCCCAATTCAATTTCCAGCACACCTAATAAGCACATACTTGGCATGTGCCTTCAGTCTTGCTACTAGGGAAACTGAGGAACAGGGAACCCAACAAGACCCTATCTAAAAATAACACCACATGTGCCTGTACACGTGCACACACACACACACATACTCAATAAAAATTCAAAACATAAAAGGTTAATTCATAGCAACTAATGAAAATAAAATCAAAGAATATACCTCTCTAAATTATTAAGAAAAAAACAACATATAAACATTGCAGGCCATTGGACTTTTAAGACTGCATATTGTATATATCAATGTTTATATAAAATGAAAATGGTGTTTATATCAAATAAAATATCGTAGAGAGAAATTGTCTTAAGAAAATGGAACTATTGGAAAGTCTGTTTCTTCTGCAGTGTTTCTTATTACCTTGATATTTGTCAAAGTTTATCATAATTCTAATGATTTTGGATGAAAAAGTAAGTGAACTCAATAAATAAATACAAACCGAAGAAGATAAAACACAACTTTCCCTGAGTGAGGGAAAAGACAAAGTGTCACAAAGTCAGTCAAAGACCTTTTATTTATAAATATATAATTTTCTTATCCCCAGATTTCTATGATGTACATATCATTATGTTCCTTTGATTGTTAAGGAAATATTTCTCAGAGTTGTTAAGTAATCTGCTCTATTTCTAGACAACTTAGCAGATGACAAATGAGATTCAAAACTAGTTCTGTCTGAGTCAAATATCTGTACTTTGTGTGTTTTGTTTTGTTTTTCCATACGCTTGAATGAGGACAAATACAGTTTTAGTAGCAGGTAGTGAGAAGCAAAGGAGGGAAGGATTTTCAGCTTTGAATTCCCTTTAACAACTTCTAGGTGATGTGTAGAAGTAAATTATGAGGATTATACAGAAACATGCCTCAAATAGTACCTGTGGTCAAGTAAAAAAGGAAAACCTTCCTTCTCAAGTTCAGGCTCTATTTGCAATGATGGTGGGAATGTACACTGAGAGAGCTGATGGCATTTCTCTTTGCTTGTAATATAAAATACAGAAAATGTCCCATGAATGCCTCTGTTCAAAGACAAATAAAATAACGTTTATTCAGGCAATCTGGTAGACACCTAATAATTTCTACATAAATAAATGAACAAATAAATAACTATAATTTCTTCTTTTTTTTTTAGGAGAGTTTTTGTTTGTTTGTTTGTTTGTTTGTTTTGTTATAGGGCATGTGTGCTTGCCAGAAAGACAGAGAGAAAGAAATCACCCCCCAGGGGGAATGGCCATGCCACAATCCCTTCTCCTCCGTTCTAGCCTAGGGATCTTGGGCATACACACACATGCGCCCAGTGTGAGTTTAAGCCACCGGGTCCGGGACTTGAACTGTGGTCAACTACATGGGAGTTCAGTGACATAGCCATTATGCCAACTGCTGGTCCCATAACTTTAATTTCTTACCACAAACAGGAAATTAGTTAGAAGTTACCTTTTTTTAAAAGAATTATTTATTTAATTTTATTTATTCATTCATTTAAGTTGACCAGAGAAACAGGAAGAGAGAGAGAGAAAGAGAAAGCAAGCCACCAGGTCCGGGATTTGAACCATGGTTGACCATGTGGGAGTGTCCAGCACCTTAAACACCACAACACATGCCGGTTCCAAAACTTACTTTTTAAAAATTTCTCCAAAGTGAAAAGAAAGCAGAGAGGCAATGTGGCAGCATCAAAAATTCCCTCAGAATCTATGTGTCTATTGTAATAGAGAGGAAAAGCTTTGAGTGAACAGGGTGTCTTGGCACAAAAGATAATATATCATATTCTAAACCAAATCCTAACTCACTCAGTCTTGGATGGAAGAGTAGAGAGAGAAAATGCCAGGAAGAGACTGGCAAAATGGGGGGATGGAGACATCTGAGATGGCTCACTGAAGCAAGCGAAGTCTTGGTGGCTCCATGCTAAATTAAAGTGACTCAAAAGTAAGTTTTGTTTTTGTTTTGTTTTATTTTTGTGGGGTGCTATGGGAGGGATGACATTTTCTTATGGAAATAGAGCAGAAAGCATCATGCTGGGGATTTAATAAAATTTTAGATGAGGGGATAAGAGTCCAGTCTATTTAAGCGATCTTCATATCAGTTGAGTTCACCTGCTTATTCTCTATACACTCAGGCTAGAGAGAAAGTGGACCCATTTCAAAATCAAATCCTCAAACTATATCTCAAGGTGAAAGAGTAGAGACCAATTCATCCATGCTTTATCAGAGTGAAAGACTCATCCACCTTAAGCCCAGGAAACCCGAAAATCATAGCAAATATTAAATCATTTTATAGTAAAAAGAGAAAAATAACATAAAAGAACATGAAAGTGGGACCAGCAGAAGCTGGACTCCACATTGCTGGACTCCCACGTAGTCAACCATGGTTCTAGTACCAGACCTGGCAACTTAAAACTCACGTTAGGCGTGTGTACGTGCATGTCCAAAATCCTGAGAGAAGAATGGAGGAGAAGGGATTGTAGTATGCCATCCCCCCAAGGGGTGATTTTTCTTGCTTTCTGTTTCTCTGTCTCTCCAGCAAGCATATGTGCTCCATAGTAAAAATCTCTCTCAGAAAATAAGTAAATAAATAAAAAGAATATGCAAGCAAGAGATTAAGAATCCATTCTGGGGATCAGCAGTTAGCAAAATGGCTGTGTTGCTGGACTCCCATGTAGTCAACAGCAGTCTGAATCCCGGACCCGGTGGCTTAAACTCACTTCAGGCGCATGTGCGTGTGTGCCCAAGGTCCCAAGAAGAGAATGGAGGAGAAGGGATTGTAGTATGCCATCCCCCCAAAGGGTGATTCTTCTTACTTTCTGTCTCTCCAGCAAGCATATGTGCCCCATAGCAAAAATCTCTCTCAGAAAACAAATAAATTAAAAATACATTCACAAAAGATGTCAAGTTATAAACTAGGAGGTTTATTGTAACACTACTTGTTTAGTATCAAATTTCCCATTTGCAACAAATGAGAAATAACTAGAATGTCTATAATTAGTAAACTAGAAAAATATCCAACAACTTAAAAACAGATATACCTGGGACCAGCAGGTGGCATAGTGGATAAGATGCTGGATTCTCACGTGTTTGACCTGGGTTCGAGTCCCAGACCTAGGGTCTTGAAACTCATGCCAGGCGCATGTCCATGCTCAAAATCCTGAGAGGAGAATGGAGGAAGAGGGATTGTGGAATGGCTATATCCCCTGGGGGTGATTTCTCGCTTTCTGTCTCTCTGCCTCTCTCCATCTCTTCGAGCAACTCAATTGCCCTATAGCCAAAATCTCTCAATAAAAACAAACCAAAACAAAAAGCAGATATATTAATATATCTTTCTGTGTTTGGGGTTATACGAGTAGGACTCATACTTCTGAAGCAATAGATGCAGATGTCAGACATGTGGACAGCTTTATTACGGACAAGGATGAATCTAGTAATATGGCATGATCTCCAGCCAGATTAACCACTATATTATCAAAATTAAACATATTCATATCCCACTAAGCATTGCCACATGGCAGGGGGCAGAACTTCCCCTGTAAGTTCACTAAACTAAGGAACAGAATGAAAATGCACTGAGAACAGAATGCTCCCAAAAGAGGCAGTGCTTGAGACACATATTTGAACCTTTGTTTCACATTCAGTAATCTGAATTCACTGTTTCCTGAGGGAGAAGGAAAAGAAGGGACAAAGAGAATGATAAGTTATCTTTCTTTCTTTTTTTTCTTCTGTGCTCCCATTTTATTGCAGTACTATTTACAATAATTGTATCAATCAAGCACCCATGAAAGGACAGACCAACATGTGGTGAAAAAAAACTGCAGTGCTCTGTGGGATTTTAAGTGGAAATGCCCTACTATGTGAGTTATACTTAGTAACCAAGGAAGAGGAATAAAGCATTTTCTTTAATGATACAAATAAAGCAAGAGGGCAAGCAATGTTACCTTTAAGCCTTTATGAAAATTAAATGCATATTTATCATAAAGTGTTATCTCACGTCATACAAGAAATCTAACATGCCTATAGAAAATGACAAAGATGACCTTGAGTTAGAGAAAACTAATACTTCATCCATAATGATAATTTGTTAGTTATGGGCTGAACTTTCCTATAAAAACATTGTGAGGGAGATTTTTCTCCAGCTTCCATCTTCCAGTCATCTCTGTAGCTTTCATTTCTGCTTCCAGATCACACTGACTTCTCTACTACCTACCTTTCCAGACATACAGGTTGTTGGTGTCATTAAATTGCTGGATTTTTAACTCCGAACACAGAGCCTGGATTTAGTATCTTGTCATTACATATTGTAGAAAAATATGGAGGAGCAGATTAAAGAAAACAGATTTGTAGAAATATCTGAGTTTGAATTCTGTTCTTTGTCTTAACTTTATAGATAATCTTAAATTACTTAATGCCCACTTGCCCTATTTATTCTCTCGTGTAAAGTGTTAATATCTAAAATCACTAAGGTTTTTGTCATAACACAATCGTGGAACAGCAAACATTTAATCAAATTGCAATTATTAAATAAAAGCAGAAAATAGCATGAAATTTTTCTAATGACAGTTATCAGGACTAAACAATAATCTGGTAAATGGCTTATTTTTAGGAGACTAATTTTTCCTAGAATCCTTTAACTATTACCCTGAGACTTGAGAAAAGATTCTAGTATTTTCTGAACTCAAAATACATAGCCTATATAGATATAAGTTAAGAAAATACATCAGAAGCTTCATAATATTGGATTTCGCTAGGTAATAGGAGAGACCAGAGTGAATTGAAGACAGTTTATAATATGCAGTTCAAAAGAATAAAATCTATATGGACATTTGTTCTTTTTGCCTAAAAAGCAATCATAAAAAAATAAAGAATGATGTAAAGAATTTCTTGCTTTATAAAGCCATACTAAATTAATTAGTCATGAACATTTAAAAGAAATGCCTGAGTGATACCAATGCCATAAACCAATTCAATTAGTTGGGATACGATAAGGGTACTGCAGGGAAAGTTTGAGTTATAAATAAATTGGCCTACTACTACTTAATATGTAGTTTCCTTTAAACAGCCCCAGCCCATAACTCCAAATTAAAATCTCCCATACTCATGCTATGCCTTAAACAGTAAAACAAATGCATAAAATACTAGCAAAATGGTCTTCAAATATATAATTACAGTTTATAACAGAGTATGAGTGGAAGTACTATAAACGTGGAGCGAAAATCTCCTTGTCCACTTGATCTTTTTTCCCTCATCTATTTTGACCAAAACGTCAAACATCTGAAAATTTACCATTTAGAAAAATTGTAGCTCATTCTCTGGTCGAGCATATTGCCATGAAAACATCAAACCTATTTATTATGAAACTATTTTAGGGGCCAAGGAATCCTGTTCCTGCATCTATCTACTTTATAATCTTTTTACTCTCTTTCTGCTTAAAAGAGCCAATAAAGCTGACTTTACGTAAATGATATTAGTTACTAAAATAAAAAATATCCTTCTATGTCAGGCATCTTCCCTTCTGTTTTATGAACACACTGAGACATACACGCACAGGCACACACAGTACATTTTTAGAAATGAGCCTAATGTTATATAAACACACACGCACACATGCACATAAACACATAATTTGAAGCCAGAGACACAGCTTCCAATTCTACAGCATGACAGTTTACTTAGTTGTCATATAGCCTGCTATCTGAGGGGAAGAATATCTATTGGCTTTTTTCTACAGCCACAAAAATAGAAAAAAAAAAAAAAAAAAAAAAAGAAAGAAAGAAAGAAAGCCCCGCCTTTCAATGTTTGTCATTTAGGTCCCAACTGTGCTGTAGCCTTTAACTGTGTAAGACAGCAAGACAACACATTTTGTAGATTAAACCAATAAACTCGCAAACATAAAAGAAACAAATCTCATAATTGCAGATTTCAATTAAAGGAAGGGGGATCAAAGCAAACATTCTGCTTGAAATTACACAGCTGCTATCTATACAAAATGAGAAAAACGTCTAGAGCCAGCCATAATTTTACACAGGGAAAAAACCATGCGGCAAGCCCTGCAGTAGGACAGATTGTCTATGCTCCTCACGTCCCAATCAGTAATACAGAAATATTGAGTAATAAATTCCCTGCCTCTCTTGATCTGAAAAGCTCCCACCATCTGTGAAAGACAATTTGTAACAGCCTCAATATTAAGATTCAGTAAACAGACAATCACTCCCATTGTGCCAAGCAGTGGCTACATTTGGAGAAAAGCATAAAGCAAAACAATTAGTAACACCAAGACCCCTCTATTACAAATTATTGAGCCACCAAAACAACTAGTTTCAATTGCAGAGTTTCCCTTCAACCGGAGAGGAAGGCAGGGGATCGTACATATTTGGCTACCTCTGTGGCCCATACTAGGCCTCATCCTAATGCGCTGAATTATTATTGATGGCTGAGGCAGTTCTGCTCTGCTGGTGAACCAATAATGTCAAGGCAGTACCTGCAAGATTAATTATAGGAGAGAATAGGCTGAGGTTTCCCGGGACTGAGACATTAATATAGACTGAGCATTAGTTTCAGGGGATTCAACAGACAGCTGAACAAACGCCTCAAACAATGTGATCCACTCTAAATCCTGCTAGCGATATCTTCGCAGCACTTGGAAGTTCAAAACAATTGTTTTTAACCGTGAGGCACAAAACATTACGTATAGTAAGAAAGAACGTGAAAGTAAAAACAACAATTCTTCCTGAGTTACAAACTCAACTGAGCTTTACAAATAGCGTGGATGGCATTCTCATCACAAAGAAAATTGGACACCATGTTTTTATTGTGCGTGTCTTTGGAACATGTGAAATATATGCTTCTCATTCACTGTATTTTCTAAGGTTTGATTAGGATGAGAATTCTTCCGTTTGCCTGGACCAGTCCCAGTGAACCTGGTCTCCTGGAATGAATATACATGTTGTATTCTTAAACCGTGCTAGTTTGGATGAAAAACTGTATGGTCACTCTGGTTATAAGGCATATGGACCCTAAAGCATTATTTTCTTCATTGCTAAAGCTATATTTTTACATAAATATCTTATGTGCTTAGGATTTATGGGTACTGGTACACTTTCATATAGCAAATGAAGAATTTATAAGAAGCTAAGTATGGAGAGAAGGAAAAAGAGAAATCATCTTCCCCATGGGGGAGATGGCCATGCCACAAGCACTTCTCCTCCAATCTCCTCTTGGGATTTTGGGCATGCATGTACATGTACCCAGAATGATTTTCAAGCCACCAGGTCCAGGGCTCCATCTACTCAGCTGGCCGTGCAGCACCCCATGCCTTCACCTCCATGCCACTGGCTGGCCTGGAAGCATCACCATTTTAATCTCAATGAAATTCAACTCAAGGCTTCCACTTAATTTTGCGAAAATCAAAGATGTATAATATGCAGATATGCATATATGTGTGTACATATGTGAATATGTATATATACATATGATATTAACTAAAAGTTTTTCAGGTGTCTCTGTGCCAGGAACTCATCTAAGGACATTACATGTATTAATTTCTTTAATATTTAAAAATATATGTTGATTCTTTATGTGTTTTATTAATATTTGCAATGGAGGAAAATGAGGTATGGTCAGATTGAGTATCATGATTGTGGTTACAGAGTGAGTAAATAGTAGTGCTCAGATTCACACCTAAAAACTGGCCTCAGTGTCTAGTCTCTAACTAGCTGATGTGCATGTTGTAATGTGTGAGTGTGAGTGTGTGTGTGTGTGTGTGTGTGTGTGTGTGTTTAATGCCTGCATCGCAAAGGTTTATTTATCATTCTCCCTACTCCAAAGCATCTAAATACCAGAAAAAACTACAGCCATGGTAACAAAAGCTATGTGATGACCAGAAGCTCATATACATGTACTTCTGAATTTTCTGTAACTGGGAGGCTATTTTACATTTTAATCAAGAATAATTTTCCAAAAGTAACTTACTTAGGGACCAGCAGATGATATAATGGTTACATTGCTGGACTTCTATGTAGTTGGTCGTGACTTGAGTCCCGGATCCGGTGACTGAAAACTCATGCCGGGCATGTGTTTGTAAGTCCCAGAATCCCAAGAGGAGAATGTAGGAGAAGGGATTGCAGAGTGGCCATCTCCCTGGGGGATAATTTCTTACTTTCTGTCTGTCTTTCTCTGTCTCTCTGGTGAGCTCATGTGCCCTATAGCAAAAATCTCTCTCTAAAAAAAAATAATAAGTCCCCGTTCTGGGTATTTACCCAAAGGACAGGAGAATGCTCAATCAGAAAAGCGTTTGCCCATCAGTGTTTATTACAGCATTATTCATGATCGCTAAGACGTGGAACCAACCCAAATGTCCACAAACTGATATGAATGGATTGAAAAAGTGTGGCACATATACTCTATGGGATATATATATAAAAAATGGATTTTCTAACATCCCATGGTTCCACCTGCTTCCTGGGGATTTGCATGCCAATTAATAAAACTCTCCCTTTTCTATTGCTCTTCACACCAGCTACATTCCTCACTCACATGTTGAATATCCATTATGTTTTTGGCACAGTTCAACACTGGATTCAATGCATGGGTACTGAGATGGATAAACAGATGGGGTTTCTTCCCATCCAATGTGTAGTCCTGTAGCTAAGATAAGTATTTTATGTCTAAGTAGTCAGTCGTGATATTTGCCTACACTTCTTCATTTGAGCTGAGAATACTCTTAATGCTTTTCCTCATTGTTGCTCCTTTCATTTCTATTCCTTTCAAATTTTCAACCAAAGGGAATGTTTTTTGTTGTTTTAAAATTTTCTATAGAGCACATACGAGAGAGAGAGAGAGAGAGAGAGAGAGAGAGAGAGAGAGAGAGAAGTGACAAAGTACTTCTCATGGGGGATCACCATGATGCAGTCCTTTCTGCTCTAGGGATTTGGGGCATGCGTAAAACATCCCCTGCATATTTTTTAAGCCACTGGGTCTGGTACTCAAATCATGCAGTTAGCCATGTGAGATCCATCAGTTTAATCACCGTGCCACCTATCTGGCCCCACAAAGGGTATGTTTAACACATATTTTTGAATGAATAGCAGCTATGAAGTTGCTAGTATTATTTCCTGTGTTTCCTTATTGTTTTCTATAATTCTCTTTTTAAAATGAACTACATCTTCTGTTCTTATATATAGTTTTAGACTACTTTCTTTGGGTATTGAATATATAATGTTTCTGACTTGTGGCTATCTAAAATTTATTTAAAATTTTTAGCTTGTGATTTTTTACTTTCAATATTATCATTATTATTATTGAAATACACTTTTAAAATTTTTTCATATTTATTTTTTGAGATATTTTTGCTATAGAGCTTGTGCACCTGCTAGAGAGAGACAGAAAATGTGAAATATCCCCACAGGGGGGTTGTCAATGCTGCAATCCCTTCTCCATTCTCCTCTTAGGATTCTGGGCACACTCACAAACACACATGCTACAGATATGAGTTTTAAGCTGCCAGATCCAGAACTCAAACTCTAGTCAAATATGTGAGAGTCCAGCAATGAAACCATTACTCCATCTACAGGTCCCAAAACACGCTCTTTTAATTTCCAAAGGGTGTGTGCACTCACCAGAAAGAGAGAGAGAGGAAAAGCAATCCCCAATATGGTGTAGTCCTACCACAATCTGTTTATCTATTTCTCCTTCCATCAGCATATTTTGGGCATGCATGCACACATACTGGGTGTGTTTTTCAAGCTGCTGGTCCAGGATTGAAACCATGGTCAGTCATGTGAAATCTGGCTCCCCTTAACTACTGTGGTATGTGGTTAGCCTAAAATGTGCTTTCAAAGTAGAAATTGAAGTGCAATGTATTGACTTCAGATAACAGAGGACTGTATTTTTCAGGTGTTGAAAGAAAAGAACTTTCCATCCAGAAATCTTATATGCAACTAAAATATCCTTCCAGAATGGAAGAAAAATCAGGGCATTGCGTATTATTGAAAAGTCGTATTTATTAGCAGCACTTAAAAAATTAATAAAAAAATTATTTCTGAGACTAAATAAAGCAAAAACAACAAAAAAGGAAACAACATAAGGTAAGCGAAAATATCAGCAAATGCAATAGACTTTCATCATTCAGGTTGTCTAAATTACTGCTGATACTGAAAAAAAAAAATATAGCACTAATTGAGTTTTTTTTTTCTCGTAAAAGATAGTCAAGATTGCCAAATAGTCAAGAGACACATTTACTCATCTTTTTTTCAACAACAGAAAATTACATAATTAAGAGGCTCTATGTCCAATGCCACTGAATAGGAAAAGAAGTGATAAATTTAAAATAAAACAGAAAAGAAAGAAATACCTGGAGAAAACTGTGCATCAGATTCTTCCTATCTCTGTTATATCAACTGGAAGAGAATTTTTGCCTTGATGCCAAAATCGAGAGGGGACCAGCAGTTAGCGTAATGGCTATGTCGCTGGACTCCCACGTAGTCGACTGCGGTTCGAGTCCCAGACTCGGCGGCTTAAACTCACGCCGGGCGCGTGTGCGTGCGTGCCCAAGATCCCGAGAGGAGAATGGAGGAGAAGGGATTGCGGCGTGGCCATCCCCCCTGGGGGGTGATTTCCTGCTTTCTATCTCTCTGTCTCTCTCTGTCTGTCTGGCGAGCGCATGCGCCCTATAGCATAAACCTCTCCAAAAAAAGAAAAAAAAAAATCGAGAGTCAACACTGATTGACTTTGTTCTTACAATATGTTAAAGAAATATTTAAAACATTTATAAGAAAGGGAGAGTAACAAAGTAAATCCAAGTAAGATCTCAATATTTTACTTGAACTGGTAAAACGATGACACCAGTTCTCTGCAGTGAAGTGGATGTATGACATATAGTATGAGAGCCCCCAAAGAACAAAAAGCCTATAGAGACACAATGCAGTAACATTTGTCTAACTTCACTTTGTGTGATAATAATTTATAAACTATTGTGTTTTACTTCTAGGTTTTCAAGAGGACATAAGTGATTATAAATTCTTATAAACAAAGTATAGTTCTAAAGATAAAGAATTTTGAAGTTAACAACAGTTTTTATTGTCCTCTACTTTTTCTTCTCTTGCTTATGAACTGTGAAAACTGATCAAGGTGAGATAAGCGTTGAAACTGCAAAAAAACGGACCAGCACTTGGCATAATGGCTATGTCCCTGGACTCCCATGTAGTTGACCTTGGCTTGATTCCTGGACCTGGTGGCTTAAACTCACGCCCAGCGCAAGTGCGTGCGTGCCCAAGATTCTGAGACGAGAATGGAGGAGAAGGGATTGAGGCGTGGCCATCCCCCCTGGGAGGGGTGATTTCTCACTTTCTGTCTCTCTCTGTCTTTCTGGCGAGCACATGTGCCCTATAGCAAAAACCTCTCAAAAAAAAAAAAAAAAAGAGAGAGAGAGAGCTTGCATATGTACTGGTTGTGCTTTTCAATACTACTTATAAGCTGCAAGAGGTAGCTTATGTAGCAGAATATCTATCATTTTGTTTACGAGGACTTTACAGAATTTTTTTTATTATTCTCTCTATCTTAGCAAAGGAAATGGTCTTTCTCAACACACAGCATTATTAAATTAAGGGTTTTTTTAATTATCCTACTATGTCATGTTTCTCCAATATCTTTAAGATATAATTAAGAATGTACTTTAAATCTTAGCTTGTTCTTGCTTAAGCATTTGGATCTCAGAATAGTATCATGCCATTTGTGTCTTAATATGATTCTTTTTTATTGCAAGTGACATTCCAATTTGTACATTTGTGATATTTTAAGAAACTGATTTTAATGCTTTCAACAGTTAAGGTTTAATGAGAAGACAGAAGATATAACATTATTTGAACATGTTAACAATGAAAATTATATAAAGAATGAATGACTATAACATGGGATTGAAGTAATAAGGAATTGGCAAAGAAAACTCTGAACAACATAGCAATAATAGGTATAAGGGGCAGCATATATGAAGCACCCAAAAAAGAATCCCTCTAGACTGAGGTTTAGACCATGCTAGTGATGCTGTGACTCTTCATTAATAAACAGCAGGGAAACTGCTGTGGTGTTGCATTGTGGAACTTGCTCTTTCTTGTTTTTGACAATGTTAAATATCGTTTAACATTAAATATTGTTAAATATTGTTTAGCATCTACTGTAAAAGATGAGGAAGTAGGCATCATGTTGCTGATACCCCCAACCAATACAGAAATAATACTATTTCCCCATAGCTCTATATACTTAGAAATATATATTTTTAAATTTCTGATTGTCATAATATAATGTGTATATTATTTATTGATGAAAAGGCTGAGTATACCATAATCATGTTTTTTAATGTTTTGGATAAGCTTTGCTTTTCTTGAAATTAACTGTTTATAATTTTCATCTGTTTAGTTTTCCAAGAACTCAATGAGATCAACTTCCTAAGCAATATCCATTTCTGCCATAGAATGCAGACATTCAGTAGCTTATACATTATATATATGCACGTGTGTGTATATATATGTTTATATTTATATATATATATATGTGTATTTATATATATGTATATATAAATACACACACACACACACATATATATATATATATATATATATATATATATATATTTAATGTAATACAGCAATAGAGCATGTGTGCTTGCCAGATAGAGCTATGGAGATAGAACTATGGAGCGTGTGTGCTTGCCAGAAATAGAGAAGAAAAGCAAGGAAGAAGGATGACATGCTGGTCTTTTCTCCTGGAGATTTTGGGCATGCACACACATGTACCTACTGTATTTTCCAAGACACCAGATCCTGTACTCAAACCATGCATTTGGCCAAGTAGATCCAGTCACCATAAACACCATGCCACCAATGGGCCCAAATCTTTTTTTTTTTTTTTTTTTTTTTTGAGAAGTTTTTGCTATAGGGTGCGTGCACTTGCCAGAAAGACAGAGAGAAACAGAGAGACAGAAAATGAGAAATCACCCCCCAGGGGGGGATGGCCACGCCACAATCCCTTCTCTTCCATTCTCCTTTCAGGATCTTGGGCATGCACACACACACACCCAGCGTGAGTTTAAGCCACTGGGTCCAGGATTTGAACCACAGTCAACTACGTGGGAGTTTAGCAACATAGCCATTACACTAAACTGCTGGTCCCAACTATATTTTCAATATAGCAGAATTTTTTCCAATGTTGATTGTCTTTTTTCCTTGAAGGGGTGAGTGCTGGATCATTGCTCACTTGGCATCACCACCATGTCTCTCTCCTGGGTTCCAAATGGAAGGTAGGACCTACATTTATCAAGATCTTCTCACACCATTCCAGAATAGGATGAGCCAATAAGAAATATTACTGCAGATTTCAATGGAAGAAAGAGGGAGGAATTGACTCAAGGAGCTTGTAGCCAAATGCTTGAGTCTAAATGAGAAGAACAGTAGTGTCCATAAAAGCAGATTTTCTGCAGCTACAATTGAAAGAGGAAACCATTTCCCGATGATTCTCTAACTTTAAGGCTATGATTTTTATGAGACTTGAGAAATGTTTAAAGTGGTGTAACTACTCTTACAATAAACAATTAGAATGTTTCAGTCATTCCATCCTGTTATATAGTTTTGACTTTTCTAGCATTTCATATGTATAGTCTTGCCTCTTTAACTTAGCATTGTTTTTTAAAGAATTTTTTAAAAAATCAATTTTTTACATCTGATCACTGTATATTATTATAGCATAAAAGATGAATTTTTTTCAGCATAAATATACTGTACATTAGTCCAGTCAAAGATACTGCCATACCTATTATTATCAACAGATAATTTTCCATTTTTGTGTCCCAAAGCTTAACAATGCTTTGAAGAGTTGTCCACATTATTGTTTTATCAGTATTATATTCCTTGCTGTTGCCAAGTAGTATTTGACTATATGGTCATACCATGATTTACTTATATATTCATAAGTTGTACATTTGAGTGGTTTCTCTTTCTTGTTTTTGTCATCATTTTCAATACAGTTGTCATGGACATTCACAAACACATCTTTGTGAAAATATTTATTTCCCTTTTCCTTGAATAAATACCCTGGAGTAGATGGACACTTAACTTTGTGAGAAGCTATCATTTTGTTTTCTAATGTTGTGGTATAAATTTTCATTCCAATCATTACCAATGACATTATACATATCTGGGGGAATTTGTTGAGATAAATATTTCTGTGTTGACATTTTAAATTTAAATTTTACACTAAATCAGAAATCTATAGTATATTTTCTCTTCTGATGACAAAAATGTGAGACCAGTAAGGTATAATTTAATATGTGTCAAATCCAAACTTTGTCTTTTCTATGAAGAAGCCATTAAAATTATGCAAAGCAGAAAAACTGTACAAAATGAAAGAAAGCAAAATATGATATTTTGGTGCTTGTAATATGATAAATATTTTAAGATTGAAACACACACATTTATAAACTTAGAAATAACATGCTTATTATATTTTATTGGATTTTCAAAATTCTAATTGTGATTCTATAATGGTATTTGCCTTTTTGATGTTTTTTTTTCCAAGACATTTGCTTAAAACATGAGTAAAATGGCTATGCTCCACTTCTTCAGAATGAATAAAAACAACTTAGTAGCAAAGCCATTTTCAAAGAAGAAATATCAAACTTCAAAAACAATTAAATAGATTAAAGCATCTTCTTAAGAGATGTGCTTATTGAGAGCTTGGGGAGTTAAAGACAGAATTTCCATTAAAATGACTGAGAAATTGTGCATAAAGTTTCCTACTTGCTTTGATGAACATTCTGCTCTTCCTATTGAATTTGAAGAAAGGGAATAATTCCATAGTTTAAAGAGTACCTGGCAATCTTGTCAACACAGACATTCTCTCATTTTAAGTATAAAGTGTTTTTGAGTATTTTTTTTTGAAGTTTGAGCTAATAGCAGGTGTACCTGTTTTTACATTTCATTTCTATATGTCTTCTTGCTCTACTGCAGTGCTACATCTATTTCTACTTTTTAAATAGGATTCTGACCAGTGTGTTATAATGAAATTTGACCCTAAGTTCTTTTTTTTATTTATTGGATTTAATAAAATTGAAGACATTGACTTATCTGACTTTGTTAATGAAACAAATAAGTTTATTTCTAGCACAAAGTTGATTCCTGGCAAATGATGTGCTAGATATGATGCAAGGATTAAAGACAAAACTTTGCCTTTATTACATTTCTTCTATGTGTCTCTTGGGGAAAAATTTAAAGTTTCTGACATCCCAGTCTTATACATCAACAAATATTGAATGACCAGATTGTTTTCAACTTCCTGCTCGCACTGTGATGTTTAAGAAAACAAAATTCATGCACTCAATCAACTTAACACAGGTATTGTGCATGGTAAGATTGAAGTAAGTAGTTTACATGAAGGATAAAAACATAGTATTTTCACCACATGGTGATGCCAAGTTTGACTTTAAATGTGGAATCGCAATCACTGGCTGTAGCAGATACTTTGAACATTCCTTTAGTCTCTTAGTCCACATGTACTTCCTGAAGTTGTAATAGACCCTTTCAGGATATTGGAAGGTTCCTACTCAAATACCTGAATCACTTAGCTTCTCTGCTACAAGTTTGAGAAAAGACTGTTGGGTACCATGGAAGTCTTTGGAACCTAGAAGAGTAAGCAAGTTAATGTGTGGGGGGAGAACCTTCACTAGCATGGTCATCCTAGTATGGTCTTATTCAGAGATACGCTACCCCTGGTCACGTGGAAGGTTCCTGGTGTATTTGTACCCTGCCGCTCAAATGATAAACTGCCTATTAATCCACATCCTTGACTTTTCTCCATTCCTTTTATCACTTTCATTTTTCTTTCACTAAACAATTTTTTATTACATCACAGGTAAACTACTTGTACCCAATTCTTGATTCAACATCTGCTTTAAGAGAAATCTAATTAAAGTATCAGAAAAGTATTTCAATTTATTGTTACAAATGCAGTGAAAAAAAAACTATTAGATGTAATATAATTTTTTAGAGGAGAGAATTTAAATGATCTCTATAATCATTTCAAAATAACAAATTATTTTGCTGATCAGAATGTAGATTATTAATTGTAATTGAAATATTCCTAAGTATTGTGCTTTGTATCAAAGCAAGTATCTGTGCAAAAAGCTCATTCAGTCACCTGAACATCAGAGTTGGGGCCATGTTTACATAATATATTTTTAATCTAAATACATGCCTTTATTTGGGTTAAGTCTTTTTTTTTTTATTTCTGTTTCACTTATCTGCCTATATATTATGCTTGATGTATATTTACTATTCAAAATTTTTTATACTTTAAAATTTTATTCTACTTTTTAATATATTTTATTATTTATTTATTTTACATTAAATCACTGTGTATCATTATAGCATACCAAATGAATTTTCCCATCCTAAATATACTGTGTATTGGTTCAGTCAACAACATCACCATACAAACTATCATCTAGAGATAATTTTCCTTTCTTATGTCCCTTAAATGTTTTTTTATTCTCTCTTTTTCCTCTTGATTTCTTCCCTCTACTTTTTATTTTCTTTCCTTTGGTAGGGGGAGACTTTTTGTTATAGGACATGTGGATGCTTATCAGAGAGACACAGAGAAAGAGAGAGAGAGAGAGAGACAAAGTGAGAGATCATCGCCCAGGAAGAATGGCCATGCTGCAACCCCTTCTCCTCCATTCTCCTCTTGTAATTTTGGGCATTCACCTACATGTGGCCAGTGTGATTTTCCATCCACCAGGTCAGGGACTTGAACCACAAAGCCAGCCATGTGGGACCCAGTGCCTTAACCTCCATGCAACCTGCTGGCCCCTCATAATGTAGTTTTAATATGACACACCAAGTGAACTATTTTTTGCCACATGAACTATTAAAATATGGAGTATCAGAACCAGAAATGAAAGTTTTAATAAAGCTCTAAATTGATTTTGGTGTACGTGGTCGATGTATCAGAGTTTGTGAACTATATCCTTTGAGGGTTGACAAGTTGGGGGAGAAACAGGAACTCTTAGAAATCTACAAGAGAAATACATAGACTCATTGACTGGGAAAATGAAATGTAAAATGGTAAGTGTAAACCGACAATTTACAGAAGAAGAAAACTAAAAGTAGAAGTAGATGAAAAGAAGTAGTCAAGTCCATACTGTATTAGAGACATACTTCTGAGATATTACACTATACTATGTAGGTAAAAAGTGAAGGCTGAATAGTGTTAATATTAAAGTGGGTATGTGGTTATGTCCTGATGGTTGAATGGTGGACTGGCTTTGGAGAGGAAATTGGTCGATTAAAACAATTAAATGTATGTAAGCCTTAGCCTAGCAGCTCCTCTAGACAGACAAAGGTCTATAAGAAAACATGTGTAGAGATGTTTATTAAATCTGTCAGTAGCAGGAAGGGGGATATGGTCCTTCGTCTCTTTCCAGCGTAGTGAACAGACAAATTGTGATATGTGCATATCCGTGCACTGTATAGGGATGAGATGTAACAGACTAGGGGTAAGCATAATAAATAAGGCAAACTGTAAACACAGTGCTAAGAATAAAAATGATAAGATAGTGTTATGTAACTAAAACACATCGAAGACAGCATATCCATTTTATAAGAACATAATATGCATGCCATGTACTAGAATAGGTGTCAACTAATGGAAGAAAATGAGAAAGGGATACAGGAATAAAGAATATAAATAACTTTTAAAATAAAAGGAGACATTTATGCAGACTGGTAATAATGATGTGCCATGAATGAGGCAGTTAATAAATTACTACGTATGTAATTTTTTCCAAACCAGAGCTGTTTACCCACAGTTTTAATGCCTGAAAATTGGCATACTTTCCATTAAAACATAAATAAATAAAGTAGAACTTTATCTCTATACTTCATAGAGTGTATTGATTCCATGTACGGTTTTTCATTTATTTCAACATGTGCTTTCAATTGTTGCAAAATATAATTTGCTTTGACTTTTGCAATTTCCCAAGTAGTTGCTTTGAGAGATAGCATATAGTTATGTCGAGTGGACTACAAAAATCTCCATAGAGACTTTCAGGTTTGGGAAAAAAGAATAAATTATACTGAAAATAATAAAAGTGAAATTTATGTAAAATGTAGTGACTAGATCCACTGATCCGTAATGAGAAAGAAATAGTTTGAGTGTGGCCCTCGTTTAGAAGCTGTGAAGAAAGATATAAAGTTCTTCAAAATGTCTACTAGCATTTAACTTACTCAGTGTTTTGAAAGTAGAATGTTTTATTTGAAGGGCTTCAAAAATAGAATATTAATATTTTCTAGAATCTTTTCTCCTATGAAAAAAATGACACTTTCATAGATAGAAGATCATGCTCATATGCATTCACATATGTTGCTTGACTAAATGCCCAACCCTGAAACATAGTGAAATGATATCAACCTCAAGAAACTTAAATTTATGCAAGAACAAAACCGAACTGTACATAAAAGAAGCCTTTTTGCTCCTCAGCAGCCTCACCTGCTTGCAGACACGTCCCGAGAGTTTCTCATGTACCCTACAGCCAATCAGTTCCAGCAGAGGCTAAGTTTCATTTTCACCACGTCTACTCCGATTCGGTATAATATAGTTATCCATCTTTCGTGCTATTTAAATAGGCTTTGCACAATTCTTTCTATGTTTATTTTGAGTCCATTGAACACAATTTTCATTTCCCTCACCATCTCACAATCTTCCACTATTATCAGCAGCATACTTACTGGTATCGGTCTTATAATCCCGACATTTGAAGCACTCTACAATGCTAAGCCTGACCTGAATTCCAAACTCATTTCTCACTACTTGGTTTGTCCTCTGTTGGTTCCCGATAGAATTACTCCATGTTACTTGTATATTTTAAACACTGGTATTCACAGACATGTTTTATGTTCCTTCTGTCTTAACCATGGAGCCCAGAAAACTTTAAAAGCCAAGTCCTTTTTGTTCTTAAAGTAGTTTTTTTTGGTTGTTGTTTTCATAAAAATATGTCTGGTTTCTTCACTCTGTATAGCCATTCATTTCTTTATTAGTTTATTTGTTTTAGGTTTTGGTCATAGAGCACATGTGCTCACCAGAGAAAGAGAGAGACAGAGAGACATTGAGAGTAAAAGTGATTAAGTCACCCTGTGGAGGCATGGTCACATTGCAGTCCCTTCTCCCCATTCAGGTCTTGGGATTTTGGGGCACATACGCACACATACCCAGCATGATTTTCAAGTCACTGGTCTAGGACTCAGACTATGATCGGCCATGTGGGAATGCAGTACCTAGCCGTGGTTACACTTCACCACCTGCTGGTCCGGATTCGTATATTTCTTAAAGAATTCAAGGTTCATATGAAGTACCAAAAACAAAAATGAAACTAGAAAGGATAGTCCCATCTTCCTGCAGTCCAGTTTCTCCAGTGTTACCCAATGGAAACATCTTGTAAAACTATAGCATGATAAAAATCCAGGAATTTAGATAATTCAGAGTTTATTTAGGTTTCACCATTTTTCCTGTCACTCATTTGGTTTGTTGTGCATGTGTGTGCACATGTTAAGTTTTGAGCAATTTTATCACATGTGCAGATTTATGTAGCCTTCACCACAAACAAAACACAGTTCTCTCACTAACTGCAAAGCTCTTTCATGCTCCCACTTTCTACCCACACATCTTCATTGATTCATCGGTCCCTGACTCCTGGCAACCACTAACCACTACACCACTATAGATGTAGACATAAGCATATTGTATGTAAAGTTTTGAGACTAGATTTTTTTTCATTCTCCATAATTCCATTTGGATCACTTGTACACTTGTGTATATCAATAGTTCATTCCTTTGTATTCTGGAGTACTATATTCCACAACATGAATGCACTGTAGTTTATTTAACCATGCATACACTGAAGGATATTTAAGTTGTTTCCAGTTGGGGAATATAAAAAGAAATCTGGTGTGAAGATCTATGTATCAGCTTTTGTGTGAAGGCACATTTTAATTTCTCTGGGGAAAAAATGTGCAAGGGTGTGACTGTTGGGTTACATGTAAGCACATGTTTAGATTTATAAAATACTGCCAAACTGTTTGCCAGAATGGCTGTACCATTCAACTTCTCCACCAGCCATGGAAGAGTGATCCAGTTATTTTGCATCTTCATTAGCATTTGATGTATTGATGATTGCTATTTTATTTTTTTAGAGATTTTTGCTATAGTATGCAGGTGCATGTGCTTGCCATAGAGATAGAGAGACAGAGAGACAAAGAGAAAGTGAGAAATCACCACCTAAGGGGATGGCTATGCCACAATCCCTCCTCCTCTAGAGATCTTGGCCACACATGTACACGTGCCCGGCGTGAGTTTCAAGCTACTGGATCTGGGACTTGAACTGTGATCAACTACATGGTAGTCCAGCAACATAACCATCATGCCATCTTCTGGTCCCTTTAATTTGTTTTTTAATTGAAGAATTAAAATTGTGGAACCTATTATGTACACCATGATGTTTTGAAATGTGCTAACATTGTAGAATGAGTAACTGCAGTTTTGTGTCCTTTAACCATCATTTTCCCACTTCCCCACCCCCTGCACCAGCACCTGGTAACCACAATTCTACTTTCTGCCTCTATGAAACCGACTATTTTAGATTCCACATAAAATTAAGATCGTGTGGTTATCTGCCTTTCTGTGCCTGGCTTATATCTGTTAACATAATGTGCTCCATGTTCATCTATGTTGTCACAAATTACAGTATTTTCTTCATTTTTGACTGATGAGCAATCGTATGTATTGTGCATATTTATATATGGTTGGTTTTATAGTTGGCTATTGTGAATACTGCTGCAGTGAATGTGAAAGTGCAGGTGCCTCTTTAGCATGCGGATTTTATTTCTTTTGGATATATACCCAGTAGGGGGATTACTGGATTGTACAGTAGTTCTGTTTTTAATTATTGAGTAACCACCATACTGTTTTCCATAATGACTGTGGGAATTTACATTCCCAACAGTATACAAGGGTTCCCTGTCCTTCACATTTTGGCAAACACTTATTTTTGTTGTTGTTCTGTTTTTGCTAGAGAGAGGGAGGGAGAGGGAGCAAGTATCTCCCCTGGGGGGCATGCCACTCTGCAATCCTTTCTCCTCCATTTCTCTACCCAGTCAGGATTTTTGGCATACACACGTATGCCCCCAGTGTGGTTTTACTGCTGCCATGGTCTAGATTCAAACTGTAGTCAGTCATGTGGGATCAAGCTCCCTCAGCCACTAAACCATTAGGCGGGAGAATAGACACTAGAAACTAATAAGTAGAACCCAGGTTTCTGGGGGAAGGTCTCTGTATCTAGTGGGCACACCTTTGTGGCCTGGAGAGTGAACTGCACGAGCTCATACGTGTACTTTAGGGACAGGGAAGGAACTCTAGAGAATTGGGGATGGTGAACTGGTGCGGCCCCTCGGGGTAAAAGGAGGATCTAAAATGTTGAGGGATTGAGTCCAGGATCTTCCAGGGTAGACCCCAGAAGTCAAAAAGTGGACTCTGAGGGACCAGCAGTTAGCATAATGGCTATGTCGTTAGACTCCCACGTAGTCGACCGCGGTTCATGTCCCGGACCCGGTGGCTTAAAACTCACACCGGGCACGTGTGCGTGCGTGCCCAAGATCCCAAGAGGAGAATGGAGGAGAAGGGATTGCAGCGTGGCCATCCCCCCTGGGGGGTGATTTCTCGCTTTCTGTCTCTCTGTCCCTCTCTGTCTGTCTGGTGAGCTCACGCACCCTATAGCAAAAACCTCTCCAAAAAAAAAAAAAAAAAAAAAGGTGGACTCTGAGAGTAGCAGACGTGTGGACACCAGATATTGGGAAAGCAAACCACTGGTGCTGGGGGTAAACCCCAGGGTCTAGAGGGTGCACCCAAGATGTTGGGGTTGTGGATCATTGGTGCTTGAGGGTGGAGGCCAGGAGCTAGTAGGAGATGCTGGGAAAGCCCTGGAGGAGACCCTGAAGATATAGCCCAGTAGAGCTTGTATATATATATATATATATATATATATATATATATATATGTATATATATATATATATATATATATATATATGTTATGTGTATATATAGATATACATATATATATGTATATGTGTATATATAGATATACATATATATATATGTATATGTGTATATATAGATATACATATATATATATATATATATGTATATATATATATATATATTTTTTTTTTTTTTATATTTTAGGTTTTTGCCAAAAGGCTGGTGTGCTAGCCAGAGACAGGAAAAGTGAAAATGAGAAATCACCATCTAGTGGGAAATCACCATGCTGCAATCTCTTCTTCTCCTTTCTCCTTTTGGAATTTGGAGCATGCACATACACATGCCCGACACAATTTTCAAGCCACTGGGTCCAGGACTGAAACCATGATAGATTATGTGAGAATCCAAAGCCTTCACCACCATGGCACCTACTAGACTCGGGCATTTTTCAATCAGGTTTTTTTTTTCTTGTTATTGATAATTTGAATTTCTTACTATTCAAATTTCTTGCTATTATTATTGGACTAGCTATTCTAATAGATATGTAGCAACATTATACAGTCCTTTTAACT
This sequence comes from Tupaia tana, assembly GCA_026018925.1. Lineage (NCBI taxonomy): Eukaryota > Metazoa > Chordata > Mammalia > Scandentia > Tupaiidae > Tupaia > Tupaia tana. Next base: position 195,316,922 of record JAKSZU010000001.1, on the reverse strand, counting down.
TGCATTTTTCTAATGATTGTAATCTTTTCATGTATTTATTTACCTTTTTATATCTTCTTCATTGTAATATCTGCTTCTGACTTTTGCCCAGTGTCTAACTGGATTACTTTTGATTGTTAAGTTTGAGTGAAATTTATGTATTCTAGAAATGAACACTTTGTTAGTTACCTGGTTTGCAAATATTGTCTCCCACCTATGTCATTTCAACGATATTTTTGTGTGTTCTACACCAATTTCTATCTTATGTTTCAATACTAACTACATATCTTTTTTTCTATTCTACAGTTATTTAGTTATCTATCTGTTTATTTATTTATTTTTGAGAGATTTGAACTATAGGGCATATGTGCTTGCTGGAGACACAGAGAGAGACAGACAGAAAGTTAGAAATAACCCCCCAGAGGAGATGGCCACACCACAATCATTTCTCCTTCATTCTCCTTTTGTGATTTTGGGCATGCAAGCACACAAGCCTGAAATGAGTTTCAAGCCACCAGTTCAGGGACTCAAACCAGGGTTGACATGTGGAAGTCCAGTAATGTAACCATTAAGCCATCTGCTGGTCCCAACTCCAAGTTTCTTAAAATAAGGAAAAGAGCTAATTCACTTTTACATTACTTGCAAAATATTTTTATTATGTAGACATCTCATAGCAATTTATTGATGAAGTGGTGAACAAAGAACTCCATTAGAATAGGTATTGCAATAATGAACCACCTCACAAGATTGCTATATTAAAAGACCAGCAGACATATCTTAGTAGTTATGTCGCTGGACTCCCACATAGCCAACTGCAGTTTGAGTTCTGGACCTGGAGGCATGAAATTCACACTGGGTGCATGTGTGTGTATGCCCAAGATCCCAGGAGGAAAAAGGAGAAGAGATTGTGGCCTGGCCACCCCCCTGGGGGGGTGATTTCTCACTTTCTGTCTCTCTGTCTCTCTCCATCTCTCTTGCGAGCCCATGCACCCATGTCCCATAGCAAAAATCTCTTTAAAAAAAAGATTGTTACATTAAAATAGTACAAAATTAACTCATATAATAAGTATCTAAATATATTTATTATTTTATACTCACAGATCTCTTGTCTTTATGCAACTGAACTTTCTTTAAATTAAAAATTTCTTGCACCTATAAAAATGTGATGTTTCACCAGATAACCCTTAATCTGATGGTATTATTTAGTTTATTCTGCTGTGAGTACTTTTTAATTATTATTGTAAGTTTACGTTTAATCATTATACGAGTTTACATTATATAACATGATTTTTCCCAGCATGAATGCAGTGTATATTAGTCAAGTCAAAGACATCCACAACAGTTATAATCAACAGATAACTTCTAACTTCCATTGAGGATTTGTTTTAAGCCTAGTGTGGAAGGTCAAGACACGAGAATCTCAAAATATCCTCTAAATATGCCCATATAGCTGCATTATCTCCTCTTCTCTGATAACCAATGATTAGATGGTGATGTAAGTCTTTCTTTTACTGCCTTTAAACTGCTAGCCATTTATTGATTCACATGGGATTTAATTACTTGCTCTCAGTAAGTGTTCTAATCAGAACAGCCAAGATCACTTCAGTACTTCCAATTCCAGTGGAGTCACAGAAATTAGTGTTGCAAATAATCTGTTAAGTCACCCTTTTAATCTTTTCTCTAGGCAGGGCTTTTCCCCATAGTGGGTTTTTTTTTTTTTTTTTTTCTTTCTTTCTTTCTTTTCTTGTCAACTTACACTTTAAAGAGGCCCAGTAAGTGTGTCTTCTGATATTTCTATTCCAAGGCTGTGAAAATATCCAATCTGAACTTCTTCAAGAATGAACCATGATGGCTCATTTTGCCATTACTCCATAAAATTGTCTTGAGTTCCTGTTTATAATTCAATGGTGAAAGAGAAACCTACTTCAGCAAAGACTGTCTTTCTTGCTACTAATGACAACCAGAAACGTGGCTAACAGAATAGACATAGCAGTTATATCAGTGATAAAATTATTCCACAAGGAAGGAAAGGAAATTCAAACATTTTTCTGTCATTTATACTCACCCAAATTTCTATTTCCTGAGTTCCTATTCTTAAGCATAGGCTTCATTTTTCCTGTGAAAGTTAGAAGTATAGAATCTCAGGAATAAAACATAATTTGATTTAAAGTAACTCACTTAAGTATGGTGCAACATTTTTTGATAAGTATCCTTACTATCATCAAATATATTATTATTAAAGAAATGAAATGATATATAACGGATTATGATTTTTATTTTATAGATGAGGCTATTGAGGTTCTGATCTAGTGAGTTGCTTTAGGTTACTTAGTTTATCAAACCAGTTCTTTTGATAACATATAAAATCCATAATTGAACACAGGCATATGTTTTTAGGGCCTGTTACCTATATAAATGGCTTATAATACTATATTAAATTTCATCATATCAAATTTCCTATGCTTTAATGAGTCTATTTTCTTCTGCTTTTGCTTAAGTTTTAGTATTTCTTAAAAATCAGTTATAAAATTTGGTTGCATATTTGAATCACTTACAGAGTGTTTAGATATTGTGATGCTCAGGTCATACTCTTTAGTTGTTAAATTAGAATATTTGAAGGAAAGAGTCAAGATTTAATGGATTTTCTTAGACATGTTTGAATCCAAAGTACAGTCATGTTTGAGAATCATTATTTTAGATTTCTATCCTAGGCATTCTTAACATTCTTCCTCAGTAATGCATTGTAATTTTATTATCAAATACTGTGATTTTATTTTCTTGTTGCATGCTAATTTCTGTAAAGTTCACACTCTGTCTTTGGTTTTGCAAAGTTTCTTTAAGTGTATATCAATATCCACAGGAGTTTCAAAGTAAATAAGACCCAAATTGAATTTATAATCTTTCCTCAAAACCTGTTTTTTCTCTATTTACTTAGGGTATAGATCATGGTACTGCAAAAATGTGACTTCAGAATTCAGTGCTTTGGGACCAGCAGATGGTGTAAGGGTTATGTCACTGGACTCCCACAGTTGCTTACGGTTCAAGTACTGGACCTGGTGACTTAAAAAACTTATGCTGGATGTGTGTGTGTGTGTGTGTGTGTGTGTGTGTGTGTGTGCATGCCCAAAATCCTGAGAGGAGAATAGAGGTGAAGGGATTGAGGCCTGGCCATCTCCCCTGGAGGATGAGTTCTCACTTTCTATCTCTCCAGCAAGTGCATGCATCTTCCCCAGGAAGATGGCTTCACGACAATCCCTCCTTCCCTATTTTCCACCTGGGATCTTGGGCATGCATACACATGCTCCCAGCATGATTTTCAAACCACCAAGTCCAGGACTTGAACCATGGTCAGTCATGTGGGAGTCCAGCAACATAACCTGTTATGCAATGTACTAGCCCAATGAGTCTAACAACTTAGAGTTCAATCACTTTCTTATGACTTTATGGGGCTTTTTTTGTTGTTATTTATTTTTTGTTTCTTACCATAGGGATGTGTGCTTGCTGGATAGAGACAGAGAGAGAGAAAGTGTGAAAGGGAATGGCTACACCACAGTCTCTTCTCCTCCTTACTCCACTAGGGATGTTAGGCATGCACACACATATACCCAGCATGATTTTCAAGCTGCCAGGTCTGGGACTCAAACCATGGACAACCAAATGGGAGTCCAGGATCTTAACCACTATACCATCTGCTGGCATAGACGCTATGGGTTTTTACTCTCTAGATTCATAATGTATTATGAATATATATAGGACTATATATAGGACTATATTTGAATGATGATTATTTTGAGAAATGATTCATTAATATTAATAAATAACAGCTGTATTACCTTCTATGACCTTCAGCTTGTTTTTAATCTATATATTCTTTCTCACCTCAAAATCAATTTGAATCTATTTAACAAGAAAACCCTTGACATACATTTTGAAAGATTTTATGTATTATTACAAAATTTGCATGTTAAACTTGTTGAATTGCTTTCAGAAAGCTTAGCCTTAGATTAGGATTTTAGAAAAAGAAAATTAAAAGTACAGTTGACCCATGAGCCATGCATAGATTAGGGGTTGTACTGCTCCATTGTACAGTCAGAAATCTCTGTAGAACTTTCTGACTTTACAGAAACCTAACTACTAATAGTCAACTATTGACAGGAAGTCTTACTCATAACAATTCACATGAATTTTATATATTATACATGTTATTTCCTGTTTTCTTACAATAAAATAGCAAATAAAGAGAAAATGCTACTAGAAATATCATAAGGAAGTGAAAATATATGTACAGTATTTTTTCAACCAATGTATTTATTGAAAAAACAAATCTTCATATAAGTGGACACACACAGTTCAAACTAGTGTTGTTCAATCTGAATTAGCAAATATGCAGTATTTATTGTTTGTTTTATTTTACACGTCTGTTAAAATGGATTTTTCAATCCAGTGCATATGTTATTCAATGGAACTTTAGGAACCTATGTTAACATTCTAGGCCACTAGAGTATTATTTAGAAAATTACTGCTTCAACCTACTAAATAAAATTGTAATTGCCTACTAAAACATGCAGGGAATAGAAGATGCTTTAAATTTCTGCCTGTGGTGGTGGTTATTGGGGAGATTACATAAATAACAAAATTATTGATTTTTATCTAAATTAGTAACAGTAAAGGCAGTGTTCTATAAACATTAATTAAATGGCAAAAATAATATTTTCTGCAAATATTTTTTTACTTTAACGATATGCCAAACTGATGATCAACATGCCTCCTCAAATATTCTTAATTAATTTGACCAGGAAAATAAACATGTGATCCTAATGAAAGTCTTAAATCAAGAAAAAGAAAATATTATTCTACAAGATGTTCATCAGAGATCCCAGAAAGAATTCAGAAGTGACTCTATAGCTGATTAATTCTGGAAAATCAATGCAGGATCCATAGATTGTGAAGCAATTCCAGAGCTTTGTTAATGTGTCTTGATACCTTTTTATTTTCTTTAGAGTGATTTCTGCTAGAGGGTGTGTGTGCTTGCTGGAGAGACAAGAGAGAGACAAAGAGACAGAAAGTGACAAATCACCACCACCACCACCCCCCTCAGGGGAGATGGCCACACCACAATTCCTTCTCCTCTATTTTCTCCTTTGTATTTTGGGCATGCATACACACGTGCACAGAGTGAGTTTAAAACCTCCAGGTCCAGGACTCGAATTGCAGCAGACTACATGCGAGTTCGTTAACAACGATTATGCCATCTGCTGGTCCCATATGTGTCTTGATACTTTAATCAAAAAGAAAAATAAAATAGGAACATTACTTCAAAGGGAACCAACATCTTAAATATAATTTCACATCACAAGGAAAGGGTTCGGAAAAATGTTGACAATGAAAATAAAAGAAACTAGACATGTATATTTCAATAAACTTAAGGAACCCTTAGAAAGGTTCCTTGAAGTCTTCTTTTGCCATTATTCCATAAAATTTTCTGAGAATCTGTTTGATAAATTTGTAAACGAACTTCTTTCAATAGTAATTATAAGAAATAATTCACATTAATATATTTTATAAACTTGCAGAATTTTTAATTGTATTGATAATATTAAACTTTCTTTCTTTTTAATTTTTGCCAGAGGGTGCCTGAACTTATTGGAGAGAGATAAAGAGACAAAAAGAGAGAGAGAAAACAAAAGAGCACCCTCCATGGGGCATGGTCACACTGCAATCCTTTTCACGCCATTTCTCCTTTCTTTCAGAATTTTCGACACGTACTCCAAAATGTAAAGTCAGTCATATGGGATCCAACTTCTCAACCACCAGGTCACAGGTTAGTATTAAGCTCTCTATTTGTTTTCAGTAGCTAGAGATTATAGAGTTATAGTCATTATTCCTCAGTGCCTTAAACTGGTTTCTCTAGGTGGGGAGTCATAGGAATTTTAAATTTCATTTTGTATGCTTTTGTATGTTTTCCAGATCTCATATAACAAGTAGTATTACTCTTATAATCATAAACAAAAATTAATCAATACTAAAAATAATCTGCAATGTGATGTACATACATGATAGATAAGTATATTTTCACCGAAAACATCACGGTCTGACAAAATTTAAACAGGGGAGTAGGTTATGGAATGGTGTACTGCAATAAAGGGAACAGGCTATTTCAAACCTAAGTATGAAATAGTACTATTTTTAACTCCAGTCTATTTCTGCATCTTTCGAAACTTTCGAACTTCTATATTCTGTCATTGATTTGCATTCTTGAAAATTCCTTCCCTCCATTTTTAGCCAGATTTCTCTGACTCCATGTGAATTTTTACTCCGAGTGACATTAGCCAGAGTGGACTTTTCGTCACTGCTTGTCTGAATTACAACCACTGCCCAATTATAGACACGGTTTGCTTTCCTTGGTATGTGTCTTCCTTTGGAGGAGCGATTCTATAAGATTTATGTCAAAGTGTATAGAAGGCAAACTCCCCAGATCTTTGCATGATAAATAGAACTATCTTATAATACAGTACAAAAATGAATACTACAACTGCAGATTGAAAAAAGAAATTTTCTCTCACAATTTTGAGGGAATTGTGACACGGTCATCTGTACACTATGCAGCTGCTAAAAATCAAAGGGATTCTGTTATTATTTTTTATTTCTCATTAGAAGCTTTTAGAACTTCTTGTTTGGGGTATGCTGAAGTTTCACGATAAGACATTTTAGAGTAGAAGTATTTTTACTCATTGTTCTGGGCCCTTGGTGGATTTTCTAATTTGAAGATGTATGTCTTCAGCTCTAGGAAAATCTCTTTAAATATATATTTTTTTTGATTTATCATGGTCCCATTATATTCTTTTATGTTTCGGAAACTTCTATGCTTCAGTTACTGTACTTCCTGGATTTGTCATATATCCTGTGTGTGTGTGTTTTTCTTTGTATTTTCCAGTCAATTTCCTTTTATTTCTTTCTAGATCTACTTAAAATCATTTTTATCAAAGTAATTGTTGCTATTCAAGATGCTAGATATCATCAAGCCTGCTAAAGATATTTTAAAAATAAGTTAATAAAAAACTAGCAATCAAAATTATAATTTAATGTAATATATTGGTCTGGCCTAAACCATGTCTAGATAGTATCTCTCCATTATGCCTTTTAATTAATCTCTTCTGAAAAGCGCAGATGATAAAAATGTAATGGAGAATGGTGACAGTCAGGTAAGTCTATTACTCTCCAAGTTATACATTTTGAGGAAAGATAATAAAATACCCTGCTTTGATAGTCACAGGGAAATTGATGAAAATGAACTGCCCCTTAGAGATTCAAGCAAATGGGAAAATTAGCTGGGAAGTTCTTGCTTAGATGTATAGAAGATTTCTAGAATGTATACACTCTTGTATAACAGAAACCTTACCGTTGTTGAATAGCAGCAAATCCCCAGCCGCCAACATGGGGCCGGTAGTTAACGATATTGTATAGTACAAGTAAACATGTGTTAAAACAGTAGCTCTCATGTTAAATTGTCTTACTACAGAAAAGAAGAAAGAAAAAATATTATGGGGAGAAAAGAACTTTTATATCAGTTAAGAAAATTTTTCTTTTCTTTTCTGACTCCGAAGTAGTGAAACTTTAAGAGAAATTTGACAGTGTAACTCAAAGCCTTGAAAAATGTGCATCTCTATTCTCCCAAGTAAGTGCGCTTGTAGCAATCTATCATAAGAAAACAATCAGAGATACAAGCCAAGATATATGTACAAAGATGTTTGTCAGGCTAGTCAGTGGCGTGGAGGTGAAGATGACTAGATCCCACATAGCCGACTGGTGGTTCCAGTCCAAGACCCAGAGGCTTTCAAACACCAGAAATGTGTGTGTGCATTCCCAAAATTCCAATGGGAGGGACGAATGGAAGAGAAAGGACTAAAGCAGGACTGCCTCCCAGGGGTGTAATTTCTTATTTTCCTTCCTCTCTCTTCTCTTCCTCTCTCCTCTCTCTCTTTCCAGTTTATCTGGCAATTTTATTTAAAAAGAATAAAAGAAACGATGTTTGTCAAGCACTGTTAATAATAGCAAAATGTGGGGAAAGCCTAAATGCACAATAATAGTTAAATGATTTAGGTATTAGGGAGTACAGTAGAGCTATTTAGAAACCATATTTAAAGAAATGTTTACTGATACAGGAAAATGTTACTGACTTATGCTTAAACACTTACAAAATTGCATATCCATAAATATAGATCCATAAAATAAATGTAAAATAGTGTTACATAAATTAGAATATTTATGTTTATGTGTAAGAAATTTTAAAATTTTAGCAAACAAACCAATGTGTTAATGGAGATTGCCTGTGAGTAAAACATAGTATGTTTCTTTTGTTCCTTGTGCTTTTCTTACTGTCCAAATTTCCCTCATTGAGCTTGTATTACATTTCTAATAAAAGCAAACATAAAAATCATTGATACAAAGTATTTTAAAAAAACAAACCAATACCTGAGCTGTTATCCCTAGGACTGTGTATTCTGTCTCTCTTTCTTCCCCACATAGAATCTTCCATCTCCTAGTTCAGATTGTTTAGGCCATCAGCGGGTTTATGTACCTCAGTTTCAGATTTGATTATTTATCACTCAGAACTGATTTATTTAGCTGCACTTCTGAACACAGGCAATAAAACCACTGATTTCAAAGGAGAAAGGCAAAAGTTAAGGATAGGTAGACATTTTCAATACTTTTTTGGATTATCCAGTGGTGTTTATTTTATTATTATTTTTTATTTTTGGTAAATAGAAAAGTGATCTGATAAGATACTAAGTCTGCTTACTGAAACATGAGAATATCATTTTCAGAGTATTTTCAAATAAAAGGGAAAAAGTAATATGTTTACTCTTTAATTTTGAACAATATTACATAAGAATTCATGTTACACCTTTTGTTTACTCAGAAACTCATATGTAACTATTTGGTTAAGAAGTAAACACAGATTGAAATTTCAGGAATAGAGTGGGAAGAAGGTATCATTGCTTTATTGGAATTATTTGAGTTTGTAGACAGTTAATTTCATTGTGAAAGTAAGTAATCTTATTGGTTGAAAGTGACAAGTGAAAGTCTATCATAACTGTAATTTTTAATTTTAGTTAAGGATACAGTTTTTAAGCTAAGTTGTGCAAAATACTGTTGTTCTACATACACACACACACACACACACACACACATATATTACATTTAATCACTGTACATTTTCACAGAGTAGATTATGGTTTTTCCCAGCACAAGTACAGTGCATATCAGTCAAGGCAACAACATTACCGTTTACATTATCAACAGCAAATAATTGTTCATTTTTGTGACAATTAAATGTCTGGTTTTTTATTATGTGAGCTTTGTTCCTTTTTTGTGGTTTATATAGTGAAGTTTAAGGTAAGGATCCATTTATCCACTTGACAAAAAATAAGAAAGAAAGAAGAAGAGAGAAAGCATGTTAGGAGGAGGAAAAGAATACAAACAAGATGAAAAAGCAGAAGACAGGGAAAGGAAAACTCTGATACTTCAAATGGTGGTTGGAAACCATTAGCTTAGAACGTGGGCGATTTTTTAAATGTTGTTTATGCTTTCCATAAAAACACATTATTTACCATTATATGTAGTCACATAATGCAAAAACCAGTATAGAAAGTAAATACTCTACTGACTCCTTGCTCTCCTTAATTTCCATGTCCCTGAGGAGGTGTATGAATTCTTCACACATTTCTAGACACCAGCCTAGTATTTATCTTTCAAACTTTTTTTTCCTAACCTACTTATGCAAACATAAACAACTATGTTGAGTTTAACAAGTATCCTAGAATAAGTAAACTATTAATAAATCATCAATTTTTGGGGAGGGGATCAGCAGATGGTGTAATGGTTACATCTTGGATGCCCACATAGTTGACTGTGGTTCAAGTCCTGGGCCCAGAGGCTTAAAATTCATGCTGGGTGAGTTTCCAAAATTCCAGGAGGAAAATAGAGAAGGAATTGTGGCGTGGTCATACCCCCTGGGTGGGGGAGATTTCTTACTTTCTTTTTCTCTGTCTCTCTTGGTATTTCTGGTGAGCGCATGAGCCCTATGGAAAAAAATTTCTCTAAAGAAAAATAATTAATTAATTATCACCTTTTTATTAAGAATTTTGTGTCTTGGCCCCACCTGCAAATCCAAATGAAATGATCAAACTCTTTCCAAAAGTCACAGCTAACAAGAAGCAAATTTATTTTTACCAAATCCAGAAGTACAGGATATTGGCCCAAGGAGGTACACAGCTTTCCACATTTTGACCAAATGTGACAAGTTAAGGTATATGCTTGGGGCTATAGTGAAAAATAAAATGACTGATTTTACAATTTTGTGTTTAGAATTCCTTGTTGAGAAGATATATTTCTGGGGTTCTGAATTGTTTTCTTCAACATCGAAGACTTGTAAGAAACTAATGTAGATGATAATCATTTTTCTAATGATTACTCTTCAATATTTGCTTACCATAGATATTAAAATATTTCCTAAAGATAATCTTTTATTCAGATATGTGTATTGTCTACAAACAGTGCCATATTTTTTGGGGGGTATTACAGATAAACCTTATGCATTCACATTATAAATGGATTTACTCTTAAAGACTATAGTTTTCCAATGTAATCTTTAGTAATAAAAACCTTAGTAAAAATATTCTATTATATAATAACATTATGAAAAAGATCATATTTTAAGATTTTAAATTATACAACCATTTTAACAATGACTTGTACTATATTGTGCTAAAATTAATGCATAAGCTCCCTGTTTCTGTATGAATGACAAAAACATCACAAAACATAGTCTATATTCTTGAAAACAGTGATATGAACACATTTGTAATCAAACTTTAGGAAGATATTTTCAGAACAAGAGAAGATGTAGAAAGTGACTTTTATTTTTCACAGTGGCAGTCTGTTCTTTGTTGAAAATCAGATGTATTTTTTTTCTCCTGTTTTGTCACTAAAGTGAGTTGTCAAAGGATAAAAATAAGGACTGAAGGTAAAGCAGGAGAAGTGAAATATATGATTATTACATTTTTACAGATATTCTTTGGCTTTATAATTACAAAAATGTTTACTGTGATTACAAACACATACATGCTAGATTAAAATGTGCCAGAGAGTTCTTCAAGATGCATGGTAAAACCTTTGTTTGCTGAGATATTTTAAGTACAATCGGACCAGCTCCAGGAAGGAGCTAGAACAGAATAGTCAGAGAATAGTCTAGCATTTTAGATTGACAGAGAAGGCTGTTCTGAGAGGAATTTGAAGTTCAGTGGGAGGCAGATACATCCAAATCTGAACGATTTCTAAATAATCCGTCTCTTAAACTGAACTTGTTAAATAGTGTTAAATGAAATCAATGATACAGTGTCTTGATAATCTTCTGGAGAGAACAAAACATATAATCTGATCTTTGTTCTTGAAAGTTGTCACTGTGGATATTGTTGGTAATTAAATTATACATCCACTCAATATTCCCATATGTTCTCTTTTTTTTTGAATTCCCCTATTTTCTTGACTAATTATCATCATATTTAAACCAGAAGGGAAGTTATTGTACTATACATTTAAAGAAATTGTCTATTTTTAAAAATATTATTAATAAAAAAAGGGACAATGTACAAGAAGCCTTGGCCTCTCTTTGCTCAATTGCATTGAAGTTGGAGTGCTAGGATCATTATTATACACGTACATTTTCTCTCACTCTTAATCTCTTTCTCTTTTTCACACACACACACACACACACACACACACACCAATCTATCCCACATCACAAGATTTTCCATTGCTGAGTTATCAACACATAGATTCCAAAATTACTTTCCTTTATTTTCTCTTGTTCTATCGACATAATAACATTGAGCTTGTATCCTACTTCACTGTTATAAGCTATCATGCATACTTAATTTCAGGTGGAAATTTCTTAGCTGCAAGGATTCATGCTGTCAAGTGAATAAATGTTCTCCCTTAGACATTGTACAAAAGACTTTTAAAATGATTTTATTGAATTGAGGGATATATATATATATATATATATATATAAAGCATATACAATAGCTTCATTTATATGTACCTCATGATAGATTTAACAAAGACTCTGATAATTACTGTAAAATCTTACTCAATTTCTTAAAAACTTTTTTCTTTGTTTCAAACAAAAGCAAACTTTGATTTTTAGGCTGAAGGTTTACTTTTATTTTTCAGTTTCTATTTCTTGGCTTGACAATATATACTAATGATGTTTCTCTTTCTAGCCGGCCTCAGAGAAAATGTTGATAATGATTCTCAACCTTTAATGTTGATTCATGATAGGTGCATATATTGAGGAAGATTTTCCCCCCAGCTCATCTTTTCTCTAAAGTTTAATATCGTAATTTAATAAAAATGGCTTTGCGGCTGTGAAAGCTAGCCTGGTAAAGAGATATATGTATTTCAAAGCTGGTTCAGGTTCAAAGTTAAAACAAGATTTTTTTTCTATTGCCATGTCCGTCTTTCCCTACCAAGGGAAATCACCTCTTCAAAGGAAAAGACCGTAAATCTCTAAATCTCCATATTTACTCAAGTCCCGAGACTCTGCAGGGCAAAAGCTGCCAAGTCTATAGATTTACAATGTTTTATGATAATGATTTCCTCCAAGGGCTCACCCGAGATGAAAAGATAAATTAATTTATCCACTTCCAACCAGTAGTGAAAGTTTAGTCTCCATTCCAAAAGCTGCCTTCAGAGCAGTGCCAGTACTATATAATTCATCAGCCGTGATTAAAATTTAAGAGCCTCTGAATATGACCATCTTGCAGAGGGTCTATCAAGTGGAAAGCATTGTAAAAAGAAGAACTTAGAGCTGAAAAGGGCATTATGATTTTTTTTATCCTGACCTTGTGATACTTCTACCACTTTTAATGACAACCACAATCAGTGCCAGGTGCTTTATATATTTAGTTCTCATTGCATTCTTCACAACATTCCTGTGAAGGATATTTTAAGAAACTTCAGGGTCAAAAGGTTAAGGGTCTTCCCAGAAATCAAGTCCTATAGCAAACTGTACAAGATATATGACCAGATACTTCTGTTTCTGGCCCCTGTGCAGCAGGGCCTTCTGTCTTGCAGTCTGCATTATGACAGGGATTGCAGGTACTGATTTTCATTTTACCCCTCCTGAGATTTTTAAAAATCTAATTGACCTACAGCAATTGTATATATTCAAGTTGTACAGTGTGACAGTTTGATACACATGCATGGTATGAAATGATTACTATCATCCAACTAGTTAATACGCCTATCACCTTGCACAGTTACTTGAAGATCTATTCTCAGGAAATTCTAAGTGTACCACATGGTATTATTAACTCTAGTCTCCATATTGTACCACAGAGCTGCAAAAGTTGTTTATCATATAGCTGAAAGTTTATATTCTTTCTCTATCTCCCCACTTTCGCCACCTCCAATCCCTTGGTAACCACCATTCTCCTCTGTGGTGCCAGGTATTCAACATTGTTAGATTCCACATTAAGTGGTATCATGCAACTTAATGTCATTGTCCTTCTGTGCCTGGCTTATTTTACTTAGCATAATATCTTTGAGGTTCATTCATGTTCTCAAAGTGGCCAGATAAAGAGTCAGCAGGTGGCATGGTGGTTAAGGGCACTGGACTCCCACATGGCCCAATGCAGTTTGAGTCCTGGAACTGTTGGATTGCTTTCTCACTTTCCTTCTCCTTCTCTTTCTTTTCTATCTCTCTCTGTCCCTCTCCAGTCAAATTAAAATAAATAAAGTTAAATAAAATAATTCTTTTTTTTTAAAAAAAAGGCCAGATTACCTTTTATTTTAGGTTTGAGTAAGTTTTTGTGTACACACACACACACACACACATATATATACTCACATATACTTATATACATATATATGTACGTATACTCGTATATACATATATATGATAACAAATACTCTAACATACTATCTCTATATACACACACACATAGATTTATTTACACTCACACATAATTTTGAATTCTTTCATCTGTCAGTGGGCACTGAGGTTGTTTTTATATTTTGTCTACTATAAATACTGCTACAATGAATATGGGAGTGTAGAAATCTTTAGGAAGTGGTGTTTTTGTTTTTTAATTCACAGAGGGCACATACATTCAACAGAGAGAGACAGAAAGAGAAGGAGAGGGAGAAAGCACCCCCTAATGGAGTGTGATCATACTGTAATACCTTCTCCATTTCTCCAACTTGCAGGGATTTGAGAAATTGCACATGTGTCCTGTGTGTTTTTTAAATGACTGGGGCTGGGATTAAAACTATAGTTAGTCATGTGGCATCTGAGGCTAAGATTTGAACGATAGGTGGCCATGTGGGATCCAACACTCTTAAACACTAGGCTATGGGACCAACCCCTACAAGTTGGTGATATTATTTGTTCTAGATATGTGCCCAAGAAGTGGGATTGCTGAATTGCATGGTTGTGGTTGTTCGTTTTTAAAATTTCCTTAGAAACCCCCATGGTATTTTCCGTATCAACTATAAAAATTTACATTTCCAACAACAGAATATAAAGGTTTTCTTTTACTTTGCTTTGCTTTGCTTTGCTTTTTTCTGTTCTTAATGTGCCAGATGGCATGTACTCTGGCCAGAAAGAGAGAGAGAGACAGCAGACAGAGACAGAGAAGAAAAAGAAGAAAGCACCCCCTGAAGCATGGTCATGCTGGAATTCCTTCTGGATGTCTCTCTCTCTTTGGGGGATTTTGGGATACATGTACACAGGCCTGATGTGTTTTTCAAGACACCATGTCCAGGCATCTAGTCATACAGTCAGCCATGTGGATCTAGTCACCATAACTACCTGGCCAAGTGCTGGTTCAATGTTTCCCTTTTTCTACTACCTAACCAACACTTATCTTTTTTTTTTTTTTAATTTTTGGAAAGGTTTTTCGCTATAGGGCGCGTGCGCTCACCAGACAGACAGAGAGAGACATAGAGACAGAAAGCGAGAAATCATCCCCCCAGGGGGGATGGTCACGCCGCAATCCCTTCTCCTCCATTCTCCTCTCGGGATCTTGGGCACGCACGCACACACGCCCAGTGTGAGTTTTAAGCCACCGGGTCTGGGACGTGAACCATGGTCGACTACGTGGGAGTCCAGCAACATAGCCATTACGCTAAGCGCTGGTTCCCACCAACACTTATCTTTTGACCTATTGTGCCATGATAGCAGGTATAAGGTTGTATCTTGTGGTTTTAAATTGTATTTCCCTGGTTAATAGTAAAAGTAATCATATTTGTGTGCATCTATTGACCATTTGTAGATCTTTTTAAAAATGTCTATTCAAGGGACCAGCAGATGGGAAATTGGTACGTTGCTGGACCCTCACATAGTCAACCGCAGTTCGAATTCTGGACACAGTGGCTTAAAATGCATGTGCCCAAAATGCTGAGAGAAGAATGGAGGTGTAGGGATTGTGGTGTGGCCATCCCTCTTGGGGATGATTTCTTGCTTTCTGTCTCTTTGTCTCTGTCTCTCCAGCAAGTGCACATTCTCTTTAGCAAAAATCACTTTCAAAAAAAAAAAAAAAGAAAGAAAAATGTCTATTCAATTCTTTTGTTCATTTTTAAATTGGTTTATTTCTTTTATTCTTTTTGCTTTTTGGTTCTTTCCTATTGAGTCATATAATTTCTTTACAAGTTTTGTGTATTAACCCTTTATTGGATATATGATTTGCAAATGCCTTATTTCAATCATGGGATGCTTTGTTATTTTGTTGATTGTTTCCTTTACTGGGAAGGAACTTTTTAAATTTGATGCAGTCTTCCTTGTTTATTTTTGCTTTTGATGCCTGTGGTTTTGGTGTCATCCAAAAATATCACTGTGAAGATCAACATCTAGGGGATTTTTTCCCGTTTTTAGTTCTGAAAGTTATTGGTTTCAGATCTTAACATTTAAACGTTAGAGCATTCTGAGATGACTTTTTAGTATGGTATAAGATAAGGGTTCAACCTCATTCTTTTGCATGTGGATATACAGATTTCCCAGCACCGTTTATGTATGAGACTATCGGTCCCTCATTGCGTACTCTTGCTGCCCTCTCAAAATCAAGTTGATCATTATGTATGCAGAGTTATTTCTGGGATCTGAAACATGATGATATAGATCTGGACTTTCTATTGTATTCTATTGGCCAGTGTGTCTGTCCTAATGCCATTGCCCTAATGTTCTTCTTATTATAGATTTATAATATAATTTGAAATGAGGAAGTCTGATGCTTCCAGCTTTGTCTTTCTTAAGATAACTTTAACTATTCTGTCTATTGTGGTTTCATACGTATATTAGAATTTTTAAAATTTTCTGTAAAATTTAAAATGTTGATAGAGATACAGTTGAATCTATAGATCACTTTGGGTAACATGAACATGTTATAATATTAATTCTTCCAAAACATGATGTTTTCTACTTGTTTCTTTAGTTTTTTTTCCTGTATTCTAATTTTTAGCAAACATATCTTTAACCTCTTTGGTTCAATTTATTCCTGAATATTTTATTTGTTTTAGCTATTGTAAATGGGAATAGAATTATTGTTAATGTGTAGAAACTCTATGGTATGCTGATTTTGTATCCTGTAACTTTACTAATTGATTTGTATTAGTTCTCTTTATGTTATTTGTGGCATCTTCATAGACTTCTATATAAGAAAGCATACCTTCTGGTGATGAGTAATTTTACTACTTTCCTTACAATTTAGATACTTTGGAAGTATCTAAAGTATAGATACTAGATATCTTAGTATATCTATACTTTAGATACTATACTGTTGGTATTGGTTTCTATTGCCTACGTGTTCTCGTTAGTACTAACACTACTATGATAAATAGAAGTGATGCCAGTAGGCACCCTTACATTTTCCTGATCTTAGAAGAGGAATTTGCAGCTTCCCACTATTGATTATAATGCTGTGGTGTGTTATATGTGGCTTTATTGTGTTGTAAATTACTTCTCTTTCTAATTTGTTGAAGGCTTATACCATGAAAGAGTATTAATTTTCCTTCAGAGTTTTTTCTGCTTCTGTCCTGATAATCACATGGATTTTGCCCATGTTTTGTTAATGAGGCATATTCATTTATTTATATATTTGCATATGTAGCATCCTAGCATCACAGGAGTGAATTCCAGTCAATGGTGATGTATGTATGATCTTTTTATTGTGCTGTTCAATTTTCTTAGCTACTATTTTGTTAAGCGTTTTTGTATCTATGTTAGTCAGGGATATTGGCCTATAGTTTTCTTATCTTGCAGTATTTTTGATATCAGGATAATACTGGCTTTGTAATATACATCTGGAAATACTCCCTTCTTCTAAGAGAAGAATTGACATTAATGGTCTAAATATTTGATAAAATTCAGGAGTGAAGTAATCTGGTCCTCTTTTCTTTTTTGGGAGATTATTTTTATTATTAATTAAATTATCTTATTCACTATTGGTCTGCTAGGATTTTCTATAGCTTTATAATTTAGTCTTAGTAGGTTATCTGTTTCTAAGACTATGCAATTCTTCTGGGTTCTTCAATTTTCTTTTCCATGAAGTTATTTCCGGTAGAGCCAGCCTCACGGCCTAGCAGTTGAGGGAACCTGGTCCTACATGGCCGACCGTGATCTGAATCCCAGCCATGGTGGCTTGGAAAACACTAAGGGCGCATGTACAGGCATGCCGAAAATCCGAACAGGATGGTGACATAAAGGAAAGGGGCTGCACCATGACTGTGCACCTCTGGGGGTGACTTCTCCCTCTCCCTGTCTGTCTCTCTGTCTTTCTCTGGTGAGCGCATATGCCCTCTGACAATTTAGAAAACGTGTTATGGTAGTAATTATGAGACTCTGTATTATTGTCATATCATTTGTAATATATACTCTTTCATTTCTCATTTTATTTAGTTTAGTCTTTATTTTTCCTTCATCCAGATATATGCTTGTAAATATTACCTTAAAAAATAATCCAGCTTTTAACTATTAGGTGTGTTGTGCTTCCTTGATCATTGTTTCACACTTTTTTTCTTAATTTCTCCTTTGCTTTATCCTTTGACAATTGGTTGTTTAGAAATATGTTTTGTTAATTTTCACATATTTTGAATTGTCCAGTTTCATTCCAGTTTGTCTAAGTATAGCGATCATTGCTCTCTTTTGGTTGTCTTTGCGAGGAATATTTTTTTTTTCATCTGTTGACTTTGAGCATAAGTGTATCCTTAAAGCTAAAGTGAACGTCTAATAAGCTGCATATGGTTGGGTCTTTTGTTTTTATCTTTCAGACACTGTGTCTTTTGAGTGTGTTATCTACACATTAAGACAATGCCCTCAGAGGCAGCTGAAACAAAAAGTATAGTTACGAAAACTACACTTATAAAAAATTATCATTACCACAAATTAAATAAGCCTAGGACAACTTGCAAAGGGCCCTGACCAGATTCATAGATTATCTATGATAATAAAGAAACCATTAATTATACATGAGGGAAAAAGGAGAGCGATAACATTAAGTGCCACATTTAAATCCTCCATTTTCCTCTGGGGATCTTGAGTAGGCAAGCACATACTTATGCCCTATGTAAGTTTCAAATCATCGGGTCTGGGACCTGACCCCCGCTGGCAATTTGGGAGTTCAGCATCTTAACCATTATGCCAACTCCTGGCTCCACGCCAGAGAATTCTTAATGCTTAAGGTTTTCCTTTCCAGATACTTGGAAATTCAGAAAATAAACACTTCAGGTCATGCAACTAATTACCTGCAACTTGTATGTACAGACTGGGTCATTTTCCAAATTATGTAAAGATTTCAGGGCTACATAAAGATTGCCTAAAGCCTTTACAGGTATTTTGATGATCTGACAAGTAAAATTCCTAGCAATAATAAAAATGGATACTACTTCAGGAGGTCCCTAGGACAATAAATACTAGCTAGAGCAAGAACTTCAAGAGGATGGAGAAAGAGGTGAACACTATGGTTGTGAGAATTTATGGAACACCTGTTGGAAGGTTCTGGAAAGCTAAGTTTCAATCACATAAGAAACATCTGTAGGGAACCAGCAGTTAGCATAATGGCTATGTCGCTGGACTCCCACGTAGTAGACCGCGGTTCGCGTCCCGGACCCGGTGGCTTAAAACTCACACTGGGTGCGTGTGTGTGTGTGCCCAAGATCCAGAGAGGAGAATGGAGGAGAAGGAATTGCGGCATGACCATCCCCTCTAGGGGGTGATTTCTCGCTTTCTGTCTCTATGTCTCTCTCTGTCTGTCTGGCGAGCGCATGGGCCCTATAGCGAAAACCTCTCCAAAAAAAAAAAAAAAAAAAAAAAAAAAAAACTGTATAAGAGCATCTGTATAGGAGGAATATATGTGTGTGTGTGTATATATATATATATATATACACACACACACATACACACACACACACACACACACACATATATATATATATATATATAATCCAAAAATGAAAATAAATAAAAGACCAAATCTCTTCTCTACAGGTGCCAAAGATTAGCATCTGTATTAGATACAGACTTTAAGAAAACTGATATTTCCTTTTTTTTTTTCTTGAGAGGTTTTTGCTACAGGGCGCATGCACTCACCAGAAAGACAGAGAGAGATAGACAGAAAGTGAGAAATCACCCCCCAGGGGGGATGGCCACTTCATAATCCCTTCTCCTTCATTCTCCTCTTAAAATCTTGGGCACACACGCACACGCGCCTGGTGTGAGTTTAATCCACTGAGTCCGGGACTCGAGCTGTGGTCCACTACATGGGAGTCCAGCAACATAGCCATTACGCCAACTGCTAGTCCCAGAAAACAGATATTTCTATGTTTTCAATTTTAATAGAAAAGAACAAGAGCGATTTTTAGAGAAAGCTATGTTTTGTTGTTATTGGTATCATTTTCCCCTAAGGATGAATGATGCATGGAAAATGTCTTTGGACTTTCTATATCACTTTGGATATATACTAGGTAACCTTGTGTCTAGGGTAAAAATTAAAGGAGATATTCGGACTCCACAGAGTGTAGTGTAAATATCAGTAGCAGACAGAGCATACGTTTTTCTTTGTTTTTTTTTTTTGTTTTTGTATGATTTTCAAGCCACCAAGTCTGGACTTAAACAGTGCAATAAACCTCCTTAACCTCTATGCCACTTCCTGGAGCCCAAAGTTATTATTTATTATTCATTTTTTCATAGGGTGTGTGTGCTCACCAGAGAGAGACAGAGAAAGACAGAGAGCAGGAAAACGGAAAATCACCCCTCCCCCCAGGATTAGGGTTAGCCATGCTGCAATTGCTTCTTCTCCAGTCTCCTCAGGATTTAGGGCACGCACGCAAACGCACCCAGCATAATTTATCAAGTTCAGCACCTTAACCTCTACACTACCTGCTGGCCCCAAGATCATAAGTTTTGTTGTTGTTTTTAATATATATAGAATACATGCATTCACTGGCGAGAGATAGATATGAAGAGAAAATGAAAAAAATCACTCCTCAGATGGGTGATTCCATTCTCCTGTGGGGATTTTGCAAACACACCTACCCTGTGTATTTTTTCAAAGTGCTGTGTTTGGGACTCAAGATTTGCAGTTGGCCATGTGGGTTCCAGTTGCCTTATCCACCATACCACCAATAGGCCTGATTTTGTTTCATATTGGAAAAATGGTATTTAATTGTGTTCCAGCCATCAAACTCATACGATTGTTCAAAAAACCATCTGAGAAGAAAGTAGCAGAGAATGAAAACCAGGAAAGGAACAGTGTCACTATAAGCTACAGATTCCTTTTAGAGAACTTCTATATTTTGGTCTCCCAATTTCCTTATTTCCACAGCATCACTGTATAGATATTCATAACATCAGTCATCACTACATGACTTCCTGGAGTTGTCTTTTGCTTTTATTTTTCAAGAATTAATTAGGGTTAAGGAATTAATAAACTCTCCATCGTATGTTAGTAGTCTGTTTAATGCTTTACAATGCTAGCTATTTCTTAGAGAAGTTTCAGTTTCAGTTTCACTCATTTATATACATTTATAATTTAAAATCTTCTACGCCTTTGATATGCTAGTACTTCTGTTGTAAAATTAATTATGCAAGCATACTTGATTAGAGTATTTAGAAATATTATAAATTTACAACTGTATTCACCATTTATTTTTGTACTGTTAATACACTGTAAATGAAGAAAAGGATTTTCCTGGTCCAGATTCCAGTTCAGAATAAGGTGTGCATTTTGTCCTTAGTTTCCTTGACGCTCGAAGCAGATTCTCAGTCTTTCTTTGCTTTTTACCCTGACTCTTGAACAGAAACAGACAACTATTTTGCAGAATAATCTTTAGTGCATATTTGTCCAGTTTTACCTGTGTTTTGATTTAGGTTGCGAATTTTGGGTGAAAATTCTACCAATGCATCATGTTAGGGATCTAAAAATACATTCATTTTATCCTTTATCATTTAAGGATGTCTTCAAAGAAACTATAAAAGTTAATTTTATGAAGTCTTAACTATGTTAGTACATGTCCTTTTTAATATTTTATGTTATAAAATGGGATGTATGCATAGAGCAATTTCACTATATATGAAATATGGTGGTAGTTATGAAGAAAAGTACTTGAGCCACTCTCTTTTCATAGAAAACTTACCTTTTGAAATGTCAATGGACAGTTTACGATCATTCATACATAGCTATTTGATAGATGCTTTCGTAAAAGTGACACTTCAAGAAAATCAACTGACGGTATTTGTTACTAATGATAATATTCAATCTTTTCATTAATATTGGAGTGCTGACCTCATAGCCTAGTGGTTAAGGGAGCTGAATCTCACATGCTAAGTGCAGCTGAAATCTTGGCCTGGTGCTTGAAAACATGCCAGGTATGTGTACCTGCATACCCCAAATTCTGACAGGATGAAGAAGTGGAGGAAATAGGGATTGCAGCATAAATACACTCCACTTGGGGGTGTTGTCTTCTTCTCTCCCTCAGTCTCTTTCTGTCTCTCTCAGACAAATGTAAGGTGCCTCTGGAAATTGAGGAAAAAAGAAAAAATTGAAATTTTGGAAAATGTACTTCTACTACCTTGAACTTCATAGCTTCTCAGTACTAAAAGATCTTTCTGTTCAAAATTATAATATTAAAATATTATTTTTTGATATTTTATAACAAAATGAGTCACTACTGGGTCAACAGGTGGTACAGAGGTTAAGGGGGCTGGATCTCCCATGGCCAACTTCCAGTTCGAGTCCTGGGCCAAACATGTTGAAAATTACACTAGACCTATGAGAGTGAATGCCCAAAATCCCAAGAGGAGTGTGGAGAAGGGACTATAGTGCGGCCACCCTCCCTGGGGGTGATTTCTCACTTTTCCTTTTTCTCTGTCTTTCTCTAGTGAGCATACATGTTCTATAGCAAAAAAACCTAAAGTAAAAAAAGAGTCACTATTATGAATATTTGTAAAATTCAGCAAACTATTTTTCTAACTGACCAAAGCATGATATCATAAACATTATACCTAAATAATAATTCCATTCAAAATAATAATAACATAAGTCAATAAAATAAGATTAGCTTACATTTTTGGTGGTTCTACAATACAATTTGTATTCAAACATTATAATTACTTAGAACACTATTATAATCATCTGTGAAGTTTCTTTATAACTTTGTTATGTAAGTACACAACAATGAGGATTTACGAGAAATCTTGAACATACATGAAAATACAAAAACATTTTAATACACTTGATTATATATGCTTGTTGCTTTGAAATAAGGAAATTGGTAGTATGTGGTGATTTTAAGATCTATAACGGGCCATTTTTAAGAAGCACAAACAAGGAAAATAACAAGAAAATTCCCACCCTCTTCCCCAAAAATAGTTTTTCCCATTTGACATGGTAGAAATGACAAATGTCATCCAATAGGAAAAAAAGCTCAAAGTCCATGTCATTGTTTTACCATTATTCTCCAGTTACAGTAGCTTCTAGAGAAAAATGCATCCCATTATAATATTATAATATCAATGTTTGGGCCACTTCATGGCCTGGTAGTTGGGCACTTATATTCCACATGACTGACTGTGTAGTTTGAGTTTTGGACATGGCAACTTGAGAAACATGACCTGCACATGTATGCATTCGTGCCCAGAATCTCGAAAGAAGGGAGAGATGGAGGAGAAGGGATTGTAATGTGACCATGCTACATGGTGGGGTACCTTCTTACTTTCCCTTTCTCTCTTTCTCTGTATCTCCTAGCAAGCTCATCTGTCCTCTAGAAAAAGAAAATTGAAATTAAAATTAAAAAAAGTCATCACACAAATAAAATAAAAATGTATATGTTTTTCTTTTTAAGTTTTACCTTGTATTGTGTGGTTGGTCATGTGGGATCTTGTCACCTGAACTGTCAGGCCAGGAGATGGCCTTTGAAATAGCTTTTGAATGAAAAAAATAGTTTTTATGCAAAATAACTTGAAAATAAAAAATAAAATCAAACATGGCAAAGATCTTACATATATTTCTCAAGCTGTTATTGCAAATGCCTGCTACCATTAAAGAAACTAGCAAAAAATGGGAGGGGGAAATAAGATTAGACTACTGGGTAATAACCATAAAAGACACCCTTTTCAACTAATTCAACTGCTGTTTATCTTGGAATTTAAAACAATATAACAGGATGTTTTTGTCCATAAAAGTCACTCAAGATTCAGAGTTATAAATGTCAACAATCTGCATAAAATCTCAACTTTAAAGATTTAGTACTGTGTACAAATGAAGACAAAAATAAGCACAAACATAAAAGTTGCATTTTAATATATGTATCCATTATCTAATGTTTATATAATGGAAGCCAAATGACTTCATTATTATCTGTGCTATTACACTGAATACCAAATGAACTCATCTTACAGGCGTACGTGCTTTAAACACTATTACAGCCCCATCAATGATGAGAGAAACATATATATGCAAACTCCTTTAGATGACTAATTTGATTTTTGTGTTAACTGCTAATGTATTATTAATCAACAGTTCATTATACTTTTAGATAACCTTACTTTATTTGTGCTTTATTTGTACACAACTCATTTCTGTAATCTCTTACTCTATAAAATTTCGTTCCTGTTTAAACAATCCTTAGATAATGAATACATATATGCAAATATCAGATGGAGACATATGGAACGTACTAAATTATTTGGTTATGTCTTAATTTTAATAAGTGCCATCATTTCAGTACAAAGTTATATTTTCAATTACTTTTATGTTTTTAAAAATGTAATGATTGATTTCTGGCAAGGCTATACATTCACATCAAAACAGCTCCTTGAGCAGATTCTGTTTATTCTTTCCATTTTTATTGTTCTAAACTGGTCTTATGGAAGAAAAATTAATTTTTTTGGTTCATTTTTATTATCTGAGCCAAATCAAAATGAAATGGTTAAAAGTGCATTTAGGTGAGGTGTTATCTGAAAAAAAATCAATAGCAAGTGAAACAATGTGAAGTTGTCTTAAAAGAAAATACAATTAAAAGACACATTTTTCTAAGCAGATGAATGAATGATATTGATGCTTATGAAAAACAACATATTTTTTAGGAGAAAATCTAGAATTGAAACATGCCGGTTTTATGAAAAGATTCACCATTAGTGAAAGAAACAGGCTGTGTTTTCTGATCCTTCACTGAGACAATCAGAGACACTCACTAGAATTATAATACATATACTTGGATATTAAAAACTACACATTTAAAATTTCTGACTAATTTAGAATTAATTGGGATATTATTTTGGTGTGCTATATGCCACTAAGCCTTCTCAACAACATAACAGATATTGAAATATGTATGATCTTCTTATATATGGTGATTTGAGCAATGCAAATTAATTCACAACATCAACTTAGAGCAGTGCTTCCTAATTCTTACATGTCATGATACACACAAGATATAAGGACATTTATTCAGCGATTGAAATGACAACAGAAATGTTCATTAAACATTATGTTCACTGAATGCTAGGCGCCCAGGGACTCTGGTCACCAATAGTCATGACACATGAAACCCATTCTCACTAGTAGGAAATTCTGCCATAGAATATTTTATACTGAATAAAGAGACTCTCATATTGCATCGAAGGACAGACAGCTGCCTCTGAAGCCTAGTGGTGAGAGGAGACAGACCTCACAAGGCCTAATGCAGTGCAAATGCCAGCCCCATCAGCTTAAAAAAATATGCAAGGAATGAAGGTGTGCATGCCCAAAATCTCAACAAGACAGAGGAATGAAGAAGAAGGAATACAATGGCCATGACCCAATGAAAGGTGCTTTCTCCCTCTCCTGCTCTCTAGCTCTCTCTGATGATCACATGTTCCCTCTGACAAATTAAAAAAAAAAAAAAAAGGAGATAGACAAATAGAATATCAGTAGTTAAATGTGCATCCCTGGTAAAATACAGACTGCAGTTATGAATTAATCTCTCTTGTGAATAGCAATATGTATCTAATGCTTCATAAACATAAGCACCATTTTCATTTATATTAAATTAATGCTTTTAAATCAAATGGGTGGGGGTGTCATCTGCATTTTATAGATAAAGAAAATGTGGCCTAGAGAAGTGAGTTGTCTAAGAGCATATAACCAGAAAAATACAAGACTCAAACCCAGACAATCTTATTCTAGAATTTAAATTCTTTTTTTTTTTTTTTGTAAAGGTTTTTGCTATAGGGCGCATGCGCTCACCAGAAAGACAGAGAGAGACAAAAAGATAGAAAGCAAGAAATCACCCCCCAGGGGGGATGGCCACGCCACAATCCCTTCTCCTCCATTCTCCTCTCAGGATCTTGGGCACGCACACACACGCACGTGAGTTTAAGCCACTGGGTCCGGGACTCAAACCACGGTCGACTACATGGGAGTTCAGCGACATAGCCATTATGCTAGCTGCTAGTCCCTAGAATGTAAATTCTTTAACATTGACCTCTTACTGTAGTCATTTTTAAAATTTACATATAGAAGAAAAATTATTATCAAAGGGTGAAAGGGAAACTCTCCTACACTGCTGGTGGGGATGTAAATTGATCCAGCCACTGAGAAGAAAAATATGGAGATTCCGCAAAGACCTACAAATAGAACTACCACATGATCCAGCAATTCCCCTCTTTAGTATCTACCCAAAGGACAGAAGAATGCTTATCAGAAAAGTGTTTGTGCATCTATGTTTATTGCAGCATTATTCACAATTGCTAAGACATGGAACAACCCAAATGTCCACAAACAGAGGAATGGATTGAAAAAGTGTAGCACATATACACTATGGAATACTACTCAGCCATAAAAAACAAGACCCTGGCTTTGACAGAAAGGGGATGAATATGCCAGATTTACTGCTGAGTGAAGCAAGCCAGGCTATAAAAGAGAGACTTGTGTGTCGCCACGTAATATATACTGAATGTCCACACTCGATGGCTGAAACTGAGATGGCTAGAGGATATAGAGACAGAAAATGATTATAGATATTAGATATAGTGTGAGAAGGGGATGAGAGAAGGAGGAGAGTCTGAGGAAAGACATTAAGAAGAAAAGTAGTGAGGCAAGACATTTATGGGACACAGAAATGGGTTACTATCTGTTGATGATAACATGTATAGTATCTCCAATTGGACTGGTGAGAAATGTATTCATATCGGAGCATTCACTCTACAAACTAAGTGACATAGGTATAAACAAGTGATAGAATGTATAAACAAAATTAAAATAAAATAAAAATTTTAAAAATCAATTAAAAATAATCCTTTAAGTCCTAAAAGATACATTGGTAATAAATGTGCTGACTTAAACATTTCCCTATAAAAATGTATATATAAGGGCCAGCAGATGGCATAGTGGTTATGTCCCTGGACTCCCACATGGACAACTGTGATTTGAGTCTCAGACCCACTAGCTTGAAAATCAGGCTGGGCACATGAGTGTGTGTGCCCAAGATCCCAGGAAGGGAATAGAAGAGAAGGGATTGTGGTGTGGTCATCTCCCCTGGGGGGTGATTTCTCATTTGTCCTCTCTCTGTCTCTGTCTCTGTCTCTTTCTCTCTCTGTCTAGCTCACACACCTATGGCAAATATCTCTTATATTTAGTTATTTATATAACTAAATCATTATATCTGAATTCTCCACTGATACAGAGCAAGTAGAAGTTTGATTAACCATAAGAAAAAAATATCGACACTTTATTTTCATATAGAAAAAAGTTAAACTGTTAAAATCCACTTCTTATTTGAATAATTTATTATTGTTTACTTATACAATGTTTGTGTTATTAATTATTCTCTATTGGTATTACAAACATATTTATTTAGAAAATTTTATTTTTATAAAAATATATTATGAATAGAATATTATATGGTATTCTTTGTTAAATTTTATATCACACTCTATTGGAATGATATCTTGTGACTAGCTAGTGAGCCAGTCACAATTCTAGACATTTTCTTGCATAAAATTTACCTCTGTGAGGATTGTCTTGGCAAGACTATAAATGTAACAGATGTTTCAAAAGTCTGGGAAAAATTATCCCAACATTTAACAGTAGTTTCAGTAGAAAGTTCTTACAGTTATTACATATTTGCAAGCTACGATAAATTTGAATAAATAGACTATTTGGCAATAAATTTTTGTCAATTATTAATAACTTCTTTCTCCCAAATATAGTCTTAACAGGGATATACATGTCAAGAAAATCAAGCTGATTTTCTTGTGATTTGGCCCTACTTACCATAAGCTTCTGCCTGATACTCAACATCAGGAAAAGTAGCTTATACTCCTGCAGGAAGGTAGACTCTTTTTTTTCAAGAGGTTTTTGTTATCAGGCACGTGCACTCGCCAGACAGAGACATAGAGACAGAAAGCAAGAAATCACCCCCAAGGGGGATGGCCATGCCGCAATCTCTTCTCCTCCATTCTCTCTTGGGATCTTGGGCATGCACGCACGTGCGCCCGGCATGAGTTTAAGCCACCGAGTCGGGGACTCCAACTGCAGTCGACTACATGGGAGTCCAGCGACATAGCCATTACACCAACTGCAGGTACTGAAAGGTAGACCTTTATGTAATTTAGTCATGGAATTTGATTTCATATATAAATTATTTAATTAAAATAATAAATGTCTTGGTAAACATAGGACAAATAAAGCAAGTTAAAAAGTTTTATATCTGCGTTCTACAGTCTTCCGCTGTACCCCGTAACACTGGCAACAGTGATATCTACAGATTGTCTTAAAAGTTTTGGATGCCACCAGATGGTGCTCTTACAGAGCCAAAGAAGCAAATCATTCAGTATAAAATTTGCAAGGACAAATGTAGTGACTTCGTGAACTAAAGAGTCATTGTACTTCTCTCATATGCTCAGAGAATGCCATTATGCTCAAAACCCCAAACTTGAAATCATACTATAGGGTATGGCAATTTCAGACCCTACTTGTTTTTAAAGTAAACTGAAATTCAGCACAAAATATAAATAGCTTTTAAATTAGGAAGATTCTATTATATCTATGTATCTCAAGATAACTTATACATATATATACATATACATATACATATATATATATATATATGTAGCCACACCCATAGTTCATAAATGTTAAATATTATCACTAAATAGTATTATTATTGTCAAAAGCAGTATTTGATCAAAATATTAAAATTAGTAGATACTCACTAGGAAATATGTCACAAAAGATTGTAAGTGCATATATTTACATTTATATTTATTATTTTTGTTTTGTTTTGCTGTAGGGTGCATACATTTCACTGGAGAGAGAGAGAGAGAGAAGGAAAAGTGTGAATTCACCCCCTCAAGGAGGATGGCCACACCACAGTCTTCTTTCCTCCACTCTCCCTTTGGGATTTTTGGATACACAAGCACATGCACTCAGCATGCCTTCCAAGAAGCCAGGTCTGGGACTTGAACTGTGTTGTCTACACTGTGGGATACAGCTGCTCCAATCTCCATGCCACTTGCGGCCCCATAGTTATTATTATAATATATAAAAAGTTACAATATACGGAGTTGGAATGTATTTGTGGCAAATAACAAATACCAAAATACTGAATTGCTTGGGTTCTTGGCAAATACCACATGATGACAGTCCAGAATACCTAAAGAACATATATTTGACATAGTGACTTGAGGATGACATAAATTATTGGAAAAGACAGAAAAGTCAGTGATTGCTTACTGAAACAGAAATATAATAGGCTTAGCATTTGTAAGACGTCTCTCTTTTGAGTTTCAGAATCAGTTTTGCCACATTTTCTTTCAAAATCAATATTATTTGTTTGTACTTTTCCTCAGGATTTTAAAAAGTAGTATGTTCACTATCTTCACTTAATTTAATTTCACAGATGCTTCCTCACAATTTATTTTAGAGCTTTATCCAACTTATATCCATAAGACACTAAAGACCAGTCTTTAACTATCTACATTGAAATCCTGCTTCATTCACATACCTTGATATCTTGGGAAAGTTACTTAATGTCTTTAAGTGGCAGGTTTTAATTCTGTTAGATGAAATATTTAAATAGTATGAGTATTACTGTAATATATTCCTACAGTGAGAAATAAGGTAGTACACACACACACACACACACACACGTATCCTGGACAGTGTTTCCATATAAAATATACTTTAAAATGTTAACTATTGGGGGACCAGCAGTTAGTGTAATGGCTATGTCGCTTGGCTCCCATGTAGTCGACCACGATTCGAGTCCCGGACCTGGTGGCTTAAACTCACGCCAGGCGCGTGTGCGTGCATGCCCAAGATCCCGAGAGGAGAATAGAGGAGAAGGAATTGCAGCATGGCCATCCCCCCTGCTGGGTGATTCCCTGCTTTCTATCTCTCTGTCTCTCTCTGTCTGTCTGGAGAATGCACGCTCCCTATAGCAAAAACCTCTCAAAAAAAAAAATGTTAACTATTGTCATTATCTTTGTTGTTGCAATTAATGGGTTCATGACAAAATAAAATAAAATGCAATGAATTTTTATATTTAAATTAACTTACTTGAAAGGATTCTGTGTTATGTAATTATGACATTTAAACAATAGAGAAATAAATGTATCATGTGCTAATCATTATAATAGTGGACACTAATTTTTGTTTTAATTATTATACCTTTATGCAAAGGGGTTTCAGTAATTGTAAACTTACAAGTGAAAACTAAGTACATAGGACCAAAAGTGAATGTACATTATTTCCATCTCTTTCAAATTTACCTTCGTTGTCAGAGATAATCACAGTTACTACTTTGTGTGCTATTTTTAATGGTCTTTCTTGAAAAATTAAAATAATTGGCAGTCTTTCTGGCTCATGAAAATGATAGAGTTGAGAATATTTAACACATTGTGCATGTAAATATAGGCAGGACTGCACTTTGTCTTTCTAGACCATACACTCTTTAAATATTAGGCAGTTCAGAGGAGTCTGCATTTCTCTCAGCCCCTTCCACACTCTATCCATTATTTTCTCAAGAATTTATTTGCATTCAGTTCAAAATACATGTTGGAGATTACCATAGGGGGAAGAAAAGTTTCCCTCTAAAGTTTACCCATTTATTTCTTCCATAACAGGGAGAACAAGAGAAATAAAGATCACCCTAACAGGTTCCCCACACTGCAATCCACCCTCAGTTTCAGCCAGCCAGGACATGACTGCACACACACGCATTATGTGTACGGAGGGACATCGGGACACTAACTAACTTACAACCTTCCTACAAGGCTTTGGCACAAGGAGTTGTGTTACTGCTGGGTCCCCACAGGTGGGCCCCATATCTCTCCTTGTTCCTAATTTTACATAGCTATGAAAATGCTATGTTTGATAGCATACACACACACACATATAAATACATTTATGTGTGTGCATGTGTGTGTGTGTGTGTGTGTGTGTGTGTGTGTGTATATATAATCACTCAGAAAAAAGTAAATTCAAATCATTGGAATAAATTGTGTTTGGAATATTAAATTTTGTTTATGGAATATTTTGAGGATTTATATCGTAGTTGTAAATATGCTGTACTTCCTCAAGATCTATTCCTTTGTTATTTTTTAATAGAGTAAGTAGGACAAAAATATCTTTAGTGAATACCCCATCATTCGATGACAATAAACTCAAACATATGTCTCCTTTAAATTGCAATCTGCCTTTTAAAAAATGTTTGCCAAAATCTCATTCTACAGGCATTCAATATAGCAGAAAATCCTGAGTCCTTATGGGAGACTGTAATCCTGAGTTCTTATTGGAGACTGTATTTTTAAACACTTTTTAACCCAAAGTGTTAGCAAAATGGTTAAGAATTAGCATAAATAACTGGTCTGCAATTTCAACTTAATTATTTATTCACACATGCCAAAAAGCTAGATATGTAGTGTAAAGGAAATGGGAGATGTTAATGCACAAGTGGAAAAAAGGAGAGACTTAAAGATAATGAATAAATAGTAATTAAAAACTGGAATTTCAAATACACAATGAAGTACTATTTTTAAATATATAAATCAAAATATTTTAAGTAATGTTTTCCTTTTCTTTTTCTTTTTTTATACATTTTATTTATTTAGTTTTTCATTTCATTTTCTTCCATACATTCAATCACATTATTATTTGTCTTACAAAATAGATATTTCAACAGGTGAACATTTCTCCCTAGTACTGTTGATAAAACTATGAAATATCTTCAACAGATAATACCACACCTCTTTGTACCATTAATGCTTTGCCTCCCTGTCCCTCCCACAAATGTCCTTCCTCAGACTCTCTTCTTTCACACACACTGTATCTGGTATTTACATTTATATACTGCGTTTCTATATCCTTTAGACAATTAGTTTCAGTCATAGAGTGCAGACACTCAGTATATATTAAGTGGGGACATACAATGCCTCTCCTTCATAGCATGGCTTGCTTCACTCAGCAATAAGTCTTCCATATTCATCAACTTCCTGTCAAAAGCCAGGGTTTTGTTGTTTTTTTATGGATGAATAGCATTCCATTGAGTATATGTGCCACAGTTTTTCTAACCATTCATCAGTTCATGGGCATTTGGGTTGTTTCCATGACTTAGTAATCCTGAAAAGTGCCGCAATAAACATTGATGTGCAAGCACTTTTCCGATTAAGTATTCTTCTGTCCTTTGGGTAGATACCAAGGAGTGGGTTTGCTGGATCATATGGTAGTTCTATTTGTAGATTTTTGAGGAATCTCCAAATTGTTCTCCACAGTGGTTGGACCAATGTACATTCCCACCAGCAGCGGGGTGTGGTGAAAAGGGAACTCCTTTTCTTTTCTTTTTGCTGAGGAGCTTGTATATTCACCAGAGAGAAACAGAGACAAAGAAAGGAGAAGAATCCCTCCACCCACCAATGGGGAATGGTTAGGCCATGATTCCATCTGCATCTCTCCCTTTTTCATGATTTTGGGCACATACACAACCACACCCAGCACGGTTTTCACGCTGTAAGTCTGGGACTCATACTGCATAGTCAGCCCTGTGGATCTGACCACTTTAACCCCCGGGCCACAGAGTCAGCTTGATAATCATCTTCTTTGATGATAAGTAAGCCTATTTGCTAAAGTACACAAAAGATCCAAGTAATGACACAAACACTTAGACCTATTCAATCCCAAGTGAAGACAATAAATGTTGATAAGGTTCAAATAGATAAAAACAGTTTTTCTTAAAAAGTAAAAACAAAGTTCTTGAAGTCCATATCTTGCACTGATTCTTATCAACTCATCATTTTATTAATTTTTAGCTATTTTTAGGGAAAACCTGGACAATTGCATTATAATCAGCCATCTTTGAAAGTGGAACAAGATTAGAATTGCTTACCAGCCAATGGTGTAATGTTTACATCACTGGACTCCCACATAGTCGACTGTGGTTCTAGTCTCAGACCCAGCAGCTTAAAATTCACACTGGGCTTCTGTACATGTGTGCCAAAATCCCAAGAGGAGAATGGAGGAGATGGGATTGTGGCACAGCCATCCCCCCTGTGGGGTGATTTCTCACTTCCTATCTCTCTGTCTTTCCAACAAGCACACATCCCCTATAATAAAAGATCTCTCTCTTTTAAAAAAGAAGAAGGAGGAGGAGGAGGAGAAGAAGAAGAGGAGGAGGAGGAGGAGGAGGAGGAAGAAGAAGAAAGAAGAAGAAAGAAGAAGAAAAGAAGAACTCTGATTCTGGATGTGAATCTTTGTGTGTGTGTATTTATTTTGATCCATAGCAATGGCTCACTTGACTTTGTCCTACTCTGATAACAAAGATTTCCCTCCCAATTTAGTCATAAGAAAAAAAAATAATATTTAGAGGAAAATATATCTAAGGGAGTTCAAACAATTTGTGGATAATGAAATAAAAGATAAGAATAAAAATAAAGACTTTATTTCTCACTATAAGCTTGATAAAATTCAAAATATTTTTGTAAGTGATGCTATCAACCATTTACTCCATTCCTAAAGAACTGATGGCCCTAAGAATTTAACCATATTATTCAATTTCTTTCTCTCCCTTTCTTTTTTAAGATTACTAACTCAGTTGGGACCAGTGGATGGCATAATGGCTACATCACTGGGCTTCCATGTAGTTGACCGCAGTCCAAGTCCCAGACCCGGTGCTCGCTTAAACTCATGCTGGGTGTGTGTGCATGAGTGCCCAAGATTTTGAGAGGAGAATGGAGGAGAAGGGATTGTGGTGTGGCCATCCCCAATGGAGAGTGATTTCTCACTTTCTGTCTCTCTGTTTCTGTCTTTCTGGTGAGCACACGTGCCCTATAGCAAAATCCTCTAAAAAAAAAAAAAAAAAGATTACTAACTGAAAGAAAACAGGTGCTCTTTAAATATTTTATGAGATTGAAGTGAATAAACAAACAAAAATCAGAAGTTGAATCAGAACTGTAAGGTGGATGTCTAATACCTCCTTCTTAATAAAATTTTCCAACATTATCCTTTTTTGGTGAGAGGAATAGACAAGACGATTGGGAACATCCCCTAGGGAAAGTTTTCTGAGCGTTTTTCTGCTAGAGCTTTGACTAACTTTCTCAAAATGCTTTCATATTAAGCTGATGCTATCATTTTTTTTTTTTTTTTTTTTTTTTTTTTTTTTTTTTTAAAGAATTATTTTATTTTATTTATTCATTCATTTATTTTAATTTGACCAGAGAGAGACTGAGAGAGAGAGAGAGAGAGAGAGAGAGAAAGTAAGCCACCAGGTCCAGGACTTGAACCATGGTCAGCCATGTGGGAGTATCCAGCGCCTTAACCACTATACCACCTGCTGGTCCCAATGCTATCATTTTTGTGACACTCCAGAATTTCAATGAACAAAATGCCTAAAATAAGTGTCCTTGACCTTTGCTCTTTACTTAAATTATTATTTTTATTCAATTTTATTTATCATAATCATTATTTTAATTTGAACAGAGAGAGAGAGAGAAAGTGAGAAAGCAAGCCCCCAGGTCCGTCACTTGAACCATAGCCTTAAGTCCAGTGCCTTAACCACTATGTCACTTGGAAGTCCCAACCTTTGCTCTTAAACAACCTGGTTTTGTTTGAATGGATCACTTGATAGCCATTGCTTCTACTGTGCTTTGTGGTCTGGATAATACTGGTTAAGACATGTATTATTTCCTGTTAAAATGTTGAGGACATGCTTCAGGATTTTGATCCCATTCATTTGAAATTTCCCTTGAAAGCCCTGATATTGTTTGTAGAAGATTTGGGCACAACTGTTTTGGCATCCATTGAGGAGAAAGTTTGCTCAACTATAATTTTTAGTCACAAGTGTGTAAGATAAACCAATTTAAATGAAGTAAGCCCATAATTTCTGTTTAACAACCTATTTATTCACAATATTTTTACTTCATTTCAGTAGGTACCCAATTTATTTATTATTTATTTTCTTTTGGCAGATAACATTATTTTTTAGTTTTTATTTCTTTTTAATCTCTTTCTTTTGTACATTCAATCACGTTACTTAACTTACAGAATGAATATTCCAACATGTGTACATTTCTCAGCAGTCCAATTCACCATACTAGAAAGTTACCTTCAAAAGATAATAATCCTTTTTTTTTTTATTTCCCAATAAATACCTTGCCTTCCTCTTTTTCTTCTTAATATATAAAAAGGACAAAAGAAAAATGTGTCTATGGTGTTGGCTATTCTCTCTCTGCTTTTAATTGGCAGTCCTTTTCAATTACAGTATAAATCATATTAATATATTTCCTTGCAAATTGATGTGAATGGTCTACCACTATGGACATCTTTTTCAGCATCACCTCATTCTCTCTTAAAACGAATCCTTCATTTCTAAGCTGCTGACTTCTTTGGGGGGTTGTTCACATGAACTTTCCATAAAGGGAATGTGCACTCATTGGAGAGAGAGAAGCAGAGATTGGGGAAGGGTAAGTGAGATAGCCCCCTCTCCTCCCCAGTGAACGGTAATGCCACAATCTGTCCTCCTCCACTCTCCTCTTAGGGTTTTGGGCATGAACACACATGTGACTGTCATGTTTTCAAGCCACAGGGTCCTGGACTCAAACCAGGCAGTCACCTATGCTGGATCCAGCCACCTTCACTTCCATGCCACCTGCTGGCCCCAAATTTTACTATGATTTTGATAATCATTCTTACTTCAGTTTTAGCAGAATTTATGTTTACTTTTCTTAGTGCTTCTAACTAGATTATGTTCAGACATGTTGTAACAAATGAATATGAGTTTATTTTGGTGCAAAACATTCTTGAAATCGATAAAGGTTTTGTAAGGCTAATTTTCTTTTTGGAGAGGTTTTTACCATAGGGCACGTGCGATCACCAGAAAGACAGAGAGATAGAAAGTGAGAAATCACCCCCCAGTGGGGATGGCCACGCCACAATCCCTTCTCCTCCATTCTCCTCATGCACACGCGCCCGGCGTAAGTTCAAGCCACCAGGTATGGGACTCTAACCGCGGTTGGCTTCATGGGAGTTCAGCAACATAGCCATTATACTAACTGCTGGTCCCTGTAAGGCTAATTTTCTATAAATCTTTTATAGGTTTCTCATACATTGGGTATATATACCCATAACTGACATAAATTACTGGTTCACTGGCAAAATTAGGGATGCTTAAAGAAACTATTTCTAGTTTAAATTTTTCAGTTCACTAAAATAAGCATATTTCAAATAATAAGTTTGGTCAGAGGCAAGGTCAGTGAATGATCTAAGCTTTGAACTATCCATATTTTCACAACATAATATCTCTACAATTTTACAAACAAACCAAACAAAGCAAAATGAGAACTATAGAACAATTAAAGAAAAAACATAAACAAGCAGAGAAGTATGTTCTAACGTGTTTCATTTAAGGCAGTCAATCTTAAGGAAACCAAGTTAATCCTTACAAGTTTACTTATGCTTCCCCTACTATTTCACACTGACTTTCTCCCTGGCCTCACATATAAGCAATTCAACATCCCAGCAAGTCGGGTATTTCTTGCCATCAACTCTGGAATGGTATAGAGTAATAACCATACTTTCAGACATAATTCACAGGTTAAACCTAGTGGGAATTGCTTTCCTGTGCGTTGACTTTTAAGGATGATGCATTCCACAAAATGTGTGTTGCTCTCATTTTGTCTCTGAAGAGCACTGGGTGCTGTGAGATAGAGATGTTGATATAGGCACTACTGGGCACCGCCACTGAATTAACAGCTCTGGATTTCATCAGCAATCTATTGATATAAGACTGACTCCCACATCGTTTTTTTTTTTTCTTTTTTTTTTGGGGGGGGAATATAATCTTTAATGGTTGAATAAATTTCTTTCTACACATTGACTAATAGTAAATCTTTTTAGATCTCTTTCAGCTTTATCGTTCCCTCTGGCAGTTCGGTTGTTGGCCCAGATTTATTAAGGTCTGACAGAAAGCAATTGAAATCTCCCTTAGAAATAAAGTTCCTGGCGTGAAGGGGAAAAAAAAAATCCATAAAAAGCCTCATCCTTAGGACAGCAACTTTTATAATGCAGAACTGATCTGAATAGCTCTCTTGATGTTGGCCTTGGATAACAGTTCAGACTGCGTTATTGAGTCTAAGCCTTGAACACTCTAAGTCTCTTCTCTTGCTTTTACTAGCAAGCCCACATATATTCCAGTCTTGCACCCTTGACATACAAGAGAGAATCAAATCTTCAATTAGATATAAAACAACCTCTCTAGTTGTTTTCTCTTCTGTAACTCAACGAAGCAATATACAAGAAACTAGCAATATTACTAATCTGTTTTAAAAGGTTTTAGAGTACTTTATTCGTGTTTGATATATTCTCCCATGTTCATTAGGATGTTTCCTTGGGTTTTTTATATATGGGGAAACATCAAAAATACCCAAACAACAGCAGTATAAACAACTTCACTATTCTTGTAAAGGAATTGCTAGTTTGTTTTACATGGGTCTTTTACAGTAAGACCTTAAAGACATAGGGCTTCACTGTGGCATAATCTTTCTCTTGATCAAAATTAAATTGAAGACAAAGTGACAGGCAATGAGCAGTATGCAAAGAACATGGGTCTTTAAATAATGCATATTTGGATGTGAATCCTAGCTCTCATTGTATCACTTTCCTTAGATAATGGAAACTGGTTTTTGTTTGTCTTTGTTTTTGTTATTTCCCAACAGAAGTCTTACCTGACTTCAATATGTAAAACTGTTATGAGCACTATTCTTCTGACTGAAACTGAGCTTGTGGAGAAATGATATAGAGAGCTCACGTCCCTGACACTTATTTTACTCTTACCTATCATACATGTCAAAGTCCTTATTGCAGAAAAGAGAACTCCTCTTGTCAGCATTAGAAAGGATTTCTTAAGAAGTGTAGACAGACCTTAGTTGTAAAAGATGATGAAACAGATTCTAGGCTGAGATTTTAGGAAAAACTCCCATCATCGTGCTACAGAACTGTCTCACCAAAAGGAGAACATGCCTTTGCCTTACAAAGAATACAGAATTAGAGTTCCCCACTTTTGTTTAATGAATCTCCAAAGGATTTAGGGTAAAAATCAGAGTGTCTGAGATCTCGGCTGGGAAAAACAATTGCATATTTATTTTTAATAACTCCTACAATGGTCAAAGTAGGTAATAGTATTGGTAATACCTGTGACTCTGACAAAACATAAATACAGAGTCATTTCATGTCACTACAGTTACTGCAGATTTCTTATGACATTATTTGCTTTCATTATTACTTTGAGATTTTGGTAACAGACCTATTGTCTGATAATGTTATTTATTTCTCTAAAAAAGACACATATAGTACTATATCATAAACAGTGTTTTCAAATACATTTTTAAAATTTTTTTTCCATGAGTGAGAGAGCCAGAGACAGTTCTCCAAACAGGATCTTGATGAAGCAATTCAAAACCAACTTCAGCCACCCCAGGATAATGGTCAAGCTTATGTCTGGCATACTCAGAGAAGTCTCCAGACACACACCTGGAATCTTCTTATGTGGGTTAGTTTTCCAGAGTGTCGTGGGCTACTGCTGTGCCACCATCCAGTCCCTGCTTTTTAAAATACTTTGATTATGGATTTTCTGAGTTTCCCCTATAGCCCTATATGTTTATTCATTTGGCTTATTATTTTAAGAGCAATTTTAAGTTCACAGCTAGAGTAGAAAATAGAGATCCCATCTACCCTTTGCTCCTGTATTGACATTCTCATAGGACTGATATATTTGTTACAACTGACAAACCTACCTTTCTGATAAAACCCAGCGGTCCTCTTATATTAGAATCCACTAATACATACAATACGTTATACCTGTATGCACCATCACAGCATCATACAGAATAAATTTCTTGTCCTAAAATTACTCTGTGCTTTACCCATTTGTACCTTCTCCCCGACCCCTGGTCACCCCTACGTTTTGCCTTTTCCAGAATACCACACACTTGGAGAGTTGGAATAGTATGTAAAATACACTTTCCAGATTGACTTCTTTCACTTAGTAATATGAATTCAATGTTCTTCTGTGTCCTTTTATGGCTTGATAGCTCATTTAACTTTTGCACTAAATGATATGCCATTATTCACACATACCAGAGCTTATCCATTTACCTATATTGAAGGCCATCTTGGTTGCT
This sequence comes from Tupaia tana, assembly GCA_026018925.1. Lineage (NCBI taxonomy): Eukaryota > Metazoa > Chordata > Mammalia > Scandentia > Tupaiidae > Tupaia > Tupaia tana. The sequence continues at coordinate 195,277,738 of JAKSZU010000001.1, read as the reverse complement.
TCTAAACTTGGACAATTATGATTAAGCTACTATAAACATCTGTTTGAATGTTTTTGTTTGAACACATCATTTGGTTGATATTCACAAAATAACTTGAGATTTTCAACTTATCTGAGTAAATTCCAGGAAATGTGCATGCTGGGTCTTATAGTAAGACTATGTCTAGTTTTATAAGAAACTTGCCCAACTGTCTCCCAAACTGATTGCATTATTTTGCATTTCCATCAGCAATTAATGAGAGCTCCTGTCGTTCACATCCTCACCAGCATCTGGTACTGTCAGTGTTCTGGGTGTTGGCCATTCTAATGGGCGGAGGCTGAGTATTTATATAATTACTGTTTTAATTTGCATTTCCCTCATGACATAGGATGTCAAGTATGCTTTCACATGTTTATATTCCATCCGTATATCTTCTTTAGTTGGGTGTCTGTACTTGGGTTTTCTTTAGTTGGGTGTCTGTACTTGGGTTTTTCCAGTTTTTCAATGGTTACTTTCTTATTGTTGAGTTTTAAGTATTCTTTGTGTATTTTGAATAATGGTCCTTTATCTGGTCTTTGCAAACATTTTCTCCCAGAAAGTGGTTTATCCTTTGTTTCTCATGACTTTTACAGAGTTGAAGTTCTTAATTCTAATTAAGTCTAACTTATCAATTCTTTTTTCAATGGTCATGTCTTTGGTATTCTATTTTAAAAGTCATCACCATTCCCAAGGTCATCTAGATTTTTCTCTATGTTATGTCTGGGAGTTTTAAAGTTTTCCATTTAATGTTAAGATCTTTGATCCACTTCAAGTTAATTTTTGTGACAGTTGTGAGGTCTCTGTCTAGAGTAATTTTTTTTCAGTGTATGTCTAATTGTTTCGGCACCATTTGTTGAATGGACTGTCTTTTCTCTATTGTATTGCCTGCTCCTTTTCATAGATCAGTTGACTATATTTATGTCAGTGTATTTCTGTGCTTTTTAACTTTTCCCATTGTTCTATTTGTCTATTCACTTGCCCATATCACACTGTCTTGATTACTGTAGCTCTGCAGTAATTCTCAAGTCAGATAGTGTTAACCCTCAACTTTCTTGTCCTTTAATATTGTGTTTACTATTTTGTGTCTTTTGCCTCTTCATGTCAACCTTAGAATTATTTTGTTGAAGGACCAGCAGATGGTGTAAATTTTACATTGCTGGACTCCCACATGGTTGACCACAGTTCGAGTCCCAGACTTAATGGCTTAAAACTCATGCTGGGTGCATGTGCTTGTGTGCCCAAACCTGAGACAAGAATGGAGGAGAAGGGACTGCAGCATACCCATACCCTTTTGGGATTTCTCTGTTTCTGTTTCTGTTTATCTCTGTCTCTCTGGCAAGGGCACATGCTCTATAGCAAAACTCTCTCTCTACACACACACACACACACACACACACACAAAGAATTATTTTGTTGATATTCACAAAATAATTTGCTAATTTTTTGAGAGATAGCACATAAAAGGGAGAGAAAGGGAAGAGACAAGAAAGAGAGAGAGCTTTAAAACATTCTTTCTTTCATAAGGGTGAAAGAAGAAAGAGAAAGAGAGAGCAGGAGGATGATATAAGCAATCTCACCAAGTTCTCATGCTTCAATTCCTTCCAGCCTTCCCACCTAGTCAGGAGATCATAGGCATGCATGTTTGGAATTTACAGGTTGACCAAGAAACTGAACCTGCTAACGTCTACATGAATCCAGTCTCACATGAACGGTGTTACTACTGTGACACTGAGATGGCCCAAGATACAGATTTTTTTTTTGGAGAGGGGTTTTTTTAGCTAAAGGGCATGTGTGCTCGCCAGACAGTCAGAGACAGAGAGACAGAAAGCGAGAAATCACCCCGCAGGGCTGCAATCCCTTCTCCTCCATTCTCCTCTTGGGATCTTTGACACACACACACACACACGTGCCCGGCGTGAGTTTAAGCCACCGGGTCTGGGACTTGAACCGCAGTCGACTACGTGGTTTCTTACTTTCTTAGATATAAATTTAAGAAAAAATATGTACAACATCTAGATGAGGAAAATTTCAAAACTCTGATTTAAAAGAAAATCAAAGAACTAAATAAATGAGAAAATTCTTATTTTCTTATATTTATATTTAATTTTGTGAGGTATTAATGCAAATGATAATGTGTTTTTAATTTCACTCATTCACTTGTGATACATAGAAAAGAAACTGACTTCCTCATATTAACTTTACATCATGAGACCTCGTTATAATCACATATTAGTACCAGATATTTTTTTTTTAATAGAGGTTTTTACTATAGGGGGCATGCGCTCTCCAGAAAAACAGAGACAAAAAGTGAGAAATCACCCCCCAGGGGGGGAGGTCCACACTGCAATCCCTTCTCCTCCATTCTTCTCTTGGGATCTTGGGGACTCGTGCATACGTGCCTGGCATAGGGTCCGGGACTCAAAGCACGGTCGACTACATGGGAGTCCAGCAACATAGCCATTATGCCAACTGCTGATCCCAGTACCAGGCATTTTTTTGGTGGATTCATTCATATTTTATATGTAGACAATCATATCACCTGTCTACAAAAGCAGTATTTTTTTCTTTTCCAACATATATACCTTTTATTTCATTTTCGTTGTCTTATCATATTAGCTAAGATTTCTAGTATGAATACACACTTATTATATACTTTAAAAAATGTGATTCTGCGACAGTGGCTATGGACTGTCTCTGATTTTCAGAGGTTCTTGATGCACATAGCCACCTGTGTGCATCATGTGCATGTACACATACAGAGTTAATAAATACCATTCTGAACAAAAAATAAAATATACTGCCAGAGATTGAACCACTTACTTTATCCGTGATCCATACCTGAAAAATAGAAGATACAAATTCCATTTTAATAAAAATTTTTATGGTAGTGTTAATTTTTAAGTCTAAATCATGTAAGCACTTATGTAGAAAAGAAAAATAAGACTCATAGTTATCGTTTGTTTGTTTGTATTTGATTTTGCTTTGTGTGTGCATTTCCCAAATTGTGTGCCAAGTCACCTAAGAAGAGTGCAACAAACTCAGAAGGGTGTCCCTTAATATTTAAAATTTCTCAGGAAACTCAGTGATGCTCAGCATCTACCAGTCATTGTGTGAGCTCCTGAAGTCTTCAACTTCAGATCTCACCACATTCCTTTTGAAAACCTCATAGCTTTACAAAGTTGGAATTTTGGAAGTTGCTTTAAGACAAAACAAATACTAAACAAAAATCAATGTTAAGAAAAAACTGGAGTGACAGTAAATGACTGAGCTGCATCTTTGAGAAACTGTAGTACCGATGGATGCACGCATTACTTGGCACTTGTGATTATTTTAAAATTAGGTAATATTATTACTCCCTATATTTTTAGCATATGATTTTATCAAATAGCTACTTATGTGTTAGGACACAAATACTTCACAAGTTATTTATGGTGTCTACTTAATAAATGAAACTGTTAAGGATTATGATTATCTATCTATCTACCTGTCATTACCAACAATGATCTCTCTTTTGTCTTGGATTATTAAAAAGAATTCTGAGACACTAATGTCATCATGGATTGAGAAAGGTTAGGAAATTCTGCATTAGGTTTTACATAAAAATAAGATTGGCACTATGGAAACACGTCACAATTTGGAAAGGCAATCGAGGATTTTAGGTAGCATATTTTATTTTCAAGCATTACAACCCCATTTAAAGCACTTCTATTAATACTGAGATATGCATGATATAATTAGAAAATAGCAAGTTTTCTAAGTATATAGAGGAACTAATTTTTTCTAAGCAGTAACATTATTATAGACAAAAGTTTTTGGAAATTTTGTGAAGTAAAGATTGGAGGGATCAAATTTAGATGTAAGATAAATAATTAGTTGCCTATTGTAATTATTTGGAAAATTATGGAAGACAAACTAAGGCAGATTGGTAGGTGTGAAAAGGAAGGACAGATGAGAGATTTTTTTCAACGTAGTGACAAAGACTAATTTACAGTAGGGACTGAAGGGAAATATTAATACCCCAATATTTTTAGCTTTAGTAGCTGAGTCATTAATGATATTACAGAAATAGTGATATAAAAAATAAGAGAATTTCTTTTTTTTAATAAGAGATTTTTGCTATAGGCGCATCAATTACCAGAGAGACAGAGAGATGGAAAGCAAGAAATCACCCCCTAAGGAGGATGGCCACAGCACAGTCCTTTCTCCTCCATTCCCCTCTCGGGATTTTGGGCAGGCACGCATACCTGCCCAGCGTGAGTTTTAAGCCTTCACGTCCAGGTCTTGAATCTCAGTGGACTGCAGGGGATATCAAAGATGTAACCATTATACCATCTGCTGGTCCCAACATAAGAGAATTTGTAACTTCTATATGTTATGTTTAAAATTCCTGAGAACATACATTAGGAGATGCCCTGTGAGTAGCAGATATGTGGAAATTAACAGGCTTGGCAGTCCTGAGTGTGAATATAGAAGCAGATGCTGAAATGCTGTGGCATTCTAACAACTACAGATGAAAAGAAACAACCAAACGGAATGCAAATAATTGGAAGAGAATGTGTGGAACTGTGAAGAACACAATGGAAACAAGTGGGGAGAATTTCAAATATGTTTTTATTGTTAATTTTATATACAGATTTTTGTTTTATTTTCACAAATTAGCCATATTAACACACTGCATCTTTCTCTTTAAGTCTTTTTAGTAAGTGTGTGTGTGTGTGTGTGTTTGTGTGTTGTGTGCATGTGTATGCACGTGTGTGTGTGCATGAAAGAGAAAGAGAGAGAGATAGGACCCTTGACAAGATCCTCAGGCCACAATCCTTCCCCTAACCTTGCAGCCAGCTAGGATCACAGTGTACACAGTCTGCTCAGGTAGACCTGGGAGAGGAACTCAGAGCCCTCCCACGTGGCCTCCCGGATCACACAGTGACACCCCTGTTACCTTTACCAATGAAGTTTGGCCAAAACACTGTACTTCTTTTTTCATAAAGGAATCTGCTATCGTGGAAGATGATATGAAATGGAAATGAACAAGCTTTGATGTAAATTTGAGTCCTGGGTACACAGTTAATTTAGTCCATGACCATGGTCAAGGCACTTACCTGACCTGAAGTGATATAAAATTAAAATGGAAGCTTCCAATTCCTGAGTGTATAGAAGTACTAGAAATCCTCCAATAGAGAATTTTTAAAAAGTGACTAGTATGTATCATTGTAAAAATTTAACAGTATGTTAATTATTCTATTTTTTACCTGATAAGTTAGCAAACTCCAGTTAATATGCATATTTTCATATTTTTTAAACTTTTACTTACCTTATGAAAACAAAAAAAGAACCTATATGGAGTGACATAATCATAAAATATTTAGAAACACTGCATTATTGAAGTAAAAAATTACAGTAGAAGGAGTTTTTATTAACTCATGCTTATTTGCTTATTTGTTAATGGGGAAATTTTTATTTATTATGAGGTTAACTTCTCTCAGTCATAAAGATAATGCTTTAATACTCAAATGATTATCACAAGAATGAAATAATGAAATGGACATTAACAAAAGAATGCAAAGTGCACAATATGCCTTCCATTTGGTTCTAGAATGAAAGGTACAATCTATTCCCTAACTAAAATCCTAAAAATAGTCATGAAAAAAATGTATTATTAGTTTTTGACAAATATTATCTCAGTTAAGCTGAATATATTTCCAATTATTGATCCATGGAATGTAGGAATTAAGTGAAAAATTGCAGTCAAAGCCTCCAAACCAGTTTCATATATATGGATCATCAGGCCATCACTTCCTGAATCTTGGTGAGTTCCTCTGACTATCTTCTATCCTAAAGGTTGTTTAAAATCGAAATCCCATGGTGTATGGGTAACTTAGAAAGCGTCTAATATAATGGCCATATCTATTATTTATCATTACTTATCCAAGAGGTATCCCCTTGAAAGAACCATGATTATTCATTGCTCTTCTCTTCAGAATGTCAAAGTGAATAAGCCAATATCTTTCTTTCATGTTCTCTGAAGTCATGAAACACTTCTGTAGTCATATCCTTCACTCTGAGTTTAAAGAGAACACACATTTTGAAAGTAGTACTAATATTTCAGTAATTTTAAACCTTTCCCCAAATCCAAATTGATTATGCAAATTTACAATTAACAGACAAGAAATGAAAGGGATTTAGGCAATCTCCGACTTTCTGACAGCTCATTTTAAATTGACCCCAAATTGTTGTTTTTTTAACATATATTTATCACTTTTAAATGTGTTAATTGTGTTGCAAGCACTGCAGCTGGGATTAATTTAGGGAGTTTGAATTGCCTTCTCTACAGCTGGTGAACACTGAAGCAAAACTGTGAAATAAGCTTCGCTAAAAGAATTAGATAGTTTGCAGTGTTAATTATTCAACCCTTTCCTTCAGAATTCCTTCTAAAAAGTCTAGTTCTAAATTATATAAAGCATTATTTTTCTCATATTACAATCAGGAGTATAACATTTGTTGGTTTACAATGTTGATCTTATGTGTATCCTTCCAGTTTAATGTCTAAAACTCACATGTATTTTGAAAATGGCAATGCATTCCAGTAACAAAATAATACATCAAATCCTTATCTATTACTTTAACAAGACCAAAAGTAAAAAGAGGATGTGGGCTCAAAGACTGCCTTTAACTGTTGCTCTTTTTATTTACTCATTTGAGACTTTTATTTATGTTCCTTCATCTCTGCTCTTGAGAAGCACTATTATGGAAACTATTGCAGATGGTTCCTACCTTACAATTTTTCTACTTTAAAATGGCATGATTGGTACCAGCAGATGGCATAATGGTTATGTTGCTGGACTCCCACATAGTCAACTGCAGTTCAAGCCCCAGACTCGGCAGCTTAAAACTCATACTGGGCGCATGTGCATGTGTGCCCAAAATCTTGGGAGAAGATTGGAGGAGAAGAGATTGTGGCATGACCACCTCAGCTGGGGGGTGATTTTTCACTTTCTATCTCTCTGTCTCTGTCTTTCTGGTGGATGCATGCACCGCACCCTAAAGCAAAATTCTCTCTCTCAAAAAAAAGAGGTATGATTGCAGTACATTCAGTAGAAATTGTGCTTTAAGTATCAATTTGACCATTCTGTACTTCACTTTCAGTATACTAGTCAACAAAGTATGTGAGTTATGCAAAAACTTATTATAAAATAAGCTTCATGATATAATAGATGATTTTGGCTAACTGTAAGGTAATGCAACTATCCTGAGTGCATTTCAAACAGGCTGGGCTAACTATAATGTTCAGCAAATTAGGTAGGTATTTGGAATTATATTATTTTCAATCTATGATGGGTTTAGTGAAACACAATCTCATAGTATGTTGAGGAGCATCTGTATTTTTAGAGCCACAGTCCTTTTCTACAGTGTCTATATGCATAGGGAAGTATAAAAAGCATAAAGCAATTGCTTCCTAAACATGGATGAACCTGCCAAAGAGGGGTATCTCTGTAATACAGCAGTTAAGCACTGCCCGAGGAAGCCAGATCACACATGGCTGACAGTGTATGAGTTCTCCCAGGGAGCTTGAAAAACTCACCAGGCGGGGGTTCTTGCCCAGGATCCTGACAGAATGGTGAATTGAAAGAAAAGAATTGCAATTTGACCAAATCTCACGGGGAGATTTTTTTTTTTCCTCTATCCCTCTTGCATACACATATCCACTGACATCAAATAAAAAAGTAATAAATAAGTCTGCGGAGTAATGCCAAATAACTGTCTCCTACTCTCAATGATTATGCAGGACTTTACAACGACATATATTTTCTGCAATGTCTTCTTTGGGTATTAATATGCGAATAGGAAAAAGTAGAAGGTAAGTTGTGGTCTTTGACAGCATTTTCAGGTGGCTCCTTAGCAGGTGGTTAAGAGAAGTCAGATTCCACATGACTGACTACAGTTCAAATCCTGGCCCAAACTACTTAAAAACCATTCTGGGTATGTGTGCCTGCATGCTGAAAATTCTGACAGGATGGAGAAATGGAGAAGAGATTGGGACCAGCAGTTAGCGTAATGGCTATGTCGCTGGACTCCCACGTAGTCGACTGTGGTTCGCGTCCTGGACCTGGTGGCTTAAAACTCACGCCGGGCGTGTGTGCGTGCGTGCCCAAGATCCCGAGAGGAGAATGGAGGAGAAGGGATTGCGGCGTAGCCATCCCCCCGGGGGGTGATTTCTCGCTTTCTATCTCTCTGTCTCTGTCTGTCTGGCGAGCGCACACGCCCTATAGCAAAAACCTCTCAAATAAATAAATAAATAAATAAGAAATGGAGAAGAGATTGTGGCATGACCATGCCCCCCATTGGGAGATGCTTTCCCCCCTTTGTCTCATTGTCTCTGCCAGCTAACAGGCCCTCTGACAACTTAAAAAGTTATCATTTCCTGTTTAAGTAAGAAATATATCTTCAAAATAGACCCTCTTGAGTGTAGATTATCCAAAATAAAATACCCTAAAAATACTTCATTGGGCCTGAGTTTAGTACTCTCTTACTAACTCTCACCACAGGCAATATACTTAATGATTTGATATGAAGTTTTATTCATAAACTGTGAAGAAAAATACGTAATTTATAAGATATTTTAATGATGTGGCACTTAAAATATTGCATCACCAAATGCTTTAACATAGATTCACAATAAATTACAATTTTATGTACATTTCTTTAATTCTTACTAAGAAAACATTCAAATATAACATTCAAATATATATTAATATAATGGGACCACATGTACCCATCACTCATCTTCAGAATTTACCAACTCACAATTGCTTTTAGCTATAGAAATGCTTACCATTTCTTTTTCCTTATATTTCTTATTGCTGTTATTAAAGATATTAGGTTCTTTGCCCTGTAGTTCTCTATATTACGGGTTTTGTGCATGACAAAAATATATTATGTACTCTGTTCATTCTACAAAAATCTTGAAACCTATAGTTGACATCTACTCTAAATATACATTTTTTTTTAGCTGATTCCCTGTGGTTGCTTGGTCAATATGTTTATATTTGATCAATCTGACGTCCACACTTGGCTTGAGTGGTTGATTTCTGAATATTTCAAAACTATGGATTCAAATGATCCACAAATCAAGTGGAAGTGTATGGCCTTTTTTTAGAAGCATCTGACCCTTTTCTCAATGTAAAGTTCTATTTAGGAGCCAGTCTTATCCTGAACTAGAAACTCAAAGACTAGCTGAATGATTAGCAGGCTTACATGATCATTTGTGATACAATTCAGTACTGCTATGAACAATGACTGAGTTTTTTTTTGTTTTTTTTTTTTTACAAACTAGACATTTTTTAGGGAATTTTCTTTTACAGTAAATGTATAATGAAAGCTCAAGGAGCTTACTTCCCGGTGACAATCATTGGCTATCATTTTCGTTGCTACTGTGCATGACAGAGAAGTGCACATGCATACATGAGAGGAGAGGGAGTGAGGAAAAAGAAGCACTTTTCCCAGGACTCGGTGCTTACCACAATACCCTTCCTCCAGTCCTGCAGCACATCAGGTTTCTGAGCCTAGCACACATGCCTACCATGTTTTTAAGCAAACTGGGCCAGAGACTGGAACTGTGGTCGGCACATGACTTCACATTCCCCGGTACGGGAATGGCTGTGCCACAGAGCCTGAGCCAGTTAACTATCCTGAGATATTTGGAATAGTCACCAGAGAGGGGGAAAATGCTCAATGAATGTGCCTCAGTGAGAAGCAATTAATAAGAAATCACAACGTGTAAGCATTACCTTTTTACCTTTTTTTATCAGTCCCTTCAATTTGGGACTGATAAAAAATGTCTGTTTAGTCTAAACATGATTATATTTTCTGATCAGTAGAGTTGTCTATTTTGTTAGGCCATAAAAAGGAACAACTTTTCTGGGGCCGGCAGGTAGTGTGGTGGTTAAGGACGCTGGACTCCCACATGGCTGACTGCAGTTCGAGTCCCGGACCTGGCGGCTTGCTTTCTTTCTCTCTCTCTCTCTGTCACTTACTCTGTCTCTCCCTGGTCAAATTAAAATAAATAAATAAAGTTAAATAAAATAATTAAAAGAAAGAACAACTTACCTGAGAACCAGCTTTTGACTGTGTTGATAATCAAATCTCTGTCCCATTTTTTAACACCCTTCTTTCTATTTAGCTGTGTTCTCACATAGTAAAAAGAGAAGGAAGGGGATAGCAGTGGCATAGCGGTTAAGGTGCTGGACTCCCACATGGCCATGGTTTGAATTCCAGACCTGGTGACTAGAAAATCACACCAGGCTCATGTGTAAGCATGCCCAAGGTCCCAGGAGGAGAATGGAGGAGAAGGGATTGGGGCATGGCCATCCTCCAGGGAGATGATTTCTCACTTTCCCTCTCACTGTCTCTCTCTCTCGAGTGCATGTGCCCTATGGCAGAGAGAGAGAGAGTAAACTAGAGCCTCTTTTATATGGTCATTATTCAATTTATGACGGACTTGCCCTCATGATCTAACCACCTCCCACAAGCCCTCCCTCCTAATATTAACACACTGGTAGTTAAGTCTCAACTTACGAATTTGAAGGAGATACAAACATTCAGATCACATCCACTACGTAAATAATTCTCCATTCCTTCCCCTGCCCCCAGCTCTGTCAATCACCATTCTATACTTTTTGTCTATAATTTTGATTAATCTAAGTATCTTATGTAAGTGGAATCATACAGTATTTGTCTTTTTATGGCCGACATTTCATTTACTATAATGTCTTTGAGGTTCATCAACATGTCAGAATTTCCTTTCTAAGATGGAGTGATACTCCATTTTACATCTATACCACATTTTGCGTATCCATTCATCTGCTGGTTGGCATTGCCTCCAGAAATAGGTCCCACTTAGCCCTACAAGGGCTATAATTCTTTTAATATGCTGCCAAATTTTCTTTGGTAGCATTTTGTTTAGGATTTTTGCATTTCTGTTCATAAAGGATGTTGATCTGTAATTATCTTTTCTTTAAGTGTCCAGCTTTTATATTAAGAAAGTGGTGGCCTCCCTCATAGAATGAGTTAAAACATACTCTTTAAAACATACTCTCTTTTCTTACATTTTTTGGAAAAGTTTGAGGAAAATTTGTATTATTTCTTTATAGTCTGATAGAACCTAATGGTGAAACCATCAAGTCTCAGCTTTTCTTTTTTGGGAGGTTTTTAATGGCTGAGTCATTCTCCCTACTAGTTCTATGTCTATGTAGATTTTCTATTTCTTCGTGGTTTAGTTTGTAATTTATTTTCAGGAATGTGTGCATTTCATATACATTATCCAATTTTTCTTTCTTTTTTTTTTTTGGAGAGGTGTTTGCTATAGGGCGCGTGCACTCGCCAGACAGACAGAGAGAAATAGAGAGACAGAAAGCGAGAAATCACCCCCCAGGGGGGATGGCCATGCTGCAATTCCTTCTCCATTCTCCTCTCGGGATCTTGGGCACGCACCCACATGCGCCTGGCATGAGTTTTAAGCCACCGGAGCCGGGACGCGAACCGCTGTTGACTAACTACATGGTTGTCCAGCAACATAGCCATTACACTAACTGCTGGTCCCTACATTATCCAAATTTTTCATGTGCAGTTGCTCCTAGTATACTCTTATAGTCTTTTTCTTTTTGTAGAATAGATAGTAATGTATCCATTTTCATTTCTGACTTTCTCATTTAAGTCTTTTGTTTTTGTTCATAGTTAATCTAGCTAACATTTTGACAATTTTGTTGATAATAACAAAATATTCACTTTTGGTTTGAATGTTTCCTATTATTTTTCTTTTCTCTATTTTGTCTCTCTCTGTTCTAATATTTATTATTTTCTTCCTTCTGCTAGTGATAGCTTTATTTTGTTCTTCTTTTACTAGTTCTTTAAGTTACAAAGTTAGCTTATTATTTGAGTTCTTCCTTGCTTCATTTTGTTTTCTTTTTCTTTTTTAAATGTAGGTATTTATAGATACACATGTCTCTCTTACACACTGCTTTTTCTGTACACCCTAACTTTTGATATGTTGTGTTTTCATTTTCATTGATTTCTAAGTACTTTCTAACTTTCCTGTGGTTTCTTCTTTGAGCTATTGGTTCTTTAAGAGTGTGTTTTTTAAATTTCCACAATGTTGTCTGTTTTCCAGTGTTCATTGTTAGTGATTGCTAGCCTCATCCTGCTGTGGCTAGAGAAGATACTTTGTATGGTATCTATCTTTTTAAGTCTATGAGACTTAGAGACTTAAAGTATGATCTTTCCTTGAAAATTTCCCACATGCACTTGAGAAGAATGCATTGCAGTTGTTGGGCAGAGTGTTCTGTATGTATGTTAGATTTAGTTGCTTTATTGTATTGATCACATCCTCTGTTTATTGATATTATGACTGTTCTACCCATTATTGAGAGTGTAGTTTGGAAACTTCCAACTGTTATTTAGAACTCGTTTTGTCCCTTCAATTCTGTCAATCTTTTGCTTTATTTCATTTTGTCTGCTATATGCACAATTATTTATAATTATTATATCTTCCAACTGCATTGGGTCTTTTATTAGTACATACTGTCCTTTGCTTTGTTTTATTTTTATCTTCTTATTCTATTCCTTGGTTTTTAGTAGTTTAAAGATAAAAATTACCTTATTAGTTTTCTGATATTCTTTTATCAAATGTTTAAAATTACATTTCTCAAAACACTGCTTTATTTTTATTGTACACATTTTGAAACATATTATTGTCATTATTATTTAATTCTAAGTATTTAACTCTAAGTATTACATTATAATTTCTTCTTTGCACATGGTTTATTAAGTTTCAAAAATACATGAGGGTTTATTCCTGTTTTTGCTATTAAATTATTTTTGTTTCAATGATGATTTATCCTAGAGTCAAAATCTATACCAATAGATGCTCTTGAACTTTCTAAATAAAAAAAAAAACTTAATGGTAAATGTTGAATTAATCATTCACATAACAATTGATGCAAAAATTATTATATAAATATACAGTTCAATAAACCTTCTCAAATGCAGCACACCCATATTGTGAGCAAATCAGAAAATATAATATTATCAATACCAGTGAAGACTGCATTCTGCCTCCTTTTATTCATTAATACTTTATATAAATCAGATTATCTGTCTCTTATCTTTATATTTCTGTGTGATTTGTATCTATGTTCAGCTCTTGTAGAAACTACCAGTGTGTTCTGAAGGCTCTTTGACCAATTTACACTAACATAACCAGCATGTGAGAATCCTAATTGTGTCACAGTCTTGCCACAATTTGGTGTTATCTATGTATCCAAGCTATTGTGGTAGGTGTGTGGAGTAGTGTCACATGGTAGGTTTAGTATGTATTTCTTTAATGATTAGTGAAATTAAAAAACATTCGTGTATTTTTTGCAATTTTAGTATCTTTTTTGTGAAGTGGATATGAATTATCTAGCAGACACATGACTTGCAAATATATTTTACTTCTCTGAGACTTGCATTTTCATTCTCTCAATGTTTTTTCAATAAAGAAAAGTTCTCAGTTTAAACAAAGCCCAATTCTCTTCTTGTCCTTTATGATTGGCATACTTCACTCATTGTCTAAAAAATCTTTTCTACTCAAGACCATGTTTAATTTTATAGTTTTGGCTATCATGTTTAGGTCTTCATTGTGAGCAAACCAGATGTGCCTCTAACATCCCCCTTTTTCCAGAGGCTCTCTCAACAAATGACTCATGGCAATTGGAATCTATGCATGCATACCTCAGTTCTCTTACTCCATGGGTAGGGTAAATAAATTATGTATCATATACTGCATCTCAGAGTTTTCCTGATGAGACTAAGATTTGATTGCCAAAATGATAGCTGATTTGACATTTATCAGATGCCTTCTATTTCCATTTCTTTCTTTTATTTTTTTCTTTTCTTTTCTTTCTTGTTTTAGAGGGTTTTGCTATAGGGTGCATCTGCTCACCAGAAAGAGAGAGTAAGAGACAGAAAGTGAGAAATCACTCTCCAGGGGTGATGGTCACACCACTAGCCCTTCTCCTACATTCTCTTCTCAGGATCTTGGGCACGCATGCACATGCGCCTGGCGTGAGTTTAAGCCACCGGGTCTGGGACTCAAACCACAGACAACTACATGGGAGTCCAGTGACATAGCCATTACGCCAGTTGCTGGTCCCTCTATTTCCATTTCTTACATACTCCCCAACCAGAATTTATGTCACCAACCATGTTATCTGTGCTTGGAACAAATGTGAAAACGTAAACTGAGACAGTTGTGCCAGAAGTGGCCCTAGGATGAAGATTCTCAGGATGAGTACTGGAGATTAGTAATCTGATGGTCAGAAAGCAACACAAATATGATTTCTAATGGCATAAAAACTCTTGCACTCAAAGTTACTCCTAGCATGGTGAAAGACAAGTTACTACTTCTTTTACTTCTCATTAAGAAAGAGTGACAGCTCTTGGTAGGCTGACTTAAATTTGGGACACAACATAGATCACACTTGAAAGTTCTAATTCTACCTAATTATTATGTAATCCCGATGCTAGTTTTGGCTGGCGTTCAGAATAAGAGAATGCATTTGATTTAAACTCCAGTACCAATGACTCTGCCTCTCTAAAGTATGCCTAGTAGGTCGTAGTGTACTTTCAGTATCTACAGTCGGTTAAGTTACCCTGTGGAACCCTTGACAAGCACCAATGAGGGAAGCACAATGCAGACTTCTAGGGCTCTTCAGTAAGCCTATGCTTTCTGTGGCAGAGAAACATCCATTGTTCAAAAGACGTTTCCTGCTTTGCTACCAGGCCCTTGTAGAAACTACACACCTTCCCATAGGAAACCACATAAGCTATAGTACCCAATTATCTTAGTACACAACTTTTATTATCAGAGCTATCAACTAATTATGATTGGTTGGTAGTACTCTATGCCAAAAATAGAGTACTACTCACTACAGACTAACATGGGCTTAGGGAGATTGTTCTGACAGACAAAGCTTTGAGCAGCAAGGCTGGCTATCAAACCTGTGTGAAAGAACGGGCTTGAGGGAAAGTGTGTGAACGTCTAAACAGTAATGCGTGAACTGACAGTTGGTCAAGAGGGAATAATATTTAAAACTTTGGAAAAAAGAAGTCCATGCAAAAAAGTTGTAGAAAGATGTCTACATATAATGTATGTAGAATGTAATCTTTTGCATCAATGTCCTTCAATGGATATAAGGCCAAGGGAGATACTGAACAATGAAGGGGATTGGAACACTCATCCAGTGACGTTCAGTCCCCTCAGCATTTTTTTTTTTTTTTTGGATAGAGATTTTTTGCTATAGGGTGCATGTTCTCACTGGAGAGACTTGAGAGACAAGGGAGGGCCACGCCACAATCCTTTCTCCTCCATTCTCCTCTCGCAATTTTGGACACACATGTCCAAGCACCTGGCATGAGTTTCAAGCCTCCAGTTCTGGGACTCAAACTGTCATCAGCCATGTGGGAGTTTAGTGTCTTAAACACTGCTCTACTTGCTGGCCCTAAGACCCTTTTTCTTTACATAAATCAGCTGGAGAGAGTATGGGCACCATTGTGAGTGATGGAGACTATGCATGGAGCCCAACAGTATGAGTTCATTTTTCACTAAAATTAATTTAGCTTTGGTTATTGTTGAGTGCCCGAACTGTTAGCAGCACAGATTGACCCTGAGCCTTCAACATGTTATTCTCCTGTAAGGAGAAAAATTTGTCACTGGATGGCATATTGATTACATTGGACTTAACACCTTGGAATCAAAATTTCAGCCCTACCGACTTGCTATTCCTGCAGCAGTACCATTCCCACCACCATTACGCCGGGTGATCTCAAAATATCTGACTTACCGTTAAGGGTTTCTTCACAACATCAACAAGGTCACTGGCTCACCGTATGGTACATAATTATAAAAACTGCTACATGGTTTCAGGATTTTCCAGTCTGATGATATATTTCTGTCCTGATGGAATATTTGAATATTTGAAGGTAGGTATATTATGTTGGTCTATACTAATAATGGAATGTGGTTACTCTATTATCTCATTCAAGAGTGACTCTGTTGCGTTGGGTGTTGTCATTCAGGAACAGTTATCACTGAGCGGTACCATGTTCTGTGCTTTGCTGGAATAGAAGTCCTGTTTCTTGGGTGTGAGGTAGATTCTTCTACCAGGTGGCCACGGTGATGATTCTGCGCAAAGATGCAATTGCTTTCTGATCACTTGATCACTTCGGGCACCTTTTGCCAGGAAATCAACCTGTGTTCAAGTCTACTCTGCTACTAATAAGAGAAATAAACAAGTCTTGATAATTAAGAGAATAGATGTTTATTTAGCTCATGGTTTTGAGGGTTAAGTTCAAGAGCATAGTGCCAGCATCTGGTGAGTGCCTTCTTGCTACACCATGGCATGGAAGAGGGCAGAAGCACACATGTCTGTGTCCGTGTCTCTGTCTGTCTCATCCCCTCTCCTTATTAACCCATCAAGATCCAATCATAAGGGCCCCATCCCAATACCTAATCACTTCTTTTTCCTTTTCTTTTTCTTTTTCTTTTCTTTTTCCTTTTCCTTTTCCTTTTCCTTTTCCTTTTCCTTTTCCTTTTCCTTTTCCTTTTTCTTTTTCTTTTTCTTTTCCTCTTTCTCTTCCTCTTCCTCTTTCTCTTTCTCTTTCTCTTTCTCTTTCTCTTTCTTTCTTTCTTTCTTTCTTTCTTTCTTTCTTTCTTTCTTTCTTTCTTTCTCTCTTTCTCTCTTTCTTTCGAGGTTTTTGCTAAAGAGTGTGTGCAATCACCAGAAAAACAGAGAGAAACAGAGAGACAGAAAGCGAGAAATCACCCTCCCCCTCGGGGGATGGCCACACTGCAATCCCTTCTCTTCCATTCTCCTCTTGGGATCTTGGGCATGCACGCACACACGCCAGGTGTGAGTTTAAGCCACCAGGCCTGGAACTTGAACCACGGTCAACTACATGGAAGTCCATTGACATAGCCATTATTCCAACTGCTGGCCCCCCAATACCTAATCACTTCTAATAACCTTATAAAGGCCCCATCTCTTAATCCCAGGTTTAAGTTTCCTCTTAACCTCCTTTATGAAAAAATCAAATTCTGACGTGCATTTTAGGAAACATATTCAATATATAGAAGCAACAAATTTTGATTTTCATATAGCTAGAAGATTGTTGCAACATAATGGTGGTAGAAAATAGGATATCTATAACTTGGAAGATTTTAATTGAACATTGAAAAAACACTAAAAAGATAATCTAGTTGTTAAATATTTTAAAATAGTGTAAAGCCCTATAAGTACATATAAGTACAGTGTGGTATTGACTTTATAATAAATAAGCAAGTGGATACATTATTTAGAACAGAGATAGAAATAATAGAACCAAGTATTTATAAAAAATTAGAGTATGATAAAAGTGTCATCACATATGACTGAGACAAAGATTAAACAGTGTTTGGACAATTGAGCTATTTGGAAAAGGATAAAATTATTTTTATAATTTATGCCATATATTAATATAAACTCTAAATCAAAAATTCAAATGGGAAAAATAAAACAACACAAGTATAAGAAGAAACAAAAAGGTGCATTTTTATTCAACCTTGTTATAAGAAAAAGCATTTAATTATGAGCTCCAGATATAATATAGAACAAAGACTAATAAATATCTTTCTTTAAATAATTTTAAAATGCAATTCATAAAACACTACAAACTAAGTAAAAAAATAACCTGCAGACCATGATAAAATATTTGAAATATGTAATATGAATAGTAAACAATTAACCATACTTTTAAATATGTATCTTAAACATATAGGGACAAAAGTCCAGACTTCTCATTTAAAAATAATATAAACTGATAATTTGAAAAGAAGAAATAAAGATCAGAGTGATGTCTTCAAGACAGTGGAATAGCAAGCCCTAAGCCCTCCTGTGCCCTTGGAGATGCAGAAGTAGTAATAGCACACAGAACAACTCCCTCCATGGTAGTCCAGGAAAGAGTTTCCTTTACCCCTGACAAAATTAGTGACACTCACCAGAGCATCTTCCCCTGATATAGCATAGTACAATTAGAGGAATTCTCAATATCACTGTTCTCCCTGGAGAGGAGAGAAAGGCCTAGAATAAATGTCCAATGTTATGACTTTAGGGGAGGCTGCTCTTAAGCTTCAATACTGGCTAAACCCAAGCACTGACAGGAATGGAAGGTCAGGTCTCAAAACAAAAGCAAAAGCAGGCACCAATGTGTGCAGTAACGTAGAAAGACACTAGGTGGAGCTCTAGTATTGTGGCTTACCACAGCACCAAAAAAACGCAGTGGCATACGGACAGAAACCATGAGGACCTCTTGAGTAGAAACCAATAAAACGCTTTCTTTAGGTTACCATAGATCCAGGAAGGATACATGCCCAGAGAGGTTTTAAGAAATACCCAGAAAATATAACCTGTTCGAGTGGCAAAAGTTCTCTCTGTACAAAACCAGACTGTAGTGTCTGAAAGAGCTGCTTGAGTTTTCAA
This sequence comes from Tupaia tana, assembly GCA_026018925.1. Classification (NCBI taxonomy): domain Eukaryota; kingdom Metazoa; phylum Chordata; class Mammalia; order Scandentia; family Tupaiidae; genus Tupaia; species Tupaia tana. Next base: position 195,259,172 of record JAKSZU010000001.1, on the reverse strand, counting down.
TTGCCAAACTCCTAACTCAAGATTAAAATGCATATAAAGAAACAGGGAAACATGGTCATTTTAAAGAAACAAATTAAATTTACAGAAGCTAATTCTAAAGAACCAGAGATATAAAAATTGCCAAAAGAATCAAAATAAATTAAAATAGAGCAGAGATAGAAAAGTAAACAAAAATCTTGAAAACTGCATGGGGAAAACATGAGAATATCAACAAAGAGAAAGAAATGATGAAGAAGAACCAAACAAAAGTTATGGAACTGCAGAATACAACTGATTAAAAAATTTCTCTAGAGGTATTGTACTGTGGCAGGGAAGTAAAACAGGATTTCTGCAAGCCGAACAACATGCTTAAATTCCAGGTTTGTGTCCAGAGACCTTCCTGGGAATGCTGAGTATGCACGTGGCCAGGACCTGGGGCTGGCAGAGGCTGGAGCTGGATTGCAGCATCAGGACCTTGTTCGGAGCACTGTCTCTATACTACATGCTGAGCACAAGTTCTTCAAAAATGAAAGAAAAAGAAAAACGTTTCAAGATAACAAAACTATTTGGAAATTTACCATCTCTAGATTTGCCTTATGAAAAAATGCTGATTTGATTGCATCCATATGGATAATAATCCTGTATAAAATCCCAATTCAAGATCCTCACCTTAACCATATTGGCAAAGCCATTTTGTTTTGTTGTCATCTTAGTCACTAGGAATTGGAAGTTTGATGTGTCTGAGTGGAAGGTATTATTCTGCCTACCCTGGGACTGTACTTACGTGGCAAAGTAGTGGAAAGAGAAACATGCCCTTGCTTCCTGGAAGGGGTGGCTGGGAATGGAGTGCAGTAAATGGGATAGTGGGAGGAGGGTGAAAGAATAGAGGAGTAACACTTTTCTGAGGTTTTGTTTGTTTACTTCTTACTTTTAGAGTCATGGTAACATAAAAAATCTCAAATCTTAATTAATCAAACCAAGAAATGAGGAAAACCTCACATCCAACATAAACAGGGACTAAAGAACATAGCTACTTTAAATAAATAACATAAATACACTGAAATGGGTAGATAATAAAAGAATCAGTAAAGTTGGAAAACAGTGTTTTCCCATGTGTTTTAAGATAAAATACAGAAAGTACCATATACAAATAATGTACTCTAGCAAATTCTACTTCATAGAGATGTGAGAGTTAGCAATTCTTAAATGCCTGTAGGTGTATTGTAGGACTGAGCACATAAATATAATATTCATAATGAGATCCTAATTTGTCCTATCATATAAAAAAGATACAAATAGAAAAAAAGGAGAACACTAGAATGACCCCTCTGGCATGGGTTTAGAATTGGATTTAGTATAAATTCATGGTTGTATGTGCACAAACTTATATACTGAAATATATATAGACAGACATAAAATTATGTCTCTCCCTTTTTCCCTCTCCTCCCACACCTCTCTCCTGTATCTTTTTTCTTTCTCTCTCCCATCCTTCTCTCCATGTTTGTGGGTGAAGCAATAAACAGATTGTGGACTTGCAAGTAGAATTTTAATTACTAAAAGGAGAGAAACAATGAAAACAGGAAATCACCATTTTACAGCAGCACAGTAATATTTGTTGACATAGATTACAATTGGATGCTATAATTTGTGAGCAGAAGTTTGATAAAAATAAGATAGGTACATTATCACAATGTATCATCCATAAGATATTTAGTAATTCATGGGGAGAAAAGGAACATTCAGCAGAGAAAAAATGGAAAATGGAGCCTCAGCTATGGGAAAAAATATTACAACACCAGTACTGAGACAGAACAAAATCACATATGATTTTATGATATTAGAAGGCACACATTACTTTTGTGTGTGTGTGTGTGTGTGTGTGTGTGTGTGTTTCCAAAAATGCATAATCAGATTTAATCATAAATAGCTATCATACAAACCCAAATGCAAAAACATTTCACAAAGTGAAATTCTCAGTTTTTGAAGTAATAAGAAAAAGATAGAGAATGTGCCTCAAATTAGCAAAGAACAAAGAAACATGGCAACTAAATTCAGTGTATACTTCTCATTGGATCCTGGATCCCAATCAATGTTAACAGGATTGGTGGAGACATACCATGTATCTCTTTCATACACAGACTTACATCACTCAGAAGTCAACCTTCCATATTCGTCCACTTGAATCAAATGTCAGGGTCTTGTTTTTATGACTGGTCAGTATTCCATAGTGTACATGTACCACACTTTTTCAATCCTTTCATTTGTTTGTGGCAGTGTGTTTAAGTTTCGGAAAATTCATTTTACAAGCTGTGTTGATGTACAGTGATAAAATGTATAAAATAAATTTAAAAAATAAATTAAAGGGACCAGCTGATGGCATAATGGTTACATTCCCGGACTTTCATGTAGTTTACCTCAGTTCAAACCCTGGACCCAGTGACTTGAAATTCACTCTGGGTACATGTTGTCATACATGCCCAAGATCATGAGAAAATGGAGGAGAAGGAATTGTGGTACAGACATTCCCCCTGGAGGGTGATTTCTGTCTTTCTGTCTCCCTCTGTCTCTCTGGTGAGCATATGTGCCCTATAGCAAAGTCTCTCAAAAATATTAATTAATAAATTAATAAATTTAAATATATATAAAATAATAAATAAAACTAAATAATTCTAAAAAAGAATAGGGGATTTGCAAAATGTGAATAAAGTTAGCAGATTAGTTAACATATAGTTTTATTAAGTTTCTGACTTTAATTATTTTACTTTTATAGGAGATCATATTATTTAGGATAGCTAGGTGAATGTCACACAGGAATTCTTTATACTTTTTCCATTATTTTTAGTGTCTTCATTTTATTTGTGATAGACAGCCCATGTGCATGCACTAGAGAGACAGAAAAAAGTCTCTTTATAAGGTTTCTCACGTTGCAATCTCCTTCCCCCAGACCTCCAGGTTTTTGGGCTCTCGGCACATGTGCACTTGCCCGGTATATTTTCAGGCTGACCCAGGGATCCGAACTGTGGTTAGCCATGTGATTCCCAGCACTGTAGCTCAGTTTGCCACAGCCCACGCCACCAGGCTGGTTCTAGTTTTGCTCTTCTGCTTCTTCTATCTACACCCTAATACCTTGCAGCAATGCCTGGGGCCACTGCTCGAATGGAGAAGGAGCTCGAGTCCTATGTAAAATTGAGTGACCACCCACATATGATGAACCCAGCTCAATCGGTTTCTATTCTTTATGATATCATTAGTTCTTTTTGATCCTAGACACCTCCTTTGCAATAAAGGAGAAGAAAGGAGTGAATTACCAAAAAAAAAAAAAAAAAAAAAAAAAATAGCAATAACTTAACTTGATCTGAAGCTATTTAAATGCAATAAACTGTGGAAAAATTTGTTCCACATAGTAGTTCATTTTACCATAGTTTACAACAGTAGGAATTTGTGACAAAGGATAAGTCATTTAATTTCACTTTATAACATCATTCAGAGCTTAACCATCTTTGCACAGCTCACAAGAGTGATTGCCTGGTGAGCAGTTCGCCTTCCCACTTATTATATGTGATATTCCTTTTTAAAAATTATTTATCTAGGGACCAGCACTTAGCATAATGGCTATGTCGCTGGACTCCCATGTAGTTGACCGCGGTTCGAGTCCCAGACTAATGGCTTAAACTCACGCCGGGTGCGCGTACATGCATGCCCAAGATCCCGAGAGGAAAAAGGAGAAGGAATTGCGGCATGGCCATCCCCCCTGGGGCGTGATTTCTTGCTTTCTGTCTCTCTGTCTCTCTCTGTCTTTCCGGCGAGTGCACGCACCCTATAGCAAAAACCTCTCCCCACAAAAATTATTTATTTATTATTATTATTATTTGCCAAACAGCATGTGTGTGTATCAGAGAAAAACGAGAGAGAGAGAGAGAGAGAGAGAGAGAGAAAACAAGCTGCCAGTTCTGGAACTTGAACCATGTGGAATTTTGGTACCTCAACCACCACACCACCTGCCAGCCCCAGATCTGATATTAACACTATTTTGAAGCTACTTGGAGCACATCGGTAAGCTTTCTAGGGCTACATTAAGTTACCATTAACATTGTTGGTATATAGAAATGAGAAAATGGATTGAACAAGCAGAATTGCATAGTTAATTATGTTAGACTTTCTATTTTATTTCTCTCATCTATTCTATTTCATTATAATGTATTTATATATTATTTAATGACTGTTAAAGACTATCAGCTCTGAGGTCAAATATATGTGGGTTTTAATCCTAACTTTCCCATTTATTTAATGTTTTAAATTGTATTGAAGGAAAGAATTATTTCTTCTACTTTAATTGCTAATTTTAAAAAGCAGAAGCTATACTATATTATTTCCATAACTTCTTTCAAATGGGAGCTAATATTTACTAAAAGTTCACTGTACATCTAATATTCTGATAATTTTAATATAAAATTTCTTACCCTACAAAATAACTCCATCAACTAAATACGAAAGATATTCAGAAATTTGACAGAAAATGTGTTTTATAAGAAAAAAGCTATGTAACACTAAAATAATTCCATTTCCACAAATTTTTGGAGATTCATACTATTTTTATCACCATTTAGCAGATGAAATTTAGGATTAGAAATCGACATAAGTTATTCAATGTCATATGTCTTGAAATTTTAATGGAGTGTGGCTCTGATTGCTTATTAGAGTCAATAATGTAATTCCAAATTTGTTAATTTATTCATGCATTCACTTATTCATTCAGAAAGAGTAAACTGTGTCAGAATCTCTGCCAGATGCAGACACATATGATTTGGTTTCTCAAGAGTACTCACCCTAATAATTAGCAGTGGAGCTTACAACAATGCAATGGCAACGTGGTGAATTTGTGTAAAAGAGAACAATAATGGATATCTTCCTATTCATTCTTCTGATTCCAAATAACCCAGTGGTTTAAAGTCCAAGTAATTTTTTTCTTGTTCGAGTTTTGATGAAAATCATTAAAATTGGTAGCACATTCCCTCAAAAAATTAAGTAAAAGACTAAGTTTAAGCCATGATTTTTTTTTAACATATTTTTGCCTTAGGGTACATGCACTTGCCACAGAGAGAGAGGGAGAGGGAAAAGGAGAGTAGAAATCAGGCCCCTGGGGGGTAAGGTGATGCCACAGTCCCTTCTCTTCCATTCTCCTGCTAGGGTCTTGAGCACGTGTGCACATGTGCCCAGCATGGGTTTTATGTCACTGAGTCCAGGAACCCGACCGGGGTCAGCATGAGAAAGCCCAGCCATGTAACCACTATGTCATCTACTAAGCCATGAATTTTTTTTTAAACATATAAATTTGTTACAATATTTTCTTTATGATTCAAAGATTATAACTATGATTTTAGAAGTTAGGTGATCATTAAAAATAAAGCTCATCACTGCTACTTTTCACAAATGCAGAATGATTTAGATGACTTTTTTTAAAAAATATAATTTCTGGAATAGATTCTAATCCTGGGCATTCTCATGCTCACCAAGAAGTTGTCATTTCACTCATGCTTTTATATTTAGGAGAATATATTACTGGAATAAATTCTCTATGTCACTGACCCCTGAATAGACCATAAATTTTATGCATTTATAATAAAATGGAGAGATTGCTTGCACAAAGGCAAGGTCAGCAAACTGTCCCATTGAGGGATATGAGGGATACTTGCCCACAAAGAAAATATATCTGTCAAAGAACACAGAAAATAAGCAACTTTAGTGAAGATTTTGGAGTAAGCTGAGCAAAGAAATGAGGGAGACAGTGAATAGAGAAGCAAGGCTTATCTTGAAAAATAATGTTTTGACATGGACTTTATAATTAGCAGTTAATGAAAAAGAATAATATCAAATATGCAAAATAAATTAGGTTACAGAAAATAGAAATAGAAGGTTGAAATAGATAAAGACAATGTGGGTAAAGGAAAAAAGACACATGAAAATGACACAAAAGGAATTGTAAATACAGCTTTAAAAGTAGAGTTAGAAGGGCCAGCAGATAGCATAATGGTTACATACCTGGACTCCCACTTAGTTGACCGCGGTTCAAGTCTCGGAGTAGCTTAAAACTCATGCTGGGCACATGTGTATGCCCAAAGTCCTGAGAGAAGAATGGAGGAGAAAGGACTGTGGCATTGCTATCTCTCCAGAAGACTGATTTCTCGTATTCTGTCTCTCTGTCACCCTCTGTCTCTCCAGCAAGTCCATGGGCCCCTTAGCAAAAAGAGAATCTTTTTTAAATAAAGAGTTAGATATGGGAAGAGGAACTAAAAATTAAGAAAGTAAGAGATGTTTTGGTATCTCCATAAAGTTTATGGGTTTTATAAATTACTTACAAAATTTCATTTGAGTTTCCAAACTTAATGAAACTAAGTGTCTCATACAATACATCAGATATTTTCTACTAAAATCATGTGTAAATAACATCTCTATGCCTCCCTCACAGCATCTGGTCTTTTATACGTTTGTACAACTATATTACAATGATAAATTGAGTGATTACAGAGCTGAGTAGATCCTAATGCTTTCTGTTGTAAAAGGAATATGAGACGAATCAGAGTTCTATATCAAGTAAACAGAACTATGTACTTTGCAAAATATTCAAGAAAACTTACATAAAATTTTAGAACACCAATATAATCTATAATTGTATTTTCACAAATGCTACTTTTCACAAATGCTACTTTTCACAAATGCAGAATCATGATTTAGATGACTTTTTTTTTTTTTTTTTTTTTTAGGAGAGGATTTTTGCTATAGGGCGCGTGGGCTCGCCAGACAGACAGAGAAACAGAGAGACAGAAAGCGAGAAATCACCCCCAAGGGGGGATGGTAACGCTGTAATCCCTTCTCCTTCATTCTCCTCTCGGTATCCTGGGCACGCACGCACACGTGCCTGGTGTGAGTCCAAGCCACCGGGTCCAGGACTCGAACCGTGGTCGACTACATGGGAGTCCAGCGACATAGCCATTACACCAACCGCTGGTCCCTAGATGACTTTTTCTATAATTTCTGGAATAGATACTAATCCTGTGTATTCTCATGATCACCAGAAGTTGTCATTTTACTCATGCTTTTATAGTTAGGAGAATATATTACTGGAATAAATCCTCTATGTAATTTGTTTATAATCCTTTATATAATTTGTAATAACCAGTATTTCCTTGGAAGAGACAGCATTTAAGTTACATTTTGCAAAGACTACAGATCTTAATTCAGCTGCCCAGTACTGAAAGCCTGCAGATTTTATTAGATAAGTTCTATTGTTTCTGAACACTTTCCTAGGAGATTAAAATTTCAGGGGTGGATATCAATGATGCTTTCTTTACTCTCATGTGTTTCAGAGGTTTGTCCTACTAACAGGGTGTTCTAGCCAGCCTCCAGGTAGATCTGCAGTTGTCATCATGTTTTCACTTGAGCTTGTTTTCTTCTAAGTTCAGATATCTTTACTACTAATAATTTTGACATCATTCATAACCAGTTATTATTCTCCTTCTTTGATCTCCATAGTAATAATACCTTCCAATTTATAACCGATTAACCTGAAGATTTAAGTCAGAGTCATCTAGAGATCAGGTCCCAGAGGACAGAACAGAATGGAAGAGTCTGACAAAGAGTAGAATCCTAACAGATCTTGTCTTGCAAGTTAAAAGAAAGAGAGGGACATACGTAGAAAGATAAAGAAAGAAACAGAGACACGGAGAAAAATCTTTCCTGGGTACTAAGACGTGTGTGTGTGTTTGAGGTTTAATGCTGCATGGGTGTCTTTGAAGGCTAATAGAGGATACGGTCTGATCTTCCCCAGAACCAGCATGCCAAGAGACAAGCAGATTAAGAGGGAGGAGAAAAGGGAAGAATAGGAGGAAAGCAGGGAGAGGAGAGAGTTCGCTGCATTCTCACAACCTGGACTCGCAGTGACGTTCCATCACTGTGTTCATGCGAGTCCCTCCTGAACTGCAGTCCCTCTTTAACTCCATGGTTTCAGCTAACCAAGGTCAACCACGGATAAAAAATACTAAATGAACAATTCTAGAAATAAATAATTGGTAAGTTTTAAATGGCATGCTCTTCTGAGTAGTGTGATGAAATCTCACAGTGTCCCCCTCCATCTCGCTCAGAGTATAAATCATCCCTTGGTCCCGTGTATCCAAGCAGCACAAGATACTAAACCTTAAGTTTCTCAACAACCATTTGTTATCAGATTGACTGCTTCGGTATTGTAGTGGTTGAATCAAGAAACCTTTATTTTGTCTAAAAATGGCTCCAAGGTGCAAGAGTAGTGATGCTGGCATATTGTTATAATTGTACTTTATTATTATTCATTGATGTTAATCTATTACTTTGCCTAATTTACAAATTAAATTTTATCAATGTTTTGTATGTGTGGGGGAAAAAACATACTACATATAGGGTTTGATACTAACTGCAGTTTCAGCTATCCACTGGAGGTCTTGAAACACATCCCTATGGTTAAAAGGGAATTATCAGCTAATAAATCCAGTCCACGGTCAAGGGGAGGGCACTGTATAAGGGTCTACCTACTAGGAAACGAGGATCTCTGGAAATCATCTTATATGCTCCCAACCACCCAAATTTATTTATTATACCTCATTAAGACATTAATAACCTCTTAACTGATTAACTATTTTTTTAGTAGTTCTGAGATAAATAGACTAAAGGAGAAGATGGCATAGAGGAATTAATCACTATCATTCATACCGTTTTAATATAAAAGAAATAGTCACATTGTATTAATTGCTACTATTTTCCGTACAAGTATATACTTTGTTTTCATGTTTGTAAGCAACCAGTTCATCCCTAGAGGGTGAAGTTTATTTGCAGAGGTTAAACTTGTTCCAGTATGTTAAATAAAACCATTTAACATGAAAACCCTGATCTTTTTACCACGAAGAAAATTGCAAAAGAGGAATTCCACATTTGAGATACAGAGTATTACATAGTTAAACATAATATTAGAAACCATGGCTTCAATATGATTGATTAAGTAACAAAGTTAAAAAAAAAAGTTGTTTTGTTTCAGTTTCCTTATTAGCACAAAACAGTTTTCACACAGGCCTGGAAAAAGTATCCTTGGGTCCAGCAAGATAGTTTCCTCTCTGTGAAGACTTGTTTGTCTTTGATGCTTCCCTTCCAAACAAAGCTGTTAGAACCTTTTCTGTTGACAAATAAGAGATTTATTTGTTAGTTTCACAAATTGGAACACATAAAAATGTCTTAGGTTCTTCGTTAGTAAACTATCAAAATCTGCAATCTAGGCAAAGAAATAGAATATGAACAACTGAAATAAATAGGAAAAAAAATCCTAGAAAATGCAACTTCAGATAAATTTGATATGGGGAAAATCCATTTGATATTTGATGAAATCATATATTAAACAGTTCTATATTCATCACCACTTCTATTTAGTTTCCTGTGCATTTTTTATTATTATTTTAAAATTCGACCAGAGGGCCTGTGTGCTCTTCAGAGAGATACAGAGAGAGAGAGACAGACAAAGAAAATGAGAATACCCCCTGGTAGGGAATGATAATGCCAAAATCCCTTCTCCGTTTCTTCTTCATTTCAGGATTTTGAACACATGTGCCTGGCATGTTTTTCAAAACACTGGTCAAGGACTGAAATTGTACAGTTGGGCCATGTGGGATCCAGCCGCCTAAATGACTTTATCACCAGCTGGCCCTCCATGAATTTCTATATCAGAAGTGAATTCATGTGACCCAAAAAGGTAGGAGAAAGAGGAGGGCAGAGAACTCCCGAATTAAGCCCAATAAATCAGAATTGTTTTAGATTAAGGAGTGGTAAGTAAATGACCTATATTTGAAATGGAGGGGGGGAGAGAAAGAAAAATGGAGAGAGAGAGAGGAAAAAAAAAAAGAAAGGATAAAGGAAAGAATGAAGGAAAGGAAGGAAAGCAAAAAGAAATGAAAAGTTTATGGTTTTTTTTTTAAAGGTTTTTACCATAAGGCACATGTGCGCACCTAGAGAAAGACAGAGACCGTGAGAAATCACTCCCCAGAGGGAATGACCACGCCCCAATCCCTTCTCCATTCCTCTAGGGATTTTGAGTGTGCCCACACACATGCCCAGTGAGAGTTTTAAACTGCTGTGTCTCGAACTTGAACTCCCATTGGTCATGTGCGAATCCAGCGCCTTAACTACTATGCTTCCCATTGGCCTCCAGTCCTATCACTCCTAGAGGCGAGTTTTAAGCACAGTCTTTCACTCAAATTTCTCTTGAAAATGCAATACAACTTATTATGTATTTGAATTGGCTGCGCTCTTTCACAGGGCCAGAAGTTATGCTTTGTTTTATTCAACAACTATACTGGCTTCAAGGAGTCAATTACATTCTGGACTGTATTTGAAATATGACGGCCCAAACATCAGTGAAACATAGTATGTTAGGGTATCTGACTATGATTAAGGAAGCTGAAAATATTCAAAGTTAATGTAATTTTATTTTATCCAACAGTTCCATTAATTGATAGTCTTTTTATTTTACCTATATCTTACCCATTTTTTCTAAAAGATTGATTTATTTAATATTTTAATTATCAGTACAAGCATAAGAAAGTTAAAATTTATTAAAAAATAACTTTTTTCGTTATATAATGTAATTCATGTTGAATATTCATCATTCCCTACATCTATTTTAAATTGCTTAATATGTAGAAAAGACCTTCACATACCAAACGTATTCAAGGAACTTTTCAAATATTTTTGTCTTTGTGATGCAGTTTCTCCTCTCATAAAATGATAATAGAACTTTTCTCATTGTGTTAAATAAACTAAAAGAATTTATACATGTAATGTAACAAAACTAGTTATCCATTTATGAACACTTTCATATTGTTTGTACATTGGTTCAACCGGATTTTTCAAATTTTTAATTTATTTATTTATATTCATTCATTGCATATCATTGCAGCATACAAAATGAGATTTTCCATCCAGAAGACACTGCATATTGTCTCAGTCGAGGATATTACCGTACATGGCACATCAACAAATAAGTTTCCATTTCTCGTTCCTTACGTATTTTGCTTCCTTTTTGTTCCCCCTTGATTCCCCCCCTCTCCTCCTCTGCCATTTTCCCACCATCTTTCCACACTGTTTTTGGTATCTACAGTTGCTTGCCTTTTTCCCCATATTTTATTGATTCACAAAACATCCTTTTTTATAAGAATTATTTTATTGGGAACCAGCAGTTAGCGTAATGGCTATGTTGCTGGACTCCTACGTAGTGGACTGCAGTTCGCGTCCCGGACCCGGTGGCTTAAAACTCACGCCAGGCACGTGTGCGTGCGTGCCCAAGATCCCGAGAGGAGAATGGAGGAGAAGGGATTGCGGTGTGACCATCCCCCCTGGGGGGTGATTTCTCGCTTTCTGTCTCTCTGTCTCTCTCTGTCTGTCTGGCGAGCGCACGCACCCTATAGCAAAAACCTCTCAAAAAAAAAAAAAAAAAAAAAAGAATTATTTTATTTAACTTTCTTTCTTTTCTTTTCTTTTTTTTTTTTTTTTTTTTTTTTTTTTTTTTTTTTTTTTTTTTTTTTTTTTAATTTGACCAGACAGGGAGAGGGAGAGAGAAAGTGAGAAAGCAAGCCACCAGGTCTGGGACTTGAACCATGGTCAGCCAGGTGGGAGTCCGGTGCTCTCAACCACCATACCACCTAAGTAAGTACTTTCAATATCAAAGTGCAGCTGATATATGCATATCTATGGACACAGGTTTATAAACCTCAGTGAGGAGAATGAGCATACTATAAAGTAGCACCTAGTGGGGCCGTATAGCTTACTGCAGTCATTAAATAGGTATTTTTAATGCAATTTTTAATTTCAAGAAAAGCAATTTTGGTTTTAATAGATCAAAATAAAAAAATATGAAGAGAAATTTGCTTACGGCTTAAAGCCAGGAAATAGGCAGGTAGATGAACCTATCAACAGTTCAAGAGAGGACAAAAATCCTTAAATATGGAAAACAAAGCATAGAAGAAAATCAGTAATATTTTACTCAAAAGTCATAAAATTGTATTTCACCAGTTCAGTCTTACGTAATTAATATCTCTTCTATTGAATGTGTAGTGCTGCTGCAGTCTGATCTTCCCATTTACATTCTGGAAGTTAACATTCAACGTTATTTTGATCTTTCTGGACTTGTCCCTTCCATTCTCTTGGTTGTCTTTTGTACTTTTATTTCTGTGTGTCTGACTTTAGCTTTCCTGGTATAGCAATCCCTTTAGAATTTCTTGGAGAGCTGGTCTGGTGTTGATCAATTCTTTTAGGTTTTATCTTGGGATGTTTTTATCTTTTCTTCTCATATGAAGGATAATCTTGCCAGGTATAGTATTCTTTTTTTTTTTTTTTTTTTTTTTGGAGAGGTTTTTGCTATAAAGCGTGTGCGCTTGCCAGACAGACAGAGAGAGACATAGAGACAGAAAGCGAGAAATCACGCCCCCGGGGGGATGGCCACGCCGCAATTCCTTCTCCTCCATTCTCCTCTTGGGATCTTGGGCACGCACGCACACGCGCCCGGCGTGAGTTTAAGGCACCGGGTCCGGGACGTGAACTGCGGTTGACTACGTGGGAGTCCAGCGACATAGCCATTACGCTAACTGCTGGCCCCCCAGGTATAGTATTCTTGATTGAGATTGTTTTTTCACTAAACACTTTGAATATATTTTCCCATTCTTTCCTTGCTTGCATTGTTTCCAACAAGAGGTCCAATGTTAGCCTGATGGGATATCCTTTAAAATTTGATGTTTCTCTCTTGCCAATTTTAGTGTTTTGTCTCTGTGGTTTTGGTCAATCTGGCTATTATGTGCCTTGGAGAAGATTTTCTTGGGTTGATTCTATGCAGGGTCCTTTGCATTTCTCAACTTGATTTTTGACCTGTGAAACAATTACCATTTTCTTTCTTCTTTTTTTATTCAATCAAGGTATAGTCAAGGATACAAATGAAAATGCATGACATATCAACAATTAACTTGAAATCATTGGGATGAATAGAAATATCATTCATACTTTAATCCTAATAAACATATATAATAAAAACAATTTGTGAAATAATCTGCTAATTAATTAATCACATTAATTTCATAATGGACATTCTCTATTTTTCTCTCATTTTTTTCTATACATTTTCCATCTGCCAAATGTTTCCTCATTAGCACCTCAGTTATCATTTTCTTACAGAAAGAATGATGTATCATCTTATTTATGACATTGCAAGAATATATTTTATTTAATCACCATCTTATTAATAGTTATCACTTTTTTTCTATTTATTTATCCAGGCTTTTACACAAATCCTTATTATAGAAAACACCTAACCATAGCATAATTTCTATTATAGAATATGGATTCTGATACAAAGGGTTTTCACATTACTGTTTTGTTTTTTGAGAGATTTTTGCTATACGGTGCATGCACTCACAGGAGAGACACAGAGACAGAAAGTGAGGAATCACCTACTCCGAGTGGATGGCCACTAACACAATCCTTTCTCCTCCATTCTTGTCAGGATTTTGATCATGCATGCACACGCACCCAGGATGAGTTCCAAGCCACTGGGTTCAGGACTGTAACCTCTGTCAACTACATGGAGAGTCCAGAGACGTAACCATTGCGTTGTCTGCTGGTCCCCAAATGGCTGAAATTTTTTTTTTTTTTTTTGAGAGGTTTTTGCTATAGGGCGCGTGCGCTCGCCAGACAGACAGAGAGAGACAGAGAGATAAAAGCGAGAAATCACCTCCCAGGGGGGATGGTCACGCTGAAATCCCTTCTCCTCCATTCTCCTCTCGGGATCTTGGGCATGCACGCACACGCGCCCGGCGTGAGTTTAAGCCACTGAGTCCGGGACTCGAACTGCGGTCTACTATGTGGGAGTCCAGCAACATAGCCATTACGCTAGCTGCTGGTCCCATGGCTGAATTTTTATAGCTCTCATTCTAAGTGAATCTATGCTCACAATGCAGTTTCTGAGGTCATTTGTTTGCCACCTATTTCATGATTTGATTTCATTCATGTACACACATTTAGGGTACTCATATCACGGAAGAATTGTGTGGTGTGTGATGACAGGCAGAAACAATGTCCAGCTATGTATATTCTGTGGTGGAACAATATAAACTCCACAGGAGAAACTAGAGAAGATATATCTATGTTTAACATTTATAAAATTGATTTTTATATCACTACAAATGTGTTCTCATTTGTCTTCTCCTTGATTCATTTCTAATTCTTTCACAAGCAGCTTCTGTTTTAGATATGCATTCACTGAGTAAGTTAGTGTGACGCCAGATCCAGTAAATCAATAGGAGGGTGAAATACCTCTCATATTCTTTATTTGCTTTCTAATCTTGTTCGTACCAGGGAGGATGTCAGAGGTCTGTCTATAATGGAAAAAAAAAAAAAAAAGAGCTATTATATTGCCATCTTAATTCTTGCTTACCCTGCTCAAAGGATTTAAGTTTATGGTTGACTAATAAATCTGAAAGCAATAATAAATTATGTTTTTATGTTTTTTCAAGGCTAACTCTGATCGTTTGAGTTTCCTAAGTTCTCAGAGAGGATAAGTTTCTAATAAAATAGTTTATAGAATTAGGAATAGGGAAATAGGACAATAACTAGTCAATGATACAATCTAGATGTCTAATAATTAGAAATGATCTTGGCTTTAAACATCATGATTGTCATATAATGCATTATATTGAACATTTACTGTATGTCTGATACTGTTTTAAGCACTTGGGACATTTAACTTATCTGCTCGAATAGTGCTGACATGCTAGAGAAGAGATAGAGAGCAGGTAAAGAAATGTCAAATAATACTTCATCATTTGGGTTCTCCCGAGGCGGTCATTGAGATGGATTTAAGGGTTGAACAGTTTTGGAGAATAATGTCTCTGAAAAATAAGGGACAGAGGGAGCACAGTACAGTAGGGAAGCTTTCAGACACAATGCTGATCTGACCTCTGTGGAAGGAAAGTCGGGAGAAAGCAAGAGAGGGCTCAGAAAACCTCAGACTATGGAGAACGTTAGAGCAGATGTGAGGGAGAGGTGAATGAGGCAGTGCTCTCAGATACAAATATGTAGTGATTTCCAGAATATCTGTGTACGTTTTCTAAAAACAAGGTAGGAATGTTATTTTTCTGAGAAATTCAATAATCTGAAAAATGACATTTTGTGGGTCTTTGACTGAATAATCTGGTCCTTGATCTTTTAGGAAACCATTTTTTTTTTTAAATATTTCTAAGGAGGTTCTAGGAGAATTGAACTTCCTCTAGCCTAAATCAGTAACCTAAACAATGCACCATTCTATTAGATTTTCTTTTTTCCTCATCCCATTCTACTCATTTCCTGTCTCCAACTTCTTGAGTTCATCTCATAAATAACCACTTGGAAGATCATATCTCAGGCTGTTTTTCATGGAATCCTAGGAGAGACATCAAACAATGGCAAAATCCCAAAAGTTCTTGGACATTTTTCTATGGTGGCTATTATATATAAAAGCTCAGGGACCATCAGTTGGTGTAATAGCTATGTTGCTGGACTCCCACATAGTCGACCACGGTTCGAGTCCTGGACCTGGAGGCTTAAACTCAAGCTGGGCGCATGTGCATGCATGCCCAAGATCCCGAGAGGAGAATGGAGGAGAAGGGATTGCAGTATGACCATCCTCCCTGGAGGGTGATTTCTCGTTTTCTGTCTTTCTGTATCTCTCTGTCTCTCTGGTGAGTGCACGCGCCCTATAGCAAAAAAAAAAAAAAAAAAAAATCCTCTCAAAAAAAAAAAAAAAGCTCAACAAATGGTTCATTGAAAAAGAATACTTCTAAATTATTTTAAGTCACGATATTCCTTCTTAAGACATTTGAACTTGGTAAGATAAAAAATGTGAGTACTGGGGTTGGCAGGTGGCAAGATAGTTAAGGTGCTGGACTCCCGCATGGCAGACCACAGTTTGAGTCCCGGACCTAGAGCTTGCTTTCTCTCTCTCTCTCTCTCTCTCTCTCTCTTTTCTTTTTCTCTGGTAAAAATTTAAGTAAATAGATAAATAAAATTAGTAAATCAATAAAGTTGAATAAAATTATTCTTTTTTTGGAGAGTTTTTTGTTTGCTTGTTTTTTTGTTTGTTTGTTTGTTTTTTTGCTATAGGGCGCGTGCGCTCACCAGACAGACAAAGAGAGACAGAGAGACAGAAAGCGAGAAATCAACCCCCCCAGGGGATGGCCACTCCGCAATCCCTTTTCCTCCATTCTCCTCTCGGGATCTTGGGCACGCATGCACACACGCCCTGCGTGAGTTTAAGCCGCCGGGTCCGGGACTTGAACCGCGGTCGACTATGTGGGAGTCCAGCGACATAGCCATTATGCTAACTGCTGGTCCCCAAATTATTTTTTAAAAATGTAAATATTATAGGTTCGATTTCTTTGTGGTAAATGAAGCTTTTTAATATTCTTCCTTTATATTCAGTGTGTCTTATATTTTTAATAATAAGTCCTACTAACAAATATTATTTGTATTTAAAGATATAAATAATCAATAGTTGATCATTTTAAATGATGAAAAATGTACAATAAGCTGCTGTCTATTACAAGATACATCTTGATGAAATTTAAAGCAGTTACTTTATAGACCACTGTTTGATTCTATGGTGCTTTGTATTTCATGTTGATTTATGCATTTTTAAAAAAATTTTCTATAGGGCACATGCACTAGCCAGAGAGAAACAGAGAAAGAGAGAGCAAGTGATAAGGCATCCTTCCCCCTAGTGGGTGTAGTCACTCCACAATCCCTTTGCTTTTCAGAATTTGGGATTTGCGTGTACTCACATCCAGCATGTTTTTCAAGTCAATGAATCTGGGACTCACATCACACAGAGGGATCCAGCCACCCCAACCACCCTGCAACTGGCTGGCCCAGTTTATAATGTCCTGCAGGAAACTGAGCCACCAGAAAGTAGATGCCATATCCAAAATGCAATAATGTACTGGGACAAACGGTAAAAAGAAATTAGCTACCTCAGTTTATAAACGAAAATACATGACTTAGAACAAATGTTATCTCCGCTATCACATGGGTAGTGGCAACTGAATAAAGACTCTCCCTATACCTCTCAAATTGAAACTCAAAAGCCCTTTTCCTTTAGGATCCTAAAAGGAAGGCTAGTGACATAATAATTTGTATATTAATTTCTTATTTATTTCAAAATTGTTAGCAGAATTATGTAATGATAGTCTTACCCTGGTTTAGCATACGATGACTGCATTTGAAGTTCTTTTATACTCAGAATTATTTTTCTCTTGACTCATTAAAGTTTGTTCTCTTTTACCTCCTTCCTTTCTAATCACCTTTGTGGAAACACCTCTTTTATTAGAAAAGTTTTTGAAAACATTCACATTTTCTGTACTAGCAGGAATTAACTTCATATTTCTTATTTTGAAAATTAATCAAATTTTGAGCCTAGACTATTGATAGATTTCATTTCTCATAATGAGATGCATCCAGAGTTTCAATATTGTGTACCATCAAATAAGGTTTTTATTTATTCATCATTTTCATTATGAGTAATCTTCATGCTCAATATTTTAGTCATCTGAATAAATAGCAAAATTATACTGTACAATGTCATGAAAATGAGGTTAGTCTATGTACAAGTCAAGTGAAAAGACTTTCTCTCCTCTCAGCTGAATTTGTGCAATAATAAATAATGTAAGAGGGAAAAGATTGGCTGCTGAAAATCAATTCCGCTATCTAAAGTATATCAATAAGCTGAAAATATGGAGAAACTGTAATAAGGCAAGTCATTGCAGAAGTGGGAGGAAGGAAAAAATAAAAACTGCAGTGAGTTGCAAGCCAGAATTTCATTATATATAATATAACCACATCACATCTGGTCAAAAGATCATGATCCAAGTCAAACTTACTAGAATAAGGCATAGATCTCCCGGAAGCATTGTTATAAATAAACTTATCAAGTAAGCTTTGAGGAGTCTTTAAAGATTCAGTATAAACCCTCTTTAATTTTGTGTCTGAGTAGTTTCTCAAATTGTAATTTTATGACATGATATTTTTATTACAGTGACTCTCAAATGAAAACACACACACACACACTTTGTAATATTCTCAATAAAAAAAAAAAAAACAACTACTTACATTACTTAACATCAAAATCACTTTGGAGGAACAAAGGCATCAGTATTTTGTCTCAAAACAAAAATCCTTTTTTTTTTAACTTTAAACTTTTTATCTGTGGCAATGGATCTCCTTAAAAATCAATATAAAAAAAAATTCCACAACGTAATAGCCACTTCTCTAAATTTATCAGAGGAAAACCTTTCAATGTCAAAGTCAAAGGTAAATTAAATTCAGTTTATGCCAAAATAGTTTATATTTCTTCTGGCAAAATCATGAATGTTCTTTGTTTTAAAATGATGTTTACTTGGCTTTTAATTTCACTTCTTTTATTTATTGAAAACATGACTAGCTACATAATCTGTGTGCTCCAGTGAAAAATAAACATGTGGAGCCCCTTGTTGAAATATCATTAATTTTGAGATGTCAGCAATGAATTTTTTAAGCCAGGTGTGGAGCTCTTCTAAGCATAAGGCCCTGTGTGACGGCACAGGTAACATACCCACACAGCTGCTCTTCGTTGTTGGGTGTTGGGAACATTATTTGGCTTTTGTGTATTTTGTTCAGAGTTGCGTATTTAAGATACTTGTTGAGATGATCTACTGAAATGTTTCATTTAAAAATGGCATGTAAATCATCTATTTGATTTTCATTTCACTTTATCTTTAAAGTTTATGAATTTATTTGCTCTGTTAGAAGGGCAGAGAAAGAAAAAGAGACAGAGAGCTGACTGCTGTCCTCCTCAGCCCCCAACTTGGTCTTCACAACACAATCTGCCCCCAGTTTCCACCAGCCCACAGCACAGGCATGCACATGCATTTGGCCTGCTCAGGAAGGTCCCAGCACACACTCAGGACCGTTTCCACGTGCGTCCACTTACAGTCATGCTGCACTACCATCTGGACCCTGAATTTCATTTTAATCAAAAGCATCATTTGATAGTGTGGGTTAATACAGGGCCTAGAAATAGACACACAAATAAAAGTATATTTATTCTGCTAGCAAAAATTCGTTTATTATATGAAGATAGCTTTTCAAAATCATTGCTTCTCATTTCCAAATGTAAAAGAAAAAAGATAATGCACAGCCTGTTATTTTCATTGTTATATCTGAAATAGATTTTTATGCCCTTTCTGTAGTCCCCCAAAAAAATATCATTCTGTCTTTAAGATATTAATTTTTCAATGAATTATATATTTACCAATGTTCAAATTAACAATGTACAGACACTTAGCAACAAAAAGACATACACACAAAATCTTGACAAAGAATTTGAGTAGATATGTCACCAAAGAAGCAAAATAAATGATCAACAAACACAAAAATGATGCTCAATGTCACCAGTCTTTAGAAAAACTCAAGTAAAAGCATTTTATACTCACTAAGATGTCTACCAGAAACGTAAAAAAAATAACAACTGTTGCCATGAAGAAGAGAAATTAAAGCCCTGTCCATTGCTTCTAAGGATGTAAAATGGTATAGTTACTATGTAAAACAATTTTGTAGTTTCTCAAAAATTTAAACATAAAATGACCAGATGACTCAGCACTTCCACTCTTAGGTATATACCCAAATAATTGAAACCAGATACTTAAGCAAACATTTGTACAAGAATGTCCACAGTGGGAATATTCACAATACATCAAAGCTGGAAACAATGCTTATGTACAACCACTTATATAAAAGATAAACAAAAAACATTATTAAGCCAAAGGGGGAAAAAAAAAAGAAAGCAAACTACCAACCCTAAAAACAAAAAAACAGGAATGAAGTAGTGATACATGCTACAAAGTAGAAGAGCCTAGGGACCAGCAGTTGGCGTAGTGGCTATGTTGCTGGACTCCCACGTAGTCAACCACGGTTCGAGTAATGGACCCGGTGGCTTAAACTCACGCCAGGCGCGTGTGCATGCGTGCCCAAGATCCCAAGAGGAGAATGGAGGAGAAGGGACTGTGGTGTGGCCATCCCCCCTGGGGGGGTGATTTCTCGCTTTCTGTCTCTCTGTCTCTGTCTGTCTGTCTGGTGAGCGCACGCACCCTATAGCAAAAACCTCTCAAAAAAAAAAAAAAAAAAAAAAAAACAAAGTAGAAGAGCCTGGAAAATGTTATGCTAAGAGAAGAAAGCCAGATGCAAAGGTCACATGTTATATGATCTCATTTACATGAAATACTCAGAATATTATAAATCAATAGAGGCATAAAACAGACTGATGGTTGTCAGGGCCTGTGTTGGGGGGATGAAGGAGGTGTTATTAATAAGTCTATTGTTTTCTTTAGGGGCACGAAAATATTTTGGGACTAATAGAAGTAGTGGTTACACAACAATGTACATGTATTCGATGTCATTGAATGAATCAACGTGGCTTGTTTGAGGTTATATGAATTTCACATGAATTTAAAAAGTGTTCCTATCAATACACTTCATAATAATAAATACTACTGTGTAACCAGCATGACTGAAACAAAATACTACAGCACAGCAGACGTTCTTTCTGTTCCATTAGGTTGACTGCAACCCTTCTTCCCACCTCCTGCCTCCCACTTCTCACATTTGTGGCAAAAATACAGATAAAGTTTTACAATTATCCTGACTGCTATCATCACAGATGAGTTATGTCTACCTGTGAAGTTTTCACAAATAGAATAAGAAAGCATCTCTGTTTTTGTCTATACTTGCTTTCTTTTGGAAAGCAATATTACATTTTTAGGAGACATTTCTGTTGTTTGCCTGATTAGATGTTGTTCTCATCTTCTTTGTTATAAAATAATCTATGACACAAATCCATCATTATTTTTACATTATTTTACATCTTACATGGGTTGTTTCCAGTTTGTGATTATTACAAATAGTAATCTGTTAACGTTCATTTACACTACTTTTTGGTCAGTAGGTTATTCATTAGTCTTGGGCATATATCTAGAATTGTTGAGACACACTATATGCATTATTCATTGATATACTGATGTTACTAAAGAGTTTTCTCAAGTAATTATATCCATCAACAATTTTATTAGCTTTATATAAGATTTCATATTGCTCTAATCATTACCAATCTTGTTATTATTAAAAAAAAAAAAAAAAAAGGACCAGGTAGTGGTGCAGTGGCAATACAAGTGGACCAAAATGAGGAAGGTTCTGGTTTCACGTCCCAGGACCTGTGAGCACACAGACCTGTACCCACATGCACTGTAATGTGTACTGGCTGAGGCAAGAGGTGGATCAAGGCAAAAAAGATCCCGTGTAGACTCTTTCTCTGTCTCTCATTCGGCAAAGAAAGAAAGAGAAAAACTTTTTTTTTTTTTTTTTTTTTTTTTTTTTTTTTTTTTTTTTTTAAAGCAAGTTAGCCATTCTGTCAGAACGTGGTTTGTGGTTTAAACTTGCAATCTCTTGATATATTGCAGAGTATTTAAACTTGTGTCATCTTAATGAAAATGGCCTTTTTGTCTTCTGAAACTGAAATGAACAGTCAATATAATTTCTATAAATGGAAGTTTCCTTTAGTAAATTGCTGAAAAATTGGAATGAATACTGTTTTTTAAATATTGCATTAAAATGGTTATAAAATGTTATATATTAAATAAATAAAATCTGTCTTTAGTCATAAGTTAAACTTAGCAGGCTGTGACGTGTATTTTTAACCAAAATCTTCAAAATTAAAAACTGGTCAAGCTTTTCTTCAGAAAACACTATAAGCAGCAATACTAGAAACTAACTAAATGGAGGTCAGTCTTAAATGTAATGAAGCACACACGATTAAGAAAACTTGTCCCAGGGAACCAGCAGTTAGCGTAATGGCTATGTCGCTGGACTCCCACGTAGTCAACCGCGGTTCGCGTCTCGGACCCGGTGGCTTACAACTCACGCCGGGCACGTGTGTGTGCGTGCGTGCCCAAGATCCCGAGAGGAGAATGGAGGAGAAGGGATTGCGGCGTGACCATCCCCCCTGGGGGGTGATTTCTCGCTTTCTGTCTCTATGTCTCTCTCTGTCTGGCGAGCGCACGCGCCCTATAGCGAAAAACCTCTCCAAAAAAAAAAAAAAAAAAAGAAAAGAAAACTTGTCCCAAAGGTTTCTGGTTAATCAACTGTTCTTTTCTTGTCCTACTCTAACCCCATTTTGTCTTCTCTCTCCTATATATCTGAAGGAATAAACTGATTTTTTGAACTTTTTTTTAGAATTATTTTCTTTTCAAATTGGAAAATGAAATAATTCTTTTAAAAAGTACAAAACATGGAACCAGCAGATGGCGTAATGGTTATATTGCTGGACTTCCACGTGGTCAACTGTGACTCAAGTCCTGGACCAGGCAGCTTAAACTCATACCAGGAACATGCACATGCGTTCATGCTAAGATCTCAAGAGGAGAACGGAGGAGAAGGGATTGCAGTGTGGCCATCCCCCCTGAGGGGGTGATTTCTTGCTTTCTGTCTCTCTGATAAGTACATGTGCCCTATACAAAAATTTCTCTAAAAAAATCATTGTATTTTACTTTATTTATTATTATTATTGTTTTCGAGTTGGAAGAGTAGGAAAGAGGAGGGGAAGTGAGAAAGTAAGCCATCAGGTCCAGAATTCAAACCATGGATGGTCATGTGGGAGTCATGTGCTTCTAACCATCATACCACCTCTTGGCACTGAATGTTTTTATTTCTAAAAAATTACAAAATCTATCTTCAGATGAAATTACCTGCTCAAAGAAAATATTTTTTAATTTTATTGTTGTGTAACCAATATATTTTTAAAAATTCATGACTACTTTTGAAAGCAGTTCCTTATCAAGCAATATTTTAAGAGTAGAGATTTTAATCACTCTCCTACATTTGATGCTAAAGTTTTAAATATATTCATTCCTTTATGATTTTTAGAAATTGTTTCTATGCCTTAGGGTTTTGCTTTGGGAAATTAACAAGTGTTTGAAACTTTAGTACTTTTGTCACAAAATTTTTAGGAGAAGAACTAGCATGGGATAAGAATGGGATAATTCCACACTTCATTATCTCCATAAAACACTTACTAAAAAATTAATATAAGAAATAAACTATACATTTTATAAATTTTATTTTAATTCTTAGACCCTTGGGCTACGAAGATGTTTCAAGTGTTAGTAGCAGGAATATAAGATCAGATTGAACATCAGGGCTCAGTAACTATAATGACTGTTTGTGGCTTTTGGAAATGAGATTATTTTAAAGAGAAATAGTGAAAAAAATTTGTTTCCCTTTATGACCCATTCATATTACTTTATGTAAGAATGAAAAGCAAATAAAACACGTTCCCAAGGAACATTGTGGAATTCAATCTATAATATAGAAAATAAATAGCATTTAACACCACATCTAAAATTTCTAAAAAGTTAATATGTATTGCAATTGAAGACCATGGTTAGAAGACATTTCAAATTAGAAAATTCGAACAAATTACCCAAAAAACCAATATGGTACTCTTTAGTTAATTTCACCATGCATTTATATTTCAAATATGCAACTTGGATGTGGGGAGATTTTCTCAATATATCTGTAGCTATTATTTACATTGGATTAAATGTTATGGCAAGGTAAAAACAATAGCAACAACAAAAATAAAAACAATAAAACCAACAAACTAGGATAATTTTCCCAGGAGAGACATTTTCTACTCTTCATGTGACATTATTCTTATTAAAATCTCAAATTCAAAAGTTCATTGTTAAAATCACCGTAATATTTTATTGTTATTGGTTCATGCTGAGTACAGATAAATTTGGCAAAAACATTTGCAACATAAAACAAAGGAAAATATAATTGTAACACAATGGAAACTAGATAGTTTTTTGGATAATAACATTTTATAATCTAAGGTTGCCAGACAGTTAATTAATGTTCAGGCAATTATAGTGAACTAATTCTTTTGATGTTGTCAATTTATTTAGCCATGGAAAGAGGCCCAGTTGTACGATAACTATATTATGAACAGTATCAATAGGCCATCCAAGACATAATAGAAAAAATTTAAATCCAGTTATGTCTCTGTATAACAAAATAGCTAGAAAAAAATTGTAAATAGATCTGGTTAAATTCAATGATTTCATGTGTTACAATGAAAAGACAATGAAGAAATAAGTACTTATTAACTTAGACAACTTTATTTAAACATTTTTGCAATTTGATTTTGTTCCAATTTCTAGAGCATATGGATATTTTAATTGAAACCTGAAAGATTTTTTTAAATGCTATTGCCAAAGTATGTGTGTGCTCCCAGAGAGAGACAGAGACAATGAGAGAGAAAGTGAGAAATCACTCCCCATTGTGGCCATGCTGCAATCCTTCTCTTCTATTCTCTTCTTGGGATTTTGGGCACACACATTCACACATGCCCAGCATGATTTTCAAACTGTCAGGTACAGGACTCAAACCATGGTTGATCATGTGGGAGTTCAGTACTGTAACCACTATGGCACTTGCTGGCCCCATGAAAAATCTATTTTTTTTTTTTGTTTGATTTAAAGAGAGATTTTTGCTATAGGGCATGTGAATTCACTGGAGAGACAGAGAGACAGAAAGTCAGAAATTACCCCCTGGGGGGATGGCCACGTCACAATTCCTTCTCCTCCATTCTCCTCTCAGGATCTTGGGCACGCACACACACGCACCTAGCATGAGTATTTTTTTTTAATTTATTTTTACATCTTTCCACAAACATTTACTTTACATATCAAAAAATTTTCACTCGTACTCCATAGTTCTTGACAGTTAATAAACATCTTTCAAAATTTCAAAATATTTCTTATAATTTTGTATAATTTTGTTTGTGACTCTATAATAACAGAGACAGTATGGTTTTAAATATTTTTGAGAAAATATTTGCATGTCAATTACTCAAATTGTTGAAAAGCAAATGCCCAGCACACTAGTCACACATAAACCTTCTCAATTCAGCCCTGCCCAAGTGTATTCTGTGCTATACCATCTGCTAGCAAAGATCAGTCTCTTTCTTCCTTCAAAGTCTTTTTCAAGATAATTCTCTGGTTTGATTGCTCTTTTGCAATCTCTACTGACTACAGTGCTGGGCTTGAAATGCCCAGGTTATTTTATGTTATAAATTCTTTCATATATCTTCTCTAATCCTCTCTGCCAGGCAGCACTATTTATGGTAACAGGCCATCTTTCTAAGAGCTTCTGTTAGCTTAATTGAGATCCACCTTAGTTCTATAGTTTTCTGACTAATCTTCAGATGTGACATTTCAGTCAAAGCCCTGTCCAATAATGAGTATTTCTGATTTCTGAATCAATGCAACAAGCGTTATTGAATTGATGCAAATAACCCTTCTCCCACAAAGTAAGAATATTCCCAAATATTTTCCAATTCCAGATGGATCAGGAAGGAATAAATGTTTATATTTCCATTTAAAAAAACAAACAAGAATAATATTTTACATATTAATAAACCTATCAACAACTGAAAAGAAAGTGAACTGTTTAAATTTGGAAAACAAAGCATACTAAAAAAAGTCAGTTTTACTCAAAAAAGTTTTACTCAAAAGTCATAAAATTCTATTTCGTCAGTTCAGTCTTATGTTCAAAATCTCTTCTGTTAAATATGCAGTGTTGCTGCAGTCCAATCTTTCCATTTAAATCCTGGGAGTTAACATTCTATGTTGTTATTGATATTTCTTGTCCCTAGTATTAAATTGGTCATTTTCTTGGTTGCCTTTTGTTCTCTTATTTCTCTATGTATCTTTAGTTTCACTGGTCAAGTGCTCCTTTCAGAATTTCTTGAAGAGTGGGTCTGCTACTGGCAAATTCTTTCAAGTCTTGTTTATCTGAAAATGCTTTTATTCTCTCTTTCCATATAAAATATAATCTTGCTGGGTATAGTATTCTTGGTTGAAACTGTTTTTCACTTAACACTTTGAATATATTTTCCCATTCTTTCTTTGTTCGCATTGTTTCTGATGAGAGGTCTGAAGTTAGCCTGATAAGATAACCTTTATAAGTAACCTAACATTTCTCTCTTACCAATTTCAGTATCTTGTCTTTGTCTGCAGATTTGACCAATCTGGCTATGATGTTCCTTGGAGAAGATCTTCCTGAGTTGATTCTATTAGGGGTCCTTTGTATATCTTGGGTCTGGATATTTGAATGCCTCTTTAGATTTGGAAATTTTTCTTCCAAGATTTCATGAAACCGATTATCAATGTCCATATTAGTTTCTTCACCTTCTGGGATACCAATTATCCAAATGTTTGGGAGCTTAATGCTGTCTAGTACTTCTCATATAGTATTCTCATTTTTTTTGGTTATTTTCTTAGTTTTTTTTTTTTTTTGGTTGTTTTTTCTAGATCAGAGGTTTTACCTTCAACATACGAGATTAGATTTTCTACATGGATTAATCTGCTTTTAATACTTTCGAAGGACGTTTTGACTTCCTGAAGGGCAGCCTTCATCTCTAATAGCTTCATTTGATTCTTTTTCATGGTGTGTATTTCCTCTTTCAGAGCATGAAAGAACTTCAACACCTCCTGGAACTCGTTATCTCTTTTCTCCTGCATCTTCTGGAGTTCATTATCTCTCCACTCTCACATCTCATTTAGTTTTGTCAGTATGAATATTCTGAAGTCTTTATCAGACATTTCCAAGAATTCTATTGTACTATTTGTAGATGATGAGGTATTTTCTTAACTCTTACGGGAGAGACATTTTCTTGGTTTCTCTTGTTTCTTGTACCTCTGTGGCTGTTTCTGGTCATTCTGTTGCAAAGTCTCTCTTCCACAGTGTTTAGCAATGTGGTAGAAACAGTAAGATTAGGAGTTTAGATTTATAGAAAGAAATTTCTTTGTTAAAGGAGGAGATACAATAAGCATTGAGGATTAAAATGAATCTAAAAGGATTTAGATGCTTGGCTACTGTACACCTAGACCTATGTAGACATTAAGTGTCTGGAGAGTGAAGCTTAGAGTAAGAAAGTAAGAGTAAAAAATAAAAGCAAAAAGGATAAAAAAAGGAAAATGCTACCAAAAAAGAGTAAAAAATTTTGAAAAAAGTTAAAATATTTTAAGTGGGAGAGAGCATGAGACAAACAGGAAGGGAAAGAGAGCATGTCCTATACTTCTTCCAGAGGGAACAATTGGTTCTAATCAAGGAAAGAAAATTGAAACAATTCTATATTATTTTCTATTTCATAAAGAAGGAAATAGGGTACAGATTTAAACCATAAGAGATTACACTGATCAAATGGAACCCTTATGTCTGAACAGAAAAATACTATGTTATACACACGGCATTAAGCACGCACAGGTATGCATGCACATGCATGCATGTGCACACAACACACACTATTAACAGATTTGAATTATTTAGCAAAGAAAGATTCTTCTAAAAATCTCCATAGAAGGGTTGCAAGTTCTTTGCCTAAGCATAAAGAGTTGTTATTTCCCAACAAGATAACTGACATGGAGGAAATGAAGTTATTCGAAGAATTTAGGGTACTGTGATTACAAATTGTTACTTAATTCACTCAGATCTATAAGCATTATCCATACCTTTAAGGATGCACCCTTGACAATGAGTGGCTTATAAAAATATTATTGATTGGCTTACTGTGATTTTTTTAAAGATGGGTCAAGAACATTTCAAATATATGTGTCAAGGGAACTCTGGATGAGATGTAATTCAAGAAGCTTAGGTAGAAACTATGGGGGAAAGAAGAGGAGACTGACAGTTGCCATGGGGAAATGTGACCGTCTGTGCGGCTAAGGAGAAGTCTCCTGGTTCACATCCGAAGAGCTCCTGGTGCACAATGGGCATGTGCGTGACCATGATGCCAAGACTGACTGGAATTGGGGTGGATTGTGGAACAAGGACCTTGTTGGAAGTGTCAGTCTCTCTTTCTCTTTCTCTTGGTAGTGTATGGAAGAAATAAATTAAATAAACTTTTAAGAACATATATTTAAGAAGTTTACATATAATGTAAGGATAAAAAAAGGTGAATTTTATTTTAAAAAACTAGTGTGTGAGATTATTTTACTGATGAGTAGGTAGGTGACCTTACGTTCTCAGACCACCAAAATCCTTTACACCTTATTCATTATTACCCCAAATTAATTTTTTCCTATAATTTTGCTTTTAACTTAAAAAAGATAGCAGTAAAATTTACATTAGAATTGGGGATAACTTAGAGCCACACCCATAGCCCAATGGTGAAGGGAGTTGGATCCCACATGGCTAACTGTGGTCAAATGTTGACCCTGTGGCCTGAATATCTGCTGAGTGTATCTGCACACATGAGTGAAATCCCAGCAGGATGGAGAAATGGAGGAGAAAGGATTGTAGCATGACCATGCCCCATGAGGGAAGTACTTTCTTCCTCTCTCTCTCTCTTCATCTCTTTATTCCTGTCTCTCTCTGGCCAGTACATGGGTCCTCTGGCATTTAAAAGAAAAAAAAATGGAGAAACATGGATAACTTGAATTTAAAGAACGTAGAAAAAAACTGTTATGAAGATTAATACAAATAAATTCAAGTATTTGTATCTAGTTTTGGTCACGAGTATGAAAATTCTTTAATTTGCAATTGAATATTTATTGGAACAGGTAGGTGATATAAAATAATATACATTATATTGTCCTTTAATTTTAATGAAACTTGATTTGATTTGACTATGACTACTTTGGATTTCAGCCCTCCTATTTTCTAGGTCTAATATGCCGTTAGAGAACTTCATGTAGAGAAGTACTTGTTTCCCTTTGCTTTTCACTTTAAAGCTTTTCATTCCCTTTCTGCTTTGCACTCTGAAGAAGCAGAAAATTTAAAGTTAGGTCTCCTTAGAGAGAGCATTAAGCATAGGTTTCTAACTTCACAGGCAGCATGCTTCTAACTAAACCAATATTCGAATTCACTATTAAGAGAGTGTTCCACACTGCAGGATGGTATGCTGAATCAGTTCTCTAGACTCTCATAGGTAGCTCTTTCTGCTTTGCATTTCTAACTTATTCCTGGCAGCAATCCTAAGGGGGGAAAAAAAGGCTTTAAATAAGTCCTTGATCAAGTCATTTGATGAAATTATGAAAAAAAAATCTTCCTCAAACCACCAATTAAATTTGGGTTACATAGCTGCAACCTCATAGGTCAAAAGGCTAAATATGGATGATAAAATGTAGTATTTGTCCACTGTCTCTTGTGTACTAGATACTGTGAAATGCTCCTTATCTTTTCAACAGTTAGTCTTTCTACAACCTTCCAAGGTAGGCACTATCATTATCTTCATTTTACAGATAAGGTAAACAAGTTAAACAAAGTTACATAATGCCCAATGTCATCCACATCAGGGAGTAAGACTATCAAACCCAGGTAACATAACTTTGGAGCTCATGTGTTTAGTCCTTTTGTTATTGCATTTCAAAACCAGAGATGCATGCTTTTTATGAATAGTAGTTAGCACTGGGCTGATCCCGTAGCACAATGGTTAAGGAATCCGGATCGCACATGGCAGATCGTGCTTTGAATCCTGGCTCAAGTGTCTTGAAAAATATACTAAGCGCATGTGGCTTAGTCCAAATCCTAAGGGGAAGGAAAGATGTAGGGAAAAAAGGATATGCCTTGACCATACTCCACTGAGGAGTGCTCTCTCTCTCTCTCTCTCTGCCTCTCTCTGGAAAGTACACACGCCCTCTGGCAAGCAGATCAATACATTAATAAATAATAGTAGTTGGCACTAATTTTCCTCACTTCTTCCACTTAGTGGGAGAAAAATGAATTCTTGGTATACAATTTGGAATAAAATTTATATTTGATAAAATAGTATATAGGGCAGAGAAATCTTTTTAGTTGGTTTTGAAAACATTTACTTAGGTAACTAAGATGAAGGTGGAAAAGTTCTTTATATTTGGTAGTGACTATCTGGTGAGAAGAAAACTCAAAGACTTTGTAATAGTTCATTTTGATAAAATAGAAAGAATAATAATATTTGTAATATTATGTGTGTACTTCCATTTAGCCTGGAGAATCTCTGCCTCCAAATTAACAGTAATCTCTCTAGATAGAAAACACTTGGCATGTCAGTAATTCCAATACATAAAAATGGCAATACAATTTTTCTTGCAGGAAACAGAAGTTCTTTGACAAGAAGTCTGATCTCTGGGGACCAGCAGATGGTGTAGTAGTTATGTCATTGGATTCCCTTATGACTGACTGTGGTTTGAGCCCCGGATCTGATGGCTTCCAAATCACACCAGGCCCGTGTGCATGCATGCCCAAGGTCCTGGGAGGAGGATGGAGGAGAAGTGATGGTGGCATGGCCATCCCCCTGGGGAGTGATTTCTTACTTTCCCTCTTACTTTGTCTGTCTGTCTGTCTGTCTGCTTCTCTCCCCAGCAAGTGCACATGCCTTAAGGAAAAATCCTCTCAAAAAGAAAAGAAGTCTGATCTATGAACCAGTTAGAGGGTCAGTGCCTTAAATTTCAAATGGTCTATTAGGTTCTACAGGAAAGTAAAAAAATATTAAAAACTTTCCAATTTTATTTTTATGTTTAAATATGACACATTCACATCAATAAACATTATTTTGCATGTTATGCAGCTGATTTTTTAAATTGCAAATAAAAATATACATTATTATGTACAATATGTTATTTTGAAATGTGTATACATTGTGGAATGACTAAATTGACTAATTTATATTTTTTTTACATACTTAATATTTGTGTGTATGTGGTGAGAAAACTTAAAATTTACTCTCATCAACAATACATTGTGGGACCAGCAGTTACCATAATGGCTATGTTGCTGGACTCCCATGTAGCCGATCGCTGTTCGAGTCCCAGACCCGGTGGCTTAAACTCACGCCAGGTGTGTGTGCGTGCGTTCCCAAGATCCCAAGAGGATAATGGAGGGGAAGGGATTGTGGCGTGATCATCCCCCCTGGGGGGTGATTTCTCGCTTTCTATCTCTCTATCTCTCTCTGTCTTTCTGGCGAGTGCACGTGTCCTATAGCAAAAGCTTTCCAAAATAAAAATACAATACATTGCTATTAACTATAGCTACCATATTATATAGTAGAACTCTTATTTGACTAAAATTTTGAATCCTTAGATCATTTTCCCAAAACCCACCCTGCCTGTCCAGCACAGTCGAAATTAGGACCTACAGAAATGCAAAGGAGATAAAACACACAAGACCACCAATGATCTCTAACGGGGAGCTCGCAGTCTGAGTGGTGAGGCCCAGACTGGTTAATTCTCCATATATTTATTTTATT
The DNA here is from genome assembly GCA_026018925.1 of Tupaia tana. Lineage (NCBI taxonomy): Eukaryota > Metazoa > Chordata > Mammalia > Scandentia > Tupaiidae > Tupaia > Tupaia tana. Next base: position 195,227,791 of record JAKSZU010000001.1, on the reverse strand, counting down.
TTTTAAAATTATTTTATTTATTTACTTATTTTAATTTGACCAGAGAAGGACACAATGAGAGTGAGAGAGAAAGGGAAAGCGAGAAAGCAAGCGATCAGGTCCAGGACTCAAACCATGGTTGGCCATGTGGGAGTCCAACGCTTTTAACCACCATGCCACCTGCCAGCCCCATTCTCTATATATTTATCAGGAAAGAAGGCCGCAGAGGGACAGAAAGCATTTGCTAGATTTTGCGGCTGCTGAGATCACAGTAAGACTGCGAGACATGTTAAGGGAAAATATTGAGCTCTTCATCCAGCCTCCATGGTCTCTTCCTGTTTTCAGGACAGGGTGAGCCCAGTGTTCTGCATTTCTCATTCTGGTGTGTACAAATTAGCCATCTCAAGGCCCCACCATTCTGCAATATCACCCCACCTCCAGCCCATAGTAACCATCATTCTGCTCTCTGCTTCTATGAGTGAAACGTTTGTAAATTCCTCATGTAAGAAAGATCATGTGATATTTGTTTTTCTTTGCCTATCTTAGTTATTTCCAGGTTCATCTATGTTATCTCAATGATAGTATTTGTTGGAGTTTATCTCAGAGACTTGGAAGACCCTTCCCTGAAAGAAACGGCTGGACAGTTGTTGGGTGCAACTGACAAAGTTTATTTGAGTGGGCAATTCTTTTATACAGTTCCACTTCCGGGTTACATGCGGGCAAGTAAATACTACGTGTGGAGGGAGAAAAGCGTTCTGGTTAATGTAAAACTTTATTGGGAATATCCTGAGTTCCGGGACATGTTTATGATCATGTCTTGGGGAAATCCTGAGTTCTGGGACATGTTTATGATCATGCTTCAGGGACGTGTTTATTGCAGCAGGTTCTGGAAAACCAGTCTGTGAACTTGGCCCTTTGCCTAGCTCTGGGAGGACATTCTCCTCTTCAGACCCTCTGGAGTTTGCTGGCAGGCACAGTATTTTTCTCTTTTGTAAGGTTGAAGAATATTTTATTGTGCATATATACCCCATTTTCTTTAAACATACATCTATCAGTGGACACTTAGGCTGATTCCATATCTTCACTGTCAACAGTGCTGCAATAAACCTTACTTAAAAAATATTTATTTAATTTTATGTATGTGCTTATTTATTTCAACATTAGATAGGGCACATACGCTCACTAGAAAGTGAGTGAGAAAGCAAGAAAGTAAGTCACCATGTTCGGGACTCAATCACAGTCAGCCATGAGGGAATCCAGCACCCCTACCACCACACTACCTACTGGCCCTACACATTAAATTTTATAAACAATTGTATATGGTGTTTTGCTTTATTTGTTTTTTAAAATAAATATAAAAGCAACCTAAGAAAGGTATGGAGAAATTTTTCTGGAATTTAGCTAAAATTATTTTAATTATATTTTTTGTGAATATCTAATAAATAAGGTAGAATTTGACCTGAGATTTGATGATGAAGTAAATGCTACTTCATCAGTGGAAGTTAGAGAGGACATGACTTATTATATGCTTGTAGTAGGAACTATTTCTTGAGCACTTTCTCTATGCCAAGTCCTATGCTAAGTGCGATCAAAGTATTAGCTCCTAGATTACTACATCAGTTTATGATAGCAATAGCATAAACACCCCCTTTGTATAGATGTGCAAGCTGTGTAAAGGCTTTTTATAGTACATCTAAATCACAGTTAATAAGCCAGGGATCCAGGATCTCAATCCTCACTGACCACAGAGCCACCAATCTGACATAGTGAAATCAGACTCCCTCTTTATTAATCATGTAAATAATATAATGCATAAAACACACAAGACAATTATATCATCACTTAAAAAATACTACAGTTCCTATGTGTTTTTTTATATTTACATCGGAATTTCTTGATTAACCCAAATTAGAATTGTTTGCAACATGTGGTTTACAGTAAAGAATTTAAGAAGTGATTTTTAGAGCTGGCTGTTGCCTGCACGTTAAGGTGACTAGATCCCATATGGCTGACTGTACAATTTGTGTCCTGGACTCAGTGTTTTGAAATTCATGCCAGATGCATGTGTGCACATGCCCAGAATCTCAGGAGGAGACTGGAGAAGGGATTGCAGCATGCCCATCTCTCCTGGGGGAGTGGGTGTTTTCCCCCTCTCTCTCTCTCCAGCAAGCACATACACTCTATAACAAACTTAAAAAAAAATAGGAATATAAAAACAAAACTAATTAAAAAGAAAAATAGATACATTCAACAACATCACTACATGTAGAAGGAAAGCTGAATACAGTAAATAAGAATTATTTCTTTATTATATTTTTTAATCAATTTTCTGCTCCTAATTTTAGCTCAACATTTCTCCCTGAGAAATGTCAGTTTCTCAATAATATATGTTGGTACTATTGCTGTCGCCTTATATTTGCTTACATCCTTTTGATAATATGTCTTGCATACTTCTTTCTGTTTAATCTTTCTGAAAGCCTGTTCTTATTTGGAAACTTATTTGCTTAAACATTTTACTTAGACAACTCTGGTTATGATTCTGCTGTGTGTTAATAGTGTAAATTCCACCCTTCACTTCAAAGTCAGCAATGAGAGACAAAAACAAACAAAACACCATGTAAAATTATTTTTAAAAATTAAAAATAAGTAATAATGAACTGGAAACAAAAGAGAAACCTACAGTGGTAAGCCAGGGTCTATAAGGTTTATGGTTTAGAAATAAAAATGTCTGGTAGTATAATATTCAATGGAACAATGAAAAACAAATCATTAAACACTGAGTGAGGGATCCAGTAAGACTGTGAGTCATAACTCTGATCTCAGGACTAGAAAGTGGCATGGTGGTTAAGGTGCTGGATCCCACGTGGCTGACCACGGTTTGAGTTCTCGACTAGAGGCTTGAAAATCATGCCGGGCACATGTGTGTCGTGCCCAAGATCCATCCTAAAAGGAGAATAAAGGAGAAGAGATTGAGGCATGGCCATTCCCCCTGGGGGTGATTTCTCACTTTCCTTTTGTATCTTTCTCTCTCTCTCCTTTCTGCACAGTTTCTTAGCCCTATGACAAACAAAAGAAAACAAAACAAGAAGAAAAATAGTGAAAAATAAAACCTCTGCTTTCTGCTGTGTCTAAAACTACTGGTACCAAATTCTCTTTTCCTTCTACCTCCCCTCCCTTGGTATCAGATATGCTTTGCTCTATGAGCCCTCTTCCTAATTATTTCTGTGTCTCTTTCCTGTGTTTACCCTTGTAAATGTCTCACACATAAAATTTCATATTTTCATATTTTCCCCTAAGTTCTTAAACTGATGGAATTGGTATCGGAAATAGGGCAAGAAATCAGGCTATAAAGTAGTGCTTTGGGAACTGGATTGCTGTCTGACTGGCAGGAAAGACCCCTTTCTGGGCAAAACGTGGAAATTGAATACAACTGGGAAACTGTGGTGACCAAATTGCTACAAATTTCACTGCTTTGGGCAAATGTGCTGGTAGAAGAAAACGCAGTGACTCAGGCATCTGAAACTATGAAGAAGAATTAAGAACAGTGAACAGGCTTGTCATTACCAATACGTGGCACTCTACAAAGAATTAATGAGAAAGTTGAGAGGTTAATAAACAGTTAAAATATTGAGGGCCACCAGGTGGTGTGGTGGTGAAGGCGCTGAAGTCCCACATGACCAAAAACGGTTCGAATCCCAGACCCGGTGCTTTCTCACTTTCCCTCTCACTCACTCTGTCTTTCTCTGATCAAATTAAAATAATAATAATAATAATAATAATAATAATAATACTAAATTAAGTTAAATGAAAATATTAAAAAACAGTTAAAATATACAGTTTAGAGCTAGAGAGCTTCTTTGTGGTTTATAAAAATCTTTAGCTCTTGCAAAATAAGAGTGGACACACTTGTGAAAAAAAGCTTAAAGTCCCTACAGTTGCAGAGAGTTCCTGGGGTTTAAATGTGTAGCCCAGGGGCTGGCAGGTGGCCTGGTGGTTAACATGCTAGACTCCCACATTGCCAACTTAGTTCGAGTACAGATCCGTGGTTTGCTTTCTCACTTTCCCTTTCTTGATCTCCCTGATAAAATTTTAAAAATAAATAATAAAAAATAAAACAAACATTTTACAAAAATGATAATATAAAATAAATGCTTAACCCAAGTTTATGCTAAGATCAGGTTCACAATCAGGAAAAACTTGGATCTTGCCAAAAGGGATGAGGATATCTAGGTGGATATATTGAAAGATTTGGGTTTTGAAAATATCCCTGAACTCTCAGCATGAGTAACCTACTCTCCTTTTTAAGAGCTATCACTTTCCTTGGCTGAAATGATGTTACAGAAGCCTCTTCTCCAGGTCACAGGGACTCCCTTCAGTGCTTACTCTCAGATACTTTCCTGGATGCAGGCCAGTAATTAGGATTACATCAGCATGACCCAGCTGGGATATGCTGGGTCAGGTAAGGGAAGAAAGAGATTGCTCTGATGGTAATGCAAGAATTAGGTAGCATGTACTGCAGGAGCCGGGGAGAATTTCTTTTTTTTTTTTTTTTTTTTTTTTTTGAGAGGTTTTCGTTATAGGGCGCGTGTGCTCGCCAGAGAGACATAGAGACAGAAAGCGAGAAATCACCCCCCAGGGGGGATGGTCACGCCGCAATCCCTTCTCCGCCATTCTCCTCTTGGGATCTTGGGCACGCACGCACATGCGCCCGGCGTGAGTTTTAAGCCACCGGGTCTGGGACGCGAACCACGGTCGACTACATGGGAGTCCAGCGACATAGCCATTATACCAACTGCTGGTTCCCGGCAGGGAGAATCTTTAACATGGAATTCGGAGTGTGCTTCATCAAGAGGACCAGATCATATGATTAAATATTTAAAATCTCATTGATCAGACAAACCATCTAATGACACAGAGTGCAGCAGTTGACACAGATTACAGGGGATGGGACAAACTTGCCACTATGATGACTCTTGGAAGCATGGATGGAGTAAGATCGGTTCCTGTCAAGGGAAGTAGAAAAGTTCCATTATTTTCTTCAGGATGGTAGACAAAGAGCTAAAATGATTCAAGAAGATGAACATGCAAAGATACACATTACAGTGAGGCCAGCAGACCGAGGATTAGGTTTCACGGCAGACCCCAGAGGACACATTTTTCACTGTGGCAATCAGGACTGTGCCAGGGCACTTGCACAAGAAATTCAGAAGTTCTCTAGAGTCCAGGACTGACTTTTTCATTGCAGAGCTGGTCCCAGTGTATGTGAGTCAATGTGATTTTGAAATATTTGAGGCCAGGTGGAGGTTGTTAAATGAAACATGCCAAGAGACTGCAGTTACCATTAAGGTGAGCAAGGATGGAAAGACAACCACTAGGAATGAATCCATAAAGATATATGAACATGATAATGCTCGGAAAAAAAATCATCGATGGTCAGCCAATGAGGGTGCTTCTTAACACACACAGTAAGAAGGTAAAAATGGGGGCAGCAGGTGGCATGGTAGCTAATGTGCTAGATCCCACATGGGAAATTACATGGTTTGAGTCCCAGACCTGGCGGCTTGAAAAACATACCAGGTGTTTGTGCATGTGTGTCTAAAATCCAGAGAGGAGAATGGAGGAAAAAGAGTTCAGTGTGGCCACCCCACCTGAGGGTTTATTTCTCACTTTCTCTCTCTCTGTCTTTATTTGTCTGTCTCCAGTGATTGCATATGCCTTATGGCAAAAACTCAAAAAAGAAAAATAAGAAAGAAATAAAAAAGTGCAGAAATGAAAATGCAGGAAGCTGAGTGTGAACATGCCAATAAAATGTCATAATGCCATGCTCAGCTCCCAGACATAAGCCAATATTTAGATCTGTAACAAATTGACAGAAGAGGTAAATCTTGCAAAACCTTGGTCGTTATACTCTTAAGACTCCTCTTTCTTTCCCCAATGATACCTATGATCAGGGTGGTAGTTAATTACACAGTGCAGAAGGGGAAGGGCCTGAAGTTTTGAAGACTAGGAGGCACAGCAGCTTAATTCACACTGATGCTCAGAAATCAGGGGTATCCGAGAGGAGAATGGAGGAGAAGGGATTGTGGCATGGCCATCCCCCCTGGGGGTGATTTCTCGCTTTCTATCTCTCTGTCTCTCTCTGTCTGTCTGGCGAGCGCACGCGCCCTATAGCAAAAAAAAAAAAGAAAGAAATCTGGGGTGTCATCAACTCCCACCCCTCAGCATTCCCCCATTAGAATGAGGACATATGGAGGAAGAGGGACCTAAGGGTTGTTTTTCCAGTCAGTAAATGCACAAACTTGGAAGTGGGAGTAATTCTCAAGCTGGGTCTCCAACCCGTGATGTAAGAGTTATTATCTCTAAACCGAAGACCTCAAATGATAAAACTACTGGTGGAAAACACTGGAGAAACTCTGGGGGACACTGAGGTAGGCAAAGACTTCTTTATTTTTTGAGAGGTTTTTGCTATAGGGCACGTGCACTTGCCAGAAAGACAGAGACAGAGAGACAGAAAGAGAGAAATCACCCCCCAGGGTGATGGCCAAGCCGTAATCGGTTCTCCTCCTTTCTCCTCTTGGGCACGCACACACACGCTCCTGGCATGAGTTTTGTTTTTTTTTTTTTTTTTTTTTTTTTTGGAGAGGTTTGTGCTATAGGGCGCGTGCGCTCGCCAGACAGAGAAAGACAGAGAAATAGAAAGCGAGAAATTACCCCCCCAGGGGGGATGGCCATGCAGCAAACACTTCTCCATTCTCCTCTCGGGATCTTGGGCACGCACACACACGCACCCGGCTGAGTTTAAGCCACCGGGTCAGGGACTCAAACCGCTGTCGACTACGTGGGAGTCCAGCAACACAGCCATTACGCTAACTGCTGGTCCCAGCTCCTGGCGTGAGTTTAAGCCACCAGGTCCGGGACTTGAACCACGGTTGACTACATGGGTGTCCAGCGACATAGCCATTACACTAACTGCTGGTCCTAAGACTTCTTAAATAAGACCCCTGAAACACAGGCAATAATCCTAAAAATAGACAAATGGGATTATATCAGATTAAAAAGTTTCTGTGAGCAAAAGACACAGTAATTAGTGTGAATCAGAATGGGAGAATATCTTTGTAAACTATACCTCAGATAAGGACTGACAACCAGAATACACAGTGAACTCAAGCAACTTACCTGAAAAAAAAAAAAAAAATGATTAACCCAATTAAAAGAAGGGAAAATATACTGAACAAAAAAGTGTCTAAGGAAGACATACGAACATCCAAAAAGCATATGAAAAAATGCTCAAAATCACTCATCATAAGGGAAATGTAGATTAAAACCACAATGAGATACTACCTAACCCCTTTCAGAATGGTTAAGATTAAAAATACAAAGAATGATAAGTGTTGGTGGGGTTGTGGTGAAAGGGGAACTCTCCTACACTGTCTGAGGGAATGTAAATTGGTGCAAACACTGTGGAAAACAATATGGAGGTTCCTCAAATATCTGGAAATAGAACTACCATATGATTCAGCAATTCCACTCTTGGGTATCTACCCAAAGGATAGAAGAATGCTCAGTTGGAAATGTGCTTGCATATCTATGTTTATTGTGGCATTATTCACAATTGCTAAGACTTGGAACCAACCCAAATGTCTATGGACAGATGAATAGATAGAAAAAGTGTGACACATATACTCCATGGAATACTTTGTGGACAAAAACAAACAAACAAACAAACAAACAAACAAAACAATCCCCTGGCATTTGATAGAAAGGGGATGAATATGGAAGCTTTATTGTTGAGTGAAGCAAGTCACGCCATGAGAGAGAGACACTGTATGTCTCCACTTAACATATACCGATTGTCCAGACTCTAGTAGAGTGTGAAAGATTGGAGGACATAAAAGCATTGAAAATAGGTATGGACACTGGAGACTGTGTGGAAGGAGGGTGGAAGATAGGAAGACTACAGGGGAAGAAATTAGGGAGAAAAAATAGATAAGATATTTGTAGGACACAGAAATAGTTTATAACCTTTTGATGAAAACATGTATGGTATTCTCAACTGGACTGGCCTAAGATGTATTTCATGTTCCTGTAAAACTGCCCTATTCTTCTACAGATAAATAGAACATCAACTCCGTATTTCAATTTATTTGATTAGAACAAAATACTGGATCATCTTAAAAGTCATGACGCATTTTTGCACAGAAAAACAGAAAATATGACATGACTTTTCCAAGGACCCTATACTTCTCTGACAAATGCTAGAAAAATAATAATAATCCCATAACTCAAGTGGTCCCTGTAACATTAAAGATGCAAAGAAGGGGACCAGCAGATAGCATAATGATTATGTCACTAGACTCCCACATAGTGGACTGCTATTCAAGCCCTGGACCTGGCAGTTTCAAACTTACGCTGGGTATGTGTGCATGCATGCCCAAAATCCCGAGAGGAGAATGGAGGAGAAGGGATTGCAGTGTGGCCATCCTCCCTAGAGGGTAAATCTTCGCTTTCTGTCTTTCTATCTCTGTCTCTTCGGTGAGCACATATGCCCTATAATAAAAATCTTTTAAAAAATGCAAAGAATTTCTCACTTAGTACTTGGATAACTTAGTAAAAATTAGTTTTTCAACATTATTCATTGCTCCTATCCTACCACAGTTTCAGTAACCAGATTTATAATATGCTAAATGAGGACAAACATGATAAAGCTCATTTCTTGGTTTCCTTCAGTTCAGTGATAGCACAAATAAAATATATAACATTAAAACATGACTTTAGGGGCCAGCATGTGGCATGGTGGTTAAGGCACTGGACTCCCACATGGCTAACATGGTTCGAGTCTCAGACCTAGCGCTTGAAAATCAAGCCAGGTGAGTGTGCATGCATGTCCAAAATCTCAAGAGAGGAGTAGAGGAGAAGGGATTGAGTTATGATCATTTCCCCTCTGGGGTGACTTCTTGCTTTATCTCTTACTGTCTCTGTCTCTCTCTGGGGAGTGCATGTGCCCTATGGCACAAACCTTACTAAAAAAAACCCACACATAAGTTTAATAAGTAAAATTGCTGGTTATATAAAATAAATAAAAATAATTATTAACTATTGTGAATATCATCACTGACTTGATACTCAGTATGTTTCAGATACTCAATGCAGTTTAACATTTGAAATCTCCAGGAAGTGTACACTTATGTATGGATAGAGAAACAGAGCCTTAGAGAATTCAGGGCAGTTGGCTCAAGCTATATGACTATTAAGTGGGAGATGGGTTTTAGAACAATTGGATTCTTAGATGCTTTAACTTATTTTCCTCTTTCTTGTATTTTAGGGCTAGAATGTTGATTTCTCTGAATGCTACATTCCATTTAATGTATTCTGGGGGGAGTGTCTGTGGGGAAAATAGCTTCTAAGATAACAACTTCCTGATCAAATAAATTTGCAAACATTGCCTACTCTATTCTTTGCTTAGGGAATTCAATATGTACCTTCGCATATTAAAGACTTAGTGAAGTTCTGCAGTCAACAGAAAACAAACTAAAACTAACCTCCCAAACAAACAAGATTCTTTAATATTGTTAAACCTAGTCTTTTCAAAAGTTTGACTATCCTATCAGTTAGAACACTTTCACTGGAAGTAACAGGAAATTCAACTCAAAGTGGCTTACCCAATTAGAGCATTTATTATCTTTCATAATGAGAAATCCTAAGTAGAGGAGCTTCTGGGTAGCTAATTTGATGAATCAACACAGTTAGGATGCATAGGCTCTTTCTTCTTTCCACTCCACCAGTATCAACTTTTAATTATTTTTCAATTTGATACCACATAATCTTCTATCAAAATATGCTTAGATGTTGAAAAAGATACTCTCTGTGTTGGGGAGAATACAGTTAGTATCCAGTTTTGCTACAGACCCCAGCTTTGGGCCCAACTGCAGCACCTCACCCAACAAATGACCCAAACCCTCCCCACTGGCCTGAGCTCCCACCGTTATGAGTGTGTCCAGTTCATTTCACAACCTGGTGTGTGCTCACAGCTGACCCTGACTGCTGCCGCCAGTTCCTACCACTCTGTGGATACCTGCAACAGGTCCCTGCAGCTGCATGTGTATATGCCTCCAGCCCTGGCCCCCATGGCTGTGCAAACCAAATAGGAGATAAGGGGTTAATAGATAGAGAGAGCTAAAAATACTCGGTAAAAAAACTAATAACCTGATTATAAAATGCACAAGACATCTCAATGGGTATTTCTCAAAAGAAACATTAAAATAGCCAACAGGTATATAAAGGGCTTCAGATGACTAATCACAGAGGAATGCAAATCAAAACCACAATGAGATGCAACCTCACACCAGTTAGAATGCCTAATTATCAAAAAGAAAAAAGAATATGTAACAAGTGCCTGTATACTGTTGGTGAGAATTTAAATGAGTATAACTGTTATGGAAAACAGTATGAAATTCCTCAGAGAAGTAGAAATAAAGCTACCATGTAATCCAGCAATCACACTTCTGAGTATATAGCAAAAGGAAATAAAAGCAGTGTCTCCAAAAGACACACTCCTACATTAATTTGCAGCATCATTCTTAGTATCATTTTCAATATACACTGATGGATGAATGAAGAAAGAAATGTAATGTAATATTATCTAGCCTTAAAAAAGAAGGAAATCTTGTCAATTGTGACAATATGAGTGAACTTTGAAGAAACTATGCTATTTGAAATAAGCCAGACACAGAAAGACAAATGCTATTAATAACTTTTTTTACATATATGTGGAATCTAAAAAAGTCTTAAGTCATAGAGGCAGTGAGTAGAATAGTGATTACCAAGAGCTTCAGGAAGGAGGAAATAGATTTTGATCAAAGAGAAAAAGTTCTAGTTATTTTTGATAGGTAAGTTCTAAGGATCTGATGTACAGGATGGAATCAACAGTTAATACTGATTCCAATACTGTTGATTTCTATAACCATTTTACAATGTGTATGCATATAAAAACATCACATTGTGGGGCCAGCAGGTAGCATGGTGGTTAAGGTATTGGGCTTCCTCCACATGGGTGACTGAGGTTCAAGTCCCAGACCTGGTAGCTTGAAAATCATGCTGTGTATGCTTGCTGAAAATCCCAGAAGAAATGGAGGAAAAGGGACTGAGGTGTGACCATCCATGGACGGTGAGTTCTCACTTTCCTTCTCACTGTCTGTCTCTCTCTGTCTCTCTCCGGTGAATGCATACACATTATGACAATAATCTAACAACCAAACAAAAGAAAAAAATCGCATTGTTTACTATATATTTACCATTTTAAATTATATACTATCTTCATGCCCTTTTAAATTGTTGATTATACTGTAATAAACTACAAATTAAATAAATAAAACAAAATAAATAGCATGTTAAAACATTAAGAAATGTTGGAAATAGTTTTCCTGATATGCCAGTTGGCCTACCTAGTTCTGCATGGTGTCATTAAGTATAATTTTCTATTTAAAAAAAAATGGGTTTCATTTGGGCACAATGTCCCAACTTTCAAACTTTAATTTTAATTCAATGTCTAATATCTTCTAATTCAAGGAAAAATCAAGCTAATTTCAAGATCTTTAAAATATATGGTGTCAGCAGTACATCAAAGGAAGAACATTTATAAATGACCAGAGGCCAAGCATTACTTAAACATTTAGTAGTTGGATTTATTTTCTGTCTTGATTAAAAATTTACAACTAATTTTGCATTTCTTAGAACACAGCAGAAACATGAGATGAGTAGTTTCATAATTAATATCTATATTTTGAAAATTCTATCCCAACTGACAGTTGTGGGTTCTTTTCTTTTTAGGTTTTTTTTTTTTCCTTCCAGAAAGTGAAAAAGCAATGGGATTCCAGACATGTTTAGAACTTCAGCTAGCAAGTACCTAAATAGCAGCAACTTAATCAACTGGCTGCTTATGTATTAATAATAGTGGCAAGATGGCTCCTGTAACTGCAACAATTATGATTGTTCAGTGCAGATATAAGGGGAAAATGAGAGCTGGAATAGTAATAACCATAGAAGCTCCCTTTAACTGGGAAAGAAAATACTGCTCCAGAAACATCTGTAACAAACATATTTCATTGTCCTGAATTGGATCATCCATATCTTCAACTGATGCTGAAAAAAAACGAGGAAAAGAATTGCTATGGTTGTCTTGAATAAATTATGATTTGATGCCTAGGTTTGTTGAGTTTTCCACTACTAAAGAAATGAGGTTCTGTTTAAAAAAAAAAAAGGAGGTATATTTGGATCTCGCCTCAGTAATATTATCTGCAACACCTGCCTAACTCTCAGATACTTTAATGCTTATAGAAAAGATATATGAATAAACATGAGCCTGTTTCTTTTTTTAGTAGTAATGTGACCTTGAGTAAATTTACGGAAGTATAAGAATCCTCCAGAAATGGAAAAGATTAGACAAAAATTTCCCAGATTCCCACCACTCTATGTTCTTACCTACCTTCACCTGTACCCACAAATCCTTCCTTTTGACCTGACACTAGAAATGGATTATCGGTGCTATTATCTAACTCCACTGCACTATTTGTTCACTAGCTCTCAGTCAGTTCTTAACTATTCAACGATTACTCCAGTAATCCTCTGTTTTCAGTTTTATGGAAAAGTTTCACTCCAATTCTTTGTTCTCCTTTGTAGTAAAGAGGCCTTGAATGAGTAGCCTATATTCATAGATCAAATTTGTAAACTTATTCAAAGAAGAGTAGCAATAATAATAATAATAATAATAATAATAAACAATACTCAAATGGGTCAAAGTTAAAAAGCAGACAGAAACCCTCTTTTCTTCTGTGTCTTGGAGGTAAAGAGTCCATTTCTCCTTATCAATCATTGCCAGAAGTTGACCACACCATAACTAAGCAACGGGAAAGGGACCACCATGCCACCATAGCTGTGTTAGAACAACTTGGGGTAAGCTCTCTTGAAGTGAGTTGCCAAGCAGAAGCTCAGAGACATGGAAAATATTCAAAGTACTGTTAGCACAGAAGGAAGGACATATGTTGAATAGACTGTCAACAGTATTTACGTGGCTCATCATCCTTCCAATGACATAGTCAGCTGGGTAACAAATACCAAATATTGATTAAAGACACAGAATGACTATGGCTTCTGGTAAAGCAGTATTTCTTTTGGGAAGTAACAGCAATGGCTATCACACAACACACTTACATTTTAGGAAATACTTTGGAGAGCACCAATGAGGAGAAATAACAGAGTATACAAAGATGCAGAGGAAAAACTTTAAATGACTTGAGTGAGTCTCTAACACATCATTGGTCTAATTTGAACACAAACATATTTCATAGCTAAAAATGCAGTGAACATTCAAAATAAGTAAGATTCACTAGGAAGAAAAATATATTAAATAATTTTAAAAAATGAATCAATGTGAGAAACAACTTTATGTCCTCTTAGAAGTAACTCACAAATTCTGTCAACTGATAGATCACTTGAACTAATAACAATGATAAAAATAACAAATTAGAGTGATTATTATTCTGGAATATTTGAGAGTTGTTCAGATAATTACATATTCATACCACTATAGCTAGTAACTAAGGTATTTTTCATCTTTCGATAAGATGTAATTCACTGTACCATCATCCTATAATATCTGTTCCTGACCTTATCAGAGAAAATTTTACCTCCAGGTTTCTTATGTTTTTATAGGTATAAACAAGTGAGATAGTATATGTTGACTAGAGTTCTATTTTGATGTGCTATTAATAACAAACATACCTGAATCAGGGTAATTTAAGAGCATAGAGATTTATTTACTTCACAGGTTTGGAGATTGAGAGGTCTAAGTATGTGATGCTTGTCTGTGGTGAGGGTCTTCTTGCTGTTTCATAGCATGGTGTAGGGTAGGGGACATATCTGTGTTGGCATGTCCTTTCCTCTGTGTCTGTGTCTCATCTCCTTTCTTCAGAAACCTACCAGGAGTTGATCTTGGGAACCATGCTCTAATCACCTCCCAAAGGCTCTACTTCTTAATCCCACAGGAAGATAAAGTCTTCTCTTAGTATTTTCACTGTACAATCAAATTCCAGCACACAGACTTGTAAGGGATATATTCAAATCATAGCACCTAGGAAGAAATAAAGGAAAAAAAAAAAAGATGACTGAAGAATCAAAATTGGGCTAGTTGGTGGGGTGGTTGTTAAAGAAATGGGATTTCACATGGTCAAAGACAAAGTTTGAGTTCTAGACCTAGAGGCTTGAAAAACACATAGACATGCATGTGCACTCTACCAAAAAATGTGAAAGAACCAAACTCATTCATCAGTATTCCTGCTCATGAGTGGAGATCACATAGACTTCCTGACTTCTTAGATATATGGTGCTTACTTTGTTTGTTTTAACTGCCCTCATGAGGACATGATCCTTGCAATACTACCTGGCAGTGAGAAAATATAAATAAAGGAAACTGAACTTAGTATTTTTCCAGTGGTTCTGTTGGTGATCTAAGGTAACCTTCTTCACTGGAGAAGGTTATAAATCCTGACTCTTTGAAATATAAATACGATTGGTTACTAGTTTCCAGAAGAGTGAGTCCAGTGGGTGATGAAAAGTAGTCAATGACACACCATTGGTCTTCTAATATCCTACTCACTGAGAAACATATACAAGGTGATTATTAAAATAGAATACAAGGGCCATTCCTTGGTACAGTGGTAATATGCTGCTCAAGAGACGCCAGATCCCACATGGTGAGCACTGGTCAGAATCCCCAGCTCAGTCAACCTGAAACACATTGGGTATGCTGGAGTGCCCACATCTGACAGGCTGGAGGCCGAAAGGAAGACTGGACCTGACCAGACCCTGTCAGAGGTGCTCCTCTCCACCCGCCCCCTAGGCTTTGCTCTCCCTTTCTTTCTCTTTCTTGTCTATGTGCTATATCATGAATAAAGAAAAACATTGTTCAAAGTATGAGTATCACTTCTGGTAAAACCAGATGAGAGGTTTTGAGGACACAATTACAAAGTAGAGCTTATCGTTCTCTGGCACCTTCAACCAAGGATATGTTAAACTGCAGAGAGGACCTAACTGCAATTGTTTCCTAGCTCCAATGCAGGAATAAAACTAGGTGTGATTAATTCACATAAACTAGCACCCAATAGATATATTTGCCCTACTTAAGCATGTACCAAAGTGAGGAGAAGAAAAGAAATGTCTCCCACTGGAATGTAAGCACCGTGAAGGATTATTTAGCACACTGCTGTATTTCATATGGCTGACATATGGAGGGTGCTCTATAAATATTAATAGACTTAACTGCACAGAATGATCACCAACAGCCAACACATGCAGATATGTCTCTTGGGTTTGTAAAGGTCGGATTTGTTAGAAAACAGTCTTAGAAAAGACTTTCTAAATTGAACATCAGATCATATCTAATCATTTTTTCTTTTAATGACCAGTAGCACAGAGAAAAGGACTTCATATTTTATTAGAGAAATGGGATTAATACACGAGTTTATTTTGGTGCCAAAAACATTTTGAAATACACACAATTTTTTAAAAAATAATATACAGTTTCCACGAACTATTTGAAAAGTCATCATATACCTCTTCTATTGAGGATAAAGTCCCTTACTAGGTAACTCCAGTTTCCAAACTACTCTTTGGAGGCAGAAATTCACGATTCGGAGTTAACCCAGAACAAGCATGCTCTGCACCTGGAAACAATTAGGCACCAGCGCTATTTGAGGAGCACAGGTGTTCTGGCAAGCAGAAAGTGGCCATTCTCTGTAACCAGCTGAAGATGCTGATTAATTGACTGGATTTTAACCTCAGGTAATGTCCACTGAGTTGCTAAGAGAAATGAGATGACAACGAACCTTAGTTGTATGGTGGAGGGGGAGTAGTAAAGAACCATTGCATATTGGTGTGAAAAATAAACCTAATTTGTCTTAGCAGCATAGATAAGAAGGTTTTAATATTAATAATTCTTTGGATTTTATGAATAGTTTTCTCTCTGAGTCTCAGCAGACTTCAACGAAAATAATGGATCTTTTTGTGGAGTAGTGAGAATTCCATTTATTTGAGGGGAAAAATGATCATTTCACAGATCTTCTAGTGAGGAATCCATAATACATTTTCTTGAAATGAATTTTCTCCTTTTACTTGTAACCTATGGTGAGAAATTGGGAATGATGCTTCTAGAGAAAAGACATTAATACAAATCTGTGAAATTAATGTGTAATTGGTGCGAAAACAATGATTTCCCTTTCTTAAAAACATGCACACTTAGGTTAAGTATATCTATATTAAAATACTACTGTTCCGAATTCATGGCTAGCACAGGCCACATATCCACATAGTCTCAGCCATGATGGTTAATTGACCACTGAGGCAACATTTAAATTACTTATCTTTAAAAGTTGTTGCTAATAGGTATAGCCATGATAGCTTTTTAGAGCTTCTTCAACCAGCAGGGAGCTTCATTAAATTAATTAATGTTTCTTTTTACATAAAACATATTAAAATTTATATTTAAGTTCTCTCTATCATTTCTCTCCTCCCCTTCCCCTAATGATGAATTACCTTTGAAATAATATTCAACTCTTGTTTTTGAATTATTTAGATGCTTGCTTTTTCTTGTTATATAGTAACTAGACAAAGTTTTGGCAGAAAAAAGTGTCAAAAATAAGCATACAATTATTCAAAAAATGTCCATTAGTTGTAATTTCTAGGGAAAAAAAATGCAACTGGGCTTCCTAGCCCAGGGAAGTACTCGAATGACCATCTCATTTCCTGTGACTTCTTTGGAATATGAAAGTATATAGGCAATGCATTTTGTCTGTAGCATGAGGATAGTAAAATTTAAAAAAAATTAAATACAGAGAAACAGATATGAAAGATGCAAGGCCTTAAATGATTAAAAAAAGTTTAGTCATATCTTGCCATCTTTATATTGACCTTGTTTGTCTTTATTTTTGTTAAGGAGCCAGTTCTGTTTAACAGTAACTCTGACAACAAAATATGTCTTTCCCACTTCCCATACTCCCTGCCACTCTTCTTACACATAATGCCTTCTAAACTGCTATTTATTTTGTATGTATCTTATTATGTATCTTTTTATTGTTTCATTTCCTCTTACTTAAATTTATATCTAGGATCATCTAGAAGAATTGTTGATAATAAATCATAAACAAATATTTTCTTTATGACTAAATGAATGAATAAAAGTATCCCAAAGGTAGCTGCTCAAACCTTAATACTTCCAGCTGCTAGTTGGAGGAGAATAAAAAATAATTTAATGTTTTGACCCACAAATGGCTATCTAAGGAATAAGAGTAATAGTATAATATCTATTATAATTTAGTACAGCTATCATCTCTAATGGCATTTACTAGCTTTCAGAAAGTATATTTTCTTTATAACAGTAATATATAGTGTTATTATGAGTAATGTAATTACTATCTTTATACCCATTTTGAAGATAAGAAAACTGAAACTCACATTCTTCAAGTAAAGAGACTTTCAAAAGAATGCCTTGCTAGAAAAAAGATATAGTGCTTTAAGCTGTCTATGTTAGCTGAACTCGTCTGATGCATAAGTTGAATATGAATATGACTATGTTTTGTAAGCCTAAAATCCATATAAATTATATAAAAAATCAAGTTCTGGCATATTCCTTCCTGTGCCTCAGAATGAGTACAAAAGATAATAAGTTTAAAATTTTTCTTTTGCTATTGGGTACATGCACTAATCAGAAAAAGAGAAAGAGAAGGAAAAAGAAAGAGAAGGAAAGTGAGAAAGATCTCCCCGTGAGGAATGGTCATACTACAATCCCTTCTCCTCCATTCTCTTCTCAGGATTTTGGTCACATACACACACATGCCTGGAGTGTTTTTCAAGCTGTCAAGTACAGGACTTGAACAGACCGTTGGCTATGTGGAATCCAGTCATCTCAACCCCCATACCCTTAGCAGGCCCAATAATACACTTTTTAAAGGTGAGTACATACATCTTGGCATATGTATTTCTAGTAGTCCCTATGTTCTCCTGGCATCCTGATAAGGAATATGCCATAGATTATGGCATAACTTTGTTACAAAGGGTTAGCTTTGTTATTCTCCCAATACAGATATTAAGTCTGCAGCTCTCTTCCCTTGTAAATAAAGGGGGTAGAGGCTTAACAGAAGCATAGGGAAAAGGAGAGGAGGAAAAGAGAAACAAAATGAATGGAGAGACTAAATCACTTACCTCTCCATTTTTTGTTTTTTCCTTTTTTTTTTTTTTTTAAGAGAGAGATTTTTTTTTTTTTTTTGCTACAGGGCACATGCACTCACCAGAGAGACAGAGACAGGTAGCAAGAAATCACCTCCCAGAGGAGATGGCCATACCACAATACCTTCTCTATTCTCTCGGGATCTTGGGATCTTGGGCAGGCACACATATGTGCCCCACATGAGTTTTAATCCTCTGGTTCTGGGACTCAATCTGTGGTCGATTGCGTGGGAGTCCAGCGACATAACCATTACATCATCTGCTGGTCCCACCTCTCCATTCTTAATATGTCGTAGGTCCTCAGGAGTGGCTGAGGCTTAGAAAATAATTGTGAGGACGTGGTCAACTTGAATCCTAGCAGCAGCTCTTGATACAGTGAACATATCAGAAGAATGGTACTGCAAAGTTAACTTTTTTTAAAGTTTATTCTACTTTTTCATTTGAGAGCGTGAGAGGCAAGAGAGAAAAAAAAGAGAGAAAGAGGGATCCTGGACAAAGTCTTCAGGCCACAATCCTCCCACAGGCCCTGCAGCCAACCAGGACCATGGACATGTTTGCATGCTCAGTTAGACACTGGATCTGAATCCAGAGCCTTCTTACCTGGCCTCCAGCATCACGGAACAGGGGCCCTACTGCACGTGCCACCACAGCTAAGCCCTAACATTTCTTCTGAACTGCATAAACTCTTTGTCGAGGTTTGCAGTAATCTACATGCAATGAATTTTATGTTTACAATATTTACAACAGTTAATAGTATGTTTATGAGGGAGCTTTGTATTATTGTATGAGGCATCCGAGTGTTCTTTAAATTTTGCCTTTTTGGGATTTTTCTTTACATTTGAGTTTCGATTGGGTTTAAAGTATCTGTTTTAAAGCTGGGAAAATAAAAAAATATAAGCATTACAATAATACAGTTCCCAGACTTTCAAAAAGAAACACTTTTATTCTGACAAAGTTTAGGTTTACAGAAAAAGTGCAAAGATGGTACAGAGAGATCCCATCTATGCCACAGCCAGTTACTCCTATTATTACTTTACACTGGTACAGAGCACGTATTGCCATTGCAAACTCAATAGTCATACATCATTACTAATTAAGGTCCATACTCTTCAGATTTCTCTCTTTTCTTTTCTTCTTTTCTCTTCTTTTCTTCTCTCCTTTTCTTTTCTTTTCTTTTCTTTTCTTTTCTTTTCTTTTCTTTTCTTTTCTCTTCTCTTCTCTTCTCTTCTCTTCTTTCTTTTCTTTTCTTTTCTTTTCTTTTCTTTTCTTTTCTTTTCTTTTCTTTTCTTTTCCTTTCCTTTCCTTTCCTTTCCTTTCCTTTCCTTTCCTTTCCTTTCCTTTCTTTCCTTTCCTTTCCTTTCCTTTCCTTTCCTTTCCTTTCCTTTCCTTTCCTTTCCTTTCCTTTTCTTTCTTTTCTCTTTTTAATCTAGTCCTTTTTCTGTTCCCAGTTCTCCTACAGGATACCATGCTACATTTAAATGGATCCTATAGCTAAGCTTCTCAGACATTGCTTCTTTTCAATAATTTTAATATTCAGGAGTATAGATCACATATTTTGTAAACTATTGCAAACCAGGGATTTGTTTGATGCTTTAGTCATTAGACTGGTGTTATGTTTTTGAGAGGAAGATCATGAAATAAAATGTCACTGTCATCGCAAGATATCAAGAGAACATATCATTTCTTTTGGTTTTTTTGTTCACACTGTACTCTTTGAGAAGAGTCCCTACGTATAGTTCCCATGTAAGAAATATGAACTAAATCTTCTAGCTCCATAAGAGCATGGTATCAATGTATACTATTTAGAATTATTCTATATGGGAGATTTGTGTGTTCTTCCTTTATATTTCTATAGCAAACTGTTCATTTATATTAGCATGGACTTACTAATTACTGGATATTTGGTGAAAAATATTTTATTTTCTTGCACTTAAATGTATAGGCTTTATACTCTAGGAATATTATTCTTTATCTTTTTTCATCCTTTTTTCTTTTAATAGGCCCTAGGAGACTTAGGGCGGCAAAATGTTCTGTGGAGGGCCAGATATTAAATAGTTTTTTACTTTGAAGGACACATGGTGGTATCATAACCATATAAAATCAGGCACATAAAATAAGTTAAAAATTAACCGTGGAGGGACCTGACAGGTGGTGTGGAGGTGGAGGGTGGCTGACCGTGGTTTGGGTCTCAGACCTGGTGGTTTGCTTTCTCTCTCTCTCTCTTTCTCTCTCTCCCTCTCCCTCTTTGGTCAAATTAAAATAAATAAATAAAGTTAAGTAAAAAAAATAAAATTAACTGTGTTCAATAAAACTTTATTTACAAAAGCATATGGGACAAATTTGGCTCACAGTCCATGGATTACTGATCTCTGCTTTAGAAAATTAATGTAACGCCTTGATCTTTCTCTAAGACCTTTACTCCCAGATTGTCTTTCTATATCCTAATGATATTCTTCCAGAAATACGTTCTAGTTATGTAAGTTATTATCTTCTCTGTAAATAGATATTTTATGTTTTATTGTTTTTAAAATCTTCCATGGAAAGTGGACCAAAGCTAAAATAGTACTAACAGAATTAAAACTATTAATCACTACTATTCATAGGATTCTAGAATTTGGAGAAGGCATATAGAAGACTTCTCTGCATGGATGTTGGTTAAAGACAGCACTAAACATTCTGGGACCAGATACTTGGTTACCTTAGTTATGTCTTCCCGAGCCAACAAGTGGATGGTCACTTAAAGTTAGAGCTATTAAAAGGGGCAAATGGGTACAGGCTGTATCTGAAAATACCTTCATCCACTCCTTGGGAGCTATGTGCTTCCTGAACACCATTTGCAGTGTTACATACGACATTGTAACACTCACATTTATTAAAAATAAAGACAAGAAGATTCAAAATGCAAACTGAGCCACAGTTTATGGAATCATTTTCTTCCTTTTCATACCCAAACTGCATAATGCCCTGTTAACATAAACATTGTATTAATGATAGAACATCTACAAGTTGATTAGCTACAATCGCTCCTGTCTATTCAAATGTGTTACTTCTGAAGGGACATGGCTGCACCTAATTTGATTTCCCCCTGAGCAGTACATGATGTGTTATTTGATGCCCTTCAAAAGACACGATTAGCTGTGCTATAAAGTGTCTGATTTTATTAGCTTTGCTGGGTTTTATCAGTTTGTAAATGTGTTATTTTCTCCATTTATTGTGCCTATGGGATTCAGAGATAGAGTAAGCATCAAGTTAATATGTTTTGGGGAGGCAGTGACGGCCATACTTTAACACTTACGCTGTGCTGTGATGACATTGAAGGTGGAGTCCTGGAAACTGTAATGTCAGGGCCATTTATCAAGGCAATTCTTCAATGCTATAAACCTTAGCTCTGACATTGAATTCAACAGTAGGCTTTTGTTTTAAATAGAACCAAGTGTTCCTGGGCTGCACGGCTAACAATCCTCTCTAACTGCATAACAAGTAGTCAATAATAGCAAAATAGGTCAAGCAGGTGGTCAAAAGAGGAAAGGATATAAAGGGGTTGGCCTGAGATACCCTATTTGAGATTTCATAGATTAGAGGAAAGCTAGGTTCAATTTTAGATATTTAAGTAAAAAAGAAAATGTTCCATAACCAGACAAAGATGCCACCAACACTTTGCTTTTAATCGGGTACAAAACACAGTGCACTCATTTAACTAGATTGCTTGGCAGGAAACAATTTCAATGCCATGTATTCAAAGGATGCCAAACCAAATGACATAATCAGCATTGAAGATGCTGAGGGTAGTTAACAGGTGTTTGTGGCTTTGAGTTCCTGTATTCTTTTCAGGTTGCCTTCCATTTAGTTTTCTCAGTGTTTATTCAAACCATTTGCCAATGCATCAAAGCTGGATACTGCTCTTATTGTTCAAGCAATTAATTCATTAAAGATAATGCCTACTCACAGAATTTTTTTTTTTTTCCAAGCCTACAATTAGTGTTTTCTTCTCATCTGGATTCCAAAAGAAAATGTGTGGTCCCTCTCCCCTTCACCCACAACAGATATACATGCCATTCATTTGATCATTTCTACCCACTGGCTTACCGGATGGGGATGTGTTTTGCAAGTGATGTGTTGTATCTGTTTTATTGCCAGAGGGCACCTGTGCTCACTATGTCTATATAAAGAGAGGAAGAGAGAGAAAGCAACCCCCAGTGGGATGTGGTTACACTGAATCCTTTCTTCTTTATTTCTCCATCCTGAGGTTTAATATTTTGGCATGCATGCACATGCACCTGGCATGCTTTTCAGACTGTGGACAACCATGTGGGATCCATTTCCTTAACCAGTAGGCCCCAGAGTTGGCCCTAAGCTTCTTCATTTATGTGATCCACGCTGATAGGAAAACAGAAGTTAAGAAGTTAGATATTGTGATACCTCAGAGAAATGTGGGCATTAAAAATGTGTATATACTTCAGAAGAAAAAATTCTGTACTATTTTTGAATTTTTATATTTGTAAGTTCTCAAAACATTGTATTGGTACAGAAAGGCAGAACACTATGTGCACACAAGATGATGCATCAATGATAGACTTGCCAGTTCCCACCAACACATGAACAGTCTGCAAGATTTTACATTCTTAATTTCCTAGACTTACACTTAAAACAAGTTAAATAGTAGTCTAATAACTTGGGCACACATCCTAGGACTTTTACAATTTTCTCTGCAATATACTTATTTTATTAAAATGGAAGAGTCATGTAAAAATCCTAATTTTTAAAGGTTAGTATCTTGCTCAGATGGTTACGGAAGGTCAGTATGTCGGTCTTTAAGATCTGTTTTGCTCTAATATGGAACTACGGCTCATTAATGATGGCAGCCACAAGCCCTCTTTCCTACTCTTCCTAACTTGCCTCTCTGTTAAAATTCAATCAACTATAATTATGATATAGCCATTATTTTTCCGTAACCACTAACTTTATATTTACTAAATTAGGTGCCCTTTTATATTTCTCCATTCTTTCTTAGTTAAGAAGTGTGTGTATGAGTCCAGCCAATGGCATAGCAGTTACGTTGCTGGACTCCAAAATGGCTGACTGTGGTTTAAGTCCCAGACATGGTGTCTTGAAAATCATGCCAGGTCCATGTGTATGTGTGCCCAAGATCCTGGGAGGAGAATGGAGGAGAAGGGATTGAGGCATGACCAGCCCCCCGGGAGGTGATTTCTTATTTTCCCTTTCACTGTCTATCTCTCTCTGTCTCTGGTGAGCACACATTCTGTAAGGCAAAAAAATAGTGTGTGTATGCATGTACATGTACATGTGAACATATATACCTGTACACATAGGTATATGTAAGAATAGCTTTCGTACACACGCAGTATATGTAAATGTGACACATAAACTTATACCTATAATCTATATTTAAAAGATTGTATAATGGGGCCAGGAGGTGGCATGGTGGTTAATGGATTCAAACATGGTCAACAGTGGTACAGGTCCCAGATCTGGCAGCTTGCTTTCTCACTCACTCTCTCTCTTTGTCTTTCTCTGGTGAGTACATGTGCCCTACAGCAAATTAAAAAATAACAATTATGGGACCAGCAGTTAGCGTAATGGCTATGTCGCTGGACTCCCACGTAGTCGACTGTGGTTCGAGTCCCGGACCCGGTGGCTTAAACTCACGCCGGGCGCGTGTGCGTGCGTGCCCAAGATCCCGAGAGGAGAATGGAGGAGAAGGGATTGCGGCGTGGCCATCCCCCCTAGGGGGTGATTTCTCGCTTTCTATCTCTCTGTCTCTCTCTGTCTGTCTGGCGAGCGCACGCGCCCTATAACAAAAACCTCTCCAAAAAAAAAAAATAATAACAATTATAATAAATAAAATTCAATAATTTTTAAAAAACAATTAAATAAATCCATGAACAAATAAATATGTATAATGTTTATGTATGGAATATATAATATGTAATTTTTTTTTCTAATGAAAGCCATGAAAGATTTCATACTTTTTATTTTTGAAAGAGAATAAAGAAACAAATAGGGTGGCAAAAGGCAATAAGAGATTACATATTTTAACATGTAAGAAGTATTTTCTCTTTAATCAAAAATAACATACAAATTTTCCTTACAAGGGACCTTAAAGGCACTCATTTTAAACTTAGAGCTGGTTCTTGTCAAAGGTGAGAGGTAGGGGTTCAGATTCATCTTTCTGAAGAACCATTTGGAGATTCCTCAAAGACCTACAAATAAAACTACCATATGATACAGCAATCTCACTCCTTGGTATCTACCCAAAGGACAGAAGAATTCTTAATCAGAAAAATGCTTGCACATCGATGTTTATTGCAGCATTATTCACAATTGCTAAGACATGGAACCAACTCAAATGCCCACAGACAGATGAGTGGATTGAAAAACTGGGGCATATATACTCTATGGAATACTATTCAGCCATAAAAAAACCACAAGACTTTGGCTTTTGACAGAAAGTGGATGAATATGGAAGATTTACTGCTGAGTGAAGCAAGCCAGGCAATGAAGGAGAGACATTGTATGTCTCCACTTAATATATACCAAGTGTCTACACTCTATAGCCGAAACTGAATGTCTAAAAGTTATAGAAACTAAGTAAATGATTGTGAATACCAGATACAGTGTGGGAAGAGGGCAGGTGAAGGAGTAGAGTCTGAGGGAGGACATTAAGGAGAAAAACAGAGAGGCAAGGCATTTATGGGACAAATAAGTGGATTATTATCTATTGAAGATAACTTTCTAGTATGGTGAACTGGACTCGTGAGAAACGTACACACGTTGGAATATTCAGTTTGTAAGCTAAGTAATGTAATTGAATGTATAAAAGAAATAGAAATAAAAAGAAATAAAAATTAGAAAAAGAAATAAATATTTGTAAAACTAAAAAAATACTTAGAACTGGTTCTTATTGTGAACAGTTGCTAATATTATTTTGTAATAATTTCAGAGTTACACAAAAGTGAACAAAAATAACCCAATGACTTTTTTTTTTTTTTTTTTTTTTTTTTTTTTTTAGTTTTTTTTTTGAAAGGTTTTTGCTATAGGGCGCTTGCGCTCACCAGACAGACAGAGAGACTTAGAGACAGAAAGCGAGAAATCACCCACCAGAGGGGATGGTCACGCCGCAATCCCTTCTCCTCCATTCTCCTCTCGGGATCTTGGGCACGCACGCACATGCGCCTGGCATGAGTTTTAAGCCACCGGGTCCAGGACGCGAACCACGGTCAACTACGTGGGAGTCCAGCGACATAGTCATTACGCTAACTGCTGGTTCACCCCAATGCCTTCTTATATTCCCCTTTTTCAGAATCCCCACGTTAGTTAACTGTTGTCCCATTCACTTTCTCATTCTATTTTTCCCCTCAAATGCTTGAAAATAGGTTTTAAGCATAATACCACTTACATCTTACTAAGAGGCATTCTAGAATAGTGACTGATAGTACAGATACCAGAGTCATGCCACTGGTGTTCACACAGTGGAATTGTAATCCTGCCCAAATTTTGTTTTATCTTGCTTTTTTAAAAATCTCTCACTGTCTTAGTTCCTTTGTCTATAAGAAGAGTATAATAATGCTGATTATCTCATAGAGTAAAACAAAATAAGTTAACATAAGACATTTTCCTTAGTCAAAATACATATATAGTTCATAAAACACCTTAATACCATTCCTCTATAATCTGAAACTTCCACTTCCTCCCCAGTCCCATGGGAGTTATTACTAATATAAACAGGAAAAAAAGATGCAAACTCTTTCAATCTATGGGCAAATTTAGTATTTAAAAAAGTGGTAATGTTTTGCTATTTTGTTTAATTACTTTTCAAATAGATTTGAACACTGACTAGGCTCTGTCAAACTTGTGTGAGTTCATTGGTTAGACTAAATACCTTTATTTTAAGACCTGGCTTCTTTTAAAATAAACAAGATGGACTGACTACACCAGTTGGTAGAATAGCCAGGCTTTCACAGCTTGATTTTAGGAATTCTGTGAAAAGAACTTCCTCTACAGTTATCTTTTTACTGCATTATAGCTTAAAATCCAGCTTTAGGGATTTATTCATGCGCTAGTTAAGCTTCTTTGGAAGGAATGACTCAGTTGGGTTACTTTGAAATTTGGTTAAGAGAGGTTTTAATATAGAAACTTGTAGAAATTTGGACAACAGGAAACTGAATAACCCTTCTTACTTTGAAATTTAAGCTATTTGGAATAGTCCTTTACTATTAAGTTTTTCTTATTATTAGAATAGAAATCCCCCCAGGATGGGTAGCATATGTCATCTCTCACATCTTATTGAAGATGAGTTTATTAGAAAGAGAAAGCACCAATTGCCTGGGGAGAAAAGATGCTGAATATGGAGAATTTAAAAATGAAGGCAAATCCTGTCAACTATGTTTTATTGAAATATGCTTGTGTAATATTTCTATAGCAGTGAGAGATTTGTTGTATCTTGTTCTTTGGACATGACCTCTTCCTTAATGTGACTGACTGCCAAGAAAGAGATCAGAAAAGTCTACAAAGAAAAATGTGCACAACAACCCCAACAGTGTGCACTATTTTTATTTGTGAAAATTATTTATCTATCATCATTATTTTTAATTGACACATAATAATTGTCCATATCTGTGTGGTACATTGTCATTTTTTAGTACATGAATACTATGTTTAATGATCCAATCAGGATAATTAGCGTATCTGTCATCTCGAACATCTGTCATTACTTTATGTTGGGAATGTTCAAAATCGTCAGTTTTACCTACTCTAAAATAAAGTAAATTATTGTTAACTATAGTCATCCTTCTGCACTGCAGAAAACTAGAACTAACTGTAATTTTGAATCCATGAAGTGACAACTCTCTATCCCCACCTCCTCCCTACCCTTTCAGCCTCTAGTCATCACTAGCCTGCCTCTAGGTCATTTTTGTTCCCACATATGTTTTAATTTGCTGTGTTGCTAGTAACAAGAATACTGGCTGGTTTATGAAGAACAGAAATGTGTTTAACTCACAAGTTTGGAGATCCAAGTTCACCGTCAAGGAGAGAGATCTGGTGAGGGTCTTCTTGCAGAAGGACTTCACATCGTGAGATGAAACCTGAGCACAGTACGAGTATGTGCCTCTGCCGGTGTGTCTACTGCATTTCTTCTACTTATAAACCTGCCAGACAACCAAGCCAGCCCTATCCTCATGCCTAATCAGTTCCAATTGGCTCCCAAAGGCCTCACCTATCACAATAGGAACCAAACTTTGACATATAAATTTTGAGGTGACATATTCATATTATAGCAACATATGAATGAGAATATATATTTTTCTTAAGAGACAGAGGAAAGTTGTTTTATCATTATTTATTATTGTAATCATTCCATCACTATACATCATTTGGGAGAAAAAGGGAAGTTGATTGAGAGAAAGAGCACCGGGAGGTCTGAAGCTAGAAGTGCTATAGTCACAAGAATGGCAGGTACTTTGATTAGCTGCGAGTAGGGAGGCTATAACTAGAGGATTCTAGTCGAAGTTCACTGCAACCATCACCTTTTTTTCTAATGGGAAATTATCTAAAGGCCCTTCAGGGGCTAATCTAACATTTCCAGCTTTTATCTCTTACAAAAAAAAAAAAATGGGGACAGGATGGGACAAAGGATTATGGGGGATTGTCAGTCTTCTAGAGCTGCTTCATGCTGAGAAAAGACGCATACATCCCCACCCCCATTACCCTGAGTAATATTTTATAACTTTAAATTTTGGCCTAAATAATTCTTTCATGCTCTGGTATGATTTTTATTTTAATGTATTATTTTTTATGCTCTCTAACAGAAGCAGTCATTCATGCTGAAGTAATCAATTGTAAGCATTCTTACTTATTGGCTGGTTATAAGGATTTATTGAGAATGCAACTGGGAAACTGTATTTTTTTAATTAAAACCACAGATTTTTGGGACTAGCAGTTAGCGTAATGGCTATGTCGCTGAAATCCCATGTAGTTGATGAGTCCTGGACCCAGTGACTTAAACTCAAGCCCAGTGCGTGTGCATGCATGCTCAAGATCCCAAGAGGAGAATGGAGGAGAAGGGATTGCCCTGTGACCATCCCCCCTGGGGGGGTAATTTCTTGTTTTCTGTCTCTCTGTCTTTCTTGTGAGGGCACGCACCCTATAGCAAAAACCTCTCCAAAAAAAAAAAAAAAAATACACACAGATTTTCGTTTTAAATATTGCCCTTGCACTAGGTTTTTTTCCTAGTTAAGTATAACATACTGTTGCTTGAGGACACACACACACGATATTAATAAAATATTTGTGTACATAAATGTTTTTAGATACTGTATAATCAGATAAATGTGTAGACTTACAGAAATCAAATTAATAGTAGCTGCATTAGAGAGGCCATTTGGAAATGGAGAGAGGGTAGATCGGAAGTAGGATGATAAGAACAATGAACAGACTTCAGAAACTTATAAGTCTTCTGATCGTTAAAAGATCATGCGTTAATTCTATAATGTAATTTATTATTGTACATTTACAATATTTATAATATCAATTTATCTATAATATCATTTATATTTAATGTTAAAAATTCAAAGTATTGTAAAAATGAATAATTTAAGGAGAAATATAGTCAAATATTTTAGAATTTTGTGCTTAAAACGTAATTCCCATCCAGGTATTTTTTCAATATCGTGATAAAAGTTTGTTCTCAGCATCACAATTAGAAACATGATATTCAACCAAAATGCCTCTGTGACTTAGATTTTTTTTTTCAAGACGACCTTACCTTTCAATCCTCCTGTCTCATTCCACAACTGGGACTACAGGTGCATGCCACCACTTTTTGGCTCTTTTTAAACAGTATCTCACTATGTTGCTCGGGCCAGCTTCAAGATCATGAGACTCCTCCCTCAGTCACCAGAGCGACTGGCATTTCCAGAATATATAAGCACGCTCAGCTTGAGGATAGACCAGGAATTGAACCAAGATCTTCTATGTGGTCCTAGACTATAAAACAGTGTCTAGCAGACCACACTACTGTGGTTAGAATATGAGGATAAGGGTTTTTCTACATTTATATGATATATTTCTAGTGAATAGGTGGTATTTTCTTTTTTTTTGTTTTGGAGAGGTTTTTCTCTATAGGGTACGTGCGCTTGCCAGACAGACAGAGAGAGATAGAGATGAGAGACAGAAAGCAAGAAATCACCCCCCAGGGGGGATGGCCACACCGCAATCCCTTCTCCACTGTTCTCCTCTCGGGATCTTGGGCACGCATGCACACGCGCCCAGTGTGAGTTTTAAGCCACCAGGTCCGGGACGCGAACCGCGGTCGACTACATGGGAGTCCAGCGACATAGCCGTTACACTAACTGCTGGTCCCGTGAATAGGTGGTATTTAAGTAAACCTGAAGATGCAGAAGATATGAATTCTGCAGAATATTTCAGATTAAGTTTTCAGACTCTGCTTTTTATTAAATTATTTTATTGTTATTATTTTTTTATAGCTTTGATTTTTGTCATAGGGTGTGTGCACTCACAAGAGAGAGACAGAGAAAGGGAAAGTGAGAAATCACCCCCCTAGAAGAAGTGAGGGATGGCCATGTCACAATCCGTTCTCCTTCATTCTCCTCCTGATATTTTGATATGCACACATGTATGCCGAGTGTGATTTTCCAGCCACCATGTCTGAGACTCAAGTCGTGGTTGGCCATGTGCAGCTAACTCTTGAGTGCCTTAACCACCATGCCATCAGCTGGACCACTCAGACTGTGTTTAAACTCAGTGGTATACCATTATACTTAGTCTTAAAATAGTTACTAGGTTAAATTATACAATTTTTATACTAGTAATGCTACTTACTTATTTTATGTGAAATATGAAATATTCTATAATTGCATATATGATGAGTACCATTACACAATTTCTGTTTGTTTCTAAAAATCCTTCCATATCCAATCTGATTTTATCCTTTTTTTTGGAGTATAAAATTTAGATCTGCTTCGGCAAAAACAACATATTTAATTAGCTTCACAGAAATCCAACTGCTTCTATAACAGTTGGGAAAACAAACATTTTTATCTCAATCTTTATTTGACTAAAAGTTTATTTTCCATATTCTTTGTTTCTTCAGTCAGAAGGCTTGCTTTGATTTTCTGTATTTCTTAATTATTCAGTTCCATTTTCAAAGTCTTACTGGATTCAGAGTGTGTGTCTTTTTTATTTTAGTGTTAATAAGTTTAAATTTGAAATATGACCATTTGAAATATAGGTTCTCTGACTTATCAGTCATCATTGTCATTTTAAATAAATGTTTCTTTATTACAACTCTATATGAATAATCTTGGAAATATCCTATAATATAATACAAAATGGCCATAAGAGAATATCATTTGAAATCTACACACTGAAGTAAGTAGGTTTAAATGAAAAACTCTCCTTGAGAAATAAGCTCAGGAATGCCCTGTTGCTATTCTCTGAACCCACAATAGACTCTTTTTAAGTATCCCAGAGCTCCAAGTCTCTAGAAGATTCCAGGATGTGGAAAAGGAACTAAAAATCATGTTTTATTTTCATATTTTAATGTTAAATGATAGAAGATACAGCAACAAATTAGTTATATATCAATTATAATACAATTATAAACCCAATTAAATGTTTGAAATTAAAACAAGGATTCTGATTGTCACATTATTTTTAATACCCAGATTAAACTTTTATTTAATACCTAATAGATAACAGGATTTGAGTTTTGCATTGGAGTCTGGTTCTAAATGAGTAAGAAACTGTCCCTGCTCCCATGCAAGAAATAAAAGACCAACTGAAACATCTCAAAAGGAAAATCTAAAACATTCCAGGAGTTTCAACATATTATTAAAATTA
Source organism: Tupaia tana (assembly GCA_026018925.1). Taxonomy (NCBI): domain Eukaryota; kingdom Metazoa; phylum Chordata; class Mammalia; order Scandentia; family Tupaiidae; genus Tupaia; species Tupaia tana. The sequence goes on along the minus strand of JAKSZU010000001.1, from coordinate 195,196,660 downwards.
TTTTTTAAGCTTGATGATTATATGAGAATTTCTTTCATATTATCCTAGAAAATGTTTAAGAAAAAGTGTTCCACTTGCCGGGCACGTGTGAGTGAATGCCCAAGATTCCGAGAGGAGACTGGAGGAGAATGGATTGCGGTGTGGCCATCCCCCCTGGGGGGTGATTTCTCGCTTTCTGTCTCTCTGTCTCTGTCTTTCTGGCAAGCACACGTGCCCTATAGCAAAAACCTCTCCAAAAAAAAAAAAAAAGAATTGTTTGAAAATGCATGTAAAAAATGGAGAAGGGTGGAAGTATGTGAGAATACAATAAATTAAATAAAATTTAAGATGATAGAAGAATTAAATGCTCAGAAAGAACTTTAACAGTTATACCACACAAAGAACTTTAGAAGTTAGAGGGTGGTGCCACAGTAAAGCATGATGTTTTTCAATGCTGACGCACATGGGAATGTTCCAGGATACCATCCAGAGGTCTCCCTGAAAAACCAAGCGTATGTGTGCCCCATTATAGGAGACGGCTGAGGCTAGGGATGGATTGGGGTATCAAGGTCTTGTTGGAGGAGATGTCTTTCTTTCTTTCTTCCTTTTGCTCATGGAAAAAATACATGTCTTTCTCTAGAAAAGAAAAAGAAAAAGCAACCATAAATGGAAAAGCAATAACATAATAAGTGATATTTTGTTTTTACCTTAATGTATCAGGGGAATGGTGAAAATTAATACTATAGAAAAATTAATTACATATGCCCTATATTTTATAGTAATATAAAAATGTAAATTATTATACTAAATGTGTATTTTAAAAAAAATTAGGATATGCACTTAGAAAAATCAAAATTTTTAAAGAAGTCAATTATGGAGCCAGAGAAATGAAAGTACAGTAGGCAATAGAACCAAATGGTATTTATCAGGCAATCTTAAGAGAATTAAAGGGTAAATTGGTGGAGATATTGACAAAGACCTGTAATGAAAAGCTTAAAATATCAATATTTATGCAAGATTAGTGAATAATACACTGCCTAGTTTTCAGAAGATTTAAAGTCATAGTTCTTGAACTTGTATGGAAAAAAAAAAAAAGATCCTCTTTAAAGATAGAATGCCATGTTACTTTGGTACCAGTTTTGACAGAAGTGTTTTGATATGGTTTAGTCATTATCTGTGCCTTCAGCCATCATTAACAAAGCAATTTTTATGTACCAGGGAGTCATAATGCTCGTACTAGCACAACTAGAGTGGTTATCGCAATGAGAACAACCAAGATATTCTCTATCTGTACATTAATATATCAATTTTATATCACTATGTAACAGAACTTTGCGTAGTTACTGTAATATGATATGAGTAGCCATAGATAATTGAGGTAAAACAATCTCTTATTAAAATGTCACAGAACATCATAACCACAGAACTAAACTCTTCAGTTTCTACACAAATTACATCCATTATAATAAGCCCAATTAATTTTTGATAGAAAAGAACAAACTTTTAAACAAGTAGTCTAATAAATACAATAATCAAATATTGTAATTAACAAAAGCATCTGAATCACAATGTTTTCCAATTATTTATTTGGAGTAGAAATTTAGTTACATTTTTTATCTCAAGTTTATCTGCTTCACAGCCTCAATTACAGCTATAATGATGAAAACAGAAGAAGAAAATAGAACTTTTAAGCAGAAATCATTAAGTAATTGAAGAGAAAAATATCATAAAATTTGCCCACTAGCCACATGTTTCTTACACCTTGGCCATAAAAAAGGCAGGGTATGAAAAATGGGCATGACCCTATCTGAATGCCATTTAATCCAAGTGTCAATGGTACATATAATTGTACTACACAGAAGTCAACACTAGACAGAAAAATTATATGTTAATAAGGACTTCAAAGTTGAGAAGGCGACAGAACGAGAAGTCTTGTGTTTTTCTATTTTAAAATTTTAATGGATGGATGTGGGGGCCAGCAGATAGGGTAGCAGTCACTGGACTCCTCCTTTGGCTGACTGCAGTTTGAGTCCTGGGCCCAGTGACTTGAAAATCACACTGGGTGTGTGTGTGTATGTGTGTGTGTGTGTGTGTGCCCAACATCCCAGGAAGAGAATGGAGGAGAAGGGATTGCAGCATGGCCATTTCTTGGGGGCTGATTTCTTACTTTCCCTCTCACTGTCTCTGTCTCTGTCTATGTCTCTCTCTCTCTCTCTCCAGTAAGCACATGCACCCTACAGCAAAAAAACTCTCAAAGAATAAACAAACAAAGCAAAAATGTAATGGATGGGCGTGGATGCTACTAGAGCCTGTAATGGGGAGAGCAAATGCTAGAGAGCAGGTTGTGGAGGGTGGGTATGAGGTGCAAGAGGATTAAACATTTGACAGAAAACATGTAAAGTCCCCTGTGGAAAAGAAATATATAGTATACATCATGATGGGGACTTTATGTAAAATGTGAAATTAATCTGAAAATAAAAATTAAAAAACTTAATTTTACAGGTTTACATTCAAGTGAATAATTTAGACATGTTGCACTTAGAATTTCTGTACAACAGATTCCTTTAAAAATTGTTTCAGTAACAGCAGTTGGCATAATGACTATGTCACTGGACTCCCATGTAGTTGACCGTGGTTCGAGTCCTGGATCCGGTGGCTTAAACTCACGGTAGGCACACGTGTGTGTGCCCAAGATCCCAAGAGGAGAATGGAGGAGAAGGTATTGCGGCATGGCCACCTCCCCTGGGGGTGATTTCTCGCTTGTCTCTCTGTCTCTCTATGTTTTTCTGGTGAGCACATATGCCCTATATCAAAACCTCTCAAAAAAAAACCACAAAAATTGTTTCTACTGTCTTCACTGCCAAATGACAAGTGTTGATCAGCACAACCAAGGGTGTAATTGGGCATCACAAAAGGCAGGCAAAGCTTCAACTGGGGGAGGCTTTAATGCACCAACTAAAATATATTTACTTATGTGTTCAAATATTTATTGATCAATCATTCTATCACAGGTACCATTGGGAAAATGTATTAGTCCTTACACGTGGAAGTCACCTGCCAAATTAAGTAGTTCCTTTGACTGTCTTTCCCAGGCTTGTTTAAATTTTTAGAAATTCCAAACTATGGGACCAGAAGGTGGCATGGTGGATAAGATGGCTGCATCTCACATAGCCGATGACATGGTTTGTGTCCCAGACCTGGTGGTTTGGAAACCACACCGGGCCTATGGGTATTCATGCAGAAAATCCTGAAAGAAGAATGAAGACGGGATTATGGCGTGGTGATCCCCCTTGGGGGGTGCTTTCTCATTTTTCTGCTCTCCCTGACCAGTGTACATACCCTATGGCAAAATTTTTTTAAAAGTTAAAAAAAAATAAATAAATTCCAAACTAGTAGAGTAGGTTTGCGACCCTTCGGTCGGAAGCCCAGTCTAGCACTTTAGCTCCCACTGTGAGTATTTGTGCGTGGCCTGTGTTCCTGAAAGGGGGGCAACATTTTTACTGGCAAAACAGATAGAAATACAGGAGAACAAGTCAGATTACCAGACTCTACTTCTCTCTTTTTTTTTTTTTTTGTAACTCTATGGATATGAAATATTCTATTTGCCACACTTTGATGCTCACCTTTGTTATGTAGTCTATTACATGCTTTTCTCTTCTAAATGAATATGTAAAACAATGACCCAGTAGTTGAATATCAAATTCAAATAACTTTTTTTTTGGAGAGGTTTTCGCTATAGGGCGCGTGCGCTCGCCAGACAGACAGAGAGAGACATAGAGACAGAAAGTGAGAAATCACCCCCCAGGGGAGATGGTCACACCACAATCCCTTCTCCTCCATTCTCCTCTCGGGATCTTGGGCATGCATGCACACGCGCCCAGTGTGAGTTTTAAGCCACCGGGTCCGGGACGCAAACCACGGTCGACTACGTGGGAGTTCAGCGACATAGCCATCACGCTAACTGCTGGTTCCCAAATTCAAATAACTTTTACAAAAACTACATACCTCCAATGAGCAGACAGGCAGTGAGGATTTTTGGAATAAAATACTGGAATACACTAACCAGTTTATGAGCATGGAATGTGTGTATTAGTGTAGATTTTGAGGTCAAAACCTCTTCAGTCGGCACTATTTAATAGTGAATAGTACTGGAGCCAAGAATCCAAGATGAAGAGGTGCCCAGATGTTTTATGTTATTTGTATGTAAAAGAAATAGTGAAGCATGTAGTGCTGAGTTTGCCAAAGCAGCATGCATGGTGAATTTAAAGATCTGAAGAAGTCACAGTTCATGAACCACTGATAATGTCAAAATTAGTGACCAAAAGATATGTTTTAAAAAGGAGCTTTGTTTCATGTTATTTATATATTAATACTGTATATCTATGTATTTGTGTGCAGAGGTATGCATGTGTGTATCTCTCTCCTTAGGAGTCTCAGCAGAATTAAGATATTTTTATAATTGGAAATAAACTCCAATACCTTATCACATCAGGAGACTTTTCAAAATATAGTTCCTCCTACTTCTCTGATTTCATCTATAGTTAAATTTCTCTTCTTTCTTATTTTTGTTTTTTCAGTTATACTGAACAAAGGACTTGTTTCTATTCCTCATCTCGATAAGGACATTTTATTTCCACCAGCACAACCAAGGATCCAGATCCGTTGTCTGGAACACTCTTTCCCAGATCTTTCCATGACTCCACACTTCTCACTAATCAGCTCTCAGGTCACATGCCATCTCCTCAAAGAAGCCTGACCCAAATGCTGTGATGGTCACTCTCCCTTGCCTCCATCCTTCTCCAATTACCCTCTTACGTCTTTCACAGAGCCCATCACTCTCCAAATGATCTCATTATGCAGCTGCTTACATATTTACACTTCTTTTCCAAGGAAACAAGGAGCTTGTTTTTGTTGTTGTTTCCAGATATATCTACAATAAACATCACAGTGCCTGGCACACAGTAGATGTTGAAAACTAACTGTCGAATAAATGAATCATTGTGGTGAATAAATAACTATGTTTGCTTTCTTGTATACGTGCACTATCACAAGGCACACTATTAATCTGAACTTTGTAGATTTGTTTTCTATAAAGTTTTTTATGCAGTCTGGGATCTCCTAATTATGATTCATACTTAGGAAATCAATGAGCTTATGCCTTGGATGTGAAATGAATGCCTACCACATCCAAAGTTTGGATCCTAAGTTCCCATGGTAATATAAATTGAATTTTTTTTCTTAACCTGACAGAGGGCTAATTGACCTGCAACCTAAAAATATATATAGGAATGAGAATAAATCTTTATCTAATACTAACTCAATTGAATAATCTTTCCAAAGATTTTATAAATGAAACTTATTTGATACGATGTCTGTCCTTTCCAAACAAATGCAGAGAGAAAAATGCAGGATAAGCTGGATGCCTTACTTCATCCTTGGGAAGAGCCCCTACCATCTCTTCTTTGAAAGTTTTTATGATCTTTAATTTCCAATTACATCATGGAAAAATCTTAGCTTTTATATATATTATGGTACTTGGGTTCTGTCCCTATGTCCACTGAAGTCAGTTAGGAAATCATATATATTGTTTCTATTTTTTTTGGGGGGGAGGTTTTTGCTATAGGGTGCATGCACTCACCAGAAAGAAAGAGAGAGATAGAGAGACAGAAAGTAAGAAATCACCCCCCCAGGGGGGATGGCCACGCCACAATCCCTTCTCCTCCATTTTCCTTTCAGTATCTTGGGCACACACGCACACGCACCCGGTGTGAGTTTAAGCCACCTGGTCCAGGACTCGAACTGCGGTCGACTACATGAAAGTCCACCGACATAGCCATTATGCTAACTGCTGGTCCCTATATTGTTTCTATTATCATACTTCCTCACACACACGTATCAGGATAAGCATCACCTGGCTCTTTCCAAAGATCAAGGATTATTGATTGAAAAATTCAATATGAATCAGATCTTAATCCTGGTGCATCTGTATGTCTCCATTCACAATGCTTCCCCAACTCAGTAAAGACATGTTTTATATGTAAATGGGGTCAGAAGATTTCTAAACATTAACTCAATAAATACGCTTTATCCCCATTGAGAGCACTGAAAGGAAGAACGTGCCATTATCATTGCTCAATGTCATAGCTATTACAGGTAAAGCTATCACCTAGAGAAGGTAGGATCTCTATCACTGCAGCATGGTGCTCTTCCCACTGTAGGAAATGCTCTTCATTGAAGAATGGCCAGTGCTAACTCATGAGTAATTAGAGACTGAGGTAAAAATTCACTGATATAATGTGTCTTTTACATTCCTATTCATGAACAGTCACATGCTATTGTCACTTTTGCTGCTACATGTGGCCGTGTGACCAATGAAATATTACAAATATCACTTTGAAAGTGAAGAATTAGCTTGCCACACAGTCAAGTTTCATAGTTCCATTCTATGTTGACAAAAGATGTCACATATTCCAAATAATGCTTCCATGGAATAATGGAACCTCCAACAACCTAGATATCTGTATGGGGAAGTCTTCTAAAAGTTCATAGAAAATGTATACTATACCCTATCCCCCCAAAAAACATATGAATTTCAAGCTTTATTGCACCACAATAAAGTCATACTTTAATTCAATTGCCTATTATTTTAAAAAAGATTTGTATAGCTCATGGAAACCTCTTACAGAAGGTTTGCCTGTAGAAGCCGTTGAGTGAGCATCACATGTTGGTACTAATGCACTAAGAGTTTGGGTTTATTTGTGAAGTATATATCCTAGCCAATCCTAACTAATCCTAGTCTATTATGATTATAATATGCAACTTAAATCTCCCTAACAGTTTTATAATTATTACCCATTCATTAAACAAACATAAAATTTAAAAATTTTTATTAATAGTTGATTATTAGATCTTACAAATCTGCAAACATAGTACAGATATTCTCTACATAATCCCCCCAGATTTACCTCATACTCAAATGTGACAAGATCACAGTACAACTATCCAAAATAGGACATTAACATTAACACAATATTAGTAGTTTACTAGAATCCTTTCACTCTTTCAGAATTCTAGTCAGGATCCTGCATTGCATTTATTTCTCCTTAGTCTCCGGTAGGGTGGACAGTTTCACTGTCTTTCCTTTTATCAACACTTAGACTCTTTGAAAAATATGTTTCAGTCATTGAATAGAATTTCTTCAATATGGGTTTGTCTGGGGTTTGCTCATGATTGGACTGAGGTTATGGACTTTTGGCAAGAATATCACAAAGACAAAATTGTGTCCTTCTTAATGTATGATGTTACAAAATTGTGACTCTAAGTTGTCTTACAGCAAGTGATGTTTTGACATTACTCTTTTGGTTAAGTTGGTTGCTGCCAGATTTCTCCACTGTGAAGTAGCTATTTTCCCCCCTGCAGTTAATAATTCTTTTGGAAAAGAAACTTTTTATATCGTGTTAATCTTCTTCTTTGTAAACTCTTACCCACTAATTTTAACATTCATCAGTGGATCTGGTTGCAGCAATTATTATAGTGATGCTTGCCTAATGATAATGTTTTTCTATTTTGACAATACATGTATAGATCAAAATTCTACTGCTTGAAAGTAGAATTCCTATCCATTTACTCATTTTATCCTTACTTCGAGACACCACAATATATTCCACAATCATCTGGTATTTTCAATGCTCTCAAAATCAATCACTAGAATCAAACATTTGCCCAGAGAGCTTGGTTCCTTTTACAGAAGAATGATGTTTGTAAATTAAGATCTGAGCACTGAGTGTACTCATTATTACTGAGGTCTCGTTGCTTCTAATTCCTCTCAACAAATAGAGATACAGAATATGTGCATTTATCATAGTTCACACATATAATCTATATTTCTCTTTACTTCTCTCTTTCAATCTTTTTAACATATAATTAAAAACTTAGATTTACAAATACTCCAAATTCCAGGAAGGTCTGAACTATTGATATACATCCACATGATTAAGTTAGGTCAGTATTGATATTTAAAACTATGTATGTCCTAAATTAGAATCTATTCACTTATAAATTTTTTATCCAAAAATTAGCTTTTATTTTCCAACAGATAAAATAAAAATAAATAAAGCTCAATCTCTGCCTTCAATGTTTTTGCAATTCAACAAGAGAGAAGCAGATTTTTGGTTAAATATAGAGCTAACAAAGCCAAATACGCAGGAGTGGAGAGCTATGCAGGTGAGTAACCTCCTGATAGTAATTACACAGATCAAGAAACCCCATCATAGCAAACAGCTGGAAATAGAGAAAAAGGTGATAATAATAATGATATTTAAAGAGTGCTTAATAGATGCTGAGCACTGTGCTAAATGTTGTGCGCATACTAACTCATTTAATGCTCATAATCAATCTATTAGTTAGATAGATACTATTGCTAACTCCTTTTTACAGATAGGGAAGCTAAGACAGAGAAATTAAGTTAATAAAAGCCCGTTATCAATTGGCAGGCTGGAAATTTGAACTAGGAAGTCTAATACAGGGTTTCAACTGTAGAGTACAATGGTTTAAAAAAAAAGGAGTGAGCATTGGACTGATGTGTCTCGGGAAAGAGAGAAGAACTATGTAGGATGGTACTTTTCTCTTCTTCACTATCATGTACCTTTATTAGGAAACGACAAGGACTTCTTAAGTCTGTGGGCAAATGTAAGTGGATTATTTTAATGTCCAGGAGTTGTTCCTCTATATGCCATTAATTGAGATCTGGATTGAGATGCTTACTAAATCTGTTAGAGTTTGTTAACTATTCATGTCAATCATATATTTAAATGCCACATCTCTAAGTGCTGCATATGAGCTAAAATAAAATAAAATCTTTACCTAGGTTGGTCCTTTGATTCTAAGGAAGAAGTGTGTCTGGTTGACATTTCATCTTATTGACTCATTAATTACACTGAGTTTTAATGCACTGAAACTTTAAAATGTAACATATATCATCAAAAGTTGCACATTAAAATAGGAACTCTAAATTATTTATTAAAACTACCATGTACTATACTTTTTTTGACACAATAAAATGCAAAAAATGAACTAAATACCATGTTATTATTCAGTTAATCTTAATAAATGATTATGGTATTAGAACATGTTTTAAAATGATGTTATCTTAAGAGCTCCTAATTTAAAGAGAAAATAATTATAAAATCATATTGATATTTTGAAAATATTTATAAATCTTGCTTTAAGGTATATGTGTATAATATTTATTTATGGTGATTAAATAAGTCTGTATTTATATACATTTAAAAGTATTACACAAAAGCTGATAAGTTATCTTATTTCCTCAATTTGTTTTATTGCTTGAGGGCACATGTGCTCTCTAGAGAGAGAACAAGAGAAAGAAAGCATCCCACCCCCAATGGGACATGACCATGTACAATCCTTTTTCCTTTGTTTCTCCATCCACCAGGATTCTGGTCATGCACAGTCTCATGCCCGGCATGTTTTTCAAACCAGTCATGTGGGATCTGGCTCACATTGCACAGGACTTAGTCACTATGGTGTGGGGTTAGCCTCTTAACTTTCATATTTTAAAATGAGTGTTTATATCTTTAATATGAGAGGGGGAAATTTTATTGGATTATCCTTTTATCCTTTTTTTTTTAGTTTATTTTTTATGAGAGAGAGACAGAGACAGAGAGACAGACAAATACTTTTCAGCAGGGTCTCTCCTGAGTCTTTGCCAGCTAGCCAGTCCACAGTATGTATAATGCAATGTGGGAACTGAACTCTAATCTCCCATATGGCTTCCTGCACTGCAAAGCATTGTGCTACTGCTGCACTGCCATGACTGGGTCATATTTTTTTTTTCTTTTAAATTTTTAAATTTTATTTATGGGACCAGTAGATGATGTAATGGTTATGTCACTGGATTCCCATGTAGCTAACTATGGTTTGACTCTTAGGTCTGATGGCTTAAAACTCATGCCAGGCACATATGCATATGTGCCCAAAATCCTAAGAAGAGAGAAGAGATTGCAGTGTGGCCATCCCCCCTGAGGAGTGATTTCTTGCCCTCTATCTGTCTGTCTCTCTCTATCTCTCCAGCAAGCACACGTGCCTTATAGCAAAAATCTCTCTCTCTAAAAAAAATGTATTTCTTCCATGAGAGAGAGGCAGAGCAGAGAAGAGAGAATGAGAGAGAGACAAGCACCCCAACAGGGTTCTCATGTCACAATCCACCCCTGCCTCAGCCAACCCAAATCAAGGTCATGGACATCACGTACACACCCCGTGTGCAGAGGATAGTCCAGATCATGATCCTGGGATTGTCCCCTCTGTGTCCATTTGTGTTATTGTTGTGCCACCTTTTGGCCCCATATTGCATTATCTTTATAGGAGAATGTAGTAAATGGGATTACACAAAACAATTTTTAGGCAAAAATAAATAAAAAGCAAAGAGAGTACACTTCATTGCCTCTCATGATGCCTGATAGTGATACCATATTCTCAAATGTAATTCTGGATGAAATATTGCACATATGTAGATCCACTTGAGAATTATTTATCTTTTCTTTAACATTTATAACTGAAGCACATCATTTTCTTGAATTGTCTAATTGTCTTCTTTTTCAAATTGTGTAATTGTCTTCTACCACAAGTCACTGATTAGAACATAAATCTAAACCGTATCTTTGATGTGATTTACTTATACTCATAATGCAATGCAACCCTTTTTTCTAAATAAAAAATACCTAGTTTAGAAATACAAAATTATAATTTTAAATTATAGTTAAGATGATGTTTATCTAAAACATTCATTTTCTATTGCTTTTTCTTTTTTTTTTTTTTTGGAAAGGTTTTTCCTATAGGGCGCGTGCGCTCGCCAGACAGACAGAGAGACACAGAGAGACAGAAAGTGAGAAATCACCCCCCAGGGGGGATGGCCACACCGCAATCCCTTCTCCTCCATTTTCCTCTTGGGATCTTTGGCACGCACGCACACGCGCCCGGCGTGAGTTCAGCCACCAGGTCCAGGACTCGAACAGCGGTCGACTACGTGGGAGTCCAGTGACATAGCCATTACGCTAACTGCTGGTCCCCTCTATTGCTTTAATATTGATTTATCTGCAATTCTTAGAATAAATTAAAGTGGCAACATGAGCAATACTAAATAAAGTTAATTCCTTGAACAGACTATAGATTTCATAATAAAAATAAACAGTGCTATGTAAAAATACTATTTTTTAATATCATACTGCAAAAGAGACTCGATGAAAGCAAGATATCCTGACTATCTAAATTCTAGGTAGGGCCCAGTCTGGTGGCTCTGTCAGTAGTAAACAGAACTGCAGGGCTAGAAACCACATGGCTGGTTGAGGGTTCACATCTCAGGTCAACTTGAAAACATGCTGGGTACTTGCACTCATGCCCAAGACCCTGTGCAGTTGTGGACTGGGGAAAGGGGATCCTGATGTGAAGAAAACCCTGTAGAGAGTGCATCTCTCTCTCTCTCTCTCTCTCTCTCTCTCTCTCTCTATCTCTCTTTCTCTCATGTACATGCACTCTCTATCATAAATAAAATAAATACACTTTTAAAATAAGTCAGTAAATTCCAGTTAGGACAAACAGCAGGTACTTACTACACTTACTTAGGTGTGAACAAAACAACAGAAGAACAAGTCGGGATCCAAAATCTTCACATTAGTATAGCAATAAAAAATTATACAGATAACAAGTTCTATACCAGTGTAGTCTTCCAAAATACATAAAAATATTTTAATTATTTTAAATCATTTTATTTCAATAAGAAACAGATTTATAAAAGAGAGCATTATAAGTTTTCCCCCATTTGATATCCGTCTTTGCAGTGAAAATATCAATGAGCATAAAATTATTGTGAATTCTACCTCAAGGCATCAATTAATGTATATACCAGAACTTCGCACTGAACTATTAAAATGGACCTGTGGAAGGGACCAGCAATTGGCGTAAAGGCTGTATCGCTGGACCCCCATGTAGTCGACCACGGTTCGAGTCCCAGACCTGGTGGCTTAAACTCATGCCGGGCACGTGTGCATGCATGCCCAAGATCCCAAGAGGAGAGTGGAGGAGAAGGGATTGCAGTGTGGCCATCCCCCCTGGGGGGGTAATTTCTCACTTTCTTTATCTCTGTCTCTCTCTGTCTTTCTGGCGAGCGCACGCGCCCTATAGCAAAAACAAAAGAAAACAAGACCAAAAAAACCCTCTCAAAAAAAAAAAAAAAAAAAAAAAAAAAAAAAAAAAAAAAAACTGACCTGTGCAAAATATCCAAATGTAGCTTCAAATATGATTATTTGGTAATAGCTAATAATCAATCCAATTTTTCAACAGGAATTTCTTAATGTATATTATTTTTGTCCACTATCTACATTATATAAGACTATGACTCATACTCAACATTTAAGCTACTTAAGTTTCCTACCTACGATATAGAAATATAAGGATCTCCTCAGTATTGAATTTTAATTTAAACATTCACAGTTTAAATATTAAAGGCCTTATAGTAATTCCTTTAGAGATGATGAATTTAGGTAAATTTCAGCCCTCAGCAAAGAAATCATTCAATATCCCAGTGAGACCAATGCTAATAATATTCTAGCAAACTTAGAGTTCTAGAAGATAGAACTATACACACCAATATTATGTGAGCAGTGTGCAACTAACAGTGAGACAACGATGTCCATACTGTCTAGATTCTCTGTGCTAGTGCTATTGAAAAAAAAAGAATTCGTTTCATAGATGCAAAAAGGATGCTGTTATATTTTATCACTCTTCTTTCGTTGATGATTTTACTAATTCTTCTCAATGGGATTACTTTGGTATTTTTACTTGGCTTGATACTTTTTCTACTTACTCCAGGACTAACGTTTCAATCCTGATCAAATTATTGGTCTTTTCAAAGTATACCCTTTCTCCCCCTCAACCTATCATTCACTCATCACTAGTAAATTTCAAGTACTTGTACATTGAAAGGCAGCACTTTACAGCTAAAAATATTTTTTATTTACAAGGTATGAACAAATACTGTATAAATATTAGGTTGTCAGGAAAGTCATGATGCATTTTTGCATTGAAAAACAGAAAAAAAAATATGTCATGGCTTTCCCAACAACCTAATAAATAAGTAAATATGAGATTATGGTCTATATTTGGTTGAAAATCTAATTGTCTAGATAGACTGGATTTCATTTCAAATGGATTAGACAGATGAAATAAATAACCTGAACGCTACGTTACAGTTGAGGATATATCTAAGCAAGCATCCATGCAAAGGGTATAATTCATTCAAAGGTACAACTAGGAGGTTATAATCATGCAATAGGAAAAACAAACAAACAAACATTCAGTAGATCTGAGTATGATAGTATGTTGGTGTTGGGTAAGAAGAGCATGTGAAGGTTGGGAGGTACCAATTATGTGAGTCTTGACTGGAGGACAGCCTTTGTACTGGTTTCATTAGTAGTTGTAGTAGTAGTACTGTGTGTGACACTTCTTGACTTATGTTTTATTAACTGTGAATCCATTGTGCTAAGAATTGATCAGAAAGAGGTGATCAAGAATGGAATTAGAAAATGAGTTAGGAGACTCTTGCTTTATTTTCTGCAAGAAATAAAAGCGGTTTTGACTGAATTACCAATGGTAGAGAAGAGAGACACATATGGAATGAGGTTAGAAGAAGAAAATGAGAATAATGCCCACATTTTCAGTTAAATGAGATCATATAATTATTCTCTGTTGGAAAGGCATGTATTTGGGAGAAGGACATAAGTAAGAAATCAGGAGTTCTCTTTAGAACATGCTAAATATAAGGTAAATATCAGACATTAAAGTGATGTACTCTACTTTATAGCTGGCTTTAGGAATTTAGAATTCTAGGGAAAAATTAAAGCCAAAGATAAAGATCTGGGAGTCGCTGACACACAAACCTGCTTCAAAATTATAAAAGAGTGTCTATTGTTGGTCAACTAGGTACTTTCAAGAAAACAAATTATTGAAATATACTCCATACAATGTTCTTTATCATAATTTGGAAACAGCTCTAAACATAGAAGATAAGACATTATTTCATAAAGCCCTTACATATTGTTCCTCTTAATCTTGTTTTTTGTTTCTTTTATTTGCATTTCATCACTGTACATCTTTGCAGCATACAAGAGGAACCTTTCCAGCATCAATATACTGCTTATTAGTCTAGTCAAAGGTAATACACATCATCCTTAATACATAATTTTGCATTTTCATGTCTGTTAAATGTTTTTCTTTATTCTCTGTTTCCCTCTCTCCATGCCCCCCTACTGCCCACCCTCCTCCTCATTCTCTTAACTTATTTTTCTCTCTCTTTCCCTCTCCCTTCCCATCCCTCTTATTATCCATTGGAGTTGCATCACTATGCCAACTACTGTTAATATCTTTAGCTCTGAAGTAAATTGATCATTCCACGAGTGCATCTTGTTCTTTGTCAACACTAGCTTGACCACTGTACTTCTGTAATCAGTTTGATATCTGGCAATATAAGTCCTCCAGTTTTTTTGTCATCTTCAAAACTATTTTTGTTATTTTGTTCCATTGCAGTTTTATATCAATTTTAGAATTAGCTTGTCAAATTCTACACATCATGGTGCAGGGTTTGCACAGCTTTTGTTACATTAATTCCTAGATACTTGATATATTTCTAGCTGAAGTGACATAGTTTATCAATATATACATTTATATATTATATATATACAATATATATTAACATTATATATTATCAATATATACATTTAAGATATTATGTATGTTTAAGCTATCATGTCAGTTGCTAAATCTACTTCTAAAGATGTTAAAAGAAAACCTATTAAAACAAACAAACAAAAATGAACAAAATGTAAACGCTGAAGCATGGAGCAAGATATTTAATCAGTCATGTCATTTTTTACTCTCCTTTCTTACAATGAGAAGAACCCATTCTTGGGCTTAAGTTTGGTTCCCAAACCTGGATATTAATTTATTTCAACTAAAATGTTTTGAGAAAATATGGTCTCATTAGAGACAATCTAGAAAAATCCAAGAAATTGGGTAAAAGTCTTATAACTCATCAAAGACAGTTAACATACAACTGTATTTCTTTCCAGTGTTAGTTTTTCCACTTCTCTTATTTTCATGCTGGTGTATTCTTGCAAATTTCTATCACTGTAAAAGAAATATTTTTCAATTTAATAAATGATTATTCCAATTTCCCTGTTACACTTACCGTAAATACTTGAAAATATATCTGAGAACTTAGTATAGACTGACTCACACACTAACAAAAGTGTAAATGTCCTCCATTTTTATAGACTTGTATGATTATCTAATCTCATACTTTTAATATATATATATATATAAATATTTACATATATATATGACACTTTATTCAAACTAGCCTAATAAACTCTCCTTATTTCTAGATATTTATTTCATTACTCATGATTATATGAAGACGTTTATTTTCCTGTTAATCGTTATGACATGTTACCAAGAGAATAGAATAGATACACATTTAACTTTTTGAATGTCAGCAAGTGTCAAGTCAGAAAGCAAATAATGTTTCAAAGCTAGACATATAAGAAATTAGGGGGTTAATTGGACACAGTGTCCTCTGGGGAAAAGAAAGGTTAGGCAATGCCAGTTCAGTATTTTGCCCACGTTCCAACCACCCTGCCACTGGCTGATGGCCTTGATGCCTGTCATCTGGTTTTGATCTCTCCCCCATTAGTGTACAGAGCCGATGAAAATTAGGCAACGTTCCATCTGGAATTTGTCGGGTCACTTTATTCTAGGTGGAGATAGAACGGTAAAGACTTGGCAATAATATTGACACAATATGAGAAGTTTTACGTCTTTGATTGGATTTCAGCCATCACAGCAACAACCTCCACCACTGTGTTATAAATTTTGGAAGCAGCTATCTAACAGAAGGCTAACTGAGATTATGAAGAGACAACTGTTTGGCTCATTATAAAGTCAGATGTGTTCTTTGGCATTTGAGTGGACAGTAGAGACTTTGACATTAACACATGGCTCATTAGGAATGAATTTGAGCTTGGCCTTTCGCTGCACTTAAAACAAAATACCTAATACAGAGGAGCAACTCCTTGAAAATGCCGATACAATCTCTTAAACATACATAACTGTAATTTAAAATGAAGGCAGCATACCTCTAGGCATTTGCCATTAAGAGCATAGTGCGTGGCTTAAAATTGTGAAGAAAACAATGAAACAGCACAGGAGCATGTTCCTTTTATCTTTCTTGTTCCTAGTGACAAATACACTGACTTTTCCTGTTCCTTCTAACTATTTGTCATGTTTTAGAGCAAGCAGTCTTGTACTATCACAATAGGGTCATGTTTACAGCATTCCATAGTAGTTAATGGTCAGTTATTTTTTTTTTATGATAAATTTGTTTTTACAACTCAGCTGATTCGAGTTGCATCAGCTAAAACTTGAAACATAAAGTCATTTACTGCCTACAAAGCAAAATATTTATTGGATGCTCAGGCAGCTTAGCCATGTGTATGGAAATCAGTGTGTTCACTGACCATTGGCACACATTGTTTAGCTAACTTACAGCATTGATCAACTTTGCATTTTTTTCTAATCTGCATCATTTTTATTGCTATGACTACTTTCAACTTTCTGCCGTAAAATCAAACTGTTTCACCCTAAAAATCACTTAAAAATCATTTTGGTTTAGTTTTGAACAAGGCTATGTTATAATCTATTTTGCTTCTCCGAGAATTTAAAATTATAAAGAAATAAGTGCTGCTTTCATAATTTATGCACATCAAAAACATGCACCAAGCCAACTGAGAGAAGTGTGTCTGCCAGTCCTGTCAGTTATGATGAAAATTACAAATTCCTTACACTTTGAGCTATGTTTGTAGAAGCAAATATGATGCTCAAGGAAAGAGCACATCTATCAAATATTTCATGGACAACATGACATGACTAAAAGCTTTAGAATTTGAGTAATGCTGAAATGCACAAAATGGGTTATATAGTTTTAAACGTTGAAGATTTTAAATGATAAAAAAAGGTACAACCAGCAGTCTCTAAAACAAACAAACAAACAAACAATATAGCAGCTAAAATGAATCTCTCTAAGAGCCAGCAGGTGTCATGGTGGTTAAGGGTCTCGACTCCCACATTGCCGACTACAGTTTGAGTCTTGGACCTGGTGGCTTGCTTTCTCGCTTTCTCTCTCTCTCTGTCTCTCTTTTTCTCTGGTGAGTGCTTGTGCCCTATAGAAAATTAAATAATAATAATAACAACATACCAAATTAAATAAATAATTCTTTAAAAAAATAATAATCTCTCTGAACAAAGTTTAGTTTGAAACTGAACCAGCAACTGTAACTCTTGCTTTACTGCTTATCACTGGTAGGACCTCCAGGAAGGCATATTACACAGAGCAAGTGACGGAACACTCCATTAGGGTTAGGTAGAATTAAGAATGTGACAGAATTTTGCTAAAGGGTGTCTCTGTATTGTGTTTAATTGAAATATAGTCTAACCAGAATAATTCTATATCCTGCTTTATTCTCTTACACCTTCACATTTCTTCAAACACAGAAGGCAGTTACATAGGTATGATTCAATCACTAACATGTTTTTAAAGTCATTTTATCTTTTTAAAAATCCACCAGAGGGTGCATGCACTCTGCAGAGAGAGTCATCTGAGAGAGAGAAAGTGACCAAGTCCCCACTGTGGAGCATGGTCACGTTGCAATCCCTTCTTCTCCATCTCTCTTGCCTTTCAGGATCTGAGCATGCATGCGCATACACCCAATGTGCTTTTCAAGTCACTAGGTCTAGGACCTGAATAGCACAGTTAGCCATGGGGACCCAGCTCGTGTAAGCACAGACCATCTGCTGGCCCAAATTTGATTTATCTTTACAAATTTTTTTAAAGCGTGTGGTCAATCCTGCATGAATATGATTCTAGATTAAGAAATAAAAATATTTAAAGGTGGTGGAACTGCCTAATATTAGGTCAAGTGTGTTCTAGATATAGCCAGAGACAATTTTCTTAGGCTAAAAATCATTTATAAAAATATGCAAAAATGGAGAAAAAAAGTCAGAGTTGCCTTTCCAAATTTCAAACTTGTGAAGAAACAAATAGAAAACCTGTAACACTGTTCAGAAATGATAAATATAGGAGGTTTAGGAGGATGGCATGCATTTAGAAGAACCAGCTTTGAAAATAAAATCTTGAAAGGAATCTTGAAATTGAGAGAGCTTAAATTCCCAGTAGAAAGTGTATTACATGAATGTATGAATTTAGTTCCACAAGTTAAGACCGTATACCTTAATTAAATAGGCAAAAACTTTAATTTCCCCGTATTTGTTATTGTAAAGCATCATTATCACCCACGAGTTCAGAGAAGTCTGAGTTTTTCATGCTACAGTTTCAAATGCCCTGACCTCAGACATATGCTGAGATATAAAACCATTTGGAATTCTCTGAAGGATTAGTCATTTTGTAATATTCTGGGTCTTTCTGACCAACTTGGATCATTCTTTGTAGAATAAATATGTCATTTATTAACAAAAGAAACATTTCAAATTTACCCTATTTTGCACTGATGGCTATTTCTATTTTGCTTGTTGTATATAAAGGTGCAGAGAGGGTTCACAGATTGAAAATATACCTGGTCCAGTTATTTTAAATAGATCCATTTAGATTTGGAGGACACAGAGGAATTCCAGAAGACTGAGTATATGAACAAGAGCAAGAGAGAGACACCGGAGAAAGACAACCATGGTACAAATGGGTTTATAACTGTAGCCTGCAAATTGGGTAAAGATTTTTATATTACCATAGACTTGCCTAAGAATATTTGTTTTGAAAAATTCAATATTATCCTGCTACTTGGCAAATGTTCATTAATTCATTTATTTCCCAGCATTGAGGCAAGAAAAAGACAATGCAATATGTATGATTTATAATAATTTGGGTGCTAAAAATATGGATTTGAGGAATGACCATTAAGCTTCATTTCTGTCAAATACAGCAAATAATTATATTTAAGGGGAAAGGTCTACTCATGATTACAGAGTTCTTATCCCCCTTCACCATGTCTGCACACATGCACCTGTGCACGCACACATATGCAATTTTATTACATTTATATTTCCACAATTATCATTCACTTAAAAATGACAAGATCACTGTGTATTTTCATATTTAAATAATGCATATGTAACCTATGTTGTACTAAGAAAAGCAGAATCCTCACGTAAAGCATGTGTTTCATGTTTCTCAAAGAGAATGTGCACATTTTCTTCCCTGGAGCCCTTGAACTCGCTAATGCAATAACTGCACTCACATGTCTAGAGTGCCTGGGAGACAGTCCCACACTCCCTTCTTGGTCTTCTTCAATCCCTCAAATGCACATAAACACATCTACTAAAACGTTTTGGGGACAAATATTGCTTCTCCCATAATTCCCCACAGCATAGGAAGAAAGCCATGTGACTTTAAAAATGATCTGGGGGAAACCAGCAGGTGGCATGGTGGTTAAGGTACTGGACAATCCCACACAGCAGACCATGGTTTGAATCCTGGACCTGGTAGCTTGCTTTCTCATTTTCCCTCTCTTTATCTCTCTCTCTCTGTGCCTCTCTCTGGTCAAATTAAAATAAATGAATGATTAAATAAAATTGAATAAATAATTATTGAAAAAATTATCTAGGAATATATATACATGTGAATCTTGGAAATTAATACAGTTTTTCAAAATCATTATTATTGGGAATCAGTTTATTGTAAACAAGTTTGCCACTGTTTTCCTTCTCTTGGTCATCTCCTTTCTATACATATATGTATGTATGTGTGTGTATGTATGTGTGTGTATATATATGTGTGTGTGTGTGTGTGTATATATATATATGTGTGTACATATATATATATATATATATGTACACACATATATATTATACAATTTGATTTTAAGCTCTGTGGCCTGATTTCTACTAGACTACAGCATTTACTTACATTTGTGAAACCTTCATTTATAGGTATACAGCAGAACAACTTTTGCTCAGTCTTATGCTTTCATACACGTTTGACACATTCTTTCTATTTGTTTTTGACACTGCTTCCTATACTTTGGGATTACATTTGAGAAGGTTCTTTCTCTCCATTGTTTCTCTAACAAGGGACACTGTAAATAGACTTTGGTTACGGGGACAACTGTGAGTACTGACCTCTGAATGTCCGAAAGGAAAAAGCACTCATCCATTGCCAGAAAAGGTCTCTCAGGGATATGCCTACTGGTGTTTGGCTGGATTTCTAAGCCTGAGAATCTTTGTAAGCGACAGAGAAGGTAACCCCTCCCAGTGTAATCATCGCGTCACAGTCACTTATCCTGCAGACTGCTGCATTGCTGCCTTCATTTAGTCTCATAGTGAGAATGAAGTCACTTCTCATGAAATCCCTTAATAGATAACTCCACAACTCATTATTTTTTATTGTAAATAAGGTGCTAGATGGTAATAAAACATGATAAAATGTAAAATGCATTATGCTCTTGTTAAATCTCAAGATGGTGTTATACCTTAAAACACATTTTCAGAAAAGATTTCTCACATTTAAACAGATAGGATTCAAAATTATTTTATTGAATGGTTTTACTTTCATAGATATTTGAAAGAAATAAGAAAGAAAAGATTAAGGAGTGAGAATTTTAAGCATTAGGTATACTGCTTATAATTACAATGTACTACCATAAGAAGAGCTGAAAAGAAAGAATTCTTTTCCTATAAGGTAAACTCCCTGTTAGTAAGGAATCAAAGCCGATATCTGAACACTGCCTTATAATAACCCAACCACAGGAGGAAATTCATCGAGTATATAGAATAAAATATATATTATCATTTGAATATCATTACATTTTGAAATGCATTTTCTTTCTTTATTTCAGAATTTTTATAATATTCAAAGTTTTAATTAAGTCCTTTCTTAACATAGCAAGATGATTGAGCTCATTTACAGATTTGTGAATATAAAATGATCTGAGGTATTTGAAAGACACATTTATCCTTTCATCAGATTTGATCAGAGCAGAATAAGTAACTTTTTACTCAACTCTTCCCTCAACTTTTCCTTCCATGTACTCTGCTAAGGTTTGGATAGTGGTCTATTGAAAAGGTTCATATTTTGATATTTGGTCTTAGTGAGTGGTGATTAAATGTCCCCTAAAGTTCATTTGTTGGGACTTTGTTGTACCACAGAGGTATTACATGAAAACGTAATCCCTTTGTGGTGTCCCAGGATGGAATCTTCGAGTATGTCAAGGTTATTAGTCTGGGGGTTTCTGGTGTGTATATAAGGACAGGAAATGAGGCATGTGGAGACCACATGGGTGTAGACTAGAGCAAGGAAATACATGGACAGCTACTCTTCAAGAACCTGCCTTCCACCATGTTGTTGTCTCACCAGAAGATGGATCCTGGACCTCGGGCCTCCAAAATGTGAACTAAATAAACCTCTCTTTCTTTATAAGTCACCTAGCTGTTGGTATTTCTTTTAGCAACTCAATTTCAGACTAAGACATGCTTTATCATGTCCTCTACAACTACACTGGCTATGTGTCCTCTAGGCATGAATATTCTCTTCCCTTCCACTCAGAAAGGAAAACTAGCAAACGTATTCAGGTAGTATTTCACTATCCCAATATTTTATTCTTCATGGTATTTCTTCTTTTACTTATCAGGAATGCTACAGGAGAAACTTTCTGTCACGTTTTCCACTTTTTCTTGGCGTACATGTCGAAGCCTGTGCTGTAGGTTTAAGTGCAGCCGTGTGAGTGATCACTATGCAGGAATGGTAGTGGAAGGATGACGTGTCACTCTCAGGCATGGGCCCATAGAAACATTTGGCTTCTGTGCTCTTTTTCCTTCTGGCAAGGTAGCCTGGAAATGTTTACATTGACCTTGGTGGCCACACATCCATAAAAGCAAGAGCCCCATCAGTCAGTGATCCTGAAGGTCTATGTGAACAAGAATCTTTTCTGTTGCTTTAACGCACCCCTCTTGGACAGTTGCACGGTAAACCATAAATAAAACTCTATTCTGTTCACTACTTTTGATCCATATGTTTCTGTCAATTATGTCACTTTCTTTCCTTCAAATACCCTTAAGGATATTTTACATATGATGAAATTTCAGATGCCTATACTCTTAGGTAGTGGACTGAGAAAAATTTGTCAAACAATGCATTCTAGATATCTCGCCATCCTGGTATAGAAACAATTTCTTCATTTAAAAAAATACATAATATTTCTGCTTTCCTTGCTACCATCCCAATGCATCCCAAAGAAACCAGAATTTAAATACCTGTCATCTAGAAATTGGTTTGGTCTCATATAGCTTGTTGCAAATTCAAATCTATAAAACGCTGTGCTGGTGAAAACCTCTGATCTTTGATTTTTGTGGTAGAGTCAACAAGATCATTAACTATTGACATATTTTACTTTTGTGAATATTTAATCTATATTGGGTCATTGGAAAAGTCATGACATATTTTTCTATGTTTTTCTATACAAAAGTAATTCATTACTTTTCCAATGATCCATTGATGATCATTAATGTTCATTAAAACAATTTTGGTACAGGGCATGTGCACTCACCAGAGGGAGACACACACACACACACACACACACATTCAGAAAGCATCCCTCTTCCAAGAAGGATGACCATACCACAGACTCTTGTATTCTTCTCTTGAGATCTGGGGCTTGCGTGCACCCATGTGCGGCAAATTTTTCAAGTCGTAGAGTCTGGGACTCAAACCATATAGTCAGCCCTGTGGCTCAACTACCAGCCCACTAGCTGGTCCATTAACATTATTAAAAACATTTTTAGGGACCAGCAGATGGAATAGTGAGCATGTCACTGGACTCCCACATGGCTGACCATAGGTTGAGTCCCAGACTCAGAGGCACGAAATTCACATGGTTTTGTGTGTGTGTGTGTGTGTGTGTGTGTGTGTGTGCATGCCCAAAATTCTGGAGAATAGATAAGGAAGGATGGCAGTGTGGTCATCCCTTCTGGAGAGTGATTTTTTTTTTTTTTATGTCTCTCTGTTTCTCTTGGTCTCTCAGGCAAGCATATGCATTCTATAGCAAAATCTCTCTAAAAATTAATGTTAATTGCATATGAATTCTTTTCAATAATATTGTTGTCATTATTACAGTATTACAGTTACATTGTTGTCATTTTTAGACCTTAGACCTGCAGATGATACTTTTATATAATAAGTGCAAAAATCCAGTCTTGAAGACCTGTTTTTATAAAATTTTCCAATGTCCTGATATGTGGCAAAAGTGTTGCCATTGAAATTCAAAGTCGGGACCAGCAGTTAGCGTAATGGCTATGTCGCTGGACTCCCACGTAGTCGACCGCGGTTCGAGTCCCAGACCCGGCGGCTTAAACTCACGCCGGGCGCGTGTGCGTGCGTGCCCAAGATCCCGAGAGGAGAATGGAGGAGAAGGGATTGCGGCGTGGCCATCCCCCCTGGGGGGTGATTTCCTGCTTTCTATCTCTCTGTCTCTCTCTGTCTGTCTGGCGAGCGCACGCGCCCTATAGCAAAAACCTCTCCAAAAAAAGAAAAGAAAAGAAAAGAAAAAAAAAAAAAAAAAGAAATTCAAAGTCTAAAACTATTACAGAAAACTCAAACTTGCTATTCTATAACATGGCTGGAATAAGTCCAAGCTAAGAAATTAATTAATAAGTAAGAAATATGAGTTCAATCATTTACAATACTTTCAGTCAAGAAACCAGAAATTAGTAAACTGTATAGACTATTTTGTACTTAAATAACATAATTTATACAACATAAAGCATAACTGATAAATACTGTACTTACTAAGTTTTTTATTGACACATTAATTTTGTATATTTGTGGAATACATTTTTTTAGTACTAAAAATATGTGCAATTATAGAATTGAGGTAATTAGTATTTTTATCATCAAAAAATTTATCTTTCTTTTGTATTGAGAACATTCAAAATCCTTTCTTTTAACTACTTTGAAATATAAAATGAATTATCGTTAACTACAGTTGCCCTTTTGTGCTATAGAACACTAGAACTTGTTCCTTCTACTTGTAATCTTGTATTCATTAACCAATATTTCCTTATCATCTCTTCCTTCTATCTTTCTAATCACTTTTCTACTCTCTATTTACATGTGGTCAACCTTTATAGTTTTTCCATATGAGTACGAACAGTACAACCTCTCCCCTTTTATGACTGGCTTATATCACTTAACAATGCTTCCAGGTTGTCCATTTTGCTTTCAGTGATGGGATTTTATTCTTTTCAATGACTGACCAGTATTTCTGTGTGTTTGTGTGTGTGTATTTTATATATATATATATATATATATATATATATATATATATATATATAAACTTAAACTTTTCTTTGTCCAATTCTTGGTTGGTAGACATGTAGGTTGATTTCATATTTTGACTGTTGTGAAGAGTGCTGCAACAAACACTGGACTGCAGTTATCTTTACAACCTACTGATATCCTTTCCTTTGGGTATATCTCTAGTAGTGAGAATTTAGGATAAAAGGAATTGTTCAAATCCCTGTAAATGCATGGTATTACATTGGTTTGACTCTACATTTTTAAAAGTCCCTCTCATTTTGTTCTGTATCATTCACTGTGTAATAAGTGATTGAGTGTAAAATACTTTACTTTCCCCACAGAGTTATTAGAATTGGCACACTTTATTATAACTATTCTTTTACATTAATATTCTTCAAACCCTCTTATAATATCTGCATAGAAATCTAGGAACTTGGTAGCATTTACATTTGTATTTGCAACCTGTGTTCCTCTTGGACGTGTATGTCCTGAAGAAAGTTTTTTACAGCTTAATGAATTAAGTCATATACCTTTCAGAAATGGACTTGGATACTATAGCCAAATTTTCCACTAAAATGTTAAATTGTGCCTTGTCTGTTTTATTAATGTATTAAAAGAATTAATTAGTAATAAGTTTTCAATTCCCTTGCCTTGGATTTATGCAGTTTATAAGTGATTTCACAGCTTCCAGATAATTAATTCTGCTACTATTCTTTGATCTTTAATCAACATTTCACATTCCTCTGTTTATTTGTAATGATACCCTGCAGCTTTTAAATTTACTCTATTCCCACTTTATTTTCAAGGCCTAGAAGCAAAGCTTAATTTTCTAGGTAGAACAACAAGAACAAAACACCTATGTCTCCATCTTAATGGAGAGAGGAAAGAAAATAAAAAAAGTAGAATGGATATAAACTGAATAATTAAGTAAATAAAAATAATTGAAGAGAAAATACAGAAATATTAAAAATTAACTTAATGCATTTTTCTTATGCCAAGTTTTTGGAAATTCATTCACTATCCTTACACATATTTTCTAAACTTTAATATAGATGTACTATAAACTTAAACAATTCACAAATTATTAAAAAAATTAAGATAATGAATGTATAGATGTATATTTGATGTACAGAATATGTCAAAAAAAAGTTGCAAGTCTAAAATGTGTCGGAGAATATCAGGCACATTTAAGAAAAAATGAAGAAGAAAGGAAAAAGAAAGCACTCCTAAAGCCTCTAGCTCCCAGCAGTTTGTATGCTACTGTGATTTCAGTTTTCAACTAAAAAGATCATCACAATAAGTACAGTTTCTAATGCTCGTAACTGAATATAGATTAGGGCTGAATTTACTGACCAAGATCAAACATTTTCAAAACAAACATACAAAAATGTTTCCAAAATGAGCTTTAAAGAAAGTGGATCACTTGAGTGTTTTATATGGAGAATGCAGTGTGTTGGCATAGACATGGTGGTGCAAGCGCTGGTACAGGCAGCAGGGTGCTTTTGCAAGATGGTGGATCCAAATGAAAGGGCCTGGGGATTTAGACCCTGGGTTGGCCTGAACATGCTGGGTGTGTCTGTGATCTTGGTTGTCTGAAAGTGTGGGGCAAGGATTCCCATGTGGCAAGACCCTCTCCGGGTCATCTCTCCTGAAAGAAAGAAACTTTAAAAAGGCAGTATGTTAATGTTATAAATGCAAATTTTAGTTCAAATTTAGATATGGTTCTTCTTGCAAAGTATTTTTCAAATTAATAAAAAATGATTGTAGACTTGACAAGCTACTCATTTTAAAAATTAGATAACTGCGTTGCTTATCTCACGGTAGGATGAAATATAGTATGAAAACACCCTAAATATAAAATAAATTTCACTGAAGATAATGCTAAACTACAAGGGCTTGGATAGAAAAGTTTGGAGCTAAATTCAACCCATAAACTCATCATGATATTTTATAAAAATCTTAGTTTGTTATGAAAATAAGTTTATTTACAAAAATGAGCAGAACTGCAAAGTTTAGTATAATGATAAAAGTATACAAAGTATGATGCTAATTTATTAACATTCATAATTGTCCATACTTTTCATAGCATTCTATATTAATCATACTTGATTTTACTAATTTTTAAAATACTCAATATTTATATCCATACTTCTCTTTATTTGAGAGAGAGAGAGATTTTTGATGTAGGGTATGTGTGCTCAGCAGAGACATAGAGACAGAGAGAGAGAAAGTGAGAAATCACATGCCCCTGGGATTGGTGTGGCCACACCACAATCCCTTCCCCTTCATTCTCCTCCTGGGATTTTGGGCATGTACGCACATGCAATCAGAGTGAGTTTCAAGCCAGGACTCAAACCATGGTCAGCGCTATAACCACTATCATCTGCTGGCTCGTATTCTTACTTCTCTTAATATCTATGTCTTAATAAGAAAATGTAAAATTTTAAGTTAAAATCCCAACAAAAGACTTTCTTTTCTAGAAAAAAATAGAGCAACTTGTAGAAGTCCAACTGTCCAACGGAAACAATTTGACTGATGATGATTATATCTAGATAAAAAGATATAATGAAGGAATTGGGGCAGCCCATGATGTGGTGATTAAGGTGGCTGGATCCCACACAGCCAACTATGCAGTTAAAGTTTAGAACCTAGTGGCTCGAAAAATGCATCTAGTTCAAGTATGGTCCCAATATCCCCAAAGGAGAAATTGAACAGAAGGGATTGTGGCGTGACCATCCCCCATGAGGTGTGTGTGGAGGAGTGCTTTCTCACTTTCCTTCTCTCTCTCTCTGGGGAGTGCACATGCCTGTCTTGCGAATTAAAAATAAATACATGCATAAATAAATAAAGGTCTGGGAGTGTTGCCAAGGCAGCAAAGACTTAAAGGACTAGGATCTCAGAGAAAAGAAAATCAAACAAAGGTCAATTTTGTCTTAAGGGTAGTTTCTTGTCCTGGGGAAATTACGACAGAAGACCACTACCAAAGAAACTAAGCGAACAGAGTTTTTGAAGTCTTTCAGGATTTGAAAGGCAAAAGAATTGGAGTTCTGCATTACAGAAGTATCAGGTACTTATGGGTCAAGATCCCAATGGGAAGAAAGGCACAGAAACATACACTTTGATGTTCTTCCTACAAGGCATTTTTCAAATTCTAAGTCAAGTCCAGAGAAGTAAGAAGCCAAAGCTTAAATATAAATAAAATTCAAATCATGTAATTTTCAGCAGTTTCACCCTTCTGAAGTGGCAAAAACTAGAGTTCAGAAAACAACCCTTAAAAATGCCACAAGGTCAGGTGGAAACCATTGAAGGCTACACTTTCCCACCAGGCCAATCAGACATTCTGGCAATCACACAGAGAGCAAGAGTAGTCATTAAAAATAAAATTGACTAATGACTCACAGATGACACAGGTATGTATCTTATTCAACATCAACATCAAATAATAAATAATTGATAAGTTCGGTATCTCTAACAAGGAACCTAATGCCATTTTTTTGGTGTTTGCTCACAATTTTTTATTTCTTGTTTTTTTTTTTAATTTACTCATTTATTATCTTCATGAGCGAGAGAGAAAGAGAGAGCGAGAGAGGGAGGGAGAGAAAGAGAGAGAGAGAAAGGGAAAGAGAGAGAGAGAGAAAGGGAAAGAGAGACAGAGAGAGAGAGAAAGGAAAAGGGAGAGAGAGAAACCCCCAACAAGGTCTTAACTCCATAATCCTCCCACAGCCTCAGTCAGCTCAGACCATGGATGCACTTGCACACACAAGAAAGGCCTCAGGAAAATCCGGGACCTTCTCAGGTGGGTCTGTCACTGCAGTGTGTGACATCGCTGTACCACCATCAGGCCTTGCTCACAGACTTAATCCTTCACTTCTTGTTCATGTGCCCCACATCTGGGCATGCTGATGCGACTTTATGTAAGGTAAGATCTGAATGCTAATCGCAATCCAGAATTTCAAAGTTCTCAAATAAACTGACCCAGATGTTTTGATATTAAATTTCATGAATCCCATCCTTCCCCACACTTGGACTAGATCTACCTGGGGTGTGAATTCACTGTATCTGGTCTTGTGTTTCCCTTTATAATTAAGCTTTATGCTCCAGTATCATCTCTTTCTTAGTCCAACTCTAAGAAACAAGAACAAGCTTTCAAAGAGGCTCTTTATCTTTCAAATTTAGCCTTTACTAGTGATTAATCAAACTCAGCCATTCATTGTCTTTCTCCAATTCCTGAGGACACCTGGAAACAGCAGTTCCATTGGTACCTTAAGGTAGCTCTTTCCTCAGCCTTCAGGCACTGTGTACCTCTCTAACTCCTCAGACAATTCATAGCCAGTGTATTCTCTCCCCTCTGTTTATCACTGATGAAAGTTTTGACAATTTTACCACTAGTGCATTCAAGAGCAATGGATATTCCACCTACTCTGGATAATGGTTCTAATTGTCAGCCTGCTGGCAGTTACTCCAGCTTCAAAACCTCATGTAAGATGCTTCTTCCTAGAAACACTCCCATTACCCTTCCTTATAGATGTGTTCTCTGAAAACAGTCTTCAAGGTGAAGATTTACATGATAGAAATTTCTAGGAAAATGATCTCAGAAGCATTTGAAGGGATAGCGGGAAGCTAAATGGAAATCAATGTTCAAATGCAACATGTTTGCCACAGAAGTTTCTGCTGATTCCATCGAGAGCTGGATAGTTGAGATGGTCCTTTAGACTGACCTCCAGTTGAGTTTATCTTTGATTTCCCTTTCATACGAGTTCATGCGTTGGAATAATTTTAATACTCTTTATCTAAATTTATTAATTAGTTTTCCACAGTGAATGTGAATACTATTATGATCGGACTATTTCGAAATTACTTTGATACTTTTTTGGCATAAATGTTTAACTGCTATCTAAAATACTATTTTGCTGGGAACAGCAGTTGGTGTAATGGCTATGTCGCTGGACTCCCATGTAGTCGACCATGCTTCGAGTCCCAGACAGGGTGGCTTAAACTCACGCCAGGCACATATGCGTGCGTGCCCAAGATCTCAAGAGGAGAATGGAGGAGAAGGGATTGTGATGTGGCCATCCCCCCGGGGGGGGGGGGAGGGGAATTTCTCACTTTCTGTCTCTTTGTCTCTCTCTGTCTTTCTGGAGAGTGCACACGTCCTAAAGCAAAAACCTCTCCAATAAAAAGGAAAATATTATTTTGCCAAATTATTAAATAAGAAAACTAGCAAAATGACCACAATAAAATCAGCAAGCACTGCTTTAATGAATGTATGCTTTGTAGTTAAAAGTTATTTAGCTCAACTACTTTGCCTGAACAAGATTTAGGAGATAGAGTTGACTAAATTAAAGGAAAGATAATATAATGACTTGGTAATTGCCATGTAAATACCTCATCATTACAGAGTGAATATGTGATTGTTTCTCTCTGTTAAAGAATACTCATTTATATGGTATTTATTTGGGGGCTATTAGATGTAATTATAGGGTACATTTCAGGAGAATGAAAACAAAGTAAAATTTCATTTTGCATCTTTATATACTCTCGGAGTTAATAGTTATTTTCTTAAAGTAATTTTGTTTGACTATGTGACTATATCTTGTCCCTGACCTTAACCAATTGATACATTTACACAGTTGCCCCAGAAGAACATTTTGGCATAACAAAACTTGATTTGGAAGTTGCATATTTTATTTTAAAATACTATTACAGCCAAGGAACATAATTATGATCCCTGGGTGCTCAAGAAATTTGTTAATGACCATGATGTCAAATCATTACATAATTTTTATCACAATGCTCTTGAAGTTTGTAGTATTTAGACAGAAAGGATGGGTAGCAGACACTCTGTGTTCACAAGCAGTGTTTCTACTGCTTGAGGGGGAAATCAGACTACATTCCCAGATCCTTTATATTTAATATGGCTGTGTGTCCAAGCTATGGCCAAGGACTTGGACTTAGGTTTGGAGTTGAAGAATATTGTTTCTAGGAGTATAGCCCAAACCACCTCCCAGTAATGTTCACATCTTCTTTCCTTCTTTCCCCCTAAGTGCCATCCAGAGGCAGATAATTTGATGAAAACATCTGAGGCCCTGAGAATGCAGAGAGAGAACATGAAAGAGTCTAAATAGCGAAGTTCAAGGCTGCACAAAAACCGGAAATATCCACATTGTACTTTATGTGAGTGAATATGACAGATAAGGGAATGGTAATTGATATGTTACAATTGACAACCAAAAATGTGTCATATGTTTAACATTCAGAGAATGGACACAAAGAAATCCAGAGTGTTCTGCTCAGCTGTGATGAAACATCCATCTGCCATAACTCGGAAGGTTGGTCATGTGCGTAGCAAGACTATACCTCTAGAGAAAGTGATCGGGAAAAGGCCAAGTGAAAAATGTGTGCTGAGTGCCTTTAGCAAGGAAATTTAAGAAAGATATGAGTTATGAAGTTTTGGAAAAATTGGAGAAGATCAAGAGAAAAAATATTTTTAAGGATTGGAAAGTTGAGGCAACTCTTCTAGACTCTACTCTAGGAAGAACTATTAAAACAAGAAACAAAACAAATAAGCATGAAACTTGAACAACAACACCAAAAAGCCAGTGAATATGAAATAGTTCTAAATATTGTGACTCAGTTTAGATGTGTGTTTTTCTCAATCTATCTTTTACTTTAAATAACCTCAAGACAGTTCCCATTAAATTGAGAAGAGAGGCTGAGAGGGCAAGACAAATAGGAAAAACAAAAATAAAGTAATTTAAGAACAATATCTGGGAGAGAATTTTGGCTGTGCTTCTAGGACTGACTGGACTCAAAGAGATCATAAGCTTAGCAAATGGAAATGATATAGACAAAATAAATGAAGAGATTTGTCCAATAATACCAGGTGACTTTAAATTTAAAAAAAAAATACCGAGGATAATAGACCCCATGTAAGGTATATTATTCGTTGTTTAAATGAGATATGATCATAGATGATAACAAATAAGGAAGGTGTTATGAATGGTGGAGCCAAGGCCCAAGGGGAATAGAAAATAAGAATATTGCTCCTACAGATGAAAATTAGTTAAACTGAGAATTTTCCTCACCAACTTCTACTCCAAGTGCAGGTTTTTGTAAAGCATGTACTACAGAGCATGGAACATTAAAATGTATCTATAATGACTTCGCCTTTTATTTTTCATATTTTCTGTTGCTTGCTATAATCTTCTCCACCACCATGTATGTGAGACATTATGGGTGGATAACTTGTCTTTACTGGGTCATTGGTGATTGAGCCAGGACAACATGGCTGGACCTGCCAGAGACGCCGGTACATCACCAGAAAAGCTGCACTTTAAAGTGGGTTGAACAGCTAGATAGGACATTAAATTGCCTAATGGGGTGAGTGTGCCCTATATGTGGGAGGAAGAGTAAAACCTATTTGCTGATCAAAGAGCAGACTATGTAAAGACCGCATTTCCCTCAACCTTCCTATCTCAGGTTAACTTCCCCTAGGAAAAGTCTTCAGGATGGAGATTTTTCGGTGAGTTTGTGCACTTGTGCACAGGAATGGAGGAAGTTGGGGGAGGAATCGGAATGTTATAAACTCACAGCAAAGGTTTCAGCCATTTGTTGGTAACTCTGGAGCTACGGTGGCCCTTCAGTGTTGCCTTTCTTTCTAGCAAGTGAATCAGGCCTTTATATCCCACATTGACTGGTTGGAAGTGGGGTGCTCTGAAAACAGGGCAAGAACATGTGTGTGTTAGATCTCTTCACCAAAGAGCAATTCTCAAAGGGTGACTTAGCAGAAAGTCTTCCCCTGACAGTTTTTCAAACAGCTGAAAAGATAAGCAGGTCAGTGCTGGAGGGGGAACTGAATGGCACATGAGAGCCCCACCGTGTCTCAAGGCACACAGTGAATCTGTGAGCATTTCCCAGCCTCCCTTGCAGTAGCGACATGACCAAAGGATCCTGTTTCCAGGCCTAGTTCATGATAATCTCCTACAGAGTCCTCCACGCTCTGTGTTCCTTCACATGCTTCCTGTAGCCGATGATTCAGCAGGTGACTAGACTCCACAGTAGATCCCAGAGAAAAATAAACCTTGAGTCAGAATGACCAGGTTGAAGGTCACCATCTGACCTGAAATATCTAAATGTGGAATAATTTGTAAGGAAAAATTAAATCTTCTTTGGTGTTAATTAGATTATCTGTTAAGGAGAAAGGTTGTTTATAATATCGTTCACACTGAACAATATATCATGTATCATGTTTATCCAAAGTTTATAGTAACAGTAGTGATGGTGATGATGATAAAAAGGGAAAAAGTCACAAAAAGAAATCAGCTTTACATATTTGGTAATTCACTGGAGCTTTCCTAGTTTGTGTGTTTGTTTGTTTTTCATTGGCTAATTAAAGAGTTGGATTGAATTAGCGAGATTCCTTCCAGCACTAATAGTCAGTGATTTTATGACATCCTCTCTGGGATAAAATGGTGGCATACAATCTCTTTCGAGAACTTAATAATTCTATAAAGCTGTACAAGTCACTCAAGGTGAAGTTTGACATTTATAATTCATGCCAAAACCCATGTAATTCACTTACTATAAGTCCTGTGCTTCATCGCTAGCCAAGATTCAGGCCTAGACACTACAGGTTCATGATTAATGTGCTTCTTTTTGGAGTGTTTATATCCTTTTCTGCCAGCAGTCTAACTTTTTATTGATTAAATAAAGTATCAACACCTCTTCATCAAGAGGGTGGGTTCTTCACCTGGAAGTGGTCTTAACACATGGATAATACTACCTATTAGTGGAAAGGATTCTCTGAATTTTTTTCTCCCTCTTCCTTTCAAGAAATTAGTCAATTTGTTGTACTACTAGAAAGACTTTCTATGATCCGGTCAGTCACAGTAATCAGCATCCCTCCTCCCGAAAGGCGCTTTTCCTGGTTATTAATAGCTGTCTGACTTAGAGTCACACGGAGAGAATCTGTTGGTATAACGAGTGCACTGGGGATGGCCCTGCTCTGCAGCACACGGACCCAGTTTCTAAAACTGTGTACAGGTGATCATCGAGAGGGACAGTTTCAAGTGAAATTAAGAGCCACCTTGTGCTTTTTAAAAAATCAATGTATTATTGAAAAGATATTCATTCAAGGTTGCACAGCTGGTTTGATGCTGATTATGCTTTAAGCCAGAGAGGATAATTCAATACAATAGAAAATGGAGTAAGGTTATTCATGACAGAAAAGATGCCAAGAACACTACAACAAAGGCCACTTGCTGATGAAAGAAAGAAGCTAACATACATATGATGAAGAAACTATTAGCTTACCACTTCTTCTCCCTCATCTAAAATAACTCGCTTTATTTAAAAATTGTACATATTTGAGGAGTTCTGTCCTTTAAAAAAACACTTCTAGACCCAGCCACAGTGTTATACATAGATGAGACACTGGTTCCCCATTGGCTGAGGCCATATGGGAGGCCCAGGTTCAATCTCCAGTCCACTCTGAGCACCATTATTGACACACAGTGTAGCGTGCCACTAGTCCTGGCTACCAGGGAGTCTGAGGAAGGAGGATCGTGTCGGAGTGAGATTCGTCTTTAACAACAAAACAAAATACAACTCTACTATGCGTTCTTGTCATTCTCATTCCTCTGGCTTACACATAGTGAATATGATATAGAAGACACAATTAAGGTTTAGTCTGAAGGGCGTTTTCATACATATGGCAATCAAATAAAATATTCTTTTTTTTTTTCCAGGTTTTTGCCATAGGGTATGTATGTTCACCAGAGAGAGACAGAGAGCAAGAAAGTGAGAAATAACTCCCATGGGGGTATGGCCACCTTGCAATCCCTTTCCCTCCTGGGATTTTGGGCACACATGCACATGTTTCCAGGGTGATTTTCAGGCTGCCAAGTTCAACACTCGAACCATGTGGTCAGCCATATGGGAATCCATTGCCTTAACCACTATGCCACCTGCTGACCCCTAGAACAATATTCTTTTAAGAATGAGTTCTTTGGAGCCTCAACTAAAATGCAAAATAAAAGGTTAAGTTTAAGAAATATAGCCTTATAATTATGTAGTAGGTATTCATGAAATAAATTTATATCATTAAATTATTTTAGAGAACTTGATTTTATTACTTAGAGTTTGAAACCTTAAACTTTTATTAGCACCTGATTTCCTTTGTCATGCCCGTCTGTTAATGATGCATTGATATTAATCTTTGAAATATTGATGCTTCTTTAAGCATAATAATTAAAATTGCTCTCAGATATTCAGACACCATTTTAAAAGCAATACTAAACTCATTCATGTTGTAAATTCTTGTCCTCATCTTTAGAGAGTTAACATGACAATATGTCTCACATGGAATGATTCATTTCATTGATTTTAGGTTATTTCAAGGTTTTTTCCTTTGCTGAATTATTTTATAAATTGTAGTAGCTGTCCACCCATGGAGATGCGATAGGAAGAGTGTCACTGTGTGATGCAGGAGACAAGGGAGCGCTATGTTCGGATTATGGGTTGACCTGAGCGTACTTGGCATGCATGTGTTCTTGGCTGGTTGGAAGGCAGAGGAAGGGACATAAGATGGCAAGACCCTTGGGAACCAGCAGTTAGCGTAATGGCTATGTCACTGGACTCCCACGTAGTCGACCGCAGTTCGCGTCCCGGACCCGGTGGCTTAAAACTCACGCTGGGCGCGTGTGCGTGCGTGCCCAAGATCCCGAGAGGAGAATGGAGGAGAAGGGATTGCGGCGTGACCATTCCCCCTGGGGGGTGATTTCTCGCTTTCTGTCTCTCTGTCTCTCTCTGTCTGTCTGGAGAGCACATGCGCCCTATAGTGAAAATCTCTCCAAAAAAAAAAAAAAAAAGAGATGGCAAGACCCTGTTGAAAGTGCCTATCCTCTTTATTCACACTCTATCAAAATAAATAAATTTAAAAAACTTTACAAATTGTTAGCCTCGTAATCAATTAATATGAACTCTTCAATGCAGACATAAGACTTAAAGAATTTCAGAATCCTTTTGGAAACAGAATTCTAATTTATACATACATATATGTACACATCATAGCAGGGCCTGAGGTTTGGAGCCATTCTGTTTGTCTCTGATAAAATTACTAAAATTTAAAAATTAAAGCTCAACTTCAACGGTTCTAATAAATACAAATAAAACATCTATTTCCCCACCTGGGTGGTTATACAAAGGCGTGTCATAGAGCAATCATGACTCTCTTCCACTCTCTTCTATGAATTTTAAACTCTCTAGGCAACGATGCATTTCACTGAGCGCCTTCTGTACTCTCATTACATCGATAAGGTAAGAGCAAAATATAAAATGTCTCTTTATTTAGAAGAAGAGACAAAACCTGGGATTGGAATCACTCTTTTAAGGGAGGAATTATTCCTGTAGCTTTTGTAAGAGTTCAGGAGCGAAATCTGTTTTACACAGCATCCTGCTGGTTGTTCAGTCTGTCACAATGTATAAAATATCGTTGTTCTGATATCACTCTGTAAGCTTTCCAAGTGATTGCATTCCAGACATAATTAAGAATAAACTAATGCTTTCAGACATGCTACTTTTTTTCATTTCAAATGATCATTTTACAGAGGACCACATTATATTTTTCCATCAGAGTTTGATTTACTATTCATATTTGAAGAATAAATTAAATATCTTATCTATTGGATATTTTCAAATAAATTCCTACTTTCATTTAAAAATTATTAATTTAAAGTTTTATTACCTCTCCTTCTAAGTGTATGTTCTCTCATAGCCCTCAACCTTTTCTGTAAAAAGCATCTAGCAACGTTTTCATATTGCTTCACCCGATCATCAAAGATAAGGTAGTAAGAAACAAGATAGAAAACCACATTTTAGCTGTCCTTTAATACTGTGATGGGAAGAGATACACTTGATTCTTAAAATTCTTGCTTCATTTAACTAAATGGAAAATTTTCCAGATATCATCTTGTTATTTGATATTTCAGAATATCAGTGAAATGGGGAAATAAGTGTTTTGTCTTGTCATTTTAACAAATTTTGTAACACAAAAAAGCATTTTGTTGTTTTCAGAGTACTCAAGTTTGACTTCTGAAAAACTTAGAGATTAAAAGACTTTATTCTCATTGCCAGGGCATGGGGAGTATATTTTATTATTTTCCCTAATTCTTTTTTTTTTTTTTCTTGGAGAGGTTTTTCACTATAGGGTGTGTGCGCTCGCGGGAAAGACAGAGAGAGACAGAGAGATAGAAAGCGAGAAATCACCTCCCCTCCCGGGAGGGATGGTCACACCGCAGTCCCTTCTCCTCCATTCTCCTCTCAGAATCTTGGGCATGCATGCATACGCGCCCAGCGTGAGTCTAAGCCATCGGGTCCGGGACGCGAACCGTGGTTGTCCACATGGGAGTCCAGCAACATAGCCATTACGCTAACTGCTGGTCCCATATTTTCCCCAATTCTTGAAAGAGGTGGACTTCATAGTTAATATCTTTATAATAGTGTCACTTTCACCCTTGCAACTATTCTCCTAATTATAAGAATATTCAAATCAACAACTTATGAGTAAACAGATAACTTCGAACAGTATTAAAAAAAATGTCCAAGATTCAATTTACCCTTGCTATGCATTACCACTCCCTTTTTTTGAGAGATTTTTGCCATAGTACACATGCACTCACCAGAGAAACAGAGAGATAGAAAGTAAGAAATCACTCTCTGGAAGGGATAGCCACGCCATAACCCCTTCTCCTCCTGAGATCTTTGGGCACACGTGTATAGGTGCCCAGCATGTGTTTCAAGCCTCTGGGTCCAGGACTCAAACCACAGTCGACCATGTAGGAGTCTAGCACCTTACCCACTATGCAATCTGCTGCCACCCCCCATTACCATACTCTTACTCTTACACTTGGTCATGTTAGTTAAGATGCCTTAGAGGAGATCCTACATCCGTATATTGTGTTTGACTCCTTATGTGCGCTATCAGCTGTCCCTAACTATGTTGTGTAAGAGCCCATCCACAGATACATTCTCCAAGTTTAATTTTCAATCCACTCAATATCATTCATTATCTAGACCACAGACTGAGGCCTTGAAAATTGAGTAGAAATGAGTCATCTCTAAAACATTGGATTATCTACTGTAGCTTCTATCATTCAAGTCACATTCCTTTAAACCAGCTAATTTCACCTTATGTTTTAGATTCTAAGTGTACATAGACTTTTAAGAAGATACAAACTACATGTGTTTAAAACAAAATTTATAAGTACCCACATATGGAGTTCCTGTGACATTTTAGTTAGAATAAATAAGCAACCTGCCCAAAAGACAGCATTTAGTTCAGAAGAATGACTTTTTTTTTTTTTTTTTTTTGAGAGGTTTTTTCGTTATAGGGCACGTGCGCTCCCCAGACAGACAGAGAGAGACATAGAGACAGAAAGCGAGAAATCACCCCCCAGGGGGGATGGTCACGCCGCAATCCCTTCTCCTCCATTCTCCTCTCGGGATCTTGGGCACGCACGCACACGCGCCCGGCGTGAGTTGTAAGCCACCGGGTCCGAGATGCCAACCGCGGTCGACTACGTGGGAGTCCAGCGACATAGCCATTACGCTAACTGCTGGTTCCCATGAATGACTTTTTAATTTTCAAGGCATTTAATATTTCTGTCAAAATTTAAGTCTCATAAAATGACTTAATTGTTCAAGAATAAAAAACATTTAACTTGGTATTATTTATAAGGCTATATTTAAAAAAATCTTTAAGTTTGAAAATTATGTTGAAATTCCTTGCTGTCTTGGTCTGCTTGGATTTCTAGAAAAATAATGCCATAGATGCAGTGATTTACAAAAGTCGGAAGCTCACTTCTTACAGCTTTGAAGGCTGAAAGTCCAAGTCGGGGTGCTGCCATGACTTGTGAAGGGGGTGCTGGTGAGCACCCCCTTCTGTGATGCAGACTGCTCTCCTCTCTTGTTCCTCACACAGTGGAGAGATCCAGGCAATTTTTAGGTACACAAATTGCATTCATGAGGGTTCAATCTTCATAACTTAATCACCTCCCAGAGGCCACACTTCCTAATACCACCACGATGGGCATTAGGATTTCAACATAAGAATTTGGGGTTTAGAAGCAGAAACATTCTATCCATTGCCCTGGCTTTCTCCCACATTGTCTCTAGGTCCTGAAAAATTAGGCCATGTTGAGACCAGCAGATGGAGTCATGGTTGTGTTGTTGGACTACTACATAGTTGACCAGGGTTTGAGTCCTTCTCCATACATGTGACTAAAGCTATTGAAATTTTTTTTTTTTTGAGAGGTTTTTAGCTATAGGGCACGTGCGCTTGCCAGACAGAGAGAGACATAGAGACAGAAAGCGAGAAATCACCCCCCAGGGGGGATGGTCACGCCACAATCCCTTCTCCTCCATTCTCCTCTCGGGATCTTGGGCACGCACGTACACGTGCCCAGCGTGAGTTGTAAGCCACCGGGTCCGAGACGCGAACCGCGGTCGACTACGTGGGAGTCCAGTGACATAGCCATTACGCTAACTGCTGGTTCCCAAGCTATTGAAATTTTGATAGGGACTGTATATATGTTTATGTGTGTGTATATATACACACACATACACATATGTTTATAGGTGTTGATACAATTGTTTTTGTTTATATACATATGTGTGTGTGTGTGTGTGTGTGTGTGTGTGTATATATATATATATATATATATATATATATATATATATATATATATAAGAGAGAGAGAGAGGGAGGGAGAACAAATAAATAGATATGAAACAAATATATATATGGATTAGAGGCTGTGTTATAGATGTGAATGCTCAGTTTTTTATGTCATTTATAGGTTAATTCTATTATCAATAAGTAACATCCTTATTGGTGTCTTGTAAAAATATTTGTTTTAAAGTTCATGTTGTCTAATAATAATATAGCCACTCCAGCTCCTTTTAGGTTATTGTTTGCATGGCATATCTTTTTCCATATTTGATTTTCAAACTACTTGTTTTTTTTATAAAAAGTGGAAAGATCTTTTTTAAAGATCTAAAGTGACTCTCATATTGACAGCAATAATTTGTCATGTGAAAAGATCTTTTCAAAAGATCTAAAGTGAATCTCTATTGACAGCAATAGTTTGTCATGTTTTTTCTTTCTGCTCTGCTAACCTTTGCCTTTTAATTGGAGAGTTCAATTCATTTAAATTTAATGTTGACTACTAATAAGAAAACAGTTGATTTTGCCATTGTTCTAGTTGTTTTCTACATGTCATCTTTTTGTTATTCCTCAATGCCTGTTACTGCCTTCTTTTTATTTCATGGATTTTGTGTGTATGTACCAATTTGATTCTCTTCTCATTTATTTTACTGTATACTTTAGCTATGTGCTCACTGGTTAACTCTAGGTATTTCAGTTACTCTAAATTATAACCATCTTGTTTGAATTAATACCAACTTAGTTTCAATAGGACACAAAAATTTGCTGATGTATAGCTTTATATCCCACACTATTATTATTATTGCAAATTACATCTTTATACATCATTTGCCTCGACATAGATTTATGCTAGTGTTTTATTCATTTGTCTTTTAAGTGACACATACGGAAAAAAAGAGGAAAAAAAAAAAAAAAGAGTTACAAACCAAAGACAAAATCCTGGCTCTTATATTTATGCATGGAGTTATCTTTTCCAGGGTCTTTTTTCCTTCATATGGCTTCAAATTACTCTTGTCTTTTTATTTCAGACAAAAGGATTCTCTTTAGTCTTTCTCATTGGGAGGTCTGCAAACAATGAACTCCCTCTGTTTTTGTTTTTCTAGGAATGCTGTAATTTTTCCTTAGGCTTTAAAGGATAGCATGAGCAGATACAGAATTCTTGTTTCACAGTTCTTTCTTGCCATGCCATCCACCACTATTTCTTCAACTATTCATGCACCTCCTTTCTCTGCTCTCCTACTATACATGTGTTTGAATACTTAGTGGTGTCCCACATTTTTTTAAACTTTATTATTTTTTTTTTTGCTTTTTTTTTCATTCATTTTCTTTCCTTCCTTTTTCTTTCTAGCCCTTAGATCATAAACTCTTGATTGATCTATCTTAAAATTATTTTAAAATTAACAAATCTTTCCTTCTGCTTGTTCAAATTTGCTGTTAAACCCTGTAGTAAAAATGTATACTTCAGCTCCAAATTCTTTTTCTTCTTTTATTTTTTATTTTTTTATTTTTATGCTAGAGGATGTAGATGCTTGTTGAAGAAAGAGGAAGAAAATGAGAAAATTCTCCCTGGAACCATGTGGATGGTCATGATGCAATGCATTCACATCCATTTATTCTTACTTTTGGGTCAGGGATTTGAACTACATAGTTGACTATGTGGGATCCAGCTGCTTAAATCACTATGCCACCAGCTGGCCTCAGAAATTATTTAGAGTGCCTTAATTTTATTTTTTTTTAACTTTTTACCATAGGGTGCATGTACTCTCTGGAGAGAGAGAAACAGAGAGATACAGAGAAGAAAAGTGAGAAATCACCCCCTTGAGGGATGCTATCCCACAATCTCTTCTCCTCCTTTCTCTTCTTAGGGTTTTTGTCAAACACACACACCTGCCCAGCACGTTTCAAGTCACCTGGTCTGGGGCTTGAACCACAGTCAGCCTTATGGGAATCTAGCACCTTTACCATCACGCCAACTGCTGACCCTATTTTTTTTTTTTTTTGTCTTTACATTCTCTATCTATATATCATTTATTATTTATATATCATTTTCCTGGTGTACCTTAATTCTTTTACCACAGTTTTCTTTACTCAAACATACCTAAAATACTAATAGTTTTATTTAAAGTACTTGTCTAGTAACACCTATATTTGGGCTTCTTCGGGGATATTTTTATTAATTTCTTTTTTTCTTGTAAATGAGCAACACTTTGTTTCTGTGAATGCCTCACTTATTATAGTTACTATTGTTTAAAATGAGACATTTTGAATACTGTAATGTGGAAGCTCAGAAAATCAGATCCTCAGAGTCTATTGTTTAGTAACTTCTGAGCCAATTTTATAAAGTATGTAGTTTTGTCAAATGCAGCCACTTAATCTCTGTTTCATTAGTGCTTTGTATTTTTTAATACTATGGTCAGTCTCATGAAGCCACCAGAGTAGTTACCGGAAAGACTCAGAAAGCAAAGTGTATGATGTCACAGGTCCTAGAGACAGGAGGCATGGCGTACTCTGCAGGGCCACATGAGAATGATGCTTTGCTGATCAGGATGCAGAAGACAGGAGTAAAGGAAAAGCATTTAGCCCGAGCATTTAATGGAGTTTTTGTAGAAAAGTCAAAGCAGGTTGGGGTGACCAGTTAAGGATTGGTTAGATTAAATAATTCAGGTGGGCTTTAAACTATGAAAATGGTCCCTCCTTGCTGAGTATTTAGCTCTGGGATGATCAAGGCGGAGAAATACTCTACCCTCAGATGTATGGGACTGACAAAGGAGGTGTGATTTTGTATTGGTCAATCTGCATATTAGTCAATTTGCTGCCTGCTGAATGCTTTGCTGTCTCTAAGAATGGAGAACCCAAGGAAGAGCAGTCTTTCCCAGCCAGATGTTTTAAATGTGAAAACATCACAATTTGTAAGAGACAAAAAAAAAAATTATAACAAACAAATTAATTAAGCCCCCAAACTCGCTCAGTCTTTGCAGATTAACTACATCTCAGGACATCTTTCATTTACTTTACCTAGCAGTTTACAGCTCTGTATTAGCCTTCACTTCCTTTTGGGTGGGGTCATCAGGCCAAATGTGGAAGTTCAAGATCTTCTCAGGTCTTTTCTGAGTATATGTATAGTCGTGGACACATACATGTGACCCTCTAAATTCCATATAATAGGTGAAATTTGATTTTTCCAGGCCTTTATTTCCCCATGTGTTTTCTTTTACTTTTTTTTATATCTTTTTTTAAAATTTTTTATTCTATTTTATTTACTATTATTATTTTTTAATTTGACTAGAGAAAAACAGAGAGAGAGAGAGGAAGAGAGAGTGAGAAAGCAAGCCACCAGGTCCGGGACTTGAACCACAGTTGACTATGCATACGAGTGTCCAGAGCCTTAACCACCATGCCACCAGCTGGCCCTTCTCCATGTGTTTTCATTCCTAAACTCTTCTTATACTCTTTTTTGTTTTGTTTTGTTTATTTTATTCTGCCTATTGTTTGTCCCCAGTGTTATTCTTAGTTACAGGTGTCAGTGACCAAGTTTATTTGTCTTTAAATGCTTTCAACAGATGTTTTCTTGGGGTTGAAATGAGACTTGAGTGAAGGTCAAGGCAGGCAAAATAAAAGGAAACTCTTCAGTGATGTTTTAGGGAAGGATTCTTAACCGGTCATACCACACAACAATTT
Organism: Tupaia tana; assembly: GCA_026018925.1. NCBI lineage: Eukaryota > Metazoa > Chordata > Mammalia > Scandentia > Tupaiidae > Tupaia > Tupaia tana. The sequence goes on along the minus strand of JAKSZU010000001.1, from coordinate 195,153,857 downwards.
CTAGAGAATAAGGTCTGTATTAATTCCTCTGTACCACCAACCTGCACCAGGAATATCAGTTAATATCAAAGTTGCCAACACTGACCCAGGGAATAAGGAAGGGTAATAGGGCATATTAAAATGCCACAGAACTCTTATCAAAATTCAGCATTCATTTTTTTAAAAACATTTCTCTGTTTGTTGTAAGCTTTTTATTAGATTTCAATGTTCAAAAAGAGTTGATTCTGACAGGTAGCAGCTTATTTATTGGAGGGATGAAGTTTTGAAGTTTTTATTCTGTCATTTTTGATAATGTCACTCAAATCACGTCATTAAAAACATTGGATGCTTTATTTCTTCCTTTTTAGTACCCGTGCTTTTTATTTATTTTCTTGCCTCACTGTAATGGGTTATAACTTCTATCACAATGTAGTATCAAAGTGGAGATAGAAGTTAATATTATGTGAACTCACAGAGAAAACAGAAATGATTCACTTCTTAACAGCTATATTAGGGAATAATTTGAATTCTATAAACACATATAACGAAATGATTTTTTATATATTTACAGATTAATGCAACCATAACAATTGTTTTAGTTTGATGGGTTGCTATTATAAAAATACTTGAGTCTGTGTGATTTATAATGAATACAGATTTTAAAAAATGTAAAGAACAGTTTGTTTCATTTTATTTCCTCTTCCTCTTCAATATTTTTAGTTCATGAATTTGGAAGTTCTAAGATCAATGGGCCATGTCTGGGGAATGGCTTTGCTGCAATACCGTCTCCTCTATCTCTTCCTTTTATCTGGATTTTGGGAACACATGTACTTGTGCCTGGTATGTCTTCCAAGCTGTTGGATTCAGGACTCAAACCGCAGGGTCGGCCATATGAGGTCTAGTCACTTTAATCGCCATATCACCAACTGTCCTAGATTTATAATCATTTTATAATCAAACAGTATTCATAATAATATATCATTCCCTAAATATTGAAACTTACTTTATCCAATAAAATTATAAATAATGGCACATGCATGCACACATGGACCTAATAATACTGTTATATAATCTGGTATTATCCTTTTATTCAAAATTAAATAATGAAGATATTGCTATGCCACTGATTTTTATATACATTAGCTTAATAAATACATAGCATTCTATAATGTGTAACTTGTGATATAATTTTACTAATTTTGTATTACAGACCTTTGTTCTGATGCTAGTTTTCTGATATATTTTCTGTTTTCAGTTCCACATACCAGATGTAATTTGATCAAAACTAGCAATTTGAACAAGGTACCTTTCCTTAGTGTTCTTTATCATTGCTTTACCTATTTTTGTAGTTAATTGTCACATTTTCCTGTATTCAGGACATATTGGCCAAGAAATTACTTGAACTCTTAACTGATAACCACTCAGAAATACTGGAATGTACATCAGTCAGTTTATTCAAATGTTACGTATTTTAAAAGTGATTTATTTCCTCTTGAGGCTAGAAATGTGATATCACATCAATAGAAATTTCGTGTGTTAGCCTTATTGTGACCGTCTTGTGTTCAGTTTAAGTTTTCAGAGCTAGTTTCTTGCCTATTCTGTGTCTCAAGCTTTGGGCCAGAATGTATTCCTCAAAATGAGTTACTTATTACCTAGCTTCACAATTACACATTACACAACTTGGTAATGTTTGGGAGACAGTATATTAGAATTCTTTGAATCTTACAGAATTTGTTGAATAACTAGACAGTGTAGATTCAATCTTAACAGAAAAGACAGTACTAATTGTTCTTTAAAATTTATTTTTTCAAAAATAAAAAATGGTGTAATGCATTTAAGAGTATATGCACATGTATGTATGTACATATTGGGTCACCAGAAAAGTTGTGACACAGTTTTGCATAGAAAAACAGAAAAAATGTCATGACTGTTCCAATGACCCAATATATCATGAACACATATACACAAAGACGGATTGGCAGTGGGGATGAGTCACTTTTTTTATTATTCCTTTACTACTACACATTAGGTTTTAGAAATATAAGATGGTTCAGCTACTTTTGGACATTAAAAAAAAAACACTTTAAATATAATTGTCTTAAGGAGCTCTATAAACCATTAATGTGGGACGATGTGGAACAGCTAATGAGAATTAAGATTCAGACACTTGAGTGAAACCAGGTATTTTTCTATGTTACTGACTATAAAAAGTAACAATTGTACAATTATATTACTCAGATCACTACATCAAAATTTTCATTTTATGTCAGTATTTTTATTCTTTCTCAGTTCATTTCTATTTGCCTTAGAAGAGAAGAGCTATTCTTTGTCAGGTTGAGGGCATTCAAGTGAACCAAAAGGTCAATCTAATTAAAAAAAGGAAAGAACTTCAAACCACAAGGGGAAAAAAGATCCAGCTAAATGCCAAGGAATTTATATTACTGAATGCATGTGGTAAACAGTCAGACAATGAGACGAATGCACAAAGGTGTCAAAAAGAAAAAGAAAAAGGTAGCCTGTGACCTTTAAATTATTATTTTTTTGATAAATTAAATGATATTTACTCCTTGAAAGAGAAACATTGTACATGAGAAACATTTAAAAATGTAATTTATTTTTATCACTGCTTAGTTTTAGAAAGCTTTATTTTTCTCCAGTGACTTCAAATATATTTATATTCATAAACTACTGAGCAGAGAAACTAGATTAAAAGGTAGCAACCTCTCTGAATAACTTCTCCTAAAAAATCCACTTAATTATTTTCATTTTAAATTTTTACAAAGCCTATCTATCCTTTGGGATGGTCCTTCAACCCCCCAAAAAATACTGTTTAAAAATTTCTAAAATTCAATGAAATCTTTATAAGAATAGATTTCAAACTCTACCTTATTAATGATTTACAAAGCAAAAAGACAGAAAATTTTTGTAGCTAGATCTCACTTTATTTTTTTCTCATGCCACCTTTTATCTTTACTTTTTTAAACCAAACAGAGTCAGCAATGAGTATATTGCAAGTTTATTAGCTACTAAGGTGGAGAGTCTCTTCCTGTACTAAGCAAATTGTGTAATATTGTAATCAGTCAGCAAATAATTTTAATACATTTTAACAACCTGGTTAAACTTTCTTTGGTAGACATCTATTAATAATCACTAGCTCACCAGAGAGTTTAGTGTTATGGTGGACAGGCAATAAAGCTTCCCATTATCGACGATATTATTTTGTCAATTATTTTACCTCTTATATTTGCTGGGGTAAGCGCAAGATATGCTAGAGCAATGTAACTGTCCACTACCTTCTAGCGGATGCTTTATGAGATCATAGAACAAAAAAAGTATGTGTAAAGTGATGATCTTGGGTTTTGGCTGGTTTATCAACTACCCAAATACCTGTTAAGTTTCCCTTCGACAATGCCCACTGGAACAAGACTGAGGATCTATTGTACAGATGTGAGATGTAGGCTCAGGAAGAGATCCTGAGTAAAACACTTTCTTTTCTTTTTATTTCTTTTCTGATTGTCAGATGGTATGTGTGTTCCCCATAGAGAGACAGAGGAACAAAGCATCTGTCAATGGGACGTGGCCAGCTTATAACTCTTTTCCCCTCTGTTTCTCCATCTAGTCTGGATTTGGGGCACACATGCACATGCACCCTGTATGTTTTTCAAGCTGCTGGGAGCCAGGATTTGGATTTTGACCCTAATCCATCACTCTTAACCACTAGATGACAGGGCCAGCTCTGAAGAAAAACTCTTGTTCTCTTGTTGCCCCCAGCATGGGTGCTATTTTTCCTTGGTAGATGTTGTCTGCAATTGTCCTAATTTTAGATGCTAATAACCTAGTTCCCCACTCTGACTAGCACAAAAACTCTCAACAGTAGCACACTGGCCAAATCTGCTAAACTGGATAGTTCCTTCTTACGAGATTTTTTTACCTTGGTGGTTCAGCATGTCAGGTTCATGTCAGATGCATGGTTCACCTGCATCTACTTCTAATTATTATGTAAATTTCTCTCAGAATCCTAGATTCTGCCCACCTAGTTGTTCAAAATTTGACAGAACCATGGACTTGTTTGCTCTGCCACATGTGTTAAGTGAGGATAATACTTAAGTAGTAATGGTGGTTTGAATTTCAACAAGCCTACTATATCGCTTTTTAAATTGTATTAAATTGACAGATGAAGTTGCATATAATTGTTGTAAATGATGTGATGTTTTGAAGTATCTATACACTGTGAAATGACCTAATTTAACTAGCTAGCCTATGTGTTACCTCTCATAGTTATCCCATAGGACTAGAGAGTAGAACGCTGCTTACCAGTGGCTGGGCTGGTTGCTGGGTGAGAAAGCGAGATGAGGATGGAAAGTTTCAGCATTTCAGACAGAAAGAATAAGTTTAAGAGAGCAATTATATGACATGGTGAATATAGTTAATGATGATTTGTATTGCATTCTTGTAAAATGCTGAGCCTATTTTATGTGTTCTCCCCACTGTATCTCCTAGCATTTGTGCCTTGGCACTGCTGGTTGCTTGTAAGATCCAGGCTCTGTAAAGGGGTTAATTAGTCCCAATCTAGTAATACATTTATTTAGTGGGTTTTTCCTAGTGTTATCTACTTGTCACTTTCCCTGCTGGCTTGGTAAGTATTGTCAAGGTACAGTATTAGTATGCATAACTTCTGCCACTGCTTCTAGGTTTAAAGCATAGCCAACTGTCATTTTCACTAAAAACACAAATCCAGTCATAAAATGGCTGGCTATGTGTCTGCACATGGGTTTTGTCAGTTACTCTCTACACTACGGACCTTCCATGAAATCATTTCTCCGTCAACATTTTTCATACAATTTAATATTTTTAACAACTGCAAAAACCCAAAACCAAAGGATTTAAAAACAATTATGAATAGTGATACATTGTCCATGTTTTTTTTTTTCTAAATTGACATTAAACCTCTTTGGTTTTGATAGCATAGTATAATGTGAGGACTTCCACAAATTTTGTTTTTAATTTGAGAAAGGGCATATGGTCTCACTGGGCAGAGAGAGAGAGAGGGGAAGTGAGAAAGCACTCCCCCTTGGGGGATGGTCACTCTGCAACCTCTTCTCCCACATATTTCCCTCCTTCTGTGATTTTGGACCTGCATGCCCATGTGTCTGGGATGTTTTTCAAACTGCTGGGTCAGAACTCAAATCATGCACTTGGCCATGTGGGATCCAGCTGCTGTAACCACCAGATCACTTGTTGACCCAAGACTTCTACAGTTTTCAAACAAATATAAAACTAATGTCCATAAAATGATATTATATTAGAGCCAGTAGATGGCATGGTGGTTAAGGTGTTGGACTCTCATATGGCTGATGGTGGTTTGAGCCCTGGACCCAGAGGCATGAAAACCATGCCAGGAACATGTGCGTGTAAGTCCAAAATCCTGAGAGGAAAATGGAAGAAAAGGTATTGTTTTATGATCATTCTCCCAGGAGGTGATTTCTCATTTACTCTGTCTGTCTCTGGTGAGAGTACATGCCCTATGTCGAAATCCTAATTAAAAAAAAAAAGAAAGAAAAAAGAAAAGATATTACACATAAGCTAATACAAACATGAGAAAATGTGATAAATAGGCCATATTTAAGTAATGTTTTCACATGTGGAATATTTTCTTTTAAGGGAAATTTACTGATTTCCACTTGTTCAAGTCCTCTGGAAAGCATATAAAGACTCTTCTTTGCTGTAGGAGTCTTGAAAGATTTAGGTTTCCTTTCTGAACAGGAAAGGTAGGCCTCAGAAACATGTAAAATAACAAGAAAGAAGAATCCCAGTGAGTATGATTTGTGGTAAAGTAGAATAATTTTTTCTTTTTTAGCACTGTAATATTTGTACTTAGGAGTGAATTTTTTTTTTTTTGATAAATTTTTATCAGTGGTATAAAGATTCAGTATGACGTGTGAACTGAAATACTGTCCCAGAGAATTAAAAGGCCTGATGACCTGAAACATAATGTAATTCTTATCTTCACACACTGTGGCATGTTTGAGGGTTTTTCTTTGCAGATATTCTTACTAAATATAATGAAGTTCCCTGACTATAATCTATAGTACAATAAGTATATGAGTTTATTATGTTAAAATCAGAACATAGTTTTAATTTTCAACAGATTCTAATTTGTTAAAGGATTCTGGACATGTAGCAGTACTATAAAGATACAGAAAGTGAACATCTGTTGAATATTTTCTCTCATCTTTTATCCCCAATATCTTAGTGTATTAGACAGCCAATGCATATTGTGTGGGAATAGATTGCTAATGTTATCAATACGGGTCTATAAGCTCAGTGTTGTCAAGTTTCAGACTGGACTATTCTTGGAAAGTTGACTTGTTAATAATTTATAGTGAGTAGAGGCAGAAATATACGGGGTTATCGGGAAAGTCGTGGCACATTTTTTCATAGAAAAATAAGTAATGATTTCCTGACAACTTAATAGAACTGTATGCTTTTTTTACTTTAAAATCTACTATCTAAAGTAAAAGAACACTAGACACAAGACCCAAGGAGAATCAAATTATAATTTACCAATCCTTGAGTAGTATGGACCAGAGTAAAGAAAACTGGCATTTTAACAAAAGTTTTCATTCATCAATGACATTTAGCTGTTAGCTTATGGATCTTCAGTCACGGGCAACAGTTTAAAAAAAATTTCTAAAATTTCCATTTTCTAAGCTTCTACATGGTAGTTTTTGTAAAAATTTTATTTCTTTATCTTGATGTACATAATTTATTTTTTTTTTTTGGGGGGAGAGGTTTTTGCTATAGGGAGCATGCACTTGCCAGACAGAGAGATAGAAAGCGAGAAATCACGCCCCCCCCCCCCGGGGGGATGGCCACACCACAATCCCTTCTCCTCCATTCTCTTCTCGGAATCTTGGGCATGCACGCACACGCACCCGGCGTGAGTTTTAAGCCACTGGGTCCGGAACGTGAACCGCGGTTGACTACATGGGAGGCCAGAGACATAGCCATTACGCTAACTGCTGGTCCCATAATCTATTGTTTGATATATAAAAACTTCGATAGACTTGGAACTAAATCTTTTGTTTTCTGATCTTGGCATTATTTAATATTTAATTTCTTAAGGCAGCTCCTTTTTTTTTTTTTTTTTTGCTGGAGAGGTTTTTGCTGTAGGGCACATGCACTCACCTGAAAGACAGGGAGATACAGAAAGACAGAAAGAGAAAAAATCTCCCCCCCCAGAAGGAATGGCCACGCAGCAATCCCTTCTCTGGCATTCTCTTCTCGGGATCTTGGGCATGCACACATACGTGCCCGGCATCCGGAACTTGAACTGCAATTGACTACATTGGAGTCCAGTAGCCATTATGCCAACTGTTGGCCCCACCTCTTCCTGTGATGACCATTTATGTTGAGTATTGTTTAATTCATATACCCATTGTACTGACAGTCTCATTGTTATCCCCACATTCATAACTTTGTGTCTAAATATGTGCATTGTAATAATCTGATATTATAATTTCTCATCTTAAGAAATTACATCTTAGCTGAAACCTTGAAAGGGTAGCAAAAATGTCCTCCTCTTCCCAATTAGCTTTCATATCCAATATAAAAATGTTTAATCCTGCAAGATTTATTGTTGGAGAAAACACCCCTTTATAGGAAGTCATAAATGATAGTAAATATATCTAAAACATGTATACTTATATTTTTCTGATTCCCCTTTTTTCTAAAAGTCCCATATGCCTCAAGAAATTCAGTGCTTCTCTCACTTTCTAAAATATGATTTTTCTTTACATATCTCTATATCTTTTGACTACAAATTTTGTCACACAGCAGAAGTAAATGTTTCTTATTTATATAAGGGACAGCCATTATATAAATGGAAGAACTGAGGTACAATAGGGTTAAAGAACTGGTTGGGGCCACATGGAAGGCCAGGTTGAGATTTTGAACCAATCTGAACACATCAGGTACATATTAGCATGAAGGTAGGCTTGGTTAGCTGGGAGGCTGTGGCTAAGGACCACAGTGGTACAATGAAAGACTGGAAGATATAATGGGAGAGACAGACTAGTGTAGATACGAGAGACTGTATAGGAGGAGGTGAGCGGTAGGGGGTGAGAGGGAGGGGCTCAAGAGGATTAAAAAAACTACTAACAAAGAATGGAAAGTTATCTGTTAAGAATGGTGTACAGTATTGTTTTTAACTTGCTTGGCATACAAGGCATATATACTTTGAAAAGCCATGTTGTATGCTACAAAGTTATACAACGCTTACATATAACTTTTAAAAAATTTTAAAAAGCTGGGAGTCAGCGATGGCATAGTTTAAATAGGTTACATTGCTGGACTCCCACATGGCTGACTGCAGTTTGAATCCTGGACCTGGTGGTTTGAAAATCACACCAGGCACATAGAGTGCATGTGGGTGCCCAAGATTCTAGGGGAAGAGTGGAGAAGAAGGGATTGTGGTGTGGCCATCCCCTCTGCGGGGGTGAATTCTCACGTTCCCTCCCAATGTCTCTGTCTTTCTCTGTCTTTAGCAAACTCACATGCCCCATGGCTAAAACAGCTTAATAAATAAACAGTTACTCTCCTGCAGTGCTCTCTCTCTCTCTCTCTTTCTCTGTCTCTCTCATATAAAAAAAATCAGAATTGGACACTTAAATGTAAGATCTGAAACTATAAAACTTCTAGAATAAAACATAGGAAAAAACACTCTTGATATTTGACTTGATAATGATTTTTTAAATATGATAGCAAAGTACAGGCAAAAATAAATGTAAAGCCACAAAGTGAAAAGCTTACATTGTATAATAACATTATGTCATATGCATACATTTTGCTTTGTTTGATCAATTATTTTAATAAATAGTAGAACAGCACAGCAAAGGAAACAAACAGCAAAATCACAAGCAGCATCTTACGAAAAGTGAGAAAATATTTGAAATCACATATTTGATAAGAGGTTATTGTCTAAAATATATAAGGCAGTCAGTCACACAAAGGAACAGATAACCCAATTAAAAAATGGACAAAATCTGAATGGATTCTTCTGTGGTTTTCATTAGGCATGGAAAACAGGAGTGATTGTGACTGCTGCATGGAGATTATCCAGGGGCCTGAGATTCAGAACCCTATATTTACGAAATATGTTTATCCCTAATTTACCAACTATGTTATACACTGAAAGCAGAAGACATTGCTTAGTTTGTTATGGGAGTGTGAGATTATTACTATTCTAACATTAGTATTGCTTCACAGCATACAATGAATGACCTACAAGCATTCTGAATTTCCCTAAAAATTTTATAACAGGCAGTTTAAAATTCTACATATGAAACTACTTTATTGATATTAGCATTTAAAAGTCATTCAAAATAAAGATTATAGAAAATATTTTACAAAGTAGACAAAATTTTAAACAAAGAAATGGAGAGTAATATAAAAATGTTTCTTTTTCAAACAGGTTATTTTTCTAAGTGATTTTTCTTTCATGGAAGCAGCAATATTTAAGAAGATGAAGTCTCTACAGCTTTTTCACTTTTAATAATTTACTTCAATTTAATGTTAGCAACAAGTCATAGTAAAATACCACATTATATTATACATATTAATTTTCCTTGAGGAAATTAAAAAAAAAATAGTAAGACAAATATAAAACAAATTTGATATAGTGAGAAAACAAAAGGAATATATTTGCTGGTGACATTTAATGTATAACAAATATGAAGTTTTAATCATGTGTATGAATCATTAATATATTACTGTTATTTTGGTTCTATAGAAAACAACAAAAATAATTCACAATATTGTATCAAATCAGTGACTTAAACCTTATTTATCTTAAAGTCCTGAAAGAGGACCTAATGAAATGAATTATGCTTCCTAAATTCCAGAGTCAGACATATCCAGAATGAAAAGAGTAATCTAAGCTTCTGCAGTATAATCCATCACTTCTATTAATCTATGGCACTCTTAAAGTAATTTAACTCAGAGGCAAAAAACAGCTAAATCCATTGAAAGTTAACACCATTAATGACTGAAAAAATGGTGTTTAAATTAATAATTCATTAAAAATTATAGAAAAACCAAGATAGATGGTAAATAGATAAATAATTGTAGACAAGGCATACAAAAGTGAGTTCTCAATTGTTCTTTAGAACATGAGCCATTCAAGAGACTTTTGTAACTGATGATTAGCATAATTGGCAAGTTCTAATTTCTCTGTTTGCAAACAAGCAGCTTGCATTTTGAATTAGAAATGTTTGTAGAGAAATAACAGTTTTGACTGTGAAAACCTGCTAATGAAAGCTGCTACTTTATGCTCAATGCATAGAAATTGCATAACTGCTGCACTGAATTGATATTTTGATGGCGTAGAACTTTGTAAAGATACCAAAGAATGTTAATTCATAGCTTGGCAATTCTTAAACATTTAGCATTGAATGAATAAAACAGCTGAATAAGATAACCAAGACATTTTGCTAGTGACTATATATAAGTAATATAAAAATAGATGTTTTGAACTTACGATACAAATTACGTATACATAAATATTCTTTTTTATGAATTATTTTATTAACTTTATTTATTTATTTATTTTAATTTGACAAGAGAGGGACAGAGTGAGAGAGAAAGAGAGAGAGACAGAGAGAGAGGAAAAGTGAGAGAGCAAGCTGCCAGGTCTGAGAGTCAAACCATAGTTGGCCATGTGGAAATCCATTGCCTTTAACCACCATGCCACCTGCCAGCCAAATATTTCTTCTTTAATAAAGAAAAATAATAAATATTTCTTAAGGAAATTGGTTATTAAAATGCAGTTTAATAACCAATATAACAGTGATATTATTTTAAAATGGTCCTGCATTAGAACAAAAGTACAAGTAACATAATATATGGAAATATTAGCTTCAAATATTTGTTGGGTTGAAGATGTATACTAGGGAGGGACAAGCGATGGTGTAATGGTTACATTGCTAAACTCCCATGTTGTCAACTGCTAGGTTAAAACTCACCTCAGGTGCTTGTGCGTGCATGACCAAAATACCAAGAGGAGATGGAGGAGAAGTGATTGCTGCATGACCACTCCGCCCAGGGGGTGATTTCTTGCTTTCTATCTCTCAGAATCTCTCTGCCTTTCCAGCGAGTGCATGCACCCTATAGCAAAAATTTTTCATTCAAAAATAAAAATATATACTATGTATATGGGTGCATTATAAAAATTACCAACAAAAGTTAGTTGCTATAACCCATATGCAAGTATTAACACATAATTATATAATATTACAATTATCTCTTATAGTTTAGTATTAACTTTAGTGTTATATATGTAATATCAACAACTCTTAATAATTAAATTATAACGTCCCTTTTACAAAATAGTTAACAATATGGATTGAGTCATTTAATTATCATAAAAATTCAATAGTGTAAAAACTATATTGTCCTTAACTTACATACAAGTAAACTGAGACGCAGATGTTAAGTAAGTTGGCCAGGTCCTAGAACTAATAAACAATAAACTCAAGGTATAAATTAAGGAGTTTGAGCCAAGAAAGGAACTATTGCAAATTATTCAGCACAGGATATTTTTATTTGAACGTAGTAGATACAGATGGGCAGAGAACATGGTTGGATACTTTTTTCTCTTATTGGCTTTTTTAGGCAACCATAAATTTAAATGACAAGGTTCAAATAATGAGAATTGATTTTCCATATAAATCAAATATCATTAGATATAGATTTCCATATCCAGATATGATGAATATAAGAATCACCTTGCTCCAGACCGATACTACCATCCAGAAAACATAAAGACTAATGAATCTAAAAGAAATATCTGAGATAATTGAGGTCATGAGGAATAAGCAGCCAAGAGCAAAAGAAAGAAAGCAAATGCAGAGAGAGAAGTTCATATTCTGCTTCTTATCCTACTTCGGCATGAAATGATTCCCTACACAAAGTAATAGGCTGAAGACTAGGATGAAGAGTCAGGAAAGAGAGAAGATAAAGTAAAAATGTTTGCAAAAATGCTTAATAGACAATAGAGTAATAGCTTTATAATCCTGAAATATGGAACCAGATGTTGCCACAGTGGTAACACTATGCTCTGCAAGGTTGACCCGTATGGGAAGATTCAGATTTTGTGTCCAGAAACCTCCCTGAATGTGCTGGGAGCACATATCTACAATCAGGGCTGGCATAAACTGGGGGTGAATTGTAGTGAAAGACCCTGTTGAGAGTGCCTGTCTCTCTGTCTCTACCTTTGTCTCTGTGTCTCTCTTGCTCCTAAACGAAAGAAATGAGCTGTCAAAAACTCTGAAATAAAGCATTACTAATATAGAAATCAATATCCAGAAAAAAATACCCTTCAAAAGTGAAAACTAAAAACATATTTCTGGATGAATAAAAATTGAGATAATTCACTGTCAGAAAACTGAAACTACACAAATACTAATTCAGTCTTTAGTTAGAAGGCCAAAGAAGCCAGAGCGAACAAAGAAATACAGGGGAAAACAAATATATCAAATAAAACAGAAATTTCTGATTGTAAATAACAAGTACAACAATTCTTAAACTACATGCATAATTTAAATGCATGACAAGCAGCCAAAAAGAAAGAATAAATAGAGTTAAGATGTTCTGGGTCTGATAGCATTAGATGAGAAGGGGTATATTATTATAAAGATATATATGCTAATTATGTCACAACTAATTTTTGCAGTATCCAAACTGCTGGAAAACCATTAGCAATACCTTTTACACTATAAATGCGAATAGAATATTTAAGCACAGTTTACTCCACTTTAAGGGAAGATAGATGATACAAAACTCTGCAGCCAAAAAAAAAAAAAAAAACAGTATTATGCATGCGTCTTCAGTGGGAATTCTTACAATAGTTCAGAGGAAACTTTTTACTTACCATGTGAAAGTTTAGATGTAAAGCAAGACATTCAAGTGTGAAAACAACTCTACCTGAGAAGCAATAGGCTCCATATAAGAAACCTTGAGTTAAGTCCTAGACTCCTGCAGGAAAACATCTTTTTGTTAAGTAGTTCTACATGAAAGGAAAAGCAAAACTATGACTGCCAATCAGATATTTATATCATTCTTCTATGGCTTCTTAATCCATTTGCCAATAGATAATTTCTTAGTATGACACCTGAAATTCTACTATTGTCAGTGGTTTAGGATGCTAGCCACGTGAAAGTTAGCCCAACATCAAAATTCCATGTAGAAAGACTATATATATTTAAGTTAATTTATTTCTTTCATGAGAGAGAGACACACAAAAAGAAAGGCAAACACTTTCAACAGTTTTTATACCCTGACCCACTATCCCTGGCCATCCCAGCTAGGCAGTCTCAAGAGTATGTATGCCCAGTGTGTACAGGTCAAGCAGACAAATGGACCTAGAATTTTTCATATGGATCTAGTATCACTTGAGCAGTACATTGCCACTGCATCACTAAACTGACCTCGAAGAAATTTTCAACTCTGTATTCAAGACTATGATAAAAACAGGACCAAGCTGAATATTGAAATATGTAGAGACAACTGCACTAAGAAAATAAATGGAGAAAAGCTGGCGGGACAAAGAATAAACAAGTATGAAGATAGTGAATATGAACTCAAATTAGGAAGTAACACACTAAATTAAATAAACATTTTTTAGAAATTTGTAGAATGAGTTAGACAATATGACCTACACTGCTTACTAGAATTACAATTTAATATAAGTAAAGAAGTTAAATGTAGAATAATAAAAGATATGTACTGTAAGTACAGTGAGCAATAGAAAGTCTCTGGTCTTCCTTTTTGTGTACTCGATTATCTAAAGGGAATTCTTACAAGACAATTCAGAAAGCCATAAAGTTTTACTTTTTAGAATTTCAGAGATCTCTTTTACTGTCATACTCCTCAGTTTCTAAGAGTCCTTCCGTTTCCTGCTTTTGTGTTTCCACGCTTAAGGACAGAATCTCTGAATCTGTACAATATCAGCTTACCTGGATATAAGCCTTCATCATTCATTTTCTGCCTCCTATCACAACATCTCCTCTTTCAATACTTCGTGGTCCCCTCATATTCTTGGGACATGAATATAGCCTCCTACTCCTTTTGAACACCCTGAAATATGTTTTTTGTTTAAAAGTCATTTAATTAAATTGGGACCAGTAGTAGATGGCATAATAGTTACGTTCCTGGACTCCCATGTAGTCAACTGTGGTCTGAGTCCCAGACAGGTGGGTTAAAACTAACTCTGGGAGTGTGTGTGCAGGCCCCCAATTATAAGAGAACAGAGGAAAAGGGATTGAAACCAGGCCATCCCACCCTGGTGGTGATTTCTGGCTTTCTATTCCTCTGCTCTCTCTGTCCCTCAGGTTAGCACATGAGCCCTATAGCAAAAGAACTCTCTAAAACAGACAAACAAAAATTTAATTATAAATGCTGATGAGTTCTTCCCATCATTTCTAACATCTCATAAAGATAAATCTGTCCACTCACAATGAATCTTTGCACAGTACTGATTTTATGTGTACTGCTATATATATATATATATATATATATATATATATGTATATATATATGTATATCCCCATGTTATCCATGTCTTATCCCTTCTCAGCTTTTGATTTTTTGTCATCCTATGTCATCTAGTGTTGGTTTTTTAAAGAATTATTTATTTAATTTTATTATTATTACTTTCTAATTTGCTATAGGGCATGTGAGAGCACCAGAGAGAGACAGAGAGCGAGAGAAAGAGAGAGAAAGCGAGAAAGCTAGCTGCCAGGTCCGGGACTCAAACCACAGTCAACCATGTGCAAATCCAACATATTAAACACTATGACACCTTTTGGTCCCACTAATGAATCTTAAATATCTTACTGATGCTTATTTTGTTAAAAGCTGTGATATTCCATGTAATAGAGTGAATTGAATAAATGTTTAATTATTTAAAATTTCCTTTCATAAAAAAGGAGTGTATATATTAGATGTTAAAAGGAACTCAGTAACTAAGGGTCCTTATTTTTTTAAGTAAAGCATGACTAGATTGTTTAAGATAGTGATGCCATGTTAGTGCCCTAAAAGTTCCAAGTGTAACGGAGGAAGAATACATTTATCCATGAAACTTACGGTTTAAGATTTTTAAAAATTATAGTAATAGAGTCATACATAATTTCTTTAACCCTGAGGAAAATGCAATGCTATTCTCCCATTTTGTAAAGGAAGTGAGAAATATTTAATCAATTTATTACAAATATGGAAATGTGTCATGACCCAAGGAAATACAAATATGAAGTAGGGCTGAGAAAATGGACTCTACTGTTGTCTTTAACGCAGGAAATCTGGAGAGCCAGTGAATCCTTTGTCACTAACAGATGCCAGGTCTCGTTGGTAAACTTGTCTTGAGTTTAGAGGTTTTATTACATAGATAAACACACAAATAATTAGATAAGGTGATCTTCTTATTCATTATCTCAAAGTTTCCTTATTTCCTATGATGTAAGTTTCCATATCTACAATACAAAGTGAGAAGATTACACTAGACAGGCTTTAATACTTTCCAACTCTAATTGTCTATGAATACCTGTACAAAAATATTATAATTTAAGCACTTTAGGATGATGTGGAAAAATTAGTTAATTCATAAAGGAAGGCTTAAATTTCATGCCAGGAGCGTGTGCGTGTACATCCAAAATCCTAAGAGGAGAATAGAGAAGAAGAGATTGCGGTATGGCCATTCATCCCCAGGGGGTGATTTTTTATTTTCTGTCTCTCTGTTTCTCTTTCTAGTGAGTGCACATGTCCTATAGCAAAAATCTCTCGGGAAAAAAAAAAAAAGAAGGCATTAATACAAATTTTCTTAGAAGGAGAAGCAAAAATTTACATATCACACCTTAAACAAAAAAAAGCATGTTAGGAAACTTAACTCATAAAAAGACATTGCATTTTTTTCCAAAATCGATTTCACTTTTATGGCAATAGCAATTCATTTCAATACATATTACTGAAGTGTAGTTCCCAAACATTCGAATTTCAAATTAATCGGCATTAGTACAGTTAAGTCAAATATTCAACCCAACATCAATGAATATGTTAAAATGCTTATTTTTTAAAAGTAGTTATTTAAAATATCTAAACTAGCGGTGATTAACTTCTTAAGAAAATATTTTAAAATTTAAATTCATGTTTATATACTAAGATATTCAATTGTTTTCATTTTTATTTAATTATATTTTAGCACAAAGCAACACACAAGTTAGACATCATCAAACAAAATGCAACACTTTAGTTTAAACCACATTAAAATAGCTATTGTATGTATAGTTACATTTATTTTATGTTGACTCTCAATTCATTTTATTTCTGACAGGTTATACAAATAGCAGAAGTCAAATGTAATGTATATAGTACCATGCAATCAGACACTATTCTTAATATTCATAAAGCCAACTGTTTTCTGCTTCAGTGGTGCAGCGAATTAATTGAAATTGAGTGTATCTCAACATAAATTTTAAAATGCCTTTGCTATGTTCCTTCCATTAAAACTTGCATGAATTAAAATTTCATTAGATACCAACTAAGTTACTGTAAATTTTTTTTAAACCTCTCAACTATTTTATGTAGTTTATGTTCGTTCACCTTGATTTATACAAATTATTGGTATGTGAGAATTAATGAGTCATCACATCCTATATAAAATTATATCTTCCCTTATTCTATTATTCCTTTATGATTAAAACATTACATTCTGAGATATGAGAAATATTACCGGCAGTGTGGGTTTTAAGGTATACATCTTATTAAGCCAAGAGAATGTCAAAGCATTTTATTACTCTGCTGAGAGATTGAAAGACATAAAAAGGCCAAATGTGAACAAATTAATGAAATGAAATTATCTTTGTGGTCCTTTTAGAATAAATATTTTATCTTTATTTCTTTTAGTTGTTTTAAAATTTTAATTTTAAAATAATTGTATATTGTTTTGTCATGAGATGCAGTTTTAATTTTTACAGTAGAGTGTTTCTTTTATTTGTAGAAAAATTGCCGGATATCTATTTTCTGTCTAGCAAGCTATTAATCCAAATGTACCAACATTCCTCGATGCCTAATCATCATTTTAAAAACCTCATATTAGTTTTATTTTTGGACACATTTGAACTAGTATTGTTATTAACTTCATTATTTTAAAAGGGAGATTTTTGCTAAAGGGTTTATGTGCTCTCCAGAGAGACAGAGACAGAAATGAGAAATCACCTCCTATAGGAGATGGCCATGCTGCAATCCCTTCTCCTCCATTCTCCTCTAGGGATTCTGGGCATTCATACACACGCACCTGGCATGAGTTTTAAGCCATCAGGTCCAGAATTCAAAACGCAGCCAACTATATGGGAGTCCAGCAATATAACCATTACACCATCTGCTGGTCCCTAGTTGTTAACTTTTAACTTGTGAAAATATAAAATAGAGAATTTAGCATTTAAAAAGTTGTTTTATTTTGCTTTTACCGTTTATGTTTAATATTTACTGACCTCATTCAATGATCTTTTCATTTTATATATATTTTATGTTTATGTAGTTCCACCAATTATCCACTGGCTAGACTTATGAATGTATTATAGTAATATTTCAAAATTTAGTCCCTTTCTCTGATTTTCCGTAGGCAATTCAAATTCACCCTTTTCCAAATCTGAATTCTTAATGAACTTCAAGAATCCTGGTACTTCAGTGACTCATGTCCTAATTAAAAGCACTACCTTTCATTTTTAAGACATCATGCATTTTTTTCTCATAAAAAACTTACAGTCATCTTTGATATGTCATTTTCCTTTTAACTGCCATGGTTATTTGACTAACAGTTCTATGAACTCCAAACCTTATTATTTTTAATTCATAATGTTTCCTCTATCTTTATTGCCACAATCCCGGTCTTGGTGCCATTATCTATACAACAGTTTTTCTTGCAAAAGATTCACAACCTGTCTCCCAGCACTATTCTAAAAACTTTCTACTTTATTTTCAAATAACTTATTTTACTATTCCTAGACTTAAGACATTTATGTTTGACGTTATACATTACGTAAGGACCAACATACGAGATCCCAGATGAATACAAGCTTTCCAACTCTCTCTCTTGGAATTACATTCTTTATTCTTTGCTTTGCACCCTAACCACTTAGGAAACAAATTCTTTGCTAACAGATTATGATCCATTCTGCATCTGGGCCTTTGAATTTACTGTCTTCTTTTCTAAAATGCTGTCTACTAAGTTGACTCCTTGTTGATTTCTAATCATGCATGATTACTAATATTCCACACAGATAACAAGAACCTTTCTCATTATCTGCATTAAGAATGAGCTAGAGGCTCCAGCAGGTGTCATGGTGGTTAAGGGCATAGGACTCCCACATGGCTGTTCATGGTTCAAGTCCTGGACTTGGCGTCTTGCTTTCTCGCTTTCTCTCTCCACCCAACTCTCTCTCTTTCTCTCACTCTGGTCAAATTAAAATAAATAAATAGATAAATATATAACGTTAAATGGAATAATTATTTTTTTTAAAAAAGAAATGATCTATATCAGAAAAAAATACCTGAAAGAATAAGTTTCAGATTGTAGAATGGGCATGAAAGAAAACCTCCCAAGCCCAAACAATCAGTGCATTACAGAAGATACTGACTTTGAGAGTCTACTTGGAAAGAAGAGCATAAGACTTGTTCCTTAAAAATTGTTCTCAGTTATCAAGAGTCCAAACTCAAGACACTGCAATTACTGCCTTCATGACTAATGACTTACTTTCAAGAAGCTGATGAATGAAAAATAAAAGAACTTCTCATGCTCATCTATCCCATTTAATTGGTAAAACCAGTTTGCATTTACACTCATGGTGCAATGAAATCCATGATATACAGTGTACATGGAGTGTCTCTACAGTTTAAACAAATTCCTACAAGGAGGGTGGAATGTGTGTTAAGTAAAGTCAACCCACAGTATCCATCAAATCATCTTCCAGAGAGAAATACCAACCACTACAGGAAGTCTTACATCATTTTCCCATATATGTCAGATTTCTTTGACAGGATATGAGTTTAGTCTTTGATCGCACTAGTAGTTAAATGAATATTAGTAAAGTATTTAGTTGCCTTACTAGAATAGAATGAATATAACTTTCAAAAGACAGGGACCAGGTCTGCTTTCTTCATTGCAATATCCAAAGCACCAAGTGAACCACTTTGCATGTGGCTAATCCTCCTTAAATAATTCATCAAATTGATCACCATAACCATGAATATATAAATATATATCAGTAGGCGTTGCATTTGTTTTTCATGGAAATGATTTCCTCTAGCACTATATCAGGATCATATAAAGAACTGAGATAAGGACATCTCTGAATAATAAAAACAGTTATTGGTACAGTGTGATAATTTTTACACACAACCCAATTTTCTTATTATAAACTTTTTAGGATTGAAAATAAAGCAAAAGTAGAAATAAGTGGAAAAATGAAATAACATTGACAGTGTATATATATATATATATTTTTTTTTTTTGAGACGTTTTGGCCTTAGGGTGTGTGTGCTCATTGGAGAGAGACAGACAGTGAGAGGGAAAGTGAGAAATAATGTCCCCAGGAGGGATGGCCATGCCACAATCCCTTCCCCTCCAGTCTTGGGATTACAGGCACACACATGTGCTTGGCATGATTTTGAAGACCATGACCCCAGTTCAGTTACATAGCCATTATTCCATCTTCTGGCCCCTCGACACATGTATTTAAACATGTACTTAATATTAAAAAGAAAAGAAAATTTTAAAAAAGAGAGAATTCTAGGTTCAAAATGCAAGTGCAATTAAAGTGACAGCAGGTGGTATGGGGGTTAACGTGCTGGATTCCACATGGTTGACTGTGTGGTTTGCATCCCAAACCTGATGCAAACAGGTTGAAAAACACATCAGGTGCATGTACATGTTTGCCCAAAATCCTGAGAGGAGAATGGAGAAAGGATTGCAGAATGGCCATCCCCTCTAGGGACTGCTCTCTCACTTCTTTTCCTCTCTTTCTCTCTATCTTTCTGTTTCTCTCTAGCAAGTACACATGCCCTATAAAAACAACAACAAAAAAAGAAAGTAAATAAGATAGGCACAAAAAAGTAATAATGGAAACAAAAATGTCTTTACATTTCATCTCCATGAAATGCATATATTAGCATGCAGACAAAGAAATGTTGCAGCCATGTTGATTATTCAGTTACTTTTATAATTTCATTTATGTTTTGTTTGTTTTCTTCAGTTGTTTTTGGAAAAAAAAATAAAAAAGAAAATAACCAAAATGAAAACCCTATTTAGACAACACAGAAAAGTGAAGTAGAAGAAATGGAGTCTTGCTTACTTTGGTAACATTTCTTCTCCTCAATATGACTTTGCCTATATCTTAACAAAATTTATTACATTGTACAGTAGAACTAATTTAATAGAGTTTTCAGGAGGATCACTATCTGTCACTTAATTTTCACATGTTTATTTCAGGGTTGAATTTTCACTAGGAGGAGCAATCGAATCACTGAAATGTTATTTAAATTGAGATTAAGATAGTTTCATCTATGATAAACCTAATTTATTAATATACTTGATATACAAAAATGTCCAGATTAGATACCATAATTTCTTTTTTTTTTTTCATGGGGTATTAAAAAAAATAACCACCTAAATGTTACAAAGGACCTTCAGAACAATTGTTCAAAGCAGGTTATAATGGTCTTTCTAGTCTGCCAGTTCACTGACTATAATTTGACTCTTAGGACCTAATTGAACATAAGTAATAAAAATACACTGTTGTAAAAAATTCTAAATATGTGTTCAACTAATAATATGCTATTTGGTGGGTTAGACTGAGGAATTAGGAAGCATAGACATACACAATTTGTGAGTGAAGTTTTTGGGAGGAGATCTCAGCACTATAGACAGTTACCTGGATGGGCTCCTCTCCTTCCTGACTCTTGCTCAGAATTAGTCTCAGGCAACTCTTGGTCAGAATTGGTCTCACAGAAAAATTAAAATATTAAAATTTTGAAATGAGTACATAAATGAATATCGCTTTGTAAAAAAAATTGGAGGATTAATGGAAGCAGCTAAGTTTTACACTTAGAATTACCAATGGTGTTTTATGGCATTCATTTCTAATAGATCTGATATTGATATATCTCATAATAAAATAATGATGATGCTGTGTACCTTCTGGGGCTTCTTGGTATATTAAAGGCAGTGAATAGATAACCAGTGAATGGTAATCATTATTATTTCAATCAGTATGACATAACACTGGAATTTATAAATTCTTACATTAAAGGGAATGCAATATTGTGATTAGTTAGCCTGATTCTTCTTGTTAGGTAAATTTAAATCTAGACCAGATGTATCTACAAAGCACCAACTCAAATTTCAGTCAAAGCTCTAGATACATAATTTATCTTTCAAAAGAGTAAAAGGATTAGTACCAGAAATGTAAAACCTAGCATGACTTAAGGCTCTAGAATACAGTCTCTCTACCAGATTATTCTCAATTGGTAGACAAATATTCTACCTGATTTGGCCCTCAAATCTAATGTCAATCAAAATTAATAAAAGCATCATGGAGAAACAGGGCCCTAAGAAGAAAGCAGAGGCTATTTGCAAGCATGAAAATAGTATAGTTATAATAATTATTATTTTTTAGTTTCTCAGGTGTAGGAAAAGATTATTAGGCTTATAGTTTTGATCAGAACACAACCCTGTTCAACCATTAAAGCAATAACTTTATTATATTACTCAAGTCCCTTAAGATTCAAGTCCTTCAAAGTTAAGGTCCTTACATGTTTTATGCAGTGGAAATACCATTTATTTCAGCCTCATGAAGTGATTTTAACTAGGTTTTTCCTTTTAAAAATTCCAAATTACGTAAGTATAAGAAAAATAGGTATGTATTAGTATTACAAATTCCTGGGAGAGCAGACTGCATCAAATAATCTTTTCAGATCTTTGTCTTCTGACTTGTAGTTTTTATTAAAAAGAGAAATCTGTAAAATAAAAGTAACAATAAAAGACATTCAGTTTCTTATTTTAAATTTTCAATTCTTCACTTACATATCATTTTCATAAAGATAAGAGAGGAGAGTTAGTAAAGTTAAAGATTCTAAGTGTGGTCTTACCTTAACCATCATCATCCAATTAGAATTTACAAAGAAATATTCAGTTTGATTCAATTCAACACCTTATGATGCTATTACCAAGAAATCCTTACACTAATTTAAAATTAATTCTTCAGATTTTAGCAGTAGCTGATTTTATTTGATAACTATGAAGGAGTCATATAAAAGAACTTTAGGGTTATAAAGTACTATGTATGGTAGTGTCTCCATGGATACATGAGTTTATGCATTTTTCAAAAGTAATAGAAATGTACTCCCGTAAAGAATAAATCTCACTATGCACAAATCAAAACAAAAGAAACCAAACAAACAAAAATCGAAAACCAGGATATCTGAGAATCTCAGGATGGAAGACTTACTGTGGGGAATTAGTCTAATTATATTAAGTATGTATCCCATAATCTCACTAAAGTGGGTGGGAAGGGTAAAGGAAACGAATCAACTTTGGGGAACAGTGTTTTGACTGAATATTGTAGAGCTAAATACAAAATGAATTTTATAGAAACATTGAACTCCAGCTGGTAATTTAGATAGATATTACATATACTGGGGTTGAACAAACAAGTAAATTGTAGAAACTTAGAACCAGGTTTCTTACTGTTAAGAGGTAGAAATTATAATATTAGGAGGAAGACTAGAATAAATCTTATGATATTGGAATTGCGAATAAATATTAGATACACAGATGGCAGATCGATGATATATAAGGATAAGTACTTATATATACAAGTTGGTGTACATATATATATTTCCTAGCTCTATTTGCAAAAATGGCCTAGAAAAAATGAATTTCCAGTAGAAATGAGCAAAATGGGTGCTCATATACATATCTGTTTCTAAATATCATTCTCTAATAAACATATGGGAAATCCTTGAGAAATGAGTGATTGTAAACTAGAGCAGAAAATACAAGATGGGACAGGAATATCCTACAGCAACTGAGAGAAAGAAGTGTCATGAAGCAGCAGGAGCCTCTGATGAATGCTGAAATTAGTGAACACAATTTTAAAGAGAATAGTCGTGCTTATGGACTCAAGGTAACTTGCTTGAAATATTTATTAATTGCTATGGTACTTTTGAAATATCTCCACAAATTATTCAATATTCTTCCCTCAAAGAGTTGGCACTTTAAGTCCTCTGCCCCTAACTAGGTTTAGTAGCTCACTTCTCTATTGGGTAGAAAGTGGAGGGGAAAAAAAAAAAGTTTTATAGTGATGAAAGCTGAAAATATCACCTTAACCAAGTGACCAAGGTTAAAACATCCGTCAATTACCATGTAGATATCATGTCCTCCCTGATAAAATGTGAAAGAAGGCCACTTTAGGTTACCATCCCCTACTATCATACCTCCATCTAATCAGGAGAAATTATTAGACAAACCAAACTGAGAGACATTCTATTATACCAGTGTGCTTCAAATGTTGTTGTCAAGGTCCAAAACAAGCAAGTAAACAAACGAACAAAAATAAGGAAAGACTGAGAAATGTTCACAGATAGTGAGAACAAGAAGGTGTGAGAGCTAAGTGAATCATTATGTCCTATACTGACTGGGTCACAAAAAGGATATTTCTGGAGAAATATGTCACATATAAACATAAATTTGTAGTGAATAATAATGCACAATGGCAATTCCCTGGTTTCAATACATGTACCAGATTATAAATGTTATTAGTATTAGGAAGAGTTGGATGCAGGGCCCATGGGAAGTATCTGTGCAAGCTTGGTAACTCTTCAGTAAATCTAAAGTTATTTCAAAATAAAAAGTAATAAAGAGGGCCAGCCTGTGGCCTGGTGGTTCAGGGAGCCATATTTCACATGACCAACTGAGCAGTTCAAATCCTGGGCCTGATGGTTTTAAAAGCCTGCTGAGCCCATGCATGTATATGCCTAAAATTGTGGCAGGATGGAGAAATGGAAGAGAAGGGATTGCTGCATAACCATGCTCCATTTGGGGGTGCTTTCTCCCTCTCGGATTTCTCTTTCTCTCTGTCTTTCTCTGGAGAGTGCATGTGCCCTCTGGCACTTCTTTTTTTAAAATAATAAAAATTTGCAAACAAAAACTTTCCTATTTCCCACTAACTATGAACTGAAGCTCAAATGTCTCTTGTTTTCAACTTCCAGTATTTTATACTATTTTCTTTTCTTTTTTTTTTAAGAATATAACTGCATTTGACAAAGTATTCCTTTAGGTTTCTTTATAAGACTTCTGACTTTTAAAAATTGACTGGCAAAGTTCAAAAAACCTTATTCCCTGATCATTTCTTTATGCTGCCAATGTCACTCACTTCCAACATCTTTGACCTAGAAGTCTTCTAACTAAATTTCTACAGTGTTGACTGTCATTCAGAGAAACATAAATCTAATCCTCTGGGAATTGTATATGCTATATAGAGAGTACTGCTATCTTTTAGATAATTCAGTTTTGTTTTTTTTTTATAATTCACCACAAAAATAAATACATGGAAAATAGATATCTAGGCTGAGATAATGTATCTATTTCATTGATAGACGTCACATTTATGACAACATCATGTAGAGTTGATTGTGTTTAGGACAGCAGACATAATGAAGCAACACTTAAGTATAAGTAGCAATCTTATCCTTAAATAAGTTATGGATTAAATAGTATATAATGGTCTTAACTTTTTTTAAAGAGAGATTTTGCCATAGGGTGCATGCGCTCACTGGAAAAACAAAGACAGAGAGACAGAAAGCAGGAATTCCCCTCCCCTAACCCTCCACCCCCCAGAGGAGATGGCCAAGCCACAATCCCTTCTCCTCCATTCTAATCTCAGAACCTTAGACACACAAGCACATGCACCCAGCGTGAGTTTAAGACACTGGGTCCAAGACTCGAACCATGATCAACTATGTGGTAGTCCAGCAATGTAGTTACACTATCTACTGGTCTCTGGTCTTGCAGTTTCAAGATATGAGTCCATGTATACTGAAACACACTGATTTCTAATTATCGTATAAAATGAAACTTTTACATGTCTCTGACAATTAATACTAATTGTCTTCCATGTCTGGCTAAGCCATTGAAGATAACTAGAATAGTTGTTACTTTTTTTTGAGAGAGAGATTTTTGCTATAGGGCATATGCACCTGCTGGAGAGACAGAGAGAAACAGAAAGAGAGAAATCACTTCCAAGGGGCATGGCCATGCTACAATCCCTTCTCCTTCATTCTCTTCTTGAGATTTTGGGCACATACACACACATGCCCGGTGTAAGATTTAAGCTGCCGTGTCCAGGACTTGAACCAGGATCAACTATGTAGGAGTCCAGTGATGTAAACATTCCACCATCTGGTGGTCCAAAATAGTTGTTACTTTTAAATGTTCTGTTTCTCCCAAGGCTTACTCTTACTCCTAATCTATACATCAGACATTTAAATAAGCTCCGAGGACTGGCCTTGTGGTCTGGTATATAGAGCAGCCAGATTCCACTTGGCTGACCATGGAGTTCAAGTCTTAGACCCAGCAGCTTAAGAAACATGCCAGGCGTGTGTGTGTGTGTGTGTGTGTGTGTGTGCGCATATGTGTGTCAAAAATTCTGAGGGGATGGAGGAGAAGGGATTGTGGCATGACCACTTCCAGTAGGGGGTTCTTTCTCTTCTCCTACTCTCTCTCTCTCTCTCTCTCTCTCTCTGTCTCTTTCTGGTGAACACAGGTACCTTTTAGTGGAAAAGAAGAAGAAGGAGAAGTAAAATAAGAGAAGAGAAGAAAGAAAGACAAAAAAAAAAGCCCCCAATTTTTGACCAATTCCATCCCAAGATATTATTCACAGCTTCAACCCAGACAAAAACTTACTAAAAACACTGAATTAGCATTGTGAACTTACCAGAGTGGCTATTTCTATCTTAAAATTCTACTTTGTTGCTTTATTATGTATTATGTTACCTAAGAGTGAGGTAAAAGCCTTATGTCTAGGTCAAAGGCAGTGGTAGGTTAAAGATAAAGCGTGAGATTCAGGACCAGAAGAATCAAGGTAGATGTAGGGAAAAGGTAATCATAAATACCAGCTCAGTATGATGGGATGGATTAGAAAGTTTGAAAAAAGAGATCAGGAAGGAAATGTTGCTTGCAAACAGTCTAGCATGCACTCATCAGGAAGTATGCCCGAGCTGGGGATCAATTTGGTCAGACTCAGATAAGGTTTTGGACAAGAAAATGAGATATAACACATAGGAGATTAGAGGACCTTTGGGTCAAGCAAAATCTGACCTCGAATAGGTACAGAATTTTCACTATGTTGTGCTAGAAGAAGATTTGCTGAGTATAGCTAATAGGGGTAAGGAAAATCCAGACTCATGAACTGAAGTAATTCTTTTTTCCAAACATATATTCTGAAACACTCGACTAAATTCATTCTATTTTTCCACAAAATGCCATCTGTATTTTTCACTTTTTTGTCTTCTATAAAAGCATCAATAATATCCAAATACCCATATTTAAATCCACAAGCTATTTTTATAATTTCTCACATCCTTTCATGGTAAGTAGATAAGGACTTCTTCCCACCCAGGTCTCTGACATACATTCCCCCTCCCCCATCTCATCATTTCTCCCAAAACACTTCAAAACATCTTAAATGTTTTCCTTATTAGACATTTTTTCTATATTTAAAGAACTTCCTAAAAGACTGACATGATCACATAAAACAATAGCCCAAGAAAATTTCGCTGCTTACAGAATAAGATGAAATCTTCAGAACAAAATTGTAGCTTCTCCATGATGAGGCTGTAACATAAACTTCCTTGCTCCTTCAGACTTTTTTGATCTAAATTGAATTACTCGAGCTTTCTGATTCTCTAAATGTTTTCCTATATCTATGCAGTTACTAGGTCATTGGGAAAGTCATAACATATTTTTTCACGTTTTTCTATGCAAAAATGTGTTATGTCTTTCCCAACAACCTAATACATTTGCTAGCCAAGAATTCTCCATATATAACTGTTAGTACAATTTATAAGCTGTCATTTGAAGGTATGTATTAGAAAATACCTAGAGGTTTCTGCCTCTTAAAAAATGAATCAATTGAGTGTTTCCATATATTTCCATAGGTATGTACCAAAGTTATAATAAAGGTGGGAAGATCATATTCTATGCCCTTTGAAGTCTTTTGTTGCAAGAATTTTATTTTTATCTAAGGTGAACAAAAAGAGAGATCCAAACTCTTAATTATCTCTACTATCATCAACTCATACTGCCCTCTAAACCAGCTGACTTTCATTCCCATGCGTTGACTTGCACCACTTTTGGCCATCTGACTGACTCTGTGCTTTTTGGGCTATGCTGCTGAGGCTAAAGGGAAATTACTTTCTTTAATTTCACCCTAATATAACACAACCCTAAAAATATCAAGGGATAATTTTTCAAGAAAAAAAAATAGAGACCAATTAAAGAAAACATAACAAAACACATAAAGAAACAAACCCAGATTTCCTGAAAACCTGGACCTTCAGGTCAGTGATGCTCTAACATTGCTGCAGAATTCTACTACTTGTACCACTATCCACAAGCCCCTCAGGACTTTGACATATGTCAGTCTATCTTCTAACTGCCTATCATCTATCACTATCATCAATCTAATTAAATGCAGGTAAAACTGTCGCATCAGTTATGTGTCAGAGACTGTACTGTCAACCACATACTCCACGTGTTTCACTGCATTATCCAAGCTCCCCGTGGTTACGTGAAGACTTGTGAGTATCTCTAACCAACAGAGTAATAGACACACATATTTGGACACAAAATAGAGCTGAGCTTTCCATGTGTCTTCTTCTGTCACAATGATCAAGAAGGCCACAGGACAGAAGCAATTAAAGTCAAATCAATCTTTGTCTGAAATCCATAGTATTATACATATAGGGAATCACAGATTTTAAAATCATAAGATTTTCCACCTATGACAAACAAACTGTGTGTTCAGCTGCAAGGATATTTGGGTAGTTTTTCTTTATTTCAGAATACCCTGGCCTACTCCAATCTTTCAGTCAGTAGGAAGACTCAGCATATACTGTTCATATTTACAGTGCAACAGATAAACAGATTATCAAAATTGGAATCTAGAAACAAAATACATAAAGAAAAAGGTTCTGTTTTTTTTTTTTTTTTGGACAGGTTTTTGCTATAGGGCGCGTGCGCTCGCCAGACAGACAGAGAGAGACAGAGAGACAGAAAGCAGGAAATCACCCCCCAGGGGGGATAGCCACACTGCAATCCCTTCTCCTCCATTCTCCTCTTGGGATCTTGGGCACACACGCACACACGCCCGGCGTGAGTTTAAGCCACCGGGTCCGGGACGCAAACCACGGTCGACTACGTGGGAGTCCAGTGACATAGCCATTACGCTAACTGCTGGTCCCAAGAAAAAGGTTCTTGCCACATTACATCTTGTGCACATTTGCATCATGTGCACAATAGTTCAGTGGTTATCAATGCTGGTATGTATGTATGCATATATATACATTTTTCACACTAATTAATTCTTATATAAACTTCTTAATTGACACTAATTAAATCAGGAGGCCTGGCTTGGCCTGGAACATCTAGATTTTTCAAAGCTTACATGAGTCCAGTTCATACCTGGTAAGAATTTCTGGTCAATTGACTAAAGTTATGTAGTCTTACTCATTTGTTCACTTCTGGATAAATATATTTTCATCATATGTCAACATTTTAAGAATAAACTTTTATAGTACATATGTTTTATAATAATGCAGGTATCAGCTAACTCATATTTTTAGCAAAAATTGTCTGAATTCAATAAGCAATGCAAATCAGTGGAACGAGTACAGATGTGAAGTCAAATAAATCTATGTTTTAATATGAATCCTTCTCTTACTCACTGTGTGGCCTCAGGTAACTTCTTAATCTCTTTGATGTCAGTTTCCTCTCCTGGAAACTTGAGATAATACACTTTTTACAGTGTTGCTCTAGGATTATATGAAATAATTTGCATAAAGCCATAATCATACTATCTTAAAGTTGCTCAACAAAATTAGGTACTTTGATATAAAATCAAGGGTGCTGAATTGGAATGATTGCTCCAGAATATATTTCACACTAGTTTGTCCATTCTAGAATTTCCAGAAGTGCACTTCTATTATTTTTGTAAAGGATGTACTCCCTATTTGCGTGTCAATGATACCACCTATGAAGGGTACATTTCCTTTGAGCAGTACCTTTATGATCTCCTCAGGATTCTTTCTTGAGGGCAATCTTTGAAGCCAAACACACAAGGAAAAGCATTTGACTACTGGCCTCCAGAAAATTGCATTAAGGCACAGAAATTCTTTGAACCTGGCTAAGAAAGGAAGTGTTCTCGGGAAGATTCGAAGGTTTCGGTATCGTTTATTCTTATTAAGCTCTCGACTCCTTGATAAAGCCCCATTCCATCCGATGACCCTGTGCAGTGTCAAGTACTAGAAATAAACTGGATTTGGAAAATACCTTGCTTTCAGAGAGCTTTTGCTACAGAGGGGAGGATCAATATAAACTAATATAAGAATACATAGTCATATGAAATTTCTTCAGCAGAAGTATCAGCAATATACTGTAGAAGAAGAAAATACTAATTGATAATAACATGAATCAATCAATCACCACTGGTGTCAGTGTCCCTAAGCCTGATTAATAATTACTTGCCCCCAAATATCTAGTACTTTATGAATCATATAGACTGCTGAATTCTAATCTGGCATAATCTGAAATACTTGTTCTTGAAAATTTTGTAAAATAATATTTCCAAAATCTGAACATTGGACCCAGCATGTGGCATGGTGGTGAAGACACTAGACTCCGACATGGGAGAGAGTGGTTTTGTTCCAGACCTGGTGGCTTGCTTTCTCACTTTCCCTCTCTCTCTCACTCTTGTTCTCACTCGCACTCTCTGTTGCTCTCTAGTGAGTGCATGTGCCCTATATATAGCTAATTAAAATAAGAATGAATAAATAATACTGAATAATAAAAAATTTTGAAAATGTGAACAGAATGATTTTTTGTGTTTTTTTGTTTGTTTGTTTTTTAGAAATCTAGCAATATAACAAGGATAAGTATATATCTATATATCCCATAAGGATAGTTAAAACATTTATCAGACATGCATGTATAATCTCTCTCTCCAAATTAAAGAACTATAATGATTTAAGAATATTTACTTATGCATGTGACAACATATAAAAATAATTTTTACTACTTTATCTTAATGTTTTGAAAAAATCCTCCACGCTACCATAGAACATGGTATCAATTTAACATTGCATTTACTATTCTTATGAAATCCTAGGTAGCGTTAACAATGCTAGTGAAGGTTGAAGAGAGAAGTGAAGGAATTGTTTCACCCAGTGTACAGTTCTTCCAGTGCTACCACTTCAGGGGAAAAACTTTAGCATTGAACACATATTTCAGTTGTTACATATATATTTATTTAATTATTTTTTTTCATAGAAAACTTTTCTCGAAGAAACTTGAACTGTTGCTTTTTGAGGAAGTCAAGTGATTAAAAGAGCCTAATGAGGAAAAGAATCAATGGCCCAGAAGAACTGAAATTAGAATTAAGAATTAATTGATTTTGAAAAATCAGATTCAAAGGGAATATTAAATGCAATTCCTCCAGAACCATTAAGCTTATAGTAATAAAATGAGTGGATATTGCTTCTAAAGTAGGAATATTTTGATTAGATAAGTTTCAAATTTCAAGTGGTTGGTTTTGAAGAAAGTTTCTCTGAGAGACATCAATAAAGTCTTCCTTCATTAATGAATGTAACGTGAAGTCAATGAGGCAAAGTTTTTTCATGGGAAAGAAAGCAAACTCACTATTTGATGTAATCACTATCTTTATATAAAAGTATGTATTTTGTCATGTATTATAGGTACAGACATGTTCTACTTATAAATATAACATGGTTAATTTGGTCTGTTGATGTCTCTTTCCATGTTATGTTTGCTTTGACATGCAATTATATTTTCATATTTTGCTGTTGCCTTAAGTATCTGACAGTTATAATTTAATATATTGCTGCTAAAAGGCTGACACAGAGTAAAGCTGTTCTACAAATACTTTAAATTTACTAAAAAGTATAATCTGTTCATTGTTCTTTAAAAATCAGAGAATTTCTACAATTAATGTTGTTGTGAAATTAGCCATCCTATTGTAACCATCTCTAATTGTTTAGGAAGTATTTTAGATGAGCAGATGTGTTTATGTAATTTGGTTTGATAATTTACTGAAAATACAAAACTCCTCACAAGTGCCAAAAATAACAGGTGCTGCATAAAAGAACTCAAAGGAAGCTTTATTGAATTTCATAGATTTATCATTTAAAAGCCAAGAGTATATGATGGGATAAAACTGTAGACATTAATAAAGCACTAAGAAACTTAATAAACATAAATTCAGAAGGGAAGGATCTATTTAGATAAGCCTGTATGTTATCAAAGTTCTCTCTCTTTTCTTTTTACATTTTATTTTTGCCTTTAGAACAGACTGAGTACGTGATTGATTGCATATAAGCATGGATGATGTGCAAAATGAGGTGAATGTAATAATAGATCTTAAGTGTAATAATGTTAAATCTTGATATTTTAAAATATTTCAAATTGATTTTACAGCAAAAAATATTTCTGAAATAAAAAAAGAAAATCACTATGTAATTAATATCTTCAGATAATATGAGCTCATGTTTTAAAAAGTGTATTTGAATAACTTTGACTGCAATAGTATAATGTATTCACCCAGGGGAAATTCATTTTCTATGCAGTAATGATATACAGTGAATGAATATGTAAAAAATTATTTTAAAAAGTGTTTGTTTTTAAATTTATTTATTTCTTCCATGAACAAGAAAAACAGAGAGAGAGAAAGAGGTAGTATATCCAACAGAGTCTCAATGCCACTATGCACTCCCAGCTCTAGCAAGCCCTGGGAATGGGAACATACATGCATGGCTACCTCAGAGTGATCTCCAGACACACATGTAACATTTCCATGTAGGTAAGACCAAGTGTTGAGTTTTACTGCTGTTCCACCATACAGCCCCACATGAGATTATACTAATCTGGAAGGCAGTAAGAGTATAAATCAAAGTTATTATTTCTTTGAAATCTGCATAAACTTTTGACATCTATACTATATACATGGACACTCTTCTGTAATATATATTAAGAAATTAATATTAATATAAAAGGACTTTCATTCTCCATTTGAATGGCTCTCTCATTTTTCCAATAACAATGAAAACCATAGTATAGCTGGAAATGGTAAATTTAGATTATCAATTAAAACAGATGATTAGTATAAATGTGATGTAATATGTTATGATAAAAAAAACCTAGAAAAAATAAGCACACCATTATTCTGTACTAGATCTTTTCTATAGTTCAAAGAGAACTTTATAATATTGTTTTGCCTCAGATTAATCATTATCATCATCAATAATTAGCCTAATAAGGGAGTTTACACTGAATTTAAATTTTCTATAAGTAAACCTTACCATACCATCGCCACTTTGCATTAATATCCATAGATGATGGAAGGTTCCAAATAATTTTGAGGAAAAGAAAGCAAATGTTAAAAATTGGGTTTGCAAAATAATTTCATATTCTTGTAATCGGAATTGCTAAAAAGATACATGTGCATAGTTTTGGATGAAATTGGTCTTAATTTTTCTATCACATGAATTCAAAGATCTCTTACTTCTGTATCATCTCTACCTTCTCTTAGTGAATATCCCAATCTAAAACCTCACCTGTCCCTACATGAGGCTTAGCACATGGCAATCTGTAGTTTATGCTTTGCTATGGCTCAGGATTAATCTGATCTCATCTTTGTTGCCTAAACATATTTAACCAAAAATTTGTATTTTGTGATTATTAAAGGCATAAGCTCTTCTTTCAGACTCCCTGTATTCAAGTCTTACTGTATCCCTCAGTAACTTAGTGACTTTGCATCAGACAGTTAACCTTTCTAAAGTATATTTCTACCTTTGTAAACTGAGAACTGATATGTTAGTTTTATTGTTCTTTTTTTTTTTTTTTTCTTTTCCTTTTGAGAGATTTTTGCTATAGGGCTTGTGTACTCTTTGGAGAGACAGAAACAGAAAGCAAGAAATCAGCCTCCAGGGGTGATGGCCTTGATGCAGTCTCTTCTTCTCTACTGCCTTTCTGGGAGTCTTGGTATGCACACACTCACACATGGTGTGAGTCTCAAGCTGCTGGGTCCAGGACTTGAACTGCAGTTGGCCACGTGGAAGTCCAGCATCTTAATCACTGCTCCAACTGCTGGCTCTTGGTCTTTATTTTAAGTGAGATAATATTAAGAGAGTCTTCAATATTGGCTATTATAATTAAGCTACCCTTATGGTTCATAATGATTCATTCCCTACTGATAATTCCTATGCTGGTTGTTTTCTGCACCACTTGGCATATGGATATTGACTTATGTCCTGACTATGCTATAGATTTATTGAAAACGGGTACTATATTTTGAATTCTAAGGACTTACTCTTAGTGAAAATTCTCCTACCATGAAAATAGAAAATCCAAAGTATCTTGGCATTTTTCTTACTGATCTCATTGTGGTTAAGGTGAGAGTGGCTTAAGTAAATGGGAATTATAATAATAACCATAATCCTTTTTATTTGTTGGCTCTCCTATAGCTTCTTGCTATAGGGCACGTGTGCTCACCAGAAAGATAGAGACAGAGAGACAGAAAGTGAGAAATCACCCCCCCAGGGGGGATGGCCACACCACAATCCATTCTACTCCATTCTCCTCTCGGGATCTTGGGCACGCACGCACATGCGCCCAGCGTGAGTTTAAGCCACTGAGTCTTGGGACTCAAACTGCAGTCGACTACATGGGAGCTCAGTGACATAGCCATTATACCAACTGCTGGTCCCATAACCATAATCTTTTAAAACTACAATATGAAAATATTATGCTAGTCAATTAGAGTATTTTATCTGTTTTTCTAATTTTGCTTATTTTATTTCTTTAATGAGAGACAGCATGAGTGAAAGAGTCTGAAAAAGAAAGAGAAATAGGAATCCTCAAGTCTTGCAATGCCAAGATCTGCCTCCCTCCACCTTCTAGCTAGTCAAGATCTTGGGTATATCTACCCAGAGTGTTTCAGGTCAACTGGGGATCTGAACCCATGGTCAGCCATGTGGCTTCCAAGACTACAGATCTATATGGTACTACCTCTACCATCATGACTGGGTCATAGTATTTTTTTTCTCTCTTTATGCCACAGTATTTTTTACCTTATTTAATTTTCACAAGCTGTGCTATGTAAGTCACACAGTATCTTGAACTAGGCTATGACTTGCTCTCATTCCAAATCCAAGGTAATGCCTACCTAGATATTAGAAAAATTGCCATTTGTTCATAGAATTTTATATCTTTAACTCCAACTAAAATAATTTCAAAGCATGTTAGCCATGCCATGGTAATGTGCTAAGTCCCATAAATTAAAGTTATTAACCAGCATTCTCATTTAAGTAAAGAGAATCAAAGCCTGAGAACATGTTTTTTTTTTTTTTTTTAATTTAGTGAAGTATTATAAAAAGAAAAGTATTTTTTTTTTCAAAAAGGTTTTAGAATAGAAAAGAAACTTAAGTATAAAGTATTAGACCTACTTACAAATGTATTGTCTGAGACTGAGGGCCAAATTTAAAAAATAAATATGAGGTTTATTTTCTTTTCTTCAAGAAATAACATCTTTTTTTCTTTTTTTCTGTGAAATAAGTATAAAGGACAGGGACCAGCAGGTGGTGTGGTTTTTAAGGCGCTGGACTCTCACATTACTGACCATGATTTGAGTCCCAGACCTGTTGGCTTGCTTTCTCACTTTTCTTTTCTCTCTCTCTGGTCAAATTAAAAAAATGATAATAACAAATAAAATAAAATAAATAATTTTAAAAATAGAGAAATAAAGGACTTTTTAAAACTATTATAAGCATCTATGTTGTTTTGCATTGCTGAAATGCATCTACATTGAGATTGAGTTTTTTTTCAAAAAGTGAAAAAAGCAAGCATTTATTAGAAACAATAGACGCATAACTCAGATACATTTGTAGAACAATTTTATATTTGCCCCCAAAGGACAAGTTTTGTAAGCAATATGATTTATCATACACTGACAAAGTGGGAATGAGCTTGAGATTTCATTAACTCTATTTTTTTTCCTTTCTAATAGAACCCAAGCCAATTTATCTGAATCAGATAAGAGTATTTTAAAGTAAGCAAAAGGTAAAATGGACTGCTAATCTGAATGGACTGCGGCTCTATGGACCTACACTACAGCGCTGCTAGAGAGCGAATGGGTCACTCATATCATGACATGAAAAAATTGATTAGTGTAAGAATTATTTCCGGGGGAGGTAAGGGTTCATTCTACACATGACACACATCATTGGCTTATTTAATGCATCAGCTGCTCAACACAAAGCAGGAACAACTGCCTTTACACGGCAAATCAAAAGCAAACACAAAAATAGCATTGGTTTCAAGAAGCAAAATAAAGCATCATAGAATCCATGTTTTTAATGACTTGTCCACCTATTTTCTGCTCATACTGCATTCAGGAAGTTACTTTTTTTATTTTCCAAAACAAATCACAGCAAAGAAGACTCTATTACTTCATTGCCATGTATAAACAAAGGACCCAACATGCTCAGGTAAAACGTAGTCAGTAAAAAAGACAAGAAAAATATGTACCCAGAACTTCCAGTTTCAGGATCCGAACGTAGGAAGTTCAGTAAACACTATTTCATATTAACAAGTAAAATTTAACATACTGAAAAGTCAAAAACTCTTCTTGGATCAATATGAGAGGTGAAGACACAGAAACCTCTGCTCTCTAGGTGGGAGAGACAGGTATCAATGCAATGAGTCTGGGCCCGGCAGAGTCAAGACTTACAGGTGCAAACCACCAAGGGAAGCCAGTGCCAAAGCGGAGTAGGGAAGTTTGCATTATAATTGACGAATTTCTGGAATCAGAGAGTTAAAAGCTCTAGCAGAAACAAGTCATACAGTGTCCCCACAATTTTGTGATATTCACCTCCAGGAGTTTGTCTGGTTTCCCCTAATAAAAATTGAGGAAAGATTCCCTGGTGCTTTTCACAGGAGGAGGGAAAAATTAATCATTTGAAATACATTAGAGTATTCTGTTTTTAAAAAGGATTATCCTGGGACCAGCAGTTAGCGTAATGGCTATGTCGCTGGAGTAGTCGACCGCGGTTCGAGTCCCGTTAAACTCACGCCAGGCGCGTGTGCGTGCGTGCCCAAGATCCCGAGAGGAGAATGGAGGAGAAAGGATTGCGGCGTGGCCATCCCCCCTAATCTCTCTGTCTCTCTCTGTCTGTCTGGCGAGCGCAATAGCAAAAAAAGCCTCTCCAGTTATCCTAAGGGAAACTACATCAGAACATAACCTCTGGGATATTTTCAGAGCCTAACTGATCGTGGAGGAGGGAAATACTCATCTCTAAACTTCTACTCCAAGCTAGTTATCCTGTCCCACCGAAAAGCAGAGGGAAAAGAAAATTAAAAAACAAAACAAAACTGAGAAACACTTGTAAAGTTTACACTCCAGAGGCATAAGACTTAACCTAATCGTAAGGCTATAGAATGCTTATCATCCTCCCTCCTCACCTCACTACCACATTATTGAAAGCATATTTACAGCTATTCCTTTAACACAGTATATCATGTCAAGCTTTCAGGATAAATTATAATGCATACCAAAAGGCACAAACAATTTGAAGAGACATTGCGAGCCTTAGAAGTAGACATAAAAGCAATGTTGAAATTATAAGAATAGGAATTTAAAACAGCTATAATTAATGACTAAGTGCTCCAATGGATAAAGTAGGCAGTATGCTAGAACAGATGGGAAATGTAAGTACAGAGACAGAAGTCCTAAGAAAGTACCAAAAATAAATGACAGAGATAAAAAGCACTATAACACAAATGAAGAATGCCTTTGACGAGTTTATTAGTAGACTTGACACAGTTGAGGAAAGAATCTTTGAGCTTGAGGATATAACAATAGAAAACTTGAAAGCTAAAAAGCAAAGAGAACAAAGACTGAAAAAGAAGCAACAACATTCAGAATGTACAAAGACTGTGAATTATGTAACTTATTTAGAAGTAAAATAAATGCCAAAAATGGTATAAGGGATAGTAGGGAGGAATTAGAATATTTTGTGATTATTAGTGTCTTAATACATTATTGTGTTGTTAATTTGTGCAGCTGAGTATTTATAAAGAACAAAGGTTTATTTGGTTCCTGATTCTGGTAATTACAACATTTTGGAGAAGAGAGCTCAGCACATAATTGGATTCTGGTACTACTACATCACAACATGACTGGCAGAAACAGCAAGAAAGTGGGCGTATGCAAAAGAAGACAGTGTCCAGCGGACCATCATCTTATTTTTTAAACAACCATGAGAGCAAGAACATTCCCATGAGAGCAAGAACTCACTCTTTCCTAAAAGATGGTACTAATGTATTAATGCATCGTGTCCATGCCAAATCATTGCAGTAAGGTACTTACACTACCTGAAAAGGGGTACAGTGTTATTTGAAAGTGAACTTAGAATATTTGTAAAAATATATTGCAAACTCCAGGTCTACCATTAGGAAAGTAATATGTGAAGCACAAATAATACGCTATAAAAATTATATAAAATGTTCAATTAAATCTATGCAAGATTAAAAAGAAGTGGAAGGCAAAAATAAAAACAAAGAGCAAAAGTAATATATTAAAAAACAGTAATCAAAACAGCAGATGTCAAAAACCAGTTTGAACATTCATTGCCTAAATGCACTAATTAAAAGACACAAATGATCAGATTTAATCTATAAATAAAACACAAGTATATGTTGTTTAAAAAAGAAAAAAAAATATGCTGTAAACATAAAGGCACATCAGCGGATGGTGTAATGGTTATGTTGCTGGACACTCAGGTAGTCAACCGTGGTTTGAGTCCTGAATCTGGTGGCTTGAAATTCATGATGGGCGCATGTGCATGTATGCCCAGAATCCTGAGGGGAGAAGAGAGAAGGAACTGCAGCATGGCCATCCCCCTTGGGGTTTGATTGATTTTTGGCTTTCTATCTCTCTGGAGAGTGCACGTGCCCTATAGAAAAGTAAACTATACCAACATTAATCAAAAGACAGCAAGAGTGGCTATATTAATTCCGAATAGAGTATATTACTTCCTTTTCTTCTTTTCTTTTGAGATTTTGCCATAGGGTATGTGAGTTTCCTGGAGAGAGAGAGAAAGAAAGAAAGAATCACCTGCCACCCCATTCCCCAGAGGGCATAGCCACACCACAGTCCCTTCTTTTCCATTCTCTTCTTGGGATTTTGGGCACACAGGCACACATGCCTGGTGTGAGTTTCAAGTCACAAGGGCTGGGACTTGAACCACAGGTGGCCATGTGGAAGTCCTTGCCTTAGCCACAACACTTGATATCCCCTAAACAAAGTATATTTCAAAACAAGGAAAGTTATCATAGAAAATAAGGTTATTACATAATGATAAAGGATCAATTATTCAAGAAGACATAACAATGCTTACCATGTATGCAACTAAAAACAGCATTAAATTATGTTAAGCAAAAACTAATGAATGGAAATTTAAGAATAAATAGAGATCCACTATCAGAGTTAGAGACTTCAGTATTCTTTCAGAAATGGACAAATCCTACAGGCAGAAAATCAATAAAATTATATTTAAACTAAACAGCACAATTAACTAAAGAAAATCAACACCTATAGACTACTTTATCAATGAACAGAAGGACATATTCTTCTCAAGTTCACATTCACCAGGATAGACCACCTTAAAGGTCATACAATTCACATTTGCACATTTAAAATGCAAATCATACCATGTTGATTCTCAAACTACCATGGAATAAACTAGAAATAATTTTTAAGGATAAATGAAAATAAATCACAAAATGTATGGTGCTTAAACAATATACCCCTAATAATACATACATCAAAGACATAACTTTTAAGAAAAATATTTTAATATATTTAAATACATGAAAATTAAAATACATCTTATGAAAACTTGTGGGATGCACCAAAGGCAGTGTTTGAAAAAAAAATTAGATCATTGAATGTATATATTAGAAGAGAAGAAATACCTAAAATCAGTGATCTAACTTTCTACCTTAAGAAAATGTATGGAAGAAAAGAACCAATTAAGTCCAAAACAATCATAAGGAAAGAAATAATAAGAATTAAGGCAGAAATCTGACACCAGCAGTTGGCGTAAAGGCTATGTCAGTG
Organism: Tupaia tana; assembly: GCA_026018925.1. NCBI lineage: Eukaryota > Metazoa > Chordata > Mammalia > Scandentia > Tupaiidae > Tupaia > Tupaia tana. Next base: position 195,114,366 of record JAKSZU010000001.1, on the reverse strand, counting down.
GACTTCCATGTAGTTGACCACGGTTCAAGTCCCTGACCCAGTGGCTTAAACTCACACTGGGCACATATGCGTGCATGCCCAAGATCCCGAGAAGACAATGGAGGAGAAGGGATTGTGGCATGGCCATCCCCTTGGGGGGTGATTTCTCGCTTTCTGTCTCTTTTTCTCTCTCTGTCTTTCTGGAAAGCACACGCACCCTATAGGAAAAACCTCTAAAAAAAAAAGAGAGAAAGAAAGAAAGAAGAAAGAAAGATAAATCGGTATAATTAAAAATTATAAATCAATAAAGAAAATGAGAATTTTTTTATTAAAATAATATAATCAATAGGCTAAAAAGAAAAACCACATGATTATGACAACAGACACAGTAAAAACATTTGTCAAAATCTATTACTCATTCCTGATAAATCTCTCAGTAAATTAGAACTGATCCTCAATTGTATAAACGATGTGAACAGAAACCTAGCTAACATCATACTTAATGGTGAAAAACTAGCTTTCTCACTAATATCAGGAGTGGGCAAGGATTTCTTCTCATACGATCACTTCTTTTCAGCCTTGTACTGGACATACTAGCAATGCAATGAAGAAGCAGCAGCAGCAGAAGTCAATGAAGACAAAGAAGATAAAGAGGACAAAGAAGACTAAAAAGAAGAAGAAATGAAAAGGTATGGCCAGCTAGTGGTCTAGTGGTTATAGCTGCTGAATCCTGTAAGGCTAACTGGGCAGCTTTGAAAACTCTCTATACACAAGTACATGTCTGCACGAAATTCCAAGAGGAGAAATTGAGAAGGGATTAGTTTGTGGTCATTCCCTGAGTGGTGCTTTCTCACTGTCTCTCTTTCTCTCTGTCTCCAGCAAACGGCATGTGTCCTATATCAGACAAATAAACAAACAACAAACAAATGAAAAAATGTGACAAGTACTGGTCAAAGAGAATTACATATTTTAATTCATTTAATTCAATCTGTTTCAGACAGAAAATTCATTCTTCATATTAGTTTTATATCATGGCACGCATTTTGAAGAGATTAAGAGGACATACAATTTCTTAAAATATCAGATATAAACCATCAGAAAAAAATGTTTTATAATGCAGTTTGAGCAATTTGGGATGTAATTATGGATCTACTCTGGATCCATATATCACAGTGTTTTTATTCCTAACTTCAAAATATAGAGTAGCACTTTGAGTCATCAGCCTGCAAATAATATGAACATTTCTGAAAATCAACTGAGTCTAATGATAATTTTTAATAATTAGATGCTTAACACTATTGATTGAATATGGTGAGCTTTTTTATAGCACATATATATACACACATATATAATTTTAATCTTCACATATTTCCTGATATATTAGACTAAGGAATCAGGAAAGGGGGCACCATCAGGAAGGGCTTCTCGCTGGCCCATGAGCATTCATATGTAGGTCTGACTGACCATCTATTAGAAATACCATTGCAACATTTTTTTCATAATTGTGCTTCTAAGACCACAACAAAAAGAGCTCAGGATGTGCAATTTATCAGAGTTTGGACCTACTAAATTGCTTTTGCCAAATTTTTAGTTTTAAACTATCTCTAAATATCACAGTTAGATTAGAAAAACATTTATGTGGAAGAAATATAATCTAACATCTCAGTCCACAGATTAGAGGTATATTAGGTTTTTTGTAATATTGGAGTAAATACAGTACTTTCAAGATGAAGAAAGTTTATGCCACCAAATAAATTGTTTCAATATAATTTATTTAATTAGAGTAACTCCTCCAAAGAAACTCTAAATAATAATATGGAGTGAAATAGGATCATACAATCAATTGAAGTCGTTTGACTCAATGATAGAAAAGCAATTATTTTTCCTTGCAAAACTAAAAAATGATATTGTATTGAAATTGGAAATCCGAGGAAATTATATTAATCCATATAAAAAAAACCTTTAATATATAATTTGTATGTTCTCTTATAACTATTTTTGGTTCTTTAGTTACACAATAGATCAAACTATACATTTTATTCAAGTCATAGTAACAGATTATTTAATTTTTTTGTCGTTTGTGTATGTGTGTATTTTAGACATACACAGAGATTATGGCCTTTTTTCTGTTTCTCTTTCATAAGGGCTCAGATTTTTACTCTCCATTTGGAACAACTTGTCAAAACATCTATTTTCATTGAAGGTCACAACTCTAAATTTGATGATTATCAAGGGAAATCTACTGATGAATTGACAGCTTAAACCTGTTATTTTAATTTACTTACTTTCTGTTGATCTCTGAAAGACCTTCATTTCTGCATTCCATTTTCACTCTCGTGGTAATGTGTAATAACTTTGGCTGATTCAAAAAAAAGTTAAGGACTTGAAAAAAACAAAGTCTAAAATATTAAAATTTAAAGATAATATTCTTTACGTAACAATGTTCTTAATGCTGACTACTTTCCTAGAAAGATTGACATCAATCTGTTCAACATCATGACTTTGACAGGGCTATAAATTATAGTGAGGAATACTTGCAGGATGATGGCCAAAATTTTGTCTTTATTTTTGTGTTTTCAAATAGAATAACAATGCCCATTGTGAAAATAGTCTCATGTATTTTGCTTCAGTTTCTTGATCTGCAAAAAGCAATTATTTTTCTAGTTGGTTAATACATGCCTTCATTCTAAGGAGAGCATGACACTAGATTCTTGGAAAATTATAATCATGTTTGTATTTTTGACATAACTTAATTAACAACCTCTCACACATGATACAGGTGTCAAATGCCTCCCATATGCTGTCTGCTAACACTACAAACTGCTATCCAAATAAACAGACTCAATGGGTTACATGTGATTATTAAAGAAAACTAAGTAAAACATAATAAAAATCTCTTCCAATCATGGAATAAAAGGATTGATATGAATTTGTGCAAATTCTGAATTATATACTTTTTTTACTTACAGGGAAATTTTTGCTATAGGGCATGTGTGCTCGTCTGAGAGATAGAGACAGAGAGACAGAAAGTGAAAAATCACACCCCAGCGGAGATGGCCACACCATAACTCCTTCTCCTCCATTCTCCTCTTGGGATTTTGGGCACTACACACATGTGCCCAAGGTGAGTTTCAAGCCACCAGGTATAGGACTTGAACCATGGTAGGTCATGTAGGAGTCCAGCGATGCAACCCCTATGCCATCTGCTGGTCCCAAATTCTGAATTATATATGCTTTTCTGGAAACATGAAATTTTACTAGTTAAATAGTAAAACTAGACTAAGTATTATGTATTACATACTTTTTAAAACTGTACAAGGATGACTTGTTTTGGGGAAAATTTTAGTAGAGAAGTTTAGTTTTAGAGTTTGACCACATTTGTATTCTTAGATGGATTTTAAATATTCTCCCTCTAGGAGCCAGCGGGTGGTAGTGGTTAAAGCACTAGAATTCTCACATGACCAACCAGGGTTCGAGTCCTGGAGTAGGTGGCTTGCTTTCTCACTCTCTCTCTCTTTCTCTGGCAAAATTCATGTGAAAAAAATAATAACAACAATAAATAAAATAAATATTTTAAAAATATTTTCCCTTTAAACTTCTTATTTAACTTAAAAAAAAGGGGTAATTGGTCTGTAGCTTAGTACTTAAGGGAGTTAAGATCCCACATGGCCTAAAGGTTTGAGTCCCCACTCTGGCAGAAGCAGAACACTCTAGGAATATGTGCATGCTTGCTCCAAATCCTGACATAGAGAGAAATGAAGGAGAAGGAACTGCATTAACTCCCTACTAGGGAGTAATCTCTTCCTCTCCTCCCCCCCTCACCTCATTTGTCTATCTTTTTGTCTTTCTCTGGCCAGTGCCCATGTCCTTTGGCAATTAAAAAAGAATCAAATCAAAGATTTGTTTCTACTGAATCATTTACAATTAAAAAAAGAGAAATGTTAAAACCTTAAGGAGATTTTATTTTACCTTATAGATATTTTGTAGACAATATATTTTTGTCTGCTTGAGCCATAAGGGGGAAAATAATAATATTATTATATATGGTATATAAATAGTTAAGTGATAAGATCATTTTCACAATGATTTTAGAGACTATCAAATTACAGTGAATATCTGAAAATGTAACTTAGCATCCTGTAAGAACTTCCAAGTTAGAATTGTTTTCCATCTGAATGTTTTGCTATAATTGTGATGAATGACCAAGTAGAGCAAAAGTTCAAAAATAGAACTTAAATTTAATTAGTCGATGAAAAGTCTAAGTACTTCCATCATATTTCACTGCTGCAGTCAGTTAATTTATAGTATAGTTATGGGAAGGAGCCCTTCACTCATGTATAAATTAACCTGCAATGTTTTAAAGGACAATTAATATGTCCTTTAGCTAATCATTTTCTTTAAATAATCATACAGTACCAAAATACAATTTATTGACATGCTTAAAACATGAACGTTTGATGACATTACTTCATTTTTGAATCTTGAATGCATCAATTCCAGTGAATTTTAAGCCAGTGAATTTTAAGTTTATTTATGTTTATTTATTTATCTATTTTGAGAGATTTTTACTATAGGGCACATGCACTTGCTAGAGAGACAGAGAGATAGAAAGTAACAAACCACCTCCCCAACCACTCATCCCCACCCTCCACCTCCCCACCCCCACACCAGAGGGGATGGCCATGCTTCAATCCCTTCTCCTCTGTTTTTCTTTTTTTTTGGAGAGGTTTTTGCTATAGGGCGCGTGCGCTCGCCAGACAGACAGAGAGAGACAGAGAGATAGAAAGCAGGAAATCACCCCCCAGGGGGGATGGCCACGCCGCAATCCCTTCTCCTCCATTCTCCTCTCGGGATCTTGGGCACGCAAGCACACGCGCCCGGCGTGAGTTTAAGCCGCCGGGTCCGGGACTCGAACCACGGTCGACTACGTGGGAGTCCAGCGACATAGCGATTACGCTAACTGCTGGTCCCTCTCCTCTGTTTTTCTCCTGGGATCTTGGGCATACACACACACAATAGGCTTTTCTTTTTTTTTTTTTCCTTTTCTTTTTTTGGAGAGGTTTTTGCTATAGGGCTTATGCGCTTGCCAGAAAGACGGAGAGAGAGAGAGAGACAGAAAGCAAGAAATCACCCCCCAGGGGGGATGGCCACGCCGCAATCCCTTCTCCTCCATTCTCCTCTCGGGATCTTGGGCACGTATGCACACACGCCTGGCGTGAGTTTTAAGCCAGTGGGTCCGGGATGCAAACTGCGGTCAGCTACATGGGAGTCTAGTGACACAGCCATTACGCTAACTGCTGGTCCCTACACAACAGGCATTTTTGAAGCCACTGGGTCCAGGACTTGAACCGTTTCAACCATGTAGAAGTCCAGTGACATAACTGCCATGCCATCTGCTGGCCTGAACTATAAGTTTTAATTTCACATTACTTATAGGACAAAGTTCAAGAATTTTAAAATGTCAACCAAGTCACTACATGACCTAGTGTCAGTGTCATCTCTCCCATTCTGAAATGTACATCTTGGGTTTCCACAGTATCAAAATTTGTGTGATTCTCAAACACAGCTAGGGTCTTTCTTGCTTTAATGCTACATTTCTCATGGTTCCTCCACTGAGTTTTGAACAATTGATTAATTTAAGACATATAGTGAGACTCATCTAAAACTCCCCTGTAGTAAACCTTCCCTTCCCTTCTGTTTCTTTTTTTTTAAGAATTATTTTTTAATTTAATTTTACTTGTTCATTTTAATTTGACCAGAGACACACACACACACACACACACACACACAGAGAGAGAGAGAGAGAGAGAGAGAGAAAGAGAGAAAGCAAGCCATCACTTCTGGGACTCAAACCCTGGTCAGTCATGTAGGAGTGTCCAGCGCCTTAGCCACCATGCCACCTACTGGTCCTCCTTCCTTCTGCTTCTATACTGGAGTATTCTTACTGGTGTTATCTTGCCAGCCCCAGAACTGAAACCTGCTTTAGTGTAGCATTATATTTTATTTTGCTATTCACAGCACAAGAATTAAGTAATTAGTGAAGATTAATCAAATTAAAGACTTAGGGAACCAGCAGTTAGCTTAATGGCTATGTCGCTGGACTCCCACGTAGTCGACCGCGGTTCGTGTCCCGGATCCAGTGGCTTAGAACTCACGCCAGGTGCGTGTGCGTGCGTGCCCAAGATCCCTGGAGGAGAATGGAGGAGAAGGGATTGCGGTGTGACCATCCCCCCTGGGGGGTGATTTCTCGCTTTCTGTCTCTATGTCTCTCTCCGTCTGTCTGGCAAACGCATGCGCCCTATAGCAAAAAAAAAAAAAAAAAAAAAAAAAAAAAAAAAACTCTCCAAAAAAAAAAAAAGAAATTAAGGACATAGAAGTTTAAAAACATTAATTTTATTATTTATTTTAGAATGGAAACCCAATCAATATTATTCCGAGACTATAGATTATTTAACTACTTATTATTTGTGATATAATTTAAAATCAAATATATAAAATACTATTAAAGTGGGCAATAAATGAAGTGTGTGTTTTTATTATTTTTTGGAGAAGTTTTTCTACAGGGCACGTGCGCTTGCCAGACAGACAGACAGAGAGAGACAGAGAGACAGAAAGCGAGAAATCACCCCCCAGGGGGGATGGCCACGCCACAATCCCTTCTCCTCTGTTCTCCTCTTGGGATCTTGGGAACGCATGCACATCCGCCCGGCGTGAGTTTTAAGCCACCGGGTCCGGGACGTGAACCGTGGTCGACTACATGGGAGTCCAGCGACATAGCCATTATGCTAACTGCTGGTCCCAAAATGAAGTGTATGTTTATATGGAGCATCACTACTACAAATACTCATTTATGTAAATGATCATGAGGCTAGGGCTGGTATTTTAATTGCTCCTTTCACTAATCATTTATTGCTTTGTCCTCAACTGGTTGCATTTTTTAATCTATGGAACAGAGATTAAAATTTTAAAGGAAATGAATATTCGTGCCTCTGCTTGTATTGAGTAGCTGAAGTTGTCTATTAACATTTAGCATTGGCCATAGAATTGCTAAGAGGCCCAAGAGGTTCTTTTGGATTTTAAATATAGCCCTGCTAACCCCCATTGTTTGTCAGCAAGTCCTTTGAAATACTAGTGTCCTAACAGGAAATAGATAAACACATGAAATAGGAAAGTTTTATTTATAAAGCTGGCTATTTACAAAGGCACAGGTATTGGGAAAGCATAGTGGAACGTGCATTCACCTGCCACTCTGTAACAAGTGAGCTGTCGACATGCCCTTGCCTGAAAGGGCAAAAGAATGGCATGCACATGAAACTGAAAAGGATCTATAAGATCACCTGCTTTTGGAGAAGCAGTGACTTTGTCCATAAGAAGAGTTAGCATAAAGCAATCTATTTTTTAAAGAATTATTTTATTTAACTTCATTTATTTATATATTCATCTATTTAATTTGACCTGAGAAGGATAGAGTGAGAGAGAGAAAGGGAAAGTGAGAAAACAAGCCACCAGGTCTGGGACTCGAACAGCAGTCGGCCATGTGGGAATCCAGGGCCCTTAACCACAACGCCACCTGCCAGCCCCACAGAAAGCAATCTTAAAGAGAGAACTCTGGAGCACAAATATCCTGACTATACGCCTCTCCTTCAGGTCTCTGCCAGGACTCCTCTATTCACTGAAAGCAAGTAGGAAAAGACAATTTTGATATAGTTTATACTAGTCAAATATGAGAGAAGAATGAAGAGTGGAAAAGAGGACGATTAGACTGGGGTGAGCAAATGAGGATATGTCTTGAAATAACTCTAGTGAATCAGTCAGTCAGTGTGGGAATACTGGGAACACTGAAACTTCCTCTTGGGTCAATGGCATAAGGAATCCGGTGGCATATGAGCATACAATTGGTGAAAATATTGGTTAACATAGTGGAAATATAATTACTTGAAAGCTAAAATGTTTAAACCAACATTATTTAATCCCCTGGAGATGAGAAACAATGTTTTGTGATCGGGTTATTAGACTCAATAGAGAGCCACTCTCATGTTCACCGTTGGTTCATGGACTGACATTTCTAGTCACAGGAGAAAGAAAACCGCTCATCTGCTGCTGGCTTAGAGCATACTCTGCATGTTTTTAGGGCATCCTTCCCCCCTCAGTAAACATCTTAAGAAAGTCTCCAATAGACCAATCTGCTATTCTATAGGGTCAGCAATTTTTCTGCTTGATAGAGTAAACAGTGGTAAAGCCTCTTCAACTTAGAGACTTTAATTTCAATTGCATCACATTTTCCTCTACAATTACTTCTTGGTTAGTAGTAATATCATGTGGGAGACCATGATATTCTGCCTATACTCCAGGCTGAGTTTCACAGAGAACAACGCACATACATCTTTGAAATGTGTATGGCACCGGGAATTCACTGAGCCCTAGGTTCTTCATAAGAATACAAATGTGGTGTAATGTCTAGTTTATACTGCAGGCCAGTGAATCATCTGTCAATGTATGTGTGTGCTAGCAAGATAAAAATTCAATGATTTCAGTCTTAGGGTATCTACTCAAATTCTTACCATGAGATCAATTGGTCTCAGATTGAGTTCATCACTCGTCAGTTCTATCCCTAGTGTACTAGTTTCTTTGCAGAATGCTAGGGAATATCTCACTGAGAAAAAAACTTGTCACTGCACAGTGGTTTATGGGTGACTAGCTCAAGGACTTATCAGTCCCCACAGCTTGCTCAGATAAAAAAGTTCCTATTAGATCATAAACATGCCTTCATATAAGTATGCTGTTTATTGTCCCCTAAAGCTGAATAAAATGGATAGAGTGATGCTAGACATATTGTGTCATGATAGTACATACCATTTAAGATGGGAAATAGATTAGATGAAGCTTAATTTATTCTACCTTATCTTATTAGATGAAAGAAAAGCTCAAAGTATACATAACCTTCTTCGGATAGTTAAACTTTGGTGTTGGTTAATATTCTGAACTATCTTTACATCCTTTTTATTAAAGAAAAGTTGAAAAAATCGCCAGCTTCTTTTATTTTAGTGTTCTTTGAAAGTAAAATGTCTATTGGCAAAAATAGAAGTTGCCTAATACACGTTTTCTGCTTAGTGAGAGAGAAATAAAGGAAACAAGGAAGAAAGGTTAACTGTTTTTACACATACAATTCAAAATCTGAAGTTTAACCTCGCAATTCATTGTCATGGTCTTCATTTCCAGGTGCCTGCACTTCCTGAGCATCTTTAGGATTATGTGGGAAAACTTTGTTCCCTTCTCGGTTATTGCCACGTAGAGGTTCTTTACTCTGCAAAGTCAAATGGTCTCTTATTCACTTGTTTTCAGTCTTTCCAAACATCAAAAGTAAAAATGAAGAGACAGTGCTTCCTCTCTTTATTTTTTACCTTTGAGTTTGCACTTTATACCGATACTATTTTATTAGAGTACTAGAAAGCAGCAGATATAAAGATAGGTCTTAACTGCTTGTCTTCTGTAATGGCTCATGTCTTTTTAATTTCAGATTTCTAGAGGTTGACGTTTCAACTTTAGTAACTTTTAATTTAAGTTCTGTACTATTTAATGGTTGTCTCTTTATGAACCCTTCCTTCTTTCCACCTCTCTTTTATTCTTTTCTTTTTCTCTTTCTTACTTTCTCTCTCCCTCCTCTATTTCTCTTTTGCTCTCTCTCTAATTGTATCGAACATATGGTAAGCATGACACTGTAAGTATTCATTTGTGTCATAATTGAATCATGAATATGGGTATTGCCTCTCATCTAAATATGTGTCTTAATATTTGTCTTCCTTTATAATGGGATAGATATAAGAAATATGAAAATATCCAGAGAGTGAGACCGTGCAGTCTTTTTTCTATCTAGTAAAGGAAGATAATATGGCTACACTAGATTGTGCAAAGATAAATATTAATAAACCAATTCAACTCAATTTGGTAACTATAACTATAAACAACTGATATAATTTAATTTACTTAAGGTTCTATTTTTTGTTGTTTTTCTCAATTTTGGTATTGTACACTCTAGATCAGGAGTCAGAAAACTGTAGCCTATTAGCAAACCCACACCATCACCTGGTTTTGTAGATAAAGTGTTAAAGGAATGTAGTCATGCCTATTGTTTACATATTTCAACGGCTAGTTTTGTGCAGTTGAGTAGTTGTAATGGAGACTGTGCATTCCATAAAACCAAAAATATGCACTATCTGGCCTTTACAGATAACAGCTTGCTGACATTTAATCTAAATAAATGAACTAGAGGGACTCAAAATAAGGGATCTGAAAGAGGGGCAAAAGCACCAAAGTGACAGACTGAAAACAGGAAAATAGATTATTAAATTCCACATAGTACAATGAAAGTTTCCAAAACCCTGCCCTTATCTTCTACTTAAAACTCTAAGCCAGGTTTTTATAATCAGGCGGGAGCCTGGAATAAACTTCTCCAAGAATTTCAATAATCTCAAATAACAGTCTGTATATTTACATTTGTTTTTCCCCAGTGAAAAATCTCGTTCATTCATCATTAGAGGAGAATCTGCCACATAGCAAACCACGTACATGTTTTCAGAGCTTCAATCAATATTTTTGTTTTCCATTATTATCTAAGGAAAATTTTGTGTTGTCAGGGTTAATTCTAGAATGTCTGCAATTAGCCTGATCTTTTTTTTTTTTTTTTTTTTTTTTCTGAAGAAATATACTAACATGGTATTAACTCCCAGTTAAGATGTAGATTGTACTGATTAATAGCCTTCCTTTTCAACTATGGGTCTGAGGTGAGTTTTTAGTGATTTGTACTATCTTGTGAGTATTGTTTCTTGGAAACAGATTGATGGTTTACACTTTGTTTAAGTAAGACTTCCAGGAGGCTCTGCCATTGGGCTGGTTACTTAGGAAGAGTGTGTGTGTATGTGTGTGTTTGTGTGTCTGTGTGTGTGTGTGTGTGCACATATATATATATATATATATATATGCATGTGTGTGTGTATATATATATATATATATATATATATATATGAAATTTTTGCTATAGGATGGTGCATTCATCAGAGAGACAGAGGGAGATGAAGAGACAGAATGTGAGAAATCACCCCTCCCCCACAGGGAATGGCCATGCCACAGTCCCTTCTCCTCCATTCACCTCTTGGAATTTTGGGCATACAAAAACATGCGCCCAGTGTGAGTTTAAGCCACCAGTCTAGGACTCAATCCACAGTTGACTACATGAGAGTCCAACAACATAATCATTATGCCATCTGCTGGTCCCACCAAGAGTATATTATATCAAATTCCTTCGTTACAAGTTCTGTGCTTATCTTGATAGTTTCTACTTTGAGAGAGAGAGAGAAATATCTACTTCTATAGTGTGGCTAGAGTACAATGAGAAGTAATTCCTGGTTTCTCCTTAGCCATATTGTAAGCCAGCCTTTCACTGAGATGGATTTCTTTACTTCAGTGTAGTGGCCATTCTGAATTCTTTTCTTGCAATAAACTGTATATTTCTAAACATTATTGTTTTGGAACTTGTAAGAATGTGTTAGCTATTGAGATTGTCTGAATACGACAGTTCATAAAACCTCCAACAGGAAAAGCAAATTATAAAACAAAAAAAAAATCAGAAGAAACTGAGGGAATGTAAACTCTGAAAACTTGAAAAAAAGATATGTAATTTATATTCTCAAAAGAGAAGAGTAGATATTTATTTCAACTGAAATAAAAAAAGCTTGGAGATTACTTAAAAAAATATGTAATTTATATTCTATTAGAAAGTTGGTAACGCCAGAAGGCATGGTGGTTATGTCACTGGACTTCCACATGGCCAACCATGATTTAAGTCCTGGGCACATGTGTGTGCATACCCAAGATCCTGGGAGACGAATGGAAAAAAATGGATTGTGACATGATCATTACCCTTAGGGGGTGATTTCTTGTTTTCTGTCCCCCTAGGAATGTATATGAACATGTATACGTGCCCAGTTTGAGTTTTAAATCACCAGGTCTAGGACTCAAACTGCAGTCGATGATGTAGGAATCCAGCAACATAACCATTATGCCATCTGCTGGTTCCAGTACAACAGTCTTTCTATAACACTATTCTGTGTTTGATCTGAGGACAGCCCCAAATAAAATGTTGACACATAAACAATTATTTAAGTAATTAATCTCTTAAAAAGTATTCAAATGTTTTGGGGCCAGCAGGTGGCATAGTGATTAAGGCACTGAAACTCCCACATGGCTTACTGTGGGATGAGTCCCAGACGCAGCCCCTTGAAATTCACTCCAGGTATGTGTGCATGCATGCCCAGACTCCTGAGAGAAGAATGGAGGAGAAAAGATTGTGGTGTAGCCATTCCCCTTGGGGGATGATTTTTCACTTTATCTCTTGTCTCTATCTCTCTGGCTAGCACACATGCACTATAGCAAAACCTCTTTAAAAAAATTAAGTATTTTAATTTTAGAAAGACAAATAATATAGGGCCAGCTCTACAGCACAGTGGTTAAGCCCTATGTTTAGGGAGCTGGATCTCACATGACTGATTGTGGTTTGAATCCAGGCCTGATGGCTTGAAAAACAGACCAGACGTCTGGGTGTATATCTGTGTGTGTGTCCAAAACCCCTATGGGATGGAGAAATGGATAAAAGGGATTGCAGCATGATCATGCTTCACCAAGGGGAAAGGGGTGCTTTCTCTTTATCTTTTATCTCACTCTCCTCTCTCTAACATGTACATGAGCCCTCTGGCAATTAAAGAACTGTAAATTGTGGAAACTTACTATTTTTATCAATAAACCACAAGATAGTAACTGACTATTGTCCCCAGTAATCATAGGTTTCTACATGAAAGAGTAAAAAAAAAAAAAACTGAAGAACAGTCATCACAGAAAGCAGCACTTAATTGAAATGTATTAATCAGTGTATTATTTAATTAATTTCTATGTTATACAATCTATATACAAATATGCCAGAAAATTTAGTCTCTACATTTATAAAAAATATTTTTAAAGTCACTTCTTGTATTTTGGTTTGTATTTCTTCATAAAGAAAAGATGCCTTTTTTTTCTTTCCTTCTCTTCTATATTGAATGATATGTCTTGACAGTAGAGGATATAGAAAAAAAATTCTTATTGCCATAAAATAAGGACATTCTCATAAAAATACTTTTCTCTGGACTGAGTATTCATTTGTTTGTTTGTGTGTTTTCTTCATCGAAGTTTTAATACCTAATTGTATAATAGAAAATTACTTAAAACGGGCTTTCAATTTATAATAACATAAAAGTTATTTTTGAAGGAAGAATTATCTTTGTAGTGTTATTTGCTGTGTGCAGTGCAGCAATGCAGTAAATAAATTGTACACAGATACAGCTTATTGTACAAAGAAGACTGTACAGAGCAAAGATGACTGCATTTGCGTGCTCAGCACTAATCCTTCATGCTTTTTGTATTTGTGCCAAAGTACTTTTGGTAATATTAATTGAGAGGAGCCACATGGTATCTTAAATAGAGTCATGGGAATTTATCCCATTATACAGCTGAGTAACTATACAAAACATCCATCAGTACTGACCACACATTGAATACTGCATTGTGGCATCAACCCAAGGCATTGCATTTATCTAATCATTGACTTCACATTTACCTCAATCTATTTCAAGACAAAAAAATGAAATGCTTGCTGCAAAATTACATTTCCAGCAATTTCTGATAAAAGAAGGAGATGAACTTTCAATGAAGCAATTGTTTTCTAAATGGATTCTTAAGACATGTTATATTGGGTCTTGAGTTCATTGATTTGTATTGGTCCAAAAGGCACAGGTTGAAAGGGAACCTCTTTCCAGCAGTAGAGAGTGAGGAAAGATGTTGCTTATTCCCTGAATCAGAGGCCTGAAGCCAAATTTAAAAAATCTGCTCACAGTGCAAATTTCCTTTGAGTCCTTAAAATAAAATTTTAAAATACTATAAGCACAGGGACATCTCATATCTTTTGGGACATTTTAAAGAGAAAAATGCATTAGCTCAGTAGATGGTTCAAAGGATCGGAAATGGGATCTAAGACCTTTCACCCCTCAGTTACCATTTGATGAATGCAGCCCAGGTTTAAAGTGATCATAATTCTTTTCATTGTGTTACACTCTGATGGTCTAAGGAATAGTCTTAAGATTTTCATCAAGATAGCAACCCTTGCATTGTCAGATAGGAAGATATTCACAGATCACTTAATTTGATTTCTTTACCTGGAAAAGAGTCTTATGAGTAATACATAAGAGTATATTTACTTATAATAAACAAATGGCAAATTTTCGCAGAAATTAGCATCTGATCATTTTTTATTATTGAAGGATTCAGATATGTAGCTTTTAACATTTTATCCCTAGCTAAAATAACTACATATAATCACCATTCATTAATTCAACTTCATTTTTATTCCATTAATCTTTTTGTTTCAGTATAATTCTGTGGAAATTGTTGTATTATTATTAATAATAATAAAAGGTTAATTCTTGTCTTGATATCATTAACTATAGCTTTTTTTCTTCCTAGTAGCAGATAAAAGTACATAAAAGTACAGAATTTTCTTCATTTTTCCTAATTTTGAAAGTTATTTTCCCCATCATTAAAGACAAGTTTTTGAAAATTTCATCTCTTTGGATTTTAATTTGATCTATTTTAAAATTTAATTTAAAAACACATATGATATTAATTAATCCTTTTGAAGTCTGTGACCAGTGTGATACACATCTTGCCAAGTGTCTGCTGAATTCTGGGAGTTTTATGTCTCAAAAATCTCTCATCAAAGGATCTTGTTTTTTGGAGCATCTTATGGAGCTTCCCAATTGTCCTGAAAATGCATTCTGTTTAAAGAATTAGGTCATGAATTATCCTGGCACAGAGAGTAGCTTATTCTTGTAGAGGAAGAATGTTAGAAAAGAAGAATTAAAAAAGCAGTGTTCTCTTTGTGCATAAATTCAGGGTTATTTTGAATTCAAGACATCACGGTTAAAATTTTTTTCTACTCATTTTTCTTACCAAAATGTAGATAAAATATCTGGTTTTAAAATGAAAAAGAATCACTTTTGCAATTTCAGACTTGTAAATAATCCATTCAGAGGCTTAAGAAGGATGAAATGGAAATTTTAAACAATTTCAAAGAGAATCTGAGTGGTTATGATTATTTATTATTTTATTACTATTATTACTATTATTTTTTTAGAGAGATTTTTGCTATAGGGAATGTGTGCTTACCAGAGACACAGAGAGAAAGAAACAGAAAATGAGAAATCAACCCCCTAGGAGGATGGCCGTGCCACAATCCTTCTCTTCCATTCTTCTCTCAGGATTTTGGCATGCACACACATGCACCTGGTTTGAATTTTGAGTCACCAGTCTGAGTCTCAAACCACAGTCAACCATGTGGGAGTCCAGCACCCTAGGCACTATGCAACCTGCTGTTTCTGAGGTTTTATTTTAATAATTTATCATATAGATTGGTGTAATTATATATTCAAAATTTATTTAACCTTCTTATTTATTAGGTTTTTAATCCTGAGACCTTCTTCCCCTCCTAATCTTATTCTTATCCTATTTCCTCTCTCTCTCTCTATCTCTCCTGTCTATGTCAGCCTTCAAAGGGAAATCAATATGTTATTCTTCTGTCTTTTGTATTACCATTTCAGGTTTTAAGATTTCTAGGTGATATATAGCTTACTGCCTATCAAAATAGAATTTGAGCATATAGATTTTCAAATAGGTTGATGTCAACAAAATATATTCATGAAGAACTGAAGTGCAACAAATTAGAATGTTGAACAATTGATAGTATTAAATTTCCTGTTTAAAGGTGGAGTCATAAATTCCAAGATGGGACCAACAGATGGCGTAATCATTACATTGCTGGACTCCCGCGTAGTCCACAACGGTTTGCGTCTGGTGGTTCTTGAGTCTCATAGTTCTAAACAAGTTTCCCCTGGCCTTACCTGGCTGACACTCAGCTTCCCTTAATTTATACTGCCCTGTAGTGTAACAGCAGTATGCCTTTGTTAGAGCTTTTGCTTGCCCTGTAGCCTAAGCAAAAAGATCATCTCTACTTTAAAGGTCACTAGTGCTGGGACCAACAAATGATGTAATGGTTATGTTGTTGGACTCCCATATAGTCCATCGCAGTTTGAGTCCTGGATGGCATCATGCCAGACTCGGGTGTATATGTGCCCAAGATCTCAGGACAAGAAGGGATTGCATGGCCATCTCCCCTGGGGTGTGATTTCTCGCTTTCTGTCTTTCTGTCTCTCTGTGTCTCTGTCTCTATGGTGACCACATACACCCTATAGCAAAAATCTCTCTTAAAATAAAAAGTCATTAGTGCCTAGTACAGGTCAGTTCGCTCCCTACACAGATGTAAATAAGTGCCGAATGATGATTAACACGTATGTGAAGATGTTCATAGGCATTCTGCTGAGAACAAAACAAACAAAACAAAACAAAAAAAAAAAACAGCAATACACTTTCTATGTAGAAGATTTGTGGGGAGGAAGCCTGAAATAGATTGAGGATAATGGAAGTTGTTGATCAAGGATAATTTAAGAGTCAGCTTTGTGGTATGCTGTCGCAAAGTTGGATCCACTGGAAGATCATGGGTTTGATTACTTGGTCAGCGTGTATATGTAGGACACATACAATCATGATCCTAGCTGGCTGGGATGTGTGGGAGGAGAGTAGGATTGTAGCATGAGACCCTATTGAAGTGCTTTTCTCTTTCTCTCCAAAAGTAAGCTTCTTTAAAAAAGGATAAGTTAAAATATTTTTTTTGAGAGGTTTTCGCTATAGGGCGTGTGCGCTCACCAGATAGACAGAGAGAGACATAGAGACAGAAAGCGAGAAATCACCCCCCAGGGGGGATGGTCACGCCGCAATCCCTTCTCCTCCATTCTCCTCTCGGGATCTTGGGCACGCACGCACACGCACCCGGCGTGAGTTTTAAGCCACCGGGTCCGGGACGCAAACCGTGGTCGACCATGTGGGAGTCCAGCGACATAGCCATTAAGCTAACTGCTGGTTCCCAAAAAGGATAAATTAAAATATTGATACATCATTTTGAGATATTTCTGTAACTTTTTAAGATCAAAAGTTCTTAAAATTAAAAGTTTTCAAAATCAAGTTTTAGAATGGAGTCCTTCTTTTTTTTAGAGATTTTTGCTATAGGGTGTGTGTGATCACTAGAGAGACAGAAAGAGACAGAAGACAGAAACTAAGAAATCACCCCCTCCCAAGGGGATGGCCATGCCACAATCTCTTCACCTTCCATTCTTTTCTTGGGATTTTGGACACATATGCACATGCATCCAGCATGAGTTTTAAGTCGCCGAGTCTGGAACTCAAATGCAGTCAGGAATGTGGGAGTCCAGCAACATAACCATTATGACATTTGTTGGTCCTGAGAATGGGGCCTTCTTAAAGACATTTTATTTTGTGTTGTTTTGTTTTGCAAGTGAGGCAGAAAAAAGCAAGGGAGAAAAGAATTAAGAGGTCAAGAGATACTTGATCAAGAGTTCAGCTTGGATTTGTGAATCAGCTTTTCCTTTGGTAATAAAAAAATCTTAAAACTTCAGTGGTTAATAGCCACAGGATTAATACCTTGCTGACAGATCTGACAAGTAAGCAGTGTCTGTATGTGGTTCGGTTCTACTTCTTTTGTCTTCTTCTCTAACATGGCCTTTGTCATGTCCACTGACATGCCATTGGCCAAAACAAGCACATTCTCATGGCCTACCCTGACCAGGTGATAGAGTACTAAACAGATTCTACAAGGACTGGCAAATATAACACATATAAAGCTCTTCCAGGAAAAGCAGTGAATAACTGGAAGAAAACAATACATCACACTAAATAAGAAAAAATGTGAGATTCAATGGTAGTTTTGAGTTAAAAAGAAGTGAGATAGAAAAGAGACTGAAGCTTAAAATAAAACTGACTAAAGAGTTTAATGGGTGGGAGGATTGAGGCATCTCAGAAGTTTATATTGTATAATAGCTTACTAAAAGATTTGAGGCAGACCACTTAACCACAGTGGAAAGATCTAGGATGTGGTCATGGAAAAACACTGCTGCAATAGTCGGCTGGTGGTAAAATTAATTAGAACTGTGGAGGGCAAGTGATTGTGTGACTAGAGTTTGGGTTGTTACCATGTGAATGTGAAATACCTAATCTGAAAACAAGAGCAATTAGAAAGAAGTCAGTGAATTTTCTATACGTAGAAGTGTAGAAAACACCCCATTAAATGTTAAAATAAGCAGTAACAAAACCTATCGAATTCAGTCTGTTATTTAGCATATATAAAATTGGGTCGAATATAGATTTATTTTCCTTTCTGTTACTTTTGGTTTGGTCTAAGATATATCTAAATGGGTAAATTGGAGAAATGTATTCATAAAAACCAGAAACAGGACATGTGCTATTTCACAGAATATGCATGTTTGATAACACAAGTGAGTTTAACACAGATGATCATTATAGTCAATTCAAGTAGAATCTACCCACTGGAAAGAAATCTGCTTTGAGGAGATACTATTGTTTGAAGTTTTTCATAACAATATTGAACATATTCAGGAAATCAGTGCAACTTGTACTGTATTTCTGAATAGTTTTGCTAACTTTCCAAAGTTATTTTACATCTGAGTGAATTTCAGTTTGAGTTCTTTTAAAATTTAAGCAAACACTATTATGTGTGTCTTAGAAAATTTCTTAAGCACTTGTCCAAGCCTACTTAGTTAGGTAGGTTTTAAGCTTTTGATATTGCAAATTATATAATGTCTTTTTTTTTTTTGCTTTAATAGTAAGAAAAGTTTAATAACATTAAAATGGACACTGGCTTGGTTCCATTGAGTGTTCATAAAAGTTCTTTAAAATTCTTACTTGTCACATACTCATCAAAAAAAATCTGTTTTAAACAAGCAGATACACTAATATAAAAGGTCTCATTAGTAAGCTCTGTTGTTGCATATCCAATCACACCAAAAAGTAATGGGTTAAAACCATTTGTTTATTATCTCATAGTTTTGTAGGGTGAGGCATCTGGGTATGACTTAAGTGAATCATCTGCTCAATGATCTTCCCAAGGCTACAATCAAGACACTAGCCAGGGACTGAGATCTCATCTGATGGCTTGATTAGAAGAGGATCCACCTCCATGCTCATTTAGTGTTGCTGGTAGCACTCAGTCCCTGAAGGACTGCTTATTTATTTATTTAGAAAGATTTTTGCTATAGGACATGTATGCTCACCTAATTGAAAGAGACAGAGAGATAGAAAGTGAGAAGTCATCCCTTAGGGGATAGCCAAGCGGTAATTTATTATCCTTCATTCTTCTCTCAGGATTTGGGGCATGCACACACATGTGCCTAGTGTGAATGTGTGGATTTCAAATCACCAGTCCAATCCATTACTACTCTGAAAACTGTGTCTTTGGGTTATGCTTCTTGTGTTCCAGAAGAGAAACTGGCTCAATAATTCTTCACTAAGTGGTAAATGGCTTCTCAAATGACTTTATCTTCACCAGGAAACAGTGGTTAACTGTTTTTTGATGTTCATTTTAAGATTTGACATGATTAGAGAAAAGGTTACTCAGAAACAAACAAACAAACAAGCAACTATCATCCAAGAATGTGATCGTCATTCATTTACTCTCTTCTGGGTATTTTATGAAATACCAACTTTCCAACTTTAACTGGCTTCCCTGAGCTGCCTCCTTTTTTCAGATATTATGAGGAATTGCATTGATTCGACATCAAACAATTTCTACTGTAACTACTTTAACTGAAAACAATATTTTTTAAAAAGCATTTAATACGGTTTTACCAAGAGCAAGGCACTTTAAATACATTATATCACTTAATTCATTGCATTAATTCCCAATACAAATTGTAACATGAGGATTTTAATTAATTTAAGAAAAATACGGCTAGCAGTCAAGATTGGAACTGATGACTTTGAAACAACTTTTGTACACTGGAAAGTTACTCTATCTTCTATTTCAACATTCTTTATGTATGGCATTAAAGGTAAATGCAGAGAATAATTACAATAAAGCACCTCTGGAAAGCATCGTTCATATGAATAGCTCAAAGCACTTTTTATTGCATTACCTCATTAATCTTTGTGGTAGCCTACTGAGTAAAAGTGGCAAGAATTTTATTTCACTTTTATGGATTTTTTTTTAAAGTAAAATAAGAATTTTAACTTCTAGGTGTTTTTCCATAGCATATCAATGACTGCTTGAGCTAAACCATGGAAGATTTAGACCTCTTATTCCAAAATGCCTCATTAACTTATTAAATTATTCTTTAGCTCATAATTATTGAATGCAAATACACATATTATTCTTAAATATAGAGTTCTGGAAGCCTACAATATAACTAAGAAAGGCCTTAAACATGAAGCTAAGTTTTTTTTTTTTTGTTTTTTTTTTTTTTTTTTTTAGGTTTTTGCTACAGGGCGCATGCGCTCGCCAGACAGAGAGAGACAGAGAGGCAGAAAGCGAGAAATCACCCCCCCGGGGGGGGGGGGATGGCCACGCCCCAATCCCTTCTCCTCCATTCTCCTCTCGGGATCATGGGCACGCACGCACACGCACCCGGCGTGAGTTTAAGCCACCGGGTCCAGGACTCAAACCACGGTCGACTACATGAGAGTCCAGTGACATAGCCATTACGCTAACTGCTGGTCCCATGCAAGAAACTATCTGTTCTATTTACAGCTGGCCTATTCAATGTGGAGGCTTGGTATATACTTATGAGGAGATTTTGCAATAAAAATAAGAAGACTCGAGAACCAGCAGTTCCTGAGGGGGTGATTCCTCGCTTTCTGTCTCTCTGTCTCTCTCTGTCTCTCTCTGTCTGGTGAGCGCATGCGCCCTATAGCAAAAACCTCTCCAAAAAAATAAAAAATAAAAAATAAGAAGACTGAATGCTTATCTCAGATGGAAAAAAGATATTTTAAAGGTTGAAGAAAAAAGTTGTAATTATTATTAGAAAAATTTTACATTTATTTAAAATGCGATTCTATGATAAATACAAATAAATGATAGAAAAAAATAACTCTTAAAAATTAGCAGTTCTAAAGAAGTGACAGACAAGTGGAAGAAAACTCCCAGTATTTAGAGTAAAGATGATGAAGAAATTTAAAATTTTAGATATAAACTTATATTTGATGAGGTGAAACTGATAAATTATAGGAATTCTTGAAAGAGAAAATGGTTGACCTCAAGTTTGATTCCTGAGTTGACTTGAAAGCATACCATTAATGCCTAAGATCCTGAGGAGCTGGAAGGCTGGGGAAAGGAGAGTATAGTGTGATGAGACTCTGTCAAGGGTACTATTTAAACTCTATACCTCTATTTTTCACCCACCACTTCACAAATCTGCCTGTGCTTTCCCTATTTTCCTGGAATTCAGAGTCTCTTGGTACTTTTCAGAGCCATTCATTTGTATACTTCTGCTACTGGTATTTACTTATTTTTTTAAATTAACTTTTGGTTTTATTAGTTCATCCATATCCGCCAACTTTTTGTCTTCTCTTACTTTTAAAGACTTTTTTTCAAGAGATTTTTGCTATAGGGCACATGCACTCTCTGGAGAGACAGAGAGACAGAAAGTGATAATCAACACCACCCCCTCCCAAGGGGGATGGCCACGCTGCAATTCCCTCTTCTCTATTCTCCCCTTGGGATTTTGGGCACACACACACACACACATGTACCCAGCATGAGTTTTAAGCAGCTGATTCCAAGACTCTAACCATAGTCAACTACATGGGAGTCCAACGATATAACCATTATACCATCTGCTGGTCCCACTTTCTGTCCTCTTTTCTCCCAAAAATTTCTTTTTCAATTTTCTGTTTTTATAATTTCTTATTTACATTTAATTGCTGTAATCCTTTTGGGGTACAATGTGCGTTTTCAATGCATACATACTATATACATTAAGCAAATCAAGTATGTTACCATATTCAACAAAGAATGCCACATTATGATGATGTGTGCCTTCAATTTTTGCTCCACTGTTTTTTTTCCCCAAAGAATTTTAAAAAGTTACATTTACTCACATCTTTTATTATGTATCTTCTATTGATTGAAAAAATACACACTTCTGAGTCATGACAACTGGTATGGTGGTTAAGGACGATAGACTCCCACATGGCAGACCATGGTTCAAGTCCCGGACATGGTGGCTTGCTTTCTCACTTTCTCTCTCTCTCCCTCTCACTCTGTCCCACTATGGTCAAATTAAAAAGAAAGAAAGAAAAAAGAAAGAAAGAAAGAAAGAAAGAAAGAAAGAAAAGAAAGAAAGAAAGAAAGAAAGAAAAAAGAAAGAAAGAAAGTTAAAATAATTCTTATAAAAAGAATTAAAGAAAAAATACATTCTTCGGTTTTGTTATTTTGATTCTGTTTCTTTTAATTCACAGAGGGCACATGCCTTTGCCAGAGAGAGATGGGCTGAGGAAAGAGAAGACACCCTAAATGGAGCGTATTCATGCTGCAATGCCACCTCCTCCATTCTCCCATCCTGTATACACACCTCATGAATTTCTCAAGCCTCTGGGGCTGGTATTTGAACCTTGGTCAGCAGTGGGGAATCTGACTACCCCAACTAGCAGGCCATGGAACTGGCACAATTTTACTATTATTTTACACACATACTATTTAATAAATTTTATTCTCTCTGACTTCTTATGATGCAACATCTTAAATTATATGGACTTCATTGTTACTTCAGTACTTAGAAAGAAGAAGTTTTAAAAAAGTTAGCTAGAAGAAATTACTTGACCAGTTACTATGTGTATTAGTTTACTATTATAATTAGTATAATTTTTTTGAGAGTTTTTTTTCGCTATAGGGCGCGTGCGCTCGCCAGACAGACAGAGAGAGACATAGAGACAGAAAGCGAGAAATCACCTCCCAGGGGGGATGGCCTCACCGCAATCCCTTCTCCTCCATTCTCCTCTCGGGATCTTGGGCACGCACACACACGCGCCCGGCGTGAGTTTTAAGCCACCGGGTCCAGGACACGAACCGCGGTCGACTATGTGGGAGTCCAGCAACATAGCCATTATGCTAACTGCTGGTTCCCAATTTTTTATTAATTTTTAAATTAATATTCTTAATTGGAAGAGATTATCTAACTTCTCGAACCATGAGTTACTATTGTTACTTTTTTTTTTCTCTTTTTAAAGTTTACATATGCTATGCATTTACTCTGAGAGAAAGCAAAATAGAGAGAGAGGCCTGACAGATCCGTTCACACCTCAATCTGCCATCTTACCCCTAGGCCTTCCAACCTGCCAGGACCATGGGCATATCCAACTTGATCAGATTGACCCAGGATCTGAAACTTAGACATTCCCACATCGCTTAGTCACCATGGCTGAGCATATTTATTTTTTACAATCAGGGGAGTGATCTGGTCAAAACTGTAAGGATGGATTAGAGTGAGTATAGAAAATACTATTATATTATATTTTATTAATTCTTTCCTGAGAGAGACAGAGAGGGCCAGAAAGAGAGAAAGAGAGAGAGAGAGAGAGAAGAGAGAGGCACCTTCAATGTCTTCACCTCCAGCTCTTCCCTCCGTCCTGCAGTTAGCAAGGAACACAAGCATGCCCAAGGGCCTGAGTGTGCGTTCAAGCCGACTCAGGATTAGAACCTAGAGCCTTCCCACGTGGCCTCCAACATTGCTCAGTAGCACCCCTCCTGTTTGCACCAGCACAGACAGGTTGAAGATATCACATTTGAAGTTGTGTCTAGTCAAGGTGAAAAAAGAAAAGTAATAAGGATGTGAGCCATGGAAACGGGAAGCTCGAGCTTTTGAGAAATCTAATCATTGGAATCTACACTACCAACTTTACCAGTGTGCATCTGAACTGAGTTTTACTGTCTATAAAGTAAAGATGCAATATGACAATTACTATGTAAAGTAAAATAGAAAAAAAAAGTGATTAAAAACCAAATTTTTAAGAAATTACCTTATTCTGGAAAAATATATTCAGAGAGGTACCTAATTATTTAAGTACAATTTCACGAACTATTATAAAATGACCACCTATTATTATTAACTGAGAACACACAAGATACTCCCCCCGAAAACCTAGTCCAGATGATCTCTGTCTTATGATGATTCCATATAGAATTTTTTGATTTTACAATGATGGAAAAGTGATGTACACTTAGTAGAAGCTGTTCTTCAGGGACAACCATTCTGTTTTTTACTTGAGATCGTGATTACTTTATTATGAAATAAACTTGGTTAGATACTTTTGCCCATCTGTAGCTTAGGTGTATTAAATGCATTTTTTTATCGACGATATTTTCAACTTCCAGTAGGTTTATTTGGGCAGGATCTCATCATAAAGTGAGGAGCATTTATAGAAGAAAACATTCACTTTCTATGCTTATGAATTGTAGGAGCCAAGAACTGGATGAAACTCCAGAACACTGCTTCTCTCTGCTCCTTGGTACTTGGCCTCAAATGGAAGCTTGAAGGCTCATTCACTGGAGACTCTGTGATTAATATCACCTGGAGATCCCGGTTCCTCTATAATGAGGTTTCTCCATACAATCTCTTTTCCTGGGCTAACTTGGATATCCACACACAATAGTAACTGAATTCCACAGACAGGTGTCCTGACATAGAGAAGCTATGTTCTATTCATGACGTGGCTTTCACAACATATTAAATATCTCAAGAGTCACAAGCACCCATTTGCTATTAGAAAGTGTTAGTTACAATGAAAGAATATCAGAGAGGATAGCGTCTTCATCTGTAGAAAATACAATTAGTCCCACCAGCCCTGTATTCAATGACCCATATAAAGAATGGAAATATTGCCAACAGAATGTAATCTACTTGTGTAGTTTTCTTGAGTTCAAGTCACTTCATTGCCTTAGAGATAATGGTTATTCTTATAGTACTCATTTATCTGCATTTCTTTATGATTGTCCTACCTTCGTATGTATCCCAAAAGGATTTAGTTTTGGCTAGTGTTAGGACACTATGTGTATGAAGCTATGCTGCAGTTATTATTTGTGCCTTGCCTTTTTCAAACAACCTTATGCGTGTGAGATGGATCCATGTTTTACACCATGCAGTTCTTTTTATTTTCATTTTTGACCTGCAAAGCAAAACTTCAGTATGATACTCCAAACAACTTGGCACAAATTAAAAGTAATATCATATTGGGGCAAGCAGACGGAGTAATGGTTATATTACTCCCCTGGATTCACCTATAGTCAACCATAGTTTGAGTCCTGGACCCAGAGACTTAAAACTCATGCAGTGTGCCTGTCTGTGCATGCCCAAAATCCCCAGAGGAGAATGAAGAAGAAGGGATGGTGGCATGGCCATTTTCCATGGTGGCGGTGATTTCTCACTTTCTTTCTTTCTGCCTCTCTCTGTCTCTCTGGGGTGCACAGGCATCCTATAGCAAAAATGTCTCTAAAAATAAAACAAACAAAAATAATAACATATCAAGTATTGGTAAATATGTGGAATATTAGGGTTACTTATACCCCACAGGTGGTACAATCACTTTTGAAACCAGAGTAGCAATTTCTAATGATATTGAAATTATATGTACCAAAGTATGCACACATCCTGTATCAACAAAACATTCCTAATGGAATTATTCAAAATATTGAAAACAACCTCAATTCTATTTTTCATTAGACAAAATAGATAAATTATTGTGCATTCATCATTTAAATGTAAAATTCTGATTCTGACATGCATTGTATTCATTTATATATTTGACTGGATCCTGAAATAGCAAAGGCAAGGCAACAAAAGGCAAGCAATGAAATAAAACAAAGAAGAAAGGAAAACAAAGTTAAATCAGTATGAACGGGGCAGGAAATATATACAGAATCCAATATAGTTGCTAATGCGCTTGCATGTTATCTTAATGGCAAAAACAGTTCCAAAGTTTGTGTCAATTTAGTTTTGTTTTCATAACCATGCAAGAATTATGTTCTGCTAGCCATAGCTAACCATGTTGAATGCAATCACTTGAAAGAGTACAATAAATAATACTCAGGAAGTGTTTTCCTTAATTTTTCTGAAACAAAAAGACTCATTGAATACAAGAATGTCACACTCAGCTTCCTAGCTTTGTTATTGCCACCATGAATGATACAAGATGGCATTAACATATTGTGTGTTTCTCTCTCACTCCCATTAGTACTAATATTATCATATACACTAACGTAGTCTGTGGGAGGTGTGCACATAAATTCTCATTAGCAGCTAATGAAATCTCTGTTCATCTGTTGTTCTGTTCTGTATGCATTAATACAAAGAAAATTATCTCTGATCTGGGAGAGCATATATAAACATCTCAGCCCCGTCATAGCCTATGCCTACATAATCTAATTGTGTAGCTAGAACACGTGTCTGTGCTTTAAAAGAAGGTAGTTTGTTTTTTATCCAGTAATATTTCTATATATTTTAGATTAAAATAATATTAGAATGTTCTTTGTATTATGTTTCCTCAAAAAAAAAAAAAAAGGAACATTTTGTCCCCCTAATAATTTTCTCATTGTACTTTATTTTCAGGCTTTCTTCTGAGATACTTTTTCCTTTTTCTTTTTTGTGAGAGATTTTTGGTATAGGGCACACATGCTGCCAGAGAGAGCGAGAGACAGAGACAGAAAGGGAGAACTCACCCCCCTGGGGGGATGGCCAGCTGAAATCCCTTCTCCATTCTCCTCTCAAGAGCTTGGCATGCATACACATGCACCCGTCTGAGTTTTAAGTCATTGGGTCCAGTACTCTAACCATAGTCGACTACGTGGGAGTCCAGTGGTGTAACCATTATGTCATTTGCTGGGTCCCATGCTGTTTCTTAATTAATGATACCCTCTCTTCTTGATACCTGCAATCTCCTCTGGCTTCTCACCTAAAAAAAACTTTTTAAGTTTATTAAAAATAAAAATGAGAAACAAAAGCAACAATACACAAAAATACGCCCTCGACCCTTGGATTGCTTTCCTTTTTTGGGGGGAGAGGTTTTAGCTATGGGGCGCATGTGCTCTCCAGAAAGATAGAGGGAGACAGAAAGCAAGAAGTCCCACCCCCACCATCCAGACCCTGGGGATGTCCACGTCACAATCCCTTCTCCTCCATTTTCCTCTCGGGATCTCGGGCATGTACGCACACATGCCTGGCGTGAGTTTAAGCTACCGGGTACAGGACTTGAACCACTGTTGGTTACATGGGAGTTCAGTGACATAGCCATTATGCAAACTGCTGGTCCCAACCTTTGTATTGCTTTCTTAAACTGTATTTTTAAAACTACATTAGTACATTGACTTACCAAGAAATTAAGGTCTGAGTCTTTCCACTTTTCTTCTAAACCTGTTCTTACTGTAATATCCAATTGTTTCTCATTTTCTTTTTTTTAAACACGCCAGAGGGTGTTGCACTAGCCAGAGGGAGACAGAAAGAGAAAGAGAGGAAGCATCTTCTGTGAGGTATGGTCATGCTATAATTTTTTCTTCTCCATTTCTCCTTCTTTTTGGGATTTTGAGCACACACACGTGCCCAGTGTGGTTGAAGTTGCTGGATCCAGGACTAGAACCATGCACATGGAACCCACGTGGGATCTGTAATCCTTGACCACCGGGCAACAGACTGGTCCAACTAAGTGTTTCTTAGTTGTCTTCAAGAGTAGACTCATTTTTCCCCTGTTGCAATATGTTTTAGTTCAACATGAGCCTCCAGTGAATACTTCACCTTTTCTCAAATTCCTTCCTAGGGTTCAGTAGTGAGACTCTTGGCTATTTCTTACCATTTCTTTTTTTTTATTATTATTTCTTGCCATTTCTGGCCCCTCTTCTCTTTCAATGTTGGTAACTCTCTCCATGCTTTCTTTCTCGACCTGTGTCTCCTCTTTCTACCTCTTACCTTCCTCTCAAAATGATTGCTCTCCATTCCAATTAGCACCTCACTCTAAGCTACTGACTTCCAAATTTAAACTATCTCCATTCACGTTCTTGGGTTCAAGACTGATATTTACCGTGGCATGTCGGATCAACTTCCCCCCATATCTCCACAGGCACATTAATACATACCTAAGTCAACTGTTTCATCTTTCTCTAGAAATCCATTTTTCTTATTTCCCAAATAAAAAAGGTCCTTTCTTTCTTTTTATTTTATTTTTTTCCTATTTATTTTTTTTATTAATTTATTTTTCTTTTTTTAACATTAATATGCTATACATCATTACAGTATACAAAATGAATTTTTCATCCAAAATACACTGTCTGTTGGCTCAATCAAGCACATCAACATACGTGTTATCAACAAACAATTTTCCATTTCTTATGTCTTGTATATTTTGCGTTTTTTTTTTTTTTTTTTTTTTTTTTCCATCCTTGATTCCCTATCCCTAACCCTCTGCCCTGTCCAACCCTCCTCCCATTGTCTCTGGTATCCATGATTGCTTTCTATGTCTTTCCCCCCATTTAATTGATTTGCTAATGAACTTAATTTGTCTAAATATTTGCAATAGCAAGCACAGCTGATATATACATACACAAGAACCCATGTCTGACTTTGGGCATAAACCTCAAGGAGTAGAATGAACATACTATAAAATAGTACCTAGCTGGGGCTATATAGCTTACTGTGATCATCAAATACACAGTTTTTTCTTTAAATTTTGGTAACAGTTTTAGTATTTTTTTTCTCTGAAATTTTTTTTAATTTACATTCATTCCCTGAGCATCATCACAACATACTAGATGTGGTTTCCCCTCTAGAGTAAACTGCATAGTGGCTTAATCATGCATGTTATCATCCATAAAATTCCACTACTACTTTCATATATATATGTTTTTTACCCTATGTCTGACCCTCTGCCCTATTCCACTTTCTTATTACACTATTTCTGCTGTCTACAGTTGTCTTCAATTCCTGTGAATTGCCCAAAATTCTATGTCCCCGATACTCCAGATTTTTCCCCACAAATTACATGTTTTTTTTCTTTTTAACCTCCTTCTTTCCCCCAAGACACACAGATAGTTTATTTTTGACACCTACTAAACATTTCTCCCCACCTCTTTTTTGCTGTTAAGTAGGAGTACTCTCTAAAGTAAAAATAGCTGAGTGTGGTGGCACTCACCTGTAATTTCGGTACTAAATTTGGTACTCAGGAGGCTGAAGCAGGAAGACTGAGTTTGAGGGCAACAAAGTAAATACATAAATAAATAAAACTACATTTAGTAAATACATAAACCAATACCATAACAGTTTATTATTATTACCAAGTACTATGTACTATACAAATTGCATGTTTGCATGTGCTATACTTTTATATGACTTGTGCTATGTTAAGACACCTACAATGCCACTAGGTGATAAGAATTTTTTTAAACTCCATTATAGTCTTATTGGATAACTGTCTTATATGCAGTCCATCATTGATCCAAACGTCATCACGCAGTGCAATGTCATTCTGTTATTTTATACTCTAGGAGCCTAGCAAAAATCAAGATCCATATTCCAAGTGTTTAATGCACAAATTCTAGGCTCTTGACGAGCATGCATTCCTCCCAAGTTCTCAGCCCATAGAGCATGGATACTCCTCCACTGCAGGAGGCTGGGTGCAACAGTGTGTAAAGTGAGGCGGGACCTAAGATTCCAGGCCACAGGCTCAACCCAGCCCCACTCAGGATGTGGACTGACTTAACAAAGCTGCCCAATTAATCAGGGTGAACTGGATCTTCTCCACCTGCTTCACTTCTCTTGACTCAGGATTTCCAAAGACAATAGAAGCAACTCTCTAAATTACCTCAGCCAAGAAGGAAGTAGCCTGAACCAGGAATCGCTTTGAGTATTTTAGGGCAACCAACGTTAACAGAAGCCACCACTCTTTCTGGGATTTCCCAAGGCAGAAGCTTATTCATTATAAAAATACATATAAATAAAGGAATATCACTATCACATTTTCTTGATGTTAAAATTATTTGTTGAAAAGACTCCAGCAACCCAGTATGAAAATTCCAGTGTAAATATGAACATTTGGGCTGAAAATAGGCTTTCTAATGTTAATAATTATAATTACTATAAAATTCATTACATTTAGAATAATTATGTTAAGTGAGAAAATAAAGAAACACTGTTCTTTCAAATCCTAAAAGCTGGAGTGGAATAACTTTTTTTTAACTTTATCCCAGTTATGATAAATACCATTAGGCTGCCTGTCCTTGAAATTTGGATTCAATTTCATCCACTGCTTAAATCTGATTTTACAAATCAAGGAAACAAATGGAAATGCATCTTTTAGCAGCATCTTCTGACAGTACATGATAAACAACATCATTTACAGGACACTGCATCATACCATTTACATTTAGAAAGAAGAAAAATGCTGATTAAGCTTCCATTTGGCCCAGGCCTTCTAGTTCATAGTGTGTTAAGCAATCTTTTTGGTTTTAAAGCCACCCATAACTCTAATGATAACATGCCAGAAGCAATAAAACTACCAGAATGAGCAGGGCTGTTTACTTCTGACACATTATAACATTTCTGAGCCAGCAGTGTTCCCAAAACATGTGTTATTATTATCTTTAGACTGACAGCTCAGCACCCAAGGGCCTCTTCCTCTCCCCAAGGTTTGTTTTTAAAACCCGCAAAGGGCTCCCTTAAAGTAAGTATAAACTTTCAGTTCTTATTCCATGACTCATCCACTTGTTTCAAAGGGGAAAAAAGAATCATCTGACCACTTTTACAATCAAATAATCTCTATTTGGAGAAAAGTTAAATGAAACAAAAAAACTGCTGAACATTATTGAGTTTTGTTTATTAGATTTGGTGAGGATTGTGCATATAATAAAATTGCTCAGCTTTTTTCGAATATACTGAACATGGTAGGACTTCTAGAGAAAAGCCAAGAGTTTATAATGTCAAGATAAGAATACAAAGAGGATGGGTCCAGCAGGTGGAGTAGCAGTTACATCACTGGACTCCCACATGGCTGACAGCAGTTTGAGTCCCAGATCAGGTGGCTCGAAAATCATGCTGTGTGTGTGTGTGCGTGCATGTCCAAGATCCCAGAAGAATGGAAGAGAAGGGATTGCAATGTGGCCACCCAACTGGGGGCATGATTTCTCATTTTCCCTCTCACTATCTCTGTCTCTCTTTCCCAGGTGAGCACACATGCCTTATGGCAACAATCTATAAAAATATTTATATATAATCAAAGAGGAGAGACTCATTACTTTATAAAAGTTTCAGATGTTTGGTAAATGTCTCAGTTGACACTGACCTTTTGGCTGTATCAATTACAATGAAAGTTTTCCTGTATAATTAATTAATTGTGAAACAAATTGTGGCTAGACTATTTAGATTAATACAGGAAATCAAATGTTTTAAGCATGCTCCTGTATTTCAACTTGTTTATATCTTACCAGTCATATCTATTTATAAATCATTTTCATTTGTTCCTTAAAATTATTTCCAACATGTAGTCCTGAAATTCAGTTTTAGTTACTGAATGTGGATAAAACAAGTAGAATACATGCATTTTAGCATAGTTTTAGATTATGATTTAGAATGCCCTTCTCTTCTATTAGTCCAAGGTACTTAGGGTTTTTTTTTTTTCCATTTTAAAAATTCTTGGTTATAAGCTAATATTCTTTCTTTATTATGCCCCATTTACTTTAATTATCTTTGCAAAAAAAAAAAAAAAAGCTGTAGAGACAAAGGAGATACTTGTGCCTTAAATTATCCTTTATTACAATTCAGAAAAAAAGATAATGTGGATGATCAGTTCTCATAGGATAAAGATTGTAAAATAGAATATTGAAAAAATGTAAAATCATCTGAATATGAATAAGTTATTTTATATCACTAAAACTTTAAATTATCCTATAAATTCCATTTTAGTTATAGCATATTAGACTTTGTATACTGTTCTGCAGTATAAGTGTATATGTAAGGGTGAGTGTGTGTTTTGTACATAAATGTAGAGATGGGTATATACATGTACACACACACACACACACACACACTCACATAAAAAAGAGAAAGTGAGATACAAAAAGAGATCTAACTTAGATTGCATTTAAATTCATTACTAGGGCAAAACTCAGACATTAAATCTCTGTCTTGTCATATAATGGCTCAAGTCTAAACCTATGCCACTTTTAGATTTTTTGGCTGAAGTGCAGCTATTGTACTAATCAAAGTATTATTTATCCTACACTGTCCTCTGTGTGTGTGTGTGTAATCTAACGTTTTTTTTTTTTTCCCTTATGCTTTCATCTTCCAAGAATAAGTTTAAATAACACTTTCTCTTCAAAGCCTTCCCTCTCCCAAACTCAGTCAAGTTGGTTAATTGTAAATGCTGAAAACACTTCATACTGGTTGTTAAAGGCTTTGTCAAAACTATACTTGAATAAGTTTGTATTTATTCATATGCACTCTGTGCCCTACTCTCTTTTTTAATTTTAATTTTAATTTTTTAGGGTTCTTGCCACAGGGCATGTGCACTCGCTGAAGAGAGACAGTTGGAGGGAAAGTGAGAAATCATCCCCACCCCGTTCTGCCATGTGAGGATGGCCATGCCGCAATCCCTTCTGCTTCATTATCTTCATTTTGGGCATGCATGCACACTCTCCTTGTTTTCTCTCATTCTCTCTCTACCTATCTGTAGGGTTTCTATTCTCTCTATATTTTGACTTCATGGCTTCTCCCAGGGTAGGAGAAGTAATTATCTGAATGATAAGCAACAAATGACTTATTCTATTATATTCATTGTTAATCATGATCACCATGCTCTAAAAAGCAGAGGAGTTCATGGATGATTTCTTTTATACTTTCTCTGGACATTCAGCTGTCTGAGTAAATTACACTGTGACCAGTTCCATAGATACAGCTGCTTCAGTCCACCGTCATTCCACTCATCAGCTTGGTGGCTTAGTGGATGTCCATCTGTTTTCAGGAGCCACAGCAACATGTTTTTCTCCGTATGATTGCCACTATTTCTTTTTTTTTGGAGAGGTTTTTTTCAGTAGGGTGCCTACACTCGCCAGAAAGACAGAGAGAGAGAGAGACACAGAAAGAGAAAAATCATCCTCCAGGGGGGATGGCCACGCCGCAATCCCTTCTCCATTCTCCTCTTAGGATCTTGGGTATGCATGCGCATGCGCCTGGTGTGAGTTTAAGCCACCAGGTCTGGGACTCAAATTCCAATTGACTACATGGGAGTCCAGCGACATAGCCATTACACCAACTGCTGGTCCCCATTGCCACTATTCCTACTTGTGGCATGTGACCAGGTTATCAATAATATTCTGAGTCAGATTTTATTTCACTGTAGATAAAGAAGAAACCTTGATCCTGTCTTACAGGCTTCAGGATGTAATCCAACCAGGTAGGTTCATGTCTTTGCATTGGATCTAGCCCCTCTTTCACCTTCATGAACTAATATTTGATTTTCTAAACGACTACTACCACTGCATATGTATATTCCTAGAGACTTCTTAGGAAAAAGTGGCTATGATAACCATGGCGAGATCTCATCGTCCATTTCCTGGCTATAATATCATCAAGCCAGAGCCCAAGAGCCAAATTCTACTGACTACTTATTTTATAGATAAACATTGATTAGAATACAGCCATGTTCATTCATTTGTGTATTATTTCTGGCTGCTTTCATGTTAGGATGGCAGAGTTGTGTGGTTGCCACAAGCACTTAAAATATGTATTATATTACTGTTATCTGACCCCTGATCTAAACTAATCTTTCTCTGTAATAATAAGCACTGTTTGCTTCATATTTCTTCTAATGAAAAAAGCTTGATTTAATCATATGTAGAAATACTGAGAATTTACGGTATTTACACTATCCTCATGGAGAAATTATGTAGTAGAGTAATATTATAAACTTTCTTGCCAATAATTGATTTATATAAAGGTGAGAATAGAAGGCTTAGGGATAGTTGGATTCCCTCTCCAATGAGTGAAATAATAAAGATTTGGGGCCAGCCAGTGGCATAGTATTAAGGTGCCAGACTTCCACATGATCAACTATGGTTTGATTCCCAGAGACTTCAAAACCACACCCAGCTCGTGTGCAGATGTGACAAAAGTCCCAAGAAGAGAATGGAGGAGAAGCGATTGTCGGGTGGCCATCTCCTCTAGGGGGTGATTTTTCACTTTCTTTCTGCTCGGTTTCTCTTTGTCTCTCTCCAGCGAGCCCATGTGCTTATGGCAAAAATCCAAAAAAAAAAAAAAAAAAAAAAAAAAAGAAAGATCTGAGGTATATAAAAGAACATTTAAGTCCTTATGTTCCCTCACTTTTATACATCAGCTCTTTTGTGATTTATTTCTCCCTTTGAATCTCTTTCTGGTATTTATTTCAACCAGATTTCTCTTGTGATGGTAAATTTAATTCTGTATCTCAGTCTACCCTAAGGAGGATTTGCCTAAGGGGCCTTGATAAATATCACTTTTCAAAGCTGATAATGACGTCTTCTGTAGCACATGTGTAGGAAACTCAAGGTTGATCCTTGGATAGTTGGTTCTGTTTACAGCAGCCATCTAGACTAAGTAGGGACAGATCAATAAAATGATGGCATGTCAAAAAAAGAAAGAATAAAACAAACAAAAATGCATCAGATATTTATTTTTAGAATACCATAAAGATAGTTGATGCTGACACTTTTCAAATTAAATTAATGCAACTATCACACAGTATGATATGTTTATGAAATATTCCAGGATACTTCTATAAAGATCCTGTTTCAAATTTCTGTGAAAGCAATCTAAATTAAAATTTAAGTATAGTTCCTATTTTTATTTGGTATGAATTAAGAGAATAAAAATTTATTATTGGATACCTCTGTTAAACATATACAATTATTTCCCAATAAAAATTCCTCAGGCAAATCATGAATGGCTAAGATCTCATTTATTTCTCTTCTCAACATTGATAAAATGATAAGTAAAATTTAAATTACTTACAATTGATCTAAATAGATTTATATTGCTGGTCTATGGAATGTCAGGCAAGTCTCTGTAAAGCATTCATACAAGGAAGAAAGATAAGTAGTTCTCCATTACATTTGTGTAATATAGGTGGTGAAAACAAGCAGACTAAAACAATAACTAAAATGTGCCTTCAACTCAATTAATAGTAAGGATATGAACCTACAATTAAAATTAAACTTGAGAGATCAGCACTGCAAGTACTCTTGATGCTATGTATTTTGATTTAATATTTATTTTGTTCTGAGTAATAATTGCAGATAGTTTAATGAATCAAATAGTACTAAGGAATGTGACAAAAAATCAACAGTATCCTAACCCCACTTAAATTTACTACTCCTTAGAGGCAACCATTTTTAAATTTAATTTATTATTTTAGTAATTA
Source organism: Tupaia tana (assembly GCA_026018925.1). NCBI lineage: Eukaryota > Metazoa > Chordata > Mammalia > Scandentia > Tupaiidae > Tupaia > Tupaia tana. The sequence continues at coordinate 195,078,960 of JAKSZU010000001.1, read as the reverse complement.
TTTTCATATATTTAAATAAATACTAAAATTCATTTAAAAAATTCAGATTCTAGGCATTCTCTATTAACATTCTCCCATTGGAGATGAGGCTCTAGATTCCTTTTCATTCCCTCAGACCCCACACAGACACACATTCTTCCTAAACCCACATCCTTTCAGTATAGTCACCTGGTTATTTTCATGTGGATTACATCAACCAACATTCCCTATACACAATCCCTTCATATGCCATGATCTTGAGAGCCAAGTACCGGCTCACAGAAAAGGAGGGATGTGCAGGTGTATATGCTGAACTTTCATCAGTCTCTGTATTTGCTTTCACGTTTACCTCCATTTCAAAAAGCACTTCTTTCTGAGTGTTTCCTAGAATAGCATATGATTTCTTATCATTTTTTCTCATTGCTAATTACAAATAATTTTCTTTAGATTTCCAAAGTTGTTTGCCATGTATACACCCGAGTCTCACTTTTCCTTGACATTGCATTATTATCTTCTATTATCTTTGCCTTTTTTAGTTAAAACCTTTTAATATAAAAGCATTTATTGTAAGTTTATTGCTATTTAAAGGGTAAATAGAGGATCCTATATGTTACCAGCCCACATAATTACTGAAAAAGAGGGATTCAATGCTAAAGGCACTAACATTTGAATAAATCTTTCCCAGTTACATTTAATATATTTTTCTTTATGAATAAACAATTAGTACTGTTGAAAAGTTATGATTATCCAGTTAAACTCTGAACATTTTTGCTAATTGAATTGAATTTTGTGGACTGCAACAATTTTATCAGCCTAAGATTAAATGAAGATCAAGAATACCTTTTAATGTGAAAATAATCTACAGAGGGTCAGCATACAGTCTGATGGTGCACAAAACCATGGGAAGAAGTGCTATACAACCCATGAGATCAAAAGTGGGATGAGTATTTAAAGATGGTATCACTTTAGTGTATATTTGCACAAGGCCTTGAGTTTTTATTCTTAACTGTTTAGTAGCCCCTTCTCTTCCATTTCATGAATTGACTTTCATTACTTGCTAGGAAGAATACACCTGTCTGGTTCTGAACTACGTGTTATTTGTCATCATCCAGAATTGATCTGGTTATCTGGCAAACTTCGAGTATTTTTATTAAGTTTTCTCCATTGATGGTAAATGTATTTAAAAACTGAGAAGCCCTTCTGCCCTTCCTAGTAAATTATAACTAGTGCATCTGAGAAATAAGAAATATATTCCATATTAAGGATATGGTAGGCAAAGCACTTCACTGGAAATCAGGAAACCTGAACTATGTTGATTATTCTAACCTTAACTAGTCAATTGACTTTGGTCAATTAAGACTGAGTATTTTATTTCAAAAAACAATCACAAGGGAACCAGCAGTTAGCGTAATGGCTATGTCGCTGGACTCCCATGTAGTCGACCGCGGTTCGCGTCTCGGACCCGGTGGCTTACAACTCACGCCGGGCGCGTGTGCGTGCGTGCCCAAGATCCCGAGAGGAGAATGGAGGAGAAGGGATTGCGGCGTGACCATCTCCCCTGGGGGGCGATTTCTCGCTTTCTGTCTCTATGTCTCTCTCTGTCTGTCTGGCGAGCGCACGCACCCTATAGCGAAAAACCTCTCCAAAAAAAAAAAAAAAAAAACCAATCACAAAACAATGTTGTTAAGAACTCTTCCTTTCTGAAAACTAAATGATTCTATCATTGGTGGGTTATGATTGGTTGTATACGGTGGACCATGATTGGTTGTAAATGGTGGGCCGTGATTGGTTGTAAATGGTGGGTTATGATTGGTTGCTTTTGGACCATTCATGAGGTACTGGATATGCAAATCTGTGGGATTCTAGTGGCCAATCAGAGCAAGGTTTCGAAGGTCAGGTTTTATGAAGAGAACCAATCATGGCAATTGTTTGCTCTCTGAGAAACCTCAGCAGACTCGCTTGTGCCGGTGCGCAGCCTCCCACATAGATGGGCATTGTGTTATGGCATGATTGAAACAAAAGGAGAGGCTTTGCATAATTAGGGAATAGATCTTCACAGAAACCCCTACTTGGTTTCGATACTTTGTTCACAGTGAAGTGATCTTATAATTGTCCACAGGACTGCTGAAATTCAGAAAACCATTATGGGAACTCATTCTGAGTCCAAGAAGGCAAATTTGAAAATGTGAAATGCAACAGAGCATAAATATATAGTTGAATGAATAGAAGCAGGGGAAAGATGAGATAATATGTACAAAAGGTTGTCTTGAAATCGTCACAGATTCCCCACCCTTCCACACAAAGGAATTGAACAAGCAAAATAAGGACAAGGGAGAGGATTGGTGATCATAACTCCTCCCAATAACATGTCCATGAACTCAGCACTGCCACTGTTAACTTTGTGATAAAAGCCAAACACATCACTGAAGCCAATTTTATGTCTTCACTCTGGCAATTACAATATGTCAATCACGTATTTTCTGTGGAATTGTAAGCTAGATTTTTCACTTCTTTAGAAAGATTAAAGGCGTTAGAAAAGACCTCGTTCTGAGCCCATAGATTGTTTAGATTTGGATGCAAGAGAGGTGGAAAATATTCTGTTATCTCTGAAAAATTAAGGGACAGAGAAAAATGGAGTACCTTCTTGAAATGCCTTGTTCTGAGGTAATCTGAGCAGTTGTTGTTTTTAACTTCCCCTCAGTTAAATATGCTTCCATCATGCTGTCTGAACAGAGCAATGATTTGTTTTGCTGTCACTGTTGGCAAAGCAGGAGGTGTAAATATGTTTTTCAGATCCTCTAGGGAACTGCTGAGGTCTTCCCTACCCCCACTTGAAGATTAGTTTAACTTTGGCAGACTTCCATTCATGAGCCTGAAAGCAGTCTTTCTCCATCTGGAATTCTCAGTGATGCAACCCTAGCAAGCCCTTAGGAAGAAAAAAAAAAAAAAAAGGAAATCAATGTTTTGCCACTAGAAACATTCGGAGTGTTGAAACTTTTCTGATGTACATACAACGCACAGGCAGAACCTCACTTTCATGATATCACCACTCGTACTGGTCCATACACATACACATGCACCTTCCAGTCTTTCTCATGGAAATCCCACATGCACAGAAAGAGTAATCATACGTACTAGGATTGGAAAGGAGCCTTACTCTATTGTAGATATTTGGGTATTTCCTAGGTGGCTTTTAAAAATTTTATTATTATTGTTATCTTTTAGGTTCTTGCCATAGGGTACATGTGCCCTAGAGACACAGAGAGAGGCAGAGAAACAGAAATGGAAAGTGAGAAATCAACTTCCAAAGGGGATGGCCACACTGCAGTCCTTTCTCTTCCATTCTTCTCTCAGGATTTTGGGCATGCATGCTCACATGCCTGGCCTTATTCTCAAGCTGTCTGGCTTGGGACTCAAACCGTGGTTGGCCATGTGAGAGCCCAGCACCTTAACCACTATACCACTGGCTGGCCAACCTAGATGGCTTTTAACTGCCAATTGTAGATATACTTTAATTTTCACATTGTTATCACCATTTCCAGGTTTATCACTTAGGAAAAGCAAATTACCAGAAAATATCACCTGAAAACAAAAAGGTAATACATGTATTCATCCTTAAATAAGTGGCTAATTTTTAAGTACTGCATTTCTTATAAAATAAACATAACTTTTCTTTTAAACATTTCTTAAATTGGGATCAGTACTTAATATAATGTTCCTTTATGTTTTACGGACCTATCTTCATTAAAGGCATGGAATGTCTTATAATCACTGACATCTTAGAATTAAGGAGAAGTGGCATATAGGAATAATGAATTGCTGAGTGGTAGACACTGGCATTCTTACTGTATGTACAAGCTAAGAGAAATTAATATTGATAAACATTGCTATGCTCGATGGCACAATATCAAAAAATTAAGTATCAAATATTAAAAACATTGAAACATGAAGGTTTGGCCCAGCCATAGTGGCCCAATAAGAGGATGACACTGCATAGTGACTAAAGGTGCATGGGCGGTCCAGGATTGGTTCCCAGCTCAACAAACAGGTTGGGCATGGTGGCACTATTCTGTGGGCCTATCTGGGAGACCTGGGCAAGAGGATTCTTATGTGATGAGACTCTGTCAAAAAACATGCTTCTTGGGACCAGCAGATAGTGTAATGGTTAGATCCCTGGATTCCCACATAGTTGACCACAATTTGAGTCCCTGACCTGGCAGTTTAAAACTTATGCTGGCGGGACCAGCAGTTAGCGTAATGGCTATGTCGCTGGACTCCCACGTAGTCAACCGCGGTTCGAGTCCCGGACCCAGTGGCTTAAACACACGCTGGGTGTGTGTGCGTGCGTGCCCAAGATCCTGAGAGGAGAATGGAGGAGAAGGGATTGTGGCATGGCCATCCGCTCTGGGAGGGTGATTTCTCACTTTCTGTCTCTCTGGCAGGTGCACACACCCTACAGAAAAAAATCTCTCTAAATATAGAAGCATATATGTGTGTGTGTGTGTGTGTGTGTATGCTTTTATTTTTCATTTAAAACAAACACACATACATATAAAAACATTTATGTGAATATATGTGTGCACATAGCGTACATACATATATAACACATATACATATTAAGTTTTGTGACTTTCTTCTTTTATGTCGGTTTTTTAGTTTTTTTTTTTAAGGAAAGTTAGTTTGATCTTGTTTCACTGTATATCTAAATACTGTTCTGAATGTTGTATTTCAGCAATCTGAGATAACGCAAAATCAAGACTGATTCGTTAGTAACTTTTTTTTTTTTTTAAGAGGTTTTTGCTATGGGGCCTCTGCGCTCGCCAGACAGACAGACAGAAAGCAAGAAATCACCCCCAGGGGGGGATGGCCACGCCGCAATCCCTTCTCCTCCATTTTCCTCTTGGAATCTTGGGCGTGCACACACACGCGCCCAGCATGAGTTTTAAGCCACCAGGTCCGGGACGCGAACCGCGGTCGACTACGTGAGTCTAGCTACATAGCCATTATGCTAACTGCTGGTCCCATTTTTCTTTTTATCTATAGGGCATGTGTACTCATCAGAGAGAAAAGGAAAGTTAGAAATCCCCCAAAGGGAATGGCCACACCTCAATTTCTTCTCCACTCTCCACTCTCTTCTTGGAAATCCCACATGTACAGAAAGAGTAATCATATGTCTTAGATTGGAAAGGAATCTTATTCTGTCGTGGATATTTGGATATTTTCTAGATGGCTTTTTAAAAATTTTATTATTATTATTTAGATATTTTTTTGCACACACACTTAACATGATTCTAAAGTCACTGGGTCCAAGACTTGAATTGTAAAGCTGGCTATGCCACCTGCTAGCCCTCTAATTTTTAAAAATTGCATTATTTTCTATAGCATTCTGTAGCCAAATATATAGTATAGGGAAAATCTTCATAAGTGGTAACCTTGAGAAATTTTGCCTTGAATAAATTTCCTGTGTACCAGGGGCCAGCAGGTGGCACGGTGGCTAAAGGTGCTCGATTCACCGCCGTTTGAGTCCCAGATCTGGTGGCTTGCTTTCTCACTTACCCTTTCTCTCTCTCTCTCTAGTCAAGTTAAAAAATATTAATAGCAAATGGAATTAAATAGCTAAGTAGTTTTTTAAAACATGACGTGTGTACCAACATGTGCTTTTAAGTGATCTAAAGCAGCAATAATCCTCTACTCTATCATCATGCAGCATCTCGCACACCATCTTGTGCACTTGACCAAGATCCTGAAGAGACAGGGGGTTAGATAAAGAATCCAGAACGAATGAGGACTATTGAGGGTGCCTCTCTCTCAATTCTTTGTTTTGCTTTCTAGTGCACATGCACACATTATCATGAATAAAATAAGCTCTCTATACATTCATATATAAATAATATATTGTACCTATGTATGTGTGTGGAAGGCCCACCCATGGTGGTGCACAGAGAGTGCCACCGCTTGACAGACTGAAAGCCGCATGGTAAGCCTGGGTTCGATTCTGTACCAAGGTGAACACACTGGGCATTGCCCCAGTGGAAACTTCTGTAATCGGGAGGCTGAGGTAGGAGTACTGGGACCCTGTCTAACATGCTTGTCTTTGTCTTTTTTCCCATTTTCCCTCTCTGTTTCCTTTGGACTCTGCCCCCTCCCCTTATATAAAAGAAAATTCAAAAAATGAATGTGTGCATGCGTGCGTGTGTGTGTGTACATATATATATATATACACACACATATATATATATATATATATATACACACATATATATATATATATATATATATATATGACACCAAAACAAAAATATTTTAATATGTAGGTATTTGAAGATATAAATTAAGCTGTGTTTTACAATAAATCATAAATCTATGAATTTTTTAAACAAGCACAAAAATAGCATCTTCAGGGACCTGCAGTTAGCATAAAGACTATGTCACTGGACTCCCATGTAGTCGACCACGGTTCGCGTCCCAGACCTGGTGGCTTAAAACTCACACCGGGCACGTGTGTGTGAATGCCCAAGATCCCGAAAGGAAAATGGAGAAGGGATTGCAGCATGGCCATCCCCTCTGGGGGGTGATTCCTAGCTTTCTGTCTCTCTGTCTCTCTTGGTCTGTCTGGCAAGCGCATGAGCCCTATGGCAAAAAACTCTCCAAAAAAAAAAAAAATAGCATCTTCAAATAGAAATTAAAAACCATCAGGATGCAATGCAGAAACGTGTATGAAAGCGAATGTAGAAGATTAAAGTGGATTGGTGAGGCAGTAAAGGAACTGTGGCAGTACCTTAAAATAAAATTTCTCTGTAAGCACTGGAAATATACTGGGCCTGAACTAGAAATCTTAGAGGAGGGTTTTGATGAAGTCATACTTAGTGTCTAGGAAGATTATCGTGCTGATTAAACTACTGGATGAGAGGACTGGAGTATGACTCAACAGTGTTATAAGAAGTGATGTCATCAGGAAAAGCAGGATGACCGTGGACACCAGGGGCTCAGGGCAGTTACGTCCTGCATGTGGAGAGTAAGAAGGAGGAACGAGATAGGAGCAGCACGGACCTTTCATGCTTGAGTGATCCAGAGATGGCAAAGAAATATGAAAGTCAGTACAGAAAGTGAAAAGTCAATAGAATGTGGGGTTATAAATTATAAGCAGGATTTGAAAATCAATGAAAACATTCTGTCTTCTGAAAGATCTGAGTATAAACATATCCCTCTACATATTATTAGCCTCTCTGTGTTTATTTTTTTATCAATTGAAATTATTTTTCCTTTTGTTAATCTCCACTATCCTTCAGAATTATTTTATTTATTTATTATTATTATTACTTGAATTTTTGCTATAGGACACACACATCCACCAGAGAGAGAGACAGAAAGAGAAAGAGAAAGTGAGAAAGTAAACCACCAGGTTTGGAACTCGAACTGCCATTAGTCATTTGGGAGCCCAACGCCCCAACCACCATGTCACTTGCTGGCCCCTATCTCCACTATTCTTGGTATTACATTAGTCACTGGTAATGTAATAGCAATTGACTAACATTATGGCATTTTATGCATTCTGGAATCATGATTTTCAGAATCTTTTACTTCAGAGAATAAAGACTCAGATTATAAAATAGTGTTTAATGATTCTTGCTAGTACCTTCATCATTTCATATTTTACACAGGAATCTTGATTCCAATTGAAATATTTTTCTGCTACAAATTGTGAGGCATGGATGAATTGTTTTTTTTTTTTTTTATCGCAAATGCTAGGTACGTTTTAAGGCATCTTTTCTGCTATCTTTAAATCTTTAATTTAGTTAGATCTTTTAAGTTAGGTTCATCTACATTCTGTTTTCAATATTTGTAGTTTTTGGAGGGTCTCATTCTGCCTGCTGTTTTTCCTCTACTAATTTTTTTTTTTTTTTTTTTGTGGACATTTTTGCTATATGGCACGTGTGCTTGTCAGAAAGAGAGAGACAGAGAAATAGAAAGCGAGAAATCACCCCTCCGAGGGGATGGCCAGGCCGCAATCCCTTCTCCTCCATTCTCCTCTCGGAATCTTGGGCATGCACACACACGTGCCTGGCTTGAGTTTAAACCACCGGGTCTGGGACTCAAACTGCAGTTGACTACATGGGAGTTCAATGACATACACCAGCCATTACACCAACTGCTGGTTTTCCAAGGATACTTTAATTGTGCTTAACCTATATTTCTATTTGTTTATTATTATTATTATTTATAAATCCAATCAATATACACCATTTAGCTTGTATAGAGAATTTACCCAACATGAAATACACCTCAGACCAGTCCAGTTGAGAATAATATACACCTCATCATCAACAGGTAATAAACTATTTCTGTGTCCCACAAATATCTTACCTCTGTATATTTTTCTTCCTAATTTCCTTCCCTATATTCTTCCCCTCTCCCACTCTCCTTTCACACTGTCTTCAGTGTCTCTATTTTCAATGCTTTTATGTCCTCCAATCTTTCAGTATCCACTATAGCAGACAGTCGGTATATGTTAAGTGGAGAGACACAATGTCCCTCTTTCATAGCCTGACTCACTTCACTCAGAAATATATCTTATTATTTATTCACTTTCTATCAACTGTTAGGGTCTTGTTTTTTATAGCTGACTGAAGTATTTCATGAGTATATGTGTCACACTTTTTCAATTCCTTCATCTATTCGTGGGCACGTGGGTTGGTTCCATGTCTTAGCAATCATGAATAATGTCGCAATAAACATAGATGTGCAAGCACTTTCCTGACTGAGCTTTCTCCTGTCCTTTGCGTAGATACCCAGGAATGGAATTGCTGAATCATATGGTAGTTCTATCTGTAGATCTTTGAGGATCCTCCATATTGTTCTCTACAGTGGCTGGACCTATTTACAGTCTCACCAACAGGGTAGGAGAGTTCCCATTTCACCACATATTCGCCAGCACATATCACTTATTTTTTTATCTTTGCCTGCTAATTCTTAATTGTAGTGGCTTGTTTATTTGTTTACTTTTCCTTTTGAAGTTTTGTGTTGTGAATTAAACTATGGCTGGGTGAAAATCTTATGGGTCCAAATTAACCTGAATCTCTTCAGAGAATATTTGCCTTTCTTTCTGTTAGGCAGCACTAGTGATAACAAATTGTAAATTACTGTTTAAACTTAAGAGTTTCCTGGACTATAAAGGTAATAGAAATAACAAATTTCAATCTCTAGTAAAGGAAGAAAGACCTAGGCACATGAAATCTCAGGCAATATCTTATTTTCCAAAGATTCTAGGTTAATAAGATTTGCAAGCAAACTCAAGACACCTGTGGTTTTAGGATCCTCCTAACAGACTTTTTTCTACTTCATCGATCTCATCACCTGTATTCTTAGCTTACTCTTTTGAAAGCAGAAAGTTTGTGGCCATATTTTACTAGCATTTTTAGAATATCAACAGTGAGAAAAAAAGATTTTTTTTCTAGAGTATTTCATCAACTGTCTTGCTGGAAATGACCTTACAATACAATTTTGCCATAAATAAGAGAAATAGTTTAAAGAAAGAACATCATTTATGTACAAAACAATTTTCACCGTGATTTTAGGAAGCCTATAACATGTGAAACCTAAATAAAAATTGAATATACCAGAGAATAACATCAACTAAAAGTCACCTCTGGGACAAGCCAGGTGGGGTGGTATTTAAGGCAACAGAATCCGACAATGCTGATTGTGCGGTATGAATCCAGAACCTTGCAGCTTGAAAAACACACAGGGCATGTGTTTGTACATGCCAAAACTCCTGAGAGGAGAATGGAGGAACAGGGATTGTCTGGTGGCCATTCTTCCTGGAAGGTGATTTCTCACTTTCCCTCTCTCAGGCTCTCTCTGGCAAATGCACATGCCCTAGACACAACTTGCGGGAGGGAGTGACTCCGGACAAAGAACAGAGAAAATACATATAAAGAATCCAAAAAGCATGGGACATTCTAGAGAAAAATTAAAAGTATTTTTTTTTTTTTTTTTTTTTTTTTTTTTGCTGAAATACAAAAGTGGTCTGCACGTCATTGGAATTTGGAATATAATACTCAAGATCTTAGAAGTCAGCCTGAGTCTAAACAGAAAATTTAGCTTGAACACTGAAATTACCAAGAGCTGGAACTAAGTCATCTTGCTCATTACTGCAATCTGCATCCCTTTTATTTTAAGCTGTAGTCATTTAACATGTTCAGTTCCTTCTGTGGGACCCACTTGACTTGAGAAAGTGAGTTCTAATGTGATAAAATAATCTTGGGTTGTTTTTTCCTTGTCTACTTCTATCATTTATATGCTTTCTTGGTATTAAGGGATGATTTGAAATGAGCTTATACAGAGAATTCCTCAGCAAACATTCAATAACTTATAAAATGATATATTAACAATATTCTGTGTCAGGTAAGTGCACTTTTAAGAGTGGCAAGAAGAACTCCAGGGGAGTTCCTTGAACAGAGCTAAAGAAATTTTCATGGATGTGTTTTACACACACACACACACACACACACACACAAACAAACACACACAAATGAAAATGAAAAGATAAAGAGCCAAACATTTCAGATTGATTGAGTTTGGGACAGAATCAGGAGTGGCCAACTCCCAATAATCCTTCATAAATCCAAACTCTGAGAATAGTTTCGATTATTGTTGCAGGTGTTTTCTGACAATTTTCAGAGACATGGGCTTGGACTCGAATATTTCTTTTAATATGCCCTCTTTCCAAGCACATGACGTGGGTATTGAGTGATAATCAACAGCCAGAGCCTCTCAGGAAAGTCGTCATTCTGCAAGATCCATCTGTTGTCCTGAGGGATGAGAGGGTTATCATATTTATATATCTATGTGTTTTTACTCTGCATTTAAATACAAATATATTTGTCTTAATTGTATAGATGTTGATTATATTTATTTTGTCAGAGACTGAAAATAAATGTGAGACTCATTAACCTCAAACTTAACTAAAAGTAACTACCATACAAACACTGGAGTCTCAGAATTTGAAGATTCTGGGTAATATCTTCAGTTTTGACTAAGCCTTAATTTTTTTCTTTACTTTCCCAGAACAAGTTGTTATATTTTATTTTAGTTCTCATCAGTGAGAATTTGTCTTATTAGTGGGCCTGAATTCTGTTTCCTGCTTGCTTAGGCTACTGGGATTTGTTTGAGGAGAGCCCTGACTTATACTTCTAGAATTTTTACTCTTCCTTGCTATGAATTTAGAAACCTATCAACATAAACAGTCTGCATAGATATCAAAATATACCTACTCTTATTCCCTATGTTATACTGCAATACATTCTGGACTTGTTGCTAACACGTTTTTGTTCCATGCTAAATTTGAGTCAGACCGTTCTTGCTTATCAGACTGCAATTTCCTTTAGTCCTATTTTTACACAGCTTCTAACCCTCATTTTCATTTTTGGAACCTTCTATGTCTACCTTTTGAATTTGATATAAAATAAAATGTGCCCCTTTACTTTCCCAAATGTGACAACTTTAGTAGCCTTTAATGTTGAGGTTAGAGGACAGTTAGGAAGCAGGTTACTAAATCAGTTATTGTTTATGGGTAACATATAAATAACACTTAGGAGCTTAGGACAAAATGCAGTTCTTATCCCGCAGCTTCCATGAGTCTAGGTATGGTGGTCTTTGTTTCAGATTTCACAGGTTGTGATCTAGATTATTTTCAGGCTGGACACATAGTTGTTTGGGGATTTCTGTTTCTTGACTGAGGTTATTGCTTTATCGTTAGTTGTCAGTCAGTGAGACGCTCAGCAACTGGAGTCCCTCTGCGTTCTTCGTTGCTTTCATAACATTGCAACTTGCTTCTTCAAAGCCATCAAGGGAATCTCTTAACTCCAGTCTGTAAAGAAAAAAATCTTATATAACATAACATTCTCAAGGGAATGACCTCCCCATAAAGTTTTCCTTATTGTATTGACTAGAAACAAAATCACAGATTTAATCCACATTCAGGGAGAGGTGATTGTCTAGGGGTATGGCTCACTGGGGATTCTCATAGATTTTGCCTACAACTGATATCAATTTGAAAACTGGAACACAGGTAATTACAAATATAACAGAAAACTCTCTGCCCCAAAATAAAAAAAATAAAATTAATAAAAAAAGGAAAATACATAATAAGTAAAAATGAGTTAATTTGATGTGTCAGCTTGACTGGGTCACAGGATGCCCATATATTTTATTATTCTGGGTGTATTTGTGAGTGCATACTAGGATATGCTTAACATTTAAATAAATCTGTAAATTGTGTAAATCAGATGACCTCCTTAATGTGGTGAGGGTCTCTTCTCCCTGAAATGAACCTGAAGAGAACAAACCCTGGATAGAACAAAAGGCTGGATCCATCCAAATAAGGAAAATATTTCCCATCCTGACTGCTTTTGACCTAGGACATCAGGCTTTTGTTTGTTTGTTTCTTTTTTTTTTTTTTTTTTTTTTTTTTTTTTTTTTTTTTGCCATTAGATCTGTCTGTCTATCTGGCAAGTGCAGGCGACCTGTAGCAAAAACCTCTTCAAAAAAAAAGATTTAAACTACGATTTTATGTATTCAGATTTTTGAGCCGGCTGGCCTTTGGACTACAACCATACACTATCAACTCTCCCATGTCTCCGATTTATGGACTGCAGATCTTGGTAATTCTCAGCTTCCATATTTTGGCAAACCAATTCCTTATTATAATATTTCTCTTTTTTTATGTATGCATATATACATACAATAGATATATAAGTGTGCATATAAACAATATTGTATACACTATTATACACACACAGGGTACACATGTACACACACACACACACAAACACATACTTTTGGTTCTGTTTTTCTGGAGAATCCTTAACTAATATACTTGTTAAGTTAAACATGTTACATAAATTAATCACTAACCACGTGTCATCTAACAAATCATTGATTACTAATCAAGCATTGTCGAATAAATCTCATTATTTAGATGATGGAGAGTATTGTTGCTGTTGTTCTTTTTAAATGAGCATTCTACCTCTTTGAGGCTGTCCATTTTAATAACATAGCCCACCTGAAAAATATAAATTGACACAAATACTTTTATTATAACAAACTAGGCAGAGTTGATTTAGAAACCTATAGGCAGTCTACAGAATCTTATTTTCTGGCTAGCTGGCTTTGAGTAGACACAGGCTAACGGAATCTGACTTGTTGGATCAAAATATGTTTTTCGTGTTAGAAGGGTAGACTAGAACCATCTTAAAAAGAAAACTCAAGTTCTTGTTTATCTTTCAGCTGTATGATTCTGTGTAAATTTATATATACTATTCCTACTAGTTTTATTTAGCATAAGTTACTCAAATGATTATTCATATTGTCGGTGAATGCTGGAGGTGCCTATGAAGAGAGTCACAGTGGTTAGAAACCTTGCAGTAGAAATTGCCCTACTATAACGTGTTCTAACAAAACTTGAGTACAGAAATTTCACAACTATACAAATATAAGTAAAATTGATGTGTGAACAACATAATGTTTTATACAGAAAATGTCTAGCTTCATTAATGAGACCTGTTACTAAGTCATATTCAAAAAGTATCCAAAAAGACCAGAGTAAGACTATCCACTAATGTACTCATTCAACAAATGTGTGTTTGGTCAATTCTAGCATTAGGAATGAAAGAATACCAGGAGAGACAAATTCTTTATCCCCTTCAACCTCACAGTCTAATGAGAGAGGCAGAACAAAAACAATTATGGTTAAGTCTAGTACTTATTAGAATTCTGTAAATTTATTGAGCAATAATGCCTAATCTCTTAATAATGAGTGATGGGCATAGGAAGTTTTCCTACTGATGTAAAGATGCATAGGAGATACTAAGAGAAATAGCAAAAGTTAGAAGATGCTGTAGGTAAGAGATTTTGGCTGTTTGACAGAACAGAGCATATGGATCTAAGAGTTTTTTTTTTTCTTTTTTTTTTAAATCTTGTTACTCTTAAAGCAATTTTTATATGACTGAAGCATAGAGTTTGGAGTGTCTGCAGTGGAGCAGTGGGATGTCAAGAAATGAAACTAGAGTTATGCAGAGATCACCATATACAGAGTTTATAAAGCCCAAATTAAGGGCTTTGATGTATTAAACAAAATAAGATTAACAAACTTGATTACTGGACAAGTGGCATGGTGGTTAAGGCGATGGACTCCCAGATGGGTGACTGTGGTTTGAGTCCTAGACCTGGCGGCTTGCTTTTTCACTCTCCCTCTTTCTTTCTCCGTCTTTCTCTGGTGAGAGTGTGTGCCCTGGAGCAAATTAAAAAATAATAAAAATAATGATAAATAAAATCGAATAAATATTTTTAAATAAGCTTAATTTCTATTTTAAACAAGTTAGTCTACATTGATTTTATGTTTATTTTAGCTTTCTTGAGAAATAAATCACATACCATAAAACTTTGCTTTAAAATGTGGAATTTAGTCGTTTTTTTTAAGTATTTTGAGCAGTTTTTCAACCATTGCACTATCTAATACTAGAATAATTTTTATTATCCTAAATAGAACCTTATGCTTTTTTTTTTTTTTTTTGAGAGGTTTTTGCTATAGGGCGCGTGCGCTCGCCACTGACAGAGACATAGAGACAGAAAGCGAGAAATCACTCCCCCAGGGGGGATGGTCACGCCGCAATCCCTTCTCCTCCATTCTCCTCTCAAGATCCTGGGCATGCATGCACATGCACCCGGCGTGTTTTAAGCCACTGGGTCTGGGACGCGAACTGTGGTTGACTGCGTGGGAGTCCAGCAACATAGCCATCACGCTAACTACTGGTTCCCAAGAACCTTATGCCTTTTGACATTCACTCTCCATTTCCCCTTCTCTCCATTCCATAACAACTGCTAATTTATTTTTGTCTTTTAATTTTCCATGTATGTATATTTCTTTTACTTGGAAATATGTATGTAGATTGTTATGATGGATTATTTCACTTAGGATAATGTGTTCAAGGCTCACCCATCTTGTAGCATATGTTAATAATTCATTCCTTTAATGACTGAATATTTCATTGTGTAAATATATCACACTTTTTTCTGTTCATCAGTTGATAGTCATTTGGGTTGGTTCCATTTTTTGAGTATTGTGACTAATTCCTTTAGCAATCCTTAGGTACAAGATTTTTATGGATATATGTTTTCATTTCACTTAGGTATATATGTAGGAGTGAATTTGTTTGGTTCAACATGCTGAGGAAAGTCAGACTGCTTTCAAAGTGGCTGCACCACTTTACATCTCCACCAGTAATGTATGCGGGTACAATTTGCTCCACAGTCTTAGAAGTACTCATTATTTTCTGTCTTCAATATTGTAACCATCTTAGTTGCTGCAAAGTGGTTTCTCATTGAGGTTTTGACTTGCCTTCCCCTTATAACTAATGATATTGAACATCTTTCATATGCTTCCTAAATATTTCTCTATATTTAGATAAGTTTTTTTTTTTTCTTTAAAGACTTTGTCCACTTTTCAATTGGGTCAACTTATCTTTTTATTGCTGAGATGTAAGATTTATTTATGTATGCTATATATGTGTCTCTTGTGTTTTTAACCTCCTTTACGGTGTTCTTTGAAGAACACAACTACTAAATTTTGATGGAGTCCAATTTATATTTTATGTTACTTATTTCATTATTGCATATAAGAAATTCTTCCAAAATTCAAGTTCACAAAAATTTTGCCTGGTGTTTCTTCTAAACTTTATAGTTTTAGTTCTTATACATAGGCCATTTGCACATTTGGAATTGATTTTTACATAGAGAGTAAGGTAGTGTGGCCTAACTTCATTTTTTGGCTAAGTTGTTTCAACATCTTTTGTCAAAGAGACCATGTTTCTCTCATTAAGCAGTCTCAGCTCCCTGTTGAAAATAAATTGGTTGTGATTTTCTAGATTTTTATCTGGAATCTCAATTATATGTCATTTCTTATATATATTTCTTCATGCTGAAACCACACTGTTTTGATAACAATACCTTCATAGTAAGTTTAGAAATCAGAAAATATGTATCTTAGTTCTTCTATTTCAAGACTGTTTTAGCTATTAAAATTAATTTTTCAATTTCTCTAAAATAAAAAGAAAATGTTTTAATAATTATGATAAATATATTGATCAATTTAACATTGCTATCTTAATGATAATGTCTTCCATCTATGAACACAAAATATATTTCCATTTATTTAGGGCTTCTATAATTTTTTTCCAAAGTGATAGTTTGTATTTTTGAGTTAACATGTTTTATACTTCTACGTTTAAATATATTCCTAAGTTTTTAATATTTTGGATGCTATTGTAAATGGAATTATTTTACAGATATAATTTCTGTATTATTCATAGCTATTATATAGAAATACAATGGATTTTTCTATATTTATCTAGTATTTTAGAGTCTTAGTAAGCTAATTTCTTATTTTTAAAGTTTTCTGGTATTATTTGTGTGCATGTCCACGTGAATATGTGTGCTGCATATAGTATGAATTATCCTGAATTTTGCAAGTATACAACATGCAATTTTGACACAAAAAATAGTTTTATGTTTCCTTTCCAGTTACATATGTGCATATATGTATATACGTGTGCATATATGTATATATTTATACATATGCATATATACTTTTATTTTTATATAAATATATACATATATGCCTATATATATAAACATAATATATATAAAATGGATATATAAATATATAGACAAATGTATATTGTATATATAAATATATGTACACTATTATATAATATATCACACATATTATATAATATATACTTATATAACATTATAGCATAAATATATATTTATATATGCCTGTACAATACAGCATATGTGAATATATAATATATAAAACTATGCACATATATAACCACATATATATGTGTGTATGTATTTAGAGAGTTTATTTCTTCTGAGAGAGGAAAGAGACAAAGACAGAGACATATTGGCACTTCCAACAAGGCCCTTATGCTATAATCCACCCAGGTCTCTGCTGGCCTGAATTATGGACGTGCATGTGCATATGCCCAGCATGTTCAAAGATGCTCCAGAATATGAACCTGGGACAGGACCTTTCCCTTATGACAACTGCACCTCCACTGTACTACCACCTGGCCTTTCCTTTCCAGTTTCTCCCTCTCTTTTTTAAAATTTTCTTAATTCATGATAGAGTGTGTATGTACACAAATGAGAACAGGTGAGAGAGAGAGAGAGAGAGAGAGAGCACACCCCTCAACAGGGCCTAGTCATGCTGCAATAGTTCTCCCTCCACTTATCCATCCTTTCAGGATCCTGGACATGCGCTCACCATATTGTTGCCACTGGAGTCAGGATTTGAACCTGAGTCCCAGTCGGCTATGTGGATTTGGCTTCCTCTGCACAGCACTTTGCTGCATTGTGGGGCTGGCATCCTTCCCAGTTTTGATGTCATTTATTTCATCTAGACTAATTGTTCTTGTTAGAACTTACAGTATAATATTAAATATAAAAATCTAGAGTAGAGGGACCAGCAGTTATCATAATGGCTATGTCACTGGACTCCGATGTAGTCGACCGCAGTTCATGTCCTGGACCCAACAGCTTAAACTCACGCCGGGCGCGTGTGCATGCGTGCCCAAGATCCCAAGAGGAGAACAGAGGAGAAGGGATTGCAGCGTGGCCATCCCCCCTGGGAGGGTGATTTCTCGCTTTCTGTCTCTCTATCTCTCTCTGTCTGTCTGGCGAGCGCGCATGCGCCCTATAGCAAAAAAAAAAAAAAAAAAAAAAAAAATAACCTCTCCAAAAAAAAATAAAAATCTGGAGTAGATATCCTTATCTTGTTCCTGATGTTAGGAGGGACATATTTGTCCTTTCCTATTAAGCGTAATTTTTACTGTGGGTTTTCTATAGATGCCTATATAAGGTTGAAGAAACTCTTCTAGTTTATTGGATAAACATGGCAGGATATTGGATCTTATAAAATACCTTTCGTACCAATTTGGATAATTTTGCTTTTTTTTTCCTTTCTAGAATTTTGTTGAAGACTTATCTATCTATGTTCATAAAGGGTGTTAGTATATAATTTTATCTTTTAGCAATGTTTTTATCTGTTTTGGTATCATGGTAATACTGCCAGAATGAATTGTTTCAGGTTTGAAAAATGGAGTGGGCCAACCCTTGTGGTTAAGAGAGCCAGATCCTGCATAGATGACCATAGTTGGAACTGCAGCCCCATGGCAGCTGAAAAACGTACCAAGAACATGAGCTTGCATTTCCAGAATCCTGACAAGATGGAGAAATGGAGAAAAGCACCCATTGAGGGGTGTCTCTCCCTCTCACTCTCTTTCTCTGTCTTTCTGTCTCTCTCTTTGGTGAGTGCAGGCACTTGTGACATCTAAAAAAAAAAGAAATATTGATTAAAGGGACATGGGTAGTGCCATGTAGACAATGAAGGAGTTTTTGAAGTAACATGTTTTAGGGAAAGGAGAATGAGAATAGAAGTGTGGAAAGAAGTGAACATTTGAAATCAGGAATTTAAATAACATTGATTTTTATCTTTGGTAATCATGGGAGAATTGGACATGTGAGATATGATGCATATAAGATAGGAATTGAACATGTTGATTTTATATCGGCTTTAAGAAACCAAATGAAACAATTGAAAATATTCAGGAGTTGCCTCTTTCAAAAGTTGGGAGTATAAGAATGTGGCTACTCATAATTGGCTGTACCAGTTAGCTCCCTCTCAGAAGCATGGATACTGATATGAAGTTGTAACTGATCGTTTGGCCTGGGTTTAAACTTACTGGCATGGGTTTGAAAGTTATTCTTTTGATTACTTAATATTATGAATAAAGAATAGGGGTTGTTTTTCCTCAGAGAGAAATAAATAAACATAAAGTGAATTCAGATCATAAGGTCATTTAATGGGGTGGTAAAGAAGAGAAATATATTAAATAATCCATTCAGATTTCTTACCTAGATAACTAAATGTGAGCTCTGCTAGGTTAAGAACCTATCTCTTGTTGGGTGATGTACTCCAAGCTCCTAGAAGAGAACCTGGAATGTACCAGGCATTTTATAAATATTTTTGGATTAATAAAATTCTTTTATTAGCATAAGAAACATTAATGGGAGTATAAAATTCTAGGCACATTCAATTTCAGATCCCTGCAAGATATCTAAAGGAAGGTGCTTTACAGTAACCTGGAAAATTAGAACAGGTATTTATTCTGCCAAGGGTTTATAGGTATCCACATATGAATAATCATCAAAACTATAAATCAGATAACATGTCCCATGGACATCATAGGGAGAAAAGACTAGGACAGACATAAAATATTTAAGACAAAAATATTTAAGAAACTAGAAGTTATAGAATCTGTGAAGAAGGCTGACAAGAAAAGACCTAAAGTAAGCAGTACAGAATAATGAGAAAAATGTGGAAGCTAAGGGAAGTTACTTTTTGTTTCCTTTTGTTTCCTAAAGAAGAAAGTAATTAACCTTATTAGACTGATCCCTAGTGGGTGAGCAAGGAAAGAAAGAGAAGTAGAAGTTATTTATGGGATCAACAATCAGCTCCTTGGTGTCCTTGACAAGTCTAGTGAAATGGTAGGTGATGTGTGTGAAAGAAGGGGAAGAGAAGGTTTAGCCATGAAGGAGGAGAGAAGTATAAGTGGTATCTGGGGGCAGGATGTGGGTTGAGAAATTGGGTTTATTTTATTTATTTATTTTTTCTAAGATGAGGGAAACTATAGCCTATTAAATGGAAAAATATATATAAATTTATTTCCAATTATTTATAAATGATTGGAAAGAAATGAGAAGACGGAGGTTTAAAATACTGAAAAGAGAATCATCAAAAGGCTAAGATGTAAGAAGTAAAAATTCATGATTCTCTGATATTCTCTGACTCTCAAAACTTTTGCACCTTTAAATTTCTGACTATTTTAATTGTCTACATTAATGACTATGTTTTATTAGGATTGTATTGTTAGATATTTTATTACAAGTAACCCAATACTATGTGATAGTGGCAAAACTGATAAAATCCTTTTTTATTCTTTTAGATGGGTGTATTACACAGTATCAGTGTAAAAATCACTAACCTTTTACATTTCCTTACATATTTTATCCTGAATGACTTTAACTTTACTTTTAAGAACAGAAAATACCATTTACTTAAAGATATCAATCGTTAATATTATTTTACCGCATTTTCTCTCTCTCTCTTCTCTAGTCTCTTAATAAACTATTTTAAGATTAGTTGCAAATATTGTGACACTTCACTCTCTAATTAATTCAGCATGTAACATTAATCATCTAAGAACAAGAACATTCTCTTACATAACCACAATAAAATTGTCATACAAAGGACATTTAAACATTGATACACTACCATTATCTGATATATAGTCTATATTAAATTTTACCTACTATCAATTATCTCAATAATGTGTTTTATAAATATTCTTTAGGTCTAGAATGCAAATAAGACTCAAATATTTCATTTAGCTATCATATATTCTTTTTGTTTCGCTGTCTCCCTCCACATCTCCCAATTACAGGCCTACCAGTCTGCTTCCCACAGAAAAGAAGCCTGCCAAACGGGAATGCGGACAGGAATAAAATGAGTTGTTACTTTTCTTCCAGGTTTTCCCATAAGGGAAAAATCAACATTCTTTAGTTTCCTTTAAACTCTTAATGGACATTTTGCTTTTTTAAATATCACAGAATATTGATATTTTTCAAGTTCATTGTAGATTGTCTTATAGAATATCTTTTATTTTGAATTGCCTAATGTTTCTTCATGATTAAATTTAGGTTAAGAATTTTAGGTAAAAATACTAACTTGGTGATCATTTTATCACATTGCAAACCATATGAGGTTGATTTGTAACATTATAGTTGATATTAAGTTTAACCATTTTGTAACATGATCTGAACTAAATTTATCTGAAGAGGCACTTTTTCCCCTGTAATTAACAAGAAATGTGTAAAATTCTACATTGAACCTGCATGATTATTCTGTTTATCAAAGATATTTTATCCATTATTTTTTATCATCTATTGAGGACTTTTCACGGAATCTATTAATATTATTGCTATGGTGGTTGAGAAATGATGATTTGCTATCTCTGTAAATTCCATATTTAATGGTTTATCTGACCTTATATGTAGTTTTATAAAGAGGATAGGGGTCTCCGAATTCTCAATTGTTTAAAATTATTTTACTTGATTTTATTTATTTTAATTTGATGAGAGAAGGA
Organism: Tupaia tana; assembly: GCA_026018925.1. NCBI lineage: Eukaryota > Metazoa > Chordata > Mammalia > Scandentia > Tupaiidae > Tupaia > Tupaia tana. The sequence goes on along the minus strand of JAKSZU010000001.1, from coordinate 195,057,712 downwards.
CAGACTAAGAGAAAGCAATCCTTTAGGTGGCAGACTGGTAGACCATGTGGGAGTCCAACACTCTCAATCACCATGCCACCTGCCTGCCCCCAAATCCTCAAAAAATTTTTTTAAAGAAGTATGCATTCATGGATTAAGGTTTGCTTTTTTTTTTTTTTTTTTTTTCTTCTTTTAAATCACATATCTTCCTGGAGAAAGAAAGAGAGAAAGAGATGGAAGAGGGAGAGACACATTATCCCCCAATGAGGCATGGTTATGCTGTAATTCTTTTCCCTCCTGTTCTCCATCGCATCAGGATTTGGGGCACAAACACACACACACACCTGGTTCTGTTTTCAAGCCACTGAGACTGGGATTCATACTGTTGTTGGCCCTGTGGAATCAGGCTTTTTATACACAGTGCCTAACTGCTGAATTATAAGACCATCCCAGACTGAGTTTTACTTCAATATTGCTATGATATGAGGCCTGGAGAAAACCCAAAGTTCATATCTTGTGACCTAATACTGATAGTGATAGTATTCAGAAGTGGAGTCTTTAGATGGCTATTAGGTCATGAGGACTTCTCCTGCATAAATGAGATTAATGCCCATAATGAAGAGGCTTGAGGGAAGGTTGCCCGTTTGCCCCTTCTGCCATGCGAGAGTACGTCAGAGGTACAATTTTTAAAGCAGAACTCTCACCAGTCATTAAGTCTGTGGGCACCTTGATCTTGGACTTCCTAGTCTCCAGAACTGTGTGCAATACATTTCTATTGTTTATAAATTATTGAGCCTAATGTATTTTGCTATAGAAGTCTATATGAACTGATACAAATATTAAAGTTTATTTTTTCCAGTTTGTTTGTTTGGTTTTTGTTTGTTTGCTTGTTTGTTTTTTTAACTAAGAAAGAGAAAGAGAGAGAAGTACCGCTGACTAGATCTTACCATTCCACCATGAGCCTCACATTCAACAAGGATCACAGGCTTGTGCTGTCAAACCTACTATGCTCATATCAACCTGAGATCTGAACCCAGGCTTCCCATTTGGCTCCAGCATCACCCAATGAGATCCTACTGCCAATTACTCATCAACTGAGCTGTTCTAATATATTTATCTTGTATAATGATTTCCATAATCAAGCTAATTAAATATCATCTGATATAGTTACTTTGCATGTGTGTGTGTATGTTTGTGTGTGTTGTGTGAATACTTAAAATTTACTCCTTCAGTAAAGTTCAGACACATTACAATCAATGGTAGTTACCATATTGTACATTTAATCTTTAAAAATTATTCACGGGTAACAAAATTTGTGCCTTTTGACCTACATCTCCCCATGTTTGATCAACATTTCCCCCTTTCCCCTCTCTCTAGCCCCTGGAAACCACTAATTTACTTTCCTTCTCACAGTTTGGTTAGACTCTAAGTGTGGACTAAGTCCACATATATGAGTGACAACGTTCAGTATTTATCTCTATGTGTCTTACTCATTTCACTTAGCCTATGCCCCCAAGTCCATCTGTATTGTTACCAATGGCTGGATTTCTGTCTTTATTCTAGCTGAAAAATGTTCCATCATGAGTAGGACACACATACACACACACGGGGAGTCTTTAAAAAGTTAATAAAAAATATGAAAGACTATGCATAGATTTCAAGGATATTTTTCACCAAAATAAACTTTTATTTTAAATCCATTTTATATAAACATAATATATAATATATACATTTTATATGTGTATAGATATATTCTTTATCCATTCATTCATCAATGAGCACTTTAGTTATTCCCGTAACTTAGCTATTGTGAATAATGTTATTTCTATTCCTTTTTTTATTTTATTTAATTATTTATCTATTTTAATTTGACCACAGGGGAACAGAGTGAGAGAGAGAGAGCGAGAGACACAGAAAATGAGAACACAAGCTGACAGGTTCAGGACTTAAACCATGGTAGGTCATGTGGGAGTCCAGTGTACCACCACACCACCTACAAACCTCTCTTTTCCTGTTTCTATCACAGCTTATTTTCATACTTCACATATACTAAATTTGGGACATGAGAGTTCCTTTAAGCTCTTTCCCCTGTCAGTTCAATCCCATTAGTGTTTGACTAATTCTTCAAGTCATTTTAAAACTGCATTCATATATATACATATGATTATATATATGTGTGTGTGAGTGCATATATATGTGTGTTATGCATATATGTGCACATATGCATATACATACAGATCTGTATGTACAAGTTTATCCTACTTATAATTCAAAGGGAAGAATAGATGGTTTTCTTTCTCTCTCTTCTATTCCCTAACATATATGCTTTTTTCCACAGAGAGAAACCTAATTTCCAACAATTGCAATATATTTCATTAATCATTCCCTCAGTTTCATGATATGCAATTAAAATAGTTTCAGAATTATTGCACTAACACCACAACCAACAACACACTTAGGTAATACTCAAGAGTTCTTTTTTAAAATTATATTTTACCTGTTGATAAGAGTCATAACCACACAGTTCACTCAGTCTTCAAGAAATAAGCCTACTAATAGACTTTTTAATTAAAATAAGCACAATCCCAGAATAATTAATCACAAACGCAATTATAGTGATATATTAATAAAGAAAAAAACAATCAAAATTTAAACCAACATTACAGTGCCTTCTTTTTATTTTCTGTTGTAAATATCACATTGGAAAATTACTTAAAAATTATCTGGAAGTTAAAGTCTTACAACAACTTGGGCCATAAACAGTAAAAAATTAGAATCCCCTTTCTATAATGTTTTAAAATGTTACCCTCCGTATTAAATCTTGAAACAGAAAGAGAGAAGGATTACTGGTACCCATTAAAAATAATAATGTTCACTTCTGAATGGTCTTCAGAAAATGTATATTTTGGGGGGAAAGTCACATGAGTGTATAGAAAGGAATGAGTCAACTTAACAAGCTTCAATTCCCTCTCTATCGCTTTATTATTTCAAAATGACACCTTTGCAGTTTAGAAGGAGCAGTAGGTACTATTATAACTAAAATTGGATGAAATTCCTAACTGTGTCAAAGACATTGTTTGAATTCACTTAAAAGTGTTTTATGTCACTGTTCACAAACTCCCCTTCTCTAGTCATGATCTGCCTGTGGCAAACTGTTTCTCTCTGGGACTGAAAAGATTACTCCCACTGATACTCTTCTGACAGTGTGAATATTGACTTGTACTTATAAAGGTCAGACAGTTCCACTAGTTAATAGGAGTGAGAAGAGCAGCTCCAACAAGTCTCTCTGAAAGGAATTTAACCTTCAAATTGCAATGCATGCTGCTCTGCGGAGCCAATTTTGGCAACTAAGCGAATACACGCTTCTCTGCTTTCCAAAAATACTAACAGGAGCCTGGAAGTTAGCATCACAAAGGGAAACAAACATGTCATGTAGCAGACAAGCGTCCATGGGAATGCCATCCAGAGTATGCCTTGTTATTTTACTTTTTTAAAAAAGAGAGTTGGATACTGTGGAGTAATTCTCTGGGCCTTTCACTTTCCTCAATGTATAATAGCCTTTTCGACTTTTAAGAGCCATGTGCTGTAAAATGATAAGACACCACATATATTTTTCTCAGCATCATTTTGACACAAGATCAAGAAAAAGGTTGATTCCCAGTGGAGCATGGCATCTCCTCACCTATCCTTTGAAAAGTCCTTTGCCTTCTGTTATTGTCTCATGACTGCAAGTTCAGGAAGGGCTGACATAATTTAAAGTCTCTGGGAATGTGGCCTCTGTTAATAGCAGTGTTCTGTGGTACAGTGCAAGAAGGATGGGAGTGAGAAAACAGAACTGAACATGAGAATGAGATTTCACTTTTCATTCTGATGGAAAGTAAAACCAATATTTTTAATTTTTAATAAAACTCATTTATATTGTGACACCAATGGCAGAAAGAGTATGTTGCATATAAATGAAGACGATTCCCTACTTTGTCTTGAGCAGTGGAGGACAGGAGACAGAATGATGAAAAGGGCCTTTTACAGACAATAAGGAGGAAAAAGGATAAGTCCTGGGTGTCTGGGAAAGCAAAGCATTGATTCCAGAGCATATTTTAGAAATGGTATCACGACTTTCACCGCTTTAAGTTTGGCATCATCGAGATTTTAGATTGTGCTAAAATCATCTTTAATGTCCTTTCTGCCTCATCAGTGGGGGACCATTCAAGTAACAAAGTGCCAATCAGGGACTCTTGTTCCTCTTGAGCTTGAAGATATTACTGTGGAGGTTTTTCTGAGAGTATGATCTCTCCGCTTGAGATGTCCTTTATTATAACTATAGTTAAAGGTCTGCTGACTTAGCCATTATAAACCCCTAATGTTCTCAACTACAAAAAATTTGCTCTAAGATGAAGCTTAGCATACTAAGTTGGAGTGCGGGGAGCCCTGATTTTGATAAATTTGAAGGGAATAAAATAGTCATTTTAAGTTAAAAAGAGAGTAACAAAAATATAAATATCAAAGCCATTTGAGTTATGTGTGTCACTGCTCTATCTCCCAAAATAGCATCATTAATTAAAATGAAGTTGGAAAGTAATTAGCTCATAATGTGCACTAATCATTTTTGTAAGTTTGGAATATAAAAATGTAATTAAGGAAAAGAAAAATGGGTTATAGGCAGGATAATTTTCTTGATTGAGAAAATATCAGTGAATTTTTAGCTCATATATTTTCTGAGTGCACAGGATCTGTGCTGCTATCTCAGTCTCTGTAGTCACTTAGTCAGTGAGTTAGCTACTCCTAGTACTTCCGTCTCTCCCTGTGAGTTTCTTGGACAACTTTAAGACCATTATTAGTTGAATTGATTCAGAAATAATAATTAAATAATAGCATTCTAGAGGCAGCATGTTACAGAGGAAGGAGTAGGAAATAGATCTCAACATTTTTAATGTAAATATTATTTTTTATTATTATTACAAATACTTTTAGCATCTTATTTTTAAGAAAATTTCTGAAGCAACATGTACTTGTCTAGTGATACAGGTTTTTTAAAGGAATTTTTTTTAAGTACTGAAACATGTTTATGATCAGCTTCTAGTATACCAATCTTTCCACAGAGAGTGACTATCACCTCAGGACAGAATTCTCAATCGATTCTATAAGCATTCCTTAAACAGCAATTTCGCTGCTGTTTTCTCATGTTCTTACACAAGATATTTTATTTCTCTATGTAATTCTTTTTTTTTTTTTTTAATAGAAGTTTTCACTATAGGGCGTGTGTGCTCTCCAGAAAGACAGAGAAAAGTGAGAAATCACCCCCCAGGGGGGATAGCCATGCTGCAATCCCTTCTCCTCCATTCTCCTCTCGGGATCTTGGGCATGCACACACACACGCCCGGCATGAGTTTGAGCCACTGGGTCTGGGACTTGAACATGGAGTCCAGCAACATAGCCATTACACCAACTGCTGATCCCATCTCTATGTAATTTCTTGGGCAATATTTTCAACTGTGACACCATTCACTACACCATATCCTATTATGACACGTCGATATGTACTTAGCATGTACAGCAATTCTTGGTCCTGAGTAGGTATTAAATTAGCACATTTTAAATAGATTGATGGATAAATGGAGAGATCTATGAAAGAAGTCATAATCCAGATATCTTTGGATTGTGAACCACTGGCATTAGGGGGGCATTCCCAAATATTAATACCAATACTTATAATCTAAGGATTCCACTTCCAAATCTAGATTATAAATTATTTTGGAAAATTCTGGGAAGATTTAGCAACACAGATCCCACGAACTAGCATGGCAATAATGATTTGCAACTGATTCATATCTACACCCTTTGAAAGAGTATTTGTTGTCCAGTTATGCTCTATCAGACCAAGCCTATGTCCCTCATTTATGTTCGCTACCTCATCTCAGTAAGCATTCAGTTAAATTCTTCAGACAGTAAACTTGAGGACACATAGATCCAATATGATCCAGATAACTTAGTTGTCTCTCCTCTCCCCAGTTTTCTCATCAATGACCAACTTTGGTACCAAATTGAAATGAAGAAAAATATTCTCTAGTTACATAAACCAGAAAACAAGAGCCTTAGAGTTCCTTGCTCAACAGCTTTTCAGTCCTACATCTTATCAGTGTCCTCCATCATAAATATCTATTTTAGGCACATATCACTGTTCTTCTGCAAATTTTGTGATGGGCACCTGAGTGCTCTTATGGCCTGTTTTTGCTTCCTCTCTATTCTTCTATCTAAAAACCTCTTACACTATGTTCTTCAAATTTTAGCTCCAGAGATATGCCTTCTAAAATCTATCTGACTTTGAAAGACATTTGTCTGTACTTCCCTGTGTCTAGTAAATTGTTATTAATGTAATATTTTACCAGAAAAAAATAGTGATAATGACAATAACAGTTCAAATACATTAAGTACTACATATAGAACAGTGACTATTATAAATAGTGCATATGTATGTTCTTACTTTATGCAGTAGCATAAGGTATATGATTATTATCAGCATGTAAAGGTGAAGATAAGGAGATGATGATGGATTGAATAATTTGAACAAGATAGAGATAAGGTTTGAACTTGGCTATTCTAATCCCAGAGGAGCAGTTTCTCCTAAACCTAGCCATGATTTTTCAACTATTCAACAAACAGCATCAATTTATTTTAGGCCTTTAGCAATAGTTCTGCAATTTTCATAATTTTTCTGATTTGCATAGTGACAAGTCAAAGAAGTTTTGCTGAATAACTGAATGATGAAACAGTTGATTGAACTGGTAAGGAGATCATCAATCTCGTTTTGTTGTCTAAGATTTCCCCAGGAAATAGTACATGAAGTGATAAAAGTCAGACTTCTCCCCTGTTGTATTAAGCCTGTACTCTAAAATAGTCAATGTCTATAGCTCTTAGACATTAAACATGTTATAGCACAGTTATGGTGGAGAGATTTGCACTTAAGCCTGTGTATGTTATATTTTGCTATTGGCTTTCTTTTAAAAAATATTTATTTGCTTAATTAATTCGTGATAAAGAATGCATTTGCACATGAGAGAAAGGGAGACAAAGGTAGTCACTTTGACAAGGTTTCATCATGCTGCAATCCCCTGACCCAGTCCTCCAGCTTGTCTGGATCCTAGGCACTTGCACTAATTCCCAGAGTGTTCCAAGTTGACTGGCGTGCAAACCCATGTTTGTCCATGTGATTTTCAGCACTGATTTTCAGGGTGTTATCACCTGTACCACTGAGGATAGGCCATCACTGGCTTTTAAATTGAAATTTATCATGCTGGTGGTTCCCATGTGGATAGCCCAGGTTTTGAAGGCCTTGTTAGTAACTTAGTCATAATTCGTAAACCTCTTTTTCTTTTTTTTCCTGTCTTTTTGTAAAAAATAATATCCAATTAATTTACAGTAAAAGTAATCTCTGGTCCCTCATCAATAATTAGAACATTTGTCATTGCTTATACTTATTCACTAACTATAATAAGATCTAGGTACAATTGAGAAATGTATGTAACCGAAAGGAATGGACAGGTTAGATAGAGAGCAAAATTATGGTAAAGAAAAAAACAGTGTAAGGACATGGCAAATTCAAAGTTTTGTAGGTAAGAGAGTTTCAAAGGTTGATATGCTGCCACTTTGAATTGCTGCTAAATGACTGGAATGTGGAGGAATGAAGGTCATGGGCTAAGTAGTCTGAGGAAACTTAAGGTCAAGTTAACAGTCGTAGCTAGAAGTACTGAATGTATACCACTTGTTGCCTCTACCATGCACTTGACATTAAACATGCTATTTTCCTAAGACATCTGCTGTCTAATATGCAAATTTTCAAGTAAGCAGATCCTTTTTGGTTGTCATTAATAAAATTATAACTACCTGAGCACAGGTATTAATTATTGTACCTCATGTATCTACTATAGTGTTAGAACACTATACCTAGTAGATCCTGAAAAATTAAGATAAACTATACATCTATCAATTAAGAAGAAAGCATTTTTATCAAAGTGAGACTGAATACATCAAGTTCCACAGCCTGATAATCTATCTCTTAGATTTGTTTGTCTCTCAGATATTTTTTCTTTTTGATGTTGTATCTTTGAAGCAACCATTAATAATCCCAAATAATTCTATTTGAATAATTATATTTGAAATAAATTTGATTTGAGAAAAGCTTTAGTTAAGCTCCATTTTTTCCCCCCTGGGAGAACTATGTATTTAGACTGTCAGAGCAAACTAATAATTTTCTTTCTAATCTGTATTAATTTCTCACAGAAGAACAAAAGATGTAATTTTTGTGTATAGAACTTCTTTTGTGTTGGTGGGATGATTCATATCAAAAAGTAATTTCTGTCAGATATGTCACTATAATGTAGGACTTCATAGTTCTTTTGTTAAATTATAACATTGTAATATGTGGTGATGTTTTAAGTTTTCTTAATGGCAATATAACTCTGTGAAACATTATTGCTATTAAGAGAATAAATCCTTGCATTAGAGAAGTTCATGACACGTTTTGAAAATATAGATGTTATTATGACTCAGGTATACTCTAGCTTAACCTCAATTTGAGAGCTGAGAAAATTCCAAACATAGTTTATTCATCTTATACCAAATGTTGATCCTACAGACAAACATTATTAGCGTAATATTTGGTATGGAAGACAGCTTCTTTAAATTATAACAGAAATGTATTTTATAAAGGGACTTTTGGATCATTTTTTTAAGTTAGGGAATAGACTTAAGTGATATGCCCAAGCCCAGGACATTAACTGGTGCTAGAAAATAGTTGAAGCACTAACCTCAGATTTTCCTGCTACAAGTTATGATTGGTAAGTGGTACTAGACTAGTAATCATCCTTTTTTACTTTTTTTTAAGGGAGATTTTTGCTATCAGGTACATGCACTTGCCAGAATGATAGAGAGAGAGGAAGTGGGAAATCACCTCCCAGGAGGGAAGGGCAATCCCTTCTCCTCCAGTCTCCTCTTTTCGGCATGCGTACACACACATCTGGCATGAGTTTTAACCTGCCTGGTCCAGGACTCGAACCATGGTAGACTCTCTGGGAGTCCAGCAATATAACCATTATGCCATCTGCTGGTCCCTACTACTCTTAAAGTAAACAACCATAATGCTTAAATATATATGTATACATGAAATATATATGTATATAATTGAAATATGTGTGTGTTTATGTGTATCTATATAGATGATAGATAGATGGATGGATAGATAAATAGATGGAAATAACTGTTTTCAGGCCCTGGATTACAGGGTGAAACATTCTGGTCCCTGAGAGGCAAGTGAAGCAAGCATAACAGTGGCCTAGATTTTATTCCTGGAAAAGAAGGAAGATAGTGTTGTAGCCACAAAATCCATGTGCAGATGTCTTCTGGGAGTCCTTGGCCATAGGCTAGATTATGAATAACAGGTTCAGACTTTTAAAAAGTTACCAGAAAGTGTTGCTACAGAATTGAGTACAAGACAAAGATATTAGAGGTTCAGCAGTTAAACATTGTTGGCAGACACTGGATTTCTGGTATAGCATAGAGGGACTTCAGTAATATTTTGTTGTTTTCATTGGACGTTATTATAGGTTTATTTATTTATTTACATTTTAATTTTAGAAAATTTTATATAAAAAAGTATTGCCTAATGTAGATGAGAGATGGTTTGAAACCATTGATTATAAACGGAAATAAAGTTTTTAGAGCACCTTATGTATTTCACATCTCAGTTGGGTATTGGCTACAAGGGTGAATACATTTGAAAAACTCATCAAATTGTATATTTTAAATATGTGAATTTTATTTTATGTATGTTACATTTCAGAAAATTTTATTTAAAAAAAATAACTAGACAAAAAAATCCCAATAAAATGCTTTTGCCTCTAGAAAGCAATAACCTCTGTCATAGTTTTTTATTTTTTTTAAAGGTTTACCAGAGTATGGATGCACTCCCAGAGGAGATAGGGAAAAAGCCAGAAAGCATTCCACATGGGGCATGGTCACACCACAATCCCTTCTTCTTCATTTCTCCCTCCTCTGGAATTTTGGGCATGCACACACATGTGCCCAGAGTAATTTTCAAGTTGTCAGATCCAGGACTTGAACTGCATGGCCAGCAATATGGAATCCAGTCTCCTTAAGCACCAGGACACAGGCTGGCCCAGTGTATCTTCTTTTTAAAATTATTTACTTACTTTTTAACTTTGCAAAAGTCTAGAATTACAGACATTTCTGAATACTATTACATCATAAAATCATAATGTAAAATGACTACTAAATTCTTAAAAAATTAGGGGAATTATCTCTTTATTTTGGAATTTTTACAGAGTTGGGGATAGAGTCCATATTCCTTAGTCATTATCTATTGTCCTCAATAATATGATGTGATCCTCCAATAACCTGTCTCTGTTAGAATATGGAAAGTTTTATTATCAAGATATTTATAAGTATATATGTATATGAAAGAATAGGCTATATTTATATATATATATATACACATATATATATATTTATATATATATACACACACACACATCACACATACACACACACACACACGTATGCTTGTATTATTTCTCTATATATCTGACATATATACTTATACTATTTCTTATAATGTAGGTTCAGAAAACAAGTATAAGCATGTTGATTTGGGGATGCTTATCAACATGAATATACACCATTCTGACATATTCAATAAAATCTAATGTGTATTTAAAGCATGAAAACCTTACATCATTTAGAAAATTTATTCAATTGTCAACTTCTTAAAGATATGGTTATCTTTCTAAAACTTCAACCAGAAATTTCTTTTTTTCCCTTTTTTATTATGTAGAGCACTTATTAAAAAATAAGCTTCATGAGAGTAAAGATTTCTATCTTTTTTGTTTATTATTTATTCAAATGTGGAATACTGTTTAATACAGTGTAGATACTCAAACTATACAGTAATAATTAAGTCATGTTGGGGCCCAGTAGGTGGCATGGAGGTTAAGGGGGCTGTATCCCCCATGGCCAGCAGCACAGTTCCAGTCTCAGATCCAGTGGCTTGGAAAATATGCTGCGGACCTGTGCATGCTTACCCAAAGTCCTGAGAGGAGAATGGAGGACACGGGATTGTGGTGTGGCCATTCCTCCTGTGGTGTGATTTCTCACATTCTTTCACTCTCTCTTTGTCTCTCTCTCTCTCCCCCCCTCGGCATGTGTCCTAGAGCAAAATTAACAGCAAAAACAAAAAAGTTATATATAGGAATGGATAGGAACAATAGCTACATCTTGGGAAGAAAAAGGGATTGAACACTCACAAGGGGCTTAAATTTTATCAATTATGTTTTATTTTAAAAAGATGAAAAACACAATAAAATATTGCAATCAGACAAACAAGTGGTATGTACATGGTGTTTAGTATTACTTCTACTTTGCTGTGTGATATATAGTCCTTAAAAACATGTTAATCTGGGGACCAGCAGTTGACGTAATAGCTATGTCGCTGGACTCCCATGTAGTCAACGGTGGTTCAAGTCCTGGTCCTGGTGGCTTAAACTCATGGCAGGTGCATGTGCATGCCCAAGATCCCAAGAGGACAATGGAGGAGAAGGGATTGTGGTGTGGCCATCCCACTGCGGGGGGAAGGAGTGATTTCTTGCTTTCTTTCTCTCTGCCTCTCCCTTTCTGGCAAAAACTTCTTATAAAAACAAAACCAAAAAACATGTGAATCTGAACACCTACCTCTCACCTTTGACAAAAATCAACTCAAAGTGGATCAAAGATCTAAACCTAAGACCTCAAACTATAAAACTGCTTCTGGAAAACACTGGGGAAACTCTGGAAGACATTGGGGTAGGCAAAGACTTCTTATATAAGATTCCCAAAGCACAGTCAATAATCCCAAAAATAGACAAATGGGATTACATCAGATTAAGAAGTTTCTGTAGGACAAAAGACATAATAATTAGTGTGAATTGACAGCCCTCAGAATGGGAAAATACTTTTGTAAACTATGCATCAGATAAGGGACTAATAGCAAGAATACACAAGGAATTCAAGCAGCTGTCCCCCCCAAAAAAAGATGATTAACCCATGATTAAAAAGATGGGAAAATGAGTTGAAAAAAATCCTCTCTAAGGAACACATACAAATAGTCAAAAGACATATAAAAAAATGCTCATAATCCCTCATTGTAAGGGAGATGCATATCAAAACCACAATGAGATATCACCTAACTCCAGTCAGAAAGACTAAGATTAAAAAATACAAAAAATGATAAGTTCTGGCAGGAATGTGGTAAAAGGGGAACTCTCCTACACTATTGGTGGGAAGGTAAATTGGTCCAGCCACTCTTGAAAACAATTTGGAGATTCCTCAAGACCTACAAATAGAACTACCATATGATCCAGCAATCCCACTTCTTGGTATCTACCCAAAAGAAAGAAGAATTATTAATCAGAAAAGTGCTTGCACATTGATATTTATTGTAGCATTATTCACAATTGCTAAGATATGGAACTAATCCAAATACCCACGAACTGAGTAATGGATTGAAAAACTGTGGAACATATACTCTATGGAACACTACTCAGCCATTAAAAAACAACAAGACCCTGGCTTTTTACCTAAAGTGGATGAATATGGAAGATTTACTGCTGAGTGAAGCAAGCCAGGCAATGAAGGAGAGACATTGTATGTCTCCACTTAATATATACCGAGTGTATGGGACCAGCAGTTAGTGTAATGGCTGTGTCGCTGGACTCCCACATAGTTGACTACGATTTGAGTCCCAGACCCTGTGGTTTAAACTCATGCCGTATGTGCGTGCCCAAGATCCTGAGAGGAGAATGGAGAAGAAGGGATTGCGGCATGGCCATCCCCCCTGGAGGATGATTTCTCGCTTTCTGTCTCTCTGTCTCTCTCTTTCTGTCTGGCAAGCGCACGCACCCTATAGCAAAAATCTCTCAAAAAATATATATATGTGTGTGTGTGTGTATATATATATATATATATATATATATATATATATATATATATATATTTATATTGAGTGTCTGCAATCCATAGCTGAAACTGAATGGCTAAAGGTTATAGAAACTAAGTAAATGGTTGTGAATACCAGATACAGTGTGGAAAGAGGGTGGGTGAAGGAATAGCATCTGAGGAAGACATTATTAAGTAGAAAAATAGAGAGGCAAGGCATTTATGGGACAAAGATGTATTATTATCTATTGAAGATAACTTTCTAGTATGGTGAACTGGACTGGTGAGAAATGTACACAAGTTGGAATATCCACTTTGTAAGCTAAGTAACACGATTGAATATATACAATAAATAGAAATAAAAAGGAATTTAAAAATATATAAATTTTTAAAGGAAAAACATGTTGAAGAAAGTAAGAGCTATAAAGAAAGTCAGAGTCCCAAAAAGTTTCAGTAGATGGAAGGGTCGAGGAAAAGTCTGAGAAGATGTGGAGGGAACAGTAGAAATAATATTTTCATTTAGTAGAAGACTTTGAGGAAAGAAGGCAATTTAGTCTTGATGTTCTTTCCAGTTATATCCTTCATTTAATTATATCAAAAATGTCTCTCTCTCTAAAATTTAATGTATTTATTTAATGAGAGAGAATATGCACTTGAACTGAGAGAGAGAAAGAGAGACACACATCTTGAAAGGGTCTCGTCATTCTGATCCCCTTTGCTGAACCGTAGGCAGGATTTTTTGAGTGCACACATCCAAGCGTGTTTCACTTTGACCTGGGGTCTGAGCACACAGTCAGTTGTCTGGCTTCCAGCCCTGCAGGTCAGTGCACTGCTGCCTGCACCACCATGGCAGACCTCTGTTTATCTAGGTAAGTGAGACTGCAATGGAGTTGGCCATAATACTCATCACCTGCACACTCTTGCACCCTCCACGAAGCCTGAGCGTGCTTCGTTTTCACCACTAGACTGCATGTGGTTGATGGGACGTAGCCCATCTTTTACAACTTTAAATCCCCAAGTAAATTTAGCAAAAGTGCTATGCATATAGCGATTGTCTAGGGAAAACCCAGACATGAATGAAAGCATAAGGAGAAAAGGAAACTGGGACAGGAGAAAATCTAACTGCGTACTTCAGTTTTTTTGAGCTTTGTGCTGGTGTAGGCCATGTACTATGGACCCAGCAACGCATTCTCTCATAAACAGAATGTATGGAAATACAGATTCAGAATAGCTAAAGAAAGGCTTCATGGAAGAGGAAGCCCTAGCCAGTCACAAAGGGAAAAGTGGAAGAGAGAAAACAGATTCCACCTCAAGTATGCAGCGTTATCTACCGATCTGACCCATTATCTGACCCAACCTCATGCACCACAGTGGGTCCAGGACACAGCATCCAAGCAAGTCCTCCTTCTCATAAATTCAGATCCTTATTTTTCTTGTGAGGCATAAGAAACACATGGACCTCAAAGAAATAAAAAAAATAAGGAGAAATGACTGAGTGGATTAAGAAGATTGCTTTCATGTTCTTTCTATAGAGATGTCACTTCATTTACAGACCATTAGAAACAATTATCACCTTCTCCTTAAAGAGAACTCTTTGCTGACATATTTTTCATAACTTTGATGCTATCCTCTATTTATGACATAGTAGTCAGTTTTTGAAGCTATCAACAATGCTGTTAGCTATTTTTTTCTAACTGATAATATCAAACTCTGTATATAAAAATAATTTGTGGAAATATACTTATTATTAACTTTTTCCCACCCCAGCCACTTTGGAAATGCTTTTATCAAATTTATAATGACCCCAAAAGCACCAAATCTAAAGTGTTATATTCAATTCAATCAACAATTTATTTGACCATTTACCATTCTCACTTTAAAAATATTCTCTGCTTCCATGAATTCCTGACAATCATGTTTGCTTAGTTTACCCCCATCTATCCGAAAATACTGTTTGTATCATTTTTTTAATTAACAAAAAATTATCACAATCAAATTTGTTTACATTTATTTAATTATTGAGAGGAGAAGAGAGACTGGCAACCCCAATAGGGTCTTTATGATACTCTCCAACCCTAGCCGCAGCTAGCTGGACCATGGGCACTCCTGTAACTTGCACATTCAGAGACACCTCAAGACATGAACTTGGGACCTTCCCTTATGGCCTTAGCATCACAAGTATTATGCCACTGCTGTGGACCTCTCTCATTTATCAACTCTATTCTCAACTTGTGTTAACACATTCTCTGAGGTTTTGTCACTGGTCCACCTACATTTCTTTATTCACACTCCCTGGGATGATTCCATAAGAATTGTTTTCTACCAACACATGGCTGGTGACCTTCAAATCTTTATCTTTTATTCTCTCTCCTACACTGCTGATCCAGTCACTATCTGGACACGTCTAATTCAATGAACAACTGGCAACCAAGACATAATGTATCCAATATATTACTCATTATCTTAGTACATATCTCAATTTGTTTCCCCTGTATTCATTATCTCACTTAACAGTGTCCAAGCATCCAGCCAGACACACTCCTGTCATCCTTGGGCCCTCTGTGCTCTTTATAGACCACCTTCCATGAGCTGGATTCTGCTGTACTCCGCCTTCCCCTCTATCAGTGCCTCTGTTGAGAATCTCATTTCTTGCCTCAATCATTACAACCTTTTTATGAAGGACTTTATGGACATTCTGTTGTCAGTATTTTCCCTTTCTAGACTTTCCTCTACCAGCACCTACATGTGGCTGGCATAATTTTTCTTTAAAACTCTATGTGACTTTCTCTGTTTAAAGTGATCACCAGCTATAACTTTTAAATCTATCACTTCTCATAAAAGACCCTTTATTATCTGTCTTCAAACTACTTTTTAACCTTGTTTCCTCTTACTCATACCTGATGTTTCACACAACAACCTTTTGTCTTGCATACCCTGAAGTAACCGGTGTTTTTATACGATTGTGTTTTTGTATATGCTACTGTTTTATGTTCATATTTATTGTCTTTATTATTACCCCTGGAGTCATTTATTTACTCATAACTTAATTAAAATGTTTCTTCTTTCAAGATAACATTGCTATGATCTCTAAGAGTCTAATAAATACTGTATGTACACACATAAACACATGCATGCACTCAGCCTAACAAAGAACGGGAAAGATGAAGAGCCCTGGTTTACTACTGAGAGGGAAAAGAACACATCAGTTTATCAGATCTCAGAAACCTATAGAAGTATGAGTCAGCAGGTGGCATGGAGGTTAAGGCGCTGGATCACACATGACTGAGTCCCTCATTTGAGTTCTGGACCAGTGGCTTGAAAATCATACTGGGCACTTGTGCATGCGTGAGGGCGCAAAATCCCAAGAGGAGAACAGAGGAGAAGGGATTGCAGTGTGACCATCCCCTCTGGGAATGATTTATCACTTACCCTCTCCTTTCTCTCTCTCTCTCTCTCTCTCTCTCTCTCTCTCTCTCTCTCTCTCTCTCTCTCTCTCTGTTGAGCACACATAACCCCTAATAAAAACAAACAGAAAGAAGCCTGTAGAAACTATTTCAAATTTGCCTTTAACATGCAGGCACAAAGTGACTAATTTTTATTATACGTTGTTTATGTAATAGACGATAGAGAAAGAGAGATGTTATATAACCTTGGAAAGTTCACTTCACCTTTTTGGACCTAATGTTTCTCATCTATAAAATGAAATGTTTGAACTGAATCTCTAACTATGCTTCCATGTGTGCAGTTTTGTTTTAAATGACTAAATATATCCTCATGTTTTTCTCAGAAGAAACACATTTATCACATTTATCCCATCATCACTCAGATAATGATCATTTCATGTGTTCTGATTTAACAGTCAAGTATATCCATTTCATATATTTCAATATATTATCATATATTTTAATATTTTGCTATAATACAATTTTAAACCTGAATTAATAATTAGAAAATATAAACATAAAATATGAGCAGATGATATTTGCTTCTTCAGTGAGGTGAACTAAAGTTATTTCTCTGTACACACACTTCTTTTAGTTTAGAAAGCATGTCTCTGACTTAAGAATTATGCTGATAAAAGGTTAAGTTAGATATTCTATTCTGCACCACTACTGCAGGTTAGCCTCTTTAGACCTTTATTAACTTCCTAAATTACTAGCTCACTGAAGATATTGTTTGTTTTCCAGGGTTGTCAAAAATATATATTAGGTGGCAAAATGGCTTAGTCTCCAGACAACAAGGTTGGAAGTCCAAGGGTTTAAACTCCTCTTTTGTCACTGTCACAGTGCATAATCTTGAGTAAGTTCCTTATCAGTTGGTGCCTCTGTTTCTTCATGTGGGCACAGGGTGCAAATAATATCATGTCTTTTGTTTTCTGGAAAGGCTGCTGTAACTGTAAATAAGATAATAGGTATAGAAACAAATTGACCTCTTCAGAAAAAAAGACACTTTATCATTTGGTAAAATATTATTTCATATTAGGGTGTGCACACATGTTTATTGCTTTTTATTATCTGTATTTCTTCGTACCTATCCAGTTGTAAGTGAAAAGATAGGAATATGGGAGCAAGTATCCTTGTTTGTCCTCTGCTTTCAAGGAGACAAACTGTTTCTTCCAATTGCTGTAATATATCTTTGGTGAGGAAGGGAGGAGGGCACAGATGGATGGAGGCTTACCAGACTTATTTTTTTAATTGTTTAATAAAAAGTAATAGATTACCAGCTCTGTTACATTGTGAGTCATACTCAAGAGAATAAGAGAGAACAAGGAACGATCTTTTCTGACATTGTCAGTTGGAAAAAATTCCAAGCAAAGGGTTTAGGCAGCAAACAAAAATCCAAGACAAAGAAGTGGCGTAAGGAAGGAATGATCTTGTTGTAGGAATTTTCATAATTACTAATTATCCTAACTTGCTTTACGTCATATCCACTACTGAAATTGATTTCGCTGTAGCAAAGAAAAGACTAAAGACTAAAGTAATCATTCAGGACCACACCAGAAAATAAACGAGAGAGATTGGACAGGAGCAAATTAATTTCAGAATAAACAAATATGCTTTTCTCTGGTGTGAATTTAAACATTGGCATTACAGTATGTCTTGATAAACATACTTTTTCCTCACTGGACTTCATGTTAGTATAATAGCCTACACCAAGATAAAATTATATGCTTCTACCTTGTGAAGCACTTCATAGTTTTGTTGAATAATTATAGAAAGATTTAAACACTTGAATCCTGTTTATTAACTGCCGTGGTAGACATCGCACGGCATAGAACACAAACCAAGGTCCATTAGTCAGTATGGTGTCAGGAGAAGAACATTTTTCCCTCTACTTTTTCCTCGTTTAAAAATGTTTTATTTAACCCTATAAGCATATCGACTTTCTCAGTATTACTTAATTTTCACAGATTTAGACAGTACTCATGCAACCTTGGGGTGAAGAGTTTAACATGCTATCAGCTAATTGTAATTTTTTTTTCCTTCATGAATGAGAAACAGAGAGAAAACGAGAAAGATAAAGAGAGAGTGAGACACAGCACCCTTGACAAGGTCTTGACTGCAATCCATCCCCAGCCAGTAGCCAGCCTCCCACCATGGGCATGTGCCTACTGGTGACTCAGTGACGTCTTGGTTGCAAACTGGCAACCTCTTTGTTGCAGAGTTTTGCATTTTACTGTTGTACCTCTGTCCATCCCACAGTTTGTCTTATTATGTGAATGGCTGAGCCTTAGTATTGACATCCTCTGGACACTAGTCATCAAAAATTCCTTTGTGACCAGCAGAGGGCAGAATGCTTATGTTGCTGGACTCCCATATGGCTGATAGTGCTTGAAGTCCTGGACCCAGAAGCTTGAAACTTAAGCCGGGCACATGTGAGTACTTGCCCAAAATCCCAAGAGGAGAATGGAGGAGAAAGGATTGTGGCATGGCCATCTAACCCCCCTCGGGCGGGGGGGGGGATTCTCATTTTCTGTTTCTCTGTTTCTCTGGTGAGTGCATACATCCTATAGCAAACATCTCACTTAAAAAAAAATCATCTTAGTCAATAAATCATGAGAGCTCTTAAAGCTTCTAAACTGAAAGAAAAGGCCATACACATTTTGTTTAGCAGAGGATACTTTCTCTTTAAGTACCAGGTAAACTATAACACATGAGAATGTTAGTTTTTGTAAAAACAGAACTTTATAATTTAAATATTGTTAAAATACAAAATAATTGTTAGGGTGAATCCTCAATACAATGATCTTAAGTTTTCCATTTTAATAAGAATCTGTTGTTTAGAAAATAACAAATAAGAAGAAAAAAATCTTAAAAAAACTACTATATTAAATAAATTACCTTTAAAAAGTGAAAAATAAAGAAAAGCCTCAAATGATATATTTATCTTGAGATGAATTGTGGTTTAGCTTTGTAGTCTACTGGTTAAGGAAGCCAGATTACACATGGCTGACTGTGGTTTGAATCCTGGCCTGGTGGCTTGGAAAGATGAGGTGCTGTGCACCGGTGTTTACATGTCCGAAAATCGCAACAGGGTGGAGAATTGAAGCAGAAGGAATTGTGGCATGACATACACCATGGGAGTTCTTTCTCCCTCTCTCTTTCTCTGTCTTTTTCTAGTGAGCACACACCCTCTGGCTATTTAAAAAATGAAGAAAAAATGTTCATTGGAATTTTGATTTAAATAAAAATATGTAAAATTTACCACACAATTTCTTACCTTTCTAACTTCTTTTTTAAAATGAGCCCATTCCAGCTGTATCCAGGAAATATAAAATGGAAGAGCAATTATCAAAGAAACAATTAAGTTCCCAATCACCTTAAGATGGTCTCAAAATTATATATTGATATTAATATTGCCGTAGATCTAATTCATCATCTAAGTTTAAAAATTCCATCATATATTGTCTGTCCTGACCTTGAAGTCAGGAGAAATATGCTTATGAAGTTCCACTATTACTATTCCGAAACTTCAAAGTAGCTGATGAAACTTGGTCTATGAGGATAATGATAAGCCTCACTGTTGATTCTATTAACTAAACACAGCTGGATTTGGGATTGTGGGATCTATAGGATTCAGATTAAAAAAAATAGGCTTCAGAAAACAAAACAAAACACTAAAATGCATGGTACTTAAGGGATTACCACTGAGAATTTTTATGTTGATGTTTCTTGGCTAAGCTCCATTATTGAAAATATGATTGGATCGCAATGTAATTTCATTTTTGCTCCCTCTTTGGGATGATTTCAAGGAGATGACATCTATAAACATACATGAAGGTGAAATGACATTCAAATTTTATAAAATTGTAGAAATATCCTAAAAACTTTATGTGCAATCTTTTCAAGTTAAATTAATAAATAATTCTGGGCAGCGTGAATCTGTAATTTATATTTATGGCCAAAAGTGAAGAACATCTACTGAAAATTCTTGGAAACTAATGCCATTGTAACTACCTTTACCTAATCTACTCTATCTTTAAGGCTAACCTTGGCACAAATATCAGTTAGAAGACTTTCCTTATACTTAAGTACATATGCTTATAATTGTGAGTCATACTCAAGAGAATAAGGAAAGAAACAATCCTTTCTGATTTTTTTCAGAAGACAAAGAGGTGGCGTAACCGGGTAATGATCTTGCAAGAATTGTCATAATTATTGATTATTCTAACTCTCTTTACCTCATATCAACTACTGAAACTGACTTCACTGTAGCAAAGAAAAGAAGGCTACCTTTAGGCTGTCTTAGCTATCTTTAAGTTAGATACAAATTAGAAGAATTTCCATATACTTAACTATATGCATTTTATGCATTCAGTGTGTGTGTGTGTTTGTGTGTGTGTGTGTGTGTGTGTGTGTGTTTAGGAGTTACTATATGCTTCTGACCTCTGGTATATTGTATTATTTCTCATTATGATAATAGTTTTGCACTATTCCTCAGTTTGTATTATTAAGGAATTCTTCTTCTGTTACCAGATATACACTCCTTCAAATTTTTTTCAATAAAAGCAGAAGTATTCCCTATGATTTTATTTAAGTATATTGTGCTACTTAGGTGAGTCCCTTATTCAAAAGTCAGGCGCTTAGCTGACTCTTCATATTTTGAATAAAAACTATAGTGTATGTTAGCAGTTTTACTAAATATATTTTAACACTCATTTCTACTCTTGAATACTTTAAGTATATGAAAATCTGCTTGCAATTTTTAGATGTTTTCCTGTATAAACTTGTGTTGACTATTTAAATGATATCCATATTCAAACTGTATAAGCAATTACCAAGATGATTAAACAAGAATTTTGCTAATGGAGAATTTATTAACCGGGTACGTAGAAGACATTAGGTGTTGCAATCGGGGCCCATTCATGTATTATTGCACACAAAGGAAAGGTCCCTCAGAGGCAGGGTGTGGGAGAAGGGCGTGAGGTGTCAAATGTACAAGCTGCAAATTTCATTTCCAAGAATGGGATGATGGTAAACACGTAGTTTCACTCCTTTCCCTTGAGAACATCACAATTCAAAGGTTCAATGAAAAGAAATCTGTATGATAAGTACAAATCATAGCACTAGGCCCCAAATTCTGATGTACTTTTCCATGGTATAGAAAGTCATTTCTGTCAATATTCAGAGTGACCTTCAATCCATAGAAATCTGGACACATCTTTAAAAATGATGGCAAAACCAGAAATGCACTCTTTTTCAAATTAATATATATGTACACACACACACACACACACACACACACATTATGGGCCCATGCTCTGTCATTTAATCACTTAAATTACTCAGAATCTGTGAAGTTCTCAGTGTGGCTTGTGTGGATAACCTTGATAAAGTCCCTGAAGTTTCCTGAATCTGTACTTCCTTATCTTTAGAAAGGAATGATAAAGTCTTACCAATTATCACTCATTTTAAAAATGAAAAGCTAAGGTGGCTGGCACTCTATAAGCTGTAATAGGACCACCATTTTAAACTCATCATTAACATGTGTCCTTAGGGTATGCAGCTCAGGAACTAGCGGTCCTAAATTGGACTTTATTAGACTTAAGGGAATCCAGGGCTCTCTCCACAATGAGAACAACTGAAGTAAAAACCATGGAGTCAGAACAGTCATGGAGAATGTCAGGAAAAGGACAAAGTAACATTCTCAGGGCTCTAGGAACATAAGTGATTATTTCTTTGTTTTGATATCATCAATGTGCTTTCACGATTCCATAATCAGAAATTATTTGAGTGCCCTAAAAGAACCTTTGGAACTTGTGAAATAGATTTGTACAAACTCAATGCATACACATGTACACACACAGAACCCACAGTTGTAACCCTGTGAAAGGTCCAGAAAGCAAAATGATGGTGCTTTTGAGTAAATGAGTGTATATATGCAATATTCCTGAGGCTGACACCTAAAGTATGAAATTAGAAATTCTGGAGATGAACTCAGCAATTGTTTAGAGACTCTGAAAGTAGACTGGATAGGAATTTTGTAGTTTACAATGAAAAACTAAATGTAGGAAAGCTTCTAATCAAGTAAGAAGACTATGTATAGTCAATCTCAAAGAACCCCTATATTTAAGTCAGTGAATTATATCAGGACAAGGTGAAAAAATAAATAAATAAACAGGAAACATGGTAATTGGATCAGAACAGTAATTTCTTAAAGATGTATGGTTACAAATTAAATGAGTGATTTTCTACCTTAACGTTAGTCTATTAGTTAACAAGATTATTAGGAGTTGTGCAAATGCAAATACTTAGCAATATAATCTATAGCGAAGTATGGTTTAATGTGGCCCATTAACTTGCAGTCTCTGAATTACAGACTTCTACCCTTATCTGTCTCTCAAACTTTTCTACCTGGTAGCTCTAACAGAGACTACTTATGTTCATCAGTATGTGTTTCCTTTTCTTCCTGAGCACATATTTCCTACTTCCCAAGTATGTTGTTTAGTAGTTGTAATCTTTAATTCACTTTATATTTTTTAGTCTTCTGATTGGCCAGTGGAACAGGAGTGGAAGGAATTTATCAGGGCTAGCTCTAAACTTTCCCACACAAACATGTATGTGATTTTATTTTCCTCAACCCATGTATCTAGAAGGAAAGAACTCCAATGTCTTACTATGTGCAGAAATAAAATGACTAAAGATGCCTGGATTTCTGAGTTACCACATATAATACAGCTGTTCTGGAGAAACACTAGACTAGAACATCCACAGTAAATTGTAGATGTGTAAAAATAAGCTTATTTTAAAAATACTTATTTTTATTTGGTTAGTTTTTTAACTTTTATTTTTTTTAAAGTTTTTGCTATACGGCATGTGAGCTCTTCAAAAAGAAGCAGAGAGAAGGAATGTGAGAAATCACCCCTTGGGGGATGACCACATTACAGTCTCCTCTTTGCCATACTCCTCTCAAGATTTTGGGCAGGCACACACATGCCCAGACTGATTTTCAAGCTTCCCAATCCAGGAATTGAACTGGGTTGGCCTAACTGCTACGCCACCTGTTACCCCAAATTAAGCTTTTTAAAGACAATGAGACTTGTGGAATTGTTTATTATTACAGTCTTTCCTGAATATTACTAATATTACTGCCAAAATAATTTCTTAAATCAGTTTTCAAAGATTATTAGAAGTGTTGACACTCAGTAATCTATCTAAGCTATAAAATTTTTGATGTTGACATTTGTTTCTATATTTTATTTATTCATGCTCTCTATTGTTTCTTTCCCAATACTGCACAGATTCATTGATTCTTATGATTTCCCAACACTCTCCCTAATTCAGTTTCTGTTTTCTTTTCTGGATGGAATACTACAAGACTCTAAGTGAACTCTTTGATTAGTCTTCATTTTACAAACAATGTTCAGTATTTAGTCTATGGACCCAATTAACCTAGCTTAAAAGGTTCTTGATTTTTTTTTTTTTTTTTTTGGAGAGGTTTTTGCTATAGGGCGCGTGCGCTCGCCAGACAGACAGAGAGAGACAGAGAGATAGAAAGCAGGAAATCACCCCCCAGGGGGGATGGCCACGCCGCAATCCCTTCTCCTCCATTCTCCTCTCGGGATCTTGGGCACGCACGCACACGCGCCCGGCGTGAGTTTAAGCCGCCGGGTCCGGGACTCGAACCGCGGTCGACTACGTGGGAGTCCAGCGACATAGCCATTACGCTAACTGCTGGTCCCAAAAGGTTCTTGATTTTCTCAACCCTTTTACCTTGTATCTCTTCTACATGGGTGACCTATTGTGATTAAGTCCCCTACATGTCTCACCCTGACTTTTGTTGTTATGCTTTCCTGGATTCAGAATAAACTTTTATTTTTAAAATAAAATGGATGTATGTCATGAACGGTTTTTCAAAACGATTCCAAGTATCCACAGGGATAGATAGCATGCTTATTCTGGTCTCCTGTCTCCTCTCTTAATTTGTGTTCTTCTGACTACTTCACTTGCATAAGAACAAATGAAACCCTTTATTGTCATTATTCTCATCATAAATAAAAGTGTTACTTTCAAATTAGAACTTAATTTAATGGGCTGACAGGTGATGTGTTGGTTATGGTGCTTGATTGCCACATGGCTAACGTGGTTTGAATCTCAGACTGGTAGCTTGAAAATCAAGCCCCACATGTGTGTGCATGGCCAGAATCCTGAGAGGGGAATAGAAAGGGCACTGTTGTGTGTCCATCCACATGGGGGAGGTTGGAAAAGGTGATTTCTCACTTTACCTCTCTCTGTTTCTCTCTCCAGCAAAAGGAAAAGAAAAAGAAAAGGAAAAAGGAAAAAAAAAGAATTACATTAAACAAATTATCTTATTCTTTTACTTCTTAGTTATATGTTAAATTTATTATAACAGTGTTAAAAATTGAAGAGAAAAACAATAAATATTTTGTCAAATATAAATGGGAATGAGAGAGCAATTTTTTTTGTTTGTTTGTTTGTTTTTTTTTTTTTTTGGGAGAGGTTTTTGCTATAGGGCGCGTGCGCTCGCCAGACAGACAGAGAGAGACAGAGAGATAGAAAGCAGGAAATCACCCCCCAGGGGGGATGGCCACGCCGCAATCCCTTCTCCTCCATTCTCCTCTCGGGATCTTGGGCACGCACGCACATGCGCCCGGCGTGAGTTTAAGCCGCCGGGTCCGGGACGCGAACCGCGGTCGACTACGTGGGAGTCCAGCGACATAGCCATTACGCTAACTGCTGGTCCCAAGAGAGAGCAAATTTGAAAAACCAAATAGATTTTGAAAAGAAGAAAATTTAGAATTGTGTACCTTTAATGTCTAGAATAGTGGCTCACTACTCTGTTTTTGAAAAGATTTTATATTTTCAAAATACGGAGTCCTGAGCTGGACCCATAGCCTAGTGATTAAGGAAGCTGGATCTCATTTGATTGATTGACACTTTGAAACCTGGCTTGAAGAAGCTTGAATTAATAATACATACATGAAGAAAAGCTTACCCCTTGCTACAGTATGACCTCTAAGCTGAGGTATTATAGTTTGGCATCTTTAATAATATATATTTCATAGAATAACAAAAACAGAAAAGTTGGAATCAGAAGTAGAATAAGATTCTGCCTCTGTCCTTATTGAGTCAGTACCTGTGGGCAAGGTTTTTATATCTTCATATATAAGTTGTAGATAATATCTAATTCCCATAACTTTTATGATTAAATAACTAAATTTAATAAAAAGTCATAGCAGAATGTCTTTCTGGTATGCAGAAATTTTTAACTACTATTAGTGCCTACCGACTCTCTCTTAATGTGTCAATATAAGTTTAAACACCTTTATACTTAAAAACCAAATGAATTCTTTTTAGTTTTTTGTTATAGGGCATGTGTGCTCACCAGAGAGACGGAGATAGAGAGATAGAGAGTGAGAAATCACCCCCCTGAGGGAATGGCCACACCGCAATCCTTTCCCCTCCATTCTCCTCTCGGGATGTTGGGCATCCAATCACACACACACATGGTGTGAGTTTTAGGCTGCTGGGTCCAGGATTAAAAGAGATTTTAACTATAGGATGTGTGCACTCTCTGGAGAAAGAGAGATAGGAAATGAGAAATCACCCCCCCCCCCCCCACTGGCGGGGGAAGTGACCATGATGCAATCCGTTCTCCTCCATTCTCTTTTCAGGATTTTGGGCTCACAGGCAAATATTCCTGGTGTGAATTTTAAGCTACTGGGTTTAGGATTCAAGACTTGGTTGACTATGTGGGTGTCTAGTGACATAATCATTGTTATCTGCTGGTCCCCCAAATGAATTTTAACATATATTATGATCAATGATTTTTCATAATGAACTTTAAAGTCATGAAAGTGTAATTTCTCTCCACACATTTTCTGTCTTCATTTACTGTTTCTTCTTTTCTCTCCCAACAAATATTTAGTAATTGACAATTGCTTACCAAACAATATAGTAGACCCTGAGGTATACTATTGTTATTTCTTGATGTGTAACAATTTAATCTAAATTTAATGGTATACAACAATACTTTTTTTTGTGCCACTAATTCTGAGAGTCAGAAATACAACATAAATTTACTGAGAGATCTATGAATGTCTCATGAGGTTGACTCAATTTATTTACTTGAGTTTCAGTCTCGTTAAAACTTGTCTGAACTAGAGGGCACACTACCAAGTTGACTCAATCATTTCAGTTCTTCACTGGGCTGTTAGGCAATTTTGGTTCCTCACGATGCAGACTTCATATATATGCTGCAATATCTTTACAATAGGTTAGGTAGCATATTCAAAGCAAGCAAGAATTATGATGATCAAATGTATATTGGCAACAATACTTGCGTTTAGACTGTCTCTTTCGCTTGAAGAAGGCATTGTTTCCACCAATATGATTATATAAAACTATTTGACTCTTCTGTTAACCTTAATGTTCTAAAAGTCACACCAACAAATCTTTAAAGTAAGCCTTCCCTCTCTACTTTAAATTTATGCAAAGGGGCAATTTCTTATGCTTCTTATTAGCTGTATTATTTTAGTTAGAGGAATTATGAGACACACCCTTAAAATTTCTAGAGAGTCTTTCTGCTATTTTGTCCCTGACTTATTAGTACTCTAAGACATCACTTTTTTATCTTTATGAGGTCACCCTCATTTCCTCCTTCGATCATATTTCCCTGGCTGTGTTTGTCATTTGTAAAAATTGAGAATTTTCACAGCAATAATTAAGTCCTTGCTCATTTTTGTTTAAGAGTACTTACTTTATGTCTTTCTTTTCACATTTTAATATAAGCATCAAGAAGAAACCAGGTGTGCTTGGCAACATTTGGACTGGAAAACCGCATAGCCATATTAGGTAGGTTTATTTGGTAGATTTTCTACTTTTTGTACAAATAGTTTTTGCTAAACTTTTTGCTACTCCACCAAAGACTTGCTTTTTTTCATGTTCCAGTTTATATATATATATATATATATATATATATATACACACACACATATATATATATGTGTGTGTGTGTGTGTGTGTGTATATATATATATATATATATATATATATATATATATAGAGAGAGAGAGAGAGAGAGAGAGAGAGAGAGAGAGAGAGAAGGGGAGGAGGAAGTAGCCTTCTGTATAATCCAAGTTCTTGAAATCCTTGGTACATCTGCAAATGTGTCAGTTTTCTTTCTCAAGCCTTCAGGACTGGGATTTGAATCATGGCTATGTGGGATCCAGCTCCTCTAACCACTAGGTCACAAAGTCAGCCCTCCAGGGAGATTTTGAAAATTTTAATTTAACCCACATGCACAACTTTCTATATGTCATAATTATTTTACATGGAGCTTCTCCAAGGCTCTTAAAACGTTTACTCATTTTCTATTTAAACTTTTACCACTTATCACCCAATGTCTATTTCCAAAATGGCCCCCAGATTTTATATTTCTTTCTTGAAAGAATGGTGAGACATTCTGAGGTGCTAAAATTTGTTTAATTACGACCAAAACTTGGAAGTTACATCTGCCATTTCTAATGCATTCTAATTTGTTAGAAGAGATTTTTAAAGTACAGCCCACACTCAAGGGAAGGGAATCTAAGCTCACTCTTTGAAGGGAAGATTGCCAAAGTATCTGATTTGTGGTCATGTTATGAAATACTGGAGGAACAAAAAATGAACAAGATCTATATTTCAAAAATGTCATAGCTAGTAAAAGTAACAAAACCATAAATAACTCTGATTTTATATATATATGTATATAAATTATATAAATTGTTATAAATGTTATAAATTATATATATGTATATATATAATATATATATATATTCAGAGAAATATTTATGTGGCTTGAAAAAGTTTGTAAACTTAAAGGGTGAGTAGCAATTCACTATTGAGAGAGTTAGGAAAGGGAATTCTTGGCAAAGAGGACATTATGAGAGATGTCAGAGATGCATGAAAAGATAGCCAGTTTGGGGAACACTCCTAGTAGAACATGAGATATATCTCATGAAACTGTAAGTCACGAGCAGTTTCAGGATAGGATGTTAGCAGGTGTCCAGTTATCAAGATTGTAGATACAGGCTATACTACGATAAGGAGTTGGAACTCAAAATCCAAAGTGGGTTCAGATGGTTACACAGCAGTAAAACACATTGTACTGTGAGGCAATCCTACTTGAGAAAATTCCAAGTTCAAGTTTGGAGACTTTCCTGAGTACTCTAGGCACAAGTGTGTCCGTGACCTAGGGCTGGCTGAAAGGGACAGTGGGTGGGGAGGTCACAGTATAAAGACACTGTTGGGAATGCATTCTCTCTCTCTCAGAATAAATTGATGCTAAACTTTTAAAAATAGATCCAAAGAACATTGATTTTGTTCGCATAATATTTAAGGTTTATACTACATTGTAAATTTTATGTGGCATTTTATGCCATGCTATAATAAGTCAGTATTTTTTTTAAATGTTTGCTCATACCTAAAGTAAAAGTGCTATTCCTGGAATAGGTACAATTGCTCTGGTTTCACCTAAAGTTAACATGTTGCTAAATAGCTTTTAGTCATGCAAAGTACAGGTGCAATTTACAGTGCAGTGATGCTCTGACATAATGAATTTTTTAAAAAGTGAGTATAATAAGCATATCTGTGTTTGAGAAGTTTAACTCTAGGGATAATGAAGACTATAACCTGTGCTTTGGGAAATTAGGAAAGATATGTTGAAGGTTATTATAAGAGACGACTGATGTTCAAACAGTAACAGTGTAACTTGAGAAAAGAAACAGCTTTGAAAGAGTTTACAGGATAATGGACGCTCCCTGGAATTAACTGAATTATTTATATTTTATAAAATATTTGTTTTCCAACTGTTGTCTCAAATAACTCTGTGCACCAGATCCGTTTCCCTCTGGGAGTCACTCATTCACTTCTTGGTCCATATTGTAACCACCATTGGACAGAACTGTGTGACAAAATACAGACACAGCACCTTCCACTCCAGAGATTTTACTTCATTTTTCAATATTGACTAACCTATCTCAGTCAGTAGAGCCTGGAAGAAGTCGAATTTACTCATTTATCTAGCCAGGAAATCTAAAGGGTATAATATGTGACCTTAAAATTGCATTGAAGAGAACAAAAGTTGATTCCGAGATTAAATTATTGTATATAAACCTCTAATCTACCAAAGTCTTAATCCAAAAGTGATTTTTCAGAGATAGAAAGATTTATATTGCTAAGAATCTATTTTTTAATATAGTTTTTTTTTCAAATAAAATAAAGGTATATTTCAGTTACATATAAAAATGTCACTTCTGGCCCAGCTGAGGTGGTACATGCTAGTAAAACTGCTACTCTGAATGGTAAACCCACAGGAGAGGTTGGTTTTGATTCTTGGTCCAACCTGAAGGCCATGTGTAGGGGTGCACACCTGTAATCCCAGACTGGGGGGGCTGGGGTGAGGACATGGTAAGGTTGAGGCTGGCCCAGGCAACACAGCTAGACCCTGTCTAACCGAATAATAAATAACCAAGTAAGTAAATGAGCAAACAAAAACCTGGGACAAACTCCATCCCTGTATCTTTGAATTTAGCAGTTCACGACTGGGCCTGAAAGACTCAAGTAAACAATAAAGTCTGTCTCTGAATCCCCCCTACAAACAGACTTTTTGATGTGACAGAGGGGAAAAAAAACATGGCAACTGCTGTTTAAACCGTTTTCTGAGCGAGCGACATAAATCATGTGTACTGAGACGATGTGGATGTTTAAATGCCTTACTTATCTTCCATTAACAGTCAATTAGCCTGAGGAGAAAACTTTTAGTAGAAGGTGTGGGAGGAATTGTCAGAACGTTTACCGGAGGCGGATCAAAAAGTAATAATGATCTCCATGCCAAGATGCCTCCTACTCCCCAAATCCCCATGAAATCTCAGCAATCCCTGAGTTAAGCAGATGTGATTCTATGTGCTAGAAACAGAGGGACGAAGGGATAAAACAAAAAAGAAAAAAACAGAACTGGTAATTTGGAAAAAAATTCATTTTGGGAGGAAATACCAACGTTAATATTCACAAATGGAAAATAACTGAAACTAAGCCAGGAAAGGGTTTTTAAAATATCAAAGACTTAAAATTGCAATCAGAGTCAGAAAAATAGTGCTGGTCTTTTATAAGCCTTTCAGAAGGGTATACTATAGCATATAAAAAAGAAGTTATATAAACAGGGCCATTGATACTGTCCCCTAGAATTCTATTTAATCATTATGTATACTCGATGAGCACAGAAAATACGAGTCAGAAAAAGGAATGAAAATAAGAATGGTGTTTCACTGAGGGCAAACACAATGAAACTCAACTTTTCATGTAAGATAGGGCTTCTGAAATAGTAGACAGGATATATCTGAAGTTATGAAATATATTAACTTGTGCAACCTGGCGTTGTCCTCCAACCTACACTCCGGAATGTTGTTTGTGAGAAGTTAGGAGAATGGAGTATAAAGCAGAGATTAAGAGTGCTAGTTCTGGGGTACCTAGGCAGGAAGCAGCATGCCTTCAAGCTCTGTAGAATCTTGAAAAAACGACTGGACTTTAAACAACATTGAGGGGGGACCGGCAGTTAGTGTAATGGCTATGTCGCTGGACTTCCATGTAGTCAACCGAGGTTCAAGTGCCGGACCCAGTGGCTTAAACTCACGCTGGGCATGTATGCGTGTGTGCTCAAGATCCCAAGAAGAGAATGGAGGAGAAGGGATTGCAGGGAGGCCATCCCCTCTGGGGGGTGGTTTCTCACTTTCTATCTCTCTGTCTCTCTCTGTCTTTCTGGCGAGTGCATACGCCCTATAACAAAAACCTCTCAAAAAACAAACAAACAAACAAAAACATTGAGGGCCAATCTGTGGCCTGGTGGTTAAAGATGCTAGTCCACATGGCTGATTGTGCCATTCAAGTCTTGGACTGGATGCCCTGAAAATCATACTGTGTGTGTGTGTGTGTGTGTGTGTGTGTGTGTGTGTGCATGAGTGCCCAAATTCCTGAAAGAAGGGAGAAATGGAGGAAAGGGATGGTGGGTGATTATTCCCCATGGAGATGCTTTCTCATTTTCCCTCTCTCTCTTTGTCTCTTTATATCTCTCTCCTGTGAGCATTAATTTGAAATGCAGGAAGTTACAGAGAAATGTAGAGGTAGGTCTAGTTCACAATTTGTTGCGCCTTGTCCAAGGATGACCTCTTTCATAATCATAGCATAGTATCAAGCCCCAGCAATTAGCAAAAGTACAATCAAAAGTATAATTATATTTCAGTATTATCTATGCACTATTTTGTGCATTTGAGTGTGTGTGAGGAGAGGATTTCTGTGCAATTTAATGACGTGTGTATTTTCATGTAGCTACCACCACAATCAAGATGTAGAACTGAACTAGACCATGACCAAAGAGCTCCCTTGTGTTGCTCCTTCGTAGCCACACATGCTCCTTTTCACTCCAACCCTAATCTCAGCCAACCACTAATCTTTTCTCCATCTCTATTATTTAATTATTTAAAGATTGTTATATATATAGACTCAGAGAGTATGTAACATTTTAAGGTTGGATATTTTTCACTTAGTAGAATTTCTTTGAGGTTTATGCAAGTTGTTGCATGTATCAATAAATCATTTCTGCTTATTGCTGAATAGTGTTCCATGGAATGAAAATCCCACAGATTGTTTAACAGTCTCCCCCCAAAAGAGATTTGTGTAGCTCCCGATTTGGGCCTATTGTACATGAAGCTGCTATGAAAATTTGTATGTAAGTTTCTGCATGATTAAAAATGTTCCTTTCTCCTGATAAATGCCCAAGGATGCAATTGCTGGGTCCTGCAGTAAATATATTTTGAGTTTTAAAAGGAAGTGCCAAACTATTTTCCAGAGCAGCAATTTGCAAATGATCCAGTTTTTCTGGAATCTCACCAGCATTTGATGTTATACTTTTTTATTTTTAATTTTAGTCATTACAGTAGGCTTATGCCATTTAGTCGCTGTGATTATAATTGCTGACACTCCATCCCTGCATCACTGTTGCTGGAACAGAGGAGATAAAGTTTTACAAAAAGATGACTAAATCTATCCAAGATAAACTGCCCAATTCTGGAGACTCGAATGAACATAATTCAAACAACAATGTTATAGAGACATGAAAACAATAATAAGAAATTGAGATTGCAGACCTTATTATTTTTTTAAAGAGATTTCTGCTTTAGGACATGAGTGCTCACTGAGGAGAGAGAGATAGAGACAAAGACAGAGAGAGGGGAAAGTGAGAACTCACTCTACAAGGAGATGGCCAGGCCACAATCCTTTCTCCTCCATTCTCCTCTCAGTAGCTGGGGCATGCTTACACACGCACTCAGTGGGATTTTTCAAGCCACCAGTACTTGAACTGAGGTCGTCCATGTGGGAGTCTAGCGATATAACTAATACTCCATTCGTTGCCCCCCACCCCGACCTTTATTATTAAAAATGTGGCCCAGGGCTAGCCCACAGCACAGTACTTAAGAGGGCTGGATCCCACATGGCTAGCCAGGCAATTCAAGTCCTGGACCCGGCATCTTGAGAAACACATGGGGTGCATGTGCATGCATGCCAAAAATCCCAAAAGGGGGGGGGGGAAATGGAATAGAATGGATTGTATTGTGACCATCCCTCACAGGAGATTTTTCTCAATTTCCTCTCTCTCATTCTATTTCTCTCTGGAAAGTGCACTCTCTCAAAATATAAAAAATGAATTAAAAATAAATATGTGGCTCATATAGGGCTACATCAGAACAACATGAGTGGCCAGCAGGTGGTGTGGTGGTTGAGGGTGCTGGACCTCCACATGGCTGACCATGGTTCAAGTCCTGGAATTGGCGGCTTGTTTTCTAACTTTCTCTCTCTCTCTTCCTCTCTCTCAGTCTCTCTCTGGTCAAATTAAAATAAGTAAAATAAATAAATAAAATTAGATAAAATAATTTAAAAAAAGAATAACATGAGAGTTCATTAAAAATGCAAAATCTCAGGCCCCAGCCTAGATGTACTAAATCAGAATCAGTATGTTGACATTATCCTCAGGTGATTCCTAAGCACCACTTCAGACAACAGAACACAGAAATGGGAATATACTCTGCCCCCTCAACACGCATGTACATGTCCCCACACATACTCATTTTAGCTTCTCTAACATTCTTTATTCCCTTCTGTTAGAGTACAGCAGCAGTAGGGCTCCTGGCTTAGCGCAGAAAAAAAGGAGAATGAGAAGTTAAGCTGATGAATTTACTGCTGAGCTATTTAGAGCTACTCTTTATTCTTTTTATTTATAAAGTTTGTGATTGTCAAAATAAAGTATTTATGGCTTGAAATTTAAGTACAGTGATAAATCCTCAATTTCAAACTTTAAAAGCTTATTAAATTACTTGGCAAGTACTTGCTATTCTTATCTCTAAATAAATGAACAAAAGTGAGGAAATTAAGTCAGTCTGCACTTTTGAGTAATACGTGCCCTTTATTGGCATTGATACTTACTGTTTTCAAAAAATGTGCTCCATGTAGGTTCCTTATTCTTTCCATGAACGAGGCATAACAAGGAGAGATAAAGGCAGTTTTGGGGGCTGGAAAACTGGGAAGGGATTTATAAAAGTAAAATATTAACATATTAAGTCAAAGCATCCAAAATATTGATCTAAGCGTCTTACATAGGAAAGATCTAGGATTAAATTAATAATCGCTATTGGCATGTTTTTTAAAAGAGTTACAATTAAAATGTATGAACTTCAAAGGGAAAAAAAAAAGCAGTTGTAGAGTGAATTGCATTCATCTATTGGAATTCATTTCCAATCTAAACTTGTCTAATTAATCTAATTAAAGTGAAGTTATTGCCCAATTTTTTTTTTTTTTTTTTTTAGAGGTTTTTGCTATAGGGTGTGTGCGCTCGCCAGACAGACAGATAGAGACAGAGAGATAGAAAGCGAGAGATCACCCCCCAGGGGGGATGGCCACGCCACAATCCCTTCTCCTTCATTCTCCTCTCGGGATCTTGGGCATGCACGCACACGCGCCCGGCGTGAGTTTTAAGCCACCGGGTCCGGGACGCGAACACGGTCGACTACATGGGAGTCCAGCGACATAGCCATTACGCTAACTGCTAGTCGCTTGCCCAAATTTTTCTATGCTCTTTCAATGTTGCTCTTTTCACCTTAGTTTTTTACTGAATGCTCTATAATATAAAAATTATATTAACAAGTTTCTACTAACGTTTTATGCCAGAATCTCTATGAAATCAATTGGCTAAACTTTTAGAAGAGTAACAGCTAACGTGCTTCATGTCTGTTTAGGACTGTTTGTTCATGGGGAAACTGTGGAGTTAGAGCAGTTCTTTAACTAACGAGTGACCTTGCCATAGAAATATACCTCTAAAACTCAACTATTTTGTTTTTAAAATTCCTTTTCTGTTCAGCAAGTTTAAAACTGTCTAGTCCTCACTACACCATTTCTGCAAATGACCCTGAAAATATTTGTGTGTCAGTATCACTTAGCATTTCCAACCACTGCCTCAATAACATGCGGGGTGTTGATGGGTTTTTAATACTAATGATACCAGCTTTTCTATCCTGCAGGGAATCAAAATCATACATCTAACTCCCATCCTATGGCAGATTTCTTCCTTAACTAAAGCAATTTTTTCATGTCCCGTTCAATGCCTTTAGGCATACTGTATTTTCTTGAGAAAACTATGAATTGAAAACTCTGCACCTTGAGCTCAGTCTAAATTACATATTATTCTTTA
The DNA here is from genome assembly GCA_026018925.1 of Tupaia tana. Lineage (NCBI taxonomy): Eukaryota > Metazoa > Chordata > Mammalia > Scandentia > Tupaiidae > Tupaia > Tupaia tana. Next base: position 195,022,516 of record JAKSZU010000001.1, on the reverse strand, counting down.
AATGCATTACTTGCAGCAAAACCAAAACATGACAATGGCATCTCAGTGTATATAAAGATGTGCCAATTTTAACATCTCGTGCAGCTGCTTATTTTCTCAGCAGCTCCTTTTTTTATAATTAAAATCTAAGTTCTAATTCTAATCTAAATTTGCTATATCCATTGTTACCCTCTGTCCCCAAGTTTCTACTAGACTTGAGCCATTATTTTAAAGAAATGAAGACAGTCATGCTATGTATTCAGTACGTGCCTGCTGAGAACAACACCACTACAGAATCTTATAATAAATTAGAGATCATTTTATCAGAAACTCAAGATTAACTTCCACACCTGACAAGAATCTCGTCTCTTTTATCACAAGAGGTAGGGCCCAAACCTCACTAGGCATTTATTCTGCTCATGAGCAATTTCAATGAATAGAGTATTTCCTTATATTAAATTCTTCTTATGCCTTTGCACACTGGTTCTTATCTTTTAGAACTAACCTCTTCTGAATTGCATCTATTAAAGTATTTGGAAGTTTTGTATAAGTTTCTTCCTACTCAAGGTTTAAAATTTCTCATTTCTTAATTGATGGATTCTCGATAGACAGTATTCCTGGCGCCAAGCAGGCGATTAACAAAAATTTGACAGATAAATGACATCTTCTGATGTGCTCTGGATTGTGTATTTGGGTTTAAAAATCCCCTTTATATGTTCACCATGCTTTTATTTTGTAGTTTGATATTTAGGCTATCCGAAAAATCTTGGATCTAGCACTACTCCATGTTACTCCAGTCATTCCAAATTTATATAAAGTACAGTATTTCAGTTAGTTATCATGATTTCTGAGCTATATCATTATCAGGTTAATAATTGTGCTTTCTTTTTTTAATTTTTATTATTTTTTGGAGAGGTTTTTGCTATAGGGCGCATGTGCTTGCCAGAAAGACAGAGAGTGACAGAGAGATAGAAAGTGAGAAATCTCTCCCCAGGGGGGATGGTCACATCACAATCCCTTCTCCTCCTTTCTCTTCTAGGGATCTTTGGCATGCATGCAAACGTGCCTGGTGTGAGTTTAAGCCATCAGGTCTGGGACTCGAACTGCGGTTGGCTACATGGGTGTCCAACGACATAGCCATTACACCAACTGCTGGTCCCAATAGCTGTGGTTTCTATGCCTTACAAAATCATGATGAGAGTGTTGAGAAGATCAGTTGTGGGATAAGGAGGCAGCAAATTATTTCTCTCCCAATAGTTGTGAAGGAGGTCAGAATTCATCTGACTTTACCTACTTGGCAGAGTTATTTTTTAAATTCTGTGTATGTATGTGTGTGTGTAAAAAGAGAATTTAATTTTTTCCAAAATTCTAACATATAATCCAAATAAAATAAATAAATAAATAAAAGACATATATATATATATATATATATATATATATATATATATATATATACACACACACACACACACACACACACATATATGTGTGTGTATATATATATATAGAGAGAGAGAGAGAGAGAGAGAGAGAGAGAGAGAGAGAGAGAAATGGAAAAGCAAGAAAGGAAGCTCTGGTCTGGGACTTGAACTATTGCAGGCCATGTGGGAGTCCAACACATTAACCATCATATCACTTGCCAGCCCTAGTTCCTAGTGACTTTGATATTCCTTTATGATTACTCTAATACCTTATGTTCAATATTTCATTTAAAAATCTGGAGATGTTTATTAGTAAGTTTGCAATTTGCAGAACCTATTGTATATTTTGGGAAAGCTGGAACAATAGCCCACTTCATTCCTTTTTTTTTCCCCTCGAAGAGATATTTTTGCTATAGGATGCATGTACTCACAGAGAGATAGAAAGACACAGAAAGTGATAAATCACCCTTCTTGGGGTGTGTGTGTGTGGGGGGGTGTAATGGCCAGGCTTCAATCCCTTCTCCTTCATTTCTCCATTCTCCTCTTGGGATTGTAGGTACACACACACACAAATACACACACACACATACACACACACATGCCCTGCATGAGTTTTAAGACTCTGGGTCCAGAACTCAAACCACAGTCAACTATGTGGGAGTCTCGTTGACTTCATTACGCTATCTGCTGGTCGCTGTTTCTGTTCCTTTTCTTCCTAATTTCTCTGAGTATAAATGAGGTGCACTTCTAGGGAGACCACAGGAGAGATGTGCATGATTTTCTAGATGGCATATAATGAATTGTGACATCCCAAATGTAAAGTACTTTTTCGAGGGAGAAATTTTTGCTATAGGGTATGTGCATTTTCTGGAGACAGAGAGAGAGAGAGAAACAGAAAGTGAGAAATAACCCTCCAGGTGGAATGGCCACACCAAAATCCCCTCTCCTCTAAGTTTCTATATATCACTACCTGTATATCTCTACATGTACTTACATTCTCTCAGCAATATTTCTTTATATGGTATGCCTCTATTTTTTCAAATAAAATATAGTTGGTGTTTTGTTTGAAAATTCCTCCTCTGACATTTTAGTTAAAGGTTTTTTAGTAAGATTGGAATGTTTTGCTAACTACGTTATTCTGAGCACTATAAGATCCAATGTCTTCAATAATACAAAATTCAAAATCCTATTCTTAACTCATCCACAGCCCTCTGCTAACTTCTTGTAAATGTTTATTCTTTAACATTTTGTTTCAATAGAAAGTGGTGAATATTTTACATATGATCCCAAATGTTTCTATTTACTATTCTTTACTAATCTGCTAATCGTTATGTGTAGAAAAACAGTCAAGTTTTCTTGATTCTTTTATTCATTCATTCTTCATGTATTAATTCAGTGAATGTATATTGAGCATTAAATCTTTTCCAGACATTCTAATGATCTTAGTATAATCCTTCCCAACATATTTCAAAAAAGGAGACGATGAATACAAATTAAGATAAGGATGATTGATTGATAATGCACATCTATTTTGTAGCTAACAAATTGCAATCAAATTAAAAAAACTATGTATCTTTAAAAATTCCTAATTGACAAATGTTAAATGAAAGGAAAAAAGACAAAAGTCAGCTGGAAGACATTTGGATGAGTAGAAATGACTAACACAGCAAGGAATTCCCACGGAAGGACAATTTAGAACCAACTTATTTTTATTCATAAACTCATGAGAGTCACTAGGTGATCCTGGAGGTTGAGTGATGGAGAAGATGCTAAACCAAGGAGGACTCGGAAAGATGCTCAAGAATTATTCAGAATTATTTCAGTATCCCTATCCCTTTTTTTTTTTTTCTTTTTTGAGAGGTTTTTGCTATAGGGTATGTGAGCTCTCCAGATAGAGATAGAGAGAGACAGAGAGAGAGAAAGCAAGAAATCACCCCGCAGTCACTTCTCCTCCATTCTCCTCTCAGGATCTTGGGCACAGACACATACACACCTGGCATGAGTTTAAGCCATCAGGTCCAGGACTCAAAACTGTGGTGGACCACATGGGAGTCCAGCAACATAGCCATTACACGATCTGCTGGTCCCCGGAACCCTTTATTAGCTCTGCTCCACAGGTGAGTTTTCTTTCCCAATCTTTTGAAACAACTGAAGGGTTATTCTATGGGTTAATAAAGTTTAAAAAGAATAGAATTTTATCACAGGTAATCTAGGTACCATACTTCTAATAGACTAATCATGTGAGTGTATAAATAGGTAAATGAATCTATATGATTTTATATATATATATATATATATATATATATATATATATATACACACACACACACACACACACACACACACACACATACATGCTCTTTATTCTCCCTTCACTGGGTTTCTTGGGTTACACAAACACTCAAGTCAGGTCTTCATGAAACACATTTAACATTGTTCTTAAATCAGAAATCGTAGACTAAAAATAAAGACAGAGAAAAAGAAAAAGAAAAGAAAAGAGAAGAGATGAGCGAAAAGACCCATGATGGAATATCCCAAACTAAACTATCCAGTAAGATCTCCCACAGTGTTCCACACTCTCCTTCACATGCTCAATACTTTTCACAAGTTTTGCAATCTTGCAGTCTTAACAAAAGATGACTAGAAAGGTCGGAAAACTGTTTATTTAGCCCCACTTACTCGTTATTTTTCACTAAGGGATCTTATCTTATCCCTATAGTTTTAACTACCAGCTATGTTTTATTTACCACTCCATTTAAATCCCAAGGTCAGAGCTCCCTAATGACCTCCAGGTGATTTGGCTCTCAGAGACACTTCATTCTCATTTTTTTTTTTTTTTTTTGGTTCGTTTTTTAATGGTTTTGCTACAGGGATACGCGCTTTCTGAAGACAGAGAAAAAGACAAAGAGAGAAAGTGAGATATCATCCCCCAGAAGGGATAGTCATGCCACAGTCCCTCTTCTTTCATTCTCCTCTTGGGATTTTGGATATGTACGCACATGTTCCCAGCGTGATTTTTTATTTTTTTTTTTTTGAGAGGTTTTCGCTATAGGGTGTGTGTGCTGGCCAGAATGACAGAGACAGAAAGCGAGAAATCACCCCCCGGGGGGGGGGGGCGGATGGCCATGCCGCAGTCCCTTCTCCTCCATTCTCCTCTCGGGATCTTGGGCACGCACACACGCGCGCGTGTCCGGTGTGAGTTTTAAGCCACCGGGTCTGGGACGTGAACCACGGTCGACTACATGGGAATCCAGCAAAAGAGCCATTACGCTACCTGCTGGTCCCCCCAGCGTGATATTTGAGCTGCCAGGTCTGGGACACAAACAGTGCAATAGTCTGTGAAGGGTCCAACTGCCCCAATATCTGTGCCACCTGCCGGTCCCTCAAGCATTATTTTAACTAAACTGCTCTTTCCTCCATGTACTCTATCCTGTTAGAGACTCCTAGAGCTCAGAGTCATTCTACTCTAATCTCTCTTTCTCATATCCCTCATTACAGGTCACTACATCCCATTCGGAAGTACCCTTGTCTTTCCTCAGTATCTACTTCTTTCCATTTCTAGAGCAGATGACTTAAGTTCACTTTGAGAAAGGTTTGTATTTGGTATCTCTATTGACACAATTTGTGAAATATTTTAAGTAAATTATTTAGTCTTTTTAAGTCACGGTTGTCTTATTATCTCCAAGTAGTATCTAAGTCAGGATAAAATGTTAATTTATACAATATATGTAAAAGCTTAGCATATTTCCTGACACTAACGTTACTTTTGTCCCCAAGGAAGTAGAAAACTATAAACTATCTTCATAAAATGTAAAAGAAGGAACCAACTGATGACATGGTGGTCGGGGTGGCTGTATCCCACATGGCCCACTGCATGGTTCTGGTCCTGGACCCAGTGCTTGAGAAATATACCAGGCAAGTGTGTGCATGCACCAAAATTCCAAGAGGATAATGGGAGGGAGAGGGTTGTGGCGTGGCTGCCTGCCATAGGTAGGGGGAGTGTTTTCTCATTTTCTCTCCTTTCTGTCTCTTCCCAGTCAATAAGCATGCCCTCTAGCAAAATAATCAAGAGAAGAGGGAAAGGGAAAAGGAGAAAGAGAAAGGTGGTGAAGGAGAAGGAGAGGGAGAAAGAAAGGAGTATGGGGAGAAGAAATGAAAAAATTAAATAAAGGGAAAAAATGTTAGAACTTGTAGGGTTTGTAGGAAATTTGATCATGCTCATTTATTTGTTTAAATTCTTCATTTATTCATGATAGAGAGTGTGTGTGTGCACATGAGAGAGAGGGAGAAAGGGAGAGACACCTTTAACAAGGTCTTGCTGTCATGATCTCCCTGTCTAGTCCTCCAACTCCTCAGGACCCCAGGCAAATACCCTATTCCTAAGCCAACCCAGGCATCAGTAGCCATGGTCAGCTACATGACTTCTAGCACAGCTAGTCAGTTTTGAAACTGACTACACAACCAGGTGAGGCCAATTTAGGTCCCTTTATAATGACCTCTCTAACCAGGATCTTTCCTTCCTCACTTTGTGGCCTTCATTGTTCACATAATATTTGTTATTTCTTTTTCTCTGAAGAAAACTTTTCTAAAATTACTTTGTAGATAGACTACCTTTAGTAATATTTTCAAGTACTATTGTAGTAACCTTAAGAATGGTTGCATTATTAAGGGTTAGACTAGAAAGTGAATTTCTGTCAAATAAGTCAAATTCTTTCATTGAATTCTAATTTACTTCAGGGATATGTTCCCACCTTGCTGATGACAATGCGCAGAGGAAAATGCCAAGAATAAGCTCCAGCTATCATCAGCACAAACCAGGAAGAGTCAGCAAAGCAAGCATCAGCTCCTCACATCATATTCCCATTTATTTTTTTTCCCTCAAGATGCAACAGATATAAACAGCAGAGAAACAACTTTTATGTCTTGAGCAGAATTCCATTAATCTAAGTCTTCAGGGACCGTATTCCAACTCTGTCATTGATTTTCTAATTCATTTTTTTTAGCCAGTGTCTGACGTCAATTGCCAAATTCTCAATATACAGGTACATATTCCATTGAAAAAATATGTGCTGTAGAAAGTTATACCTTTAAACTCAGGAAAGAAAAAAATTCAGACCCGGTCAACTAAACATTTACAAAAACACAAACAAACAAAAACTGTATCATCCAAAATAACAATCTTATTTTTATTTCAATTGTGCCTGGACAGAAACCTTTTAATTAATTGTCGCAGTGCAGTTTGATGTTAATTATTTGTTGGAAAGAAAAGAATGCCAACATGAGCACTCTAAACCTATTCATGTATATGTCAGCTGTAAGTAATTTTTTCTCTCATTTTAACGTTTTTACATTGAAAATAGTTCATCCTCTTTGGAAGGGCTACATTTAAACTACCAAAATGGTACTTAAAGGTTCTGCAATTTTTATCCATCCCTAAAACTTTTTAAACTTCCCATAAAAAAGAAATAGAAACAGAACTACTAAACCTTCTGCACACACTTGGGAAAATGGGCCTCCCTGGTGTCTCAAATCACAGGAAATTTTTCATTTTATCTGCACAGCTTCAGCTAATGCACGTAATAGAAATGGATATTAGAAATCTATTCTCATTTGTTGTAATATGAATGCTAGCGGAGAAAACAGTAAAAATCTGCAGCGTCTGCACATTTCCCGGCACTCTAGTTTGTGGGAGGGGAAGTATTATGTACACATATTCTGGTCTGTTCTGGCACAGGGATCATATTTAAAGGGCTACATGTCTTTCGCATCAAGGACTGTAGGTTTAAGGATGCTCTACACAGATTTCCATGAATTAACCTTCTTTAGATTGGGGGGAGGGGGCGTCTCTCTACATGGATTCAGAAGGATTTACATGTGTCATATTGGCTTAAGTTTTTTATTATGCATTTCTTTTTTTTTTTTTTTTTTTCTTTTTTTTTTGGAGAGGTTTTTGCTATAGGGCACGTGCGCTCGCCAGACAGAGAGAGACAGAGAGACAGAAAGCAGGAAATCACCCCCCTGGGGGGATGGCCATGCCGCAATCCCTTCTCCTCCATTCTCCTCTCGGGATCTTGGGAACGCACGCACACGCGCCCGGCGTGAGTTTAAGCTGCCGGGTCCGGGACTCAAACCGCGGTCGACTACATGGGAGTCCAGCGACATAGCCATTACACTAACTGCTGGTCCCTTTATTATGCATTTCTTTATAGTCAATTATAGTGTATGACTTCTTTAAAAAGAAATAGAGGTAGCTACCCTTAGTAGTAGAAATTAGAGACAAAAATACTCTGGTATTCTAGAATCTCTAAAAACCTATGTTATGCCTGTAGTTCTTTCTTATTTTTTTTCTGCATACACAGAAACATACAGGGGCAAAAAAACATGGATTTTAATACATTTTCTTAAATCTTTAAAAGTATTCTGGGGATAGGAGATTTTATATTCTTCTAATTGAGGAGTATGTTTCCTGGCCCACTGGAATAAAAGGTATTTAAATTGGCATTCTGCTTCCTTACAGATCATAAACTTTGTCATTGTCAACTATTTTCACATTCTTAACCATCAGTAATAACTCACTTCTGTTTTTCTTTTTTTCAACTTGCAATAGGCACATGCACTTACCACACTGGATCCTTGCTTCTCCATTCTTCTCTCAGGACTTTGGGTATGCACATACATATGTCCAGTGTGGTGTTCAAGCTGCCAGGTGGAACAGGAATCACACAGTTGGCCATGTGGGATCCAGCTGCCTTAACCACCTTGCCAGTGTATGGCCCAGGAAGAGCAGCTACCTTTTTGAAGTTTCTTATTATCCAGATTATAGAAACCTATGCGAATTGCCAACTCCTTTAGGTATCTGAGGAGGATTTTGAGGTGAACACATGTCTATAGAATTAAAATCTCAGTTTTCCATGGTCCTTGACAGAATGACTACATTTTTGGTAAATATCAACTTTCAAGGACTAGCCCATGACATGGTATTAAAATGTATTAGACTCACTAATTTGCCCAGGTATTTTTATTTTCTTTATAGAAACCACATAGCTTCTGTCCTTGAGCACAAGTGATCAGGCAGATTTATTTTGGATAAAAATGTGTTATGTTAGAATACAATGTAAAAAAATAAATAAAACCAAAAAGTAGGCGAGTCACTACTGGTAATTAAGAATGTGAAAAGAGAAGTTGACAAAGTTTATGAAAGGGGAACCTCTCAACCACATCATTTTTTTGCTTATTTACATGTCATATCAGTGATAGGATTTTAATCTGAAGATAAAATACAGAAATGAAATATAGATTGAAACCTTGTTGAGATGTGGTGTCAGGGGGGGAAGAAGTATAGTTCAGAGCATTTTTGAAGTTTTTGTTCACCAATTCTCTTTTTCTCTTTTGCAGACCTAAAACCACAAAATAAATCCTTCATGAAAATACAAGATTTTCTCTCCTGCTCTTGCCATAAAACCAAATAATTGGTTTAATTAATAATTCAAGCTGGCAACTAGCATAAAGAGTTATCTAAACTGATTTCTGCCTTAGTGTTTGTTTGCAATTATATGATAAGCCAAGCTCTTTATGAAATACCAATAAAATATTAACTCAAGAGGGATGCAGGTTCAGCGTGTGATCTAGAAATTAATACTTACCTATTGACAAAGTAAGTCACTTCACTCACTCTATCAATCTTTTTCTCCATATTAAGCCATACTGCATCAACAAGGAAAATGGGAACACCAGAGGCTGCCTTTTTTTTTTTTTTTTAATTTTTTTCTCACCGGAGAGACAGAGAAGGACAGAGCCAGAAAGCAAGAAATCACCTCCCAGGGGAGATGGTCACACCACAATCCCTCTCCTTCATTTTCCCTCAGAATTCTGGGCACACACCGACATGTGCCCAGTGTCAGTTCCAAGTTGCCGGGTCTGGGACTCAAACTGTGGTCAACCACATGGGAGTCCAGTGATGCAACCACTATGCAATCTGCTGGTCTCCTAAAGGCTTGCCTTTAAAATAAAACAAATTGTCAAACACTCTACATCATTAAAAGATATGTAAAATGTAAGTTTTAAACAGAATTATATGTACTTAGTGGGCAAATAAACATGTATTTGAAGAATGCCTTAAATAAGATTTGACATTGGTAGAGCACAGGTGATGTATCAGTGGCATATCTTGCCCCAAGAATAACCACATTAGAGTAGATGTCTTGGAACAATTCCAATTCCTTGGCATGACATAATTCTTTGATGATATATTTTCAGGAATAAAATCAAACACATTGACAAGTAAAGACTAAAAAAGGCAAAGCATAACATCACTACACAGTTTGTAGACAATCTTTTGAATCCAGAGTTTTGGAAGATAAAATTCACAATTGGGACATTTTCATTGCTTATCTCATACTATTACTTTCAGGCATTATTGCCAAGAAATTGACCTTCCTTAAGCAAGGGCTTCACTTACCATTTGTAGTCCATAGCCTCAATTTCTTTCCACAAGTAATTGTATTGATTATATTCAATGTTTCCAATGGAAAGCGTTCTGTGCTAAACAAGTTTTTGCTAAGTCATTTATATGTATGATTTTATTATTATGAGACTCCTCGGCTGAGCTGGCTTTTTTCCATGTAGTCCATATTGTCATGTCATCTTGGCATTACTTGTATTGGTTTGCTGAGAAAAGTTAATTTTTTTTCAGTCACAGTGAGCCAAATAATTCCATGTAAAGTGCATTTATATGAAGTTTTAAACTGTCTCAAGTAACAAATCAAAAGTCATACAAATAGAATTGCACATTTGAAAGAAAAGAAAAAAAAAAACAAGAACTTTTCTTTGTCTCCATCCTCATCATCCTCATGCTGTGTTGGTCACTGCTGTTTTCTCTGTTCAGTGAACTTAATATAATTAGATATGGCAAGGATGTGACTTATGCTGACTTCATTGAGTCTTTCACATAGATGAAAACCTGTGGTTAGCAAAATATTGTATAAATAAATAAAAAAAGAAAAAAAAAGACAGAAATATAATCATAACTTAAAATATTATTAAAATCAAGCATATCAGGATAATTGTGAAACTAATTATATTGGGTATTCCCTCAGCTAGAGTTCCTTGAATACATGAATGGACAAAATAGTGACAGGATTTTATATTCTCAGGAGATGGATTTTAGTCATATAAAAGTTTAGGACATAATTTGCAATGAGTATTCATAAAATTAATCACAGCTCCATCTCTCTAGGAAGCAAGCAAGCATCTTTAGTAAAAATCTACATTTTTAAAAAAGTACTGAAATTAAAGTCATTTTCAGGTAGTGTGTCTTCAAATAAAAATTTAGAGACGGAGCAGATAAAGTCATGTAGTTAATAAGAAATGTTCCTCAGATGCTTTTGACAATTTTCATAGCTCTTTGAAAAAACTAGAAATAATATATGGGATGATCACTAAAATTAGAGATAACTATATCAGAATGGGCAAGAGCATTAGCAAACACGAATTTAGGATAATGGATCTGGGAATTTCATACTGAAACATAAGTCGGGCAAGACAAGTTATGTTTTGTTTTAGTTTATTTTTTTCCTGCATTTCTTGGTCTAAAATATATAAGCTGCTTCTCATATATCTCAGGGAGAGATTTTGGCTGTGGGTTTGTGCCTCAGCTGAGTATTGGAATGAGAATTATTAGAGGAATTGAAGATGGAGTGGGTCACCATTGAAGTAATATGTCCTTTCTCTATCCACCTAAGCTTTCTTGAATCCCTACCTTCCATCCTGAAGAAAAAAAAAGCAACAAAACTTCTAAAATGTGACATTTTCTGAAAAGAACAATCTGAGAAACCCAATTACCATCTTATTCACTCATTCTTTTTTCGTTTTTTCCACCCTCTCCTTTACAGTAACTGATATCAGAGGTTTTGTTAGAGTCTCAACGGAGCTGCCAGTCACTAATTGTAGCCCTTCTCCGTTAACATTTGATGAGGTAGATTTCTTTAAATTGCCATTCATCCTGTCCACAAACCAGTTGAATTTGATCAGTACTTCTAAATTATAAAATTCTGTATTGTGCTAAATTTCAGAGGGAAATGAAGCAGCAAAAGAGTTTGTGGTCAAAGAGTTTTCAGGGTGACAATAATTTGCCCCAAGGAAAGTATAATGAATATTCATCAGACACTTATCAGTCTTTCTTTCTAGCTCGGCCTCTGACAAAACAGACTGTACACTGGGAACATGTTTATATTCCATGTGACCAAGTTGGATACTTGGTAATGGCAATGCCTGACAGACATTTCTTAGGGAAAAATCTAACAGCTTAACATGAATTGAGCACACGGCAAGATAGCCACCAACATGGTTTTATTTTTCAAAGATTTCCCAGGATGGAAGAAATGTTCATGGACCTGACAAGTATAGTGATTGCTTTTCCTCTGGGTAATAAAACCAGCTTCATTTCTCTCGCTTTTGCCTGTAGTTCCTAAATGCAAAAGAAAAGCAATTATCACATGAAATGTATGCCTAAGGTACTCTTCTTGCATTAGTCAGTAAGCATCTATTTCTCTTTCAATTCAGGATCTTTTGGAAGAAAAGAAAAAATTCTAGGTAATATATGTACCTAAAATATTTGTGAGGTTTGGCAAGTTTCTTCTTCTTTTTTTTGTTTTTGAGAGTTTTTTGCTATAGGGTTCGTGCACTCACCAGAAAGACAGAGAGAGATAGAGAGACAGAAAGCAGGAAATCACCCCCCAGGGGGGATGGCCATGCCACAATCCCTTCTCCTCCATTCTCTTCTTGGGATTTTGGTCACTCACGCACATGTACCTGGCGTGAGTTTAAGCCACCAGGTCTGGGACTCGAACCCAGATGACTACATGGGAGTCCAGCAACATAGCCATTACACCAACTGCTGGTCTTTTTTTTAAAAAAAGTTTCTTTATAATCTATTTAATTGACTCTAATATAGATAGAAATCAGTTTTTCTCTGATTATGGCAAGAAAGTTCCTTCTAGTTTTCTATTTATTTATTTATTTATTTATTTATTTATTTATTTATTTTTGGAGAGATTTTCGCTATAGGGCGCGTGCGTGCACCAGACAGACAGAGAGAGACATAGAGACAGAAAGCGAGAAATCACCCCCCAGGGGGGATGGTCACGCCGCAATCCCTTCTCCTCCATTCTCCTCTCGGGATCTTGGGCACGCACACACACGTGCCCGGCGTGAGTTTTAAGCCACTGGGTCCGGGACACAAACCGCGGTCGACTACGTGGGAGTCCAGCGACATAGCCATTACGCTAACTGCTGGTTCCCTCTATTTATTTATTTTAAAAAATTCTTCTTTTCAGAGATTTTTTGCTATAGGGTATATGCACTCAATGGGAAGACAAAGAAACAGAAAGTGAGAAATCACCGGCCCCGGGGGTGGCGATGGCCATGCCACAATCCCTTCTCTTTCATTCTCCTCTTAGAATTTTGAGCACACACACCCACACACACACACACACACACACACACACACATGCCCAGTGTGAGTTTCAAGGCTCCAGGACTGGGACTCGAGCTGTGGTCAGCCATGTGGGAGTCCAGAGCCATAACCATTATGCCATCTGCTGGCCCCTAGTATGTTATTTTTAAAAATGGCTTAGAAACAAGACAAGTTCTCAAACAAGACAAGTTCTACCAATTAATTTCTTTCATATTAAGAAACTTAGGTTAAAACTAACATTTGAGAAAGATAATTAACTGATTTGAGGATTATGTTAGAAATCAAACTTTCAAAAACAGCATTTATTACTTAGATATTTCATAGACATTTTTGCTTCAATTCAAGCAGAACATTTTTCTTAACATACCACTGTTTCCTAAATAGAATCCAAACTAATAAAACAAAAATGAAAGAAAATGATAACCTAGGTTTTTTGGTGTTTCTATACTAAATCACAGGCTGAAAATAAAAAATAAATCTTAAAAATATGTAGGAAATTAATGAATTGGATTAATTAGCACACTGTTATTTTTTCTGTTCTAGTCACTCTGGTGCAGTGTTAACACAAGTGCCCTGCAAGGCAGGAAACATCTCAAGACAGATGTGGCCCATCTCAGGACAGATCCCGAGTCGGCTTTAAAACAGCTGTGTTTGCATGTAAGTACCCAGAATCCTGAGAAGCAGAAGGTGAGAAAAGAGGACATGCCACAAGGAATCCTACTGAGGGTGTTTTCTCTGTCTTTCTTTCTCACCCTTCCCACTCCCACTCCCTTGGGTATATGCATATGATCTATTATGAAAAAAAAAATTTTTTTTCAGTTTCAACTTTGGCACAATTCATCAGTAACTCTATTTACTCATATTAAGATGGTCAAGTTAGTTGAATGTAGTATAGATTTTGGCTCTCTGTCATCAAATACAAAGCCAGGCAAAACAGAGTTTTCAATAAGCACTGGTTTAATGAGTAAGTTAAAAAGGTTAATTAACTTTTGAAGTGTTTACCGCATGCTTATTCAGATATCTGTACATACTTTAACACACACCTACATATACAGAAACTGTACTAAGTGTAAAATATACAATATTGAACAAGATAAAAGTTATCTTTGATTTTGTAGAGCTTACATTGCTGTGAGGGTGAAAATAACCACAGACACATTTGAAAAAAATTTGAAAAATTACAGCTTTGAAAGTTTAATAGGAGCAATAAAGGAAGATGACGGGCTGATTAAATAATTTTCCTAAAGTCAAGGAAAGCCTTCCTGATCAAGAACACTTACTGAGATCTCAAGGGCGAGAAGGGGCCAGCTATTCTAACAGTTGTAAGAAAGAGAGGTGAAGAGAGGAGAGGAGGAGAGCAGGAAGGAGGATGAGAGAGGAGGAAGGAGGAGGGGAGTAAAGGAGGGAAGGAAGGAAAGGAGAAAGCGTATATGGGCCAAAAGGAGGAAGAGATAAGAAGGAAGGGAAAAAGAAAGATAAGAAATATTTGCTAATTATGGAGTATTCTTTCCCTAGAAATACTCCCTCCCAGCAATTCTTTCTATGCAAAGATCATGAGGCAGTGAACTGGTAAGCAGTCAGCAAAGGAAAGTGAAAAAAAAATGCCCTTATTTTTTAAAATAAAAGTATTGGGTCATTTGAAAAGTCACAATGCATTTTAGTATAGAAAAACAGGAAAATATGTCATGACTTTTCTGATGACTCAATATATTTGATTCTGAATATTAAAGGTAAATAAATAAACTATACCTCCATGTATGATGCCTTCCAGTTATCTCTTTATGGTTTCAAATGCATATATGATTCTGAATTTGCAAAAGATGCCATTGTGAATTTGCTTTTTTCTTTTCATATTATGTCTTAAGTCACTTTGTATTATTAATATAGACTGACATATTTAAAATGAAAAAAAGGAATATAGCTCCAAACAAAAATGATGAGATAAATTTCTAAATATACCATCATTCATTTATAATGAAAGATTAATCACTAGTAAGTAGCATCTGTTCATTCATAATAATAAGAGTTCTCAGATTTAAGTCATTTTCTGTATTGCCATGTTGTAAAATTGTCAAGGGCGATTTCTAAGGATTTTCATAGTTCGGTCAAAATCCAGCAAAGGTATCCTGGTGCATAACTGGAGAAAATATGTGATAGGGGATAGGGGATAGGAAAGTTCTGTGGATATATAATTGGCCATTAGTAATAATACCAAATTAAGTGATTATCTGCAGTGATGTCTATAGAATTCTACCCATCTTCAAGGTTAAGTAAGAGATCAAGATGATAGTATGAACATTATTGAATGGGTATCTGTGATATCTGGGAACAAGTAGAGCATTACTTGAAAGGAAAAATTTCCTTATTAATGAAATATTATCTTTACCTATTAGTCTTAGTCCTTATTATCTTGGTTAAGCATCTCTACACACATTTTTAGTTTATCAAAACATATCATTTAAAGTGCGGTTCCAAGCAGGAGGTATAACTAGATGATAACTTAAAGCTTAGATAAGAAGGAGATTATTCAACTGGTCCATGGTCCTGAAGTTCCCTATCATGATAAACTTTATCTTTCAGCAATGATGCAATAAACATAAAGCTTTTTTTAACTGGGACCAGCAGTCGGCACAGTGGTTAGGACACTGGACTCACATGGCCAACTGTGATTTGAGTCCTGTCCCTGAAGCTTGAAACTCATGTCAGGTGCATGTTTGTGAGTGACCAAAATTTTAGGAAGAGAATGGAGGATAAGGGATTGTAGTATGGCCATTCCCACTGGGAGTGATTTCATACTTTCCCTCTCACTGTCTCTCTGACAAGCACACGTAGTCTATGGTAAAACACCTTAAAAAATGATTCTGTACACCTATGGTAGAACCATGGGTTTTCTAATAGACTATTAATAATTTTGTCAAAGAGCTATTCTGTATCCACAGATATCAGTCAAGGAGGAACTAAAATAAAAAAGAAACAGTGCTCAATTGTCTATCACAGTGTCTTTACTGACTCTTTGACAAGGATGACTGAATCTGGTTTATTTGTGTTGCAGAGAAATTTTAAAATAATGTTACTGAGTTATTTCTACCTAAGTTGTAATAATAGAGACTTCCAATTGCTTTTTATACTAAATCCAGATGTGACAATTGTCCCCCAAAGATTAGCACTGAGAAAATGTGATTTTCATATAGAAATAGAATATCTTTACTTTCTCAATTACACTTTTCCTTGATTTTCTCATCTTTGAATTATACTTTGATTCTATTATCAACCTCTTCTTTTTATTATAGTTTGCACGCATACCTTAGCTTTCATTGTTGAAAAAATGAAGATATGAAGGACAAAATGAATCACTAAATGTATAATCTGTTGAATGAATACGGTGAGTATCAGATAATCACATGAGATCTATGAGAGATGAAATTCAAAAAAGATATGGGATAACAGATGGCTTAGTGATTAAGGTGCTGGACTCCCATGTGGTTGACAGCAGTTCAAGTCCTGGACCCAGTAGTCTCAAACATGCCAGGTACATGTGCGTGCATATATTCCCAAAATCCTGAGAGGATAATGGAGGAGAAAAAATTGCTGTGTGGCCATTGCCCTAGGGTGTTATTTCTCACTTTCTGTCTCTCTGGCAAGTGCAGGTGCCCTATAGCAAAAATATCTCAAAGAAAAGTAAAAAAGAAAAGCAGTGTTGAAATTTCTCTAAGTAATTTTACAAATTGCATATAGCTAAAGTCAATTGAAGTAGAAATAGTTAGCACTCTTAGAAGTGTATATTGAGGTGGCCAGTGGGAGTCAGATCAAAGGATCAGAGTAGGTACATGATTATTTTCCAGTATAGGGTTGACACACACTTTCAACAGTGTTTATGGATTTTATATACTCCTGAAATCCTAAAAAAAAAATAAGGAAATGGTCCAATAATCAACTTAAGAATTGCAATATAATTTGATACTGTATTTGACAATGACTGAATTGTTTGAATAGAAAGCTTATTATAAGATTATCCTTAAAATAATAATTGAGAATAGCCTGACAATAACAGTCTATGAATCTGAAAGTTAGATATATGCCATTATTTTACATATGCAATTGCATATACTTATGCAAATACTGAAATATAGGTGTCTTTAAAAAAATTAACAGAGGGCATGTGCACTCACTGGACAGAGACAGAGAGAGGTAGAAAGCAAGAGAGTATCCCTCATAGAAAATGGTTACACGGCAACCCTTCTCCACCTCTTCTTCCCTTCAGGACTTTGAGCATGCACACACATCTACCTGAGTGTTTCTCAAACTGCTAGGTCTCTATGGGACTTGAACTGTAACCACCATGCCACCAGTTGGCCCAAAATAACCATCCTTTCTTTATAAGGACAAACTGGTAGTATCAGTTATTGCTATAACTTGAAAATATACCCTGTCCACACTAAAATGGCTCCAAAAGTAAAAAAGGCCTATCGTAAATTAAAGAAGTAAGTAATATTTTGCCCAGGTGTTTCCTCACCAAGGACCCAGGTGATACACATTATTCCACAAATCTTTCTAGGCATGAAAATATATATTTTTTATATTTTTAAATAAATTTATACATAAGCGTATTAGCATATATATATGTATGTACATATCCTTTTTCAAAGTTTTTAAACAGAATGAAACTATTATCTATATTATATATTACATATATATTTATTTATTGATGTTTTTAATGTTAAAAACTGTACACATGTATCTTTCCAGGTGTGAATATATGCATAGGTTCATTTCTTTTAGTATATATACTACGTTGCATGGATGCACCATACATTATTCAACCATTTTCATACTCATGTCAATTTATGAAAGTTCCTTTTTTTTGGAGTTTGTTTATTCACTTTTTCCATGACTGAAAAATATAGAAAAAGAATTAGAACCCTCAGTATGAACCTAGCACCACCACTATCCACTCTCAGCCTTCAGCCAGCCCTGGATCATGGCAAGGGGTGGCAGGTGTATTCAGGGAGGTCTCTTGACTTTAGCTAGGAACCTTCCCATGTGTGATTACTTTGAAGATCATTGCATTTTTATTACTGCACCACTGTCTGGCCTCTTAATTTTTATTTAAAGTAATACTGTCATGATGCTATAACAAATATATGTTTATACTTTTTAATTTTTATGCTGTTATTTTTAATTATTTAATTGTATTTATTATTATTCTTTTTTAAAAATTTGCTGTAGGGCACATGCTCTCACTAAATATTACCTGTTCAAAGTTTGTTCCAATATATATTTTTACCACAATTGAACTGTAGTACCATTTTCTCCTCACCCTTTCCAAAAAAAACATCATTAACATTTTCTTTTAAATTGTTCTACTTTGTTAGACAAACAAAATTATGCTAGTCATTGTTGTAATTTAGTTTTCAGAGAGATCAATTATATTATTTAAAGTCAACAAGTGATATGTGAACCTTATTCTACAGGTCCATGCTCTAAGCATGAATATAGAAAATATGATAATAAGATTTGTCCTCAGCTTTTGGCCAATATTTCAGAAACCACTAGTCTGCTTTTTACAAAACTGAGTAAACAACAAAAATAGCAACAGTTTATTTGACTTTCTTTAAGTCAGTTCTTTTTAGGATCTTTCCCATTTACTTCCTTTTAAGAGGGTTAGATCTAGGTCTCAAAACACCAATGTAAGTAGATCTAATCTCAACCTCTTTCACTAAAAACACTATTCTTTACCCTTGAGATATTTATAATTTAATGAAGAAAACATGATTCTCACATATAAAGCATAAACTTAAAAAAAATGTAAATCAATGTGGATGACGATGTATAGCGCATATAGATAAAATAAAAGAAAAATAGAAGAAAGTTCCATGAGTTTCAAAGTCCTAAATTAACAGTTAAGAATCCACTTTTGTTTTTAAACTACAGAAAGCACCTTGAGATCTACATGATTGTCTCTGTTATCACAGATGGCAATATCTGAATAAGGAAACTGTGCTATCATCAGCAAGTAAATTAAACTCATTGTGGCTAGTAAATTAGGAAAGATAAGAAAGCAAAGTTTGCCACACAAATAGCAACTGATAAAAAAGAAAGAAATCACTTTTCCTCCACACTGGTCACCAACAAAGAGTGCACAAAAAAAAAAAAAAAAAGTAAGATATGTGCAGCCTTAGAACAGCTGCTGTATGCACTCTGTATTCTAACACCTTTGCTTTTTCTGCAGACAGAATCTGATCTTAGGGACCCATTTCTAGAGATAAGAGCAATGATTTCTATACTCCTAAAACTAAGAGGAAAACTTGTGAATTTCACATGAACAGTTTGGACTTTCAGCAAATTAATGCTGTTTAAAATATAATGCTATCTACTAGTGATTAAAGACAAGGTAGATAGATATTGGTAAAAATATAATTTGATTATCCAAGTTGTATATTTGCAGGGAGGCCAAGCAAGCAAAGCCAAAATATAGACAATTTGTGAACTCATGGACATAGAAACATACATGTATAAACACCTATTTTTCTTTTTTTTTTTTAAGAGGTTTTTGTTATAGGGCGCATGCGCTCACCAGATGGAGCGAGACAGAGAGACAGAAAGCGAGAAATCATCCCCCGGATGGGGGGGATGGCCACGCCACAATCCCTTCTCCTCCATTCTCCTCTCGGGATCTTGGGCACACACGCACATGCGCCCGGCGTGTGAGTTTTAAGCCACCAGATCAGGGACGGGAACTGCGGTCGACTACATGGGAGTCCAGCGACATAGCCATTACGCTAACTGCTGGTCCCAAACACCTAGTTCTAGCCATTGACTCATTACTTTGATCCCAAATATATACTAATGAATGAGTCATGTTTATTCATGGAGTTTATCAATTTAGTTCTATTTCAAACCCAAAGTCTCCTTGCTGCTAATCCCACCTTGATTTTATGCTCTGGGCCACACAATAACTGAAAAAAATTCCTTGTAGTGTCTTAAGTTTTAGTGCCTATGCCTGAAGATCTTCCTTAGTATCTTACCAAATATCGAGTCTTTCTGGAATCTCTGAACAAGCAAGATCACTTGAAGGATTGGAGTTAATCCTACATCTATATCTTACTTCTATGGACAAAGATTGTTATTGCTAAATATTCTTTGTGTTTGAGTCCCATTTACTATAAGATTTTTAATATCCTCTGTAACTAACATAAAGAGAAAAATTATATGGACTTTCCAGCATTTTGAATTTAATAGAAAATTTAATAAATCTGAGATTGTTAGATTTCCTAAATTCATACTATTAGACTATCAATGGTTTTTCTTGTCTTTATATGTAGGAGCAATTTTTTTTTTTTTTTTTTGTGAGGTTTTTGCTATAGGGCGCATGCGCTCGCCAGAAAGACAGAGAGAGACATAGAGACAGAAAGCGAGAAATCATCCCCCAGGGGGGATGGTCACACCGCAATTCCTTCTCCTCCATTCTCCTCTCGGGATCTTGGGCATGCACGCACACGCGCCCGGTGTGAGTTTTAAGCCACCGGGTCTGAGACGCGAACCGCGGTCAACTACGTGGGAGTCTAGCGACATAGCCATTACGCTAACTGCTGGTTCCCAGGAGCAATTGTTTTGAAAGAGGGTACAACTCACAATCTGAAGTTATAAGTAAACATTTTCTTTCAACATCCCAAAGCATAAACACACAATAAGAAGCTTCAGTTAATCAGACCTGCTATACCAATTGGTGAGGCTCATCTAGACAGTTCTGCCTTTTGGTCTCCATGAAGACTGTGAAGTCATAGATGTGTCACTAATAGCTGGTTATAGAAAAGAAATTTCAATACTTCTTTCATTTTTTCTTATACCAGCTCTGGGTCTATTGTTCTAGAAAAACATTATGTAATATCCTGGTGCACTATCTCCCTATAAACAAGAAAGATACTTTTCCAGGAAGATATAGGATTAAATGTTGGACTGATAACACAACAGAACAAACTTTGTTATATGAATCTAAACCTGCACGAACGTGAAAGATGAGATGGAGCAGAAAGTGGATAAGGCAGGGCTAGCAAGTTGCCATTCACAGATGATTTGACAAGGAACCAAGTAAGGTCCATGTAGTGTGAAGGAGGCAGGCTTGTGTTAGCAGTCTCTTCCAAAAATGAGCACAAGACTGCTTACACAAACAAGAGAACTAAATAACAGAACATGTTCCAAACTTGCATAAGACAAAACACATAAACCAGTAAGTACCTACATAGCCCATCATTCCGCTTACCCCATTTCCTTTCTAATGGCTACTGTGGGTCCATCCTTTGTCTTCAGTACTACTTCACTTATTATAGGCAGTCTAACTACTGTCAGATATTTTAGATATAGTGCTAATGCAGGCAAACACTAGAAAATGCTTAAAGCTTAACAAGAGGAAAACTTTATAGACTGTGAAAAAAATCCTATTGCATTCATATCTTCATTTTTCCCTCGGTGGTTTTTATGTTAGAATGAGTGCTGTGATTTTAATACAGACACATTAAGCTCACTCAAACCTAAAAGAGAGAATGATTAGAGTTTTAAAATAATGTACAAGATTCTTTATTAGAAAGATTTAAGGTTGTCAAGAAATCCTTAAGTTGCAGCTATTTCATTCTACAAAAGTTGATTTTCAACATATCTCTTTATTCAAATGTAATTGACTGAAAATATATATGTGAAAGAACACCTAATGTATTTTCTTATTAGAGTTTTTTTAGACTTTGAGCAATACCTCGACACATACTTCAACTTTTTTAACCTCAAAAATAGTCCCTCAAAAAATTTCTGTACAATTATAATAGGACAGAAGCAAATTGAACACATAGGTTTTGTTTGTTTTTACTTATCTGCTAAATATTTCAGGGTGAGAATACTCCCAATAAAGGATGCTATTACAAGATAAACTGCTTAATTAAAGAAATTTAAAATAAATCTCATTAATCATCAATTACTGAGTCAATTAAAGTTGTACAGGTCTCTGAATGTCAACGCATACATACAGAAAGTTATTTTTGAGAATGTGTTGTTTTAGCTTATTCTGACTGCTATAACAAAATGCTATAAGCTGGGTAGTTTACAAACAACAGGATTTTATTTCTCACATTTGTAGACACCAGGAAGTTTAAGATTGAGGCACCAGCAAATTGGGTGTCTGGTGAGGGCCCACTTTCTGACTCACAAATGACCTTCTCACTATGTCCTTGAATGGTGGTCCAGCTAGTTCTCTGGGGTCTCTTTTATGAGGGCACTAATCCCAATCCTGAGAGTATCACCTTCACCTAATCACCTCTCAAAGGCCTTACCTCCTAATATTTGAAAGAACTCAATGCATGCATTTTGGTGCAGGGATACAAACAAACAGGCGATAGCAAGTGTAATATTTAGAGTTGTTTGAATAAGAGAGAGATGATATGGACCAGCAGTTGGCATAATGGCTATGTTGCTGGACTCCCATGTAGTCGACTACAGTTCGAGTCCTGGCCTCAGTGGCTTAAACTCATGCCAGGCATGTGTGCGTGTGTGCCCAAGATCCCGAGAGGAGAATGGAGAATGGAGGAGAAGGGATTGTGGCGTGGCCATCCTCTGTGTGTGTGTGTGTGGGGGGGGGGGATTTCTTGTTTTCCTTCTGTCTGTCTTTCTGGCGCGTGCACATGCCCTATAGCATAAACCTCTCAAAAAAAAAAAAAAAAAAAAGAGAGAGAGAGAGAGATGATAACTAGAGTTATAGGTAAAACTTGCCTCTTCCTTTCAAGAATGTATACTCTGATAAGTTTAGGAACAGTCTTGGTCCTTAAAGAGTATGTAGTCCAGCTGGGTACTACTTTATAATATGTTAATTCTACTCACTGGGGTTTATGCCTAAAGTCAGACTTGGGTTCATGTATAGGTATATATCAGCTGTGCTAGCTATTGAATATATTTAGACTAATTATGTTCATTAGCAAATCAATTAAATGGGGGGGGAAGGCATAGAAAGCAACCATGGATACCAGAGACATTGTGGGAGGAGGGTGGGACATGGCAGAGGGTGAGGGATAAGGAATCAAGGATGGCAAAACAAAAAACAAAGTATACAAGACATAAGAATTGGAAAATTATTTGTTGAAAACATGTATTATGTTGATGTGCTTGATTGAGCCAATCCACAGTGTATTTTGGATGGAAAATTCATTTGTATGCTGTAATGATGTATAGTGAATTAATGTAAAAAATAAAGAGGAAAAAAAAAAAGGCGAGGGGAGGGATATAAAACAAAGAAATTGAGTAAAAAAAAAAAAAAAAAACAGTATGTAATCCACTTAGACTGTTAAACCTAACAGAAGTGAATACAATTATAGGAAAAGTAGTCATTCAGTTAGCATTGTAGAAGGGATATGTGATATACAAATGCAAAGACTGATTGATTCTTAAAGAAGGTTCAGGGAGATGGTGAAACTTAAGTCACCTTGAAGAATGTCTGAGATATAAGGCTGATGTCAATAGCCAGAACCTCTTTTCAGAATCAGCAGTTAGCATATAAACACAGATATGGACATGAGAGAATTTCAGAGTCATAACTGAAAGATGACTTAGTGAATCATGTAGAATTTTCTTTTGTTTGTAACAGAGTCTCACCTGCTATCACTTAACCAAACAACAGATAATCCTCACAAAATAAGGATTCCAAAGATAGATAGCTCGGATGACAAGTCCGTTCAAAGATAGCATTAGGCAGTGGACCTTCTCCCTTTCTGCGCTGCCAGTCTTACATGTTTAGCACTCGTGACTACAAACCAGTTTTGGCACTGCAAGCTGAGGATCCATGTTCTAGACAGGTGAATTTTAAAGAGACACTTTCCTTTGTTTCAGTATTTCTGAAAGCTCCACCCAGTAAATTGACCTCTCTTTAGTCAAAATAAGGTTGTGTGCTTGCCTCTACACACAGGAAATCAGAGAAATGATATTCTGTTTTATTTTATTTTTAAGTGACATATTGAGATATGTATGCACCTAACAACAAGGAACAAGAGGAAAATGTATATTCGGAAAGCAACTTGCTGTACCTGTTTAAGATAAGTCCAGAATAAGTTTCAAAATATTAATAATAAAGATGCAACGTGATAGCAAGTAATCTACTCTTGTAAGTTCACGATTAAGACAATTTTGAAGAGAACTGGTACTTCATAAAACTGAATTAGGCACAGGGGAGATAGGGTAGAGAGAAGCACTCATGGAAGGGGAAGAAGGACCTGGGATAAAAGCGCAGTCTCCTCTGTCATGTGATGTCCATGTCTGGGTGGTGATTATGGAAACAGCGAAGTAGCAAGGGTGATACTTCCATGGAAGTGGCAAGCCAGCACGATACCATTTTACACAGATGCTCACACATAGGGAAAAGAAAAGATTGTTCATTTACTCACTGTTGGAAACTTTTAAAAGCACTTATAAAATCAGATTTTTACTTAGAAAAATAAAACACAAGAAAAGTTGATGTGTTCAAGGTAACAATGCACCAATTGCACCAATGACACCCCTGACCAAATTCAAGTTTTCTAATATTTAGAGTGCTACTTTTTTTTTTCTTTTTTTTAGTTTTCAAGTTTATTTTGTATTTTTAAAATTTGTTGTAGGGCACATGCGCTCACCGGAGACAAAGGGAAAGTAAGGAAAGTCCCCCCCCCCACCCCCCGGCCAGGAAGATGGCTATGCCTCAATCTCTTCTTCTCCATTCTCTTAGGCATGCACACACACATCCAGAGTGTTTTTCAAGCTGCCATGTCAGTAACTGAAACCACATGGCTGGCCATGTTGGATCTATGGGCTTTAACTAGTGATACTACTTTTACATGGCATTTTTATAACTTAATTCATTGTTTTCTATATATGTTTACATGTATAGAAATGAATGCAAAAATACATACAACAATAAGAATTTATATTTTGATATTTGGTGAATTTAATAAGAGTTTTCCCATTTATCAGAGTTGGCTGAAGATTAGCAAACTTTATGGTATTTTTTTTTTTCTTTTTTTGGAGAGGTTACTGTCGCCAGACAGACAGAGAGAGACAGAGAGATTCTTACATTATTACAAAGGTTCTGCTACTGCTTTATAAGAGTATAACTGGAAACTGCATTTCTAGCCTGCTAAAACAAGAAGTAAACAAGATGTATAGGCACCTTGTAAAAGATTAGAAAGTAAAGAGAATTACTCTGAACTGATAACAATTGAGGACATTTTATTTAGATATTTGTCATAGAAAAGTTGCTATGAGCAGATCCATTGTTATAGAAGGGTTATTTTAAAAGTCATGGTGTTGAGTCTGTGATAAAATAAATATTAGAAGAGTGAAAGATTGTTTACTAATGTTTTATCTGTATCCACCAACACTGAAGTGCTCTTACTATTTCTAAAACTCTCCTGTGTCATTTGTTCCAAAAAGAAAGAAGATTTCATAGATGAAATTTTTTATTTGCTATTTAGGTTTTCCTGGTACAGAATCAAACAAAGCAAAGAACCACTTCTTTCTCATTTTCCCGAAATCTTGATCTGCAAACCATACTCATCAAAATTGACCTCTCCCATGTCCCATTTTCTTAGGCCTTAGCTTTCCTATTGAGACTAATTTGAGTTACTATGTTTATTTTCAGTAAAGAATTAATCTCTTCAGTAGTGTTTTCCTTTTAATCATATTTTCTAATGGAGCAAAGATAATAGCTACTATAGATTTAATAGGTAGGTAGCAATCTTATATCTCTTTATATATAATCACAACTCACACATAATTTATTTAAGTAAATGATAAATACTTCTAGATTGCCAATGATAAGCCAGACACTGATTCTTTTTTTTTAAGAATTATTTTATTTAACTTATTTATTTATTTAGAGGGACAGAGTAAGAGACAGAGAGAAAATGAGAAAACAAGCCACCAGGTAGAGGACTCGAACTGCAGTTTGCCATGTGGAGTCCAGAGTCCTTAACTACCACGTCATCTGCTGACCCCACCCAGACACCAATTCTAAGAAAGTAGATAGGGTCCATTCCCCTCATGGAGATTAGTTTCTTGGGAGACTAAATGATAACTGCACAAAGAAATATAAAATTCCATACTGTGATAGTCATACACCATGCACGACTTCCCACAGAAAAATGTGTAGTCAGCCATGTTGGTGCTCTGCAAACGTTATGGCGTGTACTTACACAAACCCAAATGAATAGAACGCTACTCACCTAAACTATTGGGTCATCGGAAAAGGCCTGACGCATTTTTGCATAGAAAACAGGAAGACATGTCATGACTTTGATGGCAACCCAATATGTAGTATAATGTTTTTGTTCCTTGGGTTACAAAGCCATACAGCATGTTATTGTACTGAAATTCTACAGGCATCTGAAACAAAATGGCAAGTATATGTGCAACTAAACATAGAATGGTACAATAGTAACATGGTGTCAAAATTTGAAATAAGTATAGCTGTAGAAAGACTTACCATGAAGGACTGAGAGTTCTCTAGGGAATGACTATGACAGCCTAAGATATTATTGCACACTTCTAGAGACTAAAAACACTGTATACTTACACTGCACTGAATGTATTAAAATAATTTTTCTTCTATAATAAATTAGACTTATTTTGCTTTAAACTTTTGACTTTATATAGTTTTTAATGGTTTGTAACCTTTTTATTATCTGTAATAAGACCCTGCCTTAAAATAAGAATATTGTACAACTGTGCAAAAATATTTACTTTACAGCCTTGTTCCTTTTTTTTTTATTTTGATTTTGCCAAAGGGCACATACACTCTCCAGACAGAGACAGAGACACAGAGAAAGGGAAAGTGATAAATCACTCCCAAGAGGAAACGGCCATGCTGCATCCCCCCTCCAATTTTCTCTTGGGATCTGAGGACATGCAACCACATGTGCCCGGCATGTTTATCAAGCTGCCAGGTCTGAGACTTCTACTATAGAGTCAGCCAAGTTGGGTCCAATGCCTTTACCACCACAGCCGTGCTGGTCCGTATATCTTTATTATAAAAGCTAATTATAGTCATAAATTTTAAAAATTTATAATTTAAGGGTTTTTTTTAACCTGGGAGAGAAGAGAGACAGAGAGACATGTTGCCCAACAAGGTCTCATCATACCATAATCCCTCTGATCCAGCCCCTTATCAATTAGGATCACTGGCATGCTCTTACCTTTGCTATGTTAAGAGCAATCCACGATTAGAAACCTGGATTTTATGTGGCTCAAATATTATGCAGTAGAACTCTATCTCTTGCACCACCATAGCCAGGCTTAATTCTACTTTTTAAACTTATTATTATTATTATTATTATGGTTAAAAAACTAAAACACATGGGATTGCACAGTGGAGCCATGGTAAAATACAACACTGCAAGACAGACCCACATGGGAAAGTTACTGATTCATGTCCTGAGTGTTCTGGGCTGACTGGGGTTGGGGCTGAATCTCAACCTTCAGAACCTGCCTGAGTGCTGCAGCTTTCATGTTCTCTCTCTCTTCTCTCTCTTCCTCAATGCTCTCTCTTATAAATATATGTCATACATACATATACATGCACACACACACACACACATAGATATACAAATAGACATAGATAGATAGATAGATAGATAGATAGATAGATAGATAGATAGAGACGATAGATGATAGAGATATATCACTCGGAATACATAAACATTAGACATAAATGCACATTAGCTTAGGCCTAGATAGAGTCAGGATTATCTATTATCACACCTTTCACCTCCACATCTTTTTCCACTGCAAGGTGTTCAGGGGCAGTAGCATGCGTGGATGGAGCCTTCATCTTCTATTTTAACAATATCTTCTTCTGGAATACCTCCAGAATAATCGGCCTAAGGCTCCTCTTCTTACGGAAGTGTCACTCTTGACACATTATTTGCTTAATAACTATAGGTATGGACTTGCTTGTAAGCAAATAATACATGATGAACATGATGAGTATTCCTTTCAATAAGTGAAAATATTTGGTGTTGGTGCTAATCTTTCTAAAGTTAAGGAACTTTTTGGAATCTTCTGCTAAGTTCGTTATTTTGGATTTTCATCTGCATTCTCATCTATTTTTCTCCTGCAGTTTTTTTTTTTCTCTTCTTTCTTCTTTATCTAAGTGTTTCTGTTCCAGTTCCAATAACTCTTTTTCAGTCCACTCCTTGGGAGTCTTCTATAGAGGTTTCTTGGTTCATCGTTGTCCACATGTAGTTTAAAAGCGTTTCCTTTCCTAATCACAGCTTTGTTGAGTTTTGCAATCTCCTCCTTCTTTTAACAAATCCTTTTAAGTTATGAATTAATCTTTCAGATTCTATTCATACAATCCTTGGTCATTTCACACCAAGCCATGGCAAGGTTTCTGATGCAGCAAAGATGTATTACTTTTTCCAGAATTGCATCATTGTCTTCCTCAGTTGCCTCAGCAAAGGTTCTTCTCATGTAGTAGACCTTAAAATCTGCAACAACTCTTTGGCCCGTTGATTGGATCAAAGAGTCGGTGTTTGGAGAAAGAAATATCACATTGGTAATGGAATCAAGATTAAATAAAAGGAGGATGTGCAGGAACATTATCAACAATGTGCAATATCTTGAAAGGTCTATGATTCTCCAAACAACACCTCTCCATTTCTCTGGCATAACAGTGTAAAGAGGGCATCTTGGAAGAGGAACTAGGTCATACATAACTTCTCATTGCTGCTGTAGAAACTGATATGCTTAAAGGTACTGGAGTTCTCACTTTGCCAGATCAAACAGGATTTCAAATTTGTAGTCTGAACATTGCCCCTAAGCAAGACTGTTAGCCTGTTTTTAAGAATATTAAAACCTGACAGTGACTTGGCCTCCTTATGGAGGAAAGTACTTTCAGGCATCTGTTTCTAGAATAGAAAAGGTTTTCTTCATATTGAAGATTTGCTTTGGCAAGTGATTTTCCTCTACAATCAGCTGATCTGGAGTTTCCAAAAATTCTTCAGCTGCCTTCACATCAGCACTCATGGGCTCACCATTTATATCCACCTTATATAATAAGTTACCATTCTTGTATCTTTTGAAGCAACAAGAGCTGGTAATTTATTAATAGTCTTTAAATGTGCAAAGGGTTAGTGAGGAGGAGATAGTAAGCAGAAGTTCTTGATCTCTACAGTAGAAAGAATAAGATTAAATCACTAAAATATAGCCATAAAGATCAAAGATAAACACAACTTTCAAATAATAAGGGAAGATTAACTCCACAGCAGATCACCCAAGAAAACTGTGCCTTCTCTCCCACCTTCCTGATACCATGCAGGCACTGATGTATCGGGAGGCCCTCCCTGGCCTTATAGCTCTATGATCATTTGCATACAAACTTCAGAACAAGGTATCTTGGGAAATGATAATTAGAAATCAAACTATTAATAAGTCTTCAACAGTCAGAGAAGAAAGAAAGTGACAGATTTTAAAACAACGGTTATGATTTCATATTTTGTCCTCAAGAAACAAAATGTATTGAATTCAGAGTTGGCCAAATTTCCATATAAAAACTTTCTTATCTGTAGTACCCAAGATTATTTTTAAGTTAAATTCTTCCCTAGTCATCAATAAGGAAGCTTTTTTTTTAATTTATGTTTTATGTTTCATTTCCCCTGAAGGAGAGAGAGAGAGATCCCAACCAAGGTCTACATGCCGCAATCAATCCCCAATATGGCCCAGATCACTGCTCCATGCACACATGACCTCTGTGTACTTAAGGAGTTCCCAGGATACAAACCCAGGACCTTTCTCATGTGAGTCCAATCATTTCACCACTGCACCAATGCCTAACCCTGGAAAAAAATCTGGTAGATTAATTAGGTTTTTGAACAATACTTCAACGGACTCTGGATCATGACAGCAGATAATATATCATCTTAAAACAGAATCTTTCAGAAACAAACTTGAGAGCCAGCAGGTTGCATAGTGGTTAGGGCAATGGACTCCCACATAGCTGACCACAGTTCAAGTCTAAGACCTGGCCACTTGCTCTCATTTTCCTTCTATCTCTCTCTGGTCTACTTCAAAAAATAAATAAATTAATTAATTAAATTAAATTAAAATAATGACAATGAATAAAATTAATTAAAATAATTCTATAAAAAAAAAACCTTGGTAACATAGAACTTAGTTTATTTTTAATTACTCTTAAATTGTTCATTAAGAACTAATGTAGGGGCCGGCAGGTGGCATGGTGGTTAGGGATGCTGGACTCACACATGGTTTGAGTCCTGGACCTGGTGGCTTGTTTTCTTACTTTCTCTCTCTGTCTCTCTCTCTCTCTCTCACTCTGTCTCTCTCTGATCAAATTAAAAATAAGTAAATAAATAAATAACTAGGATAAATTAAATATTTTTTTTAAAGAAAGAACTAATGGAAATGGAAATAAAACCATAAAAAATTCAGGCACAAAAATATGGAGTTTAGTCATCATGGATACTTATTGTTAATAATAATAATAGCAACTGTAACAATATTGTGTTTTTGTGGTGTACCAGATGATGTGGTAAGTATCTATGTTTTTTTATTTAATCATTATGATAATCCTATAAGCTTTATATTTCCATTACCTCTAATGTACAAGTTATATTATGTTAAAGTAGGTCTTAGATAAAATGTTATTTTTTACAAGGTCATGCATATGTTAAATGAAATTGAACATAGCCTGAGCTAAGCATGGGTCCATTTGATTTCTGAAAAAAAAAATCTCAATTGCTATAAAACACCAAGGAATAAAATTTTAAAATATTCTTTTGTAGTGGAATTTTTCAAGATAATTTCCTTCTGCCACCCATGTACTAGAAATGTCTACTTCTTAAAAGAATGGAAGCAAGGTAAAATTATAGTTTGCTATAATCTCTTTACTAGCCTAATATGTGTCTTGAATTAATTATATTTTGTGAAATTTAACTATTCAATTATTACTTACCACCTGCCAATCTTTTAAAAATTTAAAGAAATTTATTGAAATAAATGTTTTAATTACTTCAATAACTAACAAAAGGGAAACATGACAAGAGTTTTCAGAGTGACTAAATTTGACAAAACATGAGAAGTAATCAAAGAAACTAGATTTTAAAAAAATGCATCAAAGACTAAGGCAATATACAAAATATCATTAATGCTTAGGAGGAAAAACAACTTTTTTCTATAACTTAATATTGTCTCTATACTATTCTCTGCATTCATTCTTTATTTTTTTTATAGTTGAGTTTATACTTTTATAAACATCTAGAATATTTGGTTTTTTTATAAAACTACTCCCCTTATTTCCCATTTCTCCAGTATTTATTCATATTTCCACACTATTCCTGGATTAATTTTCTTGAAATATGACTATAATCACAGTCTATCTCTCCAAATTTCTTGATGGCTTCACCTTGCCAGCATAAAATATACTTATTATCATTGTTGATATCAGCTTTCTCTTCTTTTACTGAGCACTTGCTGCATGCCAAGACATATAGTGAACACTTTGCACATCCGCTGTCACTTTATTCTTATAAATGTGTTACATGTTTATGTTATCATTATTCCATAGATGAGAAATTGAGGCTTCTGGAGATTGCCCAAAGCCATAAGATTATAGAACTTAGATTTAAATGAGCTTTTACTTTTCTCCTTCCAGTATGAACTTCAAGTTATATTTTTTGTTTATTTATTGCCTGAAAAAAGAGGAAGGGAAAGAGACAGAGACATCCAGGACAGGGTCTTCAGGCCATCACACTTGCCCAAGCCTTGCAGCCCTCCAAGATCACAAGTGTGCCTGGCGTTCAGTGAGACCTGGGACATGGGCTGGGGCCTTCCCGAACCATCTCCAGCATTGCACAGTAGTGCTACAACTACCTGTACCATCACAGTGGGCCCTAACTCCACGTGTTTTCCTTCAGCATCTGAAGTATTAAATAATCTGTGCCAGTTCCCTGGATTTTATACACCTCTCCAACACTGATAACTCTTGAGCTTTAAACTTTTCTCTAAAGTCAGTCCTTTTTCCTTAGGCTGAATGAAACCGAGTGTTTCTCGGAACCATTACGTTTGCATTGTTCATCAAGAGTTACTTCCCAGTTTTTAACTACTGAGCTAATTTTTCTTAGAAGGCTAAAATAGTTTATGGTGGCAAAAACAATATCTCACTCAAATATGCTTGCTTTACAGAGTCTGGCACTATGACTTGCTGAAAAGAATTGAGTTATATTTGCTTCAGAATAAACAAAGGAAATAGACTTAAATGATCATCAGGATTGTAGTAAGACCTTGAAAAATATTGACAATATGAGGTGATAGTTACAGAATAGCTATATAGACAGGAAAAAGACATTTTTCCATTTTTCCTTAGGATCCTAACAAACAGGATTGGTTTTTTTCTTCTATAACAGTTTTCAAGTGATTTTAGTTGAAGAACAGTGTTGGGATTTAAGATCATATAAAACTGCTTTCTACTTCTTTAATTTTATGAATGAATGATGAAATGTGGGTCCACTGATATTAACTTAAAAGAAAATTAAAGTGTACAGGAAATACAGTGACTAAAAACATACATTTTCTTTCCTCTTCCTTCTTGCTGCTCGTGTGTGTGTGTGTGTGTGTGTGTGTGTGTGTGTGTGTCTGTTTCTGTGTTTGTAAGTAACAAGAACCTCAGTCAATTTAGAGAAATTTCCAAATTCTGGCTGTACCTTATTCACCCACTTAAATCTTCAGGGATGAATTTGACATTTCATAAAAATTTTATACCCACATTTGAGTTTGGAAAGAAAGGCTAGGAGAAAAAAGCTCATGTCATTTTATTGCTTCTCTTCTTTTGTTCAAGGGAAAAGCATAACCACATAAAACATAGGACACAGGGAGTAAATTAACTATGTTAATGCACGCTGTAAAAGTCTAAAATCACTTGTAATGCAGACTGAGGCTGTGAGGAAAGCAGGAGTTATTTCACTGGAACTATTTAACCTATAGACTACTTGCCTCTTTTCTCCAGAAAGGATGCTGCAGAAAGTGCTGAATGATGATGAAGTAATACTGAACACAAACCTCTGCTGGGTTCCCGATAGGAAAACATGCCTCAGTCACAAGTAATAAAGTAAACACAGAAGCTGCAAAAATCCATCACCAGAGGAAAACAATTTAAATGAGTGATAAAAAAAAGGCACTTCATCTATGCATGATAAGAAACCACTGAACAAAACAAATTATACACCACACCAGAATGGCTCACTGCCCAAAGAAATTGCAAACAGCTTATGAGGAGAGAAAAGAGAAAACCACAGAGACTCAAAAATCAAAGGAGTGTCCCTCATGCAAAGAATATCAATGCTGTGTTCCTGAAAACCTCAGAGTACTCTGCTGAGTTGCAGGGGTTATATGAAAGGAATACGTGGCCATCAGTGATGAATACCTTGGAGGGCATTTTGGACAAGAGAACAAGATCATCAAGGTGGCGTACTCTGTGTCTTGTACAAGCATGTCTCCCAGTGCATCACCCGTCACAGAACTGTGTCTCCATGTCCCTGTTGCCTTCAGGTGACGACCAAACAGTCAGATCAAAATATAGCTGAGCTTTTGCTATTTAGAATAAGATTTGTCAATGATAAACATGGATGTTATAGATATTTGATGCATGGAAGATGGTAAAAGCATGTTCTCCTAAGGAAACCGAAAAACAGAAGTATTCAGACATCTTCTGTTCTATGGGGTGTCAGTTCTTATCAGTCCTCAGATAAAATTCTCTCATAAACTCCTCAGGTATTAACTGTTGTAATAATACTTGTATCTTTTTGTTTCCATTGCTTTGCTATGTTGTTATTAATATTAATGTGGGAATTCTCACAATCTATACTATAAATAGAAGTTTAGGAACTATAAAGATTTTATGGGATCATATATCTGTAAATTAAATTATCATCAGAATTGATAGATAATAACTTTGAATATATAATGAGTTTAAGGTTAGTAGATAGGAAGATCTATATTTTGGGGGTAATTCACTTGTATAGAAAAAAATTAAAGGCAATTGTTAAGCATGAAAAATGACTTAGCCCTATTTAATACTAAAGCTCTAAGAACATTTAATATTTTTCAATATAGAGAAAAATGTTGGAAAACTTTAAAGAAAAAAATGGAACACCCTTGAGTTGCTTTAAAAGTGAAAGTATGACAAATAACTTAACTATAAACAATTGGAGAAGAATAGAAAATAGCATATGGGTCTAAGAAGAGAAATGAGGGCTAAAAACTTTGGAAGTTAGGAAGCAATTTGAGACTTAGCATCAAGATCAATAATGGTATAGAACAAAAGATCATTTTAAGTGTCCTTTCTTAATTATTACTAATATTGTGAGAAAAAAAAAAAAGAAAACAGATCAAAATGGCAGAATAAGTTAAAAAAAAAAACTTCCACACTTAATTCCCTAGAATAAAAAGTAAGCATATTTTTTAAATAAAAAACAAAACTCTAACAAAACAAATACAAATAGAGAAACTAGTATCAACAGAGATCCTAGTATCAAAGGAATCCAAATGATCCAAGCAGGTCAGCCCCTCTCTGAATATATTTCTTAGTGGTTGGCATCACAAACGCTTCCCTTGATGTTAGAGTGCAATAGCTGCAGAAATTTACCTTCAAGGAACAGATTACTGGCCGGGCCAAGAGAGTGATGAAGTCTTATGCCCAGAAGTCAAATTTGTAGTAGAACATCTCACCATTTTCTGTGACCCTTTGAAAGAGGATTAAAAAATTAGCAGAGCATCAAAGAATGCCTAATAAAAAATTCAAAATCCAAGATACATATGCAACCAATAATTTAAAATTATTTATAATTTGAGAAACACAAATTCAATAATCAGAAGAGCCAAGAGAGATCAGCTTTAATCAGAATAATACAAATTTAGGAGCTGGACAGTGGAACAGCAGTAAAATGTGCTGACCTACATTAGGTGGTCTGGGTTTGAGTCCAGGCACCTCCCTGATTACACCAGCCATGCATGTACCCATGATCTAGGGCTGCCCAGGGCTAGGTGTGAACCACAAAGTCGAGACTCTGTTGTGGCTGTGGTCTCTGTCTCTCTTCCCCTGGTTCTTACTCATGGAAAAATTCAATGAAGAGACTTAAAAAGAAAGAAGAAAAAATTTAAATATTATAATGATTCAGTGATTTCAAAGAGAACATTGCACCTGTGGCATTGTAGTTATAAAAAATGATTGTGAACCTCAGAGAGAAAAATATAAAATTATTTTAATATACTGCTGTAGGTACAGCTGAATAAAATGAGTAGCTTAAGAAATTTAGAGTGTAGTTTCTGAAAAAAAAAAACAAAAGAAACATGATTGAAAAGAAAAATCAAAATGACTTACATCACTGAAAGTTAACAATTGAGAATCACAGAAAAGAGTTCCAGAAATTTCATCTGCCATCTATAGTACAAAAAAAAAAAAAAAAACCTGAAAGGAAGAAGATAATCAAAGTCATCAGAATTTCCAAAAATAGAGATATATTTATCAAAATTAAGGAAGGTCATAGGTTAGATTTGAAAGATGGCAAGATAAGGAGCCTTTCAGCAAAAACAAAATAAAAATCTAGACAGGAAAACACCATTGCTTTAAAAGTTTTAAACTCAGAAAACTAGGTAGCATCATAGATATAAATAAGAGTTAGAATAATTAAGATAATGAAAAATCTGAAAACATTTTCTAGAAATTTAGCACTGAGATATAAATCAACAAGATTAAAGACAGTTAATAAAACTAGACCGGAATGAGAAGATCTAGGGAAAGTTTTTAGAATTCTAGAGGAAAAAAAAAGGCTAAGAAAAAATAATTATTTGTAGAAATAACAGAATTTTCCACATTTGAAAAAAATCTTTTATTTTAAAGACACATACACACACAAGCAGGATAGATACATAATTAAAATCAATAGCTACAGAAACCAAAGACAATGACAGACTCCAACAGAAGTTGAAGGGAAAAAAACAGATTATCTATCAAGAAATAAAAATCTACAGAGCAAATAGAGGGTTTAATGTAAGAGTCATAAATAAGAATCTTTACAATTGATTACTTTGTCACTGAAAGAGAAAGCAAGGTCCTAAATGTCCATCAGAAAATTTAGTCAATAAATATCTGTAAGTGCATGCAACCTTATACTCCAAAGCTATAAAAATGAATAAACTACCGCTAAAAAGTGTGAACATAAATAAAAGTGTCTCATGCAAAAGAATAGCCATGTGTAAATACAAACAAGGTGATTATAAATTTAAGAGCCTGGACATCTAGTCACGTACAAGTCAGTTTAGCAAAGTTTCAACCTACCCTAGTGTGTATTTTCTTAAGAAGAGTTGGGGTTATAAAAGGATCAGCCAAAAAGAGGGGTTACTTGTTTTTCTCCAACATTGCCCTGGGGAGGTGGGCGCTGGCCAGCAGATACAAGTTTCTCGTCAGTCTAAGAGACTCCACCCTTCAGTGACCAGAGGCATCTGGCTTCCAGCACTCATATCCTCAGACATTAAGGTCACTCACCCCACAGTCCTTCCCAATTGCATTTAGTTCAAAAGAGAAATGAAGAAGGAATAAGACCAAATGGGATAGGATGTGGGTTGAGGATTTCATTATCATTATTATCTATTTTTTGAGAGTGGGGCAGGCACATGTGCTTACTTAAAACAGTAACAGTTGCACAATGCATAGTGAAGGGCCAGTAGAGAGAAGGAAGGTCATGAGGTTATAGCATATTTCTTCAAGGTATATTGAAGGAAGACCATGCATCCCCCAAAATTTGCAGAGCAGAAAGAAGTCGGGAAGTGGAAAGAACTAAGAAATAGCCTCAGTGCTGGAGCACACTATTGAGAAATGTGTATGCTTTTTTGAAAATGAAGTAGGAACATGATCAGTTACTTTGAGAGTCAGAGAAAGGGTTATCAGAAAAAGAGTATATGAGAACATGTACATGAGAACATGGGAAAACATGCCGATCAGAGACAAGTACAAAGATCATTGAGAAATGCTAAAGGCTCAACTGAAGTGGAGATGACATCTTTAAATACAACATTTAATCATTATATATCTTTCCATCATGCAATGGAAAGTTTTTTTAGGCATGCATGCTTGCATGTCAGTCAGGTCAAAGATATTACCATATATATAATTTTCAACAGGTAATTTTACATTTCATGTATCTGTTGTTATTTTTCCCTGCATTCCTACCTTCCTCCCCCTCATTTTCTCCTTCCAAGTTTTAATGGGTCACACGGCATGAATACAATTTTTTTCTAGGAAGCAGATATTTGTTTGAGCCCAAGGTTGGGTGTGAACAGGGATTTACATAAATGAGAAGACTTCACCTGAGAGAATTACATAGGAATCATCAATGGCAGAGTTGGATTCAAGTGTCTCATCTTTAAAAGACACACTATGGGGCCAGCAGGTGGCACAAAGTTTAAGGTACTGGGTCCTACATGGCCAGCTCAGTGGTTCAAGACCCAGATCCAGAGACTTCAAAATCACACTGAGCACAAGAGAATGCATGCCCAAAATCCCAAGAGGAGACTGGAGGAGAAGGGATCGTGGTGTGGCCAGCCCCTCTCCCCACCCGGGGAGTGATTCCTCACTTTTCCTCTCTATCTCACTCTGGCAAGTACATGTGCACTTTAGCAAAAAAACTTTTTAAAAATGCAATATTAGCTAACACCCATGCTATATTAATCATCACCTAGGCTCTGGAATAAATTTAAAACAATGGATTTGGCCCTGGTTACACAACACATTAACAACAGAACACTGTACACTTAACTTGACCATTGTGAGGTTCCATTCTCTCACTCATAGAAAGGGTACAACACGCCCATCATAACTCTTTTGTGAGATGAAAATTAGATAATGCGCATTGCCTTGTGACTGGTATTGAGGAATTGTATCTAGGTATTTTTAAATGCTCCATACATTATTGTGATGGGCTCTGTACGCCCTCTAAAGCAATGACACTATTTTACCAAGATGTAAAGATCCCAAGTAACTCTAAAAGTTAAACAATTGTATCTACTGAAGACTCACAATGTATCCCATAGTATTTTCATCCAGAGGCTAATCTCTATGGAAATGAAATGAATGAGTCCAAGTATTTGTGCATTGTTCATAAAGATCAATTGCAAAAAGACCTAGTGAAGTCCTGAGGTCAATGTAAATGTTTAGTCATACCAACAAGTTCACAAAGCACTTTTGAAAAAGAAACTTTGTCTTTTAATTTTGAGGTAGTTCATCACCCATGGCACATGGCAAAATGGCTTTTCATCGGCTTTTCCATTATGCTTACAGCCATCATAGGCAGAAACAGTGTCCTGACTCCTGAAACACCGTCTCTGAGGGCTGCTGTACTGAAAGGAAGAGAGGGCTAAGCATGAGCTTAAAACTTTGATGGCTGAGTGCAAATTTTCATTTTAAGCTTCTCTTCAACTTCATGTATAATATTCTGACTTTCAAAAGCAAAAGGACATAAAGCATCACCCAAAGGATGTTTAAATTGCTTTCTGCTTTCTCTTTGGCTAATCAAAATAATGTATCTCAATAATTCCATGTCAAAAAAGCATGCACACATATGCTCAAATTCTACATACGGCCTATTTCCAACTGTGAATCAAAGCATGAGTCAAAATAAAAAGGAATTAAAATAGTTTTCCATCATGTCTACTGGGAATTTACCTACTCCTTTTTTTAACAGCCTTATATCATTACTGGAAACCCCAGTGCTTAATCAAAAGTTTATACATATACAACAATATACTCATAGAAAAAAAAAAAAACATATCATTTGATAAGAAAACATGTTTATATAAAACAATTTAAAAATAAATACATACTGTTTATACATAAAAGTAGTGTAATACAGGTTTATTCATCTTAAGAACGAAAACAGCTTGACAGTAGTAGTGAGAAAGATATGAGAAGCAGAGTCATTTGAGGATGGGACATTATTTTACTGCAACATTTTTATTACTAATTTTTCACCTTTTTCAGGACTTGTGGTTATCATACAATCAAACTCAATTTAACATATTTGGAGCCAAATAAAAGCTAATCAATCACAAGAACACCAGAAACACATGGAAATCATGTGCAAAAGTGATGCAAGAGTAGAAACAAAAGATGCTATATACTCATCCATTTTACTTGACACACATACAAAAGCAAAACATTTCGTGTTCATCCAAACATGAGACATAATTCAAATTTTACCCTAATTTTTCTAGGAACTGTTTTGTCAAGTAAATTATTGAGTGTATCTTTGCCTGAAATTAAAATGTCAAAGTATCATTTTTTTACAGCATATTAATTCATTGTGTCTTTAACCGAAAAAGTCATCAAACTGGAACGAAAGAAGACATTATCAGAAATAAAATACAAATTTTCAAGAGCTAATATGGTAAATTGTTGTTAACCTAACCTAACGGTAGGTTTGTTATTCTACCCAATTTATTTTCTAGTTCATTATGCTTTTTTTGAAAGGGAAAACAGAAATATTAATAAAATATTAGAAATATTTTGTAAAGGAGTCCAAACATTAAAAGATGGAGGTCTTTGAAGAGAGTGCACAGTAACATTTTTAAAAAGCAGGAACACACACACACACACACACACACACACACACAGTTACTAATGTAGCAGTCTATTCATGAAGGAAAAGCAAGCTTCCTCATGGACATAGCATACATGCAAATATCAAAATCGTAGAAGTCAGGGATATCCTTGCCTTTACTAAGGACTCAGATTAGTGATAAAAATGCAAGGTTTCGTCTAACTGGGACTTACGGGTAAAGTGCAACCGCCTTTGGTACTTGATCTCAAGATTCAATGTCTGGTTTCTCCCATCCTACATTGCTGTGTGCTATGCTTAGTCATGATGGCTCTGAGGCAAGAGGTCAGTTTTTCTTCTTTGGTTTATTTTTAAGAAGAACAGAAAGCCTAGATTGGAGATTTCACCCATGGTGCACAATGTTGTCACAGGCAGCTAATAGAATAGTTCGGATACCTCTGAGGTTAATGTGCTACTTTTGCATGGGTCCAGAATATTTTCAGCATCATTACTAAAGCACAAAAGCTGCTTGTCAACTTAATTTGTACTGTTTTCACCTCACATTCACTAACACAAATTAAGTTTCACACTCATCATCTATAGTTAATACGTAGTAGTACAAAAATCCCATGATTTTACCCTATTGTTGTTCTTCAAACTGCTCTTTCTATATTTTCTATTTAATAAGAGCCTGTAGTTCTCCTTTCAAAGCAATCACGTGAAGTGAGGGTGCTAGCAGCATAGCTCAGGTTTTCGTCAGTGTTGGAAGGTAGTTTTGAGACACCTAAACATTCCACAGCTAACTCAGCTTCAAATGATGTACCGAATAATTAGTAAAATGACAAGTGTGGTCATAAAGATTTTAAACATTTTATGAATTTGCATTATAAAATACCAGAGGTCACCAATAAAAGCACATCATTTTATGTATTCATTTACATTAAAAATATTAAGGTATCACATCACAGCAAAGCCTAATATGAGGAAGCATAAAATTTTAAACTTTTTTTTTTATATAGTGTTGTTTTCTATTGACTTAAAATGGAAAGAGGAATTTTACTGAGACTGTGTTCCAAATAATCTCACTGAAACTTTATAGTAAGGTTTCATAAACATAGTAAATGGAAAGATGCATGAGAGAGCTACGAGAAAGGATACGTTAAATAACAAAGGGAAAATAGTTAAATTAATATACAAATAAAGGTTTGTGTTTTATGATATTATTTGAGACACATGAGCATAATATATTAGTAAATAAAAGTTAAACAGTTTTCTGTAAGTTACAAATATTACTCTAACAAACCTATATCAAACAAGAGTGAATGCAAATGCTCTTTGCCCTTGATATTTGAAAGGTATTTACTAATAAATTTTGGATGATATATACTTCTTTAGGCCTTTAACGTTTTGTTTTTAAGCACCAGCAGGTGGCGTATTGGTAAAGGCAATGGACTCGAAATGGACTCACACATGGACGACTGCAGTTTGAGTCCTGGACCCAGCGACTTGAGAATCACTCCAGGTGTGTGTGTACATCCCCAAATCCCAGGAGGACGATGGAGCAGAATGGGATGCAGCATGACCATCCCCCTGAGGGGTGATTCCTCACTTTTTCTCTCACTGTCCCTGGTGAGCACACACTCCCTACAGCAAAAACCTAAAACAAACAAACAAAAAACTTGCTTTTAAGAAAATGTATGTATGGAAGGTGGGAAGAGAAGCACATAGTAAAGGTTTTCTCCATAGTAATAAAGAACTCCAAAAACGAGCTTCACTATTTCACTTCATAAGCATCACTATATTGTGGTTTATGTATGACATTGTGTGTTGTCCATCTCCTATCTTTACACTGGGACATGAGACTAAACACTAAACTCAGAATCAAGCCAATGTCTTTCATTTGCTCTTTGACTATCTTCTCTTCCCCTTGATGGCTTGCAAAATGTTGAAACTGAAGAATTATGCTCTATATTCACTTATAAAACTGTATGTCTGTGTTCCTTATGCTTTATTCTAGATTGAAAGTTTGTCCCCTCCTAACCCTCAAATTCCCATGTTGAAGTTCCAACATCCACTGTGAAGGTATTTGGAGATGTGGAAAGCAATCAAGTTCAGATGAGGTCACAAGGGTGGAAGCCCTATAGATGGAAGCAAAGTTTTTTCTGTTTGTTTGTTTATTTTTAAAGAGAGAGATTTTTGCTAGACTTTTTTGCATGTACTCAACTGAACTTTACTGTTATACCCATGGGGATGGGAATGAAGTATGTCTATTATGGAAACTAGCTCTGATACCACATTCTTGACCCAGCTTTTAAAGAAAAGATAATGTCAGTACAAAATGCTGTAAAGTTTTCTTTCAATTAAAAAATATAATTATTATTTTTTTATCCTTTTTATTTTTGAAGAGGTTTTTGCTATAGGGCTCATGCACTCACCAGAAAGACAGAGAGAGACAGAGAGACAGAAAGCGAGAAATCTCCCTCCAGAGGGGATGGCCACACCGCAATCCCTTCTCCTCCCTTCTCCTCTCGGGATCTTGGGCACGTACGCACACATGCCCAGCGTGAGTTTAAACCACCAGGTCTGAGACTCGAACCTCTGTCAACTACATGGGAGTCCAAAGACATAGCCATTATACCAACTGCTGGTCCCCAAAAATATAATTATTAATATTTACATGTAAGGCAGAATATTTTTAATAACCAAACTTTTAGGAGGAATCAAACATATTTTTCTTAATTTGTATATAATAACTCTTAATTATATCTAATTTCCTTAGCATCTTTTTATTCATATTTAAACTTCTGTATCTCATACATAATAAGACCAACTATAATTATTGACTCATTGTAAATAACTTGTTCATTTCAGTTAATGTAGTAATAATTTTAATACTTAGAACAGGTCTTTCCATAGATCTCTAAGCAATGTATAAATTTCCTTCAATGTAGGCATTAAGCATACCGATTAACTGTGATACTTCTTAGACAGTGATTGTTTACTCTCAGTGCTCTGCCATGGTTTGTCACTTTGTCTCTCTGGTCACACATAATATTCAATTGTATGCAGGAAAGTTAAACAGCTCATATAGAAAAATAAGTGTGAATGATATAAATGAATTCTCATTACATTTTTAAGGGATGTGAGGTCTTGTAGATATTTTTCATCATGTATTTTTGGTATAATTTATAGTGACCAGTAACAACTAGGTTCTTCCTGAATTGTTTAATTAACAAAAAATACCAGGAATTCTACAAGGAATCAAGCCTTACAAATTGAATACAGGGTCCAAATAGCAGTGCAGCAGTGAAGGCACTGGACTCACACGGGAAAGGGGTTTGTTTGCTTTCCCGGACTTCCCTGAGCTGCTGGGCGTGGTACGTGTGTTCAGGGTCTGGGCTGGCTGAGCCTGGGAGTTGATCACAGAGCAGGGACCTTGTTAAGGACAGGTGCCTAGCTCTCTGTCTCTATTTCTCTTTCGCTCTTTTTCTCAGAAAGAAAGAAACTTTTTAAAATACTGAACACACTGAAGGATCATCATCAGGAGAAATTATAGTTAATAGAGGAGCTCATATATACAGAGAATAATTAGTAATGAAAATAAAGTATAGATATAAAAAACTAATTTACATAAGCACAGGTATACACACACCCATACATCATGTGTTTGTATGTATACGTGTGTGTCTATATATGTGTATGTGTGTATATATATATATATATATATATATATATATATATATGTAATTTCCTGTTTCCTGGTAATTTTGAGACAGGGACTTTTTACTGCCTACTGGCTGGGAGCTGCCCTCAGCTCCTAATGGTCTCATTCAGTTTCTTGCCATCAGGCCTTTCCCACATGGTTGTCTTTATAGTCAGCAAGCGAGTTTTATGTAACAAAAGATGAGTATGAAATTTCATAACTTTTACCATAGTCCACTCATTAGAAGAAAGTCAAAGCTCCTACTTACCGTCCAGAGGAGACACTCTCACAGAGGTTTGCACTCCAGGGCAGGGAGACCATGAGAGAGTGGGAACACATTAGATCTGTTCATCACATCCACTGACATGGTTAACTCTCATCCTAGTAACCCAAACTTCCAAACACTTTTTTACCCCCAAACTTACCATCTTAATTACAGCTCAGTTTTTCTGGACCTTGTTAACATAGCAAAGACTCTGTCTTAGAGTAAAAGAAAGATTTCTGATCTTTTTTGTGCCAGTCACCTTGCTTAGCACTATAAGAAACTCATATATTTCGTATGGCATATCTATGGTATAGACATTACCAATTCTATTTTCTAATGAAGACGCAGACCCGGTGTTACTTTCCTTGAGAGATACAAGTAATGCGCTAATGCTAGGGCATACATTCCAATCAACAACATCCCTTAATCCAAAGTTTTTTTTTTTTTCTTTTTCTATTTCACTGTGTTAGTATTTTGACAGGCTGGAGGCTAACAAAGTTTCATTTATTTCTCCCTTTGCACAAGACAGTACATGTTAAAAGAAGCAAAGGTGGGCCAGCTCTATGGAGCAGAAGTAATGCTGTGCTCAAGAGAGGCTGAATCTCCATGGCAAC
Organism: Tupaia tana; assembly: GCA_026018925.1. NCBI lineage: Eukaryota > Metazoa > Chordata > Mammalia > Scandentia > Tupaiidae > Tupaia > Tupaia tana. Next base: position 194,978,458 of record JAKSZU010000001.1, on the reverse strand, counting down.
TGAGACACGGAGTTCTGGCTGGTCAACCTGAAGCCTGCTGGGCATGTACGCATGTGCCCAAGATCTGAAGGACTGGAGGACTGGAGGGTGCCTCTATCTCCCTCATGTGCACACAAGTGCGTTCTGTCACGGGGAAAAGAAAAGCAAAAGTGAAATAATAAGTATATGAAGATAATGGGAAGAGGAATATTTAAATCAACTCACATAAGAATTCACAATAATTCATTCAGTTTATATTATTTTTAATTACTTGATTATAAATACTCAACTTTGAAACTAAAGACATTCCTTGTAAATGAACTTTGTTGATTATGTAGCTTAATTTCCAGGGGCACATACCAAATCTGGGTTTTCAAAGAACAAAGCACTTGCAGCTTTCTTCAAATGAACTTTGCTTTGACAGTTAAATAAGAATAAAATTCACTTAGATGTTTCCATTTTCTTTATAATTGACAACAGTAATTTTTACACTTTAGATTAATTACCAAGAATTTTGATTCCCCATAGGTGGCAATGTAAAGTTCAATAGAATATTCATTACTAGCAATATCATCTCCGATCGTTTTTTTACAATATTGGCAAAAAGTCCCATTTTGAAGGTTTTCTGATTCCACTGAGATCTTTTAAATCTGCATAAAATACTGAAGATAGAAAAAGTATGGGTAAATTATTTCATTAGAAGAATAAGACTATAATTTTACATTATTTTTAGGATGACCTTACCATTCAACAATGAATAAATGACCTAAAATTAAAAGTCAAAATTAATGGTCGTTTTAATTCATATGTTTGTGTGGTCAGTACTCTACTGTCAGGGTTGACAATATAAAACAATCTCATGTTAATGGACTCTCTTTTCCTGCAATTAATTCTCCTTTTTGCAAGTGTACAAGTGAGTGTATGTGTGTGATGTCAGGTATAATACCATGTCTTTTATTGTCTGATTGAATAAATTTTCTCAAATGGTGTGTTTTTTTTTTTTTTTTAAGTTTAATCACTTCTTTAGATTTCCAAAGCAGAAATTTGCACTGAATGAATGCCAATACCCTCAATCAGTGGTAAACTATATTTTGACATACCCTTGAATACATTGGAGACATTTTATTCTCCCAAGTGTCATATTTAAATCCTACTTACTTACTTAAATTCTGACACAAAGAGAAGAGAAAGACTTCAGTTGCAGTTCACCTTAGGTTAATGTTCAATCTGGAAATACACTCTGCTTTAAAGTGTTTCCCACCTCTTGTTTATTTAGTTATATATTTATTTAGCTATTGTAGACATTCTTTCTTCTGTCCTTGGCATAACATAAGCTCTTGATAATCCATTGTAATTTGGAGAAATGACATGCTTCAGAGAAAACTTACTAAATGTTAAGATAGGAGATATTCTAACATATTTGCCTACCCCCAGGTGTGTGGCTTTATGTTTCAAAGGCACGGTAGTGCTTTTACTCTCAAATCCCTGCCTTTTATAACTTATCTTATAAGATATGTTCCAAAATAAGAATGTATATTGTTTACAAAGAATTAAATGTAATAATCAGGCAATTAACCAAGGGTGTTTGCAGCATTATGTAAAGAGACAAATTAAGAAGTCTACCATGGTATCCAGAAGCCATCTGTTAACCAATGTCAAATTGATGATAAAGAAAATTGAGTTCCCTTGGCAGTTGGTTTTTCTCCAGCTGCATGCAGCTATAAAAGAGCCATCAAAGACAAATCTGCATTTGTTGTTAATTCAGAAATGCGATAGATAGGCATCGAGAAACCTCTAGTGACAACTTTTTAGTCTGAAAGTTGATGGTAAGATTCCAAGAAAAGTTATACACTGGGCTCTGGATCAGCATTTAAGACTTTCTTAACAGGGTGAAAGGTGATCAGCACATTCTCATATGTGTATGCACACACACATATGCAATAAAAATCTGTTCAGAGCAGGAAAATGAGTGAATCACTTCTGAAGTAATCAACTTCATAAAATTTAGCCCATCATTTATATATGCATCCCAAACATTCATTGTTGTACATATCCTTGTATAAACTTCATTTTAAGAAATACTTCATTATGGAACACTCCCAGAAAATGATCATAAATTCGGGTGGTCTTTATTCCCATGTCCAAACAAAGCATAATGTGAAAGACTTAAGTGCCCTGCAGAATGTTATAATAAATGCTCAATGGAAAAATGAAGACGTTAGCATGATGTCTTGAAAGAAGGTGGAATTTCAAGTCAGGCAGAAGTGAAACATCAAATGTATACTTCATTCCTTTTTAGTTACATTATCTAATCTGTCCTAGTTTATGTATAAAATTGAGAGTGATGGGACCAGTAATTAGCGTAATGGCTATGTCGCTGGACTTCCACATAGTGGACCACTGTTCGAGTCCCGGACCGGTGGCTTAAACTCACGCCGGGCGCATGTGCATGCGTGCCCAAGATCCCGAGACGAGAATGGAGGAGAAGGGATTGCGGCGTGGCCATCCCCCCTGGGGAGTGATTTCTCGCTTTCTGTCTCTCTGTCTCTCTCTGTCTTTCTGGTGAGTGCACGCGCCCTATAGCAAAAAAAAAAAAAAAAAAAAAAAAAAAAAAAAAAAAAAATTGAGAATGACAATCGCAGACATGTGAGGATGTTGAAAGGACAATGAATTAATGGGTGTCAAACATATTTCTATCAAATAAACCATTAAATGTTTTATCACTCAATTACTGAAGTACACTAATTTTATTTAAACTTACTGTGAAAAGATCACTAGGCTGAGGAGTATTAAGAAATCTAGCTTGTGACCAGCAGGTGTCATGCTGATTAAGGTGCTGGACACTCCAACATGGCCGACTATGGTTTGAGTCCTGGCCTTGGTGGCTTGCTTCCTCACTTTCTCTCTCTCTCTCTCTCTCTCTCTCTCTCTATCTATCTATCTCTTGATCTGTGTCTCTCTTTGGTCAAATTAAAACAATAACTGAATAAACAAAATTAAATAAAATAATTTTTAAAAAAAGAAAGAAATCTAACTTGTTCTAGCTTTGCCATAAATAAATTAGCTACATGGCCATAAAACGATTTAAGTTCTCTAGAAGATAGGTGTTTTTGTTTGTTTGTTTGTTTTTTCTTTTTTTTTTTCTTTTTTTCTTTTTTTTAGAGATTTTTGCTACAAGGTGCCTGTACTCACCAAAGAGACAGACAGAGACAGGGAGATAGAAAGTGAGAAATCCCTCCCTCCCCAGGAGAATGGCCATACCACAATCCCTTCTCCTCCATTCTCTCAGCATTTTAGTTACGCACGTACACAGATGCATCCAGAGTGAATTTCAAGCCACCGGGTCTGGGACTTGAACTTCAGTCGACTACATGGGAGTCTAGTAACATAACCATTACACCATTTGCCGGTCACTACTCAGTTTATTCTTTACTAAATTGAGGTCAATATGAGCATGGTATTTAAAAGTCCATATTAATTTAAAAATATTATAATTTAAAATTCACATGTTACATTTCAAAAATAAATGTAGAATATAAAATAATAAATTTGTAGAAGAAAAACACCAAATTGTTGCAATCTCTTCATGTGTTTTAATACTTTAAAAAAGGAAATTTAAACAGTGGGAAAGTGTGCTTTTGCAGTTCACTTTAAGGTTTACATTTTTATGTATTTTGTATCAGGTTATGTTTAACTGCTAAGTACACATGTTTAATTAATCCACATGTTTAAGCTATCATGGTACAACCAGATTAACTGTGTATGCCTTTCCTTGTGTAGTCTCTCCCTTACCACAGTTTTCCTTTTTGTATTTTCAATATCCTATGGTCAACCATGGTCCAAAAATACTAAAGGGACGACTATAACTATAAGCAATTCATAAGTTTTCATAATTAAAATTCAATACATTTTGAATTTATAGTAATGGTCTGAGTAATGTGAAGAAACCTTGTGCCAGCCAGCTCTAGTTCATCCAAGACATAAATCACCCCTCTGTCCAGCATGCCCATGCTGTATATTTTATCACCTTTTGGTCACTTCATATCCCTATTGATTATCAGACTGAAAAAAAAACAGTACTATCTGAGATTGCAGGCATCCACTATGGTCTTGAAACATATTTCTCTAGGATAAGACGCTCAGTAAATGACTTCTTATTCATTCCCTGTTTTATGGTTGAAGAAACAAAATATAAATGATAACTATACAGGGGAGATGACTGATTATAGATTCTAAATTTATTGACTCCTAGATCACACTTTTCTCCACATAATGTTTCATTCCTTATACATTTTAATATTAACAATCTTAGAAAAACATTTCATCTCAATATTAGTCTCTGTTCTTGATATTTTATCTGACTTTAATGACAAATAAAATAACTATGTTTAGTCTACTAATATAATGTTGAATAAGTATTTCACATTAGATGATATTAAATGCAATTTTTTTTCTTAGCATTGTATGAAAACTCAGCAACGCTCACCATTTTTCTTTTCTTTTTTTTAATAATTATTTTTCATGGCTGAATAGTATGCCATGGAGTATATTTGCCACACTTTTTCAATCCATTCTTCTCTTTGTGGACATTTGGGTTCATTCTGTGTCTTAGCAATCATGAATAATAGCACACTAAATAGCTGTGCAAGTGTTTTTCCGACTACATGTTGTCCTGTCCTTTGGGTAGATACCCCGGAGTGGAATTGCTGGATTATATGGTAGTTCTATTTGAAGGTCCTTGAGGAACCACTGTATTGTTCTCCACAGTGGCTGGACCAATTTACATTCCTACCAACAATATATGAGAGTTTGTCTTTCACTACATCCTCGCCAGCACTTATTATTATTATTATTTTTTTTTAATCTTTGTCATTCTGACTGGGGTTAGGTGCTATCTCATTGTGGTTTTGATCTGTGTCTCCTTTATGATGAGGGATGTTGAGCAATTTTTCATATGCTTTTTGGCTATTCGTATGTCTTCCTTAGAGAGTTGTTTATTCAGCTCATTTTCCCATCTTTTAATTGGGTTAATCATTTTCTTCTGGGTAAGCCACTTGCGCTCCCTGTGTATTCTGGTTATCAGCCCCTTATTTGAGGCATAGTTAACAAAAATTCTCCCCCTTTCTGAGGATTGGTAAAATATGAGAAGTAAGATATTTGTGTTACATAGGTATGGTTTGTTGCCTATTGGTGATGATGTGTATAGTAGTATCAACTCATCTGCTGTGTGGCGTATATCATGTTGGGTAAAATCTCTTTACAAACTAAATGATGTATAATGACAATGTATAGAAATAATAAATAATACTAATAAAAATAATTGTTTGTGTTTAATTTTTTCATTGTAATTATTATTTTATTTTTTGACATTGACTAGAGAGAGACAGAGAGAGAGAAGGAAAGTGAGAAAGCAAGCTGCCAGGTCTGGGACTCAAACCGTAGGCAGCCAGGTGGGAGTACAGCTGCCCTAACAACAACGTCACCACCTGGCCCCACCATCATTTTTTCAAATAATTTTGAACTATCAAACTTTCAGATGGGAACATATAGTTTCAGTTCATATATACCAAAGGCTATTTCAAGAGAGTAATCAGTGCTTGAATATTCACATAAAAATAACATGATTTTAGGCATGATTAACTTCTCCATCTGACTAGCTTCTATTACTAGTTAGCTGCTTTTCAGCCTAACGGTGATATCAAAGTGAATTTAGAATGACAGAGAAATCTAAAGACCAAGACAGTTGCTATATCACTAGCTACTACTATTATATAATCGTAACAGGTTTAAATTTAATTTATAAGAAAAAAACACCAGACATAAGAGTATTTTGGATATAGAGAACAGATATAAATAATACTTAAAACTGATCCTTGAGAAAGAAAAAAAGGCAAAACAATGGAGAAAAGATAGTTTTTTCAACAAATGATGCTGGAAAAACTGAATTCCCACATGAAAATATAAATAAATAAGAAACTCTATATGCAGACCCTACAATTTTCATAGAAAAGATCATAGACCTAAATACAAACTATACAAAACTTCTATAAGATAACGTAAGTGGAAATACAGATCATCGTGGTTGGGCAGTGACTTTTCAGATACAAGACCAAGTTTAATGTATGAAAAAAATAATCAGTTGAACTCTGTTAAAAGAAAAACTTTTTGTTCTCAGAATAATATTGTGAAAAAAATGAAAGGATGAGCTACACTGAAAAAATATTTGAAAAGATATATCTGGTAATGGATGGTTATCCAAAATATATAAAGAATCCTTAAAACTCAGTGATAAGAACTCAAACAACCCAGTTACAAATTGGCAAAGTACCTGAACAGGCACCTTCTAAGGAAGAGACACAGATATAAGAGGTTTTCAACATCAACTGCAAATTAAAGCAACAATGAGATAACACTAAATAGTTATTAGAATTGTGAAATTCGTTTTTCAGGAATTGACTGGTGCCCTTTATCAAAAATCAGTTATCCAAAAATCAGTTGGCTGTATGACTTTTCCTGGGATTTATTTTGCTCTATTCTGTTTCATACGTCTGTTTTATGTGCAACTACCATTATATTTTGATTATCACAACTTTGTAATATATTTGGGTCCGGGAGTGAGATGTCCCCTACTCCATTCTTCCTGCACAGGAATACTTTGGCAATATGGGGTCTTTTATACTTCCAGACAAATTGTACAATTGTTTTTTTCTGGATCCATGAAGAATATCTCTGGTAATTTGATTGGGATTGCATTAAATTATAAAATAAATTAAAATAACAATAATAATAATAATAAAAGAATAATGAAATTCCAAAATACCAGCAACACCAAATGCAAGTAAGGATGTGAAGCAATAGAAACTCATTCATGGCTGGTGGGGATGAACAATGACATAACCACTTTGAAAGATAATACCAGATGCAGTATGGAAAGAAGGTGGGTGAAGGAGTAGAGTGTGAGGGAGGGCATTAAAGAGAAAAATAGAGAGGCAAGTCATTTACAGAACAAAGAAATGGGTTATTATCTATAGAAGATAACTTTATAGTATTGTTAATTAGAGTGGTGAGAAACGTATACATGTTGGGATATTCACGCTGTAAGCTAAGTAATATGATTGAATGTATAAAAGAAATTGAAATAAAAAATTAAAGGAAAGAAAAAAGATAGTGCAGCACTTTCACACAAAACTAAACATATTCCTCACATACAATCCTGCCATCACATAACTTAACCAAATAAATGGAAAATGTATATCCATAAAAGATCAGCATACAGGTGTTTAGAACAGCTTTGTTCATAATCACCAAAACTTAGAAGGAAACAAGATGTCCTTCAGTAGGTAAATAGGTAAATAATATATGAATAATTAAATGGTATTCAGTGCTACAAAAAGAAGTATATTAACCAGCCATAAACAGACATAGGAAACGTAAATGCTATTACTAAGTACAAGAAGCCAATAGGAAGAGGCTATGTATATATGATTCCAACTATGTGATATTCTAAAAAGGCAAAACTAGGCAGTTAAAAGATCAGTATTTTCTGGGGCTCGGTGGGGAGAGAGGTGTGAATAAGCAGAGAACAGAAACTACCCTGTATGTTACTATCCTGGTAGACTCATGTCATCATATACTTGTCAATACCCACAGAATGTACACCTCCAAGAGTCAATTCAAATATAAACTATGGAATTTGATGATAGTGGTATGTCAATGTAGTTCATCTGTTAAAAAATGTACCACTCTGGAGACCAACAGATAGAGTAATGGTTATGTTGCTGGACTCCCAGTTAATGGCCGTTTGAATCCCAGTCCCAGTAGCTTAAAATTCATGCTGTCACATGTGCATGCATACACGCTCCAAATCCTGAGAGGAGAATCGAGGAGAAGGGATTTCAGCATGGCCATCCTCTCTGAGGGTTGATTTCTTGCTTTCTGTCTCTCTGTCTTCTGGTGAGTACGTGTGCCCTATAGAAAAAAAAAAAAAATCCCTCCCCCCCAAAAAAAGTACTACTCTGGTGTGGGATATTGATAGTGAAGTAGTTTGTGGAGGAGGGACCAGGGACTATACGAACAATTTCTATAACTTCCTCTTAATTTTTTTTGTGAACATAAATCTGTTCTAAAAACAGTCATTTTTTTTTTTTAAAGTAAAACACAAGGCTCTACATTGGTATTTTTTATTTATTTTTTTAGAGGTTTTTGATATGGGACATGTATGCTCTGAGAGAGATAGAGATACAGAAAGTGAGAAATCATGCCCCAAGGGCCATAGCCAAACCGCAATCCCTTCTCCTCCATTCTCCTCTTAGGATTTTGGGCACACACACACACACACACACACACACACACATACATGTACCTAGCATGAGTTTCAAGCCACCAGGTCCAGGATTCAAACCATGGACGACTATATGGGAGTCTGGTGCCTCTACCACTATTCCACCTGCTGGCCCACCTTGGTACATTTTTTAAAAAAGTAGTGCCACATATATTTGAAATTTGTGTAATCTAATCATACAAAGAGAAATCTTTGGGTACATTCAGTTGGTAGTAAAAGATTAAAAACATTTTAAAGTAGATGCATATCCTAAAGTCATAAATAGAACTGATTAACTTCAGAAGATTAATAAAAAATGAATTATATTTAAAAAGAGAACAAAAACCAAAAAGAGTAAGAAAAAAATATTGTAATTCTTGTAAGGATATTGATTTTAATTTTCTTTCTTTCTTTTTTATTTATTTTTTTCCTAATTTAGTCTTGAGTTCTCGTTGTCAAGAGTATAGCTGTAGACCAAGAGGCTGACTCTACAGGCGTGTTGAATGGGGGGGAGAAGTAGGATTTAAGTGTGTCGAAAAGGTGAGACACAGTGAAAAGGAGAAACCAAAAAATATGAAACAGAATAATTTTATGCTTACTGATCCCAGAGAGGTCAGGGATGCTAAAGAGTGATTTTTGGAATATCTGAGAGCAGCAGGAACTCAACCAACCAGTGGAGAGCGAGAAATAGTGAGATAAGAAACAAAAGAAGGAAACAAAAGAGTGAAAAAGGGAGAGACCTGTGGGAATATGCTTTTATTAAGATCCATGGGCATGACCCTTTGGCTTTCCTTTAGGTGTTGTGGATTGACTAGTTAAAGAAAACCCAGAAGGGGAAATTTGTTGACATAACTTTAGTGTTGACCATAGATAGGTTTTATCATGGTTAGCAGTTACGGTGTGTGTTAGGGTTTGGGTCAGTGGAGGAAGAACAATCAAACAATATCACAAATAATCCCATGGAGAAGGGAAATTTTAACTTGGCTGAAGATGATGGGGTTTGATTAAGCTTGCTTCTTTCTTTTCTTCTTCTTCTTCTCCTTCATTTTTTTTTTTTTTAATTTGCTCTAGGTACCTGTGTTCACTAGAGACAGTAAGAGGCAAACAGATGGAGAAAGCACCCTCTAGGAGGAATGGCCATGTCATAATCCTTTCTCCTCCATTCTTCTCTTGGGATTTTGAGCCAGCCTTACACACTTCTAAAGTATATTGTACTTAATAGTATGATTTATGACATAAATTTCACTATCTCTTAAATTGAGAAAAACTATGCTTGGTTCTATAAAATTCACAAACAGTACCAAAAATTATAATCGCAAATATATGTCCGAAATTTTTCTCTTTCATTATATTACACATCTGAGAATTACAATGCTTTGCTAACTTCTTTTACTTGATAGAATACTTGAGAATAAGAAATACTGAATGGCATGACAAGAATCATATAGGCCAGCCCTTAACCAAGTGTTCATTTGTTACAAAGAATATAGGATTATATTTTAGCTATATTCCTTCTGTGTTCTAAATCTATTGAGAAACCCTGACTAATAATTCCTGCCTTAAACAAATGGCTGCAAACCTCCAAGACACAAAGAGTTAGCTGAGTAAGTAGGAAGGGGACGAAAACGGACTAGGGCCAAGTAAAACAGCATTCAAAAAAGCCTCCAGTAAACAGTGAAGTGAGTAAGTAGGTTGCTATGACAAGATTTAGGGGAAAATGTATTCTGGGATCCAGGAAAAGTCACAAAGGACTATAGTTTTATGTTACCCATGGGGACACACTGAGATTATTATTCCATTGACCTTCAAGATATCTCCTGCATCAGTCTTTTCCGCCTGAGGCAGGTATCAATGATGTGCTTTAAATAAAAGCTACTCTCTCTGATATGGGAGGTGAACAGGTTTAAGGGACATTGTTTCTATTCCCTGGTTTACTACAGAGGATAAAGAGATTCTAATAAGATAGAAGAAATTATGCATGAAAGTCTGAAAAAAATTTCCAAGGGGGCAAAAGAGTGCTGTTTTTTGAGTCTTGGCTAAAGGAAGAAAACTCTTCTCTGCTTCTTAGAAGAAATAGTAAAAAAAATTAAGGCACTTAGAATATTAAAGGGTTACAGGTCATTGTTTGGTCAGGCTTATTTTAATAAATGAAATTAGGAAATAAAAGTTTAGGGTTTAAGTCTCTAATAGATAAATAAATAAAACAAGAAAATAATCAAAAGAATTGTTAACCAGAAAATAGAAAGAGTGAGACTGAGGCCCAACCATTGGGTACCTACTTACTGTGATACTTGTACCTCTGAAGGCCAAAGAGAAAATGAACAGTTAAGTTTACCAGCCAGCCAATAAAATCCAATAAGAAGTCATAGGCCAAAAACTGCATAGCAACTGGGTTCGTCTAGATTAGTGCCAAGGGATGTAGTTTCATAACTTTTCTCTATTCTCAAGCAATTTCTGCTTTAGCAAGAAAGATACACGCCCATAATGTCAATGAACAATATTTTAAGTGGCTCTAACCAATGTTGGCCATTTTATACTGAAGTTCACAAAGGAAACCTGGTCCAAGTTTTTGACAAATGGAAGTATGTGTCATAGAAAAGAGAGTACTGGTAGCTCTACAGGAGTTATACCACTAAACTTTACACTGAAAGAGTGAAACAAATATGAAACACATAGTTCCAAGACAGAGAACATAGTAAAAGATGACCTCGATACATTAAAGTAGTTTATAGATCTATGCCAAAATTGTTTACGTTACAGAGAGGTGAGAAAAAAATACTATCACCGCAGAAACACTGAGAATCATGATTGACTACACTTTGGGCCTAATGCAAAATAGAAAATGTACAGGAAGACAGGAAAATAAAAAATTAATCCTGCTAACTTAAGTGTTTTTTTTGGTTCAAAACCTTTTATGTGCATGTAATAAATTTTTTCCAATGGGAAGAATTCTTTTAAATAAGGGAAAGTTAAAATAACAAGTGTTTTGTTACAATATTCCTGTTAAAGATATTTATTTATTTATTTTTAGTCTGCAGATAATTAGCTTCCTAGTAGTAGGCATGGTCAACTAAAAGCTATCTAAGATGCTGGGAAGAGAGAGTTTTCAGTGGCTGAGAGGTTTAAATAGATACACTCTAAGGTACTTTCCAAACTTAACACAATACAGAGTATGAAGAAATCATCATCTTATGTCACCCTTATTATCATAAGGAAGCATGGCATTTACTGTATGCCATGCCCATGTGAAACTATGTGCATTCGTAAACCACATAATGACATTTCTCTCAATGACATCCTGCTTATGCACTATTGGTTTCAGAAGATTATAATGAAACTGAAAAATTCTGATGGCCTAGTAAGCACATAGCCATTTTACCATCATACTGCAAAGCATTATTCACACATATGTGGTGATACGGGTGTAAACAAGCCTACTGAACTTCCAGTCATGTAAGCGTATAGCACATACAACTATGTAAGAGTGCATGATAATGATAATAAATGACTATGCTGCTGGTTTATGTATTTTCTAGACTATAATTTTTGTTATCATTTTAGAGTGCATTCATATCTAAACAAATAACTGTAAAGCAGTCATTAGTACAATAACATGCTCTAGAGGTCTGTTGCCTAGGAGCGATGGCTATGCCTTAAAGCAGAGGTGTATAGTGGGCTATACCATTTAGGTTTGTACAAATGCATGGCAAAATCACCTAAGAAGGCATTTATCAGAATGTATCCTTGTCATAAAAGATGTATAACTGCTTATGAATTTAGGTAAATGATTGAAATAGAGTATTTTCTTTTTTTAGTATGAGAATAGTATCCATAGCACTGGGTCACTTCACATCCTTTGTGTCGTTCCTTCTTGTCTAATTACCTATCTGGTAAACAAGCAAATTCTAGCTTTAAAGGAAGTTAAATCTTAGGAGAACATCAATGATGCTAAAAGGAATCACCTTTGGCTTTTATACAAAGCCTAGATAACTTGAGATATTTAGTGTGTCACACAGTTTAGCAAGCTGTATGCTGTCATCTATTTTAATTAATAAAATGATACATAGAAACCTCTCACTAGAAAAAGCAAATGTCATAGTTGAACAGCTCTTGTTAATATTGCCCTTCCCCAAAGAAACATGGCCATCATCAGCACCTCCACAATAATTGCACCCCTCACCTGGAATGGTTATACTGCTGTGGAGGATGGAGACTGGCTTGGGTGAAGACCACAGAAATTGGCTTATAAAAGTGATGAACAATTTCTCTTTCATAAGAATTTAGTAGGGACCTATGATCAATAAGTTTCTTAAACAACATCTTGTCTTTGATAAAAGGATCACAAGGTATTATAGCATAAATCCTTGTATAAAGTATAAGTATTGGGTCAACCCAATAGCACAGTGGTTAAATGTTATGTAGTGGAAACAAAATCTCATGTGGTCCACTGAGATTTGAATCTCAGCACTGTTGCTTGAAAAACAAAGTGGTAGAAAAGGAGGAAATCATTTAAAAAAAAAAGGTGTTTAATAGACACAAGAACCCAGGTAGATGGGGCAAATGGGTTGTGGAAATGAATATCACAACTGACTGAAAAAAAAAAAAACAAACATTGCCTATTATATTATATATATATATATATATATATATATATATATATATATACACACACACACACACACACACCCCCACCCCTCTATACATATATATATATAGAGAGAGAGAGAGAGAAAAAATCTATATAGATATATACATATCTATCTCTCTCTCTATATATATATATATAGATAGATATCTGTATACATATCTATATAGGTATGTCTGTATAGCTATATAGATATAATCTTGCACGTGGAGTTCTGTGTTGAAAACCATGAAAAATGGTATATTCCTTGATTTGATTGCCACATACTGCATGTATGCTTGGAAAATCAATGTTGTGTCCCAAAATGTACAAACAATTAAATGTTTTTTATATTAATTAATATAATCAGTAAGAAATCACAAAGTAGAAAAGAAAAAGTAAAAGAAGGAGAGGAAAAAAAAAAAGAAAACATACTGGGTACTTGTGTGTATGTCCCCAGAATACTACCAGGACTGTGGCACAGAGTGACCATGCCCAGTGGGTAGTTTTCTCTCTCTGTCTCTACTAAGCACACATACCCTCTGGAGATAAAACAATGAGGTATAAGTATTAGTTTGGGACTAGCCAGTGTTGTGGTGGTTAAAGCAGCTACATGGTGAGCCATGCGGCTGGAGTCTCAGACCCTACTTGAAAATCACACTGGTAGTGTATGTGTGAGTGCCCTAAGTCCCTAAGGAAGGGAGAAATGGAGGAGAAGGGCTGGCAGTGTTACTGTCCTCCATAGGGATAGGGAAGTGATTTCTCACTTTCCCCCTCTCTTTCTCTTTCTTGTCTGGAGAGCACACAAAAAAACTAAAAAAATGAAAGAAAAAGAAAAAAATGCCAGGCACATGTGCATGAGTGCCCAAAGTCCTGAGGTGAGGGAGAGATGGAGATAAAGGAAATGGGTGCTCATCCCCCATGGGGCACACTCTCTTACCCCCACCCCTCTCTCCAGCAAGCATGTGAAAACTGTGAATGAAAGTTTAGTTTGTAGATGATAAAATTAGTGCTATCAAATATTAAAGATACATAAAAACACTCAAATATTTTTGAAGGATAAATGGAATATTACCTTTTGTTTCTTCATTGAAGGAGCATGTACAAAAATTGCATTTTTCCAGATATGTGTTACTATCTGTTGATGATAACGTGTATAGTATCCCCAACGGGACTGGTGAGAAATGTATTCATGTTGGAACATTCATTTTACAAGCTAAGTGACATATATGATTGAATGTATAAAAGAAATTAAAATAAAATTAATCTAAAAATAATAATACGATTATAATGAAAGTAAATAAAATATTATTTGTAAAAAAGGAAAACAACTAATTGTTTAACATTTTTTTCCACTAAATATAATGTCCAAAGATATTAGTTTTGGGCTCTCAAAGTAGGCTGTAATTTTCTATTTTAAGTACATAAATAATAAGTACAAATCAATAAACAGAAAAAGTCATTACTTTTCCACATTATTTATGATTAAGATTGTAAAAAGGAAAATTAATATATATGTTGATAAATGTGAAGCAAAAAGTACTGACCTTGATATTATTCTAGGATTAATAAATTAAATTTGAGCAGTTACAGCTTCAGAAATTACCAATGGATACAAGTTTAACTCTAAGTTTCTATATATCATGTTGTTGGATAACAATAAGATTGCAATTCCATGTGCTCTTTATTGTATTAGAATTTCATGCATAGCTTTTTTCCCTAAGCCTATGGAATGAAGATGATTTCAGTAAGAAGTAGGAGATAGAAAATCAGAAAAAGACTAAGGAAGAAGAATCTAATCCAACATGGAGATAAGGAGGTAATAATCAGTTAACACTAAGGAAAATGAAAAAAGAGGTAAAAATAAAATTGAATACAAGTAGGACAAAAACAAGGTAAAACAAAATAAACACACAAACTTTCTTTCAGGTCAAACAATAGCATCACCCACCTTGTATTTACTCAGCCCATTTTATATATACCAAATGCCTTGGAGAAATTATAGCATTAATCCTCACAACTGAGTCTCTGACAAGGATGGGAAAAGAAGGTATTATTTCTACTTAATAGTTACTAAAGTTGGCTAAAAAGTCACACAGAAATTCAGTTACTTGAGTAAAATCAGAATCTAAGCAATCACAAACTTTAATTTGCTAATTTATTTCCAAGCCTGCATTAACAATATAGAACTCATGCTTTATATTTCTTTGATTATTCAAATAATCTAAATACTTTACTTTTTGCTGGTGTCAGTTTGCTATTTTTAAAATAGATGATTAGCTTCCAGTGTAAAACATTATTTCTTTTTAACTTCTAGGACTTCAGAGTAAACAGCATTACAGAAAAGACATGAGCAAAGGTGTTATTATCCTAGACTAGAAATATCCAGGAAACAAAACGAAAGACATTCATTACTTCTCAACTCTTTTGAAAGGTAAATGTGTAATATCTGTCTAAACATCAAACTGAGGAAATAATATATAATGATCTGTGCCAGTGATTTAAAATATACCACTAACACCACTGTTCCTATTAGATCGTAAGTGAAAGGGAACACTAGCATAATAAAAGCCAGCAATTTTCTCTCAACTCAAAGTAATCTTGCTTCTCTTCAATGTGGCCATTACAGGCAAGCATAATATCTCTCAAGCATAATATTGTAAACTAAATAATAATAATAATAATAATAATAATAATAACTTGCATAATGACTGATGGCTTTAGAGCAGCCCCATAATTAATCAATCGATATCTTCCTTTGATTACATTGAGTAATTGATGCTTGTTAGACACATACTATATGATTTGACTTCTTCTTTTTTTGGCAACAGCAGAAGGAAACAGGAAATCATTTGGACAAGAAAAAAAAAAGCCCACATAAAAAGAATTCCTCGAGTTTGCAGAGGGCAAGCTTCTCAGTAATTTTTAGCACAGGGAAGGTGTTCCCACTGTTCTCAAAGCTTATACCACACTGTTAGCCACCATCCTTCAAATGAAAACATTCTGGAACTGTCCTCAACTGACTGGCACCTATGTGAGCCAGCCTGTCAACATCTGAAAATCAATGTCATCAGAATCTCCTACAGGGGCAGGGTTACTTAACAGAGGTATCTCCACAGTCACACTTGGCACACCTGGTCGTAGGAA
This sequence comes from Tupaia tana, assembly GCA_026018925.1. Classification (NCBI taxonomy): domain Eukaryota; kingdom Metazoa; phylum Chordata; class Mammalia; order Scandentia; family Tupaiidae; genus Tupaia; species Tupaia tana. Next base: position 194,962,388 of record JAKSZU010000001.1, on the reverse strand, counting down.
CACATGAATTGCACAGCTGCCCAGTAGGGGTTGGTGTTGACAGAGATTTTAGCAGATGAGGCATAAAATTTGAAAATATGTAGCCAGGGAGATGGGTAGGATAAACACTGTGTGTTCTGTAAATATCACTCTTCTTCAGATTTTGTTCATAAGTCTTTCCAGCTCAACAGAGCTGTGACAAAGTTTTCAAAGACCATATAACATTGCTGGAAAATAAACAGCTGGAGATCATGACCTGGAAAAAATGAATGCTCAGCATTTGTTTCTATTTTCAACACTGTTTATAAATGTTTCATTTGTAATATTGCAGGACAAAAGACATATGTGTAAAATTAGGCACATGAAAACATGTTCTAGATCAATTCAGAAAGAATGAGCAAAGGTATCTACTGTCTTACTCAAGAAATAGAATGGGGAGCTCAAGATGTAGAGGGGGACCATCCTGGAGGTTTTCCCGGCTCTGTTTATCTTTGTAGCCTTGTACCTACATAGCATGAGAAATGTGTTCTATTAAAAAAGATAAAGGCCTGGAAATAATGAATTTGCAAATGTCTTCTGCGCACATTCTGAATTCAGTCCTATGATATCCAGGTACTGAATGATCATTTTTATCATTATATCTCCATTGGAGAGAAGACTAATCTACAAAAACACCTCAGGAATATACCATGAATAAGCTTTCTTTTTTAACTCACTATTGTTTATTTAGTAATGCCATTTTTTCTCTATTATTGACATTTTTAGTGCAAAATATCATGAAATGCTAATAAATTGAAATGTCTGATTTTGCCACACCACGGCTAATAATGTTAGATAGCCCTGTATCCCTTAGCTCTTTCCCTACAAAGATGACTATTTTGCATACCATTTTAATCATAGGCACAAAGTAGTCAAAATAATAGCATTCGGATTTTTTTTTATGGGCAGAAATAAAAGATTAATATGCACGAAAAGGAAAATAATAAATGTAATTACTGAACAGATTTCAAGTACAAAGCTAATTTTGAATAAACCTATGATATAGACAGGAACAGCTTCAATTATTTGTCAAAACAAAATAGTAAAATTGAGTCAACTCAATCTAGGTGTCAATTATACCAAGAAACCTTCCAACTTTCCCTCAGCCGTAATATTTCACATCTCTACAATCTCAGAGCAATTTATCCATATTCTTTAAAAAAAAAAAAGTCTTTCAACTATTCTATATAATTCACTTTATTTCATTGCTATAGAATTGTCTTAAGGAAAGGAACTTTATCTGATTGTTGCTATTTTTTTCCCCCTACTGGGCAACAGAGACAGAAAAGGAAGGATAGAGGGAGAGGAAAAGTGAGACCTCACTTCTCAGAGAGGATGGCCATGCTGCGATTGCTCCTCTAATCTCCTCTAGGATTTTGGGCACACACACACTCACACTCACGTGATACGTCCAGGATTGGAACCATGCAGTTAAGCTATATGGAATCCAGCCATGTTAACCTCCACACCCCTTGCTGGTCCCTATATGATTATTTTAAATAGATATATATATTTTTTTCTTTTAGATTTTTTGCCATAGAGTGTGTATAATCATAAGAGAGAGAGATAGACAGAGAAACAGAGCAAGTGAGAAAAAGTCACCCATATTTTCTTGCCATATCTATAATTCTTATTCTTTAAGTGCAAATATCATATATCTATAGTTTAAGGTTTTTGCCATAGTGCCTGTGCATTCGCTGGAGAGACAGAGAGAGACAGTGAAAGGGAAAGTGAGAAATCATTTCCCAGGGGGTATGGCCATACTGCAATCCCTTCTCCTGGAATTTTGAACACACTTACAATGCGCCAGGCATGAGTTTGAAGCTGCTAGGTCTAGAACTTGATCCCTTGAGTCAGCCATGTGGTAGTCCAGAGACTTAACCACCATGCTACCTGCTGTCCTCTATCAGTTGTATTTTAAAAGAAAAATTTCTGAATAGTTCATAATGAAGTGTGAATTTTTTTTTTTTTTTTTGGGAGAGGTTTTTGCTATAGGGCACGTGCACTCGCCAGAGAGAGAGAGAGAAACAGAGAGACAGAAAGCAAGAAATCACCCCCCAGAGGGGATGGTCACGCCGCAATCCCTTCTCCTCCATTCTCCTCTTGGGATCTTCGGCACACATGCACATGTGCCCGGCGTGAGTTTTAAGCCACCCGGTCCAGGACATGAACCCCGGTCGACTATGCGTGAGTCCAGCGACATAGCCATTATGCTAATGGTCCCAGTGGGAATGTTAATAATGACCATATCACCTGTTTAGGAATATACATGTCTAAAAAAAGAGTTTACTTACGTGTTCAAATGAATATATCTCAGATGACAACATTTTTGACAGAGTATAGCTGACGAATTATGGCTCCCTAGATTTCACACTCTAATCTCTGGATTGTGAATATGTTATTTGGCATGGTGATTTTCAGAACAGAATTAGAATCTGTGTCAAAAAGAAGTTTGAAGTCATAATTGAATTTACTAATCAACTGAATTTACAATAGAAAGCCCTGTTTTATATAGTAGTGGGGCCAATACAATCATGTGATACCTTAGAAACAGAAGAGCAAAGCATAACGGAAATTAGGAAAATTTGAAGTACAATTACAATTCAATACTCCAGTGTTTGCTTGAATATAAACAAGATAGTAAAAAACAACAACAAAACAGGGACATTGTCTTACAACCGTACAAAGTGAAATTCTGGGACAGCGCAGGTTGCATGGTGATTAAGGCATTGGATTTCCACATGGCTGACTGTGGTTTAAGACCCAAACCTGAGGGACCAGCAGTTAGCGTAATGGCTATGTCGCTAGACTCCCACGTGGTCAACTGCGGTTAGAGTCCCGGACCAGGCGGCTTAAACTCACGCCAGGCGCGTGTGCGTGCGTGCCCAAGTTCCCGAGAGGAGAATGGAGAAGGGATTGTGGCATGGTCATCCCCTGTGGGGGGTGATTTCTCACTTTCTGTTTGTCTGTCTCTCTCTGTCTGTCTGGCGAGCACACGTGCCCTATGGCAAAAACCTCTCCAAAAAAAAAATTTTAAAAAGACCCAAACCTGGCAGCTTGCCTTCTCACTTTTTCCCTCTCTCTTTCTCTGGAGAACTTAATAATAAAAGTAATAATAAATAATATTAAATAATTCTTAAAAAATTAAATTTTGCCACCAACCACCAAGCTTAGAAGAAGCCCCATTTGGGAACTGCACGTGTGATCAATACCTTAGTATTTTAATAGCACTACTTCATTCATGCATTTAAAAATGCTGCTTATTAAAGTATTGCCATTCAAGTATCAATGTGGTTAGAACCTGGATCTCATATGGCCAACTCTGAGGGCTGAGTCTAGGATCTGGCAACTTGGAAACACATTGGATGTGTGCGTGAGTGCCTAAAATTCTAAGATGAAAGTGAAGGAGATGGGATTGTCATGTGGCAATCCCCTCAGAGGGATAATTTCTCACATTTTTACAGCATGGACAGGTATTTCTAGTGAAAAACTAAAGGGAGTCATAGGTGGGATACTGTAGTTCTCTGGAAAATAGAAGAATGAGTTGGACAGAGGTGAAGACTATCTTTCTTATGAGCTAGAATTTACAGTAGTGAAGCGGTTAACCACATCTTCGGTGGTTAACCACATCTTCCCTCCTTTTCAATGACTCAGACACACGCACGTGCATACACACAAACACACACACAAACTCACACGCCTTAATAGCGCAAGAAAGTATTCTATTGAGTTTTTGGAGTTCAAAACCCTATAACCTGTTTTCACAGAACAAAAATTGGGGTTTAGCTATTGAGGTAAAGGGGCATTTAGCATGAAAGGAAAGATACAATAAATAATTTTTTCTGTGTCAGCTCATGATGTGGTGGTTAAGGGAACTGATCACTGCATATGGCCTACTGCACAATTTGCGTTCTGGTAGCTTGAGAAACAGGCAGGGCATGTGTGCATGTATGCCTAAAATCACAAAAGGAGGAAGAAATGAAAGAAAAGGAATTGCAGTGTGACTTGCCCCATGGATGGTGTTTTTTCTCTCTCTTTGTCTCTTTGTCTCTCTCTCTCTCTCTCTCTCTCTCTCTCTCTGTGCAGCACAAATGCTGTCTGGCAAAATTTTAAAAATATTTATTCTTAATGGTTTCAAAATACAAAATACTTAACTGGCAAGAATAACTTTATTAAATTATTTTATTGTATATTTAAAGAAGCAAATTTTTTTTTCATTTGGTCCAATTCTGAGCCCACGATAATCCAGTCTTAACATGGAGCAAAACCAATTTCTATTTCACTTCACTGCACCATACTGTCTAATCTCTTTCTATTGAGACTGAGAGCATGCGATTTTCATTAGAAGAGTTTTAAACATCAGAGGTAACATTTGGAGGCTGCAGCAGATTCATAGCGGCTCTTTCATATTTGGTCATTTCATAATTAGGTGATAACTTTACAAGAAAGCACATGCGAGGCACTGGGTCACAGCTTTGAAGTTATAGGAACAATAAAATCACCCAGGGTGTACCATTATTTTGAAATGACTTATAAGCAGTTTCATTTTACTGCCAAACATTTTTATAATTTCTTTTCCAAAGACAAATGTGCTCAGCTTGATTTGTGTTTGTCTTTGCATTTAATCATGTTTGCAGTCAGTTTTTGAATTTACAATTAATTCTCTTTACATTTATGTAACACTATTTGAAACTTTTTTCCCCCTAAATTTATCTGACTGGGGTGATTGCTTATTACGTTTTTATAATGTTGTAATTATTATATATACATCGTGCTTTGAGCATCGTGGCAGAAGGTATTTTATAATTTTATTATTTAATTGCTCAAACATTGCAAATAACACATTCATAAAGTCTAAAACATGAAACGTGACACAGATTCTAATGCTGTTCTGAAAATCACTAGATCAGCAACACTCTACATAAACGTTATTTAACGTTTTATACGGTCCTGGCCAAACTGGGTGAAACCTGGGCCTGAACTGAGTCACTTGCCCTCAGACATTCCGTAGATAAGGCATGTGTACCTCAGCACAGAACGCAGCGATATTGGGGAGGCAAATAGTATATGGTTTGTGGTTGCTGTTGTTTGGTGTCGTGTTTCTGAAGGAAAATAAAGAAAATAAAATCTTAGGGGAAAAATGGGATTAGAATAAGGAAACCAAGACTTTCTTATAGTTGTTATATATTCTGGCTATACTAGCATACCATTTAATCTCTAGGATTGTGTTGGCATGGGTGAGAAGGTGGATCTGAGCTAGAGCTGCCCACGGTACTTCGTAGGCAAGTCCATGAGTTGCTGCTATGTGTCCTCCCTGTGCACAAACTATGATCCACTGTTAAGATGGCCAGAATGGATGACAAATTAACTATCAGGGTTGCTCAGAGAAACAGAACACATAGTGTATGTATAGAGATAATTTTATTATGAGATTAGAAAAAGAGCTTATGGAGGCTGAGGAGTCCTGTGAGCTGCCATCTCCAAGTTGAAAGCCCAGGGAATCCAGTGGTTTAGCTATCGTTGAAACCAGAAGCAGAAGTACTAATGTCTGCAGCAAAAGCAAAAGGTGGATATCCCATCTTTTTTTTTTTTTTTTTTTTTTTTTTTTTTGAGACGTTTTTGTTATAGGGCGCGTGTGCACGCCAGACAGACAGAGACATAGAGACAGAAAGTGAGAAATCACCCCCGAGGGGGATGGTCACGCCACAATCCCTTCTCTTCCATTCTCCTCTCGGGATCTTGGGCACACATGCACACGCGCCCGGTGTGAGTTTTAAGCCCACGGGTCCGAGACGCGAGCCGCGGTCGACTACGTGGGAGTCCAGCGACATAGCCATTACGCTAACTGCTGGTCTCGGATATCCCATCTTAAGCAAAGTAGTTGAGCTTGTTCTTCCTCCATATTTTGTTCTCTTCAAGGCCTCAAAGGATTGGGTGATGTCCACTCTCATTGGACAGGACAACCTGCTTTACTCCATGTACCAGCTCAGACACTAGTCTTTTTTGGAAACTTCCTGCAGATACTCACAAGCAATGTTTTACCTGCCATCTGGCTTCACTTAACCCAGTCAAGTTGACTCATAAAATAAACTGTCACATGAACTCTTTCATTTTAATTTTTGAGAGATTTTTGCTACTTGCCAGAGAGACAGAGAGACAGAAAGTGAAAAATCATCCCCCAGGGGCAATGGCCACACCACAATCCCTTCTCCTCCATTCTCCTCTTAGGATTTTGGACATGCATGCACATATGTCTGGTGTGAGTTTTAAGTCACCAAGTCTGGGGCTCAAACTGCAGTTGACTACATGGGAGTACAGCGAAGTAACCATTACACCATCTCCTGGCCTCTACACGACATCTTTGAAAACATTAAGGAAAACCATATGCATAACAGTTAAAAATGCAAATTATCTCTATTTTATAAAACTTCATGTGCTAAAATGTTTACAGAGCAGTCAGAAATTTTATACTTGTTGGTAAAACTACAAAAATGATATAGCTAAGACTGACTTTTTTTATAAAATCAAGCAGATACTTCATATAAGATACAATAATCCCTCATCTAAGTATTTACCCAAGAGATATAATACTTTTGTTCATAAAATTATGTACATGGATGTTTATAGGAGCTTTATTTGCAAACTCCAAAAGATGGAAACAATTGAGATGCCCTTAAGCTAGTAACAGAACGAACAGGCAATGATGAATTAATACAATGAGATATTACTCAGCAGTGAAAAGGAGCAAATTATTGGTACAAATGAAAATGTGAGTGGATTCAAATGCATTGTGATAAAGGAAAGAAACCAGGCTCAAAATGTGTCATTCTGTGTGATTTTATTCCTACAACATATTGGGAAAATGCAAAAACTATAGAAAATGAGAAGAGATGGTAGATGCCAGGTTTTAGAAATAAGGAAAGGGATTGATGACAAAGTGACAGAACTAGATAACATTCTGAGTGATGTAATTGCCCTGTACTCTGCCTGTTGTGGTGGTTATACAACTCTACACATTTTTTAAAACATAACAGTATTTAGCAAAAAGTGTATTTTACTGTATGTAAACATAAAATATATAAATTAAAATAAAAAAGTCATAAGAAAGTAAAAATCATAGCACTTAAATTATTAAAAATTACTAATAATAAAATTGGAGAGCAAAAAAACTGATATTGGAATAGTATAATAACCAGGAGTCTGTAGATGTTGCTTCTACTTGATTTAGAAAGAGAAACAATAATATACCCTTGTTATTTAGAGATATTGAAGTAAATAAGAGAATTAAAAAGGGAAAATAGTTTTCCCTGAGGTGTTACACTTACCCTATCAGTCATAATTTATATTTTAAGGATGTGCATATATTTTCTAGTACAGGTATGCTATGTAGTGTTTATACATTACAAATGTGTTCATAAGAATTATATTGAGCTACTAAAAGGATAGATAGTATATAATTAAATCAATTTAATGAAATGAGATCAGTAATTTTTATGAAGTCTTTCTTGTGTCCTCATAATATTTAATGATAAAGTTATTTTGCTTTTGTTTAAAGTTGATTTCTGGATCTGTTATATTCCGAATCACGACTTTATGAATATTGTGAATAAAAGAAATTCTGTATATACCTATATTTTAGTCTTATTTATGTCAGTATATGCTTCGTACATTTTGCAGTGGGTAAAATAGTTTATGTGGGTACTTTGGGGAATTCTAACAGTAATAACACGCAGTAATTAATGCACTAGACTATGTGTGTCTACCATTCCTAGTTCATGGCATAAAATCATCAATATGCTAAGAACATCATGGATCCTACTGCAGAGTATAGGTCTCAGGGGAAGGCTAGTAAGACAAGCTGCTGTTTCGAAGCATAGAATACAACTGTCCAAGCTGTTTAGTGCATTCAAACAAACAAGCAAGCAAAAAACCTCTCAGGAGACCTTACCAAGTACTATTCTGCCCCTAGCAAATGCATTCTTTTGCTTTCTGTTTTTCTCATAGCAAAGATGGTTTCCATCACAAGGTATCATTATACCGCCATCATCACATAAGGCTTAGAAAGCTGTATTTCCTTGATAATTATTATTACATTTTAGAGATTTTTGCTGTAGGGTATGTGTGCTCATGGGAGAGACACAAAGACAGAAAGTGAGAAATCAACCCCTCCCCAGGGGAATGGCCATGCTGCAATCCCTTTTCCATTCTCCTCTTGGGATTTTGGGCACACACTCACACATGCCCCGCATGAGTTTCAAGTCGTCAGGTCCAGCGCTTGAACCCAGTCAATCACATGGGAGTCCAGCACCTTAATCACTATGCAACCAGCTGGACCCAACAATTGTTTTTCACCTCTGTGAAAATCAACTTTCTGTTTACTTTCATGCCTTCAAACTAAGGATTATCTACTGATTCTGAAGAAGATAGTACTGATAACTAAAAGAGACTAATGTTATAAGACTTGGTGATCTGAAATCACTGATCTCTTTACGAAAGCTCCAATTGTGACCCAGCTACAGTGGCATGGGCAGTAGAGATGCTACTCCACAATTTGGAGGCCACCTGGAAAAGCTCAGGTTTCACACTCCCAGCCCACCTCCACATCGGGTGTGCAACTTTGGGTATGCCACCATCTGGCCTACCTGCAGGACTGGGGGATTATCAAGATATAAAGACTGATGCTGAGGAAAGAATTAAAGAGTTGTCGAGGGTCTGTCTGTCTTTCTCTCTCTCACTCTCAGGAAAAAAAACTTTCAAAAGTTGCTCTTCTATTTGGGAGCAGATTTTTTCCTTTTATTTAACGTATTTTTCTACATTTAACACAGTTTCTGCATATATTTCCTGAGCTTGATTAATTTCATGATAAATCCCTGAGAAGGTGCTAAGTGTGGCATTATAGAAACAGAACATGTGTTGGGAGATAATACACTGTCCCCTTTATCCTATTTCTTATGATGGAAAGCATGCTGATTAGCATATGAGTATTCTGAACCTGTCTCTTTATCCCCAACAACGTTGCCATAATAAACCAGAGATGGAAAGCTTATTGAGGGTGGGAGAAGAATTACATTTCAATAAAAACATAGATTTCATTTTAAGGACCCAGGGGGTTATTTTACAATGAAGGATAAAAATAAATTTTAAAAAATATACTGCTTGGCAGTGGCCTTTATGTCTAGAATATTGCTTTCTCAATATAACCCCCATTGAGGCAAAAGTAATATTAACAAATGATAAAGTTTTGCTGTAATTCTTAGTATTTTAATAAACATAGTAATAACATGCCAAGTAAATTAAACTCCTTAATCTTTTCTCTCTGTTTTGTTCTAACATTGCCTGGCTGTACTTGGAAAATGATCATTCCACAAACAAAGTCACTAATCATCCAGGATTGATTAAAAAGAAGTTTTCTTGATTTCTTGTGACCCCTACACTGAAGTCTTTGAATAGGAGATTAAAGCTTAATTATTTTGATGTTCAAGTTCAGTGTTATTAATCTGGCCTCTTCACCACTTTGAAAGGATAAAATGTTTGGGTAAAATAGGTGACTGTGCTCTCCTTTCCTTTTATAAAAAATTCACATTTTCAATTTCTAGATGAAAAATAATACCTTGACTAAATGCTAATCATACTTTCTGCTGACAAAGGTAGAATAAATCAAGAGATTACCTAGAATACTAAGGGGATAGCAGTATGCATAAATCAATACTGCCTCTACCCATATTACTAATCTTCTTTCAGACATAAAACACAAAGGTTTTTGAAAAATGCAGACCACTTTGAGATAAAGTTTAAAGTGCTCCCTTATCTCAAGTTATAGTCTTCTTTACAAAACTATTTTGGGCTACACTCTTTTATGTATAAAACATAAACTACCCCCTCTCACCAAATTCTCAAAATTCCTTTCCTGCCCCACAAGTCTCTATCCAGTACTATTCCACACAAGAGGTAAACATTACTGTTAATGGACGAACGCCCAGACATGGAGTATGGGTACACAAAGATAGTTTTACAGAAACGGTAACATTTTGCATTTCTGTAAGCTTTCATATTGACCCATTTACATACATATAGCAGTGGTATGTTATACTATTGTATAAGTACCTTTCAATCTATTTAAATTGCAGGGGCCACTTCAACCCATCAATGCACAGGAGGATATCTCATGCCAGGTTCCTTGAGGTCAAATTTAGGTTCCACCACTTGTTCACTGTGTGAATTTTGGAAGAATTATGGAATTTGTATAAGACACAGTTTATATTTCTGTAAAAATGATAGATTGTAGTAGTTTTATAAATTAAAAAATTTATGAGAAATATTGAGCATAGTTGCTGGCACATTCTAAGTTTTTTTGTAAATAAATAGGTATGAATATTCATACTCTTATTCCCAGAAGCCTCTGGGACAAGGGGTGAAATCATCCCTATGTATCCCTATTTATAAAGTTTTTCTTTATTGAGAATTTTTCTTTGTCTTTTTTATTTTATTTCATTTTATTTTATTTTTTTGCTATAGGGCATGTGTGTTCTCCAGACACACAGAGAGAGATAGAAAAATAAGTGAGAAATCACCCCCAAGAGATGATGGCCATGCCCCAATCCTTTCTCCTCCATTCTCCACCTAGGACTTCGGACAACCATACACACATGCCCAGTGAGATTTTCAAGCAACTGGATCTGGGACTTGCGTTGCTGTCAACCATGTGAAAGTCCAGTGCCACAAACACTACACAACTTGCTGGCCCCCTATGAAGTTTTTAATATATCCTCCAGTAATATCTTTGACCTTAACCATGGCAAAGGTCAATATACAGAGTGGATTTCTTTTCCCTGCTCCCCTCACAGTAGACAGGTATTTTTCTAATATCAACATAACTACGATGAGCAGGTGAATCTTGTCCCAACTCTGGAGTACTGCTATAAAAATGATTAGATCCCTTTCTCATTTATAAGCAGTGAGCTGCCAATATATTTTAAATTGCAGACTCCTCATGTCGACTAGTAATTTACAAGACCCACATGTCTACTAGTAATCTTTATACAAATATTGATCCACGCAGGTCAAGCAGTGCAATTGCCTGGCTTGCATTCAGATAACGTGCATGCATGCAGTTAACACCTTCTGTTCTCTCCCTGCACTGTGGCTTCAGCTGTGCTCTGTGAAGTGACGTGTTACTCCCTCATCCCAGAACTAAACAGTCGATTCCCATTGCACTTGCATTTAATTGCTCTATAAGTAAATGGGGGCAGGAGGGGGTAACTGTGTTCATCATTGCCTTCCGTACGCATGTACCAAGGACAAGGATAACATGGAATGTAAATCTCTTGCTCTCCGAACAGTTTCGATTCCTATGTGGCACTTACATTTGAAAATTTTCTGCTGTCTTATTTACTTCCACAATATCCACGTATAAGGTGGCTATTGTTATTACTATATTACAGAAAAGGGATCAGAAGCTTAATAGCACATGTAACTTCACCAAGGTCACAAAACTACCAAGTGAGAGAGCTGAAAGTTAGCTTCCATTGACTTCAAGGTCTGTGTTTTTCTACCACATTACATTGTTTCTCATGAATAAGGAAAGAGATTCTGTGTGAAACAGACTAAATTCTGCAAGAGCTTTAATTAAACCGGGTCTTTTTTTCTCTTCCCCTTGAAAACGCTTCCCACCACGGGAGTCTGAATGTTATACAGGGTTTAATATCATGTTAAAATGTAAGACACAAAAAATCTAGATGGATGTTCAAAGATACCAGTCAATGAACTTTCTAGACAGTGGTTAAAGGCCAGAGGAAGATCCTAAAAACACTTGAGTATCCCTTAAAAAAATAAATGGCAGGGGTCAGCAAGTGCTGGACTCCCACATGACTGACCACAGCTCAAGTCCCAAACTCAGCAGCTTGAAAACCATGATAGGTGTATGTGTGTGTATGCCCAAAAGTCTGATGAGAGAATGGAGGAGAAGGGATTGAGGTGTGACCATGGCCCCTGGGGAGTGATGTCTCACTTTCCCTCTCTCTGTATCTGTTTCTCTCCTCTCTGGTAAGTGCACATGCCCTATGGCAAAAATAAATAAATAAACAAACAAACAAACAAACAAACAAATGGCAGCCCCTAAAATTCACAGAAAATAATGTAGATGACCCAATTACCATATGACAATCAAAGTGACTAAATACTTTATAACCTCTCCATTAGAATATTGCTTTTTTTTTTCCCCAAATCTTTGTAGTTGGGCTGGTCAAAATATGTATTTAAAAATTATCATAGTTGCTCTGTAACCTAGAGAAAACACACTACTGACTATTCCCAGTGAAGAACACCCTTCTAGACCAACCTAAATGTCCACAAACTGATGAATGGATTGGAAAAGTGTGGTATATATACTCTATGGAATACTAATCAGCCATAAAAAATAACAAGACCCTGGCATGTGACAGAAAGTGGTCAGATATGGAGGATCTATTGCTGAGTGAAGTAAGCCAGGTTATGAAAGAAAGATATTGTATGTATCCACTCAATATATACCGGCTATCCGCACTCTATGGTAGAAAGTGAAAAGTTGGAGGACATAAAAGCAGTGAAGGTACTTAACGAGAATAGGACAGTGTGTAATGGGGGCGGTGAGGAGAAGAGGATAGAGAAAGATAACAATTGAACAATAGAGAGGTAAGACGTTAGTGAGAAACAGATATGGCTTATTACCTGTTGGTGATGACATGTATAGTATTCTCAACTGGATTGGTCTGAGAAGTATTTCATGATGGGTAAAGTCTTTTTACAAGCAAAATGAGAAATAGTGATTGACTTTTAAAAAATAATTAGAATAATAATAATAATGATTAGAAAAAAACATAGAAAAGATATTTAATGATGAAGTGGGGAGATTAATGTCTGTACTGACTGACATGCATGGCATTCCCTTTTGAAAAAGCAATGTAATATACTGTAAAATTATATGTAACCCAATGTAATATAAAGAAGATTATGATGATAATTAAAAAAAAAGAACACCCTTCTAGCACATGGACTGAAACAATTTAAATGTATAAATTTCCTTATTAGAACTTCACTTCAAATTAGTGCTTCCAAGCTGTGGTCTAATCTTAGCAATGCTCAAATTGCCTTCACATGAATTTACTCATTTGGTTCTCACAAAAGCCCTTTTATGTTGACAAGACAAATACTACTATCTCAGTTTTTGAGATAACAGCATTAAATTTGTGGGTAATGTATTTACCTAGGAATGATTCATTCCATTACTGAGAAGGAAAAATAATTTCCAACCCTCAGCCAAGAGTCCTTCTAGTGATAATGGCAGTGAGGAACAAGAATGACTGCAGTAATACCAGCAAGGACAGCAACAGCCTTGCAAACGTTTTCCAAGCGTCCTTGTGAAAATTAGAATATTGTGGTCTTAATGAGGACATACTCCCACTTCTAATAGTCATTAAAATTGTTACAAAATAAATGTTATCTCAACAATGCCAACCCAACATATAGTTCAGACAGCTTATCTGCTGGGCTTATTTCTTTTTCTTTTTTTCTTTTTTTTTTTTTTTTTGGTTCAAAGTAGAATAATATCTATGTTCTACTTAGGAAATAATTTCTTATCTTATCATGTTTAATTATAAATTTCTATGTCATTGTTTTTGGCTATCATAATGAATAGTAACTTACCTTCTTTAAGATGAGAACTTGGAATATATTTTGATTAGCATTCCCTCCTCTAATGATAGTAACAACTGATTGTGAATTTGTTCTTTAATGGCAGAATATTTTCTCCACCTCTGCATCTTTTGTATAGTCTGTGTTTCCCCCATCTTGCCCACTATCCAATATCTTCCATTCAGATTGATGACTTATATACCCAACAGCAAATACTCATCTTCATCACAGTTCATTCAACAAACGTCAAGAAACTACAATACTTGAGTATTTTATTAATTGCTATGAATATAGTGAAGAATAAAATGAAGTTAGCCTTTAGGTAAAGATATTGACATTAAGCAAATGCATTAATTATTGAATAATGGACAAAATGCAAGATGGAAAAAAAGGCTGCAGAAAGATAAGTGGCCTTTCACAAGAGAGCCTATCTTAGCAGCAAACTCAAGAAAGAGCCCCCTGATCATTTTTAGATGAAATTCAGAGAGGAGATAGGAATTATGAATATGCACCAGATAGCGAACTATTACAAAGTCCTTGAGGGAGGAAAATACTGAATGAAAAAACTGAAACTAGAGGTTAGTAACGAAGGGTGAGAGTCCTCTATGGTAATTGGGTAATCAAGAACTATTTACTTGTTTCATTAAAAAAAAAAAAAAAAAAAAAAAAAAAAAAAAAAAAAAAAAAGGAGAAGGAAGAGGAAGAGGAGAAGAAAGAGAAGGAAGAACTAATCAAAATATTATAAGCAAGGAAGGATTTTCTGTTTAAAAACTCACACTCATAGATAGGAAGGAATGGATGAGAGACTCCAGGACTATATTTGTAGAGACTGATTATGAAAAAATAATCAAAATAACTGGCAAGAAATAAAAGTTAAAATTGTAATGGCTGCACTGAATAACAAGAAATAGAGAATGTGTTTAAAAATAGATTTAAGAGGTTTGTTCTATAATGTTGGTAATTTATCATAAAGTCTAATGGACAAGAATACTCAGAATAAATTGAAATATTTTAACATAAGAAACTGGATGCCAATTTTTGAAATATTTGAAGAATTAGAAGTCAACTCTAAAACGTGTTAATTTTAAGATATCAAAGTAAAATTAGAGCATTGAAAAAAAAAAAAAAACTATATGAAACAGAAGATAAGCACAGATAACCAAACAGGTGTATTTTACAGTACTACCTACAAAAAAAGGGAACAAGCATTCAGTACATGTAGAGAAATGAATGTATCTTCAAAATGTCATGGTAAGGAAAAGGAGCCAGATACAAATCCCAAGATATAAATTATTCCATTTATATAAATATCAAGAATAAACAGAATTAGTAAATGGTGAAAAAAAATCAGATGAGTGGCTGCTAGGATGGAAGGGAGTACTGTAGAGATCAGGAAGACAGTTAGAGCTTTTGGGAATGGTAGAAATTATTGAATGAATTGAGGTGACAATTAACAATGTGCATATATATAACATCAATTAAACTGCACAGTGTAAGTGGGTACATTTATTATATGTGAACTGTACCAATATATTTTATTTTGATTTTTTTTTTTTTTGGAGAGGTTTTTGCTATAGAGCACATGTGCTCACCAGAAAGACAGGGAGAAACAGAGACACAGAAAGTGAGAAATCACCCCCCAGTGGTGATGGCCATGCCACAATCCTTTCTCCTCCATTCTCCTGTCGGGATCTTGGGCATGCACGCACATGAGCCCGGAGTGAGTTTAAGCCACCAGGTCTGGGACTCGAACTGTAGTCAACTATATGGGAGTCCAGTGACATAGCCATATGCTAATTGCTAGTCTCATACATTTGACTTTTCACAGATTAATATTGATAATTAATGTTATCCTTTTTTACTTTTTTTCCTAAAAGTTAAATAAAAATCAGTCCATTTTGAGATTTGGCTAATAACATTTTTCAAGAAATTGAGGCCATGCTCCTTGCAATAATACAAACACAGAAAAAAAGCGAAAATGTAATGTGTGATTTAATGTGTTGAATTTGAACCTTTCTTAACTTCCACTTAAAATCAAGGATGGTGGGAGACCAGCAGTTAGTGTAATGACTATGTTGCTGGACTCCCATATAGTGGACTATGGTTCGAGTCCAGGACCTGGTGGCTTAAACTCACGCTGGGCACGTGTACGTGCGTGCATGCCCAAGATCCCGAGAGGAGAAGGGATTGTGGGGTGGCCGTCCCCCCGGGAGGTGATTTCTCACTTTCTATCTTTCTGTCTCTCTCTGTCTTTCTGGCGAGCGCACGCACCCTATAGCAAAAACCTCTCCAAAAACAAATCAAGAATGGTTATTATATTTTGGGATCATTGGATATAATTGGAAAATCTTGCTGAAAGGACTGCAGCTAATAATTTTCACTAAATATTTTTTTCAAGTTATATCTTAATATGATGTACATTCAAACAATCTGCTTTCTTCCCCTGAAAATGTTCTGAATCTGTACAATGGTTTCACTGCAGATCAGATTAATAGCCTCATCTCTGTAACTCAGCTGTAGCTTCAATATTAGACTGACCCGGTGGAGGGCTACAGTGATTTTCATATACAGATCTCACAGCAGATACTTGTATGACCTTTAAGCTAATATCTTGAATTTATCTGAGCTATGATTAATAGATACAAAGCAATTTTATTTTAATAACCCAACAGTAATCCTTAGAGGATTTTGGTGGATGATATTGCAGTTGGAATATTTAACAGTGTGTTGAACAAATTTATGTAGAATTAAATGGTTTGACTTTATTTAAACAGTTAGATTGTGTTTATATTTAGGTAGAGATTATCATCATGTGACCCAACACTGTCAATTTCTGAGTATCTCCCATGAAGAGTACATCATTTGCTGAACACATAAATACACAGTTTGGTTATCTGTCAAAACACAGAGTCATCAAAGTTTAAAAAGGAGGGTGGCAAATTTATAACACATTTGACATACAGCAGCCTGCTATGAGGAGGGAGAAAATTGTTGAGTTCAATACTTGATTAGAGCACAAGATAGGTAGGATTTGTTTGATTTTAATTTTTAGACTCTAAGAATATATTTCCCTTGTTAGCCACTACGAATTTTTATAAAATAGAACAATGGAATCATGCCCAGAAAAAGAAAATTGAAAGTTCACCTTTAATTACTCACACAATTTAACATGGAAAAGGAAAAAGAATGACAGCTGGAATATGCAAGGAATGAAAAGGGAGGGCTAATGAAGATGTCTGTCCTCATTAAAAACATGTTTTGTGAACAATAAGATAAAAATAAAAACTGCTTATATACATATAAGTGTATTTACCTCTTACCATCAAAACTAATTCAGAAAGAATCAAGACATTGAATTGCAATCACCCCTTAACATTGACAACAACCACATAGATTTAAATAACAAACTGGATAATGTTGTGAATATAAGACTGTTCAGACTTCAAGATGAGTTGATGAAAAATAAAGCCACTTTCTATCGGTTTCCAAATACAATGATGATTGGTCTGTAATAAAACGAGGAAAATTCACACCCAGAGAAGAAAATGTTACCGCTGAGGACAGGATAATCAGTGTAATCACATATCTGACAAAGCTACAGAAAAGGTAATCCTCCAAATGTCTTTTCTTCCTTAGTACAAGGAATAGTTTCCACTTCTATTCATCCCGGTCTATAGCTATCTAGTATAATTCAATGAGAACAGAGAGAATGATTGTACTCTTCTCTCTGAGTGAAAGAAACTCATCATGGATTGCTTCTGTGTCTGTTCCAATGCAGAACACTGTGAAGGATGGGTACATCTATGTGCAATTTAGACAAAAAAAAAAGAGAAGAGAAAAAGAAAATGCAACTACTCTTTGGGTAATATTCACTCAACTATGTTTTGGGCTTATCCTTTCATTCAAAATGTTTAAATATTAAATAATTTGCTGTGTTCTAAATCTCAGCTACTTAAAATTTTACTCTAAGATAACAGACATGTAGATCATAACTTTCTAAAGACAATAACAGTGTCTGTCTTATATATATATGTTTTTCATAGCATGAATTTGGCAAAAATCAAGCAAGACTGTACAAAGGTTAAATTAACGAATGCACTATTAAACAGAAAACAATTAAATTGAAATGACCAAATAGTCAAAGAAGAAATCATTTCAATTCCAAAAGCTAAGTTACAAATGAGACATAACAGGAAAATTCCTCAATTCATTTGTAAAGCTTGTGTAATCTTGATACCAAAGCCTAAAAAGAAAAACATAATTATAGGCAAATATCACACGTACATTTTTAGATGACAAAAACACATATCAACCAATAGTAAATTAAAACCAGTCACATACAATTCTCACAAAGAGAATCATGTTTCCCACTGACTCAACATAAAGAATTCAAGGATATAGTTAGATGTTTAGTATAATTTACATTGTGAAAAGAAATTTAAAAATTAATTATCAACAATTAATTATGATATTTGATAAAATTCAATAATATATATTTACTACTTTATTTTTTGTTTGTTCCAAAAAGTGTTTTGATTATTAAACAATATATCAATAATCTGTAAAATTATCCAGAAATACAAATATATAGCTTTACTTAATAAAAAGATATACAAGATTATCTTTCCTTTAAAAAAAGGATATAGATAATAATTCCTTGGAAATAAAATGTAGCATCTATGTGAAAATTGCATCATTTTTTGTGTGAAACATGGCAAAGGTGTCTACCACAGAGTACACATATAAGATGAAAAAGCATCAGAGAACTCTCCTGGATAAAAATGATTTTCCATTTTGTAGACTTCCTGTTTTAAAATTCCTATTCACACAGACAATGAATTTTAAAAACCACAGCAAACTAAAAATTGCAGGATCTTCTTTAATCTTATAAAACTAATAAAAGTAAAATCTAAATCTAAATATCTAAAAGACATGATTTGCATTACATTAGAACGTATTGATAGAACATAGCGATAGAAACCTTTTTTCTTTTTTTTTAATAGAGATTTTTGCTATAGGATATGTGCTCTTGCTAAAGAGACAGAGACAGAAATCACACCTCCCCCCAGGTGGGATGGCCACGCCTACAATCCCTTCTTCATTCTCCTCTCAGGATCTTGGGCACACATGTACAGGGTGTCTGGTGTGAGTTTCAAACCTCTGAATCCAGAACTCAAACTGTGGTCAGCCATGTGGGAGTCCAGTGATGTAGCCATGTGCTGGTCCCCAAAGATTTTTTATTTAGGGTCAGAAAGAGCATAAGAATGTTCACTGTCCCACTTTTACTTAAAACTGTTTTGTGGCTCAAAGAAATGTGGTATTATCTGTTGAAGATATTTTGTAGTTTTATCAGCTGTACTAGGGAGAAATGTTCACCTGTTGAAATATCCATTTTATAAGACAAATAATAACGTGATTGAATGTATAAAAGAAAATGAAATAAAAAAATAAAGAAAATAAAAACTATTGGAATATCTATTCATTGAAAACTTTTTTAAAAATTAAAAATACAGATATGGATAGGAAGAAATACAATTGACAGTTCTACATTAGATGATTTTCTCTGCAGATTCCTCTACATTTATTCACATTCAAACTAGCAACAGACTTTAATAATAGTTGCTGGTTTAAAAAATAAATATTCCAAAATAAATTGGATTATTGCTTTTGTGTATGATGCACTCTCAGATAATCCTGCAGAAAGGAAACAGTGTGAAACCTGAACACAACACAAAAAGTACCTATTTAAAGATCTTTTAGTGTGGACAGCAGCTAGTAGCCTGTGTGGAAGTGTGTGGTCTTTCTTGGAGGATAAAATACAGGTATCAATACAGCTGGTTACAGTTTCCACAACTTGCAATCTGGAGTTAGGTACTGACTGTCATTCACAGTGCAGCACGGAGGCACACTTGGAAAAGACAACTATCATCTTTTCTTTTTTTTTTCCCAGTTAGCCATGTGGGAGTCCAGTACCTTAACCACTTCGCCACCTGCTGGCCATTCTACTGTCAGTTTTCCAGCCTGGAAAACTGAAAAGTGAAGCCATTAACTACAAAGAGAATCATGTTTCCCATTGTAGTCAGAGACGGGAGTGTCCCTATTTTTCCTACCCATACCTGTTACTAATCACTGAAACACTATATAGAATAGCTTCAAGGAAGCTGAAAAACACCTACCAAACAAACAAAATTAAAATTCCTGAAGAAAAATAACAGAAACAAAAATCTGCATAACCCAATTACAATGTCCAAGATACAAATCAAAAGTCAACATTACCAAGAATAAAGAAAATAGGACACAATATAAGAGCAGAGAAAAATTAATTGAAAACACAGTAAAGATAAGTTAGCTGTTAGGATAAACAGACCAGAATTTAAAAATTACTACTACATTCTTAATAAAGTAAAACACAACATCAGTGAATAAAAATGTTCAGCCAAGAAATGGACTGTCAGCAGATAAATACAAATAATAAGAACCAAATAAAAATTTTAGATATTACAAACAATAGAAATAAAAGAAACGATAGGAGAGGGGCTAGCAGGTGGTGTGGAGGTTAAATTGTCTAGACCCCAGATGGCCCACTGTGCCCTAAAAGACCCATATCCAGAGGATTCTAAACATGCTGGGTATGTGTGCATGTGTTCCCATAAATCCTGAGAGGAACATAGAGACAAGATTGCAATGTGAATATTCCCCCTGGGGCAGAGGGCGATTTCTCACTTTTCTTCTCTCTTTCCAGTGAGCACCTGTGCCCTACAGGAAAAAAAAAGAAAAAAGGGGAAATTCCTTGTAGGCTTATAGTATGGTAATATTATGGTAAAATAAAACAAGAAGGGTCAGTACCAACAGACGGCATAATGGTTATGTTTCTGGACTTCCGCATGGTTGACCACAGTTCAAGTCCCAGATCTGGCAGCTTAAAACTCATGCCAGGTGCGTGTGTGTGTGTGTCCAAAATACTGAGAGGAGAATGGAGGAGAAAACATTGCAGAATGGCCATCCTCCTGGGCGGTGGTTTCTCGTTCTCTGTCTCTATCTTTCTCCGTCTCTCTGGTGAGTGCACATACCCTATATTTTAAGAAAAAAAATCTCTAAAAAATAATAATAATACAGGAAGAAGCATAAACCATAAGAAAAATTATAAGTTGGAGTTGATTTTTAAAATATTTCTTTGAAAGTCACCATTAAAATTAAAAACTGCAAGTCACATGCTTAGAGAAAGTATTTGCCATACAAAATACCTGATAAAGGTCATGTATCCAGAATATATAAAGAATGTTTGTAACTAAGTAATAATGAAACAAATGATCCAATGAATGAGACAAAGGGCAATATATTTAAATAGATAATTCACAACATTATATCTATATATATATATCTATATATATGTAATATATATATATATATATATATATAGATATATATATATATATATATATATGGCCAGTAATGGCGTGAAATGCTCAATGTTCTTAGACATAAGAAAAATCAAAATCAAAACCACAGGATACCTTCACATACTCATTTGATGCCTATAATAAAAATAATTAAAAATAATTTATATAGTTCAGATATGAAACAATTGCATCTTTCACAAATTGCTGGCAAAAAATTTAAATGATAGTCACTTGAAAAATGGCCTTGCCCCTTCAAGTTTAACATGTATTTAATATATACACTGTATCTAACCTAGATATTCTATCGCTAGATATTATCCACAAAATATGTACAAATATAAAGATTTGTACTGTGAAGCATTTAAATTTTTCAATAATTATTTCTCCCAAGTAGCAAGAACAAAAATGTCCTTCTGCCAGTAACGTGAAGAAGTTGATATACTGACATACAAAGTACCATATTCAGCAATAAAATAAATAAACTACAGATTGACAGAACAGCATTGAAAGATCCCAAAACGTTTTGTGAAATGAAAAAAAACAGGTTTAAAAATAATATAAATTGTATAATTCCATTTACATGTATTTCTAGGACAAAACGGAAATTATCTATAGTGACATAAATCAGACCACAGTTCATCTGGGAAGGGCTGGCTGTGGAAAGAGAACTGCGAGTAGGACAGTCTAGAGGGAACTTTTGGCGTACTGAAGGTATTCTGAAACTTGAACAGGGCTGTAATAAAAAGGGATAAATACATTTGACAAAACTCTGTGAACTGCTCATTTAAAATGAGTACATATTATTGCTTAAATTATATCTAAAAATTAATTAGAATGTAACTTTGATTGTACAATTAAAATAACATAATTCCCAAATAATAACAAAATCAACAAAATAAGAACAATGTTATATTTACAAAATGTAAAAGAAAAACCATACGATCACCTCAGTTGACAGAAAAACCGTTTGATTTAGTCCAACACATTTTCCCTGATAAAAACTTTCAACAGAATAACAAGTGAAGAATCCCTTTCACCGTGGCCACAAGATGTATAAGATACCTAGGGATAAACCTAACTAAGAAAGTCAAAGACCTTTATAAAGAAAACTATGAAAATCTTAAAAAAGGTATTGAAAGTGACAGAAAAAAGTGGAAGGCCATCCCATGCTCCTGGATTGGAAGAATTAACATAATCAAAATGGCAATTCTACCCAAATTAATCTACATGTTTAATGCAATTCCAATCAAAATACCAGAATATTCTTCACAGATCTAGAAAAGACAATCATAGAATTTGTCTGGAATCATAAAAGACCTCGTATTGCAAAAGCAATCCTGCACAAGAAGAATGGAGTAGGAGGCATATCACTCCCTGATCCCAAGATATACTATAAAGCTGTGGTCACCAAAACAGCATGGTATTGGCATAAAAACAGACAAGTGGACCAATGGAAGAGAATAGAGACCCCAGAAATAACCCCCAAAGCTTACAGCCAACTGATCTTTGACAAAGGATATCAGTCAATCCATTGGGAAAAGGAAAACCTCTTTAGCAAATTGTGCTGGAAAAACTGGGTATCCACCTGCAAAAAGATGAAACTGAACCCCCATCTCTCACCATTAACAACAATCAACTCAAAATGGATCAAAGATCTGAACCTAAGACCGCAAACAATAAAACTACTGGTGGAAAATGCTGGGGAAACTCTGGGAGACATTGGAGTAGGCAAAGACTTCCTAAATAAAACTCCCAAAGCACAGGCAATAATCCCTAAAATAGACAAGTGGGACTATATTAGACTAAGCAAAGGACACAGTATCACATGTGAACCGACAACCCTCAGAATGGGAAAATATTTTTGTTAAATATGCCTCAGACAAGGGACTGATAACCAGAATACATAGGGAACTCAAGTGCCTTATGTGAAAAAAAATGATGAACCCAATTAAAAGATGGGAAAATGAGCTGAACAAAAATCTCTCTAAGGAAGACATACAAACAGCCAAAAAGCATATGAGGAAATGCTCAACATCCCTCATCATAAGGGAGATGCAGATAAAAACACAATGAGATACCACCTAACCCCTGTCAGAATGGCAAAGATTAAGAATATAAAAAATGATAAGTGTTGGCGGGGATGTGGTCAAAAGGGAACCCTCCTACACTGTTGGTGGGAATGTAAACTAGTTCAACCACTGTGGAGAACAATATGGAGGTTCTTCAAAGATCTACAAATAGAACTACCATTTGACCCAGCAATCCCACTTCGTGGTATTTACCCGAAAGTCAGGAGAACACTCAGTCAGAAAAGTGCTTGCACATCAATGTTTATTGCAGCATTATTCACAATTGCCAAGACATGGAACCAACCTAAATGTCCACAAACTGATGAATGGATTGGAAAAGTGTGGTATATATACTCTATGGAATACTACTCAGTCATAAAAAACAACAAGACCCTGGCATTTGATAGAAAGTGGTCAGATATGGAAGATCTATTGCTAAGTGAAGTAAGTCAGGCTATGAAAGAAAGATATTGTACGTATCCACTCAATATATACCGACTATCCGCACTCTATGGTAGAGAGCGAAAAGTTGGAGGACATAAAAGCAGTGAAGGTACTTAATGAGAATAGGACAGTGTGTAATGGGAGGGGTGAGGAGAAGAGGATAGAGAAAGATAGCAAGAGAACAATAGAGAGGTAGGACGTTAGTGAGAAACAGATATGGCTTATTACCTGTTGATGATGACATGTATAGTATTCTCAACTGGATTGATCTGAGAAGTATTTCATGATGGGTAAAGTCTTTTTACAAGCAAAATGAGAAATAGTGATTGACTGTTTTAAAAAATAATTAGAATAATAATAATAATAATGATTGGAAAAAACATAGAAAAGATATTGAATGATGAAGTAGGGAGATTAATGTCTCTGTATTGACTGACATGCATGGCATTCCCTTTTGAAAAAGCAATGTAATACACTGTAAAGTTATATGTAACCCAATGTAATATAAAGAAGATTATGATGATAATAAAAAGAAAAGAATAACAAGTGAAGAAGTGAACTTTTTCATCCTGATAAATGGCCATATGGCTAAAATCACACTTAATGATGAAATAGTGATTGCTGTCCTTCTAAGATTGGGAACAATATATGTGTAAACTATAAAGTGAAAAGTGGGAATGACAAATACAAAATTTGAAAAAATTGCCACATGGTACACTTAGGGAAGGGTACCTAATGAACTTAGTTAAAAAGTTCTTCAGTTGCAAGACATTTTTAACTGCAAATAGATGATACTTATTTTACTTTCAATATGATGATATATTACTAAGGAAAAAGTCAGAAAGTTTGAATAGCATGATATTAACGTTAGTTGTAATAGGAAATTTTTCATAATGCCCTAATAGAAGGCTATGAAAGGTAAATATAGGGTGGATATTAGTTCAGATGCAATTGGAATCTGTCCTAAGTGAGATAAAGACACGAAAATCAAAATGATAAAATGATAGAGGAAGGTGCCACAATGTAGTGGAGAGGCTTAAAAATTTTGTTAGAAATTTGAAACTTTCTGTAAACACAGAAATTTGAGCAGAGGAGTATAACGAATAGGGGAGGAAAAAAAATTCCAAAAGTATTCTCTTTTGGTTACTGCCTATTACAATAAAAGATTAAGGCCCAGTCCTGTTGGTGCACGTGGTTGGGTGCCACTGCTCAATACTGAAGTCATAGGGAAAGGCCCTTGTTTGCTTCCTGAGTTGACTGAAGCAGGCAGGACCCAAGCCTGGGTGTCTGGAAAGCTGCAGGAGGCTTGTGGTGGGACAGGACTCTCTTGGTGGGCCCTGCTTCTCTTTCTCTTTTTCTCTTATTTAACTAACTAAATAAATAAGTTTTTAAAAAGAATGTAAGATTAATATTGAATTTTCCTTATGAAAATAAGCAGGTGTTAAGATGAACAGCCTATGACAAGATGGTGAAGGTGACGGGATGTCACATTGGCTGACTTTCTGGTTAAAAAGTCTAGAACTCAGTGATTTGAAAAAATACCAGGTTCATGTTGTATATGTTCCCAAAATCCCAAAGGAAGGAAATAGTCGAGTAGAGGTGATTGTGGTGTGACCATACCCCATGGGGACTACTTTCTCGCTCTCTCTCTCTCTCTCTCTCTCTCTCTCTCTCTGTTTCTCTCCAGTGAGCACACAAGCCCTCTGGCAAAAGTTTAAAAAGTAAAATTAACATTTACCTACTTTAAAATGATCAGTAATCGTCATCCCCACTTACTGCTATAAATTTTATTAAATATAATTATTTGATTTAAAAATAGTGTTCCCAATCTTCTGTTGGAACTGATAATTGACAATGATAATATGTAGGCAATGCCACTATGACAGGCCAATTTCTATTAATTTTATATTGGCTGGTAATCAGAAATCACAAAAAGTGGGACTACCAGTTAGTGTAATGGCTATGTCGCTGGACTCCCATGTAGTCGAACGCGGTTCGCGTCCCGGACCCGGTGGCTTAAAACTCACGCCGGGCACGTGTGCGTGCGTGCCCAAGATCCTGAGAGGAGAATAGAGGAGAAGGGATTGCGGCATGGCCATGCCCCCTGGGGGCTGATTTCTCGCTGTCTCTCTGTCTTTCTCTGTCTGTCTGGCAAGCGCACACGCCCTATAGCAAAAACCTCTCCAAAAAAAAAAAAAGAAATCACAAAAAGTCACCTAAAAGATTTCAAAGCATTAATTAATTAATAACACAAAATAAAAAACAAAAGTCAAAACCTCATATTCAATGTATGCTACACATTTTATAAGAATTCAGTTAATATCCTTCTTTACTGCTTATTACCTTAACTGTTTAAATAAAGACGTGCCAGTAACGAAATATGAGAAAGCATTATTAAATTATTTAAAAAAATAAAATCATGCATAAGATATTTCCAACACAAGATGGCTCACTAAACTTAAAAAAATTAATCTAAAAAATGTTAATATCTTGTATTGTTCAAGTTTAAAAAGAAATCTTCTTAAAGAAGAGATGACCAATCTTGTTGAAGATATTTTTTGCATGGATGATTTCAAGTTTCAAAGAAGTATGCATTTAAACCATAGGACCTCCCTCACACATACAGCAAAAAAAACAAAAGTCTTTTGAAAAAAATCTGCCCTCTGATACTTATGTTATCTCCAAATCATCATACAAATTACCTCTTTCCAAGTGTTTCTGGGAGGATTAACATGACATCCAATACAATGTCCATGAAACGCATCCAAGAAACAAGCTGATTTCATGCAGTATTAAGGGGCAATGGCAAGTTTGACAGGGAGTTGGCACTTAATATGTGTCATTAGCAATTGTAGTATGAGACAGGCTTTTGTCTGCAGTGCTAACACTTCTGAACAAATGCAAAACTGGATTATATAAAACAGAGCAACTTTTCTATATGTCTTGGGAACCCTCTGTCATTAAACTCAGGTTAGGCACATTTTTATAATTTTATGAGACATTTTGGGGACATATCTTGACTTAGACCTTGAGTTTTTTCTTACTTCATTAACAGTTCATGTAAATAGCAGAATCAATGATACATTTTGTATTGGGAGTGAGTATTCATCGAATTGGTCTTATGTAAACACTTGCTGATCATCCTGCAGTAGGCAGAAACAAAGGAGGTAACAAGCATGGTATTTATAAGCTTTTATTTATTTGTTATTCATAGTCATGTTTTGCTAAGATTTCTCTAGATCAGTCACCTACTAGAAATTTATTAGAAAGTAATCTAAGAGAATTTTTAAAGAAGCACATAAGTTCTTTTCATTTTTTCTTTAACCACAAACTAAAATTCAACTAGAAATATAAGCTTTTATTGCATTTTATGTTTTGAAAAAACCTTTTGAAAAGCTGAAGAACCAATCTTTACTATCACCAGAAATGAAATTTAATGTTATGCAAATCCTTAGATAATATCCTAATATGCCATCTTCATTAATATCACTCTAAAAATAGCATTACACTTGAATTGTGAATAATGTAGAGATGATTTCTCAGTCATCTTTACACTAGAGAAGTGTTTAATCTTAGGGAAATTAAATCGAATAGGCCACCCTTTTCTTTTCCTGGTGGATTAAGAGTTTCTGGAGACAAAAACATAAAAGTTCTTCCCATATATCTATTAATAAAACAGTGCGATTGCTTAAGTTCGGTGGTGAAAATATTTTGTTCATTCATTACTTGAAAACATTTCTCAAGCACTTTTTTATTTTAGATACTAGGTTAGCCCCTGAAGATAAATAAAATGCTAAAACAACTCTTCCCTATTTGCTATATTAAATAGGATGATCTTAGTCATAATGAACAAAAGTTCTAATTCAAGTAAAATAAACAACAAGGGGATATATTATCTCAAGAAACAAGAAGTCAAAATGTCAGAAATATGACAATGTTGGTTAATACATGCCCATTTTCAGGACCAAAGACCCATATATCTTTTTATTTATTTTTTAAAATTGTTTTAATTTCAAGCTCTTTTATACATTCAATCACATTATTTAGCTTGCAAAGTGAATATTCCAACAGGTGTACATTTCTCCCTAGTTCAGTTGATACTACTATAACGTTATCTTCAACAGATAATACCCCATTTCTTTGTCCCATTAATGCTTTTCCTCTCTATTTTTATTCTAAATATCCTTCCTCAGACTCTTCTCTTTCACCAACCCTTTTCCCACATTATATCTGGTATTCACAACCATTTACTGTGTTTCTATATATTTTAGTCAATCAGTCTCAGTCATAGAGTACCCATTGGTAATATATATATATATATATATATATATATATATATATATATATGTGTGTGTGTGTGTGTGTATATATATACACACACACATACATACATATATACATATATGTATATATATACACACATACACATTCATATATATCTTGTATCTCTTTTAGTTTTTAATTTTTTTAATAGCCAGAAGACATCTCCATGTGCAAGACAGAGAGAGAGAGAGAATCTCCCTTGGAAGCAGGTCACACCACAGTCCCTTCTCCATTTCTCTATCCCATCAGAAACCCGGGCACACATGCACATACATCCAGTGTGGTTTTAAAACTGTCATTCTAAGAGTCTAACTGCAGTCAGCCATATGGACTTCAGCTTTCTTTGCACAGTGCTCATGATCACAAAATGGACAACTACAATTACATACAGAATGAAAAACATCCAATGAGTTAATTGGAGATGTTTCTTCTTGATGACTTTTAATCCCAGGGAAGAACCCAACTAAAAGTAAATTTCAACTACTTTATCATTAGCCAATATTAGCCATATATTTTTAAAAATAATTATTAACAAGGAAAATTAAACTATCATGAATGTTTTAAATTAATATTAAAATATCACTTTTGGCCTGAAGATAATATGGAATGTTCTTAGCACAGGACCTTGGAAGAGAGATTCTTGCACCAAGGGAATTAGGTTGGTAAGCAGACTTTACCACACTGCCTGGAGATTTCTCATGCTCATCTGTTCCTTGGTAAGTGCTTTTTTTCCATCCTTTTCTTAAACTTCTACCCACTCTAACACCCTCTGTATTTTTATCTCATTTCAGCCTTCAAGAGTCAGCTATAGGTTACAAACTACAGAAAGGCTTAACCATGTTTTCTTTGTAAAACAAAAAATGTCACAAAAGACTATATATTATTTTGTTAGGAATATACCAAGGTTAGGTTCACTATTTCAGAAAATTTCTTTAGCAATGGAAATTCTGCTCACAATTTTTGAGTCAACAACACAGTATACCTATGTTTGTTTAGATTTGTAGCAGTCACACAGTGTCTTTATTATGTCTTCCAGTGCAGTTATGCACAAGTATTTACATAGTAAAATATTTCATTATAAATTACTTTTTAATTTCTTTTTGAAAAATTAGCTATCCATCATAAACTATGTGCTTTCTGTTCAACCAGAACATAAAATTGGGAGTGAATAGAAGTAATCTATTATTATGAGAAACTGAGTAAATTAAATTTGAGTAGCTGCAGAAGGCATAAGCAAGGTGCATGTGGTTCAGACTCCACTATAGTGTCACCTTGCCTTCAACTAACATTAATGAATTCATAAAGAATTCTCTATGACAAGATCATGGAGTGAGAAAAAACATCACACCTGATTTACAGATGATTATGCATAATGCTGCCACAGTACAGTCCATATGACCAGGAAGTACAGTAGTGAAGGGTGATCACACAAGCAGACAAAGTATGAAGTGACATTTATGATTGTCCACTTTTGGTATGAGAATCATTAAGTGAAAATGTAGATGTATTGACCTATGATAATATTTAACTCTTATTGTTCTTGTTAGTCAGGGAAATGTAAAGAGTATATTTGGAGCATTGAGACCAGCAAGGCTGGAGTAGGAGCATATAGGTAAGCTTCTCAAAATGAGCACGACCTGTAGAGTATGGCTTTCTCACATGAATATACTGGGGAGCATCCTCTGCACAAGGAGCTTTCCACAGTCAGCGGACGGGGACACGGTTTATGCATGACAGCCTATGTTTCTTCACAGGCATTCATTGTCCATTTAGCAGGGGATTCATGGGTTCAAATATGAAAGATCACAGTGGAGGCCAGTGGACGGCTTTGGTGGTTAAGGTGGATCACACCTGATAGAGGCCAACCGTGTAGCTCAAGACCTGAAAACTCAGCAGACTGAAAAACATGCCGACTGTGTGTGTGTGCATGCCCAATATCCTAAAAGGAGAGACAGGTAGAGATCTTTTCCCACATTTTTTTCTCTCTCTTTTCACACCCATTGGTAAAAAAAAAAAAAAAAAAAAAAAAAAAAAAAAAAAAAAAAAAAAAATAATAATACACACACACACGTCAAATTATACACACACACACACACACACACACACACATTAAAGTGGTAGGAATGCTGGTTAAAAGAGTTGAATGACAGAGTTTCTCTCATGTATGAGAACATATAATTCTTCTTGTTGAACCATTTTCTTCATCTGTGATACCACATAATTCCCTTTAATAAAGAGTTTAACATAGAATCCCCTTCCTTATATTCATTTCCAAGCAGACCCCAATACTGAGCTTCCCATAGGGCACCAACCCTCTCAGAAATCTTCCAGCCACCTATTGGTAGATAGGAAGCATTGGATACTTTCCATTACCAATAGAGCTGGAATTTGTTCTCACTGAAGAAGATACTTAATTTAGATACGAATTTGTAGAAGTAGCTAGCTAATAATAACATTTTTACCTTAATGTTTGTCATCTCACACAATATTTTCTCCAAAATGTTGTTTTTAGAATTCTTTCCAAGAATATCCTGAGCTAGCTGCCTCTATGATTTTTACCTCTCCAGAGTTTAAACAGAAAACATCAAGTATACTTTTCCTTCCACTGGTGGAAGTATAATTTACTATATAACTAACCCTTTCTTTTTACCTCTCCAGTCTACTTTAGTTAGTTATCTTAGCCTGAGACAATGACTTGTGTGTAAGTTTACTTGGGAAGTATTCCTAAGAAGCAGCATTGACAACAGAGAGACTGAGTTAAGAAGGAAACAGCAATAAAGGAATGACTTATCAAATTGTTACTGAGGGAATCAGTGACTCATTTCTACCTGTGGCCTGCTCAAGAGTATGTATAATACCTCTCGAATTTATAGTCCTCAAAGTGGGAGAGTCATTTATCATTGGCCCTCATCTCTGGGAGTTGCCCTGGAAACGTTGACTTTTCAAAAGTCTAGACTATGTACACATATTTGGATAACCGTATAACTGGTGAAACAGAGACAGAAACCAAATGATGTGCTTAAAAATTCTGATTTTACTTATTCACATCTCCCTCATCCTTGGCAAACATTTTACACACACTATATTGTCTTGTGAAGAAGCTTTTACTTTCATTCTAGGTGGGTATGAATCCTCACTATTCTCTCTATAATCCTATGGCTTATGAAACTGTCCATGCACTATTCTTACTAAGCACACAAGAAGCAAGAGGTACATTAATGAGTTCTTTGAGTTTCAGACTTCTTTCTTTCTTTCTTTCTTTCTTTTTTTTTGAGTGATTTTTGCTATAGGGCGCATGTGCTCTCCTGAGAGACAGAGAGAGAAAGCAAGAAATTAACCCCCAGGGTCAGATAGCCATGCTGCAATCGCTTCTCCTCCATTCTCCTCTCAGGATCCTGGGTGCACATTACCAAGCATGAATTTTAAGCTGCTGGGTCCACGACTTGAACCACGGTTGACCATGTGGGAGTCCAGCAACATAACCATTACGCCATCTGCTGGTCCTGAATTCCAGACTTATTTCTGTATGTGTCTCCATTTTGAAATAGAATGCTAGATTCTCACAACAATCAGGGTTGATTATCCCTTTCATATATTAATTTTATTCTTTGCCTTCTTGCCCTCCAATACCTGTATGAAGAACATGTATACACAATTTGGTCAAAGCAGTCTATCCATGATCTCTAGTCAATCAAACCTAAAGTTATAAGGACAGGAAACATACATAACACAAGCAGGTTAGTGGAAGTGATGATGAGAGAAATTAATCATATTTTATCCCTTGGTTCATATTCTTGATTCTAGGAATTGTAGATACAACATAATTATTTTTCATTGTTTCACTGTAGCATACCGTATCTTTAAATAGAGTGCTCAAACTCATCAGGATATTGTTCCCAAGTTGGCACTTTTGTTGAGCCTTTGGTAGGCTTTTCCATTATTCCATTATATTAATTATTTCTTGATGGTGCTTTATATAGTAAAACTCATTCATATTCCAGCCACGTGCACATTTTCCATATCCTTTGTACTAAAATGGTCCCCTTATCTGAGGTAATTTTATATTAGAACCACATGCCAGCAAATCTGGCATTCTTTAAAACCTCGGATGATCATGCTGTCAGCAGTTCGTGGGCTGAGAAAATAACCCATAGTCAGAATTAATGTGTGT
Source organism: Tupaia tana (assembly GCA_026018925.1). Classification (NCBI taxonomy): domain Eukaryota; kingdom Metazoa; phylum Chordata; class Mammalia; order Scandentia; family Tupaiidae; genus Tupaia; species Tupaia tana. The sequence continues at coordinate 194,930,295 of JAKSZU010000001.1, read as the reverse complement.
TAGAGTAAGGTTGAATCACTACCCTATCCAAGGTTGAAAAGCCACATGTGATTAATTTGTCACCAAGTAACTAGCTGGTCATAACTAGAGAATGGTAAAATATTGAGTATATTTTTTCCTTCTCTCTGGACAGTTGTACACTCACCAGACAGTATCTAGATCAGCTTTGGAAACAAGGATCCTAGGCTGCTAGGTATATGCCTGGCCTCCATCCTTACCACTATTGCCGCTCAGCTCATGGATTCTTTGTCTAAGCATCATTGTGGCTCAGGAGACAAACTAACATCTTCATCTGACAAGTCATTTTGTTTTTCTGGAACTCGTGTATCTCTTCCAGGGAAATACTCTTCAGTAAGGATTAGAAAATACAGTAAAAATTCATCCTTTTTATTTGTTCTCATTGGTCTTCCTAAATGTTTATAGTAGATGCCATGAGGTGCTACTCAGGTACTATTTTGAGAACTGATGCTTAGTCTGCGAGATGTTGAGCATTTTCGTGGCTGAAATCTCACACTGAGTTTCCAGAAGTTGCACTCAGTGAAAGCAGGCAACTAGTCCAAGCTTTTCACTGGAGGCAGGGCCAGTGTCTGGCTAATACAGGGATGAAAACTTCACTGTAAATTGGGGAAAATTAGGATAATCCTATGTAAACTTAACAAAGGCTCTTGTAGAGATAGTATACAATTCAGTTCCTCTTCTACTCAGTCCTACTTTCTTCATTCCTCAACTATGCCCCCAAAGCACTATCCGATTAGCTTTCTGAGAGAAGAATTAAATCTAAATCTCTGAAAGGCAATATAAGATGGTTGGCACCAGGAATAATCTACAGAAGGGGATGTGAAAATTGGATATGGGTACTATATCATCAGTTGTGAAGGAGAGTCAATCCATGGAAGTAGATAAAGCAGAAAGAGATACCAGGACATGGCTTTTATGCAATTGTTAAGATTTCATTGGCGGCGAATTAAAATAAGACACTAGAAAAGGAAAGGTACTGGTGAGGACGATACACAGGTACTTGATAAGTATAGGTAAATGGAAATTATACTGGGTTGTTGGGAATTATGATGCATTTTTGCATAGAAAAATATGTCATGGCTTTCCCAATGATCTAATAGTAACAATGGGATTGAAAAACTGACTCTGAGTGCTGCTAAGAAAGAGTCTCCTAAAATTCATGGAAAATGTGTATTATGAAAACATTATGCATGGATTGAAAAATTTGCCAAAATAAATTCACGCTTTAATTCCTTTTTCCACACACTGTTTCAAGTACCCTTTTACAAAACAGTCAGAAAGAAATGTCTGGAACCTTTGAGATTCTTTATGTCTTTTAACATGCTGATGTTATGTAGTAAATTTAATGAAAAACTGTAATAACCAACACAAGTAAAAGTGCTAATGGCCCAGAGAGGACTCTTAATGACTCAGACCCTACAAAAGTGAACTTTGTATTTGGATAACTTAACCAGACTTTGAGAGAAAACTCTGCTAGAATCAAGAACCACCCTTTGTAAGTAGAAAGCAGGCTCACACGTAAAGAAAGAAGCATATCCCTTCAGACTGGTAAGTAATCAGTATTCAGGAGAACTCACAGAAGATGCAGTGTTGGGTGACAGCCAGACTAGATAGATCTCCTACAAGGCACAACTGCCTAGACTTTTACACCATAAAAAGAAAAGGGAAAGAGAGGGAAAAAAATGTCACTGATAGCATGTTAAACCATCTGGTTGCTTTCTTAATCTGTTTACTTTCTATTTAAGAGGATTGTTTGGCTTCCCTCTAATCTGGTCAGCATTCTCAAGTGTGTTGGGTGTGGTTGAGAAGAGTTCTGCATGGTGTCTTTGTCCTTGGGTTGCTGTGTCTTAGAGTTCACTTTACAGTCAATTATCCAGAATATATTTTCACAGTCCCAGCCAAAGAACCCTTTACCAGCTAAATACTTACTCAGGGCAAAAGGAAAATGCTACAGAAGCCATGATTTTGGGAAGATTCAAGTGGTAAAATGGAATGCTTCTGTCACATGTGGGGGATTTTGCACAGCCTTATTCCAAGTCCAATCTATTGTTATGTCAATATTCACAGATCTCTCCATGAGCTCCACTTTGAAGACCTAATTTAGAAGAATATGAATATATGTTTTGGATTTCCTGCAATCTTCACTTTCTCCAGCATTTCTAGATATTCCTCATGAGGTTGTTTAGGGACTGTTTCTTCTGTATCCCAGTTGTAGACTTCTGGGTTTACACTCACCCATCTCTGTCCCACATCCACATAGGTTCTAGTCACTGTATTAAACCCCTTATTACTATGACATTTGTAATAGTCCAGTTTTTATAACTTAAATAAGATACAAAAGATATTTTTACACAAATAACTAGTGAAAAATTTAATTAGGAAATAATCTATCAAAGAGAAAATTACTAAAATAACATACACAAAAATAAGAATTTAATGGATATGTTTAACAAGAGATTAAATAGACGAGTAAATTATTAGTGATCCAGATAGTGATATACTAGTAAAATGTGGAACTCTACATGGCAATTCCACATGGAAAGGTTCCTGGCTCAAGTCCAGGCACCTCCTGAGTACCCTAGGTACACACTGACCCAGATCTAGGGCTGGCTGAAGACTAGGGATATGTCAAGACTCTGTTGGAAGTTGTCTCTCTCTCTCTCCCCCCACCCCTGTTTCACCCATGGAAAGAATAAATTTAAAAAGTTGAAAATGATTGCTGCACTGACAAGTAAGACAGAAGGGTATACAAGTTGTAGCAAGAAAATAAAATGAAATAAAAGAAATAAATAGAACTCAAGTAATACACAAAAATTGAAAAAAGAAAAAAATCTAAACACATAGATAATTCATGCTTTAGAAAAAGAGGATTGTCAGAAAAAATATTTAAGGAGACGTTGGCCAATAATTCTTTGGAAAATCTAAGACAGAGAATCTTAAAAATAAGCAAAACATAAACATTACTTTCAAAGGAATAATATTGCAGATTGAAATTATAGCGTATATGCTTTGACACCCATGAAATTAACCTATTTAAAATAAAAATGAAAAGATACCTTGAAGATAATATTTGCTTTTCAGCAATTCATACACTTAAATAAATTAAAATAAATTACAAATTAAGGATAATTTGAATTGACTGATAAATTACAATTTAGTCATATAAAAATGAGATAAAGTTAAAGAAGAACTTAGGTCCAAATATTACAAACAAATAATTTTATAAAAGAGAAAAGTATAATGACTTTGGAATATGTGAAGATTTTTTAAACAAGATATTGAAAGTACTAACTATAAGAGAAAACATTCTGGGACCAACAGCGTTATGGTGATGTCACTGGATTCCCATTGGGCTGATCATGGTTTAAGTCCTGGACCTGGAGGCTTGAAAGTCACACCAAATGTATATATATGTGTGTGTGTGTGTGTGTGTGTGTGTGTGTCCAACATCCTGAAAGGAGAATGGAGGAGAAGGGATTGTGGTGTGCCATATCCCCGGAAGGTTATTTCTTGCCTTCTGTCTCTGTCTTTCTCTGTCTCTCTGGTGAGTGCACATAGGAAAAAAATAAATAAAATATGTTTTAAGTTGGAGCTTAAGATATTCTCATAATATAACATTAAAAGAATATGAGAGAAAGTTATAGACTAAGAAAAGATATTAGTAATACCTATATTCCACAACAGGCTCACTTCCATATATTTTTAAAAGTCTGTAAAATTAATGAGGCAATTAAATTTTAAAAAATGGAAAAGATATTTGACATTTCTCAAAAGACTATCCAAATTATAAATAGGCTTACCAAAAGAAAAAGTATGATCAAAATGCCATATCACTGCAAACCTTTTTGAATAGCTAACTTTTCCTTAACTGCCAAAAACAGTTAAGCGTTGTTAATGATGTGGAGCAAGCGGAACTCTTATAGTCCATAGATGGGTGTGTGAATTGCCACAACCACTTTCAAAAAACATTTGGCAATATCCACTAATTCCGAATGAACTTTTACTATCAGAAAGTGCTGTTCAACTCCTTGTTTTTACCTGAAATGACATACAAGTTGGGATAGTTAAATCAGAGTGCAAACAACAGAGATCTTAGCCAGTATCAACATTGATGAGTAATTCCAAGTTTACAGGCAACTGAGACATAATATAAACTTACAAATATCTGTGATGGAATCACTTGTTGATGCCTGATTCTAGGAAGTCAGGGAATGTGCACAGAGAAAAGAGACAAACTGGACATGGAAGAATTTCTCACTATTCACAAGAGTTGAAAAAGATAACGTATTTCATTCTTGGCAAAATCTGAGTAAAATGAGTTGGACTGATGTATTATAAGTTATAGAAAGAATGATCATAAGGTGAAAGAGTCAATGTAACCTAATTAAATATTGAAAAGTTTTACAAAAGTTCTTTTCAAAATCTTTTAAGGAAAAGGATCAAAATCTATACAAACATCTATACAAACATTTTGATCTATCATTGTGTAGATCAAAATCTATATAATCTCTCTTTTTTTTTTTTTGGAGAGGTTTTTGCTATAGGGCACGTGCGCTCGCCAGACAGACAGAGAGAGACAGAGAGACAGAAAGTGAGAAATCACCCCCCATGGGGGATGGTCACGCTGCAATCCCTTCTCCTCCATTCTCCTCTCGGGATCTTGGGTATGCACACACACGCACCCGGCGTGAGTTTTAAGCCACCGGTCCGGGAAGCGAACCGTGGGTGACTATGTGGGAGTCCAGTGACATAGCCATTACGCTAACTGCTGGTTCCTAAAATCTGTATAATCTTTTAAGGAATAGGATCAAAATCAATACGAACATTAGTTAAAGGAAACTAAATCCTATGTTGGCGGAAGTTTAAATCCTGGCCCCAGCAGCTTGAAAAACATGACAGGCCTGGGTGCATGCATGCCCAAATCTCAACAGGACGAAGAAATGGAGGAGGAATTATGGATTGACTATGGCATATTAGGGATACTTTCTCTCTCCATCTCTCTCTGTCTCATTGTCTCACTCAGGTGAGCACCCACGTTCTCAGGCAACTTAAAATATTCTATATAGGGGCCGGCAAGTGGCATGGTGGTTAAGGGCACAGTACTCCCACATGGCCGACCACTGTTCAAGTCCCGAACCTGGCGGCTTTCTCTCTCTCTCTCTCTCTCTCTCTCTCTCTCTCTCTCTCTCTGTTCCTTTCACCTAAAATTAAAATAAATAAAGGTAAAGCTAAATAAATTTTAAAAAATTCTATATAGACATGAATCTACAATAAGTAGATAGTTTAATAATGTATTTATTATCCTAACTTATGTAGCAAGACAAGAGGCAAATATCTGAAATTGGGCAAATTTCTGTTAGGATAAATGTCAACAAACCTTTATTCATAGTGGATAATGAATCTAAAAAAACTCTTTGTCCAAATAAATGATCATGGAAGAAATTAAATTAGTTTTAAAATGTTTTTCATCAAGTTGAGGAATGATCAGACTATAAAAAGTTACTAAGTAAAAGGGGGGAATCAGTCATCTTTCAGATTAAAGAGAGGAAAATTATTCCATACCACATAATGGCAGGTAACTTGCAATTGTCCCCACCAGAATGATAATCTTAGAACTGTGATGTCTAATAGAAAGCCACCAGCATGGACATTTAGTGTTAAATGAAATAAATTAAAGTGGGATACAATAAAAGTTTATTTCTTCAATTGCAAGATATGTATTTCAAGTCTTTAATATCTGAATGCGACTAGTGGCTATTGTGTCATTTGTAGAACATTTCTATCATTCCAGAAAGTTCTACTGGACAGAAGTAACAAAATGATAAGGACTACCAGGTAGGCTCCTCCCTGTTTCTCTACTACTTAGAGCAGAACAACATGCTTTATATCTCACTAAAGGACAGATTGTTGAGGTTAAATGTGACTTCCTAAATTCAATTTCATAGGAAAAAAAATGTTCTGTGAAATGTGAAAAGAAGTCGCATGAAAAATAAGTGGAATAAGTTCTATAGTACAACATTTTGAAAAATATTTATGCAATGACCCACATTAGAATTTCATGGAATAGTGGACATCAGCATATTTTAAAAGACTGTAAAATTCTACAGTAAATAAGACTGTTCAACTTTTCCTACTCAAATGTTCAAAGAGAGAACATTTAACTATTCCCTTATTCCCTTAGACTTCTCCAGTGGCACTGATGCTCAAAAAAAAATCACTGAGAAAGCCCGAGGTGATTCTTAGAACCTATAAATGTAAATCATTCAGGTATATTTCCTTTACTCATTTTGTAAAGTCAGCTGTGCTTTAAAGAAGAATTAATAAACTATGTAACTATGATTTTTAAAAACAATATCTTATTGAATTTTAGTTTTTATAAAAATTCTGCAGGGCATAGAGGTTGAGTATTATTTTAAAGAGTCAGTAGTCAGTAACTTGCTCAAGGATAACTAATTATAAAATGTTACACAACAGTTTATGAAAAAAACCTCTTGCTTTCAAAACTCTATTATACCCTATACAATAAGTATAATATCATGCTGCAAAGCAAATAAGTTGATAATTTCTCAAGGTGGATCTGTGATAAATACACTAGAGTCCTCCATAGATCTAAACATATTCAACTCTAGTGTGACCCCAAAGACACTGTATAATATTGTGCTGGTCCTCTGCCACAGGGTAGACACTGTGCTTAATGATGCAAATGAAAGGTAATAAAATGATTCTTTAATTCAACAGAATTTACATTCTAGTCCTAAGATAATTGATCAATCTGGGGCCAGCAGGTGGTGTAGTGGCTAAGGCACTGGACTCCCATATGGCTGATCACTATTCCAGTACCATGCCTGAAGGCTTGAAACTCAGACCAGGAGAGTGTGCATGCATGCTCAAAAGAGGAGAATAGGGAAAAGAGATTGAGGTGTCACCATCCCTCCAGGGGGTGATTTCTCATTTTCTCTCTCCCTGTCTCTCTATCTCTCCAGCAAACACACACACCCTATAGCAAAAATCTCTCTCTCAAAAACAAAAAAAAAGATAATTGATAAATCAACAAGTACGGTACTAGTTGCTCTAAAGCACAATGGAAGGCATTTGAATGATTTGTTTTATGGTCAAATGAGAGTATAAATGTGTCTTTAGGAGTGAGAGATGATGCTACCAGTGAGTCCTGACTGAGATTTTAAAACTGTTTATTGAAATGTTAGACAAGAGTTAAAGGCACAGAAAAAGCATGAGGCCAAGTAAAGTGGTATAAGAAAGTTAGAAGGTTTAGAGCAAAGCAATTTAACTTTTTTATTACCTACTTGAAGAAGTACTCCATAGTTTGTCACAAATCTATAATAAATCATAATGGGATAAGGCAATGCTTAATAAATGGCACAATTTTATGTGGGTTTAAGAAAAAGAAACATTAGGGACCAGCAGTTGGTGTCATGGCTATGTCTCTGGACTCCCATGTAGTCAGCCATGGTTCAAGTCCCGGACCCGGTGGCTTCAACTCATGCTGAATGGTGTGTGTTCCTGAGAGGAGAATGGAGAAGGAGGGATTGGAGCGTGGTCATACCCCCTGGGGGGTGATTTCTCACTTTCTATCTCTCAGTCTCACTCTGTCTTTCTGGTGAGTGTGCACACCCTATAGCAAAAATCTCTCCAAAAAAAAAAAAAAAAAAAAAAAAAGAAAAGAAAAGAAAAGAAAAAGAAACATTAAATTATTTAGAAGGCATAAAATTGGACAACCAATGAGATAACTGCAACAATGCTGGTGAGAAATTTAGCATAATAGATAATAAGGTTATAGACAGAATAAATGACAATAGAGAACACTTTGAAAAAAGATATTCTGAGTTTCAAACACACTGACATGAGAAGTTTATGGAGCAAGTGTTTGGAGCTATCCAGTATATTTTGATAAAGAAGTCTATTTAATAAGAGACATTAGTTGTAGAGATAAACTCTAAAATCAACAACAGTTAGATGGAGATACATTCATAGTCATGGATAAGATCATCCAAGAAGAGTAGAAGGTGAAAAAAGAAAACTTGTGTTAGTTCTGAAAAACAGTGTTCTTTACCATAATGGCTGGTCAAGAAAAGCAAGTTTGACCTCTCACTTTTTCCCACCGACTGTATCCCTTCTCTAAAATACCGTGGTTATTATTCATTTTTGAGGATTCTACTTTGTCTTTTGTACATCTCAGCACCAAGTATTTAAGTCTGGGTCAGTAAAATACCAGTATGACCATCAAAATATGTGTCCTTCCCTTCTGTCATATCATGGAGTAGTGATCATTTGATTATCAACCACTACCAAACCTAAGAGGAAGAGATTATTGAATTATCTGAAATTTCTAGCCTGTACCTTCCTAAGGTCATTTTTCCATTTTTTTTAGTACTGTGTATATGAATGAAGGGGAACATGAATGCAACTGGTAAATGGCAGACAACTGGTAATTGGTAATTAATTTCATAATTTATTAAATTACTGTATTTTCAATTCTGCTGCCAAAGCCGCTACGTTACATAGAGGCAACTCTTTAATTATAACCAGATAGTTCCATATACACTAGAGTAAGAGTCACATCCTTATTTACTACATTTTTCAAATGATGCAGAGTTATATCTTTTAGCAAAGCTTGGCAGAAAAAAAAAATGTAATGTGGAAGTGAGATGGAGAGAGTTCTTTACCTGAACACAAAAGAGGAAAGAATATTATTAAAGTCAATGAAAAATAAAATGGAAAAGTTTGAATAGAGCAGAGGCCTTGTGCAATGGAATACTGGTAGATTGGAAGAGAACTGAGGAAGAGAGCATGTTAAATAGTGAGGGGTCTGGACTTACTCTACAGGATTGAGCTTTTATTCTGTGAGTAAAAGCTAGCAGTGGCTGTATGAGTATTATGCTAGAGCTTGTACAATGATTTTATTCTGAACATAGCTATGGAAACAAGAAAAACACAAATAAAGTATTGAGTTCTCAAGAAATTATTGAAATATGAGGCATTTACTATGTAGAATTAAAATCAGAGTTTTGATTAAAGATTAAGAAGGATTCCCATGGACTAGGTAACTGATTAAGAACAAAGTTTCTTCTAAGATTTTGATATATTTCTTTGGGATGTAGAGCAGAAATGCCAAGGATAAAGGCCTGCTAGATAAAATAAAATACACTTGAAAAATGTTGAAATGTCATGGGAAACATTATCATTTCCAGAACCAAAGAGTGTTCCAATGTCAAAACCTGAAACAAAGACAAAATAATTGATAGTGGCCATTCATTATTGGTTTAAAAATGCCAAATGATCAATCGAGCTTTCTTATGTTTAAAATGAGAGGAATTCTGGGGAAAAAAATGACTTTAAGAAAAAGCTGAAGAACTCTCCATAAGGTACCGGACAGTGGTACAGTGGTAGTACAATTGGATCCACATGGGCAAGGTCTCGGGGTTCACATCCTGGGACCTCCCTAAGAACACTGGATATGTGCCTACATGCCGTGATCTGGGCTGGCTGAGACAGGGGCAGATTGTGGTAAGATCTTGTTGGGAGTGCCTCTTTTTCTGTCTGTTTCTCCCTTTGTCTTTCTGTCTATCTCTCTCTCTATTTTATAGGATAAATAAATTTTAAAAAAAGAGAAACAATGTGGGGACCTGCAGGTGGTGTGGTGGTTGGGGTGCTGGACTCAGTGGCTTTCTCTCTCTCTCTCTGGTCAAATGAAAGAATAACAATAGTAAATAAGTAGAAACAAATATGTTAAATTAAATGAAAAATAAATAAAATGAGGGGAATTTGAAAGATTATATTTGATACAAATTACTGACATGCATATAAATATCAGGTAATGGTATACTTAATCAAAAATTATTTGCTTATATAATTTGCTTCTGTTAAACAGTGTTGGATCAACAGTCATACATTCACTTACAATTACTTGGTTCTAAAATGTTCTGTGATTTGTGAAATCGAAACTAAATTGGAGCCTGGCCCCAGAATCTTGTGAGTAAGGGAGCCAGTTCCCATGTTGACCACTGCAGTTCGAATTCCTGCCTGTGGCTTAAAAAAATACTCTTTGCGTTGTGTGTGCATATCCCAAATCACATCAGGATGGGAAAATGGAGAAGGGATTGCAACATTACCTTACCCTGTTGGGGGGATGATTTCTCTACCCCCCCTTTTTCTTTTTGGTAAGCACACATGTCTCTGGTATTAGAATAAATAGAGTACAACCAGTAACAATATTTAAAATTTATTTTACAGCATGTGGAAATAGTACCAAAAGAGATGATTTAAATAGGTCTTAAAAAGTGATATTATCATTACAGAGAGATACAAACTTTCAGGGTTACGATATTGAAAAAGGTAATACTTATTTGGGTGTGTTCCATCATGTTGGCTTTTTTTTTTAATAAAATTGATTCAGAAGTAAAATCAATAACATACACCAAACGAGCAGCTCACAGTATTGCTGAGTAGGCTGCTTTTGTCAGACCTGCTTATTAAACAGACGAAAAATAGCTGAACTTAGCACATAATAAATTTGCATGTAAATCGTATATCTAAAATTCTTAAAAATAGTTTATCTTATGTAGATTAAAAATTACCCTCTTTAAGATTTACAACATCAATTTGCATATCCAGACCTTTAAAAATTGGTAATTAAATGTTAAACTTGGTTCATCCTGTCCATGAGTAATTAATTCCACACCCTAGTTTATTGAGGGCCACATTATATAATTGCTGTTATATTAGACCAAAGAAATGTTTTTTATAGCGAGGAAAATATTCCTAATGACAATTTACACTATACTGTTGTACATTACAGAAAAAAAGATAATCCACTTCTATATTATTCTTTTGAACCATTTTCCTTTGAAACAAATGAGGCATTGATACAGCACAACACAACTTTAAAAAAAATGGGAAAAAAAATGAGCTCATTATTTTCATTTCTCTCTTCAGTTAAAGGCTATGTTTAAAATCTCATGATTTCAGTCAACACCACACTTTCCACTAAACTATAAGAGCAGTTCCATTAAATTCAGAAACAAAGAGAAAAACGTTCAATATCATTTCCATTTCTACCCATCCTAATGGCTTATCCCACTAATGTAAAAAATATATATTATAAAGAAGAAACGTAATTGAGAAACATATAAAGCCATTTTGAATATAACCAGAGTTAAAATTTAAAAACAGTTTAGATGGTCAAATACCCAATATTTTCATAATAAAAATACTACTTAATGTTAGCTCATGAGTAGGCGCTGTAGGCTGGAATATAAATTAGTACGCCTATTCTAAATAATGTGAAGTTAATAGCGAGAGCGTTTTAGAAAGGATGTACTTCATGAACAAGGGATTTTATCTCTGTGAATCTACAGTAATAAAATACAAAAACGTGGGCCATGGAATTGTAAAAAAGAAAGAATGTTCGCAGAAAAAAATATTAATAGGAGGAAAAATTAGAAGTAGGGGCTGGATGACAACGCAGCAGTAAAGCACTCCAAGACTGGGCCACACAGGAGTACTCCAGGCTCGTATCTGAAGACATCTGTGATATACCAGCCATGCTGGGCCCATAACCCACACTGGCAGAGGCTGAGGACGCATCACAACCTTGAGATCCTGTTGGAGCGGCTTTCTTTCTTTCTCTTGCTCATGGAAGAAATGCATCAATAAAAGTGTTAAAAATATTGGAAATAGTGAATGCTTGACTATAGATGAACAATTAATAAATGGCTATATAGAGAATTTTGTGCAGCTATCTCAAATTCTATTTAAGGATAGCTAATGATATGAAGAAATGGTCACAGTGTGTAAAAGGTGTAAAATGGAGAAAATAAAAGTGGATCAGTTGTATAATCCAATGAAGTGAAAATACTAAAGAAACATGCATCACATGTGTAAGTTAAGAAAGTCTGAAAGGAGACAGATTATAGGGATAGGTAAGTGATGAGGACAATAAAGACAGATAAATAGACAAAGAAACAGAAACAGTGAGAGAGGCGTTAGAACAGTGACTATTGTCTGGTGGAATGATAGGCTAGTTTTCCTTCCTTTTTTAATGCTCTTATGGTGAACAAGTATTACTTTTGTTATTTAAAATGAACATGTTATACACCAATTGGACATGCATTTAACCCATCACATTACCACTGTTTAAAAGAGCACTGGCTCAAATTTTCTCCTTTAATAAATATTTAAGGGAGAATTTGGCCCATTCAACATTTTGTCCTCTCATTTGGGGATATGCCTTTAACACATGATCTATAGAAATCAGCAAAGTGTAACTATTAGGTAACGACACTGCAATTGCAATTGCATGCCCTGATTCAAAAATAAAGTGTAGGGTAATAAATTCTTCGTAAAAGCGACACTATCTTCACAGAAGGGCACTACCGGAGATTGCTGGTTGATTAAACCTCCAGCAAGACACATTTGTTTTCTAGTTCTATACTTATTGATTTCGTAGTAATAACTGCAGTGCAGAATTACTGCTTGCACTTACCTCAGCACAAGAAGCCTTGTTTTTTTTTTTTTTTTCTTTTCTTTTTTTTTGTTATTTTTTTATCAGGACATTATGTTTCCTACTTTACTTTTCAATTTCCTGTATGTATCAAGAAAAGCAAAATGAGTTAAAAAACAAAAACCTGGCACCTGACACTCCAATACAGATCACCTAAGATAAATGAGAAATGTAGAAAATGTTCCTATTGAAACAGGCAATTTGAGCATCAGAAATTCAAATTACACTTTGTACCACTGACACAAAGTTGTTTATTTGAAATATTTTTTATTTCTACGTCAACGTATATCGAATATGTAGGTATACTCCCCTCATGTCCACATTATTGATTTGAACAGCGAGTTTATAAAAAGAGGAGTGTTTCTAATTGAGGCAAATATGAATGGTAGATTTTGTATTATAATTTTTTTTTGGTTTCAAAATATTTTGAAAATATTCATTCTAAATTTTAGTAACAGTTCTGCTTCCAGGTATATGAAGTTTCAGTGGCAAAAAAATTTTATTTGCAAATGACACGACAGATTTTTTTCTAACCCTTCAGTATCCTAGAAAAAAATGGGAAAGCTAACAAGAAATTATTGTGTTTTCTATCATTCTAGACATGGTAATGATACTATTCACACAGTAATCTGGAGATACTTTTCAGTTTTTCTCTTTCCTTTTTACATTAGGACAAAGGCAAATTCCAGAAGCATTTTAAGTGCCATTGGTACAATGTAGGAAATGTAGACAATCTATCATTTCTAAAGGTTTTTTTTTTTCCTGAATTTTGCTGTTCATTAACTATAGAAATTTTGAAACAATTTGAAAATATCTGGAGTTTAAATTTAAACCCTGAGCTAATTCAGTTGAGACAAATTTAAATTAATATTATATATTTCTTAGATGCTTAAAATTTGAATTATTGTATAGATTTTACTTTTTTTTGTTAATTAGTATAGGTAACAACTGGACCCAAATATGTAAGAGTCCAACACAATAAGAAGTTATATTTTGTCTCCATGGTGCAAGGAATTTCTAAGCTTAACAATCTAGAAGGTGTGTCAGCTTCCGCAGATCATCTGAGTATCAAAACTGAGGGCAACTTCTTTAATGTCAATATGTGTTTTCCATTATTGCCCTGGGAGCATTTTCTTAGAAGAGACGAGCACACCAGAGTACATTTAGGGGACGGGTAGAGAAGGGCCGTATTTCCAAGAAAAGAATTATGGTCAGATGTATGTATCTATCTGAAAGGGAGGCTAGGAAATTTAGTGGAGGAAAAAGAATTTTTTTAGAGGACTGCAAGTAGTCATAACCCAAATTGGCCTGTCACTCATTTTATCCCACACTTTTCCCACTGAGAACGTATTTGCTCCTACCCAAGAGAGACATCCTAATGACTCTTTAGTTACAGAAGTCAGCACAAAGTCCACTAGGTTTAAATTTTGTTCTTTGTGTTCTAATGACCTACGGATGAAAAAATAAGTTATGGATTTTCTCCCACCATGCTCAGCATCAGGGCAAGGGCACGATGGTTGTAGGAACACTCCTATTCAGACAAGGGAAAAATGAGAAACAAAGAGCAGTGTCTAATTCTTGGCAGAACAAATCCTGCATGACCAACCCCAAGCAAAACCCTGTCCAGGAACATGGAGAAAGTTTTTTATTATATCCACAGTCTTTTCTCTGGGTGGTATTCCTGTCTTTAGTGCTGCTTTTGGCCCTTGGCCCTGCCCTTTGGAATCTCCCTCCTGGAGTGGGTAGAGGACACCCTACTTAGAAACTTCACAATTCAGACAGCCGTTTTCCTGCTGGCGAAATTCCTGTAATCCAAGGGTTATCTTTTGGTCACATGCTCTCTCTCTCTCTCTCTCTCTCTCTCTCTCTCTCTCTCTCTCTCATGAACACAAAGTGCTCTGTATATCTAACACTTTCCTGTTTTTCACATATATAAACACACACCACAAACATACACTCCTGCTCTGACTCTTGTTCTCGCTCTTTGTTGTGGAGGAGGGGCTTTTTAAAACTTTTTTTATTTTAGAATGTTGGACTTACAGAAAAGTTGCAAGGATGTTGACATTCTCCTATCCACATTACTCAAATTCCCAAATGGTTAATAATTTTATGGGCTGTGGTTTCTGAAGCAATGTAATTCCATTAAAATGTATATGCTACTGATAAATTCCATGTTCCAGTCATTTCCCTGTTCTAATAAATGCTAACAAAGTCTTATTCTTGACATAGGGAAGAGCCACAGTAGTTGGCCCTATTAACATTGGCTTTATTCTCTTCTTCTTCCTCCACCCATGCCCTGATTCCCCCACCCTCTCCCTTCTTTCCTTTAAGCACATATGAAACAGTAGGAGTGGATGAGAAGACAAACCCTCGTAAGCTGATTTTTTTTGCACAAACTGAAGGCCTTTGATTATACTGTCTTAATATGCCTTTGGTTCTCAGAGCCTTTTTCAGTCTTATCTCTTATTATTCAGGGTTCAGAGCAGTTGGGTTTTCCAGCCCTATGATGCTTTAATCTCTGGCTTTCTTTATTCCTCTCAATCTCTGTTTAAAACCCACTAATTCTTGCCTGAGCTCAGCTCTTTCTTATAAATCATGCCTCAGTGCAGCAAGTAACAGTCACACGTGTATTAACACTCTGGTGTTTTTATCTCTTCCTTTATAGTTACAAGTCCAAAAGTCACTTGGTCTATATTCCAAGTAATTGCAGGTGGGAGTTTTCAAAATGTGTTGCCCCCACATAGCCTTAATCTCCATTTTCAAAACTTGCTATGTATATTTTCTCTTCATCTACCACGGGATCGATTGCCACTTTGTTGTTACAGGAAGAATGTGTTATAGCACCCTTTACTTTCTGAACGCAACACTCCACTAAAATATTATAGTTCCTGTATTAGTTTGGTGAGCTGGGCGAGGACAATAGAGCTAAACATGGAACGACTAAAAACAATAGCATTCTTCACTTAACCATCTAGGGATATTCAGGTTAATGACCAAGTGATGGGGACTCTGAAAGCTTTTATTGAAGACAAAAGGAAGGAAAATTATCATGAAGGAGGACTTTCGGTGATTTTTTAGGATGGACCAGCACACGTGCATACCACTTTCTATCATTTTTCACTGATTCATACTGGGGCATTTAGTCACATAGTCATAGCAACTTCCAGGGAAAGTTGAGAATATAACCTTAGCAATATGCCCAGGAAAAAATGAAAACAAAACAAATAAAAGCATCACTGAAAAGGTCTCTACCTCACTTTAGAATGTCTCAGAAGTGGTTGCATGAGTAACCAAATATAATATGAAATATAAAAGTAGGTAAGGGAATGACAAAGTAAAACTAAAATTCTATGGGTGGAATAGTAACTACTGATTTCATTTCATAATTTTCATTTTGTAAATTGAGGGGGAGAAACCTCTTTCTTCAGTTACTTGAATGAATATATACATTTTTCAATCACAATCCCTTTGTTTATGCATATTTCGGTAATGATCAGGATAAATTTAAAAATCAACTTGAAGGTTTTATATTTTAGTTTAGAAAGTAATGGTCATTTGGTCAAAAAGGAAGAAAATGAAGTAAACTTACATTGCAATAAAACTCTAATTTCTGATCCCTCTGCAACTTAGCTGTAATTATGTCAGTCAAAAGGCAAAAATTATTTCCTTTTTAAGAAAGCCAAAAATTTTTAACAGTAGGGAATGTTTTCTGTGTCTGTGTAATTTATGCACATTAAGGTTGTCATGTTTGCCTTTCTGATATATTTCAGGAAGTTGTGGAAAACATGAACACTGGGCTGCAAAGGAGATGTCCAATAATGTATTTTAGAACTGAATCTAGAATAGATGCCATTACCTGTTTCTAGCTGATACATCTGCACCAGAGAGATTTTATTATATTCTGAATTTGATCAAAATAAATAGGTTTATAAAGGTTAGAAATAGTAGAAGATATGAAGAGCACTCAGATACCTTTTCACTGTGCAATGGTATTCCATGTGCAAATAAAAATTGAAGATAAAATGATTACATTGATTATATATTATAAGTTATTTAATCCTTGCAAAACTAAGTAAGGTGGACTCTATCATTGTATCTGCTTTACAGATAAGAAAATCTGTATGAAATTTATGTGTGTGTGTGTGTGTGTGTGTGTGTGTATATATATATATATATATATATAAATATATATACTATAATATGTATATATGTGTGTACATATATACATATTATAGTATATATATATATACACATATATACACTCATTACTTCCTCATGATCTAAATAATAATAATAATGAAGATATTCATATAGACTATGAACATCTATCCATATAATTCTAAAATTCAGAGATTTTTCTGTATATTTCCTTATAATAGCAAATGTTTTATAGAATTTAATTTGTGTTAACATGCATCCAGAAGCTTGACATTTATTAACTCATTTAATGTCCAACTGAATAAAGCAGGTACTACTTTTATTATGAAGAGGAAAATGAACTGTGGAAAATCTAAGTCGATTGTTCATGTCCACACACATAGGAGGAGAGTTAGGATTCATACCCAAGCTTGGCCAGGATCTGTGTATTTAAATCCTCTCTACTCTCCATCTCACAGTACTCAATTTCACCCATAAGAAAGTTTTTAGAGGGCTAAGTCACACATCGGCATGGGCGAGGGCAAAGTGTTAGCTCGTAACATATGTTTGTAAAGCTGATTATATCTTATTTCCTTTTTTTAACCATTGGTTACTGACTAAACATATCATTGTTCAACTGAAAATATAACTTTATATTTAGTTCTGCAAACTTCAAATACATTCATAAGTCTATTTTACCAGAAGTCATTGAAATGAACATTTGGATGAATATAGTATTCCCTCTCTACACACACCATTTTACTCTGTAATTCATTTTTTTTTTTTAATTTTTGAAAGTTTATTATTTTCTCCATGACCACGATACATAGATAGGTGGAAACAGATAGCACTCTCAGCCGCATCTCAGCACCATAATCTCCCCTAGTCTTCAGTCAACCCCAATCATGGGCACACAAGCACAGTAATAACTGGGGAGATCTCTGCGCTAGAACTGGGAACTTTTCTATATGGGATTGTCATGAAGAACATCACATTTTATTGCTATACAACCAACCTCTCAATTCTGTAGTTTAAACCCTATGAGAACCAATGAGATTAAACCCAATATGACGTTAGTTATGAATGACTGGATCATATCTCATGTACTCAAATTTATGATATTCTTTTTCTTTCACTCAGCCAACATTGTAGGGTTATAAATAAACATCTTATATCTTAGAATTCAATAACCATGAGTATGTAAACTTGCTTAAGGAATGGAAAAACAAGTTGTTTTCTACAATAAAAGTAAAGTTGTGTTGTTAAAGTCAAAATGAAGAACTTATGGGCAGTAATTTTATCCTAAAGTAACATTCGGTCTATCTATCCTATGTAGTCACCATGACTGTGAAATTAAATAAAACTAGAACAACAAAAATAGATTAAAATTATGATAATGGATTTAGAGCTTAAACTATTTTTCTTCACCTGGATAATTTGATCTACCAGCTTCTGTTTTAGGTTATTTCACCATTTCTCCACACCATATGATGCAAAAGTATTGCTATCAAACAGCATACTGACTAGGAGGGCTAGGTGGACTGCACTTGTGTGGGGTCACATGCAGAGAATCTGCTGCTTAGGTCTGGTCCTCTCAAGGAATAGCACTGATACCAGCCCTCTGTTTGTTCATCCCTAATGATTTAAATTTGTTTCTCGCCAAGGCCCTTTCGAGACAATATTGCAGGTGATCTCTGTTGAGGCAGTTGGAACTGTCTCTGCTCAGCAGCACACTTAGTTCTCTTTATGGGTCAGTCTTTCTTCAGTGCTTCTACAGGTTGGGACACAGAGCAAGAGTTAAAGATATGACCTAAAGATATAGCACATCTTGAGTTCCACTGAGCTGGGATCACTGTTTCCCAAAACAGAGAAAAAGAATAGTCTTGGAAAGAAAAATAAACTTTATTGTGACTAACTGGTAGGGTAACTGAACATCAATACCATCAGCAATGGGCTTTATTAGATGTCCACCTGGAATTTTAAACCTTATACCCAAGAATACAAAATTGTTTCTTAAAAGAAAGTAGTAGACTATCCCATCTACTTCTCCATTTATTTCTACCCAAAATCTTCAGAAAGGTAGTCATTAATGAAAATTATTGATTCATTCCCCACTTAGGAAAACTGAGACATTGATGGATTAATTAAATATATGACACACTAGCTTTAAAAATGATTTGTAGAGCCAGGGATGTATCATAAAACAATAAAACTATTTTTTTTCCTTTATGTGAAGTGAAAAGATGCAATTAAACAAATTAATTAATATTGTTCTCTTAAGATGTCAGTTACCAAAACAGGAATGGGATGAGTGTTTCTGAGTGCTCTTCAGATCTTCCACTACTTATAACCTTTATAAATAGCTAAACGTTGGCTCCGTTATGGATACTGCCTGATTTGAAAGTAAGTCATTCCTTGGTGGGTACATTAAGCCACCTGAGTTGACAAGGTTGATCTATACCCAAAGGCTCATCTTCAGTGCCAAGGAGAATAGGATACGATGACACATGAAACTATTTCCTAAACCTAACCAGAATCTCTGCTTGATTATATTTTATTCTTCTTATATTTCTGCTACTTTTATGTGGTTCCAAATGTAAGTAATATTTTCTTGCTTTCTTTTATTTTCTCTTTCATTTTTATCATTCATTTTTTTAAGGTTTTTGCCATAGGGCACATGCACTCACTAGAGAGAGACAGAGAGAGGAATGTGAGAAATCATACTCCAGCAGGGATGGCCATGTTGCAATCCCTTCTCCTCTATTCTCCCCTTGGAATTTTGGGAACACATGTTCCCGATATGAATTTCAAGCCACCACATCTGGAACTGAAATCACATATGACCATGTGAGGAGTCCAGTGCCTTAACTTCCATGCCACCTGCTGGCTCCCTAAGTAATATTTTCTAAAGAAGAAAAGTTTCACCTGAAGAGAATAAAACATTTTTATATACACAGTTCTTCTCAAGATACTGCCCTTAGGAAAAAAAAAATCTTTCCTCTTAAAAGTTAATGCAAATAGCAGGATGAGAAATGGTTAATGATCATTTGTTTCTGAATTATTTATCTAAGCTAATGACAATGCCAACGATTGACATCAGAAAGTTCAACATATTCTTTCAATTCATTTTTCACTATATCATTAATAATTCCAGATGGTTTTGAATGAAGTTGTGTGTATCTTTCTGCTAACAAGTTTTTTTGGCTCGTACTCCCAAAATCAAGATTTTTCCCTGGTTCACTTCAAGCTATCCAATGTCACCTCTCTCAAGGTCAAGAAAAAAAGATACAATAATGAGAAAATAGAACAAACAGCAGCTAATGGAAGGAGCAGTTCATAAAAAAACTGTAATGGCAATTCCACACAGACAGCAAAGGAATGCAGCATTTTCACTGAGCACTACCTGACAGATTCAATAATCAAGGGAAAGCCTTAATTGATGACACTTCATTAGCATAATGAGTCAAAGCTGGGAAAAGAGAGTCCCTTATTAATTAATCAAGCAAAGCACGAACTGTTTCAGTCTCCTACACTCTGCCATTTTCCATTAATCAAGAAAATGTGTATTAAACTCATTTGAAATCTTGGCATGTGGATTATCATTCCAAGGAAGAGCAATGGCAAAAGGGTTTGCCCAGCTGCACACATCTGTCCTGGATTCACACATGCCTCCCATTCAGATTTGCAAGGCTAAAACCAGGCACGGAGAGCATGGAGTTAGTGCTTCACCAATACATGTAAATCATCATCTTATTAGGAAAGCAAACAAAACCCCAGAAACCTCACTAGGAAAAAAAGAAAAGGAAATTAACTTCATTTTCCATTCCTTTGTCTGTTGTCCAAACCTCTGTTGCATGAAATATCATAAAATATAGATATGTACAACATAGCCAGCATCCATACTAAATTTAGATTCACGGTTTCAGGTTGTATATATGTCCCTTTAGGTCATGAGAGAAATGAATTTGGTGGTGGATTCTGGTACAAATAAGTCGTGTGCTTTCGGTCCCCAACTAACCGTAGACACAGGTGTTGAGAATCAATGTTAATGAGGTTAACAAGCCAAGATCACAATTGTGGAATCCCTATAGCAGAATGGATTCGGAAAGAGACTATTATTGTAAGACTATTATTGTAAGGTCACTTCCCTGTGATGTTCTTGTAATCTTTGGGTGAGAGGTGGCTGTCAACATATTAGTAAGCTAAAGAGAGATACAATAGAATTTTAGGAAGACGTCACTTTAAAAAAAAAAAAAAAGAAAGGTTATGTACTTGGATTTCCTATCTAGTTTGTACAACCACTACTAGAGACGTAGCTTAATACAGCCCCTTTATGAGTAAAAGCTTTTTTTTCCTGCCCAGTGAAGAGTTTGAATTTGAGAAGAAACTCTTTTTTTAGAGAGAGAGAGAGATTTTTACCATTGGGCACATGCAGTTACAAGAAAGATAGGGAGAGAGAGACAGAAAGCAAGAAATCACCCCCAAGGGAGATGGCTATGCCCCAATACCCTCTCCTTCATTCTCTTCTTGGGATTTGGGGCATACGAGAACGTTCAACTGGCAATAGTTTCAGTCCACCAGGTCTGGGACTCACACTGTGGTCAACCATGTGGGGGTCCAACGTCTTAGCCACTATTCCACCTGCTGGACCCTGAATTTAAGAAACTCTTAGTTATGCCTCCTGTAGAATAAAATCACATGTTATTAGGACAAGTTGACAATTCAAAGCATCCAGAATGACAGTTTAATAAAACTTCATCCTTTCTTAACTATGGGTACTAGTGAAACTAGAACCTGTGTCTACTGGGCACTATCCAGGTTCGTGAGGGCATCTTTTAAGGCAGGGTCCAAATTGCATGGCTATACGTGATAGCTGCATAAACCAAGTCATATAAAATCATGGTCAATTGGTCTGTCTGTCTTACCCATATATTCCACATTTATCTATGCCCGTTTCAGCCCAAGATGGATTTGATTTTTTTCTTTATTTTTTAAAAGAATTATTTATTTAATTAATTTATTATTACAATTTTTTAATTTGACCAGAAAGAGACAGAGACAGTGAGAGGCAGATGGGGAAAGGGAGAAAGCAAGCCACCAGGTCCAGGACTCAAACTGCAGTCAGCCATGTGGACATCCAGCATTTCAACCACCATGCCACCTGCCAGCCTCTCTTTGTTTCTTTTTTATGTTTTCTTTCTCTCCTTTTAAAATTTTATTACCAAAGTGCATGGGATCTCATCAAAGAGACAGAGAGAGATAAGGATAGTGAAAGAGAGTACTCCCTAATGGGGTACGGTCATGCTCCAGTCCTTTTCTTTCCCTCTCTCCATCCCCTCAGGACTTGGGGCATGCACTTACATACGTCCAGTGTATTTACTTACATACATCCAGTGTATTTACTTACATACGTCCAGTGTATTTACTTACATACGTCCAGTGTATTTACTTACATACGTCCAGTGTATTTTCAAGACGCAGAGGCTGGGATTCCTACAGCAGTCAGTCTTGTGGGACCCAGTTCCCTAGGTATAGCTTCTAACTACTTATTAAAGAGTGAGGCCCCCACTAAAGTGTATTTGAAGCATTACTCAGTTAGTAGTTCCAACATAAGTAGGAAGAAAAAATAAAAACTATCGTCAAACATAACAATTTTATTCACTTTTTTTTATCAGCATTATTTTTTAAATGTCTGATGATCAAAAGACAAATTCTGTTTGACAGAAAAGTGACTCATCTAAATATTCAAGTGGGTGCATTAAGCTCAATAGCAATATAATTCAACTTCTGAAGCACTGCTGGCCTTCTGGAACCAGGAATACACAGGTCACCAGTAAAGGGCCATTCCTGCTTTGGGGCTCTTTCATGTTACCCAGATTGTTCCCAAGTGCTGAAAATCAACTGTTCGAGCTCGGAGTGGAAAGGACCATTGCCTCCTGGCAGGGCAATAACCCATTTCAATTTGAAAGAGTTCCTGTTTGTGGGGAAGAAGATTTTATAGTAATGAATTATATTTTGGAACTTGAAGATAGCTTCGGCCATCCTCTATAATACAAATACAGGGCATTTTATGTTCTCAGCAGCTACGTTTTTTTCCCTATAAATATTTTATTGATTTCTTCAAGGCTGTTAAGATCCCATGTTGATGTTGTCATAAAGCTGGCTTAATGTATACAATTGACTTTGTTCTGTGCATACAAATATGGTGGATAAAAGGCCAAAACACTTGGTACATGCACGATCTAACTATTTTTTTCCCTGAAAGGGGAGAGAGAATGATAAAGAGAGATTTTTCTTCAGTTTTATATTTATTTATTTATTTATTTATTTTGCAATAGGTTGTGTGTGCTTACTGGAGAGAGAGAGAGAGACAGAGACATAGACAGAGAGGGGGAAAGGCCACGCCATAATTCCTTCTCCTCCATTTTCCTTTCAGTATTTTGGACATGCACACATATGTGCCTGACGTGATTTCTAAGCCATCAGGTCCAAGGTTCAAACCATGGTCTACCATGTGGCAGCCCAGTGCCTTAACCGCCACATCAAATGCTAGCCCCAAGGGACATCTGTATTTTTGACAGGATGCACAAATCCTTCTGCCCCAGACTCCCAGTTAGCTAGTATCATAGGCGTGCACTTTCGGGGATGTTTAGGCCAGTCAGGAATCTGAACCCAGGCCTTTCTTGCAGCTCTAGCAACACCCAGCACTGCCCTCCCACCACCCCAGCTCTGATTTATGTTTTACAGCTCAACTATTGACTTACAGCAAGACTTCCAGACCTTTTCAGTATGTGCTGAGTTTTCTTGTGGTGTGCTATTTCTAAATATCAGCAGTCAGTAAAGAAACTTCAAAATGGACTTTAAAATGGGAAAACATACTATATGTCAATGTCAAAAGTTAGCATAATTAAACACAAACAAAAAGGAAAGGGCAGAGACAGAAGATTGACAGTGATTCTTTTTCTTAGGTACTGAGAAATACTCAGTACCCAAAATGCATGTTTATTTCAATAAATATCAAACAGTTGTATTTTAGTAAAGAATAGCACTTCACACCTATTATAAAAATGATACATTCATATACAGTTAAGAATAGAGACAGAGTAATATATGGAGCCCATGTCTTGATAACCTGAGACTGTATATTAGGCTGAAAAAACTGTTTCACATAAAACAGAGCAAAATAACAAGGCTAGTTTTTTTGTTTGTTTGTGTGTTTTTTAGATATCTCATATATAGTGAATTTAATAGAGATTTGAATGGTTCCAAACTCTAAAGTCAATACATTCATTTTAAAACATGAAGGTGAATTTTGGAGTGGTTCTAAGTCTACGAGTTTTCCTGGCAACTGAATTTTGAAGTTATTTAACCTCATAACAAGCCAATTATGTTCATCAAGTATGACCTCTATTCCTGTTTTGAGAAGATGCATTGCCCTTTGCAGACCATTTAGGATGGTATACAGCCATGGAGCAAAGCCATGAATAAGCAGATCTAATCATAAAGTTTCTGAATCTCCAAGGTATATCTGGAGAGAGATGAAATTAGAAGTACATAAAAGTCCCAAGATTGATATTACACTTATGCACCACATAGTGATGCCCGGGTAGCAGTGCACTGTGTATAGATGGTCAGCTATGGACTGCATGTAGATGGTGATCAATAGGCCACATTATATAGCCTCGGGACAAAGTTGGCTATGCCATCCAGATTTGTGTAAATATCTTCTATGATGTTTGCAAAGTAACCAATTCACCTAAAGAGTCATTTCTCACAACATCTTGGTTTGGGGCCAGCAGGTGGTGTGGTGGTTGGGCCATTGAACTCCCTCAAGGCCAATCTGGGTTCAAGTCCCAGACCTGGTGGCTTATTTTTCACTTTCTCTCCCTCTCTGTCTGTTTTTCTCTGGTGAGATCGTGTGCCCTGTAGCAAATTTAAAAATAATGACAATGATAAATAAAAATTAAGCAAATACTTCCTAAAATAAAAAAAGAGCTTATTCTGCCTCTCAGTGATGCATGACTGCAGTAGTAAAGTCAACTTTAGGATGACTGTACTCTATAAGAAAAGTTGTAATCATTCAACTTTATATTTGTTACTATCCATAAACATATGTAAAAACAGTAGGAAACAGCAAAAATGAGTAAAGACTGCTTTAACCATTAAGTGCAACAAGGAAAAATATAGATGTCTACACTCTCTGAGTATATTTTCCTGAGCGCAACTCATTAAACAGAGGAAAATGCATTGAATAATGCTAGGAGGGAAAAAAGAGTACCATCCATAATTTCAAAGGCTTTTTTTTTGCCTTAGGGCACATGTGCTCCCTGAAGAAAGAGAGAGACAGAGATAGTGATAGGAAAAGTGAGAAATAACCCCTCAGGTGGTATGGCCAAGCTGCAAACCTTCTCCTCCATTCTCCTCCTAGGATCTTGGCACACACACACAGGAACCTGTCATGAGTTCCAAGTCACTGGGTCCGGGACTTGAATCGCGATCATCCATGTGGGAGTCCAAAAATGTAACTGCTACACCATCTGCTGGTAGATGAAGGAAGAAACTAAATCTGTATCTCCTAATTGCTTCAAGCTAACTCTTTTTAAAAAATAAATAAATAAAAAATTCTACCATAGGGCATGTGTGCCTGAGAGAGAGAGAAAGAGAAAGAGAAAGTGAAAGAGTGGCTCCATTGGGCAGTTGACTATGCTGCAGTCCCTTTTCCTCCATTTCTCTTCTCTGGATTTTGGGCATGCATGCACATACACCTTGTACATTTTTCAGACCACTGGGCGTGGGACTTGAACCACATAGTCAGCCATATTTATCCAGCCATTTTAACTACCCCCTGCTGTCCCCTAATTCCTCTTTTGTTCATTTTCTGAAACCAATAGTGTGTCTGATGATCTCTGACTAGAAACTGTATGAAAAGTTCATACTATTTTAACACCATTACTGAGAAAATGAACAGGGTTTATTTTATTTTTGATAATTGTTATATTTTGAGTCAGGAGTGTAAGTGTAATAATTACTTTGTAAAACAACCAATACTGAGCATTACAACCTGGACCAACTACAGTAGCACATTTATAACAGAATAGAATGCTCCTCAATACTAAAGCCACATGGCATGACCCTTGTTTGCATCTGGAGGTCTCTCCATACATACACGGGGTGTGCACACCTGGAATCTTGGCTGGCAGAGGCTGGGGTAAACTGCAACATGAAGACCCTGTTGGGATGCTGTATCTATTGCTCTCTCTCTTTCTCTCTCTCTCTCTCTCTCTCTCTCTCTCTCTCTCTCTCACTCTCTTAGATGAAATAAATAAATTTAAAAGAAAAGGCCAACAATTGCAATTTGGTACTTACAAAAGAAATGCAAAAATTAAATTTGACTTAATAAATACCTTTTTTTTTAAATGTGATACTTTCGGCATATAATCATAGCAGAACCCTTTAAGATTATAATGGAATCTTTTTATTACTGAAACATTTAAAACATCCCTTTCTTGGGTCATGCATAATTTGAAGTTATTGTTAGAATTCATCATATTTAAGGAAACTCTCAAGTGATTCATGTTTTAGAAAGTGCTTATTCCAGGAAGCTTCTGTGTCAAACCAGGAGCCAAAAGACTAAATATAGATTTACAAAGATGCAGATGATTGCTTTTCTAGTGCGAATCTTTCAAAGAAGAGCAATTAAAATTAAAAATCTGCAATAATCCAGAATATCAATATTTATAAAACTCATATATACACAAATATTCCTGAACACACAGGTAAGGCAGAAATGAGATGCTCAGAAGAACCGGTTAAGGCATGCAAGACCTAGAAGGCTTAGTTACCCATGATGAGGTCATCTCCATTCTAGACAAGTCCACAGACACACTACTCCTTTAACAATGTTGGCAATCCCAGTCAAGTCACTTTTTTTTTTTTCTTTTTTTAGAGAGGTTTTTGCTATAGGGTGCGTGCGCTCGCCAGACAGACAGAGAGACAGAAAGCAGGAAATCACCCCCCGGGGGGGGGTGGTCACGCCGCAATCCCTTCTCCTCCATTCTCCTCTCGGGATCTTGGGCATGCACACACACGTGCCCGGCGTGAGTTTAAGCCACCAGGTCCGGGACGCGAACCGCAGTCGACTACGTGGGAGTCCAGCGACATAGCCATTAGGCTAACTGCTGGTCCCAAGTCACTTTTTATATGATTTCTGCAAAGACAATTATTCAGACATATACTCAGGTGGAAGAATAGCATATGTGATGTCATAATGTAAAGAGATGGAAGAAACATTAAACTCATCACTTCTGGGGGCGGGGGTCTTTATTAAATTCAATTATCTCTAATTATTTCACAAGGTAGATCCAGCATTTGATTATAGTAACATTTAAAAATTGAGTTTAGAGTTCATTTGAGGTTGGGTGGTAATATTTTCTAAATCAAAACCTGTGACCAATAATTTGATATGAGCTCATAGGGAAAAGGGCATACAATTTGAAACCAACAATGTCCTAAGAAATTGGTACATGCACACTCGATCATGGACATTGGTCAAATAGCAATGGGTATTGATTTTTCAAGATAGTTTAACTTCACAAGTTTAGAGAATTTATTTGTGACTTGCCTGCACTGGAATCTTCCACCAGTCCTTTATCACTGCACTCTTCCTAATCTATGACATATAATTAATACAAAAGAAAAATGAAAACAATAAATCATTATATTTAGGAAGACATAGTCTTATGAAATTTATTTTGTAAATCTTATTATTTTGTAAAGCTTTTAGCCTACAAAAACATATGACAGAGCCAGCTGATTGCTTGGTGGTAGAGATAGCTGAATCCCAAATGGCCTACTGCATGGTTTGAGTTCAAAACTTAGGACTTGAAAAACACCTGGCATGTGTGCATTCATGCCCAATATCCTAAGAGGAGAATAGAGGAGAAGGGATGGTGGCACGGCCACTCCTCCAGGGGTAATTTCTCACTTCCCCTCTCTTTTTCCCTTTCTATCTCCATATGTGCCTTATAACAAAACTAAAATCTATATATATATACATATATATACACACACACACACACACACACACATATATAAATATATGAAAATATATATAAATATGTGTATAAATATATAATATATATATTATATCTAATATATATTATTTATATAATATATACTATATAATATATATGTGTATATATATATATATAGCCTAGGAATATGATGATCATTTTGCTTATGTATATATGTATGTGTGTGTGTATAAATAATGAAATACCCTCAAGATTGTAAAATCAATGGATATTGAAAATCAGTAGGAGCAAACTGATTTAAATTTTGCTTACATAGTTCAGATTGGAATAGAAATCATGGCTCTCTATATCAGAGGGGACTCTGGCAGATTATGTCAGTGAGAACACTGAATTTCCTTTATTTTTGCTCAATTGAATTTCTTTATAGAAAAAAGTTACACACTCATAGATGAATACTGTCAAAAAATTCTAGTAAATGGAAAATAGGTAAAATATTTTGATAAAAATAATTCAATGGTAGTGAAGAGAACATTATTTGATCATATATTTGGAAGAATTTATAGTCGCTGGAACATGTAATATGTTTTCATTTTGAATTGTTTTCTTTCTTTCATAGTTACTATGATAACATAGTGTCAGATAATAGAACCAACCATACCTATCATATGGGGGAAAACACTGGCAGTCCATTATTGTATGTATTTGTTATTTTGAGATAGATTTTTGCTATAGGGTATGTACTCTCAGTGGAGACAGAGACAGAGAGACAGAAAGCAGGAAATCACTCCCCTTGGGGGACAGCCATGCCACAATCCCTTCTCCTCCTTTCTCCTCTCTAGATTTGGATATGCACACAAATGTACTCAGTGTGAGTTTTAAGCCACTGGGTCTGGGACTTGAAGAGAGATCGCCTACGTGTGAGTCCAGCAACGTAACCATTACACCAGCCACTGGTCTCAGCAGTTCATTATTGAGAATATATGAACCATCCTGATCCACAGAGCATAGATTTAACTAAATTTTTTTCTGCTAAAGGTAGGAGTGGTTACAAAACACTTTCCACAAATAACATCATTGGGAAAGACACAAATGTGCAAGAATGCTCAGTAATAAGCATAAAAAGCTGCAATGACTGTCAGACCTCACCTGGGAAAGACAGAAAAAATATACATGCACACATACATACATGCTTTATATGTATAGATATATAAATATATGCATGTATTTCATGTTTGTGGTGGTGTACTAATCCACCAAAGATTGTAAGACTAATGTTCTTGTGTTCTCACATTCAGACAATGCCATCTCTCCACGTGCTTCAAGGGTTGTTACAATCTTCGCTGTATTATTTTACTTTATTTTTCAAAGGAGATCAATTAAAATTCCTATTGAGGTTATTACATCACATCTTCCATCCAGATACTCATCACGATCCCACAGATATCTTAGTTCATGCTGTCTTTACTTCCCTAGAGAGATAGGAGAGAGATGAGCAATTACTAAGGTCACAGTTTGAGAAGGTCAAATCCAGGGCACACCTGATGGTTTTAATTGGAAGAACAATACTTCATTCAAAGTAATGGAGGAGAAGTCAGACAGTGTAGCTGTTTACAGATACAAGCAAGTTCACAGTTTTGGTGATGGGAAGGTGAAATAATGTCAGATTGTATCTGATTTTTCAATTAAGTATGAAATTTGGTCATCAGTGGAAGGCAAAATAGAGAGCACAGTAGACATAGAGCATTCCAGAAAAAGATGATATTATCAATGGTTGCTTTGATGCCTCCCAGATGTTTTACACAAAGCCAATAGCTATAAATCTTATGAAAGATGTGAAACAAGTATTTTTCCTGTACTATTTCACATTTACATTAGCTGGCATATGCTCTTGACCCCAGGTGTTCTTTCAGAAGATGTAGGGGTAACAGATAGAAGGAATAAAGGAACAAATGCAGATTATGATATTGTTAAAGGATTATGACAATACCATGTATATGGTTTCCCCCAGTCCTTCTAACAAAGAACATGAGAATTACCACAAAAAACTGTAAGACAGACAGCGTCTTATGCACCTGTCTTAATAAGTTCCCTCAATACTTCTATTTCTGCTTCCAAAAGCAAGCATTTGCAACCTAATGCAAAATCTGCTATGAATGTCTTATTATTTTGACTGGGACAGACCAAATGGATGCTCTTGTTCATTTTTTTTTTTTTTTTTTTTGAGAGATTTTCGCTATAGGGTGCGTGTGCTCGCCAGACAGACAGAGAGAGACATAGAGACAGAAAGCGAGACATCACCCCCCAGGGGGGATGGTCACGCCGCAATCCCTTCTCCTCCATTCTCCTCTCGGGATCTTGGGCACTCACGCACATGCGCCTGGCGTGAGTTTTAAGCCACCGGGTCCGGGACACGAACCGCGGTCGACTATGTGGGAGTCCAGCGACATAGCCATTACGCTAACTGCTGGTTCCCGGTGCTCTTATTCTTTAGTAAGTTCTTGACATTGAAGTTCTCTAGCTTTCTCACTGGAGAAAACTCTTCTTACAGTCAAAGCTTTAAAATATATGTTCTACTTTGTAGTATTTGTAGACATCAAATAGGTTCTCATGAACTTGGATGTAAGATCAGGACTAGACTATGAGGAAACATGATTTAATACTAAACTAATGCTGATATGCAATCTTTTAAGCCTTTCCATCCTTGAAAAGCTACAGTATTTGAGATAAAGACTAAACCAGTATTTCTCAACTACGGGTGACATTACCTCCTAGGAACAACTAGCAATGTGTGGAGACATTTTCCTTATCATAATGAGGTAGACAAGTTCCTGGCATCTAGTTGTAAACACCAGTGTAATAATAAATATGCATAGAAGAGCCCCTTACATCAGAAAATTCTCTGGTCTAAGATGCCAACATCACCAAGGTTCAGAAAAGGTCAAAGGAGCTACAGTTGTAAGAAGAAGACAAGTTGGAGGGAAAAATGCCATTCACATATGTATCTGAGGATACTACTATTTGACTTATATTGCATCTTCATGACCTCACATAAATTGACAAGGACGAATTTCGTATTTGTGTGGCTATTCAGCCCTTATTTAGATCGTTCTTATGTGGAGAATGACACACTCTGGTCATATTCACCATTCCCTGGACTTCAAATCTTCTCTATCCCAATAAAAGTTCCCCATGGACAGCCTGCCTTCTACTCCCAACACAATTCTGTCTTCAACTCTTTTTTTAACTAGCTTCACACTTGGTCCCAATTATTGCACATTCGAACACAAATAAATGATTTTAATTAGAAAATGTCTTCGCAATGTGTTTTTTCCATATCCAAAGATACAGAATGACAATTCAAACATTCACACAGTTTTACAGCTGGGATATTTCACCATATAATGTGGGAATAACATGAATGCTTAACAAAGATTTAATTTGAACTAATGAAGAAAGCCCCATAACTTTTTTCCCCCTCGTATTTCAGAGTGTAAGACCATTTCTCTAATATATTCTTCAACCATCAGAACACAGAAATGCCCTGTACAGTTGCCCACCAGCCCTGGAGAACAGCCAAAGGCTGCAATTCTACAGCCACTTTCCTGGAAACACAAAGGACAATGTGTTTATTTAATTCTGTTGTGCTAGGCACTCACAATATTTAGCTGCTTCCAACTCATCTGCATAATAATGATTGCATGAAATCAGTTATAGTGATAAAAACACATCCAGACTGGAGGTATTGTTCTTGCCTCTTGAATCATATATCATTTTACCCATATACATGCTTTAGATTCAGCACATGTTTAGATAATCCTCTTTGTGACAGCACTGCAACATCTCCAAACAGAAATAAAAATAAGAAGAGAGCTTGGAACATTTTATTCCTCTTAGAATATAAAAAATTGAAAATACAAAGCACTAAAAATTTAAGGATTTAGAACTCCTGATAAGTATAATTTTTTTCCAACCACACTATTTCAAATTCTAGAGGGAAATAATAATGCAATAATAAATTAGTCTGTAGCATGTGGACTAGCTTTAGAAAACAACTTTGTTTATTTTTTTCCACAATATGCTATTGAAAGTACCTCTTCCAGTGAACTGTCCTCTTTTTTTTATTGCACAATGTTAGATTATTTATTGCGCTTTCAAAATGGACTAGCTCTCATCATATATTTTCTGCATATTTTATTATGAATGATAAAATTTGCTTATGTGAGTAGAGTAAAAAAGCCCACATTTTTCATTATGAACTTGTTTTCTGGTAGAGGCTTGGTTCTTTTTTCCTTAAAAAAATACTAAATTTGATTGCTTATTTAAATTATGTCTCTGCTCGGCTCTAAATTTATATTATTATCTTTTGACATAAGGCACTGCATCATTTGGCACATGTGCATGTAAGAAATACGAAAGGAGAAAATCTCTATCTCTCTGTGGATGAATTCCCCAAATTTTCACATATTAACGACCTGGGCACATCTTTCAATAACAGTAGAGTATATAGAGAATGTCTCTACTTAGGAAAAGATAAACTATCAGTCGTCTGCAAAAAAATTATAATAATTATTAATATGTTCTCAGAGTCTCTACTGGCATTTCTATATGACTCTTGCAGCTTTTTTGTTTTATTTGACCTAAACACGTTTTCTTTTCTTCACATACTTTATCATGATTTTAAGACAAATAGCTAGTGATGGTAAGACAGTAGTGTAATGGAAAGATTTGAATTTTCTTGATTATGATAAAAAATAAGGCACATTGTGCGTACACGGGTTATACGATGTTTGGAAATATAGCACCATTGCTAGTGAATGTAAATGATTTATACTTCTATGAAAAATATACAACAAAAATATACAACTTGCTCCAAAGTGCTTATCGAGATGGAAATATCACCAAGGAGACCAGAGAGTCTCACATAAGATCTATGTTCTGTGTTCTATGGCAACAGAAACTAGGCAAGAGGTTCTGGAGATGGATTCATAAGTAGTTAAAAAAATGACCCTTTCCAAAGAAGACATATAATCAGCTTTATTCCCAAAGAGACATACTAGACATACTCCTTCCTCTGATCAAGAAGAGACTCTTTTATTTGGGGGGGATCAGCAGGTTGTGTGGTGAAGGCACTGGACTCCCACATGGCTGTCAATGGTTTGAGTCCTGGACATGATGGCTTGCTTCCTCATTCTCTCTCTCTCTCCCTAGTGAGCACATGTGCCCTATAGAAAACTTAAAAATAATAATAATAGTAAATAAAATGATTAAATACATAATTCTTTAAAAAATAAAAGATACTCTTTTAATTCGAGCTTATTTACCTCAATATATATAGAGCTATGAAAGTATACCCTCTGTTAATTTTAAATGATACTCGTTAGCAATTCTGAAATAAGAGTACCGCACTGTCTTCAAATTCCTTATATAAAGATTGGCAAGTTGTATGACTAATATTTTGAGAGAGAAATCCATGTAGCATAGCAACAAACATACTTAAAAGCTGTAGATCAATACTCAAAATTATGTACAGGAGTGATGGCTAATGTTAATATAAACAAATAAACAAATAGCAACAGACCGATAATCCCCTCTGTAAAAGGTGGGATTCAGTATATGTACTGGGTTCAGAATGATTTGGCCCGACTGCTCATAACCAGACTATGAACCTTCAGAGATGGTGAAGGACCAAACAATGCTTTAATCTTGATTCCTGTTCTGTACAGACCGGACCAGAAAAGTTGACAGCCAAAACTGTAATAAACTTCTAATAAGTCTCTAAACAGAAATAGTGTGTCTATTATTTACAGGAGGGCCAAAGAAACAGATTTAAATAATTAAAATAATTTAACCTAAGTATTACCAGTTAACTATGATTTATGGCATGTAGCAAGCTTCTCTCAAAGCACGAAATAGCCCTTAAAGTTAATGTAGGGGCAGTTAGAATGCATAGGATTTGGAGACCAGCAGTTGGTGTAATGGCTATGCCACTGGACTCCCACATAGTCAACCACAGTTTGAGTCCCAGACCTGGTGACCCTGTGGCTTAAGCTCATGCCTGGTGTGTGTGAGTGCATGCCCAAGATTTTGAGAAGCAAATGGATGAGAAGGGATAGCGGCGTGGCCATTCCCCTGGGGGGTGATTTCTCACTTTCTGTCTCTCTGTCTCTCTCTGTCATTCTGGCAAGTACATGTGCCTACAGCAAAAGCTTCTCCTTCTTATTATTATAAAATAATAATAATGCATAGGATTTGAGTCTCTCACTATACATTTTGGACATTGACCAATAGTAGGTCAACTCTGAAAACAAACAAACAAACAAAAAAGCCACATACACACACACACACACACACACACACACACACAGGAAAGAGGAACCTTGATGACAATGCTCAGTTATCTCATTATTTTATAAAAAGATACATATATTTAATCAAATTAAATTGTATACGTACTTTTAAGAATGTGAGTATTCTGCTTATTCTTTCTTTCATACTGGAAAGCTTAGTAAGGAGTTCATGGTCTAGAAAGAAAGGAAAAATAAGGTCCTAAAGGACAGGGAGAAGGGCAAACAACTGCGACTTGAAGGATCAAACATAGTTTCTTAGAGTAATTAAATAAAAGGGAGAGATGGTCGTGATGTGCAGAAAACATACATCTGCAAGGAATTCCATAGGCTGAGGTGAATTTAGCCCACTTTTGTTTAGTTTTCATTCTTGCTCTTTAAAAAATGCCTTTGCATATGTCCTATTATTTGACATTTGCATGCAGTTTTAGTCATTTTATCAATACAAAAAATTTATTGCAAACACAGTGGTCAGAATTTTTTATTCAGCCCTTCAAATCAATATTTGCAAAATCTTTTTTATTGAATATCAGTACCCCAAATAAAGCAGACAGAAGCTTTACTTTGTACTCTACCCAAGAGGTGGAGGTAGGCTATATGTATACCTAATAAATGCCACCCACTTTTAAGATTATCAATATTGTATATTTCTATTGGTAAACTATTACCATAATTTTTGAGATGTATATTCATGACTGTTAGCAAATTCAGTTATTGTCATCTGAATGTTAATGCTTTTCTAGATTGACAGCAGTTATGACTTCAAAAAATTTTACATCTGCAATTACAAATCTTCCTGGCAGTGAAATGAACTAGGAAAAAAATAAAAGAATGAGTAGCTTATAGCATAATATTTTCATCACCTCATGGTTTGTGTTAGACATACCAGTATATATAAAGCCCTTGATTTTCAATTTTATTTATACCTCTAATCAAAACACAGGTAGTATCAAAACACAGTGGACCGTTAGTGTAATGACGACTCCCATGTAGTCGACCGTGGTTCGAGTCCTGGATCCGGTGGCTTAAAATTCATGCCGGGCACGTGTGTGTGTGTGCCCAAGATCCCAAGAGAATGGAGGAGAAGTAATTGTGGCATGGTCATCCCCCCTGGGGGCTGATTTCTCACTTTCTGTCCCTGTCTCTCTCTGTCTAGTGAGCACACGCGCCCTATGGCAAAAACCTCTTCAAAAAAAAAAAAAAAAAAAAAACCACAAAAAAAACCCCACAGTGTGCCATCTATTTCATAGTGTTTTTACTATAATTAAGATTTGTATGTGATATTTGGAAAATAGCTGTATCTGTTGTACAAAGCTGATGACCAGTGCTTTATCTAACAAATTCCATTCCCTACTAAAGATCCTAACTGCCTGATTTAACATAATCTTAACGACACTCAGAAAGGTATGCATTATAATCTGTAGGCTATGGGCAGCTCCATACCTTGTCTGACTTCAATGTTCTGCTTTAGCCATATTGAATTAAATTTTCTTTTAAAACCTTGTCTGAGGTTCTTGCCTCCCACCTGTGCAAATGTTATCTTTTCTACCTAAAATGTTCTTATACTCTTTCAGCTCCCTAATGATTACTTAGCTTTCACAGATTAAGGTAGATGTCACCTCTCCCAAGAATCCCTCCCCAAACTTCCCAATGTGGTTTCGATGCCTCTTAAAATTGCCTCCTATGCAATTTGTCTTTTATTACAGCCTTTGTATTTGGTTACGTATTTTCACTTCTAGTAAAATAGAAGCTGTATGCCTATCAGAAAGTATGATATGTGAATTATGTCTTTGTATTTCACATGTTCCCTACTGGGTTTTTTGTTTTTTGGGTTTTTACATTTTTTTGGCTATTAGTTTTTGCCTCATAAATGTCTATTCAATATATAAATAAAAGTATCCAAATGAATATGGTTTCTCCCTTCCTTTATAGGAGCATTTTAAGGGTGGTTTAGAAATGCTGGGATATTTTTTCCTCAGTTTTCATATTGAGTTTTTATTCATTTAATTCATGTTTTAGAGAAAATTGATTTTCTTGTCTGACTTCTTAACTCAGCAGTACAGTTTTGACAATGCTGGAGCCTGGTGTTTTTGTTTATTTGTTTTTGTGTGCTCTGAATGGATTTCATTGGTTTGTTCTGTACTGTTTACTATCGTAGCCTGAATTTCAATGAGAGTTTTAAAGTGTCACAAGATGTGTGTGTGTGTGTGTGTGTGTGTGTATGCTCTTTGTGACAAAAAACCCCAAAGTTAATTGGCTTGATATTTGTTATTTTTTTACTTCCTTTATTACTAGACTAGTTTATGTACATTATTAAAGATATATTTTTATAACAATATCTGAAATTATCACAGGATAATCCCACAACTCTGGGGAGTTGTTTATGCACTAGAAATGAAAAAGCAAAACCACCAACATCTGTTAACTTATTCTGAATAATTTGAAACTATCATTAAAAATAGAGTATTACTCTTTGTACAGAATTTTTAGATTCCATCATTCATATCTTTTTATTTTCACAAAATAATAATTAATAATATTAAATATTATCTGGATCCTACATGGCTGACATCCTGGTTTAACTCCTACACCTGGCTGCTTGAGAAATACATTGGATATATGTGGGTGCATACCCAAAATCCCAAAAGGAAGAAGAAATGAAGAAGGGATTGTGACATTCCTGAGCCCCATTGGAGTTGCTTTCTCACTTTCCCTTACTTTCTCTGGCAAGTACACAAGTCCTCCAGGAAAATTTAAAAAGAGAGAGAGAGATCATTAAATGAATAAGGAGGTTGCAACACATAACCAGGTACAGGTATAAATTTTTCAAATTCTCTCAAAGTTTCCAACGAATGAGTAAGTCATCTATTGATAAAGCAGGATATAAATGCAGTCCATGACTTTTCAGTACCATACTACAGACTAAAGTAGGGTGCAAGTGAGTAGTGGTTTTGAATAGATAAAAAAAATCAAAAAGAAGGCATTCAGTAGAAGAAGACAATTGGGTTCTAAAGCCATGTTTTTAATTGGTGTACTAGTAAATTATTTTATAAAGAAACATCATATAATCTGAATATTTGTTTGAGGAGTTTGATCCACATGCTGATGTATGAAAAATATACTATGGCATTGATCTTGACAGTGGGAAATCAAGTTTTTGGCAATGATAAAAGAGAGTAGTGAGGACCTGTGACGTTGGTACAATCCACGCAGGCTGATCAAAATTATACTGGAAAGGCAGAATCAATAGTCCTTAACAAATAAACTGCATATGCAAATATAAGACAAGGAGAGGAAAAAATGAAAGTAGTATTTTAGCCTGAATGCTTTGCACAAAATGACACTATTTAAAGAAGTATACAACATTGAGAGAGGAGCAGGTTTAAGAAGAAACATAGCTATTTAATTAGGGGCAGACTGTGTTTAAAATTCTCCTGGAATATACTGATAAAAAAGTAGCCAGCAAATTATTGGAAATGTTTCTTGAGGGAAGGTGAATATTTATGTACAGACAAAAGAGTTGCCTGCAAAGAGGTGATATTTATAGTCATTAGTTAGGATAAGAATGAGCATTAACAGAGAAATGTACTTTACATAATTTTCATAATGAATTGTAGATTTATATTCACTTGAAAAATAACAAACATAATATTGTACCTAATAACTTAAGTTCAACATATGTAAAACAAAAACAGTAGTTACAACTGTGTTTCCTTTTTTTTTGTTCTAATAACTGATGGTAAATCTTGGCAAACCATCATACTTTCTAGGTTTTGACCAGCATCTAACATTTTTATCCTTCTGCTTTCAATGTCTTGTAATACTCTGAGAGAGTTTGTTTGTTGTTGTTTTTTTTTAATGCAAAACATGTTTGTTTTCTTTTGTTGTGGTTTTCTGGCATTACTTCCTTTGTGATATCTTCATTCCCTTTGTGACAAACCTCAAGATAGGAGATAATGTTTGCAAAATTATGCTTCATATTAGGAACTGATAACCAGTATATACAGGGAACTCAGCAGCCTACCACCCAGAAAACAATCCAGTTTGAAAATGGGCAAATGAGCTGAACAAATAACTCTCCAAGGAAGACATACAAATGACTAAAAATCATCTGAAAAAATGTTCAACATCCTATATGACAAGGGAAATACAAATCAAAACTACAATGTGATAGTACTTAACCCCAGTCAGCATAGTCATAATCAGGAAAAAAGCAAGTTCTGGCAAGGCTATGGTGAAAAGGGCAGCCTCGTACATTGTTGGCTAGAATGTACATTAGTATAGCCACTGTGAGGAACAACATGGAGGTTCCTCAGGATCCTACAAATAGAACTACTATATGACCCAGTAATACCACTCTTTGGTATTTACCTAAAGGCTAGAAAAACTCAGTCAGAAAGGGATTTGCATATCCATGTTGATTGCAGCATTAGTCACAATTTACTAAGATGTAGAATTCACCTAAATGCCTAAGAATGAGTGACTGGATGGAAATAGTGTGGCATATTTACACTGTGGGATACTATTCAGCCTTAAAAAAAATAAATAAATAAATAAATAAAACCTTGTCATTTGATACAAGTTGGAAGACTATAGACGATTTAATGCTAAGCAAAGCAAGTCAGACTATGAAAGACAGACTTTATGGTAGAAAGTACAAGATTAGACGATTTAATAGCAGAGATGGCAAGTGTTCATACCAGAGACTGTCTAGGAGGGGCTAGACAGTTGGGGTGAAAGGAAGGAGATCATAAAAAGGAACAAAGAAAACCTTAACAGATACAAGAATGTAGAGTAATCTGTTGAGGATGATGTGTATTTTATCTTTAACTTGATTGACATGCAACGCAAGTGTACTTTGAAAAACAATATTGCATGGTGTGAATATGTTCAATTCGTTTGTTTACAAAATAACATTTTGTAAATAAACAAATAAAATTTTAAAATAAAAAAGTCCAATAGCATAGACTCATCTGACTGTTTCCTTGTGTTTACATACGAAGGCTAAAAGACTTCATTAGACTGATACATACTGTATTCATGCTGGATAAAAACATGTTGTACATTGTAAAGATGTATAGTGATTAAATGTAAATACTAAAATGTTACCTCAGACCAGGAGATGGCGCAATGCTTATGTCCCTGGATTGCCACATGGCCAACCATGGTCTGAGTCCCTGACCTGGTGGCTTGAAATTTAAGCAGGATGCGTGTGTATGGGTGCGCAAAATCTTGAGAGAAGAATGGAGGAGAAGGGATTGTGATGTGGCCATCCCCCCACTGTGAGAGGGTTATTTCTTGCTTTCTGTCTCTCTGTCAAGTGTATGCACCCTATAACAAAATGTCTCTTAAAAAAAAAAAAGTTACCTCAATAAAAATTAGAGACATGAATTTTGAAATTAAGATATTTTAAAAATATTTTAAAAGAATTATTTTATTTAGCTTTATAATTATTTTTCAACTTGACCAGAGAAAGACACAGAGAGAGGGGGAGGGAAAGTGACAAAGCAAGCTGCCAGGTCCAGGACTCAAAACTCGGTCAACCATATGGGAATCCAGCACCTTTAACCACCATGCCACTGCTAGCCCTGAAGCATGAATTTTGAAAAAAAAAAAAAAATGTAAAGGCTTTGTTAGACCCAGGCTAAATATTTTTGGCAAGACTATTACATATCACATTATATTAGAAAGACATAATATCAATTTGTACCTCTTTTAGAGGTACTAGGTTTAATTATTGCCATATACTTGTCCTATAAGTTAAGCTCATTTCTTTGAACCAAAATGGCAAGCTTATGCTTCAAGGTAGGATTCAGTCAGTCTCGGCTGGTCAAAGGTTTTTTGACAAGAGCTAGAAAGCAGGCACGGGACCAGCTCTGTGGCTTGGTAGATAAAGCAGCTGGACCCCACAGGGTCCACCACTGCTATTTGTGTCTCATACCTGGCCACTTAAGAAACATGCCCGATGCATGTGTGTGCGTCCACTACCAAATCCTGACGGTATCAAGAAATGGAGGAGAAAGATTACAGAGTAACCATTCCCCATGGGAGATGCTTTCTCTTCTCTTTTTGCCTGTCTCTGGCAAGTGCATGCACCCCGTCACTAATAAAAATATTTAATAAAGCATGTATAAATCACACAAACCGCAACAAAATGTATCTGAAAGAGCTGTGAAGTAATAAGAATCAAATAAATTAAAATTCTAAAAAGTAAAAAACTGGTTAATAGTGGCCTGACACTCAGCAATCCTTTGTTGTTGGTCTGCTTTTGTTTCAATTTCCCACCATCAGGGGAGGGACTTGGGTATCTGATGATTCCGGATGCAGACTGAGGATAAAAGCCCACACCAAGGAGAGGACAGTTTTGGGGGAAGATGACACCTAGTGAAGCTTTCATCAATTGCCAGAGCCTTAAATGACAGAATGGGAGACTTGGAGTGCCTATAAAGTACAGACAGACTTCCCTTCAAGATGTCAGCTGATGGCTGGTTCTGGAGTGCAGTGGTTAAGTGCAGTGTAGAAGGAACCAGATCCCACATAGCCACTGCTCAGGTTAAAATCTCATCTCCAAAGCCTTTGAAAACATGCTGGGCACACGCACATGCATGCTGGTGGGATAGAGAAGATAGAATTTTGGTGTGACCATGCCTTATTGGAGGATACTTTTTCCTCTCTGATGTGCATTCTGGCAATTAAAAAAAAAAAAAAAAAAAACAAAAAAAAAAAAAAAAAAAAAAAAAACAAGAAAGAAAGAAAGAAAATGAAGAGTGAAAAAAATGTTTACTGAATTTAGCCAACAGAGCAGGAGGGAGTTTGGAAGTAAGTTTACAAGTCAGAATAAAATACTTCTAGTCATGGAGCTCTAAGGAAATAATTGCTAGAGGAAAGGGGCTTGAAACAAAATAGGCAGCAGATGGAAGTCCCACATGGAATGCTAGATTGATCTGAGTTTGCACAGCGTCTTTGCTTTAGTCAGTGCAACCCAACAATGGATGCAGGTAGAGGTTAAGAACCCTAGCGGCCCTGTCAGAAGTTATTGCTGGGGTCTAAAAGAGCAGGAATTTTGGCATTCATCAGAGGCTGAAGTAAAAAAACAAAACAAAACAAAAAAAATGACAGTTTCAGGAAGTTCAAACACACAGCCAATCTCCCTTTCGAAATATTGCCCAAATTATGAAGCCCTATGAGGTGGGAGACTAAAAAGCTAAACAAAAAGCTCAAAAGGTCAGGACTGAATCAATATTTCAGAGTTGAGCAGACAAAGACTCACTAAGCTCACAATCAAAACACACACACACAAAAAAACAAGACCAATTTTGATGTGGAGTTAGTCTTACCCAAACTGTGATCCAGCAACCACTCAGCTTAATCCCTGAATGGATTGAGGTGTTCAGGTCAGCACTCTGCCCAGAAGAGAGAAAAAGGCCCTTTTCTTGGACAATAATAAGATCTTCAGTTTTCAGTGTTATTTCATACACATCTTTTAGAATAAAACAAAATATATAGACCTGTAAATGGGCAAGATTGTTGAGTAGTAAACTAATAGTTTTCTTAGTGGAGAAATTATGGCAGTATACTGTGCAAGACTGGGAATGAGAACAAAGAAGCATGCTCTTATCATGTCTATTTATTCAACATTGTATGGAGGATACTAGTCTACCCAATAATATAAAAGGAAACAAAATAATATAAGGGTCATAAAGAAATAAATTGAACTTTCAAAGAAATCTATGAACAGAAAGTACAAATAGATTTTGCAATACTGTTGTACAAGCTGAACATACAAAGCTCATTTTAATTAAAATATTTTAATAGTAAAAAAATGGAAAAATTTATTTTAAAAATAACATACCAAAAAATTTAAAGTACTTAGAAATCAATCTGTTAAATAGTGTGAAAGTCATAGATCCCAACAGCAGAAAATGTAAAATTTTATTTGAAATAAACCTCTATAAATAGAGATATGTCATGTCAATGAATTAGACTATTTAATACTA
Organism: Tupaia tana; assembly: GCA_026018925.1. Taxonomy (NCBI): domain Eukaryota; kingdom Metazoa; phylum Chordata; class Mammalia; order Scandentia; family Tupaiidae; genus Tupaia; species Tupaia tana. The sequence continues at coordinate 194,888,246 of JAKSZU010000001.1, read as the reverse complement.
TCAAACTGATAATCATATGCAAAATTATGTATTGATTAAATGTTTGTTTAATAAAAATGTATTATTTTTTACAAAAATAAATAAAATTTAAAATTCACAGAAAATGCTAGTAACTAAGTATCCCTAAAACATTCTTGAAAAGAGTTGCTGTTGAGAATTTAGAGTACTATATATCAAGAATAATTAAGCATCTTATAATATTGGTAAAAGGGTGAATAAACTGAACCACTGAACAGAATAGTCATTGTATGTGCAGTTCATTATATGTGCCGACTGACACATATACAGACACCTGATTCATGGCAAAGAGACACTATACTGTAGTGAGGAGATAATGAGCTTTTCAAGATAATGCTAGAATAACTAAAATCTGAGATGGAGAAACATATAACATGAGTTTTGCTTTTGGCCATACCTATGCAACAGGGTCTAAAATTATCCTCCCAGTCCAGTGGTGATATGGTGATTAAGGCAGCTATCAATAGATTCCACATGGTCAACTTTGTGGTTCATGTCACAAACCCAGTGGCTTCAAAACATGCCAGGTGCATGTGCATGTGTGCCCAAAATCTCAAGAGGAGATAGAAGAGAAGGGATTGTGGTGGGACATCCCCCTGGGGTTTCTCACTTTCCCTCTCTGATTCCCTGATTCTCAATGGAGTTCACATACCTTACAGCAAAACAAGTAAGCATACAAAACTGAGACAAATTTTACACACTACTCACCTCAGAAATGCAAGATACACAGTAATATTTTCTATTAAATCTATCATATTTTATTGTATTCGATTTTAAAATACTGTTCAAAATGCATTACAATGTCTGCTGTTGGGTCACAACATACTATTTAAAAAGTAAATTATTGTAATGTATAAGTATTATAAATTCTTTTCAGAATTGTTCTCATAAAGAACTATTGCAGTAAATATAATGACTATAGAAAAACATTTGCTTGTTTATAGTCTTTTAACAAATATTTATAAGCACTCACTGTACTATTATCATACTATTATAGTTTCCCAGGGTAGCTGTAACCAAGTACTCCAAAATCAGTGACTTAACACAACAGCAATGTATTCTCTTGAAATTCTGGAGAGTAGAAGTCTAAAATCAAGATGTCCACAGTCCCATGCTTCTCTAAAGGTTGCTAGCATTCCTGAATTTGAGGACACATCACTGCGATCTCTGCTGTTATCTTTACATTGTCTTCTCCTATGTGCCTATGTCCCCTCCTCTTCATATAAGGATACCAGTCATCAGATTTAGAGCTCACCGACAATTCAGAATGACTTCACACTGAGATCATTTACTAATTATTTCCGCAGGACACGAATTCCAAATTGGATCACATTCTTATGAACATGAAATGTGGGGAAATTCTATATCAGACATGCAACTACACTTACATATCTCTAAGTGAGTAAGAGATGAAAAGCCTTGGCCCTATTCTAATAAAAACCCAAGACTATGGAACAAAAAAGTCTGTTACCTAGACACTATTTCAAAGATTATCTAATCATAAATGTTAAAGTGATTATATTATAATAGCAAGAGGAAAATAGAGTGATCAGCCAGGATAGGCAAATCACTATTTACCGAACTCAGAGAACAAAGTAAACACTCAGATGAGAACATTTGAGTCAATCTGGACTGTTATGTGCAGAAACACAAACATTTATTGTAGTTTTGGTGGCTAAGAAACCTGAGACCGAGTTATCAGTCTGTCTGCTGTCTGGTAAGGCCATTCCTCCTGGTTTGCAGAGTACATCTTCCCATAGCACCTTCACGAGGCCCGGAGCAGAAAAGGAAAGAGGAGAGTATGTCTCTTCTTTACAGGGCGCTAACCTTAGTCATGATTGCTCCAGCTTTATCATCAAATTACTTCCCCAAAGGCCCCACCATCATACTGGGGTTTAGAATCTTAACTCATAAATTATGGGGACACAAATATTCAGTCCATAACACAGAGCGAGAAAGTGACCGAGCAGCCAAGACTATCTTTGAAGTCTATTTAGGTTACAGGTAAATGTGGGAAATCAAATGAGCACAGACTGTCTGCACTTTTTATTTTTTATTTATTTTATATTATTTTTCCCTCCACATGGCTTGGTTTCAGTGGAGTTGCAGCGTGTTCTTACAGAGGTCAAATCCTTGGCACACGAAGGATTGGCACACCGATCCTTACTCCTAAGGAGCTTGAGTTCTCATAGGAAAATATGTGATCTTTACAATTCATAAATCACTTAATACAGTTGTTCTCACAGCTCTGTGAACAAAGATTCGACTTTTTAAAAACAAAGAAGTTTTACCCTATCCTCCAATTTTTAATTAGAATGTCCAGAGAGTGATAAATAGCTATACATATTTCTGAGAGACTTTACAGATGGAGAACTAACACTTTAATATTAAAAAGCTCAATAATTAAGAAAAATGCTGATTATGTCTATCTTTATTTTACTTTCTTTGGGATTACCTCTCAAGGTCACAAATTGAAAAGTGGTATGAGAAAGACATAGACATTTAGAAAAGTAGTCAAGTAACACTTATTACTATGACTGAGAATATAAGCCCCAGCCCCTCCTCCAAAAGCTCACAATCTAAATTTAGCCAGAAAGAAAAGCATAATGTTCACCTTTGATGACCATACTTTTGTTTTGTTTACTTAACTCTTTCTATCATGAGCAAGAGATGAGAGAGAGAGAACCCCCCACTAGGATCTCAACTCTGCAATCCATCCTCAGCTTCAGCGAGCACTCGATCATGGTTGCATGCATGCTGCGTGCCTATCCTTCACTTGGAGAGCCTAGGTCTTGGCTTTTCTTTAAAGATTTTAGTGTAGGAAGAGTCATATTGTCTCCAGGTTCAAATCTTTCCAATTTTTCCATTCATTAGAACTTTCTACAGTTAGTAACTTATATAAAAGTATACAAGTAATCCTTCCATAATATGACCATGATCTTTTTAGGGTCCCTGAGGGGTAATCAGTATGACCTCCACCTCTTGTTAATGCATCACGGGAGGTCATGTAAGTCTCCTGACCACAGATGAGCTATAACTTCCTGTAATCTCTACGTCTAGATCTTTTTGATGATGATGTTTCCAAAATGGTTTCCTGGTTGTCCAGATCTGGTGATATTATTGTATGTGGACTATTTCAGACACTAACAATGTTATCTTTAGAACTGCATTTCTAGTACATCGATTAAACAAAAAAATGGAAGTGCGCAAAAATGCTGCCCCTGTTTTCATTTAATATTGCTTTCCTTCTCATCACCATCTTAAATCCTTAAAAAAACCATTTAACAAACTCTCTCGTAGGAAAGACTTCTGTTATAGGCAAATAGTTAAATAGGTGCCAACCCTTCCAAAGCCAATCCTTGTTGATGCTTTCTCCCTGGCTGGCAGAAGAACCTTTTGCACAAATGCTAAGAGGTTTGTTGGCTCCACTATGCACTATAATTCACCCTGTTATGGAGGAAAACAGCTGTTTTGTGATCACGCTCTGGACATTCGCCATGTTGGCGTACTGAGTTAAACATCCCAACTTGCTTCTCAGCACTCTTGTTCAGTCCCTAGGCTATTGGAAAATGAATGAGAGAGAATCCTTGGACTTCCTCTTTTAATTCAGTGACTTTGGTTCTTCTTCCTCACTTACATCTATTTATCAATGGCCAAATTTGTAGCAAAATAGCAATAAAAGTATCCCTTGAAATTTTAGTTCTTCATGGTATTTAAAGATAACCACATTCATTTATCATAACCTCACTGATTGTAAGTGAATCCTCTGGACTACAAATAGTCAGTAGCATTTAACTCCACAGGCTCTTGAAGACAGTTTATTCCCAAATCATGTACATAGCTCAATAACTAGTGTCATCAGTTGGTTTGTGTGCAATTTGAAGTCAATAAAGAGCCCTCAATACTAGTTATTATATATTTACAATGTACCCAAACAGAGATGGCTGCTGGCAAAACATCACTGAGAATTCACTTACTGCCACAAATGTGGGAAAAATCTCATAAAGTAAAACTACATTTAAAATTTTTCATCAAAGGGCTTTAACATTAAGTACATAAGACATCTGAGGATTTTGTATAATTATCCTCCAGAATGTCATCACACTTATCCTGGAACAATTCACATAGAGTTGTCCATTTAATATTAGATAATATCTCATATTCTCTTAACAATGTTTGGTGCATTTTAAAAAACAAGGACATAATGAGACACATAGGGAAAAATAAAAAAAATTACTTCCTTTTGTAGAGATTCATAAATTTCCAGATTCTTTTGGATAGAGTTACTATACTGCTGTGAAATGTCACTAACTTAACTATTACACCATGGAACAATCCACTAATAATGCAGTAAGGATCATTAAACATCATTTAAGGCACTTAGTGTTTTATCAAAGGGACAAACCCATTAATTCCATCTCCAAATGGACTCACAGGGCATGCAGATTTGCAAATCCATTGTCTAGATGCAGAAGACAATATGTGCACATGTGTATCAATCCTTTAGGATAAGTATTGGCCATTCCATTTAAGAGACACAATTTCCATTATTTCTTTAGTATTTAAAACTGAGTTTATTTGTAGGAGAATTATATTATTAAGACTTTGTCAATAAATCATGATGCACTTAACAATATCTGAAAATTCTAACAGTGTAAAATACTTCTTCAAACTCTATGACAGATTAATTCAGATATGGACAAAGAAACACTTCAGTTTCTTCTAAATTATCACTTTTTCTACAGGAAATTGAGGTAGAAATCACAATACTGAATACCTGTAATGAACAAGTGAGGTACCAGCCATACAGAGAAGATTGGAATGGATCAGGATATCACTAGTTAGTGAAGATGATGCAGGTATTGAAAGAGATGCAATTCAATAGTTATTCATTTTTAAATAATTTAAAAAATTGATTATGATTCATTTATTTTGTAACAGATTCGTTCTTTACTTAAAAGTATGCTCCATGGTGGGACCAGCAGGTGGTATAGTGGTTATACCACATGGCAGACAGTGATTCAAGTCTCACACCCAAAAGCTTGAAACTCATGTTGGGCATGTGCCCATATACCCAAAATCCTAGGGGAAGAATAGAGGAGAAAGGACTGTGGCATGGCCATTCCCCTGGGGTGTGATTTCTCACTTTTCCTCTTTCTTCTCTCTCTCTCTGTCTCTCCAGCTAATGCATGCACTCTATGGCAATAATTTTATGAAAAATATGTACACAATACAATATATTTATTAACAAAAAACTTTAAAACAAAAATTATTTTGTATCATGATAATATTAGCAAGATATATTAACTTCACTAATTATATAAGATGGAATTTTTATTAGCTTAATATGCATTCTTTCTCCAAATGAAAGCTAGATAATTTGCGCCCTGAACTTGAAAACATGTCCTTCTTTTTTTTTTTCGAGAGGTTTTTGTTATAGGGCGCACGTGCTCGCCAGACAGACAGAGACAGACAGAGAGACAGAAAGTGAGAAATCACTCCCCAGGGGGGATAGTCACGCCGCAATCCCTTCTCCTCCATTCTCCTCTCGGGATCTTGGGCACGCACGCACATGTGCCCGGTGTGAGTTTTAAGTCACCGGGTCCGGGACGTGAACCGCGATCGACTACGTGGGAGTCCAGCGACATAGCCATTACGCCAACTGCTGGTCCCGAAAACATGTAATTCTAAAGGCTGAATTAAAGATGGATTTATTTCTAACATAAATTATCTACTACTTAGGAAAAAAAAATTGTAATTCTTCAGCCCCCTACATGGGCTAATGTTTAAGAAATGTCTTTCTTTATACAATACCATTCACAACCAAATGATCCCAAAGTGCTTTACAAAGTAATTAGTTGGAGACTAGTAAGAGACTACACAGGCAAACATAGGAGTCATTAAGACACTCAGTAATCGCTTACACACTGCTTTGGACATATGAACCTGTTTTATTGAGAGTAGAGATGTTAGTTCAATTATAGAGTAATTTAATAGAATAATTGGAATTCCTTTAGGTCTGATAAGCTTTACAGATCATCTAAAATGATGAACTAAATATATATTTTTAATTTCTGAAAATGTCCAAGTGTAAATTAAAACATATATTTTCCCTCAGGTAATTTATTTATAACAAATGATTACTATGAGGTTGATTTATAACAGAAAAATAATTATGTGATTATTTCCAAAAGATATTTTATAGAATTGGTAAAGAGGTATTATTTCATATTCACATCTTTTCCTTCCCCATTTAACAAATGTTTTACTTGTTTCCCATGAGCCTTATTTACACAAAGTCAAGTAGAAATTCTTTCTCTTCTCTATGTACTCAAAGCCTTCCTGCCTTTTAAGCTGCAGTTTAGACCTAACATCTTTCATAAAAAATTTAACAATTAATATACCCACTTTTCTGATTTTATATAATCTGTTTCTGGTATTTATCACTTGGCTTTGGCTCAGGTTATTTTCAATTATAATTTCATTGTATTCCCAGTGTATTGGGTATGGAAGCATACAGTCAGGCAAATAGTCTGGAAGAAGTAGTCACAGGAGTAGAAGGCATGCATTTCAGTGCTGTCTAAGAAGTCATGTTATTGTGGCCAGCAGGTGGCATGGTGGTTAAAGTGCTGGACTCCCACATGGAGTAGGGACAGTTCAAGTCCCAAACCCAGTGGCTTAAAACACACCAGGTGTAGGTGTGTGTGTGAGCCCAAAATCCTGAGAGGAGAATGGAGTAGAAGGGATTGAGGCATTGCCATTCCGCTGAGGGGGTAGGGGAGGATTTCTCGCTGTGTGTATGTCCTTATTGAATGCACTTGTTTGAGTCATTTTTCTGCCATTGGTAAACCAGAAAGTCCAAACTGATACTTGATCCACATAGCTTCCGTATTCCCTGGGTAGTTGGTATGTAACAGCATCTCAGACAACTGTACTTTGAAAAAAGAGAACCTTCTGGCTTCTACACTTTCAGCACCTTAACAAGATTTCTTCCTCACTCATTCATGTTCCAAATTCCTTTGGATCAGGGAATCTCCTTAGACATCATTTCACACATAACAACAACTTATAGGCGGATATGGTAACATAACTGCCGTCTTGACCTTTTCATCATCTTAAGCATCAAAAGCAGCTGACTGGAATTAGCTCAGCAGCTGTCAGACTATTTCAGACCTTTGCTGGTCCTCCTGTCACAGCATGGACTGCCCCCAGCTGGGCCTCTTTCTCTCCATAAGAAAGGAAAATATTTGATAGGGAAGAAGAAACTAAAGAATTTAAAAAGGGATGATTGTATTTTTACCTAAAATGCATCATAAAATACTAAGAGCCCTTTGCTCTAAAACCTGTACTTTGTTCTCACACAACTGTTGACTGTGCACTGAGGACTTAGTTTGAATATTGATGGAAGGTCACAAAAACAATGGTTTTCCTTCATCTTTATCAATTTGTATATTTTGTCACTTATTTTTCTTTTTTCGTCTTGGGTGGGTACTCCCTCTGCAAGTCTCTCTGGCAATGAGGTATTTCTTAGTAACAGGTGCAGCCTATTATCAGCGAAACTAGCTAGGTGCCATCTGCACAGTCGGGACGAGCCACATTTGATCTCTGTAGTTACAGTCTGCACCTTGTCAGCCTGTCTGACTCACTAAAAACCCTGTCCTGGGCCAGGAGACAGTCGACCACATAACAGGACAGGTTCCAGTTGCCCGAGGTGAACTGTTATATCCCAGCCACTCAGGAGATATGGAAGCTGCAGGATACAAGTATCAGTTTGGGCCCTCTGGTTTACCAATGGCAGAAAACCAACTCAAAGAAGGGCATCCGAAAAGGACTTTATTGGGGGAAGCAGAGGGCATAGTGATTAAGGATCTAGCTCATACATGGTTGACTCTACAGTTCAAGTCTTGAACATGGTGGCTTGAAAGACACACCCGTGTGTGTGCATGCTTGTTCAAAATCCCAAGAAGAGAATGGAGGAGAACGGATTGCAACATGTCCATCTCCTGGAGGGTGATTTCCCACTTTTTCTTTCTGTCTATTTCTCTCCAGTAAGTGCACACAGCCTGTGGCAAAAATCTAAAGAAAAGAAAAAGGGAAAAAAAGGACTTCATTAGTTCACCTACAAAGAAGTTCTGGTTAAGGCTTGCTTTGTTTCTGGGGCTCATATGATGTCACCAGGACCTGATTTCTCTCAAGCACTTAGCTTTAGAGTCTTCCTATTGGTTCTATTCTTTGATAGACATTCTCTTCATGGTGCCAAAAAGGATGCAACAGCTTCAGCTTTGTATCCTTTAACACTGAAGTCCTATAGTCCCAGTAGATACTTGATTACAGCTCATTATCTCTGATTGGATCAGGTGAGGTCTGAAACATTTGGTGTGGCCAAGAGAGCACAATGCCTAAGTCCCAAAATGAAAAGAAATCAAGAGCCTTCAAATCAGTAAGGACAGAAAGTACAGAATAGTGGTACAGTGAGAGAAGTTGGGGTCCTATTTGGGAGGAAATGGGGGAATGTATAAAAGCCAAATATAAATGACTGATGAATAAATAAATAAATAAAAAACTTTTCTTGTTTTGTGAAAGATTTGATGCAGTGCCCATGACATTCTTTGTATCCTAATATTTGTCTTTTATCCTTCAGTGAATTTTGAATAAAATATGTGCAAATATTATGTAGAGAAAGTTTTCCTCATAGTATCATCTACAAATGCATGTTTATAAAGTAATTTATACATATATGTAATGATATATATGTCCTAAATACCCAAATAAAATAAATACATATGTACACACATATATAGTTATATAAATTAGATTCTAAATGTATGTGCACTAAAATCTACCCTTAATAAATGTGTGTGTGTGTGTGTGTGTGGGTGTGTATATATACACACCCACACACACACACACACATATACATATATATATATATATATATATATATATATATATACACACACACACAAACAAATCTATATGACACACTATGAGTTATTAATGGTATTTTTGTAAGCTAGCTAAGCTATGGAAGTTTCTATGTGTGATCAGCACCTTCTAGAATGAGCAGAACAGGCTCTCTCAATTGGGTTAAAGTTTCATGTTTCAGAATATCAAAATATTTTCCTCAACTTTATAATTCAGTCATTTAACTATTTAAAATATTTACTGAGAGTCTATTTTATGCATACTCTACACTGACTACTAGGTACATAATGACAAGGGCAGAACCTCTGCTCTTATGAGGTTTAAGTAGAGTGATGATATGACCGGATTTGCACTTTGAAAAGATCATGCATACTAATTTTGGAGAGGAGATTGTAGGACTGCCAGCAGCATATACAGGGAGAATGGAGAGGTGACTACTACAGTAGTGCAAAAGAGGGAAGAATCTAAGTTTATCTTAAGCAGAAATGTATAAGTTGGAGTAATGTCAAGAACAGAAAGGGAATTTGAAGATGCATTACGGACTACAACTTCTCAGTAGATAAGTTGAGGGTGAGACTGTGGGACATTGTGTGGATAGTTCCCAGTCTCTTCAACAAGGAACACTGAAGGAGGGCCAAGTTTGAAGAATGCTGAACCTTTTTACTTCTCCTATGACACCGATAGTACATGTTGCCTTCTACTTAGTTCTGGGCCTGCACTATTCTTAATCAAAATATTATTGCTCCATTCAAGAATTGAGAGATCAAAGCTTGTGTCTCATCTTTACCCTTGAGCCACCATGTCTAGATGTTAATAGTATTTGTGGTATGCAGCCTAGTTTTATGGACAGACAGACCAAATAAATGACAAGGCACATAAGAGCCATAAGCTGTAATACCTGCAAATGTACTATCACATTTTATTCCATTTTATTCACCATTATCTTCTCTGTGAATTCTCTTTAAAAGACAAAATTCAGAAACTTTTAAATAATGAGTACCTTTTCAAAATAATAATTTATACCCCTCATAGAGGAATAGTCTAATTATATAGGAGGGGTAAGGAAACTATATTGGTAAATTTCTTGTTCTGAAGTAAATAGAGAAGTACACATATCCATCTTTTTTGTGTGTAAATCTTGGGAAAATTTAATCAGAAAGGCCAGTTTGAACATTTAATATTCCTTTTCTCACCTTCACACCTAGCATTAAGAGTTACTTTAAGTGGGAAGTATTGGGCAATAAAACTGAAAAAAGCAGGAAAGAGAAATAAAGATGAAACTCTCTATGTTCAGATATTCAGATTTTGTCTTGGTCACTTGGGAGCTTTTGTCTCTTCTCTTAAATCTCAAAAGTCAAACATTCATTTGACTATGTAAATGAGTTAAAATTGACCTTGTAATATAGCACTGGGTTTTAAATTATTTGTGTTTCTATTTAACTTTTCAGTCATTTGTCATATTTGAGAATATTTATGCCTTTGAGTTCTAGGACTGCCTTCATGTCCATGTAGTTTAATTGTGTGCCCTACATCACCTTGACTATAGCCAGAACGTATGTGGTGGTTAGGTTTCCCATACTTTGTTACGTTTATTTATTAGACAGTTTTTATTCTTTTAAATGGTTACTTTTCAGGATGGGCATAAAAAATGTATTTTCTCAGACAATATTCCTCCCATCATTTCTACTTTACCCTAATGTTCTTCCTGTGTTGGACTTATTTGCAATAAAAAATTATTTCAAGACACTTGTAAATCCTCCATATGACTTCAGAGAAAATGTTTCCTAAAGTTCATCCTCTGGGTTATTTTTTAATCTTCTGATCTCGTAATCAGTAGAGCTCAACTAGTTCTCATGTTACTCTATAACCTTTAGACAAACCTTGATTTATGTTCTGAGTTTCATCTTGCCAGATCTCTCATTTCAGAGACTGCTTTGAGAATGAGGTCCACATTACCTTTCATTGACTCGTTCCTCGATACATGTCCTCTTGCTAACTGAATACATGTCGGGGATATTGCAGACATACAAAGGCATGTTCTATGCTAATTAGTAAATATACCCTAAAATGTTTTCCTTCTCAAAATTACCTTGAATAAAACAATACTCTAGTCCTGGGCTAAAAAAGTTGTGATGTTCTTAAACGAATGTTTTCATGGCCCAATATTTTTTAGTCCTGGCTCTGCATTATGGTACTTAAGAATTTAAAACATATGAATTTTGTACCTTACCCTCAGAGATTGCGAATTTAATTGACCAGGATTGATGCCTGGATATTGGGGATACTAACACTCAACCGGGTTTAAAGAGTGATTCACAAGTCAATAAAATAAATACTAGGGCCCCTCATGGCATGGTAGTTAAGGAGGCTGGATCCCACATGGCCTACTGCACAGGCTGAGCCCTGGACCTGGAGGCCTGAGAAACACATGGAGTATGTGTACATGTGTGCCCCAAATTCCCAAAGGATGGAGCAATGGAGGAGAAGGGAGCGTGGTATGACCGTTCTCCATTGAGGGAGATGGGTTGCTTTCTCACTTTCTCTCTCTCTCTCTCTGACAAGCATGTGAATCCTCTTACAAAAATGAAACCAACTAAATAAGTTCTTTTCTTTTTCTTTACTTTTTTGGGCAAAACGGGAGTCTAAAAGTTCTAGTTTGTGTTCTTTTATGGCTGTCAGTAATTATCTTGTGTACTTTAACAAGTCATTATCTCTCTCTAAGACTCGGCCTTTTCATGAGTCCAATAAAGAGTGTGGATGAGATGATTTAATCCTTTATTTGGCCTGCACATCTTTCCTACTGTCTACTGTGTTCCAGGCACACTGGGTTTCAGGTTGAGATACAGCCAATGTGGAACTATCAATGGTGCTGGTCAGTGGACTTTTAAGAGGTAGTTCTTATAAATAGCAGTGTACTTTTACTTACAACCAAATTTTCACCAAAATAAATCTCTACTTTACAAAAAAATTATTAACTTTTATAGCACTCTTTTATTTCACACTTCTATTTATAGTTAATTGCTTAATCAAGTAATTAAATCATTATATTGTGTTGAAGGAAATTTTTAGATGGAAGTCAGGGCTAGGTGTTTGCATTTTCATCACCATCTAGTTGTACCATACTTTGACACGACAAACTGGATAACAGAAACTAATACTTAACTGCATGAATGAATAACGATGGAGCAACGATGGCTTGGAGATAGGAGGTCAGGCAAGTGCGCTGAGTGGTGATATTTAGAGTAAGATCAAAGATTACATTGTATGTTCTGTTTCTGTCCAAGAGAATGTGCAGGGTATGATTATCCAGATCCTTCAGATCAGGTCACTGGCACCTACTGGCCCATTATAAAGGATAATATCTTGCCCACGATCCAATTACCCACATCTGGTGGGCCTTTCGCAATCATGTTGCCCAGACTGTCTCTTTATATGTACTCATAAAAGGAATAGAATAGCACACTTCTATCACCTCGCTTTCTGAGAATCTTAGCAGCAGTTTATGTTCTAGTTCACCTCTACATCTTGATAGCATTCCAATCAACCACTCATTTTCTTTTGCATTATAGTGGCAGCCAGCACAAAGGACATCTTACCTTTCTCTTTCACTTGCCATTCTATGCTGTGGGTATTTTTCCCAAACAAATAATATGGATCTCTGAGACTTGTATAAAACATGTCAAATTTCTGGATTAATCAATTATAAGCAGGTTGTATCTCTGTACAGATATTGGGCCCTATTGATTTGGATGAGTTAACTATTATGAGCCTCGCTAACCCTCCTCCAACCTGTCTACTTTATTATTTAACTTTCTGAATTCAACTTGAGGTCTGAGTGTCATTTAGAGTAAAAGAAAATTAGCAATTTGGGGCGATCCTATATCACATTCACTCTGCAGAGCAGACTGAATATATTTTTAGGCACTGCATGTTTATAACCTAATTTTCCCTCATTACTTTACAGAGGTGACCTTGTTCTAATACCTTCGGCACCTGATGTTATAAAAGTAAAATTCTTTTCAAACCTGCTCTGTTAATGTGCTCCTGCTCAGAAACAAATGCAAGATAACATTAACATTCCTGCCACAAAATACCTGCTAATTTGCTTGCGGTGATGATAGAAAGCTTTTCATTACATATCACAAACTTCATTTATGTAGAATGAGTCACCAAGCTTGCTGAAAAGCCAATGAGCGTCTAATCTCTATTGCTGCCTTCAGCTCTAACATCAATCCTACCAGTCCAACTCATCTTTTATCAGCTATTCAGTCTTTCTTCCATTTTTTTTTAATTTCCATCCTGTTACAAAATTGTGTTGTTCATCTGTCAAAACAGCTTTGATTTATGCTTTTTTAAATATTACAGCTTCAGAGAAGAAAACACACACACACACACACAGAGAGAGAGAGAGAGAGAGAGAGAGAGAGAGAGAGAAAGGACTCTTCTATTTTCTTCTTAGAGACAGCATTAAATCTATACATCAAAAAAATCTGCATCTGGGTTTCAAAAATAATTATAACATTATGTTGACAAAAGTTGCATTGTTGTATTCCTGATCTTAAATTTTTCTTCATATCACCTCTGGTGTTTGGTTTCTCTTTAAGAGGTCTGCAGATATACACACAGATTATATGCCATCTCCAGGAACAAGTGAAAAATTGAAAAATAAAAGGATGCTTATAATGCTCTGATTTGTTCTAAACCTATTAAGACAATGGCATTTCAATTACATTTATTTTATTAAAGTCATAATCTTACTACTATCACTGATGGAGTCTTCTGTTAGTCTTCTAAAACATCCCTGAAGATTAACCCTGGGGAACTGCTTTGGATCAATCTTGAATCATATCCTAGCAAAAAACAAAAGTAAAAACTCTGTTTTATGTGCTGTACCTAACTATGGACTTACATTAAGCATTTTAATGGTTAGTCTTGCTTATTAGATGTAAAATTCTCTTAGAGTTTTGGGGACTCATAAAACCAAATTACACACTTTCCTGAGAATGAACTCTGCATTGGCACAATTAGGTGACCAGTTATTAAACTGAATTTAAATTACAATCCTGAAGGTGAAAAGTCAATAAAAGTCAGGCAAAAAAACCCTGGGAAACTGGAGATTGTCCACTCACTTCATCTTGCTGGAATATTATGCAAAATTAATAGGTTATTTTCTTTCCTTTTTTTTTTTCTTTCCTCTTCTTTCTTTTATTTTCATTTCCTCATTTAAACACAAAACATATGTATCCCACTCAACAGGCTAGCAGGGATTTTGTTGCCATAACCAGTAAAGCCTGAAATGATTATACCCAATTTGTATCATCATAGGCCCTTATTGGTCTTCATAGGATCCTGATGAAAAACAGAAGATTAAATGGAACTCCAGGGAGAATTCTTCCTAGGATTAAGGGTAATCTGTCTATAGAAAAAACACACTGTTCCTAGACAGTAGAGCAGCAGTAAACAGAACACTCTGTCAGGCAATCCCACATGGGAAGATTCCCGGTTCAAGTTTGAAGACCGACCTAAGAGCAACGGGCACACTGTTGCCCATGATCTGAGGCTGACAGAGACTAAGGGGTGGTTGATGAAGACGCTGTCTCTCTCTATATATATTTCTCTCTGTCTGTCTCTCTCATTCATGAAATAAATGAATACATTTTTCTTTAAAAAAGAGAAAAAAAAAGGCAAGTCAGTGACATGGTGGTTAAGGTGACTTTATTTCACATGGCAAACTATATCATTTGAATCCTAGACCCAACACCTTGAAAAATGCACAGGGCACTTGTGCATGTAGACCTAAAATTCCAAAAGAATGGAGGAGAAGGGATTGCAGTCTGGCTGTAATCCCTTCATCACCCCCTCCCCCCCACACCCAGCTCTTTCTGGCATGTGCCCATACCCAATAACAAAACCAAAGATAAAAGAAAGAAAGAAAAGCTTGAAAACTGTAAACATACTATGTAAGAACAAAGTGGTATTATCAATATCATTCTAATTAATAGTCCCATATGTGATAGGCAAACTAGCAGCTCCTAAACCTAGAACCTGTGAATATGTTACTTACATGATAAAAACCTTTGCAGTTACGATTAAGTTAAGTAGTTCGGGATGGAGAGATTATCCTGCATAGTCTGTGTGCTTTCATCTAATATAATCACAAGAGTTCTTCCCAGCGATAGAAGGTGAGTGAGACCAGTCATGAAATATTAGAAAGACTAAATCCAGGACCAGCAGATGGCATAATGGTTACCTTACTGGACTCCCACATAGTCAGCTGTGGTTTGAGTCCTGGACCTGGTGGTTTAAAACTCATGCTGGGGGAACCAGCAGTTAGCGTAATGGCTATGCCACTGGACTCCCATGTAGTTGACCATGGTTCGAGTCCCGGACCCGGTGGCTTAAACTCACACTGGGCACGTGTGCGTGCGTGCCCAAGATCCAGAGAGAAGAATGGAGGAGAAGGAATTGCAGCATGGCTATCCCCCCTGGGGATTATTTCTCGCTTTCTGTCTCTCTGTCTCTCTCTATCTTTCTGGCAAGCACATGCTCCCTATAGCAAAAACCTCTCAAAAAAAAAAAAAATTCATGCTGGTCATGTGTGCATGCATGCCCAAAATCCCAAAAGGAGAATGGAGAAGAAGGGATTGCCACATGGCATCCCCCAGGGGTGTGATTTTTTACTTTCTATCTATCTGTCTCTTTCTGTCTCTCTGATGATCACACATAGCCAATAGCAATAATCTCTCTTTAAAAAGAAAAAGAAGGAAAGAAAGAAAGAAAGAAAGAAAGAAAGAAAGAAAGAAAGAAAGAAAGAAAGAAAGAAAGAAAGAAAGAAAGAAAATCCACCCACTATGCTGGCTTTCAGGATGAAGGATCAGGTTATGAGTGAAGAGATACAGATAACTTGGGGAAAACTAGAAAAGATACAGAAATGGGTTGTCCCCTAGACTTTCCATGAGAGATTAAAACCATTCTGACCCCTTGATGTTAGCCCAGTGAGACCCATGTTGAATTTCTAAACTACCAAAATCAAGGATAATAAATATGCATTGTTTTAAGTCACTAAGTTTGTGGTAATTTGTCATGGTGGCCATAGAAAACTAATATGCCAAATACTTAAGTGGTTTTTTGGTTGGTTTGTTTGTTTTAATTGTCAAGTTTACTGGTAGTTTCTACAAATCAGCTTCCAAGAATGACAGGCAGATGGATGCACATTTAGGAATATACTAAATGTCTAGGAAATCCACATAATATAGATTTTTTTTAAAAAAAATGGTAGGACTCAATCATGATTAGTAGATAAAGTTGGGAAGCAGAATGACCCTCCGACCCCTGGCTTGAAAGACAAGATAGATATTACTGTCATTTCTCACTGGGAAGAAACATTGGTTTGAATATATGAAAACACATTTAATCCAACAGTTTTAGGAGGTGGCTTGTATCATTGGTCCCCGATTCATTGATGAGGAAACTGAAGCTAAGTAATTTGCCTCAGGCACCTGTTAGCTGTTGTCAGGGTCAGGATTTGGATTCTGACAGAGTGGCTATGGAGCCTGTTCTCATAACCACTGTGCTGCAGAGGAAGGAGTAGATACTTAGAGAAAGACAGCATGTTCCAGAATGAACATGTAGTATCTGAGGCAAATGAGACAGAATAACTCTGAGGTACATTTTGCTATTATCACAGAGCAATCTCAGAACATTGCTGCCATGTAGAGCAAAGTTGACCCTGGCAAAAGAGAAAGCCAGGTACCACTAAATCATTGTTTCAGTCAATAGGATATCTTAACTTTTGCTAAGTGTGGTGAAAACTGTAATATTATTTCATTTTCACTAAACTATAGCAATTCATACAGAAATTAGAGATAGCTACTGCCCCAGAGACCATGATGTCATATACCTCTTATAAAAAACATAGTTTTAAACAACAGTAAGTTCAAGCAGTGTTGTGAAGTCTGTTCGTATCACACTAAGTACAATTTCTGAGGGGTCAATAGAAAATGAAAACAACTCCTGTGATAAGTAAATTACCAGATTCAGCTAACTTGACCTTTAGGAACAAAAAAAGAAAAAATAACTTTAAACAATTGTGTTAGACTTTTCAAAAAAACTTCAGTTTTCGTTGCTGAACTTTCACTGATAAGAAGTAAAATAACAGATGCTAGTTTCAATGTAGGTGTGGCATTTCTGGAATATAATTAAAGATACGCAAACTCCTATGAAGTCAAGAGAAGCCTCATTACCCAAGAGAGTTGACAAAATGCTCTTCTACCTGCATATTGCCTGTTACATTTAGATCAAAATTGACAATTTTTTTTTTCCTGTGGTGTTTAAAACTCAAAAGCCAAAACTTCTAAGACTCCCTTGCCCTACTTTCAGTTTTTATTTTTCCTGAAGAAATCTTTCTTCATAGAAACCTTCAGAACTCTTGTGAAACTTTTTTTACCCTCGTATTCTTTTGCTGTTTGGAATTCTATTTCAGATTCATAACTACGTGAAAACTTTCAGATAACCACCACAACAAAAACAAAAGTGTGGCATCAAATTGAATCTGACCTTCTGGCAGCCGGAATGGAACAAAATCTCTCCTTTAAATCCCTCCAGTGTTTGGTGAATCCTCTAATCCTAAAGAGTGAACTCTTATTGATTCTTTCTGTGTTATAAAAGAAATATCATATCTGAAAAACTTTTGATAAAAATCTGGAGATTCTCAACTACTTTATTGAGAAGAATTCTAATGCTGATTAAACAGTCAATAATCCATGTCCAAAAAAGAACTCTGATCAGTTGATGACAAAACAAAGTGGAATATTTCATTTTCTTTGAAGTTGAAGCACCTTATAACTTTCCAGTCTATACTACATTTGGTTGAAGAATCTAAGTGTATATTGTAAACAGATGGATATAATCCTCAAAAGTTGAGAATATAGTGAGATTAAGTAACTCAAAGGTAAATTGATATGAACACATTAGAAAAATACATTTACATACATATGGTTGTTTTTCTTATTATATATTAATTCGTTTTAAATTTAAATGTCCAAATGTATGTATAAATATACTCAGTATACAGATATCCCTATGTGATTTGCCAACATTTCACTATTTTCTTTGCATGTAAACTCTCATTTTCTGGGTTTGAAAGCCCAGATGCCATTCACTCTGGAAGTAAGAGAATTGTTTTGGGAGTTCTCAGGTCATTCTGCCACATCTGGGTCACTGAGCTCAGATCCAGGCAGAACAGAATGTTGCTCTCCTCCCAGTGGATTTCTTTTTTAGTGCATGCTGCTTTTAATATTCACTCTCTCCCTAGAGTCTAACTAGGCTACACTCAAAGTCCAGCTCAGCACAGTGGCCAGATTTCTGACACTCTTGAGTATATTGTGATCTGATCTACATTAGTGCCTGAAATATGGGTGAAGTTATAAGCCACACATAGATCAAGAAAATAAATGATAGATCTTTGCTATTTTAAAATGTTTTTCTTTAGACCTGTTCTCTAGGTAAATTTTTAAAATAATTTTAAATCACTCAAGTGACTTAATTATCATAATGCTATAATTTTTCTTCTTAATTTTTTTTAGAGGTTTTTGCTGTAGAGCATATGTGTTCGCCAGAAATACAGAGAGATACAAAGCGAGAAATCATGCTCCAGGTCGGGAAGACTGCGCCACAATCCTCTCTCTTCCATTCTCCTCTCGGGATCTTGGGCATGCACGCACATGCGCCTAGCATGAGTTTTAACCACTGGGTCTGGGACTCAAACCGCGGTTAACTACATGGGAGTCCAGGGACAAAGTCATTACGCCAACTGCTGGTCCCCTCTTCTTAATTTTTTAATTTACATTTAATCATTATACATCTTTAGAGCATAAATGTGGTTTTTCCCAGCATGAATGCAGTGTATCTTAGTCAAATCACATACATTACCATACACATTACCATCAACAGGTAACTTTTCGTTTTTGTGTCTGTTAAATGTTTTATTTTATTTTGTTTTCTCTCTGATCCCCTCACACCCACCCTCTTATTAACCAACCCCTATTACCCACCCTCTAGTACCCACCTTCTTCTGTACTGTCTCTACAGTTGCCCTCCCTGCTATTATATCTTCCAATCTTTCCATTTCTGCTATAGAGTACAGTTATTGTTTGTCAATCTTACCTATAAGGTAGACCCAGCAAGGATCTCAAGTGAGTACAATAAAAAATTTGTAATGTATTTGTTTAGTGTCTAGTGAAATATTATTTAATAGAAGTCAACTCAAAGATATGTCTTCATAAATTCTTTCCTAACAATGACATTCACACTGAGCCTAGGGGTAGGTATTTCTAAAGTAATTAGTTACACCCTAAACACAATTAAATTAAAATATCTAAAATCTATAGCAAAATTGTTGCAATTGCATTTCATCAGAAATAGTTAAGAATTTATTAAAATCCTTGATTCAGAACTGAAACAATAAAAATGTTTTTGAGGAACAATGCTAAGACATTTGTTTAAAAGTATTGCGATAAAAAATGCAAAGAAAAAAAAAACAAGAATAAAAATTCTTGGATTGCATTTAACAACATATTATACAATCCTTGAGGTGCTATTGAGAAATCAGAAAGTTGAAAATTGATATAGAACCACACTTTATTGGCATAGAAAAAAATCTTTAAGAAAGAGTTATGTCACCATTTTTAAGAATAATATAAAGTAAGAAAAAAACAAATCTGTTAGTTCTTTCAAATAGAAGATATTCAACATAGAGAGCTGATTAAGCAAGTGACAAAAAAAGTTGAGTAGCCCATGTGAGTACCATTAAGTAACCTAAACATTAACAAAAGTAATCACCATACCCAGGACAAAATGAACAATGAGAGGAAGTGTTACACAGCAAGAAGGAAAGGGTGTCTAGTAGGCGTTAAACCCATTGCTGGGCAAGCAGAAGTGGGACTATGGAATAGGGGTGTATCAGCTCACTTTGACTGCCATAAAATACCATGAACTGAGTAGTTTTTAGGCAAGATAAAGTTATTTCTCACAGTTCTGGAGAATGGAAGTCCAAGATCCAGGTGCTGGAGATTCAGTCCCTGGAGAGTGCCCATTCTGTTCACAGAAGGCATGTTCGCAATTAGTTCTCAAATGGTGGAAAGAGCAAGCCAGCTTTCTGGGGTCTCTTTTGCAAAGACATTAATTTCATTCATGGGGGACTCTGCCATAACTCCACCCTTAGTGCTGTCAAATTAAAGCTTAGATTTCAACGTATACACTTGGGCTTTGCACCAGAAACTGGAAGCAATATATGGATGCATAATCATGACCAAAAAAGCTGGTATAGACAGAACAAAATGAGACAAAACACTCTACTTCATGTCCTCCTCACAAGTCCAATAGGTACGGTCTATTGAATGTAACTCAAATTAAATCTCTATGAGAAGCTTTGATACAGAACTAAGCAAGTGAATATAAGAAATATATCTGAAACCAAGCAGGCAAGTGAGCACAGATATAAAAGAACATTTTAAGAATCCCTAAATATCAGACCATCCACATTCTTACTTGTTCCAAAGTATTTCTAGTCAGAAATGGTTTTGAAAATTTTCTGTGCTTATGATAAAACAAAATTCTTTATTCCATAGTCCAATCATATTTTTTTTTCAATTTTGCTATAGTGCACTCACTATAGCAGAGAGAAAACAGGGGAATGAAGAGACTGAGAAATCAGCCTGTAGGGGTATGGTCATTCTGGAATCCCTTCTCTTACATTCTTCTATAGAGATTTTGGGCACCTACACACACATGCCTGGCAAGATTTTTTTAAGCTGCAAGTCCAGGACTTGAACTGCATAATCTGCCATGTGGGATCTAGCACCTTAACCTCCATCCCACCTACTGGCCCCTTATTCCATTTTTATGCTCATTTATCTGGTTCACCATTCTTTTCTATCCTATTCATTTTTAAAGTTCATTTGGTGATCTTAATGATTATTTTATTTGATTTGATATAGAAGCTAAACATACTAAATCTCATTAGTGGCTGTCCTCAAGAATGAACAAAAAGACATATTGAGATATCCTGACAAAAGCCTAGAGAACTTATAATTCCATTACTTTCACTATTTCTTGAGAACTCTGTCTATAGACTTTTATGTTTCTCCTTAGGTTGGAGGTTGGAGGAGGGACTATTTAATTAATCAAAGCTGTTGTCGTGTGACTTCAAGGCATATAATGCAATTCATATCTATTTGACTTAAAACACGACCTTATATTCTGCATAAATAATTCCAGGATTCCAATTATCTACATGTGAAATCATGTTGAAAAGATTTATTACCTCTTTTCCTAGGAGGTCATATCAGATCTTACTCATATGGAAATATCAGTAACTACTAGTCTCCTTTCTCTCCTCTATGTTTTATCTAACGCTCTAACTTATTAGAGATATATTTTTCTGGTTTTGTCTTCTTTTTTTGTTTTGCTGCTTTGAGTTATAGTCTTAGGCCACTTTTTTAGCACTGATAATGTGGTTGTTTGTTTTCCTTCCAGCCAAATTCAATTAATATTCAAGTTAAATTTCAAAGCATATTGTATCAAAGTCTTTTACTTCAGTTCAAAACAAAATTCAGGAATTGAAAATAAGCTGTTTCCCTTTCTCTACTGTTGTTTAATTCCATCTAATGTCTTGTCTTTGCTATATACTATCAATACCACAATAGAATTTAGTGCTTATTTGTAGGGGTATTTTTCAGATGGGAGATGAGGTGTTTTCTCTACTGTCATTGTTCTCCAAGTAGAACTCTCCCCATATACACACATACACATGCACACACATATGGGAAGTACTTCAAAAGAATAGAATTCTTCAATAGAATACATGTATACATGCATACATATGCATGTGTGTGTATAAATACATAGAGAAAGAGAGCTAGAGAGCCAGACAGAAAGCAGAGAGAGATGGAGATTTGTTTATTTGAAGTATTGGCTCACATATTGCAGGATAAGTTGGCAGCCTGGATATAACAAGAGTTGATGTTGCAGTCTAGAGTTGGAAGGTAGTCTAAACACAGGAATTCCTCGCAGTTTTGGTGACCTTTGTCTTTTTCGTTAAGGTCTTCAACCAACCAGAGAAGGCCTACCTGCATTATGGAGGTATCTGCTATTTTCAAAGTCTACTGATTTCAATGATAATTACATCTTAAAAATGACTTTACAGTAACGTCTCAATTGGCCTTTGTCTAAACAACCAGATAACATACCCTAGCATAGCAGACACATAAACTTAGCATCACATTATCCTTCAATTCAAGTTCCTTTTTTGCCCTTTTAGATAATCTGAAAACTGTTTCATTTGAATTGCATTACATCAGTGTCTATTATTTTTTTAAAAATTGAGTGATATGAAATGTTTGGGGAATATGGATTCAGAATATGCATGAAATGTTATTTAATTAAACTTTATTTTAAACAAATGCATCATAATTAAACATGACTATTTCCTGAGTTATTTCTCAAGCAGAAGATCTGACACAAATCCTGTAGGAGAGGTAAATTATCCTGTGTTTATTATAAGATGCCTTCAAACACTAAATTAAATTTATAAAAAGAGCTAACTATGATTAAAATTTCTTTCACAATCTTTGCATTATCTTAATTTTTCATATTTTTACAGTAATAAACTTCGATGACTATGTATACATCTCAGTTTGAATGTTAGCTAAATCAATATTTTTCAATTTTATTTTATTTTTTAAGACACACATGTTTTGGTAGGCTTACAAGCCAATACTTATATTTTAATTATTGATTATTATTTAAACCTTATAGAACATTAGTTTAATGAATGTTTCTGTAGTATGATATTTAACATTATAGTTTAGATAATATTTTAACTTTCATATATAAATAAGCACTTTATCACCATTTTCAAAACCATAGCATAAAAAGGCACAGTAATAATCAAATTAATGTTACAAGATTAATGTTTTAGTCATTTCATAGTTTTTATTCATTAGATTTCATACTCATATAATGATCATTTTTAAACTTATGATTTCATTGTTCAAGTTTTAAAATGAAATAATTCTTCTTTAATTGTTTTCTTGAATTTTGTTTTTTCCCCTTGATATCGTTCAAATTCTTCTTTCAAAATTCAGCTCTGTAAATTACTAAGAACCACAGGATTATACAAATTATATAGGTAAATTATATGGTATATAAATAATATAAATAAATAAATGCAGTAGCTACTGAAATAAGAATATGATGGGACCAGCAGTTGGCATCATGGCTATGTTGCTGGACTCCCATGTAGTCGACTGCAGTTCGAGTCCCAGACCCAGTGGCTTAAACTCATGCCAGGCACATGTGCGTACGTACCCAAGATCCCGAGAGGAGAATGGAGGAGGAGGGATTACGGCGTGGCCATCCTCCCTGGGGAGTAATTTTTTGTTTTCTGTCTCTCTGTCTCTCTCTGTCTTTCTGATAAGCCCACATGCCCTATAGCAAAAACCTCTCAAAAAAAAAAAATAATAATTGAAAGTGATTGCTTTCAGTCTCCTAATAGTGGAGTGCTAGTCCACAGCTTGGAACATGTGTCCTTCTTTTCTTTAAATCGAAGAATTTAATTAATATTTCAATTAATAACCACACTAATTTTTAACTAAATGATAGTAAATTTCAAAGTTAGGCTTAAACAGCCATAAATTCCCTGTCATAAGGCCATACATTAAGCTTGTATACAAGGAAAGTGTGGGTTATTCATAGTTCCTTTTCTGAAGATGCTTTCTCTATATAATTTAAACTATTTTATAAGCATAGCTTTATTAATCTTCTCAATATCCCTTGAAGAATTTTGTATGCACGGTTTTCATTTTAAAGTTAGTAAATTGATGCAGGGAAACCACGTGTCATCATGGTCCATTTTGTTCCTCATATCACAGCTATGATCCATAAAACTTTCAAATTCCAAATTTGTTGTGGATGTAGACTGTATGTTATTCTTCTATAATAATCTCCAAACAGAATGAAATCTTGTGTGATTAAGAAGAAAGTTTCAAAAAAAAATCAGGCTTTGAGACATAGATTTCCCATTTGGGCAAATTATTAAACCTCTCCAACTTTACATCTGTAAAACATCTGCTTTCTCCACAGCACAGTGTTATTTTTGAGGCTGAAAGAAGTGAATTGAATGTGTCATATAAATTGCAATTCCTATGTAAATGCTAGTTGTTACATTCTGTGATGGTTTTATCCCCATTTGACCCTTTCCTTTAAAGACTGAATCTTATCAAGCCATAATTACAGGAATGTCAGATGTGTTCAACAATCATTTACTGAGTACACAGATGAATATAAGAATAAGAACACTTAATACACATCATGCCCTGAATCTGGGGTAGATGAAT
Organism: Tupaia tana; assembly: GCA_026018925.1. NCBI lineage: Eukaryota > Metazoa > Chordata > Mammalia > Scandentia > Tupaiidae > Tupaia > Tupaia tana. The sequence continues at coordinate 194,863,908 of JAKSZU010000001.1, read as the reverse complement.
TGCACTTTTAAAGGTGGTCATCAAGAAGGCTTGATGTCAACAAATGCCTGAAGTAAGAAAGGGGATTCTGGGACCAGCAGTTAGCGTAATGGCTATGTCGCTGGACTCCCATGTAGTGGATCACGGTTTGGGACCCAGACCCAGTGGCTTAAACTCACGCCAGGTATGTGTGTGTGCGTGCCCAAGATCCCCAGAAAAGAATGGAGAAGGGATTGCGGCGTGGCCATCCCACCTGGGGGGTGATTTCTCGCTTTCTCTCTCTCTGTCTCTCTCTGTCTTTCTGGCAAACGCATGCGCCCTATAGTAAATACCTCTCCCCTCCCCCCCCAAAAAAAGAAAGGGAATTCCATTCTCATATAATCATTTTTTATACAGGGACAAGCATTTAACTTGAAGGAAAACATCTGGTAGAGGGGGAGGCAATGAAAAATCCTTGGTGTGGAATGTGTGAAGGATGTTCAAGAAACCTAAGAACAAGGAGGAAAAGGGAGAGGAGGAAATGAGATCAAAGGGTCTACATTAAAAAAGACCTTGTAGGCTGCGAAAAGACTGTTTTTTGCTTGTCTAACTGCACAATTTGACAAGTCTTATGTATTTTATACAAGAAAAAAATTTGCCATTATTTGTTTTTGTTTTTGAGAGGTTTTTGCTACAGGGTGTGTGCGTTTGCCAGAGAGACAGAGAGACGGAAAGCAAGAAATCACCCCCAGGGGGAATGGCCACGCTGCAATCCCTTCTCCTCCATTCTCCTCCATTCTCCTCTCAGGATCTTGGGTACACACACACACGTGCCCGGTGTGAGTTTAAGCCACCAAGTCCAGGACTTGAACCGCGATCGACTACATGGGAGTCCAGCAACATAGCCATTACGCTAACTGCTGGTCCCAGCCATTGTTTGTTTTTAAACACTGTAGTTACTATGATGAGCACTATTCATAGAAAAACAAAAGTGGAAGATCAGTTAAAGTATCAATGCAAGGATCCAGGCAAAATATGATTGTAGAATGAACTAAAACATACCAGAAGTAGAGCTAGTGATAAGTCAGCTTCTAGATTTATTTGAAATGTAGCAATAATAATATCCGTGATTGTGATTATAGTGAAACTATAAACAGATATGGAAAAAAATGACATCCTTATAAAACTTTTCATAGTATTTCATTATTTTTAGCTATCCTTAATTTACTATTTTTAAGGACCAGCAGTTGGTGTAATGGCTATGTCACTGAACTCCCATGCAGTTGACTGTGGTTTGACTCCCAGACCCGGTGGGCACATGTGCGTGCGTGCCCAGAATCCCGAGAAAAGAATGGAGGAAAAGAAATTGCCGCATGGCCAACCCCCGGGGGGGTGATTTCTCGATTTGTGTCTCTCTCTCTCTGTCTTTCTGGGTGAATGCATGCGTCCCATAGCAAAAACCTCTCAAAAAATTATTATTTTTAGTCTACCATAAGTTGTGTGCATGTATTTGTGTGTACATATGTAAATTATATGTATATTTAAGGATACATAAACAAAGAAAAAATGTATATGGGGTAATGGGTTTAAATACAAATATATCCAATTGCATTACATGTAAATGTGGTAATGTACAAGTATAAAAATATTTATATATACACACACTATAAGATTTTATGCATGTATTATATAATTTTTAAAAATATTTTATTCCAGTCTTTCACATTTCATAACTTTCATATAGATTAGTAAACTATTTTTATCATGACATATTTTTCTCCATTTATTATTTTTATGTTCCTTTTAATGCTTACTCTGTAACACTTCTTTTTTTTTAGAATTATTTTATTTAATTTAATTTTATTTTTTTCTCTTTAAATTTATTTATTTTTTACATTAATTCACTATACATCATTACAGCATACAAATGAATTTTCCATCCAAAATACACTGTGTATTGGCTCAATCAAGCACATCAACATACATGTTTTCAACAAATAATTTTCCAATTCTTGTCTTGTATAATTTGTTTTTTGTTTTAATTTTATTTATTATTATTTTTTTTTTCAGTTTGATCAGAGAGAGAGAGAGAGAGAGAGAGAGAGAGGAAGTGAGAAAGCAAGTCACCAGGTCCAAGACTTGAACCGTGGTCGGCCATGTGGGAATCCTGCACCTTTAACCACCATGCCACTAGCCGGCCTCTGTAACACTTCTTTGATTTCTTTCCAGTCCAATACAAAATACAAACTGTTTTTTTACTACTTCTGAAATAATTCTAGAAACTTAAAATTTTTTGAGCTTTTTAATCTTCTTTTGACTTTTGCAGTAATTTCATATGTATTTTCTATTCTAAAATAAGTATTCCTAATAGATATTTATTTAATTTGACCATATATTTACTCTTTTCATTGCTTCTTAATTTTTTTTTAATTTCTGTGTTTTCATCTCCATACATTTCCTAATGAACTGTATTTATCAGTTACCAAAATAGTTCTGCTTTACTTTGTTACTTATTTTACTTTACTTCTATCATTAGCATTATTAGATTTTTGAGAAACATATTAGGAAAAAATTATCCTTATATCTGAAATTAGCATTATTCCCCATCCCCAACTGCACCTTGGGATTATGGCCTTAGTTCTGAAATTGATTTGGGGGTTTATTATTGTTGTTATTTTATTTGTGTAGCTCTGATTCCTCCACTGTCCTCACCAGGGCCCTGAAAGAGTAAGGAGTGGGTTATCCTCTTGTTTTTCTTTCAGAATAAGCAAACGCTCCATAGAAAAGGCAGCTGAACATTACCTGTTCACCCTTCTATATTTTTTTTTTTCTTTTTTTGGAGAGGTTTTTGCTATAGGGCGCGTGCGCTCGCCAGACAGACAGAGAGAGACAGAGAGATAGAAAGCAGGAAATCACCCCCCAGGGGGGATGGCCACGCCGCAATCCCTTCTCCTCCATTCTCCTCTCGGGATCTTGGGCACGCACTCACACGCGCCCGGCGTGAGTTCAAGCCACCGGGTCCGGGACTCGAACCACGGTCGACTACGTGGGAGTCCAGCGACATAGCCATTACGCTAACTGCTGGTCCCACCCTTCTCTATTTTCACACCGAAATTTTGCAGCCTTCTCCTCTAAGTCTGGTTTCTTTTCCTCCCCATTGTTTTCAAGTAGATACAACTTGTATTTAATCTTTTTCTCTAACTGTTCTTGATAAGAGTGTTGGTCTACTGCAAGTTACACCATTTTACTCGGGGCAGTAGTCTCGATTATAATTTTATACTCTTTTATATAATACTTCCTTCATTCGGCTTGTTTATACTTTGTTTGCAAAGTGTTTACATGTGATTTTATAAAGGACATTTCTTTCATTGGCCTTTATTTACTGTAGTAAATTATTACTTATTTCTCTTTACAGTGAAAATGTTTGGGGTTATTTTTCGCTAAAAATTGCATAACTTTCAACTTCATCGGCAACTTGTCCTGAGGCAAGATATTTTCCCCCCATATTTATTTAAATGTATGAGATTATTTCTTTTTATTTTTTTGTCTGTTTTTTAAGTTATATTATACTAGAAATTCCAGAAGTGAGCCTATTTAAAATGTCATATTTAATTTAATAAAATTGTACATTATCTCCTTGCATTAGAAATAAAAACTTTAAAAATTAGTTTTATTATAATTTAACAAATCACTAATGTCAAATATTTGGAAAGCAAGTGTTACCCTGCTTTTTGTTTTATACTTTTACAATATTCTCCATAAAGGATGTGATCACTAACCATCACTTATATTCCCTCAAAAATCCCTCAACCAGGGAACCAGCAGTTAGCGTAATGGCTATGTCGCTAGACTCCGACGTAGTCGACCGCGGTTCACGTCCCAGACCCGGTGGCTTAAAACTCACGCCGGGCACGTGTGCGTGCGTGCCCAAGATCCCGAGAGGAGAATGGAGGAGAAGGGATTGCGGCATGACCATCCCCTCTGGGGGGTGATTTCTTGCTTTCTGTCTCTATGTCTCTCTCTGTCTGTCTGGCGAGCGCACGCGCCCTATAGCAAAAAAAAACCTCTCCAAAAAAAAAAAAAAAAATCCCTCAACCTAAATATTAAAAAAGGAAAAAATATAGATTCTAGAATCTAAGATTTTTCTTTAATATATTGCTATTAAAGGACTAAATACAAGTATTTCTTGTAATAATTATTTTATTTATTTTTAAATGGGTTGCACTTTAATTTTGGTTAGAAAATTAATATTACAAGCACCAGATTGCATAATGGTTACATCACTGGACTCCCACATAGTCAACCACAGCTTGAGTCCTGGACCTGGTGGTATAAAACTCACACAGGGCACTTGTGCATGCATGTCCAGAATCCTGAGAAGAGAATGGAGGAGAAGGGATTGCAGTGTGGTCATTCCCCTAGGGAGTGATTTCTCCCTTTCTGTCTCCCTATCTCTCCCTGTCTCTCCCTATCTCTACGACGAGCACACATGTCCTATAGTAAAAATCTCTCTTAAGAAACAATTAACATTACATAGAAACTCTTATATAATATTTAAAATTAAATTTCACATAGTCACATTTTAACTATAAATGTTTCAGAAGTTTTCACAGATATTATGTTTTGAAATTTTAAGTATTTTCACAAAATGAAATAATTGAAACCTGAAAAAGGGTAAAGTATATCTTGAAATTTCTGAAATAGTAAAGTTTATATCTATGTAATACTCAGTTATAGGGGAAAAAATGGCCTTGGGACCAGCAGATGGCATAGTGGCTACGTTGCTAGACTCCCATGTAGTCAACCACAGTCTGAGTCACGGACCCACTGGCTTAAACTCACACAGAGTGTGTATGTGTGCATGCCCAGGATCCTGAGAGGAGAATGGAGGAGAAGAAATTGTGGCATGGCCACCCCCCAGGGAAGGGTGTTTTCTTGCTTTCTGTATCACTCTCTCTGTGTGTCTTCCTGGCAAGCGCACATGCCCTATAGCAAAAACCTCTCCCAAAAAAATGACCTTATTAAAAAAATATAAAGACTCAAAACATTCACCTCCATTGATTGAAAAAAAAAAAAAAAAAAAAGGCTGTAAAAATACGTTTATTTTTGAAAACTTCCTAAAGGATCAGCTGGTGGCATGGTGGTTAAGGCACCATATCCTGCATGGCCAGCTGGTGGTTTGAACTGGTGGCTTGAAAAGCACCCCAAGTGCATGTGGGTACATGCCCAAAATCTTAAAGGAGGGAGAAATGGAGGGTAAGGGATTGTGGTGTGGCCATTCCGCATGCGGGATGCGTTCTCACTTTCCCTGGTGAGTGCACATGCACTGTCAAACTAAAAAAAAAAAAAAAGAAGGAAAAAAAACTTCCAAATGAAATTTAATTACCACTATTGACATATTATGTCTATATTCGTATATTCTCAGAATCTCCTCTCACCTAAAACAATCAGAATATGCCACAAGATAAACAGTTTTGCTGCCATTTTTAGACCGTGCAATATAGCATATACATTGCCAAGGAAAGATAGTAACAACATATTTTAGGCAAATGCAGCAAGACATTAGGCGCTAAATTCATTCTGTGTGTGTGTGTGTGTGTGTGTGTGTGTGTGAAAAATATGTAATTAAAACTATGTTATTTACTATCAGTTGTAAAATAAAGGTTTGTTTTATTTTTCATTTGAAATCATCTACTTTTAACACTATCTATAATAACTATACAGAAATGTTATAATAATATTATAAGAATTTTTCAAAAATGTGTTTTGAAACAGTTGTTGCGGTCGGTGCACTCCTTTCCTTTAATAGAGTACATTTTTATTTGCCGTATCTTGGGCATAGTTGGTATGGAGAATTTGGGGAGTATTGCTATCCTCCCTTTGACATGGTGCAATTGTTCTCTTGGGTGCAATGAATTCTTTACTCAGGTTGAAGCAGAAGAAAAAACAGCGCTGTTTAAATACAAGGTCATTAATTTTGAAGTTCATTAAAACTCAGTTAAGTTTTACCAAGTTCTACCAAGAACATTGAAGACATCTGTTAATATAAGGTACTTTTATTACTGTACAGTATTTGGAATATTTTGGCTTTCCTTAGGCAATATATTGGTCTTTATTGGGATCAGTCAATTGTAAAGGGATTAATAAAAAGAAAGATTGGTTGGAACATCACACCCTACAATACATTACCTGCAAAAAAACAACTCTCTTTTTTTTTTTTTTTTTTCTTTTTTTGGAGAGGTTTTTGCTATAGGGTGCGTGCGCTCGCCAGCCAGACAGAGAGAGACAGAGAGATAGAAAGCAGGAAATCACCCCCCAGGGGGGATGGCCACGCCGCAATCCCTTCTCCTCCATTCTCCTCTCGGGATCTTGGGCACGCACGCACACGCGCCCGGCGTGAGTTTAAGCCGCCGGGTCCGGGACTCGAACCGCGGTCAACTACGTGGGAGTCCAGCAACATAGCCATTACGCTAACTGCTGGTCCCAACAACTCTCATTTTTAACATAAACTATAAAATTATTTTTTGTAAAAGATTCGAAATAACCTCAAAAACTGTATTATTTTTAAAAGTATTAGTTTAGCAAACACAATCCCAAAGATTAAAACTGAATTAACAGGAGACCAGCAGAAGCATAATAGTTATGTCACTGGACTTCCATGTAGTCGACTGTGGTTGGAGACATGGAGCTGGCGACTTAAAAACTCCCTCTGGGCACGTGTGCATGCATACACTAGATCCTGACAGGGGAATGTAGGAAATGAAATTGTGGTGTGTCCATACCTCAAGAAGGGGTAATGATTTCTTGCTTGCTTTCTATCTGTCTCTCTCAGTCTCTCCAGCAAGCACATGTGCCTTATAGTAAAAATCTCTTTGAAAGAACAAAATAATTGAAGTAACAGATATTTCTAAGATAATCTTAAAACAGGAGAGAATATATGATCATTTCCTCTCCAGATTCATTGACTCTGTCTTCGCCTAACAAAATCGCAAAGTTAGAATGTAATTGGAATCTCAAAGAAGTTTACGTTAAATGCATTAAGGAAACACATGTTTAGGGTGTGTCTGGCCCTGTGTAAGCACTAGAGATGGAGCAGTATGAAACCTGAAAGTTCTATCCTCCTGAACATCACATTCAGTCATCAAAACATAGAGTAACAGAAATTTCTAATACAGCTTTTATGTGGTTGAATGAACAGGCTTTATCTGTTCTTATGCTTTGTTAAGACACAAATTATTTGTGAACAAAAAATGAATAAAATTATCTCACTTGAACTCTTATAGGCACCAGGGTTGTTAACTAGTAGTACAGTTATTTAGACTCTTAAATTTTAAGGTATGAAAAAGAATTTAGAGATTAAGTGTATAATTTTACTGAAGAAAATATAATTTCCAAATATGAAAGATGTAAATTTTTAAATTAAATTTTAAAACTCTTCCTATAGAATTATTATTTATTTATTTTGGAGAGGTTTTTGCTGTAGGGCATGTGTGCTCACCAGAAAGACAGAGAGAGACAGAGACAGAAAGCAAGAAATCATCCCCCAGAGGAGATGGCCAAGCCACAATCCGTTCTCCTCCATTCCCCTTTTGGGATCTTGGGCATGCACACACATGTACCTGGCATGAGTTTAAGCCACCAGGTCCAGGACCCAAACTGCGATTGACTACATGGGAGTTCAGTGACATAGCCATTACACCAACTGCTGGTCCCAAGTTATCTTTTTGTAAATTATTTTATTTAACTTTATTAATCCATTTATTTATTTATTTTAATTTGACCATTTGACCGAAAAGGAACAGAGTGAGAGAGAGAGAGAGAGAGAGAGAGAAACTGAGAAAGCAAGCCACCAGGTCCAGGACTTGATTCACAGTCAGTCATGTGGGAGCCCAACACCCTTACCCACCACACCACCTGCAGTCTCCACTTATAGAATTATTTATAAAGTGTAGGCTGCTAACATTTTGCAGTGGAAATTTGGGCATGAAAGTCTGGAAAAATAGCAGTGTTTTTATGTTCGTTTATTCACTTCTTGCTTGTTAAAGAAAAAGATAGATACAGATTGAAGTTGAGAAAAATCTATCTTCCAAATTCTAACTGTAACTTGGCCTTAAAGGGGCCTAGAACTTAAATTTTGGCAAAAAGTCTTGGAAACTAATTCACCTTAGTGCTCTCTGTAACACAATATTTACCATAAGAATTAAATCTGAAACTCAGCATAGCTTTTTGTATGACTCCATTAATGAGCGTTTATAAGTGTGCACCTACTATAACATGCATAACCTTAGACTAGCTGCTATGCTTGTACAAGAGAACTTTAAGATGCAGTTTGGACTCTCATTGAGTTTTAGATTTACTTAGAACTTTATACCAAATAAACACATTAGGACAATTAGATAACACCTTGAGTAATTATAGGCTTACAGGTGTGACACAGAATTTCAGGGGAGGGGAAAGTTATTGAAGGTTTTGCTAATTGGAAAATAATTCTAGAAGGAGATGAATGAGCAAGTGGCCCATTTAAGGTGATTAAGGTGGAATTTGTGATGTAAAAAGACATAGCAAAAATATTGAAGACTAGAATGTCATGGATGGCAGCACATGGTGAGAAGGAATGTATCTTTATCTTCACTAAGTGTGAAGACATTCCTGAAGAGCAGAGAACCCTTTCCCCATGTTATGTCAGAATCTCTGTAATATGATAGCATACAGCTGTCTTCAAAACTGAAACTTTTGAAGTACTAATTTTTCATCTTAGGATATAAATGTGAATCTACCTGCAAATACATAAATAAAATGCATTTTTTAAGAAAGATTTTTGCTATAGGGCACATGCACTCTCCAGAGAGATAGAAAGTGAGAAATCACCCCCAGGGTGGATGGCCATATTGCCATCCCTTCTCTCCATTCTCCTTTCAGGATTTTAGCATGCACTTACATGTGTCCGGCATGAGTTTTAAGCTGCTGGGTCTGAAACTTGAAATGCAGTTGACTACATGGAAGTCCAGAGACGTAACCATTTCATCCTCTGCTGGCCCCAATGAAATGTATTTTTAAACATATTCTTCAATATTCATTAATCCTTTAAAAAGTATGTATTTTGGGGTCCAGCAGGTGGTGTGGTGGTTAAGGTTCTGGACTTTCACATGGTCGATCACAGTTCAAGTCCGGGACTTGGACACTGGGTGTGTGTGCGTGAGTGCCCAAAATACAGAGAGGAGAATGGAGGAGGAGGGATTGCCATCCTCTCTGGGGGATTTCTCACTTTCTCTCTCTTTGTCTTTTGCCGTCTCTCTCCTGTGAGTGCATGTGCCCTATGGCAAAAACAAAGGAAAAAAAAATATGTTTTGTCAAGAGTCTCATAATTTAAGCATAAAAATGAACACATAAAAGCAGATGTTTACATGGGTTAAGAAATAGTTTTATGATACAGACCTCAAACTCAGCTTTTTTAGTCTCAGAAGTCTATTATATTTTCAGGTAGAGTACAAAATTTTATATAAATAGTGAACAGATTTTTTTTCTCTATTTTTAAGGTCAAAATAAAAGGAATAAAGGACTGAAATTATAGGAAAAGCATTTAGGAAAAGATGTCTTGTCTATAATAGTTTTAGCACACAAGAAAAGAGAAATCATGAACTCTTCAATTTTTAAGAAAATACTACTAAATTCTGTTTCTAAAGCAATGAATACAAACAAGGGGTGATTGAATAACTATTTGAAGTGGATGCCCTGTGAATTCAACCTTTCCCAAAGGAAATCTATAAAGATGTTAAAAATGTTTCTCCTGTTCAATAGTACAATATAACTTTCTTGAATGATAAAAACAGCTAAAATACAGTGCTTAGTAATTTATATTACATGGAAATCATATTGGATCAGTGTAATGGGAATTAATATACCAATTATTTTTAAATTAACAAATACGAGAAGGAAATACCACTAAATCACTTCTCACAATTGTCAGACACTGGGCAAGCACATTTTTATTTTACTTATTGTTAAATTGAAATTAATAATGTTCTAAAGGGAATAAGTTCCTCCCATGGTCAAAAATGCTTAAAAAGGCTAGTATCCAGATAAGCACATGATTTGATAAACCCAGTCTTAAAATTCATTGCTTTGCTATCAGTTTTTCCTCTTGTCTTGATCTAGAATTACAATAATAAATCTAGCTCACCATTTTTGCTGAAAACTCCTCTTAGACTATCCCATCTCCACCTGCAAGTATTATCTATTGTTTACAGTAAGTTTTAATAATTATTTACTACTAAAAATCCATTTTGTTCTTTAGAAAACACTGTAATTATTTAATAAATATTCTGCATTCATTCAAATACTTGGATACTCTGGTGGTCAGTCTTCCAAGATGATTTTGGATTGATTGGCAGAGAGCAGATAGACGTTATAAAATAATTCCAGAGAAAGGAATCACTAAAAAGAAATCTGTAATTCATACTCCACCTGGCTACACTATCACTCCAGAACTCACACTGCTTAGGTCTCTAAGCACATCTGAACCTGCATGCAGACAGCATGTTTTTTCAAGCTTTGCTGGAAACCTGCAGAGCACGGTGGGATCCAAGCCATATCAGAGGTTTCACAGTCCCTTTACTCATGCCACTTAGGGATACTACCAGGATGCCACATTGTGAAACATCAGACCTGTCACAGAAATTGGTTCCTGCTCCAGTATCACGTCGCACTGGCACTTGGCTCCGTTACACACTGACAAGTCTTCTATTATCTTGAGCTTCAGTTGCATTGAAGCTATTGCTGATGACTTTTTAAATAAAACCAACAATATTGAGTGAAATCCTTCTAGATTATGGGGATAAAAGCATGAGTAATTCGTATTCAATTTTCCATTTATATTCAAAATTTTGGACCTGAAGCTATGTTTATCTTATGGTAAATTCTATAAAGCCAAAGGATCCTTCCTGGAGCTCCATGCAGTTAGCAGAGAAGTTGTGTGAGTTAGGTGACTTGAAGTGACACAAGAAGAGATGTATTTAGTGACACATTGTAAAGTCCTATTTGATTCCAAATTAAGATTACTGCATCCTCTCAACATATGTACTGTATAGCTCTTGAACACCTAAACAGCAAAGCTTTATAGTATCTGTACATAAGACAAATGTGCTAAAATTATCTCTAGAGATCATCTCAGTTATCTACTACTCCCCTCCCACAGTCTCAAACTACCTCTAAATGAGGGCTATGTTCAAATCATCCTGGGGGTCTGGTCACATTTTGTATGTGTGCAGTTCCCGCAATCTCAACATCTATACTAAATGGGATTTCTCATTTCCAGTGGTAGAATTTCCGTTGCTCATGGAGATACAGAGTACTTAATGAGCAGCAGATCAGGATTCACTCGTTTAAACCTGATATTAGCCTTTCCTTTGTCTTCTTGTTCTCTTCTTAGATACTGTAAGCATCCATATTGAAAGTATGGGACAGCAGATCTTTTTCATATCTGTCCTTTGCCTTTTGCAACATGTCCTTGTGGCCTGTCCTCTTTTCAAATTTTGTTTTCCTCTGAATGGGCTACTGCACTGATGGCTTTTGGCAGCTGCCGAGTGCTAAACCTGCATATGAAATCAATCTGTGGGACCAGAGCCACAAAACAGGACCAACTTGAAATGAGCTGTTGTTGTTTTTGCTTTTAGTTTTCTGGTTACTGTCATATTAGAGTTTTAGTGCAATGGGCAAGGACAATAATTCACTTGACTTTATGAGAAATCTTTATTTTCAAGAGAAATTGTTTGGTGAATTCTTTTCAGACTGTCTTCAGCCATATATATGTAGCACATAGAGTAATCCAATATCCTCCTCCTACTCTGAACTTTGTAGAGGACAGGTTAAGTCAGAATCTTCTGCACCCAGTTTTGTATGAAGAAGCATAGAAAGTTACTGTAATTTTTCCATATTGTATTAGAAACCATTTCACACAACTTTTCCCTTGTATATGTTTTCTACTCCATTTCAAGAATAAATTGTACCTCTATGGAAGCTTTAAGTCATAAATTCTGGTGTCAACCCAACCTAGATTCATTTCCTAGGTCTTCTTGAATGTAAAGAATGAATAACATCCTTCAAACAATTCCTTATGTAGCATCTAAACCTCATTATATTAATATGAAAATATAATGATAATTTATATCCTCTTTAGAGAATTTGGATGGCATTAAATGATGATTGTATAATTCAATGGATAGCTGATGGTATGGTGGGCAAAGCAGCTGGATTCTACTTAGCCAACTGTGTTGTTCAAGTGTCAGACATGGCAGCTTGAGAAACACTCCAGGTACGTGTGTGTGTATGTCCAAAATCCTGAGAGGAGAATTGAGGAAAAGGGATATAGCTTGGCCATCCTCCCTGGAGGGTAATCTCCTGCTTTCTCCCTCTCTCCAGTGAGCACATGCACCCTATAGTAAAACTGAAAAATAATTCATATAAAACATTTAGCTTAATACCTGATACATAGAAGGCTCTTAAAATATGTCATTACTTGTTTTTGATGAATCATCATAACTGCTGTCTCTGCTGTCTACTAGTATGAGGAAGTTGTGCCTAACTCACTCTACTGAAAACAATTTATCCTTGAGGTCAACAAGTAACCTGGTGGTTAAGGTGCTGGACTCCCCCATTGATGATCACAGTTTCAGTCCAGGACCTGCAGATTGAAAATCACACTGGGTGCATGTGTATGAGTACCCCAAATACCAAGAGAATGGAGAAGGGGTTGTGGCATGGCTATCCCTCCAAGGGGTGATCTCATTTTCCACTCACTATATCTCTCTCTCTCTTCCTCTCTCTCTGCTGAAAGCACACACCTTATGAAAAAAAATCTTAAAAAAAGAAAGAAAAATAAAAGAAAACGCTTTATCATATCAACAGAAATTAAAGAAACTATATTTTGCATGCTATGATGATGTTCAGTGAATGAATGTAAAATAAATAATAAATTAATTAATAAATAAAGTATGTAACTTCCAAGATATGTAAATCAACTTAAATAGGATTTGAGAACTCAATGAGAATAGACAATTTTTTTAAATGCAATTCTTCAACAAGCCTTTTGGGGCTCGCCTCATAGCATAGCAATTAAACACTGTCCAAAGGGTGTAGGATCCCACATATGGCCAAGTAGTTAGAGTCCTGGCTCCCAAAGCTTGAAGAACATGAGTGGGGCACTTGAGCATGTGCTGATCCAGAAGAGATGGATAAATTTTCAAAAGGGGGTAGGGGAGACCAGCAGTTAGAGTAATGTCTATGTTGCTGGACTCCCATGTAGTCGACCGCGGTTTGCATCCAGGACCCGGTGGCTTAAAACTCATGCCAGGTGCGTGTGCGTGCGTGCCCAAGATCCCGAGAGGAGAACGGAGGAGAAGGGATTGTGGCATGACCATCCCCCCTGGGGGTTATTTCTCGTTTTCTGTCTCTCTGTCTCTCCCTGTCTGTCTGGTGAGCACACACACCCTATAGCAAAAACCTCTCAAAAAAAAAAAAAAAAAAAAAGGGGGGTGGGGTGGGGGGATTGCATTGTAACCAGGCCCTGTTGGAGGATTTTATCTCTCTGTTTCTCTCTTTCTCTCTCTCTTCCTCTCTGGTGGGAAAACTTGCCCTCTGGCATTCAAAAAAAAAAGTTTTGTTATCCTTATCTATTTAATAAGTCACTCTAAAGTTAGTGACTTAAGACACCAAGAATTGACTCATGCTTACAAAATAAGTGGGCCAGACGTCTGGAAAGTATATAAGATTAGTTCTCTTTGTTTTACAATTTCTGGAGACTCAACTCTAAAGACTCAAATGATCTTGGGTTGTAACTACTATTCTGAAGATACATGTTCCAAGATTTCTTTGACACTTATAAATATGTCTCAGTTGGACTGCTGACCGAAGCACTGAAGCATGGCTTCCACTCTTTGGCTTAGCTCCTCACAGCATGGTGGCTGGGCTGTGATAAAGAAGTTACTGAAAAGAAGTATGTGGAGTGCTAGCATTCCACAAATGCACAGGTGCACAGGTAGAAACTGCACAAACTTTCTTTTCTTTTTTTTTTTTTTTTTTCTTTTCTTTATAAGAGGTTTTTGTCTTAGGATATGTGGGTTCACTGTCGGGGCGGAGGTAGAGAGACAGAGACGGAGACAGAGGCAAAGTGAGACAGTGAGAGGCAAAGTGAGAAATCACTCCCCCCAGAGGGGATGGCCACACCACAATTTCTTCTCCTTCATTCTCTTCCTATGATCTTGGGCAACCACAAACACAAGCCCGACGGGCGTGATTTTCAAGGTCCGGCAATTGTGCTGTGGTAGAACATTTGGGAGTCCAGTGACAACTGCTAGGCCATCTGCTTGTCTTTGAAAATACACAACCTTTTCTGACCTAGCCTCATATATCAATCAGTGGTCACTTCATTTGTACTCTCTTGGGTCAAAGCAGTCATAAGCCTGTCTAGGTCTGAGAGAAAGAGACACAGATTCCATCTCTCTTTACAAGACAAGTTGAGGAAATTTGAAGTTATATTTAAAAATATAATCTACTTTCTCTATAAATTGTTATTATTCCTTTTCTATGCTTCCTTATCCCAAATTATTCAGCTTGCTTAGTACTTATTGTATATTGCTTTGTGGTCATTCTTGAATTGATTAAAATTTGTATTGTGCTATCAATAATAATACTTAAGGCGAAGAGATGGCATGGAGGTTAAGGCACTGATCTCACTGGATCCAACCACAGTTCAAGTCCCAGAATCAGTAGATTGAAACTCACATCTGACACATGTGCACTCATGCCCCAAATCCCAAGAGGAAAGTGGAGGAGAAAGGACTGTAGTATGGTTCATGCCCTCTGCAAGACGTGGTTTCTTGCTTTTTGTCGCTCTGTCTCTCCAGTGAGTGCATGTACCCAATAACAAATATCTCCCTAAAAAAAAAAAAAAGACTTAAATGTAAAACACCAAACATGGGAAAAAGACAAAAAAGGAAATTCAGGAGGCTCATGAACATTCAAAGAAGGCAAAAAAGATGATTGGTCTGAAGGCTAAGCTCTATCATAAACAGTGCCATGCTGAGAAAATACAAATGAAAAAGACTATCAAGATGCATGAAAAGAGGAACAGCAAACAGAAGAATGATGAAACGACTCCACAAGAAGCAGTTCCTGCTTCTGTTGGACAGAGAAGGACAGTCACGAGCTAAAGTACTTTCCAATATGATTAAACAAAAACAGAAAGAGAAAACTGGAAAATGGGAAGTCCCTCTACCCAAAGTTTGAGCCCAGGGAGAAACAGAAGTGTTCAAAGTTATTCTAACAGGAAAGAGAAAGAAGGCATGGAAAAGAATGGTTACAAAGTCTGCTTTGTTGGAGATGGTTTTACTAGAAAACCACCTAAATATGAAAGATTCATTAGGCCAATGGGCCTACATTTCAAGAAGGCCCACGTAACACATCCTGAACTGAAAGCCACCTTTTGCCTGCCAATCCTTGGTGTAAAGAAGAATCCCCCATCCCAATAAATGCATCTGTGGTTGTGATCACCAAAGGTACTGTCATTGAGGTGAACGTGAGCGAGTTGGGCCTTGTGACACAAAGAGGCAAGGTTATTTGGGGAAATATGCCCAAGTTACCAACAATCCTGAAAATGATGGATGCATAAATGCTGTTTTACTGGTTTGTTAGCAGTTGCATACAAATAACTCCTTGCAATTTTTGAAGATGATACACCATCTGGAAAACCATCATGACTGATGTTTCTGAGTATAGCCAGTCTTACATGTCTGCAGTCATCAAAAGATTATTTATTCAATTGTACAAAACCATTAAAGTGGCCTGGCTTTAAAATATATATATATATATATATATATATTTCCTAAATAAGGTCCCTAAAGCATGAAAAACAGCACCCAAGACAGGCTAGTGGGATTACATAAAGCTAAAACAATCTTCTGCACAGCAAAAGAAATAATCAACAGTGTAAAGAGAAAATGGACAAGATAGGAGACTATATCTGTAACCTATACTCTGACAAGGGATTAGTAACCATAATTTATAAAGAACTCAAACAACTCAACCACCAAAAAACAAATTAACAATCAAAAAAGAAGGCATGTTATCTAGAGACTTTTCTCAAAAGAAGATATAAAAATAATCAAATAAAATGAAAAAAAAGTTTAGCATCACTAATCATAGGAGAAATACAAAACACAGAATGGCTATTATGAAAAATAAACAATGACAAGTACTGGCAAGACTTCAGAGAAACGTTTATCCTCACGCACAGTTGGTGAGGATGTAAACTAGTATAGCCACCTTAGAAAACAGTATGACATTTTCTCAAAATTACAAAAATAAAACTACTTTTTGACCAAGGAATCTCACTATTGGGTATATACTCAAAGATAAGAAAACAATCTACCAAAAACACATTTGCTTAGTCATATTTATTGCAGTATTAGTTACAATAATTAACACATGGAATCAATCTAAGTGTCCAACATCCAGTAAATTAACAAAGAAAATGTGGGATTTATATATGATGCAATATTATTCACTCATTAAAACAATGAGTTCCTGGCATTTATACAAAAAATATATTCTCAGAAGATACAATGCTAAATGAAACAGGTCAGATTATAAAAGACAAATACCGTATGTTCCTGCTAAGTAAATATTGAGTGTCCTCACTCAGGAGTAGAAGTGAAAGGACTTTATAATATAGAAGTAGAGAGAGTAATGGGAAATATTAGGTGCTGGATGGGCAAGGATGAGCGGAATGGGGAGAAATAAGTTAAAGAACCTAAGAGCGCATGTAAATAAGTGGGACAGGTATTGGAACTGTGTACCACAATGGAACAGTAAATGTCAACAACAAAGTAATATATACTTTCAAAAAAAAATAGTACAGTCATTTCAGGATGTGCACAATATAGGGTAGTGCTGAATGTTGCAGATGGTGCATGTGCTTATATTCTTGATTTCATTATTTCACACTGTATACATGCTTTAAAAAAATAATGTCCTGGGACCAGCAGATGGTATAATAGTTATGTTACTGAACTCTCACCTAGTCAATCACAGTTTGAGTTCCAGACCCCACAGCTTAAAATTCACGCCAGGCACATGTGCATGCATACCCAAGATACTGAGAGGAGAGTAGAGGAGAGGAGAAGGGATTGCTATGTGGCCATCCCCTGGGATGTTATTTCTCACTTTCTGTCTCTCTTTCTCTCCCTATCTCTCCAGCAAGTGCACATGCCCTATAGTAAAAATCGCTCTTTTAAAAAATGAAACAAATACTGTCCTGGGTCCAGCAGGTGGGAGTGGTGGTCAAGGTGCTGGACTCCCACATGGCTGACCATGGTTTGAGTCCTGGACCAGGCTTGATTTTTCACTTTCCCTTTTTCTCTCTCTCTCTTCATTTTCCCTTTCTCTCTCTCTCTTTCTCTCATCATATTAAAAAATAAATAAAATAAATAGTTCTTTAAAAAATATTATTCCTCACAAAGATGTGAATGAGTATATGAAAAGCATAAATTATAATAATAAAAGTAAATAATAGTAATTTTCAAAATCTTCAAAAAGTTTCTACCTGATCTATTGATTCACTAAATATGCTTTAATAATTAGCAGTGCCTTAAGACAAAAATTCATATGTATTAAGAGCAATTATTAGCAACCTTACAAAAATATAATGTCTTAAGAGACTAGAGAATGTGTGATAGGCAGCAACGTATAATTTGGGGTAGCATGATTAAACCAAGACTTACTCTAACAAGAGTAGAAATGGAGAAATAATTAGCTTTTTATTTCACAGTCCAGGAGTTCCTAATTCAGACAGGAACTAAAGTGTTCATCAGTTTTAGAATCATAAAATTTATATTTATCCTATCACATGCCTAACTGAAGTCAGACTCAAAGCACTGGAAGCTTATAATCTATCAGTTATTGTTTTAGATGACATTTCCACTGTATTTGATTTGAAGTATTTACGGTTCAGTTTTAGGTATGATAGCATCATTGATTTGTCTTTCTATTTTAGAAACTACCTATTATTCTAGAGTTAAAGAGGGAAAGATTTTATTAAAATAATATTTTCTTTCAAAATATTCTGTTGAATATCTATTTTTATTGTTCTATGTGCTATGGAGACAGAGATAAATAAGATTAAATTATTGTCCACACAAAGATTACCTTCTGGTTTTGAAGACAAACAAATAACCCTATAATAAACATGGCACGTGATAAGCACTCTAAGAGGAGTAGTCAAGTTTTCGTCAGGATATACGTTGGACATTTTGATACCAAAGAGCCAGTTGTAGTAGATGCTGTGATGTGTTCTTCAGGTTTCCCACCAAGACTGAAATTATTTCTTTAGATATAGGGAATACAATTTTCAGACAGTCCTGAGCTATCCAACTTTTTTAGGAATTCCCTCCACTGAAGAGTCATCTTCCCAAGTCGTGGTCCCTTCCCCAGACTGCTCCTGCTCAAGAACTGGCTGCATTCTAAAATCTATACCAGCTTCCTGTGGGATCAGCAGAGGATGTTTTTTGAGGCTTCTCATTTTATTCAGATGTGATCCCTTCCCTTTCCTTCCACAAATTTTAATCCCAGAAGGACTTCCTGATAGAACTCTGAATGCTCATCTTTATCACCAAATCTGCTTCCCAGGAAATCCAACATACAACAGTCATAAAAGAAAAAGAAGACCTTGTAAACAAATCAGGAGACATTACAGCAACAACCTTCAAACTATTACTGCCATGTTCATCTTAACTTTTACTGAGAATAGCTCTTCTCAGTAAAAATTAAGATTCTCTTTTCTAATAGACTGCAAATTACTCAATGTAGCATTTGAAACCTTTCATGATCTACTTCCACTCTACCTTACATCAGCACTTCCCATTTCTTCCATTTATGGAGTAGTCAGCAAAGTTGACTACTAAATTATCACATCTATTTCCCACCTCTATGTCTATGCATTTCCTTGGCCTTAGCATGCCCAAGTGACCAAATCTTACCTTTACTTGAAGATGCAACTGAGACTCTCCACACATCAAACTTTTTCTGATCTCTCCCTTCCTCACCACCAAGTTAAAATGGATTGCATGCTGTCCTCTGAGCATCTATGGCATCACTGCTTTGGGGGCTTTTGATAGCTCATTGCATATGGAAATTATTTCAAAACATGAAACCTGAATTTTTAGATCCTAACTGGTACATCATGAATGTCGCAAGGAGAAAGGAAAACCAAAAGCGACAGGGAGGAGTCTACAGTGGTGATGGGGCAAAAAGTAGAATAAAAAGGAGGAAGAATGAGTATAGGACAAAAACAAAAACAGGACAGATGGAAGAAAAGGCAAGGTGACACTTTATCTTTCGAAGGGGTTGGTTGAAAAAAATTCAGGGTAATCTACTTTTTTTTTCTTAATATCCATAACACTTTATGACAGTTTCATTGGAGTTAAATAATAATGATCATCATCATTTTGTACTTTGGCCAAGATAGTAATGAAATGGCAAGTTTTAGACGTGAATTTTGAAATACGTTCCTTTTAATTAATATACTTTTGTCCTTGAAACCAAGATTGTACCCATATAAGCTATTTTACTTCCTCTTGGGCTATTTCAGGCACTATTACAGGACTCTATGCCACTCTTTAAGGGGTTTAGAAAAAAAGCAAGGGCTTTCATGAAGGTTACTGTATGGATGCTCCAGGGAATTAGAAACATACCTAGCTGTGGATGTTCGGATGACTCACACAAAAACTTACCTTCCATATTAATGTTCATACCCTGGTCACCCAGTAAACCATGCCATGTTAGAAGTCTCCCAGTAGCAACACTAAAAAATATGCTTAATTTACAAAAAAGAATAAAAAGCTATTTGCTGATGATAATGTGTTAAGTAATATCTTTGTCTTGACTTATATGAGTGATAATCCTGCTGGAAAAAGAAATGTTATACACTGTAAAGATACATGTGATTAAATGTAGGACAAAAAATTAAATTAAAAAAAGAAAAGCAAATGAAACATTTAACTTCAAGTATTACCACAGCTTCAATTCAGTAATAGTTTATTAGGAATCTGCCCAATGACATTTGGGGAACTACACCTTTGTTTTTCTAGTCTTACCCCAATCAGATACAATATGTACTTCAGGCAGGTAGTGGACTAAGGCTGGCTTTTCACTCTGCTCCCATCAGAATTTTTTTAGATCCATACACAGAAACTTTTCATATCAACCATATTGAACTCTGGCTAGGCATAATTTTGTCAAAAGTGCTCAGACAAAGCCATCACTGATGACTTTGTACTGCTTACAAAGTTAAAAAAGAACATGTCCACTTGGAACCAGCAGATGGCATGTAGGCTCTGTTGCTGGACTCCCATGTAGTTTACCGCTGTTCATGTCCCAGACCCAGTGGCTTAAACTCATGCGAGGTGCGTGTGCGTGCATGCCCAAGATCCTGAGAGGAGAATGGAGGAGAAGGGATTGCAGTGTGGCCATCCCCCCTGGGGAGTGATTCTCACTTTCTGTCTCTCTGTCTCTCTCTGTCTTTCTAGTGAGCATGGCGCCCTATAGAAAAAAACTTCTCTGAAAAAAAAAAAAAAAGAATATGTCCAGCATAGTCACCCAGATTATGATAGCTCCATAGGTTAGTCCTTTCATTTGAACTGTCCTTTTGCTTGCTATTTCATTCTATTTCAGCCTCATTTCTTTTAGAATTGAAGTCTGATCATCCCCAATAATTGATGATGCTAAAAGAAGTCATCTCATCAAAATCTCAAGCAGCTGTGGCTTTTATATTTGCTGACTCTTTTGTGTTTGCCATTATCCAGTCTACTGGTCGAAATGTTCCAAAATCATTGGATTATTTCCATCAAATAATGGCCTTGGTAGATTCTTATTTGAGGGCAGTTTGCTCAGGGAACTCTTCTCCATCCCTACCTGCACCTTAGTGCAGTTCCAAAGTGATCCACAGCACTTGGTCATGGAGAGCTTGATGCTTCTGAATCCAGATCTGCACTGCAAATTACCAAAGGCTCTGTCTTTATGGGGTCCAGAAAAGCTCATGTCATTTTTGCTAGCCTAGGGACTGGAATAGAATAGAAATAGTATGAAATTGGCAGTAAGAAAATTTGAATTTGAGACTCAGCCCTATTATTTACTCACTATTTCATATTTTGAAAAGCAACATCTTTTTCTCTATTCACTAATTTATAACATGGGAAAATAGAACATTAATGTCAGTAACCCCTCATCTTTGTTAGGAAAATTAAATAAGATAATGGGCATAAAATGGCTTTTCAAATACTATTTAATATCTGTACAAACTTTTGTACTAAATACCTAAATTAGTTCTGCAAACTTACAAGCTGTGTTTTTGAACCAGCATAACCTAACCTCAGAAAATTACCAGGGTCAGTTATGAAAAAAAGTTATAGTCTCTTTTCTATTTCAGGATATCATCCCCCCCCCCCCATTTTCCTGTGGGAGACTTGCCAAGCCCCAAACAGATGGTGTTTGTTAAAAAAGAAAAGGTAATTTAATAAAGCCAAACTCATGTCGTTTATAACCCATTTTAAAAGCACAAAGCGTAAACTCTTTTACTTTCACCAGTGGCATCAGATCACAGCTCCACCAGGAAGGTCAACTCAGAAGGACTTGTATTTTCACAGGCCCTTCTCAAAAGTACTTTCTGACTGTACTTAATAAGATCCTTCCGAATAAAGAAAATTTTAAGTAAGGGAAGATTTCCAACTCCATTCGAATACTTAGAGTGGAGTGGTTAGCATGATGTCAAGGATTAAATGTATTTCAAACAGAAAATCAGAACTTTAATCTTGTCATAGGAAAGTTACACAAATCTCAAGTCTCAATACTTTCTTTTGTCTTTAAGTTGCTATAGTCATTTATTCTCCGAGTGAAAGACAGAGAAAGAGAGAGTGCACCCCCAACAGTGTCTAGTGCTGCGATCCACAACCAGCCCCAGTCGGCCCTGGATCATGTGCCTTGCATAACCATTGTACCCAGGGCACTCTCCGGCCACAAACGCAGTCTTCTCATCCTGGTCAGCCTCACAGAGCATCCCATTTTACTGCTGTGTGACCATCCTCTCCTTTCCAATCCTTGCAAAGCTACCAGTGATGTGTATTGCTTTGTTCTTTGGCATATTAAGCCCCCAAAATTGGAAACGAGAATTGTTTAGTGTGAATGTTTATATAGTCAATGGTTGTATTGCTCCTCAGTCCAGCATTTTGTTTCTAAAAGAAATGATGACTTCCAGACTCCACCCAAGAAAACAATTCCCCAAGGTGATGATGAGATCTGAAAAAGCTGTTTAGAGGGGATATAAGGGGATTCTTGGCCAATGAAGACAAGTGATTTAAAAAGCACCAAACTGTGCCACAAACAAGTTTTCCAGCCTTCCTATAGAGCAAAATAACAAAACTACAAGGTGCCCTTGACAAAGCAGGCAATGACAGAAAACAAAAATTTAGGATATGACTTTTTTTTTCTTTTTTCTTTTGACATGGGGCCATTTTGAGAAAGGTATATTTAAGAGACAATCTAAATTACTGAAACATGTGGAAATTGAGTGGCGCCTTTCCTAAATATTCATTTCTAGGGGAAAAAAAGATTAAAATGAATTTCTACAAAGACATTTGACTTGTGAAAAGCCTAAAATTAGGTTCTGAGACCTCTCTCTCCCATTCTTTCTCTTATTTGTATGCATGTGTGTATCTGCCTTCTCTCTCTCTCTCTCTCTCTCTCTCTCTCTCTCTCTATATATATATATATATATATATATGCATATATGTATATTGTACAAAGATATGTACTGTAAATGTAATGTGCATGCATATTATGTGTGTTATATATGTGTACTTTTACATCCTAAAAAGTTTTCCCTGAAAGCAGTCATATTTCACCACTTTGTTCTCAATACTATCATTGCATAACTATGATGTGTAACATATCATAATCAGCAATCTTATAAACAAAGATGAACTTAAGGTACAGGAAAAATAAAGAAATAAGTGTACTCTAAAACATATACTAATCTCAGACTGGCATTTAATAACTAGTCATTTGTATGATGCTTTCATGTCTGATGGCCTCCGTCTTGGAAAAAAAATGAAATCTGAATAAACCTCTTCTAATTTGTTAAAGTGCAGGATGAGTGATGTTAGCATGTGGAGAGGAAAACAAAACACTAGAAAGATATGTGGAGCTGTCAGTAATTCATCAGGGCCAGCCTATTTTAGCACCTAATAATTTTTTCTTTGCTCCTTCTTTAGAAGAGAACAAATCAGAACGCCAATGCAGTAAATTCTCACAGGGGAAACCATAATTCTATTGATGTGCTTCAAGATGGCTTTTTGTTTTCAATTCTGCAAAAAGCAGATCGATGAAACTAATGCAGGTTCTCTCCTAAGATTTTTCTTCTGCATTCATAGTTAGGAGACTTGATAACACTAGTTTAACTGATTCAGCACTGGTGGCCATAATGGGGCAACTTTTGCAGACGAGTGGAATCTAAAAGGTAAAGAAAAGAACAGTACTGGAGGCAGACAGCTCAGTTCATTAGTTAAGCTTGTACATTCTTGAGTTAAGCTATGTAGATTTGAATCCTAGTTCTACTAACTAGTTGTGTGACCATCAGGAAATTTAACCACTCCATCCTTGCTTACATCAAATATTAAATGAGAATAATAAGAGGTGGGAGGATAAAAGAAAATAAAATTATGTAACTAATGCAAATACCTCGTGGAAGTTTTGACAATTTCCAAATGTTCAACAAAATGTTAATTTATCACTGCTCTTGTGTGACTCCAATACTCTGGTCTGTGGGCATGGGTGTACTTGCTAGACTGTTCAAAAAAATCTTAGGAGAACTGAAGTCATCTGAGAAAGCCAGAATCAGTGCTTTTTACTATCCAAGAGAAAGTGCATTTGAGTGTACTAAGTAGTATACACTTGCTATACAGCTTCATACTTGTGTATAAAAGAATTTTGTTACATGGGAGAGAAAGAGAGAACACTCAACAAAGTTGTGCCATGCCTCAACTTTCCCCCCAGTTTCCTAGCCAGGCAGAATCTTATATTTGCATGTACTTGCCTGCCCAGCATGTTCAGGTCTACTCAGGATCCAATCTCTGGGCCTCTCATAGGGCATCAGTATTGCCCAGTGGCACTCAAATACCAGAGCCACCATAGCTGGCCTGTCTGAAATTCCCAGTTGGGAGGTTTGTACTAGGATGGTGTTGGGGAGAATAAAGCATATCTGTAGCACAAGATTGTAATTAGATGGGTAGTATACAATCCTTCCTCCTCCATGCTCCAGCTTGGATCGTGGGTAAATATGCACATGTGATTGGCATGAGTTTCAAGCCACCGCGTCTGGGACTCGAACCATGATAGGCTATGTGGGGTCTAGCAATGTAATCACTATGCCATTTGCTGTTTCCAAGATGTATCATTTCTATATAAAATATAAAGCTGTCTTCATCTAAGATAAACATGAGTCAAAAGTCAGCAAACTTTCAACATTGCATGTACTTTAGATGATATTTTTGATGATAGTAAGAGTTCTGTGAAAAATGAGAAGTAAAATCCTTTTAATTTTTGTTAATTAAAAAATATTTTTCCAGGGCTAGCACATGGCATAGTGGTTAAGGCACTGGACTCTCACATGGTCAACAGCAGTTTGAGTACCAGACCTAGTGTCTTGAAAATGATAGCAGGTACATGTGCATGAATGCCTGTCCAAAATCCCAGGAAGAAAACAGAGAAGGATTTGAAGCATGGCCATCTCCACTGTAGGGTGATTTCTCACTTTCCCTCTCACTAGCTCTGTGTCTCCACTGAGTGCTTGTGTCCTATCACAAAAACCTTAAAAACAATTATTTTCCATAAATTAGAATATTTTCTTCAGAAATTCATATCTTAAGACTTATGTTTCATATGTCAGTCAAAGTTTCCATTTAAGTCTTGACTATAGCTTCCAGACAAGTGGTTCATTGTGCAACTATGAAGTTAAGCTTATCTGAAGAGAATATTCATGCTGTGGAGGGAGGAGGGTACTTCCCCATAATAAATACCACTTTTTTTCATTAAAAACATTTTATGTTAAGAGAAGTTTTAAGATTTTAGAAAAATAGAATAGAAAATATAGGTTTCCCATGTACCCACTCACTTCCTCATACATACACGGTCTTCACTATTACTAAGATCATGCATGAATGGGATACATTTGTTATAATCGATAAATCAATATTGATATATTATTATTAACTAAAATCCATGGTTTACATTAGGATTTATGCTTTATGCTGTACATTCTATGTGTAGGAACAAATGTATAATGATATGTATTACCATCATTATTATATCATACAGTATAGTTTTACCATGTTCAAAATCCTTTGTTCTCTCCCTATTAATCCTTCCCTCACACAAATCCCTAGAAATCACTCATTTCTTTTACTGTCTCCATAGTTTTGTCCTTTCCAGACTACTACATGGTTGAATTCATACAGGACACAACCTTTTTAGATTGACTTCTTTCACTTAGTAACATGCCTTTAAGATCCCATACCATCTTTTTGTAGCTTCATATCTTTTTATTGCTGAAGAATAGTTCATTATATAGATGTATCACAGTTTGTTTATCCACTTACCCACTGAAGAACATCTTGATAACCTACAAATTTTGGCAACAAATAAAGCTGATATAAACATTTGTCTGCAGGTTTTTGTATGGACATAATTTTCAATTCACTTGGATAAATACCAAGGAGCTCTATCATTTTGAATTTTCATTTAAAATGAGAGTTTCTGATATACATCTTTGTCAGCATAAGTATTTTCAATTATTTTATCTTAGTCATTCCAGAATGTAGTAGTACCTCATTGCTGTTTTAGTTAGAAATTTTCTGATGAGAAATGATGATGATATCTCTTAGTATGTTTGATTTCCAACTGTATTTCTTGTTTGGTGAGATGTCTGTT
Organism: Tupaia tana; assembly: GCA_026018925.1. Classification (NCBI taxonomy): domain Eukaryota; kingdom Metazoa; phylum Chordata; class Mammalia; order Scandentia; family Tupaiidae; genus Tupaia; species Tupaia tana. The sequence continues at coordinate 194,837,922 of JAKSZU010000001.1, read as the reverse complement.
TGTATCTCAACTTTAAAAAAATGGGTAGTCTGATTCTTTTATTGAGTTTTACAAATTCTATGTAAATATAAGTTCTGTATAGACATGGGTTTAACAATTTTTCATAAAAGACCTTACTTTTTAGAACAGTTTTTGTTTCTCTTTTAGTTTTGTTGTAGGGCATGTGTACCTGGCAGAGACAGAGAGAGAAAGAGAGAGAGAGAGTGGGAAAGTGAGAAATCACTCCCCAACTGGGATGGCCACATCTCAACCTCAATCCCTTCTCCACTCTCTTTGGGATTTTGGGGACACACACTTGTGCATGGTATGATTTTTTAGCCGCCCAATCAGGGACTCAGACTTCACAGTCAGCCATGCAGGATCGAATTGCCTTGACCTCCATATGCCTGCTGGCCTGCTACAACAGTTTCAGACTTACAGGAAAATAAAGAAGTTAATACAGAGAATTCCCATCTACCTCAAGTCTAGCTTTCTCTATTTTTCCTCAAAACTGATCATGAGTAATATACATCACTTTTAATAACTAATCACCAAAAATATGCAAGTTGAAACAAGACCCAAACACTATCTGTGTACAGAGGACAATAAGAAACCAAAAGTATCTGCCATGATGTGATCTCAATTGTTGTTTTTTGGAAGTACTTGAGCTTTTTGCAGTGATTGCCCACTTAAGAGCAAAAACAATAATTAATGTTAACTTTAGTTTTTAATAGTTTTCAAATGATTGGGGGGGGGCAGAGAGATAGAAAGCAAGAAATCACCCCCCACCCCAGGAGGGCTGACCACACCACAATCCCTTCTCCTACATTCTCGAGATTTGAGACATACATGCAAACACACCTGTCATATTTCAAGCCACTAGGTACAGGACTTGAATTGCAATCCTCCACATGGGAGTCCAGCACACCAACCACGATGCCACTTGCTGGCACCTCAAATGATTTTAACATAAATATTTTAGAAGTACTCTATGATTGAGTGAAAGAGAGGACAAGATAAGGCATCAAATGTCTTTCAAATCTGTGGCTCCTTTTTTTCTGTTCAATTCCTGTGTTTTTGGTTGATAGAACACCATTATTGTGTATTATCTTTACTTATCAATGACCAAAGAAAAGTCCCAAGACATTAAGTAAGTGTCTACATTTTCTTCCAGTGCTCATTCATCTGTACAGTTTATAAAAAGACTAACTCCCTTGCCACCAGCCCGTGACATGGTGGTTAGGGCACTGGGCTCCCACATGGCAGACTGTGGTTTGAGTCCTGGACCTTATGACTTCCTTTGTCATTTTCTCTCTCAATCTCACTCCCTGGTGAGAGCACGTGCCCTATAGTAAATTTAAAATTAATAATAATAATGAATAAAGTTAAGTAAATATTTTTTTTAAATCACTCCCCTCAAATTCATCAAGACTGATAACAAATAAGGTCTACCTTTCCATATTCTTTATAATCTTTCTTTCTTTGCTGCTTTGTCATAGGTAATTATTTCAAAAAAAAATTTTTTTTCCAAAAATGTATCCTAGAGTTCTAAAACCAGGTCCAGATTACCTGAAAGATCCTTACTCTTTTTTGTAAATGCACTTACAATTCCTATTGTGAATCCATTGTTTTAAAACAAAATGTTATGTTTTATCACGTGTCATAATATCAGTTCTAATGTCACAGCTGACAAAAACCAATATACAAACAAGGTAATTTTTGTTATGAAGAACATAGATATTAAAAATTACCATGGCAAATCTCAGATCACTATTACAATTAAAATTATATATAGTATGTAATTTAATTTTACAATTAAAATTATATATAGATAGAGATATATAGTGAGAAGAATCAGTCATCAGTCTTCAATCCCTGAAGCAGTTTATTTTTTCCAGCTTTCTTTTCAATAGATGGAATCAAACTATCTCATCACTGAGCAAAATCTCCTTGAGACCTTGAATTTTCACATTGGCTTCACATTTGTCACAAAGGGCAACTTTGGGTAAGTAAGGCATTTAGGCTTAAATTTCTTATATATGAAAGATAATATCTTGGCAAGATGTGAATGCATTCTAAATCATTCTTGGAGGTGTAGAACAACCGTGTCCATTCCAACATTTAAGGCATTTTTAGACTGTTTCAGCTCTTGTCTCAGGTTAGGAACTTCACATTGTCCTTGAATTTGTATTTGTAGCTCAACCTGGGAATTTTCCCTCTAAAATTAATTTCCTTGGCGTTTGGGTTTTGATTTGTTATGATGTATAGGTATATGCTCTCCAAGAATGTTTCTAAATCACTTTGCTATTGTATATAATGCTTTTAGTATTTTTTGCACTTTTCTTTATGTGTATGTGTGTGTTTTGTGACTTGGAAGAACTGGAGACATTCTAAATATATTAAAATATCAAATAATCAATAAAAAAACATAATCCAATAAAGTACCATTTTCTTTTGAAAAAATAAACTGAATGAACTTAAAATATTTTGCCTACAGCGTTATACACATACAGAGAAGGTGCATGTTAGTAGCATATTCTTGAAAGTTTATTTATTTTTATGAGTGTGGAAAATGAATGACCATTACAGGGTCTTCTCATGACACGCTCCTTCCCTAGTCTCCCACTCGTAACCATATGGGCGTACCATGATGTAAGCTCGCTGCCTTATCATTGTCTCTTCAATATCTAGAGGGTTATTTATCAAAAATTTAATGAGTGACATTCACATTTCTTTCTCCTTCACCCCCCCACCCCCCAAGAGATTTTTTCCTATAGGGTGTGTGTGTTTGTCAGAGACAAGAGAGAAAAAGTGAAAAATCATCCCCCAGGAGGACAGCTATGCCTCAATTCCTTCTTCTCCATGCTCCTCTTGGGATTTTGGACACACAAGCTCACATGCCCAGTGTGAGTTCATTTTTTTTTTTTGTTGTTTTGTTCTTTAAATTTCTTTTATACATTCAATCACATATGTCACTTGTAAAGTGAATGCTCCAATGTGAATACATTTCTCAGCAGTCCAGCAGTTGGGGATACTATACGTATTACCATCAACAGATAATAACTCATTTCTTTGTCTCACAAATGTCTTGCCTCTCTAATTTTCTCCTTAATGTCTTTCCTCAGACTCTCCTCCTTCTCCCACCCTCTTCCCACACTGTATCTGGTTTCTATGACAATTTCTATGTTTCTGTATCAGACGTATAGTTTACAAAAATATTTTCCCATTTCAAGGGCAGTTGATTTACACTGATTACCGCATTTTCTTTTCTTTTTTTTTTTTTTGCCACGCAGAAACTTCTTAATCTGATGTAATCCCACTTGTCTATTTTTGGGATTATTGACTGTGTTTAGGGGGTCTTATTTAAGAAGTCTTTGCCTATCCCAATGTCTCCCAGAGTTTCCCCAGTGGTTTCCACCAGTAGTTTTATGGTTTGAGGTCTTAGGTTTATATCTTTGATCCACTCTGAGTTGATCTGTGTCAATGGTGAGAGGTAAGGGTTTAGATTCATCTTTCTGCAGGTGTATATCCAGTTTTTTTCAGCACTATTTGCTAAAGAAGTTTTCCTTTTCCCACTGGATTGACTGGTACCGTTTGTCAAAAATCAGTTGGCTGTATGTTTGGCAGTTTATTTCTGAGATCTCTATTCTGTTCCAATAGTCCACACATCTATTTTTGTGCCAATACCATGCTGTTTTGATTATCACAGCTTTATAGTATATTTTCAGGTCAGGGAGTGAGACACCACCCACTCCACTCTTGTGCAGGATTGCTTTGGCAATATGAGCTTTTTTATGATTCCAGACAAATTCTATGATTATCTGTCCTAGATCTGTGAAAAATGTCTCGGGTACTTTGATTGAGGTTGTGTTAAATATGTAGATTAATTTGGGTAGAATTGCCATTTTGATTAAGTTAATTATTCCAATTCATTGTGAGTTTTAAGTCACTGGGTCCGGGACCTTAACTGCGTCTGACCATGTGGTAGTCGAATGCCACAACCACTACACCACTACACCACTACACAACTATACCACCTGCTGCTCCTGACACTTCCATTTCTAAAACATGTGGATTCTGGACTTGTTTTAGCATTAATGATCTGTGGGTGCAAAATGAAAATACCTTGCACTGCCTATAGAATTTTATTCTATTGTATTCAGAACATAGGCCTTCATGGATGGAAGGTATGCTGAAATAGAAAATAAAACTCTGTAGAAGAAGAAATAAAATAATGACACTATATTTTTATGTTTGAGTAGATAATACAAATATCTTATTAAAAGACAAACTGAAATTAAAATAATATTGGCTTGCTTAATGTAAGATTTTAAAGATGCAAACGTAGGCCATCAGCTATGAAGAGTAGACATTCACAGAATCTCTAATTGATATGCACATATGATATAAATAAGACGTTGTTACTGGTGATTTAAATTAGGTATTCCACTATAAACTTAGAAGTGAAGGTCCTAGTTTTGAGTCCTGGATTCTCTTTGTCCCTAGATTTGTGGCTCATTTTACATCTTTGCTCCATTTTCCAGCCCAAATTTATGAACTTCTGCTCTTATTATTGATGTGGATTAAAACTCTTTTTCTGAGGCTCAGACCCTACTAATAATGTGGGACTTAGGCATTTGTCTATACTTTGCCTGTTTCCGACTCCTAAGGTCTCCATTTTCTTCTCTAGACTTTCTAGATGCAAATTGTCTTGTCTACCTTCTTTCTGATTTCAGAAATTGGAACTTACTTTTTGATTTCTGATTTCAGGCAACACTTAGAAATTCTCATTCTTAGGACTCAGACATCAAAGCTGACTAACGTGGGCATTAGCACTAACTTCAATCTGATCTATGCCCTTTTGATACTAGGACTTGAGAAAAACCTATCCTCTAGGTTTTTCTGGGAACAATGGGTGGAAAGGCTAAAGGGAAATGGAAAATCCCTATAAACTTAGAAATAATAGTTATATTATTACTCAGTAGCTTATCCCACAGTTCAGAAAGAAGCAAATAATGTTTCACTGAAAGCAAAAAATAATGTGAACAGAGTCAAAGCAAAGCTTTTCCTGTCATTACATGGTCTGTATGATTGGTGACCTACTGGATAATATTTTAGGAACGATATTATTTAAAATGGAGATGCCCCCAAACCTTAAGGATTATGTTCATCCTGACAATTCTAAAAGATTCTGATTATGTTTGTAGACAAATTTATAAGGAAAGAAAAATAAAACTAAGAAAAATTTTCATGCTGATTAGCCATCAGGTGAATTACATTTTAATTCAAGAACCAAAGAGCAATATTTAAAGGATAGCAAGTAAGAAAAAGAAATATACAACTTTGTGCATAATTCAATAAGATTTCAAAAGCAATGAAGTAAGAAGAATCAGTCAAGTCAGTCAGTCAATTAAGTGACAAATCAAACCTATTTTACGTTTCCTATCATGGTTATAATGTTAATAACAGTCCTATGAATAATCCATAGGAAAAATGTTGGTGAGAATGTAGAGAAATTGAGTCCATATTTAATTTGGCAGAATTATCTTAATGGTGCAGTGACATTGAAAAATCTTGACTGGCATTTCTGCATCCAGTAAAACACAGAATTACTATACATAAAACAATTCTACTCCTATGTATCTGACCATGAGAAATGAGAATTCAAAACTAATGTCCATAGATCCCATAGCATCACCATTCTTAATCATAATTTGGTAACCCTCAAATTAGAAGGTAGCTATATCTGATTAGCCTTTAATAAAATTATTCTAAGGTTTGGGAAATTATTTCCATTTATATTTTGTAGCAAGTGGTATTAATTTCTGTATGTGGAACTAATATAAGATTTTTTAAATAAGTTTAGAAAATTCAAAAAATGAGTTGACTTCAAAAAAATATCATGGCAAATAGCCCATGAACTATGTATTGAAGTTATTCAGTGCTTACACCTATACCTGATCCATTCTTCATTATACGTTCCAGCACCCATCCTGTGTCACACCACACTTGCCTTTCCTGTTACAGCTACTCTGTTTGAAATGAACACAGCTACCACCATCATCTCCATCCCCATTCCTCTGTCTGATAAGTGTTTCCTTTTGTTTTAAAATTCATCAGCAGCATCTTATTGGGTTGTCTAGAAAGGCATGATGCATTTTCGCACAGAAAAACATGTTACGACTTTCCCAACAAGCTATGATTACAATATGCTTTAAGTTTTGACATGTATCCTCTCAAGTTCTTAATGTGCATATTTCAGTCTATTTTCGTATCTCCAGGCACTTGGCATAAAGCCTGAATCAGACTAGGAATCTAACAAATGACTTTGGAATGAACAATTAATTTTTCTATATTTAAAATTAATGTTTAATATGTTATAGCTATAAGTAATCCTTGTCTTTCTGCCCTAGAAAACAATTCCACCAAAGATTCCTGTTGGCCATGTTTGCTTCTCAAACTCTACACAAAAATATATACAAATTCTGTGCACTGACAATCTCCAGATGTTACTCCCAGAAGCCAACAGCTCATCTTTATGGCCTAATCTCAACTGTAACTGCTTTCCATTACATACGCTCTCCTTTTAAAGAATCTCCTTAATTTAAAATTCAAGCATATCAAACTTTCTGTCCTCCATCGCAGGATGAAGGGGACATTATTCCAATGCCTGTTGCTTAATAGGTAGCTGAGCAAATGTCCTTTTCCTTTCAACATGCTGTGTCAAAAATTTCTAAGGATAATTTAGTCTAACACTCCACAAGAGTTGGAGTATTTGCCAATGGCTCTGTTTCCTGGAAGAGAATTGTAAGTTTTAGAACACAGCACTATGTCAATTACTTGTAATTAGTCTTTGGCATTCAAAATCAGGCTATTTTAGCCTGAATAAAACTTTGAATAGTCTCCTGATATTTATAATCTTTCTACAAAAGTACTTTATATTACGTGAAGGTTTAGTTTGCAAGGATCTTAACCACCTTAGCCTTGCACAAAATATCATACAAGCTCATTATGTTGTTGACATTAGGCTGATTGAATCTAGTGAGTAAAAAGTAGCAAGAACTCTAAATTTAGTGTTAAGATATTTGTGCATCGGAAGGTGGGAAATAAATCTGACCAAAAAATTAGGGTCATTCAACCTTAGTGAAATTTCTAGGAGTCCAGAGGTATAAAAATTGCTGAAATACCGCTTTTAAGTAGAAGGATATGTTGTGCCATCTGACTCTTCTAACAACCAGAAAAGAGACACAGTGACTACTGGATCTTTTTGGATTTTAGAGGCTACACATTCCTCAGCTAGATCAGTTACTCTGACCCACTTACCACGCAACCCCAAAAGCTGCTAGTTTTTTGTGGGACCCAGAAATGTCTCTGCAAACGATCCAGGCTACTCTGTAGTCTGCTGTGCCACTTGGACCTATGATCCAGCAAATCCGGTGACGCTTAAAGTGGCCATGGCAGACAGGGGTACTTTTGCAGGCTTTGACAGGCCCCTGTAAGTGAATCATACACAAGCCCTTAGGATTTTGTAGACAAGCCCTGTCATCCACTACGGATAATGACTTTCTTTTTGAGAAATAGTTTTTAGTCTGGCATTGGGCTCTGATAGAGAATAAACATTTAAGAATGGGCTGCTAAGTTACCATGAGACCTGAGCCACTCATTAAATGAATGTCATACAATTAATTAGGTCATAAAGTTTAGTATGCCTACCAGCACATCACCATCAAATGCAAATGGTATATACAAGGACAAATGTGAGAAGTCTCTGAGGTTGAAAGCATGAGACGTGAACAAGTAGTCCAAATGCCCAGGAAAGGCTATACTACCTTTTCTCTCCCTGCTTGCATCTATGGTTTCAAGGAGAGTCCTCTAAGATCATTGACAAAGGAAGAAGAGATTGAGGCCTGGTTTATAGGCCATTTTGTACCATGTGCAGGCACTGCATATGGTGAACAGTGTAGTAGAATAGCCCCTTCTAGGAATCCCTGAAGGACAACGGTGAAGGAAAAGCCTCACAGTGGGCAGAACTTCCAGCTTTACATATGATTATTCACTTTGTTTGAAAGAAAAAAAATGGCCAGACATGGGGTTATATACTCAACCATAGGCCGTAGCTAATTTTTTGACTAGATGACCAGATGGAAGGACCGTGAGTGGTGACAAGGAAATATGGAGGAAAGATATGTAAATAGACCTCTCTGAATGTACAAGAAGCATGGTGATAATTGTAATTCACTTGAATCGTAGCAGAGGAAGATTTTAATAGTCAAGTGGATAGGATGACCCATTCCATGACTGGTAGTCAGTTTCTTTCCCAACCCACCCCTGTTATTGCCCAATGGGTCCATAAACAAAGTGACCACGGTGGTGGTAGGGATGAAGGTTATCTATGAGCTCCATAGTATGCACTTCCACTCACCAAGACTACCTGGCTGTCACCACTGCTGAGTGCCCAATATGCCAGCAATAAATACCAAACCTGAGTCAAAAAAACATCACTCTTCCCTGGGGTGTGTTCAGTCCACTTGTTAGTGGCAGGTTGATTTTATTGAATCACTTCGATTCTGGAAGGCTCAGATATTTTTTTTTTTTTTTTTTTTCAGAAGGTGATTTTTTTTGCTATAGGACTATGTATACTAGCTAGAGTTTTAGAAAGACACAGAGAGAGAGAAAGTGAGAAATCACCCACTACTGGGAATGGCCGTGCCACAACCCCTTCTCCTCCATTCTCCCCTCAGGAGTTTGGGCACACATGCACATGTGCCCAATGTGAGTTTTAAGCTGCCAGGTCCAGGACTCAAACCAGAGTTGGCCATGTGGGAATCTAGTGCCTTAATCACACCACCACCTGTTGGCCCTAGATATTTTATCTTTGTGGATGTATATTTTTCAACCCTGCACATAATACTTCTGCCAAAATAACACCCATAGATTTGCAAAAGGCCTTATCCACCATCATGCTATTTCAACCAGCCTTAGTCTGATCAAGGAGCTCCCATCACAGAAAAAGATGGTGATCTCCTTGGGACAGAATCAGAATGCCAATGTCCTATTCATATCTCCACAGGTGTGGATATCCAAGACACTGGATTTCAAAAGACAGCTCTCTCAGGTTTTCAGGAGCAACACAGTTTTTCTAATTATTTAGGCATCATTAGTCTGATCTGCAATCTATGGTGATTGTTAGAGACCTATAGATTTCTTACAGAGTAAAATAGAGAATTTAGAGATCTGAAAGTAGTGGAGTAGAAGACTAAGACTTCAAATTAGGAAAATCAACTTACAAGGAAATTAGTAATTAAAAATTGCTATATATATCACATTAAAAACAAACAAACCAACAACAAACAACCTCAGGGCCAGCAGGTAGTGTGGTGGTTAAAACGCTGGATAGTCCCACATGACTGACCATGGTTTGAATCCTGGACCTGGTGGCTTGCTTTCTCACTTTCCCTTTCTCTCTCTCTGCGTGTCTCTCTCTGGTCAAATTAAAATGAATGAAAGAATAAACAAAATTAAATAATTCTTTAAAAAAAACTTGCTATTAATGGCATTTAATCACCCAGAATTACTGGATAAGTTTGAGGCAACTGACCAATCTATTCTTATAGCAGCTGCTTTGAGAACCTTCACTAAGAGAACACTGCACAGTCTTAACCTAAAGTTCTAGACAGTCTACCATTACTGCAGTGGATAGGATAAGGGTCCCCAGAAATTCAAGTATGAATCCCCAGGACCCATGAAAAATTTGTTATCTAGGAAAGGAAATAAAGCTGTAGAAACTATCAAGGTCGCTCATGAGCTTACTTTAAAATAGGACGATTATTCTGGAATCTTCAATGGGCCAATGCAATCACAAAAGTTCTCTAAAATGGATGAGAGAATCTGAAGAGTCAGAGCAATGGCAGCATGAGAAGGACTCTCGCTAATGTTGCTGTTTTTGAAGAAGGCAGAGAATCATAAGCAAAGGAAAGCAGGCAGTCTCTAGAAACTAGAAAAGGCAAGGAAATGTATTTGTCCCCAGAGCTTTTAGAAAGGAATCTAACTGCCAATGCAGTGAGATCTCTGTTAGATTTATAATCTAAAGAACAGTAATAAAATAGATTTGTGTTTTTAGGCCACTAATTTTTTGGCAATTTGTTATAGCAGCAATAGAGAAATGGTGCAATTACAAATGCCAGGAATTTTCCTTAGCCACCAGGAGGAATCTTTGATTAGCCACTCACAGGACCACTCAGAAGACCAAAGGAAATTCTTAGTCACTTCCCTGAAGGCATAAAAAAGATGTCAGACTTTACTTAGGGTGGACCTGAACTCTGCACAGCAATGACACGGGGCAATGAGAGTGAGGAGAAGACATATCTGATTTCATGTTGGGAAGTGCTCTTGTCTGCACTCTTCAACGTGTAAGACACTTGTATCTGTACAGGACCTATTCTTTGCATTATTGGTGCACCGCTGCCTTTCCACCTATTCTCAAATGATGGTTTCAAACACATCCCTCCTACCTTCATGGGCACTGTTTCGCCTCCTCTCTATTATATATTTAACCTCTCCCTCCCTCCAAAATGGAAATGTCCTACTGTGCTATTTTGCCATAATCAAATATCTTCCATTAAGAAATAATGAACAAGAAAGCCTTCCCTCTATTGCCTATCCTATCTCTACCTAGTACCGTGGGGAAAAAAATGCTCACCATTAAAAGTATTGCTACTCTTCATGGGTCATTTGTCATCTCCCCTTCTTTCTTCATTTAAACCAAACCCAGACTCAGCTTTCCCTATGGTAATCAGTGACATCTCTGTCACTAAATCCAATAGACACCGTAGAGCAATTGACACTGTTGGCATCTCCTCACTTTTTCCAACTATTTATATTCAAGAATACGTTTTTCTCTTTATTCACCAAATTATCAATGAACTTAACGCTTATACAGAGAAACACTACCTAATTAAGTCTAGTTCTTATATACTTACCATAATTGTTTTTAAATGTGTGTTTGTAATTATATAATTCATGTCTGTCTTCCTTATGGGAAAATAAGCTCCTGAATTTTTAAGGCCCACGCTTGTTTTTGCTTACCATTAAAATCATAATTCTTACAACATTGCACAGAGAGGGACCAGCAGTTAGCGTAATGGCTATGTCGCTGGACTCCCACGTAGTCTACCGAGGTTCAAGTCCCGGACCTGGTGGCTTAAACTCACACCGGCGTGTGTGCGTGCATGCCCAAGATCCCGAGAGGAGAATGGGGGAGAAGGGATTGTGGAGTGGCCATCCACCCTGGGGGGGTGATTTCTCGCTTTCTATCTCTCTGTCTCTCTCTGTCTGTCTGATGAGCACACGCGCCCTATAGCAAAAACCTCTCCACAAAAAAAAAAAAAAAAAAAAAAAAAAAGAACAACATTGCACAGAACTATCTCTAGGACATTGACAAATACGCAATACATACATACAAACATACATAAATAAAATTGTGGAATGAGTGATAAATTTGATAAAGAAGAATATATAAATGTTTTGGGAACCAGCAGTTAGCGTAATGGCTATGTCGCTGGACTCCCACGTAGTCGACCACGGTTCGCGTCTCGGACCCGGAGGCTTACAACTCACGCCGGGCGCGTGTGCGTGCGTGCCCAAGATCCCGAGAGGAGAATGGAGGAGAAGGGATTGCGGCGTGACCATCCCCCCTGGGGGGTGATTTCTTGCTTTCTGTCTCTATGTCTCTCTCTGTCTGTCTGGCGAGCGCATGCGCCCTATAGCGAAAAAACCTCTCCAAAAAAAAAAAAAAAAAAAAAAGAAGAATATATAAATGTTTTAAAAAGAGTGAAGAGAGAAGCAGGTGGTTAAGGCACTGGATTCCCACATGGCTAACTGTGGTTTGAGTCCTGAACATGATGGCTTGAAACTCATATCGGGCACATGTGCATGCTTGCCCAAAATCCTGAGAGGAGAATGGAGGACAAAGGACTGTAGTGTGGCCATTCCTACTGACCGGGGTGTGGGGAGGTGGGGGTGATTTCTCACATTCTTTCTCTGTGTGTCTCTAGTGAACACATATGCCCTACAACAAAATCTCTCTTTAAAAAAAAAAAAAAAAGAAGAAGAAGAAAAGAAAAGAAAAAAGGTGAGAAAAAAGTGAGAAATTAATAGAGAATAATAATATTTACTGAGTAGTTACATGTGGTAAGAACATACAGAATACTTTATGTCCTATCTCATTTAATCCTTAAAATGACTCAATAAGGAACTGGCAGGTGGCATGGTGGTTAAGGTACCGGAATCCCACATGGCTGAGGTTTGAGTCCTGGATCTGGCAGTTTGCTTTCTCACTTTCTCTCTATTTAGTCAAATTAAGAAAAAAGCAATATTAATAAATAAAATAAAATAATTCTTTTTAAAAAATGACCTAATGAAAATAGTAGTTCCATTATATTATGAAGTGAGATCTGGGGATAAGCAGACAGCGTAATGGTTAAGTGGCTGAACTCCCATGTAATTGACTGCAACTTGGGTCCTGGACCCAGAGGCTTAAGAATTCACACTGGGCATGTGTGCATGCATGCTCAAAATCCTGAGAGAATAGAAGAGAAGAAATTAAGGCATGGCCATCCTCCCTGGGAGGTGATTTATCACTTTCTCTTTCTCTGTCTCTTCATACATCCTATAACAAAAATCTCTCTAAAAAAAAAAAAAAAAAAAAAAAAAAAAGAAAGGATATCTGGAGCAATAAATACACTTTTAAAGGTCTCTCATGTAAAAAGTAGCAAAAATCAAGACATTGTACTTAGATATATTTAGCACAAATTCATATTATGTGGTTCTGTTGTAATTCTGCTTTTGCTGATCATTTCAATACTGTGTTTATCATAGATTTTTGCATGAATTTTGATTTTTAAAATATTGCCTTAAACTATTATTCTTTTGAGTAATGTGGATTTGCTGCATTCTTTTTTATAGAGTTATTTTTTATTTAACTTTATTTATTTATGTACTTATTTATTTTTATTTGACCAGAGAGGGACAAAGAGAGAGAGAAAGTGAAAAAGCAAGCTGCCAGGTCCGGGACTCAAACCACAGTCAGCCATATGGGAGTCTAGTGCCTTTAACAACTACACCATCTGCCGGCCCCAGCATTCTTAACTTTATAAGTCTAGTGCCTTCGCTTTACTTGCCTCACCTGAGTCTGGCCCTACGTGGTTACAGAAGAGTTTTCTCAAAATGTACATCCTGAAAGGGAGCTGTACCTGGATTGAAATGATAGAAACAATCTTTCTAAAGGTAGGTTAGGAGAATCAGTACTTTTAACCTGGATCAGAAGGATGAGATGTGTTTAATAATGGATTCCATCCCTCCAAAAAGTCGTGATTTGTGATCTGAAGCAACAGAAATGGCTAATTCTCTATCACAGCCAAGGTCAGAAGAAAAGAGAGAAAGCCTTCCAGATTATAAGCAGACATAAAAAATACATTTAGCTCTAGCACAGGAATCATTTCATCTGCACTCTGTTGGTCAAAGCAAGTAACAAAGTCGGCCCAGACTCAGGATGAGGGGAAATGTACCCATCTCTTGATGAAGGCTTTTCAAAATTACATGCTGAGGTTGGGGTGATCCTACTATTTTTGCAGAGTCTACCACAACTAGCAATAGTTGTGTATGAGATTCTAATACCATGAGAGCAATATTAGCATTAAATAAATTAATTATTCATTTGCATACCTTTGACAATATGTCTGGCAAATATATTTGCAAAAATATAGTATGTTGTTGTTTGTTTTGCTTACTGATTTTCTAAATGCTTTGCTATAGGGAATATGCATTTACCAGATGAGAGAGAGAGAGAGAGAGAGAGAGAGAGAGAGAGAGAAAGAGAAAGCACCCTCTGAGGGAGATGGCTACACTACAAGAACTTCTCTTCCATTAACCTCTTGAGATTTCAAGTAAGCACCATACATATGTGTTTGGTATGTTTTTCAAAGCCCCGGATTGAGGACCTGATCTATATAGTTGGCCATGTGGGATCCAGCTGCCTTAACCACTACAACAACAACTGGCCCTGTTTTGCTTAATGTTTAATAATAAGCCTCACTTATTTAAAAAAAAATATATATATATATGTTATAATGGTCTAGGTGCACTAGTGCAACAGTAGCAGAGCGCTCCCCAGTGTGTAAGTTGCTAGGAAGATTGGGGTTCAGTTTCCAGGTTGACTAGTACACAAATGCCCATGATTCTGACTTGGTACAAGGCTGGGGTTGGTGGAGATCACAGTGTGAGACACTGTTGAAAGCTTGATATCTCCCCTGAAGGAAAAATATGTTCAAACTTTAAACAAATAAACAATAATACATTTGATTTAGCCCAAAACAGTGAACCTTGTTGTGATATCTGTAGAAACCACAATCCACAGCATTCTAAATGTCTTTGGGAGAAAAAGAGATCATTCTCAGTTAAAACCTCCCAAATGTTGGTTGGTTGTATCTTGCTTTATTTTCAACATATACTTTTCTGATAGAAGGAAAATTCACTACTTCTAATCCCTATCTGCTGCTTTCAAGTTACTCTTGGAGGCATGTGGTCACCCAGTTTGTTCATGTTGTCTGTTCTAGGAAAAGCATGGGCCAGGCAAATATGGCTAGACAGCACGCAGACAAAATCGGCAGCAGTTCTTTCTACTAAAAGCACTTTCTCTAACAAACAGTTAAACATGTCTTCCAGAATAAGTAAAAAATATTTTCGAATAATTGACTGAATGAATGATCTTCTGGCTTCAATATCCTGGATAAGGACACAGTTTCCCGGTCCAGATCCATACTGAAACAATGAATCAGGGATACAAGTTCTCTGTTTACTGTCTCAAACAAGATTTCATTATTAATGGAAATTGTTATTGAAAAACTTTTTTCCCCTCATGTATTGTTTATATTCCTGTTTAAATTCAAATTTGAGTCAGCAGCTAGGGAAATAAGATTATTTGAAGTGCATGACAAAAAATCTCATATGCTGAAGCCTGATTTATCGGGAAGCGTAAACTCTGAATTATACACCTCCCACTTACTCTAAATTGAGCTGCCCACATCTTTGTGGGGCAGCTCACAAGGTGTCTAATGAGTTATATGCCAGCACTTATTTAACAAGAAAGGAAACCAAATAGAGCGTAACTGAAACCTAGGTACATTTTGTTTTTGTTTTGTTTCGGAGAGCTGTCAGATATTTCAGTCCAATCTTAAAGTTGTTGCTTCCCTTTATTGCAAGTCGACTTCAGAATTTTAGTTACCTCTTGCTACAAAAGGTTTCAGTTTACAGGGTGGCAGGAAGAATGAAGATCGATGGTTCCTGGGTCTGGTTGGTCATACCAATTTGTACTGCAATCTAGGTACTGCAATCTCTGAGATTTGAGTTTAAATGTGTGCCTTGCAGCTTTAGAAGAAAGATGTGGTCTGCATACAGCTGTAGATCAGCACAGCCAGTTTATTCACAGGATAAGGCATCCATCAGGTTTGTGCACATGGGCACTGCGCGGGTTAGAGAAAGAAAAGAAAAGAGAATGAGAAAGATGGGGGAAGAAAAGAAAATGAAAAAAAGTGATGGAAGAAAGGAGAGAGGCAAGGCTGAAAGAAGGAAGAAAGGAAAAGGAGAAGTGAAAGAGGCAGGAATATGACCTTGTTAGTTTTATTAAGATACCAAAGTTACAGCTAAATTTTTCAAATAACAAGGCATGATTCACTCAGAAAAAAATCATCAGTTTGAAATAAAAATAGCAATATTATTCAATAAATGCCATACTTCATAGAAATTTTATAGTAGCTAAGCTTTCATGTATATTAAACAATAAACATGTGTCTAATATCCTTATTAGAAAGTATTTCTAATTAGTACAAATTAATTTTTAAAAATATTGCTTCTAAGACATTGTCTTTCTAACTTGCAAGCATAAAGTACCCTCCAATATTGAAATTTTAAAATATTTGCATTTGAGGGATTTTATGATTCCTATTTAAGGTTTTTCATTTCCAAATAATCACGCTAAATTTTAAATGTAATCCAGGGCACCATTCTTATTTTAAAAATAAGAAACATAAAGGATTAAAAAGGTTTTTAACTTATAATTCAATCACATTTCAAGTTTTCTTACGTAGTCTTTCAGATGACTCACATAACATGCTGCTTTACTCATGTGATTGTTTTTTAATTGCTTGTTTTCTTGTCCCATGAAACCCTGAGGGAAGGCAGAAAGAGATCTCTACTTTTTACTGGAAAAAAATATCTATAGCTCATCCTATAAATAAAAAGCTTGACATTTTTGCATCATGTGCATATTTGAACTGGGAATACTTCTTGAGGAGAGAATGGAGTTTGCAGGACAGATCTTCCATTTAAAAACAAAATATATTCTTGTGTTTGTTTCTAAAGGCAAATATTTACAACAAAATATTATCTTTTAGGTTGGGGGTAGTTTGGGTTTTATTAGTGAAATTGAATGCTAAAGTAAAAAATTTCATCCTCTAGAAAGAAACAGATACCTTGCGTTTATTTTATTTACACAATAGGAAATTATATATGCTGTATAGAGACTAATCATCTTTAAAATGGAGAAAATATCACTTTGAATACATAAGATTAGAATTGATACCTTTACTTATTAGAGAAGAATGCTTGTGTTTAAATAGCAAAGTTACTATATTCTCTAAAACAATCAAAGACAACCTCCTTTGGCTCTATTTTCCAAATTAAGTTGTCCTCAGATAGCAAAGCAGAAAAGCTATAAGACAGCTTAATATTGCATTTGAATAGCTAAATAACTTTACTCCAGATGAGAAATGTCTTCCCTCTCCACTCAATTGTAGAGGACATTTAGGTTTATTCAGGTATACATTGAATGACCACACTTTTCACACGCTATCACAATTATCTTCCCATTCTAGAGATGAGGATAGTAAAGATCACAAAGAAAGGGCATTTACTTTTGATAAAGAGTTATAATTCAATGATCAATAATCAGTGATTCTATAATCACTAAATATCATAATCATCAGTTTAAAAATATTTGCAATAACCTATATTCTGTCCAGTCATTCTGTGTTTTCTATCTTGAAAGAATCAGTTTAATCATATGGTTTTATGACTTTAAGGGCTAGATTAGGACCTTTAGATAACCTCAACAATATAGAGCGTAGACCCTCTACAGACCTTGTTCATTCAAACCACAACCAGCACTAACCAGTAAATAAGTATTAAGAATTGCAACAAATTTCTGACTTACCCTCTAGTGATTGATTTTTTTAAAATTAGATTTCAAATTATTTTCAAAAAAGATTTGATTTTCTTGCTTAGTGGGTCTTAACTACAACCTTGTCCTGCCTTTTGAGTGTTTAAGACAATGTATCAAACATTAACACTCAAGTACACTGGGCTTGAATATTTAATCTCTTTTTTCTTTGCCCATGTATTCGTGAACATTTGGTTAGAAATTATTTTAATAGAAACAGTTGAATGACCTCATATAGTTTTTAAATAACAGCCCAAATAAAACAAAAAGATGTTTCCCTTAAACAGAATTGTCAGCTTTGCTGAGTATTCAGAATAGCTGAGTTTAGGGTGCTACTCTGAATTAGCACTTTGGTTTTCATTAAACAGCTATAGTAAATCAGTTAAAAATCTCTGCTTCCACTTTAAAATGCTAATAAGAAGTTGAAAATAAAAAGCAGTTCAGTGAGGAATACCAGAGACATACACATCAACTTTAATAAAAGAACACTTTATCCTTACTTTAACTCCATCTTTATTCTTTGGACCAAAAAAAGAGAACATTGGAACATTGATATAAAAAAGAAGGCTACAAAATAAAGTGCAATGACTTTATAGATGAGCAAGTTGGTCATGTAAACTTGGTATTGAAGTTTAGAATCTCATAGAAAAACAAATTTCAAAAAATCTATAAAAATAATTACTAATTCTACATCACACTCTTTCTTTTTGCAATTATTGAGAGTAGTATACAAAGATATATTTGAACCAAACCACTTTGATCAAAAATTTAGCATTACCTGATGGTTTCCTTATTTTTTACCACAGTATATATTTTACTATATGAATGTTTTATCTTCTAAAATAAAACGACTTACTCAAGAGTTCACATAGTAGAAAGCATTACTTCCAAATATCCCTAGAAGACATAATAATCACCCCATGATGTATAGGGGCATGCGTCATTAAAATGATTATTAACATTATGTAATGTTTACATATTTTAGAGCCACCTTGTATTAGCATATAATGACGTCATACAGGGAAGTAAAAAGAAAGTTAGTTACAGTTTGAGATCTCAGTTTTAACTGAAAAACAAAATCAAACCAAATATTTCAAATGACAAAAGCTGTCAATGGTTGGAGTTGGGGCATAGGTAGGTGGATTATATGGCCACAAGAGGGCAGCATATGGTCTGAAACTAATGAATGAGCCGACGCATGTGGACAGACTGCAGTAGTAAAGATTTTTCAATGGAGGAGTACTTTCCAGTCTGAATATGAAAAAGAGAGGGAGGGAGGAAGGAAAGAATGAAGGGAGAGAGAAAGGGGTGAGGTGCCAAGAGCTGCAAAGAAACATAGCTACGTTTTAATATACTCTTTTTAAATTTTGCGGTGGGAAGGCCATGTAAGCATACGTGCACCTTTGTGTCTGTATGTGCGCTTCTGTGTGTGTGTGTGTGTGTGTGTGTGTGTGTGTGTGTATGTATCTGTGTATGTGTATGTATGCATGTTTTATATAGCTAAACTACTAAACTACTGTGTGTGCTGCCCAAGAATAAAATAGATAGAAATTCCTAATCCTGTTCAAATCTACCTCTGAGGTTTACAATTACTGGAAAACGTTCTCCCCATTAAAAGAGCATTTATGTGTATAGTTCATTTTTCTCACATACCATTATTGCTTCTCTCCTAAGTAATTAATCCTCCATCAAAACACAGGTTTTGAAATTCAAGGATAATTTACCTGTTCTGGCCCTGTGTCTCAATAGGTTTAATATAGGAGCCAGAAAGTTCACTTTTCTAAATTGTGTTTGATTTTTTTTTTTCTTTTATCATGTACAGTCATTTTCTTACCAAAAGTCATACATCTTAGCTATGGTCAAGATAACACTAGAGAACACAATGTTTGCATATTAATTAATCGCTCACAGTTCTTCTCAAAGAACATACACACAAAATAATTTACTTGTTTGCTTTCCCTATACAGTTAATCTACCATTAAATTACAATATTTGTTTTCTCATTTTTGCCTCAGGAATATTGAATTAGATGTAAATCATTTGCAGGTTTAGATGGGTATATAGCATTTTATATAGTGAATTGAGACTGTTGAAGCAATCATCCTTTCATCTTGACAAACGACCATTAAATAGGTGTTAAATAACTCAGGAACTCACACCGGATGCGTCAGTTCTGATCCAGGGCAAAGTGTGGATTCTGAATTGCAGAATGGCCTTGGCTCTCAGTTTTTCTCAGAATTACACTGTAATTTTGAATAATGAATATTTGTCCAGTTCTCAATTATCTGGACTCCAAGGTTAACAGACTAGAATTCAAGTCCCAGCACTGTTGGCTTCACAGCAGGTACATGTGCAAGCCCTAGATCCTGACAAAAATGGAGAATTGGATAAAAATGAATTGTAGCAATCAGGCCCCACTGGGGGTTTTCTCTCTCTCTTTCACTCACATGTTCATGCACATGTGCACATGCATGAACCCGCTAACTTCAAAAACAGTCCAAAAACAGAAAATGAAAATATGTCTACGGGAACCAGCAGTTAGCGTAATGGCTATGTCGCTGGACTCCCACGTAGTCGACCGCGGTTCGCGTCTCGGACCCGGTGGCTTACAACTCACACCGGGCGTGTGTGCGTGCGTGCCCAAGATCCCGAGAGGAGAATGGAGGAAAAGGGATTGCGGCGTGACCATCCCCCCTGGGGGGTGATTTCTCGCTTTCTGTCTCTATGTCTCTCTCTGTCTGTCTGGCGAGCGCACGTGCCCTATAGCGAAAAAACCTCTCCAAAAAAAAAATATGTCTTAATTATAGTGACCATATACCAACAACCATATTGATATGCAACAATATTCATTGGGGATATAGTCAACGTATACTGCTTTCTTGGTCAGTCGTGTAGAAAGCTTTAAAAAAGCAAGTAAGTGGTCATGACAAAATATGGTTTTACTTTCTCATTTGCATCTGTTTTCTGTTAGTTATTTTTGGCTATGAGTAGAAAAAGACAAAGCTTAGGCATCAAAATGGAAAATGGTTTCACAGAGAAACATAGGTCCCACCATGGTGATACAGTGATAATTCCATATTCTGCAATGTTGGAAGCCATAGAAAAGACTGGGGTCCATGTCCAGGGTCAACTTACACACTCTGGGTGTACCTGTGATCCTGGTTGGCTGGGAAGACTGGGGAGAGATTCAAGGTATGAAGATCCTGTTGGAAGTTTCTGTGTCTTTTTTTCTCTCTCTCAAGGAATGAATAAACTTAAAATATAGAAACCATGTAATACATACAGTAATAGATAGCTCATAGAACATTATAAGGGGAGATTAACTCTTCACTCAATTCAGAATACTTACTAACTTAAGGAAAATAATGAACATTTATTACATGCCAGCTATTCTTCTAAGTGCTTCGCACGTATTACTCATTTTAGTCTTGAGGCAACCATGCAATTTGGTCTTCTTATTACTATATTAATTTTATAGTTGAAGAAAGTAAGACAAGGAGAGTCAAGTAACCTCCTAAGGTCATAAAATAAGAATGTGAAAAGTCTTACTGCAAAACCAGCCTTTGTAAATGTTAGTTCCCCTGGTAGGAAGCATGGAGAGAATGCACAGCTGGTTCGATTATAGAAGCACTTTATTTTCACTGGAGGAGTCCGACCCAGTAGGGCCCCAGGATCTGTTTTGAGCTTTTGACCTCTACCTCTTAGGTCGGGTCAGCACATTGGCAAGGCTGCTGCTGTGTCTCCCCGCCCCCCCCCCCCCCCGACCTAGGAATAAAACTTAGGTCGAATTAACATGTTGGCAAGGCTACTTGCTATTTGCTCCGGAAACTGGTAGCCTTGCTGGGAAGTGACCCCCCTCTGACTCCCTGATATACTATAAAAAATTACATAGCTCTCTTCAGTATGTGATGAGATTTTCCCAAAAGTCCCCTGACCACTCCCCTCGGCCCTGATCACTTACTGTTAATTACAATGCTTTATCTCCATGGTCACAATAGAGGGTGGGTTAAAGTTCTATCTAGGCAGAAATGATCTTGACCTTTGGAAGGCCCTTCAAGATACATTTAACATAAACTGAAAGATAATATTTTCTTTACATAAAATAGGATTAGGCCAAAACTGGCCCAGGACACCCCCGCCCTCACCAAGTGAAATAGATAAATATATTAGGATTCCTTAAATTAAGTTTTAGATCCCTATAAAACTATATAAGTATCATTCTTTATTAAGATCCATAAGAACTAATATCTATACTTGAGCTTTTCTTTTCTCAGCATCGGGTTCAGTAATCACAAGATGGCTGCCACACCACATCAGCTGATAATTATCTCTGCTTGCTGGAACCGCTTTCCTGAATCTGCATTCCATGGAGACCCACCTACATCAAACGAACAATTGCAGGACCTCAATAGACCCCCGCTTAATCCATCCCTGAATGGAATCTATGATCCCTACTGAGCTGATAATTAGAACACAGAACACGTAGCCCCTCACCCATTTACTTGTATGTAACACATTTTCAATAAAAAAGCACGATGATTCCTAGCAGTTGTCACTCCTCAGAGAGCAATCTCTGGGGGTGTCCAGCTAAGGACGTGCATGAAAAAGGCACCGAGGCCTTAGTTGTCTTCTTTTCCAGCATTGCTTCCAACAAGTCAACTCACCCCCACCGAGGCTGGACTCTGGCATTTCACCTCTTTCAATTAGAGGAGAATAAGAAGTTGATGAAAAATAACTAGGGGCTACTAGAATGAGTGAATGAAAGTAGTTAACTTGAACTGTAAAAAAAAATGGGGTGACATATCTTATAAAGAAACGAGAAATTAGCTCAGAAATCATACCTAATATAATTTCTCAATCCCATCCTAGATATTTTATTTTTTTCTTCAATTTCCCTTTTGGTGTGTTTCTAGCCAAACTTATTATGACAATAGAAAAATTAGACTGAGAGTCAGGATGCATAAATTCTAAAGCAAGGTTTCTCCATTTAGAGACCCACTAGTAAAACCTTTGTACATAAAATTACATATATTATATAGATATGTTTCCCCATCACATCTTTCTTATTATTGTGGTCATCATTATAGTGTAGACTCTTATTACTCTTCTGGGATGTTAAATCAAATCGTAAGTTATTTCCCATCCTTCAGGCTCTCTCCACTCTAATCCATCTTTCAGAGAGCTGTCAGGGGGATGTTCTTAAGTGTGACTCTGATCATGTTACTTCTGTCCTCAGAAACCTTCGGTGACTACCATTTTTTACCAAATCAAATGTGAACACATAACAATGTGATTAGGGCTCTCTGGAATATGACATTTGTGGGTCCACTCTGAGAAGACAAAATGGAATTCAAGATATTCTGAGCTTCTCACTATACACCAAACAATTGTGTTCCTTGTTTTCTTCATTTATAAAACTAGGTTATACAAGCTAATCTCAAGGTCACCTTCTGAAACTTTTATTTCATGAATAGACCTGTTCAGCCTTAACATCCAATTGTGCTTCTTTAGACACAGACCATCCCCAAAATATTAGATATACTTCTAACCAGCATGCTCATATTTATGATAACCTACTTGTTTAAACTGTTATTTCTGCTAAATTTTCAATCAGAACCCTGCCCACCATTAATATTCTTCTCAGATTGCCATGTAAAAGTTCTCTTTTCTTATAAAAATTATTGCATTCTCCATATTTATATCTTTGTACCCTAATTCAAATTAAGTATCAAGTGGACAGAAACCATGTTTAATTAATCCTTTTATCTCCTTAGAACTTCATTATATATGTTTTCAGTACGTAGAATTATTAACTGAATTATAGAACAGGAAAATTTTTAAAATAAGAGATTTAAAATTCTGATAAATGTCTTACATTAAATTAGCATGTCTTAATGAAATTCAACAAGAAAGCTTACCTATCTCTCACTCTCATGTAATTATTTACTGAGACCAGAGTTCTGAAAGGACACTGGCAGCTTATAGTCATAGAGAGAGGGAAGAAAATTCCCATATGACTTGGTCTGTTTCTTTTAAATAACTCCTGTAAAGCAAATAAAAATTGAAAAGAAATAATGTTGAACACAGCCATCAGTGAGACCTTGAAGAGAAGATAGATCTAAGAGTCAAGTTGACTTCTTAGAATGTTAAAAATAACCTCTCCTTATGAGAATTCAATTTTGAAACAGAGGGGAAAAAAAAAGAGTGAACTGACACTTATTCAAGCACATTTATTTAATTAAAAGAAGAAATTGATATGAACATATAAATTTTATAGAATTTATGAGTAAATGATACATTTTGTTTGTTGTAACAGAGAACTAAATATGAGAAGTTATTTAGATATGTAATAAATATATATCACCTTTCCTCTCCTAACAGTAGACATACTGATGATCATATATGTTGAAAAGACTATCTTAATTCATTATTTATGAAAATTAACCAAAATAAGTCTCCAAAATATATTATTTTCCAGTTGCTTTCTATAAAGGAATAAGTGT
This sequence comes from Tupaia tana, assembly GCA_026018925.1. Lineage (NCBI taxonomy): Eukaryota > Metazoa > Chordata > Mammalia > Scandentia > Tupaiidae > Tupaia > Tupaia tana. Next base: position 194,814,168 of record JAKSZU010000001.1, on the reverse strand, counting down.
TTAATATTAAAAATAAAACAACTAATCATAATCAGAACAAGACAGACTTCCTAAAATTGTATCAAAATCGTCATCCAATTAAAAAAGTAAGTTTGGATTAAAAAATGCATAGATAGACAAGACATACAAGACAATTTTCATCAGAATATTCTAATTAATCATTTTGCCTCTGGGGTTTCTCATACCTCCAAACCCATTCTAATACTCCATCTCTTCTCATTGACCCTGACTTCTGTAGGATTTCAGAACAAAGCAAAAATAACTTCAAAAAGATAGAAATCACTTTGATTTATTGAGTGTTCAGTAAATTTTTCAGACATATGATGCCATCCAGAATCATAGAGAAGAATAAATATTCTTTCAAAGGAGTTCATTTGGTAATTTCATATGAAAAGATTATTGAAACTGTTTACCCAACAAGCTTCACTACTCTCCCCATACATCCTTTTCAGATTCATAAAATTACTTAAATGAATTTATAGTCAGTCTGATGGTCCTGCCTAAAGGCACTCTAGACAGTCTAAGTGAAATAGAGATCTGAGTTGTTTGTCCAGGTGGTACTGTCATCTCCTAACTTTCTTATTCTTCGTTTAATCAAATGTCTTTTCAGAACTCTAAATATAACTGACTCAACTTTACAACATGCTCTAGATTCATAGATAAATAATATGCAACCTCAAAGTCCTTATCCTTTCAGTTTCTTTATGTTCCTTGAAAAGTCTACAGCGTTACATCCTTGCTGTCTTATTCTAGTACCATGTGACAAATTGTGTTATCTTTAAGGTAGTGATAATATGTCTCCAATGAAAGATCAGTCAGTACCAATGGCCTGAGATGTAAATTTCAAATAAAAAGTATTCTAGATTGTCACACAAGACTTACATATCACCTTATATTAAACTTATCTTACATGAATGTCAATTCATCTCATTAGAAAAAAAAATAATAGTCTTTATATGTAGAGTGGTAAATTTTAATGTCAACTGTGGTAAGTTAATGTTGCACATTGTATAATATAGATCAACCTACCAAAAAGACGTATGGTAAATAAACACTCACTGAGTTAGAAGAGAGTAATCAAAGCATAAATACGGTGTCTTTAGTCTAGTCAAAGATATTACCATATACATTATTGTCACCAGATAACTTTTTGATTTTGTGTTTTTAAGTGTTTTTCCCCCTGATTTCCTCCCTTAGCATCCTCCTACCTCCTACAGAGTATGCACAGTTGCTCTCCCTGCTTTTATTCCTTTCTATCTCTCTGTTTCTGCCAGAGAGTGCAGATATATATTCAGTTTATATTAAGCAGGGACATACAATGCCTTTCTTTGGTTGTTTGGCTTGCTTTGCTTAACAGTAAATCTACTGCATTTATCCATTTTATATCAAATGTCAGGATCTCATAACTCTTCAAAAGAAGACATATGAATGGCCAAAGGGCATATGAAGAAATGCTCACCTCTGATTGTGAGGGAAATGCAAATCAAAATCACAATGTGATAACACTTAACCCCAGTCAGAATGGCTAAGATTAAAAACAAAGAATGATCAGTGTTAGTGAGGCAGCAGGGAAAATGAACCCTCCTACGCTGTTGATGGAAACATAAATTAGTATAGCCTCTGTGGCAAACAATATGGAGACTCCTCAAAAACCTACAAATAGATATACCATGTAATTCAGCAATTCTACTCCTTGATACCTATCCAAAGGATAATAAAACCCTTAGTCAAAGAAAAAAAAAAATAAAAAAACTTGCACAAGCATGTTTATTACAGTGTTATTCACTATTGCTAAGACAAAGAATCAACCAAAATGTCCAAAAGCAGATGATTGGACTGAAAAAATGTGTCATATATACAATACATAATACTACTTAACCATGAGAAATCCATTTTTTAAAAAATCTTAACCTTAATCATAAGTTGAGGACCTGCAGATTGCATAATGGTTACGTTGCTGGACTCCCACATGGCCAGCCACAGATTGAGCCCTGAACTGGTGGCCTGAAACTCACACTGGGCATGAGTGCATGCATGCCCAAAATCCCAAGAGGAGAATGGAGGAGAAGGGACTGTGGCATGACCATCCCTCCAGGGGTGATTTCTTGCTTTCTGTCTCTCAGGAGCACATGTACCCTATAGTGAAACCCTCTCAATAAATAAATAAATAAATAAATAAATAAATTGAAGCAATTCTGTAAATAGCAGAAAAAAGTGAACTCCAAAACAAGGAATTTTATGCAGGATTAACTAGGGTAATGCATAATGACTGAAGAGTCAATTTATTAAGAATCTAAAATCTGAGTGGGCCAGCAACAAATTTTCAAAATACTAAAAACAATGTATGAAAAAACTGAGAGGAGACAAGGGGACTTGAAAGTTAATGGAAAAATGAAAGTATAAGTTTAGATTGTTATAAAAAATTTGAAATCTATGTCTAGTTTCTTCACAGCATATATTTAATATGAATTTTTCAGACTCCTCATACATCCATACTGTAGTTGGAGACTTTAACACTTTAGACAGAAAATAAATAATGGTATGGAAGTCCTAAATGGCCCTACTAACCAATATGCTCTAACTGACATAGAACACTCTACTATACATCATCAGAAAACACATTAATTTTAAAATATATAAAACATTTATAAATCTGGACTATGTGCTGGACCGTAAGAGTATGCTCAACAAAATTTAAAAGATTGAAATAATGAGTGTATTTTCTGACTAAATTGAAATGAATGCAAATGTCAGTTACAGGAAAACATTTTAAAAGACCTAAGTATTTAGAAATTAAAAAACAGAGATTTAAATAACCCTTGGTTCAAAGAAGATTTTTCTAGTCAGTTATCTTAATTTTAGCTCCAAAGAAATTATTGAAAAAGCAATTAGAAAATATTTTGTACTTAATAAAAATAATAACAAAATATATTAAAATGTACGGGTTGGTACTAAAGGAAACTATATGAAAACTTTTCATTTTAATTTTGAACGTCTAAATTAGGAAAAAAGACTTTAAGATTAGTGATCTAACTAAGCATTCATATGACTAAACTAAAAAAGAGTAAATTGAATCCATAGTGAAGAGAAGTTTAATAATAGTAAACATGTGAGAGGAAACAAATACAAAAGAAAACAGAAAAAAGTAAGAAAATCATAGAAAACTTTCAAAGAACAAATAAAATTGTTAAATTTCTTGCTAGTTTATTAAGAAGGACAGAAAAAGGGAAGACAGAATTAGCAGTATTGGAAATAAAAGAATATCACAGATCTAGATATCAAAATTATAAGAAAAGAATGATATGCTGTATTTCAATAAATTTCAGGACTTAGATGAAGTGAACTAATGTCCTTAAGAGGAAGGACATTTGGGGGAGGGACAGGGAGGCAAAGCATTAATGGCACAAAGAGGTGTGGTATTATCTGTTGAAGATATTTCATAGTTTTATCAACAGTACTAGGGAGAAATGTTCACCTGTTGAAATATCCATTTTTTAAGACAAATAATAATGAGATTGAATTAATGGAAGAAAATGAAGTGAAAAAAATAAAAAATAAAATAATAATAATAAAGAGACGTATTACCTAAAGAGATTCAGAAAGATATTGAGCAGAATTTTTTTTTTTTTTTTGGAGAGGTTTTTGCTATAGGGTGCGTGCGCTCACCAGACAGACAGAGAGTGACAGAGAGATAGTAAGTGAGAAATCCCCCCCACTCCAAGGGGGGATGGCCATGACGCAATCCCTTGTCCTCCATTCTCCTCTTGGGATCTTGGGCACGCATGCACACGCGCCCAGCGTGAGTTTTAAGCCACCGGGTCCAGGAATCGAACTGCAGTCAGCTATGTGGGAGTCCAGTGAGATAGCCATTACGCTAACTGCTGGTCCCCTTGAGCTGAATATTTTATATGAATTACTAAGACTGAATTTTTAGTTAAAATCTTTCATGCAAAGAAAATACAAGCCCCAGACATTTTTTTAATACATTTCATCAAACATTCAAGAAAGAATTCAAGCACATCTTTCACAAACTCCCTCAAAAAATTGAGAAAGAGAGAAGGAAAGTATTACTCTGAAATCAAAATCAGAAAAAGATCACAAGAAAATTAAACTGCCCTCATGAACATAGATGCAAAAGACCTTTAAAAAATATTAACAAACTAAATTAAGAATGTATAAAAAGGGCATTATACCGGAGTTTATTTCAGGAATGAAAGGTTGGTTTAAGAAAGAAAATGTCATTTAAAAACTAATACTAATAGGGACCAGCAGTTAGCGTAATGGCTATGTCACTGGACTCCCACGTAGTCGACCGCGGTTCAAGTCCCGGACCTGGTGGCTTAAACTCACGCCAGGACGTGTGCGTGCGTGCCCAAGATCCTGAGAGGAGAATAGAGGAGAAGGGATTGCGGCATGGCCATCCCCTCTGGGAGGTGATTTCTCACTTTCTATCTCTCTGTTTCTGTCTGTCTGTCTGGCGAGTGCACGAGCCCTATAGCAAAAACCTCTCAACAAAAAAAACCTAATACTAATAAAGAAGTTTAACTAGTTTACAGAAAATAGGTTAACCTACAAAAATTACTTATATCTCTATATCCTGGAAAATTATTAGAAATTAACTTTTTATTTACATAAAATAATAATATATCAGACTAAATAAGAAAAATAGCATTTATTTTCTTTTTTGATTATTTATTTATTTATTATTGCTATTATTTTGCTATATGGCATATGCACTCACAAGAGGAAGGAGAGAGAGAGAGAGAGAGAAACACCAGGTTCAGTAATCAAACCACAGTCAGCTATATGGGAGTCAATCACCTTAGCCACTGCACCACCTACAGGTTCCAGAACAATAACATTTATAACAACATCCAAAACATAGTATATTTTTTATAAATTAACAAAGACTTTTTAAGACCTAAATTCTAAAACATTATAAAAAATTAAGAAAATTTGGGCCAGTCATTGGTGAAGATAAGACAGCTTTATCCCACATGGCTGATTATGCAGTTTAAGTCACAATCCCAGCACCATGAGAGACATGATGAGCACAAAAATGTGAGGGCCCAAAGTCCCAAGAGGAAAATGGAGGAGAAGAGATTGTAGCAGGGCCATCCTTCTTGGGTAGTACTTTCTCACTTTCTTTCTTTCTCTCCCTTTCTCTATGTCTCTCTGTTAAGTACACATGCTCTACTAAAAAAAAAAAAAATTAAGAAAATCTAAATAAGTATTGATGAACCAGAATTTTCGATCAGAATATTCAATATTATCAAACTATTAATTATCTCAAAATAGACTTTTAAATCCCACTAAACACTAAAGTTCAATCAAATATGAGCATGTGTGGTTTTTTTGGTAAAAATTCATATGATGACTCTAAAACATATATGAAAATGTAATTATTTTAATTATTTTTGAACAAAGATAAAAGAATTATACTACTTGATTTCAAGATTAATCTAAAAATACATGATTGAGGCAATACGTAACTAACTTAATGATAATGATAAAGATCATTTGAACAGAAGAATAATTCCAGAAATAAACCCACAATTTCCAGAAATAAATCCACAGGAAAAAAAAAAAAAAAAAACCTACACAAAAATGAACTTAAAAGAGATCTTAAACATCAATATAAAAGTTAAACTATGAACTTTGAAAAATAAATCCTTTTTTATCCTGGGGAAAATACATCTTAAAGATTTCACACACAAAAAATAAATTAGATGAACAATAAAATGAGTTTCATCAATTTAAAAATATTTTTTAATTAATTTATTTTTCATGTGTGAGAGGGCAAGTGTACTCACTGGAGAGAGAAATAGAAAGAGAGAAAGAGCATAAAAAGAGAGAAAAAAATGAAAAAGCATGCCCCATAAAGGATGGTAACATAGCAATTTCTTTTCCTCCATTCCCTTTTGGTTTTTTTTTTTTTTTTTTTTTTTTTTTTTTTTTTTTTTTTTTTTTGAGAGGTTTTTCGCTATAGGGCGCATGCGCTCGCCAGACAAAGAGAGACATAGAGACAGAAAGTGAGAAATCACCCCCCAGGGGGGATGATCACGCCGCAATCCCTTCTCCTTCATTCTCCTCTCGGGATCTTGGGCACGCACGCACACGCGCCCGGCGTGAGTTGTAAGCCACCGGGTCTGAGACGTGAACCGCGGTCGACTACGTGGGAGTCCAGCGACATAGCCATTACGCTAACTGCTGGTTCCCTCTCCATTCCCTTTTGGGATTTAGGGGTTCACACATGGTTGTTTTTTAAGCCACTATGTCCAGGACTCGAATGTGCAGTTGGCTATGTGGTATCCAAACCCCATTTTATCATTTATGTTTTTATTCTTTGCAAGACACCAGTAGGTGAATGAAAATATATGATACTGACTAGGAAAAAGAAAACTTGCTATACATGTGTTTTAAATTGAGTTTGTATGTAAAACATATAAAGAACTGTTTTGTTTCAATAAGAAAGCAAAAATGGGTGAAGTTTTGAACAAGACTTCAGAAAAGAAGATACAGAAATGAACAATGTTATGCAGGAAAAACAGGCTCAATATCATTAATTCCCAGAGAAATTCAGATTCAAAGTGCCATAAAATAATACAGATTTAAATTTACTATAAAATACCTCTTTGCAATGATTAGAAGTGCTACAAAAAAAATTAAAGATTGTCATTTTTTTCTTTTTTTGGAGAGGGTTTTTTGCTATAGGGCACGTGCTCTCTCCAGACAGACAGAGAGAGAGACAGAAAGGGAAAAATCATCCCCCGGGGGTATGGCCACACCACAATCTCTTCTCCTCCATTCTCCTCTCGGAATCTTGGGCACGCATGCACACATGCGCCCAACATGAGTTTAAACCTCTGGGTCCAGGACTTGAACCACAGTCAACAACATAGGAGTTCAGCGACATAGCCATTATGCTAACAACTTGTCCCCAAAGATTGTCATATTTGATGTAGACTAGTATATGGAGCAACCAGAAATCTCATATATTTCTAATAGGAATACAAAAAATTACAGCCTTATTGAAAACCATTGTAAGTTTCTGATAAAGTTAAATACAACCTGACTACATGAGTTAGCAATTATACTTTCAGGTATTTACTGAAATTAATAAAAATATACATTATCCAAAGATTTTAGACACATATTCATAGCAGCTTTATCATAACAGCAAAAACACTATTAGCAGCATGTAAGTGGACAAATTATTGTATGCATATCCATAGGAATATTCTCAACAATAAAAAGAGCAAGCTACTGACACAATGACATGATTGAATCTTTAAAATATTATGCTGAGGGGCAAAAAATTAAGCCACATACAAAAGTATATACATGATGTCATTTATTTTAAACTCCTAGAAAGACAAATCCGATGTATTGACCAAAAGCAGGTGAATGACCATTGCAGACCAGCGTACAGATGTGGTGGAAGGAGAAAGAATGAGTGAGATGGGGCACTAGGTAACTTGTCTAGGTCCTAAGATGTCCCATAGCGGTAGCCCCTAACCTACTACACACTAGGGGAAATCCTTCCATGGTCAGGGTGGAGGGGATTGGTTCTGGGATTACCCAATCACATTCACTGTGCACCCGATCTCCACTACTAGCACACTACAATATGCAATGAAACAATCACAACAATAGAGTTCATGCTCCCATGAAATTCTAAGACCACTGCTGATCTGTTGATCCAACGGGAGGCAGAGCCCAGGAGACAATGTGAGCAATGGGGAGTGACTGCAAACACATATGAAGCCTTACTGCATTAGCCTCAGCTCTCCCCCACTCCCTGGTTGTGAAGGCAGTTGTTAGGGAGGCGAATAGATCATGGACCAGCATTAGTCCAAAGCCTGGGAGAGGTGAGGAATCCCTGTTTTACTGCTTAGCTATAAAATCTGTTGCACTGATTTGGCAACATTCTTCATTACACTTAAAAACCTATTAATTATATAGTTTGTAAGTAAATCTCAAATAAAGTTTATTAAAACTGCCTCCCTAAGAAATTAGGGCAGAAGTAACAATGACAGTTGTTTCTATTATACAAAGTAAGTCTCATTATTTAGAAGCCCACAAAGTTAGCACCTATGTGCTCTATTTAAAATAAAGTTTTGCAAGAGCAAGGAGTTTAACTAATAACTTACTTTATTATGGATGAAAATTGCCTAGAAACATCTCAAACTAATGATGCTTCAGGATATCATTAAGAAAATATTAAGAACATCTTGCATCTTTTTCTCTTGCAAAAGAGACCATACTTCTTGTAGTAAGTCCTGGATCTTAGAGTAAAAATGAATTTCAGAGGTCTAGTTCAACCTAGGTGGAATTAACAAACAGCCCGTTTCTTTGTATATCCAGGGATGCCCTTGTTCGACAAAAGGGCCATTCTCCTGTCAGCGGGTAATAAATGGCCAACCACAAAAACACTAACCTTGATAATTACAGGGTGAAGTTGAGGAAGTTTAATTTCACTTGGAAATAGAAAAGGATATGTTTTCAATCTACAGGCTATAAGAATAAGAAAAAGAGGACAAATCTGTTAACAGTCTACTGCTCTCACCTTTTCGTTTCTCAGACCATTCCTTTATTCCAGAGCTTTGGCCAAAAAATAGAAATATAGCACTTATTTTCTGAACAGGAAAAGCACAGCAAGAAAGTGGCCCATGCAGCAGAGACTCTGAGTGCCTCACACAGTTCATCAGTGCACACAGATCTGGCCTCTAATGAAGCCATTTACATGCAGATGCAGGCCTGAGTGTGTGGACACCAGTCCCAACTCTGGGAATTGTTGTTTCATCTAATCAAAAGAAATTTGCACATGAAAGCCACATCCGTGTTCATTAACCCCACAGCTCTCTCAATATTGCTTCTCTATTATTCCTAACAAAATTGCAAACCTTCGTATGATTAGGTACCCCACTTCAGAGCTTTATTTTCTTTCCACACCCAATCCAGGCCTGCAACTAAATGTAAAACTGAATGTGCTTCTGTAAAACTAAATCATGTGTCAACGTATTTATGAAAACTAACCTCAAGCACCTTTTTCACACTTACTGGACTACATGGACATACCATTACTCTCCTTAACCAAGAAGAGGCTTCTATGCTTACAATATTATGATCATTATGAAAAACATAAAAATTCTATTCAGGACAGAAATCCCAGGACCATAAGTTTGTTAACTTTATTTTTCCATGCAAACAAAATGAACATCACAGATGGATCTAGTAGCAAATATTACACATTGCATTGAAACAGAAAGACCATAACAAAGGCATTTGCAGTAAGTTCTAAAAGCAAAATTTATGGTTATCAGTGGATGCAGGTCCATCACACACTTAATGATAATTACCTCTCCTGTCAATCGTATGGCTGTTCACTGAGCAGAATGTGTACCAGTGACCCTGCTATTTGCCTTGTCATAGGAGACAAACAGGATGCATACTTTTTGCACCCAATCAAAGACAATCCCGAGGCAGGGTTTTCCAATATATGCGATAAATGTATAGTAATAAGTATACTGAAATTGCTTATTTTGCTAGCAGTAGAAAATTAAGTTTCTCTTTCTACAGAATTAGAAGAGCGAGAATAACTTAGCTTTGTTAATGCAATTCAGCAGTGACCGTCCGGGAACTCTGGGGCTGAGAGGCCAAGCAGATCTTCCTGCCCACTCAGTGTCTGGCCTTTTTGCTGAAGCTGCCAACAATGGTCTTAATTAGTGCCAATTATGATTTTTTTTTTAATGTGGACACCTGCATAATGTGAGCTAGATGGAGAGTCCTACCACATTTTCTATCAACTATCAAACAGCTGTCAGAGGCTGACAATTTTTGGTTGTTATTGTTCTGGCAAGGAATCAGATTACTAACCTAGAGATATATTTCTTTATGTCTCATTTGTATTAATCGCCTAAATTATCTAGATCCTTATTATTTTCTATCCTAAATCTAAGTAGTTATTTTGGGAAAAAGCTCATAGTTTATAGGTCTTCCATAAAACAAGCAAACAAGCTACAATATGATACCATGTTTTCACCATATCGATGACTTTAAAAATGATATAATTTGGTTGTTAGCATTGAGGAATTGAACCAAAACTGCGAAACTCAGCAAGCCCTGCTAGAAAAAAGCAGATCTAGGGTTAAAATGTCAGCAAATCAGGCATTTCTTAGTGGATAAACTAGACTTTTCAGCCCAGTGTTTTTGCAACTATGTTCCAAGAACACCTTAGAGGCCAACTCAGAGGCTAAAGAGAAAGTGGAAGTAAACCCAACTCTACATTGCCTCCCGTATTGCCCTGAGGCCTTCCATTTTCCTGTTCTAGACATATATCTAAGATAATATTTGAAGAAAGTTTCTATAGCTAAAAGAATTTGAAATCCCTGTTCTATGCAGAAGAAAGGAGAAATAATAATAATAAAAAAATCTATTATCACTTATGAAAGTAAAAGGAAATGAAAAGTGGCACGATCACATTTTCTAGTGGCAACAATGCTCTCATGGAATCATTTTATTGCTCCGGTTGATGGGAGAGCAATAAAACAACTGTTGGATTTCATTTTCAAGTGTTGCTTAGTCTGTTAGAATGTTCAGCAAGTAGATTTGCAGAAACTTTGGAACAGTCCATCTGTTCGTTGAAGGAAAGGAAGATAATTAGGAAAGAAGAAGGAAGAAGGGAGACGAGATACTGAAAAACATTTCTTGTTTCATATTTGTAAGTTATATCTTTAAATTAAAAGCCTTGAATTTTGGAACAGTTCTTAGTGCAGGAGAATTCTAGAGAAATCGGTCAAGAAATTACCACCACACATAGAATATATATCGTATTTCTGAGTCAGTTCAGCTTTACACAACCTCTTATATGAAAACACTTTATATGCAGTTTCAGAATACATAAATACATAAAAGATTTATTCAGTTGTTTCCTCATTCATTCCACAATTATTAAGCAAAAACTAGATGCTAGACACTATGCAAATACATTAAGTACAAAAAGACTACAATGCAGAGTGGTAAACTATTTGATAGCAGTAAGTACAAAGTCTACAGTAGTTTTCAGCTTAGCTATAAGTCATTTTGATAAAAATGATATTTAAGAACAAAAATTAGTAAGGAGAGAGAGAGGAAAAGTGTAATCCAATCTAAGCAAATTGCTAAAGACAACCCATATCTGTGGGATGAGAGGAAGGAAATAATGATTTTCTTCACATTATTGTGAAAATATTTACTATCGCTAAATGATAACTCTTCTAAAAGAAGTCTTGAAATACTAAATGTAGTCAAAAGTCACATTTTAATTTTCAAGAAAAAATTTACATCTATTTGCTCTTTGTTGGTTGCGGGTACCTTCTAAATGAAATTTTGCTCAGTAATTCCAAATGAAAATCGTGGAAGAGATATGGAGGACAACCTATAAATGAACAGCAAATTAACTTTTCTAGTGTTCTGAACCTGAAGAGATCAAAATTGTCCATAGAGGGTCTTTAAGGGTAGGGAAGCAAACCTCTCACAAAAGTAGTATTGCATCATTTCCCATAGAAAACTAGTCTTGGAATGCTCATGAAAAATGAATCCTTTATTCAATTAATTTGGAATCACTTTGGTCCAAAATCTTGATTTGCAAATCCATGGGGGTGTATAAAAGTAATAAATGTTGCATGAAGTATTTCTTTAAAGAAGACTTTTGAACTTCAAATTATTTTATTCCAGAAAACTGTAACTCTCCCATTAGTAATATCTCATTAAACAGGAGATTTTTGGAAAATACTTTGTTAAATTGTTATTATAGCTATTTGTCTAAAGAGAGAGAGAGAGAGAGAGAAAGAGACAGAGAGAAAGCATTATGCAGTTCATATAATGCAGGTAGGGAAAGACAATGTCTGGGCCAGCTAAGTGGCATTGTGGTTATGGTAGCTGGATCTCACATGGTCAACTGCATAGTTTGCATCTCAACCCACAGGCTTGAAAAACACCAGATGCATATCCATACGTGCCCAAAATTCCTAGAGGAGAATGGGGAAGAAGGGATTGGGGCACGGCCACTCCCCCGAGGGGAATGCCTGCATGCATGCTCTCTATCTCTGTTGCTCTCCAGCAACAGATTGCATGCACCCTACAGCAAATTTTAAATGAATAAACAAGTAAACAAAAAGAAAGATAATATCCAAGCATTCACAGCTAACTAACACTGCACAAAAATTTAAATGGTAGTTTTTGATTCAGATGAAAGAGAGTAGTTACCAAGAAAGTGCATGAACCTTTCCCATGTACATCCTTTTATTAATATTCAATATTTTAAAGAGATTTTTACCTTAGAGCACGTGTGCTCCCCAGATATATATAGAGAGAGACAGAAACAATGGTAGGAAAAAGTGAGAAATCACTCCCCATGGAGCATGTGTGCTCCCCAGATAGAGAGAGACAGAGACAATGATAGGAAAAAGTGAGAAATCACTTTCCAGGGGGATGACCATGCAGCAATCCCTTCTCTATTCTCCTCCTAAGATCTTGGGCTTGCCCTGTGTGAATTTCAGGTCACCAGGTCTGGGACTTAAATCATGGTCGGCCATGTGGAAGACAATGATGTAACCGCTACACTATCTGTTGGCCCCTTAATACTCACTCTAGAGGACTTTTTTCAAGACATGCAGAATGCTACAATATTTAACAACATGAACAACTGTCACCTCTTTTTTGCTTTACAATGATACTGGGAAATTATAGTTTTCTCCAATCCCTTGCTCATTAACTCTTTTTTTTTTTTTTTTTTTTTGGAGAGGTTTTTGCTATAGGGTGCGTGCGCTCGCCAGACAGACAGAGACAGGGAGATAGAAAGCGAGAAATCACCCCCCAGGGGGGATGGCCACACCGCAATCCCTTCTCCTCCATTCTCCTCTCAGGATCTTGGGCACACACGCACATGCACCCGGCGTGAATTTAAGCCACCGGGTCCAGGACTTTTACCGCGGTCGACTACGTGGGAGTCCAGCGACATAGCCATTACGCTAACTGCCGGTCCCATTAACTCTTTTCTCTGGATTTTTTTGTTGTTTTATTCTGCTCCATTCCTGGGTTTTAATTATTCTCCAAGGTTCAGGGCATCTGTCATTTTTATTTTATATTTTTGTTTGCTTTAGGGCATGGGCATTCACTGGAGAGAAACAGAGAGATAGAGAGGGAAGGTGAAAAAGCACAGCCTGGGAAGGATGGCCACATGGTAATACCTTCATATTTATTCTCTCAGGATTTTGGAGTACACATGCACATGTGTCGGGTACGTTTCTCAAGTCATCAGCTCTGGGACTCAAACTAAACAGTCGGTCATGTGGAATGCAGCCACCTTAACCACCATGCCAACAGCTGACCCCTGGGCCTCTATTCCTTATATTCTCTATTTTTTTACATAATGTAACTGATCATCTCTAACAGCTCTAAGTACTTCTTCTGCATACAATACTCATTAAATATATATTTTTAGCTTCCTCTTTTTGACATAAACTTAATGGTTCAATACTAAAACTGTTATAGTTTTTAATTAATGAAAGTAGTGATTTTTATTTCAATTGGTAGGCTTAAAATATTAACATTTCTTTCATTTATAAAAAACCTAATATCAAATCCTGATCTTTTTTTAACCCACTTATACATTTTGTTCTCATATCCTGTCAAGGCTATGTAGCTATAATGACACTTCAAAAAGTTACTGGAAAATGAATACTTTGGGAAAAAATATGTGTAGATTTTTAAAAATTGCACAAAAATAAAATTTTACTTTAGTTTTATTTTCCATAAGCTTTTGAAATCCTTTCTTTCTGTCTCCCTACATCTCAACTCTACACTCTCACATATTGGTTTTCCTAAAAAACAGAAATATTTATGATTACATCATGTCACAAAATAATGTATGGTTATTTATTTTTTGAAAATATGTACTACAAAACAATACATGACCTATGTACACAGTTTATTAATCCAAAAGAAGAAGAAGGAAAAAAAAGAATCCCCCAGGGTATCCCTCATGTATGAATAACCAGAGTTAATATTTTCACATATTTTTCAACACTTCCAATATCTGTTTTTTGCCTGTATAACTTACTAAATAGTATTACTTTTTTTGTGTAATTAATAGTCTTAAAAATGTGAAGTTCAATGAGCATCTCATGTTCCAACAGGTATCCTGTTGCATTTAACTGTGTTTCTATTATTGGGCATTTAGTTGAAATTCAATTTCTCAATAATATTAAGAGTTATCTAGAGCCCTCATTTCTAAATTATCTATTTTGTTTGTTTTGCTTTGTATTTTCAATTGTGGGCTAGAAGATATGGAAATTATCAGAAATACCAAACCAATTTTCACTAGCATCTGCAGGGTAGAGTTTTTTTAATAGAACTTATCATAGTTTCTTTGTCATTGTATAAATCCTAAAACCTCAGGTTGGCTTTCAGAACTCTATGTAACCTCTTTTAAAGTAACTATAAATATTCCATTGAGACTATTATGATTCCCTGACTCTCACTTAAAGCCAATAACACCTCTTGGGACCAGCAGTTAGTGTAATGGTTATGTCGCTGGACTCCCATGTAGTAACCCGTGGTTCAAGTCCCGGACCCAGCAGCTTAAACTCATGCCGGGCGCGTGTGCGTGTGTACCCAAGATCCCGAGAGGAGAATAGAGGAGAAGGGATTGCGGCGTGGCCATCCCCCCTGGGGGGTGATTTCTCGCTTTCTATCTTTCTGTCTCTCTCTGTCTTTCTGGTGAGCGCACGTGCCCTATAGCAAAAACCTTTCTAAAAAAAAAAGAAAAGAAAAGAAAAAAAAGCCAATACCACCTCTTGAGTCTAAGCTTCTATTTACTAATTTATTTATTAAACATTGCCAGATAGAGTGTGTTTTAGTAAGAGAAAAAGGAGGGCGAGAGAGAGAAAGCACACTCAATGGGGCTTGTTCATGCCACACCACTTCTCCCTTTCTCCATCCATTCAGGATTTGGGGCTCACTTACACATGCACCCACTGTTTTATTCAAGGTACTGGGACCAGGACTCAAACCTTGGGCAGTCATGCAGGATCCAGCTCCCTATGCATAGCACTTAAACTACAGGCCTATTGTACTACAAACCAGCCCAGGATTCTTTTTTTGTTTGTTTGTTTGTTTTGTTTTATTTACTTTTCCCAGTCTTTCTCTTCCTCTCTCAATACAAATCATGCCCAACCTCCAACTTTTGCTTATCTGGCACATCTTCAATTGGCTTTCATTCATACATCTCTTTACTCTTCCTCTGAATACTCATGTCATTACAATTAGTTTGATTTTGATTTGAATTATTGACTAGTTTGTGTAAACTTTTACCTGAATTTTAATTTGAGCTTATCCCCCTCTCTAAAACATAAGTTTCTTCCTATGTTTCAACATTTAATGAAGTATTGTCTAACTAATAACTGTCAGTGAATGTTTGTCAGATAGATAAAGGAAGAAAAGATACTGAAAAAGTAATCTCTGTAAAAGGGGTCTTCAAAAAGTTTGTGGAAATGTACTTTGTGAAAAGCTATGCATGGATTTCAAAAATATTTTGAAGCTAAGTAAGTTTATGTTAATTCATTTTTCCATGAACTTTTTGAAGTCTCATATTGGTGAAACATCTAGCTAATGTTCTAATCAATTTATTGACTAATTCTTCATTGACAGTTGAAATTAGGGCAAATCTTACATCACCAAGATAATGCTCTAAGACAAGTAAAAACAGTGATGAATCTTGGAAATTGTTGAGAGAATTTATTTCACTATAAGTTTTGTTAAAGTACCAGTATATTTTTTCCTGATTTATAGTTTTATGATCATAGCCAACCTTGGCAGTAGCTTAAAAATTAATTGTAAAAAAAGTTTTCAGACTAAGACAAAATTAGAAAAGGAATGAAATTTGACTCATAAGTACATTCTGGGTAGTAGTCATTAGAATATGGATATCATTTTTCTCTACAGTTTCTGACATCATAAGTTTGATTTTAATAGACATTTTGGACTCCCTTGAGAAAATCCAAATTTATTCTAGATTTTCTGTTACAACGCAATTTAAGAAAGCATTAATCTTATATAATAGAAGCAGTTAAAAGATTACACCTACCTCAACATTTTTGGCTTCATTTTTTCAAAATAAGTTTTGAAATAGAGACTTCAGACCACACTCTGCCTGATGCTATATGAAGTTGATAGTATTAAAATATCCAACTATGAAAATAATTTAGAAACAATTCTTTAAAATATCAAGCACATTTCCATCTTTACCTCATCAGAGCATTTATTTTAGTTTTTTTTTTTTTTTCCTATTGATTTCCAAAATGGATGATGAGCTTATAAGTGGTCACTTATTTCCATTCTCTGAATGACTGCCCATCATCATGAAAGAATCTGGAAGTATTGCTTCAATTCGCAATTATTTCTCTTTAATACCTTGAAAAAAATCAGAGTAATTTTACCCCAAGGGACAAAAAGTAGTTCCCACAAGTGAGTTACTAGATCTTAATGAATAAAAGATAGTACTTTGCTTCTGACTTATTCAACTTCTGCTGTATTCTCATGAAGATGTACATCTTTTACTGATCTAAAGCTGGATCATGAAATAGAATTAGGAAATTGTTGGAGCAGATCATTAAATCCTTGGTGTAAAACTTCTTAATGGAGTTCCAGCTTTTCATATAGATATTTTAGTTAAGGTTTTACATTTTTATCTTTAATAATTTATCTACCAGAAACGGTTGAAGATTTTTTTTTTAAATGTATGCTCAGGAGAGCTAAGTCTCTGATTCATGTGTTTGGAAGAACACTAACTTTCTATGTCCCAAGTATTTTGCAATAACTTTCCATGTGTTATCACTTTAATCCTATCTGATCCACTCTCTTAGAGAGGAAAACATGTAACGCTTAGTAATTTAGTAATGTCAAAAAATAACTAAATCAGTGATGTGACTAAGAATTTTAGGAAAATAAGTAGAGACTTCACATTTAAAAAGGATGATGGAAAACCAATTTAAAAAGAAAGAGAATGCTTGCTCTGTTTTTGATCCTGAACAGGAATTCGTTAACATCTCACTGATGATCTGAATAGGCTACGATCCCAGGTCCAAGGACGAAATCCAGCCAGCACCTGTGCATGACGCTGAGTCATCTGTGCGATGCTTCTTGCTGCCTTGAAAGGACCCCATGCCTAGAACAGCAAGTACTTTCAGGGAAAGAATGGCATTGACTTGACCTATTCCCCAGCTGCCTGGAGAGTAGTTCACACACAGGTCTAAGACTGTTTGCCTATCCAAAGGAAGCTTTAGATGAATTGCTCATTCATCATCCCAACGTCATTAATTCAGGGTTGCTCTCTGTGAGGGTGCTCTATTACTCCTCAGTAATATCAAAAAGGCTAAAGTTATACAAACAAGACAACTCTGTCCTCCAACCTATTGTGCAAGAAAGCTTACAATGTCTGTCTGTCTCTTTGTAGGTTGCTATGATATCCTGCTAATGAAAAGATGAATAAGGGCATATGTTAATGAGGAGTCAAGTGCAAATTGAATGTAAATAAAAGGAGAGCCTTCTAGTCAGGAAAAATATCTGAAAATGTTTCTCTTCCTCCTTCCCATCAGAATTCACTTGCTCATATCATTCTTCTTTTATTCCCCCAACAGGGTTGTTGAGAGTATAAATCATTGATACTGAAGATATTTTATGTTCATGTGTATGGGAAAGTAAAGAAACCAAACTATGTTTAAATTATTGTGAATATAAGCATTATTAATATCCTCATGTATTGTTTTTTATGCTTGACCAAAACTTTCAGATTTTATGTAATGAAACACTAGTTTTTATGAATATATAAAAATCATACTTATTGAACTGAGAAGTTATCCAAGAAAAGTGACTTGATATTTCCTATTAATATAAAAAGGTTTAAAGCAATATTGCTTTTCTAATTGTTAGTTTCTTCATGAATGCATATTACTAATTCAAAGTGAAAATTCTATTCTCATAAATTTTTTGTTTATATGCATTTGATAAAAGGTGTGAAAATATTAAACTTCTTCAGAAGGCTCTATAATTAGCAATGTAGTTCTTTAAATCTTTAATTCTTTATCCAAAGGGGTCTAGTAATTTATCACTTACAAATATCAATTTTATATTGATCCATTAAAAATAGTAAATGCATTAATATGATATTGGGACATGGCACAAGTAACTTCCAGGTATTTAAGTTTCCTACAGTTTATTATTTATGAACAACTGGATAGACAATCACAAATAGATGAAAATTTGATATTTATTTCTTACCTGAAGTATTCAAACATTAACATTATAAAGAAAATACATGGTAAGTGCTAGGAATCTTACAGGAACACCTACAATCAATTCAGGTTAAGACAGAAAGTCAAACTCATGAGGAAACATTTGTTAGTATCCAACCTCTTCTCCATAATGCCAAAATCATGCTCTCCAGACAGATAAACATCTCTGAATAATGGCAGGATAAAGTAGAGGAAATGAGCTGTGTAGAGGTACTGCCTACTAACCTACATAACAGTACAATAAACAATATGTAATGACTTCTTACTTATTCCTAACCTGTCTTTGCTATAGACCCCTGGGAACCGTATAAGACCACTACCTCAATAAAATTTTGTACTTGACAGAATGTCCATTTTCTGGCTCAAGATTTGAATTATGGTTGCTATGGTGATATATCTTGCTTTAGACTCTGTTGATACAAAAAGGCTTTACATTTCGCTATAACAAAAGACAGCAGCTTGTCACCTCTGTTGTCTATACAGTGAAGCTAGGAACAGGAGTTTACATGGAAAGCACTTATTTTCTGAACCTGACTGAATAGTCCTAGTAGGATCAGTTCCTCAACACCACGTGCCCAGAGCTTATTAAGCTATCCTTTTTAGTTTTTAATTTTACTTATTTATTTATTATACTATAACAGCAAGACCTGGTTTTGTTTGGAAAATTAAATATGCTGGGGGTATCCATAATTTCAGATACCATTTCTTTAAGTTTTAACCATCCTTGCTGATCCATCCCACTTCATGAGAGTAAGGTCTTCCATAGCTTCTGAAAAATAAGTTATTAGTGATTCATATAAATAAAGGGCTGAATGATCACAGTAAATCTGAACATTTTTTATAGTAGAAAAACAATGTTTTCTACTTGCCTAAAATATTTTTAGAATATTAAAAACATGCATGTTGATTTTTAAAAGAACTGAAAATTTTATAAATGCAACTTATTTTAACTGCTGTCTAATTCTCTGTTTATGCCTTCACTGTCACACACAGCTCATCTTGGTCTTGTGCCATTTAGAAAGCGCTTTCATGCATTAGTACCTCACCTAGTCATTCTCTCTGTCTTAAAGGCTCACCTTTTTCCTGTCTTCCTTCCTTTGAATGACCACCTTTGCTGCTTCTGGACCAGCTTCAATAATGTGTTATCAAAGACTTCTTCATTGAGCTCTTCCACTCTCTCAATCCTGTCTCATGCCCTACAAGACTAGAGTTCGCTTATACTTTCTACAGTAGCTACTAGCACTTTTTATAGTTTTATTTTTATCATTATTTGAGTAATAATCTCTCTCTCTCTTTTATAATAGATAGAGACAGGGACAGACAGTGAGGGAAAGTGAGAAATTACAGCCCAGAGGGAATGGCCATGCCAAAATTCCTTCTTCTCCATTCACCTCTTTGGGATTTTGGGCATACACACACATGCACCTGGAACGATTTTCAAGCCTCTAAATCTGGGACTCAAACTGCTTTCAAACACGTGGGAGTCCAGTGCCTTAAGCACCACACCACCTGCTGTCCCCAGTAAACATCTCTTTAATGTCTATTCTCTTCACTACAGTATAAATCACATGAAGGCCCACACTGTGTATACACAGTAGTTATTTTATAAATACCTATCACAAGAAAGATGAAATAAGTGAATTAACATATGATGAAATAAATGAATACCTTTAAAGTCAATAAAGAAACAAGGTATGTGTTCACTTTTTTTCATGTATCTATTTGCTTTGTTTTAATTTTGCTCTATCTATAGTTAAAAAATTAAGTCCTCAATTATTTTTCTAATATTAGTAAGTTCACTTATAAATAGTATCTTTTCTGTATTCTAAAACTTATAGTTGACACGCCTAAGTTATTTTAAGTCAACACCATGACCTACTTTAATGATAAACATATTCAGCACTCACTGACTGCTCATTGCAGAAAGCATTTGTATTTGCAGCTTGGAGAAGTTATAAATTGGGCAATCTTCCTGCCCTACAGGAGATTGCGATGCATTCCAGGTACGAACTCCACCACAGGAAACACTATTTCCTTCTAAACAAAACAAAAATAAATAAATAAAACAAGCTTAAAGGCAATGACAAGGAAATAAAATAATGAACATTTTTGGCTTATACATGTAAATAGAAATTTGCTTGGGACCAGCAGATGGCATAACGGTTATGTCACTGAACTCCCACACAGTTGACAGGTTTGAGTCGCTGACCCAGCAGCTTAAAACTCATGTCAGGTGCACGTACTTGCATGTCCAAAATCCCAAGAGGAGAGTGGAGGAGAAGGGATTGTGACATGGCCTACTCCACTTGGGGGTGGGGGGGCAAGTTCTCATTTTCTGTCCCTCTCTCTCTGTCTCTCCAGTGAGTGCATGCGCCCTATAGCTAAAATTTCTCTGAAAGAAATAAATAAAAAGAAAAAGAGAGAGAGAGAGACAGAGAGAGGGAAAGAGAAAGAGAAAGAGAGAGAGAGAGAGAAAAAGAAAAAGAAAAAAAGAAAAATTTTCCCTAGCATTAGTCTGTGTCTCCCTAGAGAACTTTATCATATGTGAGATATGGATTGAGGTTTTTCAGTGAAGAGGGAATAATCTCTGCCCACATGGAGCTCACAGTCTAGTCAGGAGCACAAACTGAGGGAGAAATAATCCTTATGCAGCATGGTCAGGGTTCCCCCAAAGTTCCCCAGAACTGGAAACAAAGGTTTCTCAAAGTGCAAGGAAGACAGAGTAGGGAGACAATGACTTTCTAGCACAGACACTCCATACCATAATTTTGCCTCAGTCTCCCAGCTGGGACTACAGCCATGTACCACCATGCATGGCTTTTAGGTTGGACCAGAGATTGAACCAGAGTCCTCCAATATCATCCTAGCCTATCGAGCACAGGATCTTCACATCATGAGTTACATAGCTGGGCCAGAGTCAGGCTTTCTAAAAGTTGAGTAGGTTTTTGTCAAGTGGACCCACAGAAGATCATTATTAGAAAAAGGAACAGCATAGAAATTGGAACTATTTTTAAGATATATTTTTAAATCAGAGTAGCAATCATAATTTAATCTATTTTAATGAACAAAATTACTAAAAGGGAAAAGAAAGGAAAACAATTTTCAATGTTCTCCTGCATTTCCTTGAACTGGTATTAATCCCATTTACCACAATGCTAAATGTTCTCACTGGAAGAGTATTAACAGAGTGGTCACCGTATTAGATAGGCTGATATCCACACCAGTATATCGACACCAGTAACAACTGCTTTTTGATGTTGCTGAACTTACCATTATCCCCTGGTTTTTGCTGTTTTAGAGCTACACTGCTGAAATCACATATGAAGAAAACCATAAGAGAATGCTTCCTCCGATTACTTATCTCAAAATTGGTGTAATAGCCTAGGAAGCCACACTGCTTCATTATATTATGAGCTCTTCGGAATATGGAAAGACTATGTTTTAGGACACAGGAAGTATTACTCAATGTTCCCTTTGATTGAGGGATGACAGTTGATTTTTCTTAAATGTCACTACCAAGGGAAATTTCTATTTGGAAAGAAACTTAAAAGAATATTGTCCTGGTTAGAAATTGAAAAATTGGAAGTCTCATAAGAATTCCAAAAAGAAAAATCACCATTGTGTGTGTGTGTGTGTGTGTGTGTGTGTGTATTATCCAAATATTGGTATCATTTTTAAAAAATACCTAGAGAGCATTTGGACTGATTTGCTTCTATGATACGATTATATAAACATGTGTTTTCTTGTAATGTAAAGTTTCTAATTTCATTGTAAAGCTATTTTATTTTGAATCTTTAATTGTAAAGGGCATCCTTAAATGGCCTGGTGTCATTCCTAATGAAAATTTTTAAAAATTCACAGATCAGAAATTCTAGCCTTGTGACTAATCTTTATGAACATGCAACACCAAAGATTGGGAAAGGGGGCCATTAGGACAGTGAACTACCGTCTTCATTTTGGTTTAGAAGGAATGAAAAAATAAGTGGTAATATCGTTAGTTTATCGTAGAAACTGGACACATAAACATAATTCTTGATTTTTCAAGTTTTCAAGAAGATTTCTAAGTATTAAATTTTGTAATACCCATTTTCTAATGTTTTAGAGGTTTCCAGAAATTATTTGCTAAGTTTGTAATGTTTGAGTTTCCAATAACAGCAATTTAATTCTAGTTCTCTGAGAAGTGTTTAGATATTCTGTATATTTGTTTATATAGTTGAATGTTTCAGAATAAAAACTTCACCCCCCCACACACACACCTTAAACATTCTGCAACTATCGATCAGAGTTTATTATTTTGTGACCATGTATAGTAGGAACTTGATGGCCTTAGAAAAGATACTCAGTGTATTTAGATGTTTTGTGTGCATGTGAAGAGTTAACTGAGTTTCTAGAAATTACTTGTATGAATATCTAAAACATTTACCTCACTTGCTGATTTTCTGAGATAAATCACTAGAAAATGTATGCATAAATGAAAATAGACAAGTCATCTTAATGCTTGTGAGTGTAAACAAAAATGCGCTAGAATCATGATCCCTACAGTTATCCCTCTATACAGTGCATGAGCTATGCACGTTACTAAATCAATTTCCCATATGCACATACAGAGAATAGTTTATAACATATATAGGCGTAGTATGTATTTACCTGAGTGCAGTCCATTCTTATTGCAGTGAACTCCATAGGGCATTACAGTTTTTTACCTCCTTTCTTTCTCCATCCAGTAGCAGGATTTCATTGTATACTGCTAGAAATCATAATCCCAGCTGTGGCTAAGAGTAAACAAACACAAAACAAGATCTCTGGGTCTCTTTATTGATGCTGCCCTGGGAAGGGGTAGTGCATTGATGAGTGAGGGAAAAGTAGAGAAGGAAGGGCTCTAAGTTCAGTGCAGTGGAAAGGAGAAAAGAAACCCTCAATCGTAAGCCATTTACTTTTCAAGATTATCTGCTAAACAAATTAATTTCCCCTTCTTTTCTCCAGGCTCCAAAATAGGGGGGAAGGGTGATGGATTGTGGGAAGGAAATTCAAGAGCAGTAGGGGCAAGATGGAGATCTCGAGAAGGAATGGTCATAATTATTTAAGGTGACTGCTTTGAGGACATTAGGGGTATTTTATTATGGATAGCTTTCTTTTCAGAATAAAAGATTTAGCTTGGTTTTAAAACTACTTGTTTAAATTTAACAGTGGAAAGAGACGAACAACTGGTACTTACATGCACTCAACACATAAGTCTGCTTTGGCACTTTACTTAGAAGTAGAGAATAATAATATGAACTTTTATGTGAAGCATTATTTGCTGTGAATATTTATACAGAAAACACACTTGCAACTGAATTAATAAAGCAGCTAGTCTATGGATTATTAATGGAATTTTAGATAGTTACTAAAGTGTTTGTTACAGAGAACTTTCTTTGTGCAAAGTACTCTTCAAAATCCTTGTTCACAGAGTATGACTATATTATATATATATATATATAAACCATATCCTTCTGACCTAAAAATGTCCTAGAGGTTTAGAAAAAGGGATAGGATTTCTAAAATCGAGATTATAGGTTCAAACATAGTAGATACACTTCTTTTTCAGCTGCTCTATCTAAATGTTGGTTTGGGAAATGGATCCAACAGATCTGTTGACACCATTTTTATCTGGGAAATTTACACATACCTCCCAGTAGCACTGCTCCCACCCAGGTGACTGCCACCCCTTTTTGTTTACTTCACCACAATTAGTTTCTTGCACAGTGGAAGCAAACAGGGAGATTTCAACTGTTGGTAAATAAAGGGTCGTGCATGAGTGCCTCTTAATAGCTTATCATCGTGTGTAATCAAACTGAATAACTGCCCGAAAGGAGAGTTCCTAGCGTTGGCAGATGCCCATGGGCTGAGCTCTGCTCTGGAATGTCACCCTGTAACAAAGCCCTGGATGGATAATGCCTCCGCAGCACTGGAGCTTTCGGCATGTCATGCAGGTGGGGAGAAATCAGCGAGGTGAGGTAAACGTAAGTGTGCCAATGACACGGGAATGGTATTAGATGGATAGGGGGCAAGTGAAAAGACAAAGAAGCCAAGAAATTGAAGAAAACAGCTTTCACCACTAAATGGAAATTACCTTGAATGCTGCATTGCACCAGTGACTTTGACAGCTGAAACAGCAGCAAAGAGAACTTGACTAAGATATTGGCCGAGCTGTTTGCTTTGCAAGGGGCTAAGTGTGGTTGACTTTCGCCTGACAAGATCAATCACCGCTCATACAACACAATGAGCCAAATTCAGGAGTGTTTTCTTGGGGGCATTGATGAAAAGATTCAAAAGCAATAGGCTGTTCCTATGCCTGGATTCACAGGGATACAGAAATACATTTGCCAAATGACCATTTAAAGAAGTATTTTCGAATGCATTATATAAAACTACACTCAGTGAACGTCTACTATGCCATATACTTAAACGCAAGTGCCAGTTATCAATCAGAAAAGATTCATAGTTTCCAGATCATCCTAAATTCACATGTATTTGCTCCATTTTAAACTGGATTTCACAGATTTGAGCCCCATTTTCAGGCTCTCTCTTGCATGTGTTCTCCTAAAGAACATGGTCTGTGTATTGCACATTGGCTAGCTCTCACTATTTTCAGTGAATCATCTTTGTCATACACACGCTCATGCACACACATGCGCACACCATGTCAAGTGAGCCTCATTACAGGCTAGCAGCCCTTGTGACAGACAAGGAACATCTGTGCTGCTTTGTCTGAAAACAGTGCGTCTGCTGGGAATCTTATTCACAAATCCTTTAAGACTCACAGCCTCCCCCTTTTTCCTCTCTCCTTTTGCACTAGGATGTGAATATGAATTGAAATTCCAAATTAACTACTCCAGATAAAGCTTAAGGTTTTCATTAATATTTAAATTGAACTATCAGACGTGATGTTGTGATATTTCATAACAACGGCTTGCACAGGGAGGTTTTTAAATATTAAGGGTTCATCATTTCAAAAGAAAAGAAAGAATTGTTCTTTTCCTTCAGACAATCATATCGTTGAAACTAACCTGAGCTATGTAAAAAACAACAAAAGCATGAAATTAGTCAAATAAGCTTAAGTATCATCTCTGCCATAGGGCATCACCTTGAATACCAGAGCTTTGCCCTCCTCAAAACAGGCTTGTTCCAATTCGTCAAAGGGCACTAACTACAGTTGCTCAAACAGAAGTTTTTGGTTCTTTCCAGTACCTTGTGCAAAGTAGCCACTCAATAAATATCCGTTTAATATTGAACACATAGAAACATAAGTTAGATGTTGTGGAGAACATGAACACATAATAAACAGGCTCCATCCTTGATCATATCAGAGTGTTGACAAAATATTCATGACTCCCAGAGTAGAAATGAGAAGGCTTTAGAGGATGAAGGACAAAAATTGTCGTGAATGACTACAGTGAGGTAGAAGGATGAGAGGCATTTCAGAAAAACAAAATGCTGTAAGCCAACAAAAATGCACAAATATTTCAGATTGCTGAAGACTAATGAAGGGACACTTAAATGTTCAAAGGGCTCATGTAAGGGACAGGAGAAGCCACAGTTGGAAAGAGAACTCGAGATCCAATTGTGGAACACCTGAATGTCAGGGCTTTGAACCTTCTGATCTATTCCAGGAAAAAGAAGCACTGAAAGATGTTTTGGCAACGGAGTGATATGGAAATGAGTATGTTAGAGAAGTCAGCTTGGGTATCCCAGAGCCTCGCCAGCTTTCTAATGGCAAAATGTAAACTTAATCCAGGTAAAGTCAAAGTTTTCTGAGTGAAAACTAGCACACCCTTATAACACTGCTCAGTGGCCATATTTCTTTCAGTAATTGATCTTTTAGTCATTTTATGTCTGCAACCAGTTCTTGATATGCTCTTATGTCTAACATCTCTGTCTCCTCTTCAGGCTTATCGTTTTTTCCTTGTATATTAAATGTCGGAGCACATTCTGCATGTCAGGATTTAGACTGATTTCTCTTGCATGCTGCACTCCCTTCCAAAACTCCTTTTTTCTAAACTTCATTTTTTTAATACTTGTGATTGACATAGCATAACCAGATGACATAGACAATTATGTCTTCAACCCGGCTATTTCCTTGAGTTCTTGACCCATAAACTTAATTAACATTTTCTCTTGAGCATGTCAAGAAAACGTATAGCCATCTGAGATGCTAAAAATCTATTTAGTATTATCTGTTTCTCCTTTGCAAAAATGGAGGCTCCTTGTGGGGAGGAACTTTTATCTTTTTTTTTTTTAACTGACATATTTTTATGTTTAAACAAGGCTTAACACATAGATGGTACTCCGAAGTGTTTTTGAATGAATAAACAGTCTCTGATCTAAACTATTGCCATCAATCATCTTCAGTGGCATGTCAAGTTAATAGACTGTTTGGGTCATTAGCATGGTTTAGAATTCCTGCACTTGGACATAACAAAAGAATGCACTGGCTTTTAATTAGTTATACTATTCTTTTAAAATTTTCCACAAACAATAAACTCTTATTACCCAGATATAAGAAGAATAGCTCCCCACATATCCCTTAGTAAATTATTGATAATCTTTCTCCTGAACTATTTCAACCACCACTGAATTAGTTTATTTGCATTCACTTTTCTGTATTTCAAATCTCATACAGTAGAGATAGGCACCTTCTTAAAAGAATTATCTGATCACCTTGCTTACAACCGCTGAAAGATTTCCTGTTATCGTTAAGAAAGGAATAGCACGTGGTTAGGATAGTCAGCAAGGCTCTGAATGATCCAGCTCCCACTTACCTCTTCATCCCTCCTTCACTAACTCTCCTCTGCTCGTACCCACCTTCATCTCACTGGTCCATCTACAATGACCTGTTGCCTTACTTTTATACTTAGCATGGCCTTCATCGCTACTCCCTTAATTACTTGCATTATCCTACAGACCTAGGCTCAGAGATACTCTTCATCAGAGAAGCCTTTCCCGATCTCCTTGGTTGAGTCAAGTATCCTTTATAGAACTTAGAATTATAGTTTCATATTTGTATGTGTGCCTAGTTTTGTTCACATCTGCAAACACTCCATTAACAATTACTTGTTAGGTGTCATCTATGCCGCATGCACTCTACTAGGCAAGAAACCCAGCAGTAAACTATTGTAATTATAGTGCTAACATCCAAGTGGGAGAACCAGATAATTGCCAATATATATTGTCAGGTTAAGTCTACTCAGAGAACAAGAGAAAAATGAAGCAGGGTAAATAGTGAGGGAAAGCAGATAGAATCCTATCAGGTAAGGTTGTCCAGGAAGTTATTTCCAAGCTAGGCATATTTGGATAATGAACAGAATGAAGTGAAGTGATGGAGAAAGTGTTATAAATATTTAGCAACAATTATGCCAAACAGGAGCCAGCAGATAGTGTGGTGGTTAAGGTGCTGGACTTCCACATGGTCAACCGTGGTTCGAATCACAGATCTGGTGTCTTGAAACTCACGCCGGACTGACCAAACCCCAGGGGATGATTTCTCACTTTCCCTCTCACTTCTTTCTCTGTCTCTCTCCTCTCCTGTGAGCGCATGCACCAAGTGGCAAAAACCTAAATAAATAAATACATACATCATGTCAAGCAGAGGGAATAACAAGCACACAGGACTTGAGTTGTGGTGTGTGGTTAAGTTCAAAATCCAGCAAGAGCACATGTGTGGCTAGGCGTGAGAGAACAAGTAAGAGATGACGTAAGGATAGGCATAGGGGGCTGAGATTTTACGAAATATTGCAGGTCAAGAAGAGGGCTTGAAATTTGGATCTTATTTTGAGTGTGTTAGGAAGGTGTTAGAGAAAGTAAATCAACCAATTTCAGTTTTAAAAAGTTCACGCCCACTGACAAATGGGGACAAGGTTATGGCAGGGAAAAGGCAGAAGCTGGCCCAGGGAGGATGCTATTGCAGCAGTGTGGATGATGACAGTCGCCTCCTGAACTAGGAGGATAATGATAAAGATGATAGGACGGCGGCGTATCCAGAATAACTTCTGACAATAGAGCCAACAGGATTTATGGAAGGTTTACATGTGGATTATAAGAGAAACAGAAAAATCAAAGATGATTCCAAGGTTTGGGGCCTGGGCAACTAGTTCAATAGTGGTATCATTTACTGAAGTAGGGGCCATTGGCAGAGGGCTAAGTTGATGAAGATTTGGGCTTTGTGCATAGTAAATGTATGATAGCTGTTAAACACGTAACTGGAGATGTTAAGTATGGAGGAAGAAATGAGCCACGCTCAAGCTTAACAACATTATTAGCATTGCTGATTTTAAGCACATCAAAATGAATGGAATTGGGCTGGCCCGGTAGCACAGCAGTTAAGTGTTGTGCATAGCAAACTGGATTCCTTATGGCTGACTGGCTGACCCATCCCACATGGTTTGAATCCCACCCCTGGCAGCTTGAAAAACATTTCACATATGAGTGCCTATGTGCCACAAATCCTGAGATGGAGAACAGAGTCATGCAATGGATACCCCTTTGGGGAGTTTTCTCTATTTGGTGATAGCATGTGCTCTCTAGCAATTAAAAAAGAATTAATAGAACTGAAAGTAAGACTATAATTACTTCATAATAACTTTAAAATAATTACTTCTTTTATAATAGTCAAGGCAGAACCCAACTATTTGACCTGTAGATGTGCTACCTGTGAAGTTCATATACAAGTTGTGGACAGGAATATGCTGTCTATATTTATTCCAGCCTTAAATACTGATGGCACTAAAGTAGGTGCTAAATAAACTATTGGATTTTTTTAAAAAATTTATTTTGGTAACCAAAATAAGCAGAAAAAGAAATTACAGTCTTCAGTAGCACTGAAGAGAATTTACAGAACGCAATCTGAAAAACTGTCTGAAAGCAAAAAATTAAGAAAAATGAGAGGATATATGTAATAGAAAGAGCCATTGAGTTCTGGCTCTTTCAAAAATATATTGGGTAACCTTGTGTTAATACCCTCATTTTTCTAGCCTTCAATAAAATCTGCTCAGAAAAAAGACACAATCTTATTACTTTTCTGAATTCAAAGGAAATCAGCCTCATTTTCTTGGTCATTTAGCTTTCAAAATGAGTTGGATTTGTTTGCAGGTCTACTTTGCTGTGGACATCAATATTAACACCCACTTCAGAAACTCCTTTCTCTGGGTCATATGGCATTAGTACAATATTGTTCTCCTACTAATCAGTATTAACATGTCAATCTCCTTAGCTACTTACTTAATAACTCTCAACTTACAAAAGTTGGTTAGTCATTTCATGGGGCAAAAAATAACTCCAAGCCCAGGTTGGTAATTTAACAAGCTTTGGAGCTGAAAACCACACACTAACCACAATAAAAGTTCTGGCCCGGTTTGACTGGATACATGCCAAGGACATGCACACATGCCTAGAGTCCCGGCAAGCTGGGAATTAAAGTACATTGCAGCATAATCAATCCCTGTGGAAGGTGCTTCTCTGGCTTTCACTATCTCACTCTTTTTTGCACATGCACTTACTCTATCATGAATTAACAAAACAAAACATTCCAGCCTTCAAGGACAATTCTTAAATGATTGCAAATTCAAGGAGAGAAGAGGGCTCTAAGCGTCGTTTAAAGAATGATTCCATCTTTCATCCACATGAATTTCAAAAAAAGAAAACAACCTTTGATAGTAATGATGTTATCATTTAATAAACAATGAAAAGATAATCTAATTAAACATTTAAAAATACATCCCACATAGTCTCTTTTTGACTTGGTAGTCTAGAAATATTTGAGGACACTCATCCAAAGAGATGAGGTTCAACATAAATATGACAACTACAGAGCTTCTTGACAGACTGTCTTTTGATTAAATGAATGTTCACATTTTGACAGAAAGAACTATGGATTGCCACAGTCAAGAGACTTTTTTAAGCCTCCTGAGACACAACACCAATATAAAGAAAGGATATTCTAGAGTCCACTCCAATCTCTATTTCATAGCTGTTACATACATTATTAAATAATAAAGAACTTAAAATATGTTAAAATTAGATACTACTGTTAAAATGGATATTTATATCCTAACATCTAACTTTAGTTTTCCTTCTGTAGCTTCCCGTGAAATAACTTTTTCCTTCCTCCAGGGGAGAAAAAAGACTGACTTCCCTACTGTGTTTTCAGTATATAGTTTTTCAATTTGTGTACAACAAAACATTAGTGCTCAAGATGTTAGTAGGTGCTCTGTCATAACAGTGACAATAAAAGAAAATAAATCTAAAATGAAAATTATGGTCAAAGAAGTTATAGAAATATGACATGTTATATTCAGAATATTAATATGTGTGGAAAATTCCACAGAAAAAAAATAGTTGAATATATTGAAATCAACAACTCCCACACTTACCAACCAGACAAATAACTTTTTTCACCCTTAACATTTATGACTAGTTCTCAAGTTCATTCTCAGGCTCTCTTGCTTTATAAACACTTCCCTTGTAACTGAGAAATAACGCTACTATATTCTACTTCCTACATTGTATCATTCTAGACAATAACCTACATGTGTGTAGGACCTTGTTTTTGTTTTAAGTTTTTGTTTTTTAAGTTTGTGTCATAAGGCCCATGAGCTTGCCAGAGGAAGAGAGACAAAGAGAGGGAAAGAGAGTAATACCCCCAGGAGGGATGGCTAGGCTGCAATTCCTTCTTAAGACTTCCCTCAGGATTTGGAGCACACATGCATTCATGCCCGGTGCGATTTTCAAGCCACCAAGTCTGGGATTCGAACCACAGTCAGTGATTATATTTTACATGTGTCATTTATATATAGAAACCCTCTTAGTTTACTATTTCTTTTTAAAATCATATTTTGGCCAAATTTGAACATTTTCCCCATATAAGGCCATGATGTTCTTTCAGACTGGTGTGACTTACCATGCTGGAGTGACTTGTTAAATTCATATCCATTCTTCAAAGCCTAGGTCAAATATCATTTCCTCTGTGATGTTTCCCCGGATTCTCCCACTGAGACTTTGGTTTCCTTTCCCTCATCTGATCTCTCATAGCATGTTCCCACCCCCCATGACTCTTGGTTCCCAGCAGACTTCCTACTTTGCTGTATGCTTCATTTGGGGACATGCCTCCTCTTCCTTAGGCTTGATCCACACGTGCAGCCATCCATGCCCTTCAGCCTGTGCTTTGTATAGTCAAGTGTTCAAAAAATTACTTGTCAAGTATTTTAAGAAATGGCTATTCTAATACTAGTAAGAATATTAAACTGCATAATATTGGGTCATAGGAAAAGTCACGATGTATTTTTGCATAGAAATACAGAAAAAAACACATCGTGACTTTTCCAATGACCCAGTATATACCATTCATGTCTTTGAACAGAAGTTATCTATTCATATAACACTAGAGAAGAAGAAAGTTTCAAAGTATTCAGCCCATTTGTTTTCAAACCTGGTTAATGATCAGAATAACCCTGAAGCTTTTCAAAACTACATATTCTAAGTTCTGTTGCAGACCTGAATTTTAACCTCCAGTCCTAGATTTAGAACCCAGATTGTTTCTAAGATCTCTGCTTTATGCCACCAAAGAAGCTACATTCTACAACTTCTCTTTAACCATTATTATAATCTAAAAGGCTGACACTGAAGTTCTAGGGGAAAAAAAAAAAATACAGAGCACAAATGATATTCCCCTTGGTCATCATGTTTTCCTGCAAGCACAGAAAGCTACCAATAGGAGCCACATGCAGATT
The DNA here is from genome assembly GCA_026018925.1 of Tupaia tana. Lineage (NCBI taxonomy): Eukaryota > Metazoa > Chordata > Mammalia > Scandentia > Tupaiidae > Tupaia > Tupaia tana. Next base: position 194,782,070 of record JAKSZU010000001.1, on the reverse strand, counting down.
ATCTGTCAGGGACGAAGACCCAGAAGGAGGCGGGGACATCACTGTATCTCCCACAGTAACAACTGGCCAACAGCAAGAGTCACTGGAAAAAATAGCACAAAGTTGGTGACTCAGGTCCAGTAATTTCCTGTAGGACTTCTTATCCACTCTAATGAACATTGCAACATTACTCTAAACTTGTTCTTTTTCCTTTTTTAAAGATATCTTCTCAGTTTCCTTAATAGTGTTTCTACTCAAATATAAACCCAAACAAAACAAATTTGTTTTTTGTGCCTCTTCCCACCTCGTTACTCCCACTATCTTTATAGTAACTATCATTATAAGATTTTTTGTATAATATCAGATTTATGTATCTGCAATAAAATGAATACAATTTGTCTCTCCATTTTATATACAACACTGTACCGTACACTGCACATTACATATTTTGTAAAAAAGAACATCCAAAGAGAGTATTAAGGAAATAAAAAATATATATACAAACAATGCAATTAAATTAGTCAATGCCCATTCTCATTTAGTTCTACAATCTAAATATCTCATTCATTTCAACACTTGTTCTTTATTAAAGAATGATAAACACATATGATATAACTACTAACTGAATCCAAACAGTCCTCAGGTATAATCTTGATCATGAATCTTAGATACCATGAATCACATTTACGGGTATTCATAAAAGTGAAGACATAGTAGCACCTGCATCCTCTATAGGCCACTCAACCTGGTGCTATTTCAGGCCCTATAGAAAGCCTTTTCTCTGCTCTTCCTTTGGTACTTGATGCTGGTTGAAATTTCTTATTTAGAAGTCCACAATGCTGGGGGTGGAGGAGTTTTCATCACCTGTATAAATATGCCTGAGATTAGGGAATGTTCCACTTAATGAGGAAATGACCATTGTGAAAGGATGGGTAACATAACGGACAAAGCATTAATTACTGACATGACCCTGAGCAAGTCACTTAAAATCTTTAAGCTCAAACTGATCTTCAAATTCTATCACCTGCCATAGAGTTTTTAATAGAACCAACTCTATATCAGAATGCACTTTGTAAATTCAGAAGTATAATACAAATGAAGGGAAAAGGTATTCAAAATCAGTTTTGATAAAGGTTGAAATAGAAAGAAGAATGGAGGTCACTGACTATTAAAGAAAGAACAGAGCTACTAAGATGAAAAACCCAGAAAATTCCAAGAAACAAACTTTATAATTTTACTGAGGGCCACTTAGGTCAGCAGCTTATCTTCAGTTCCTGGATTATTCCCAGGGCTAGTGGCAAGGTTCTTGACAGTTTTCCAACTGTAAGGTGAACAGTAAAGAAAAACACCCAGAGGGAAGCAGTTTGACAGGAAGGTGGAACAAACGCCCTTCTAGATGACCATATGAAAGAGATACATGTTTAAATCATAATGATAATAGTGCAAAAAATAAGAACAGACACATACAGATGCTTTCTGTTCTGTCTTTTTTTTTTTTCTTTTGGTTTGGTTGTTTTGTTCTATTTTGTTTTTTAATTTGTTATAGGGTCCCTGCACTCGTGAGTTAGAGAAAGAGAAAGTGAGAAAGCAATACTGAGCAGGGATGACTGTGCTGCAATCCCCTTTCTTCCATCCTCCTCTGGAGATTTTTCGGGCATACGTGCACATGTACACACACACACATACACACACAAACACACACAGAGCCTGTTTTTCAAGGCTCTGGGTCTCCGACTAAAGCCACACAGTCGTCCAGGTGAGATCCAGCTGCCATGACCCCTGCACCACCAGCTGCCCTAGAAGTGTTTTACAGATAAGCACTAAGCACTTAACTTCTTAACTTATATAATTCTAACTATACTGTGAGTTAATAATGAAGAAACTGAGAGATGAAGAGGTTAACTAAATGACCCAAAGTCACAGTTTCAAACATTGAAACTGGGATTCAAATCCAGTCCGTTTGATCGTGTTGATCACTGATAATTTTAAATGTTTTCAATCATTATTCTTGTCTTTCTCATTTCCTGTGGAATTGTTCTGTCCTTTAAATCTTGTACGTAGAATGATGTAATCCTCCTTTGTACTGAAATTCTAGTCAATATCCTCTTGTTTCTGAACATTGATTTACCTTTTCCATATGGGGTCAGTACAACGTCTGCAACCTAGAAAGTATTTGTGTCATGAAGGCAGTGGTAGCTGTAGAACGGAGAAGGGAACAGAGGGATTAATGGTGAAGTAGCAATCATTGTATTCTCAGAAGTGGATGTAAGCTGGCAAAGAAATAATTTATTCTGTGTTAGCTACAGAAATAGGGACTGGGGCTGATGCATGACAATATCCAATATCCATACACTTTCCAAATCCATTTCCAGAGGACACAAGATATACTTTATTTATTTTTTTGATTGCTCATATTCTAAATCGTTTTTCTATATTTGGGAAATTTACCATTTTAAGATTTCTCGTGGGAGGCATGGCCCATCTCTCATTCCAAAATCTGAAAGTGGTAGGTGTTTATTTCTCTAGCTCCCTTTATGCATCGGGCCTATGTTGTTGGTTCCTCCAATCAGATGAGTTTGCCCCAGACTAGATGGAAGCTGAGAAATCTGCTCTGCACCTGTGGTCTTTGCACACAGTCTCTGGGCAACAGGAATAAATGGCAAAAGTGGCATGCAGTTTCTTTGATCAGCTGTATTGAGTGTGACATCAGCGAGCAATGTACAATGGGAGGCACAGGATGTTCTGCTAGCTCCAGTTCTTTTTGTTAATTTGGCTTTGTTCTCGACCTTGTCATCTCAGACATGGTTTTCCACCTTTATAACTCAAACTTGAAATAACTCAAGGGGAATGCAATGAATTATACTTTTGCCTCAATCAGGTAGAATTTAATTCTACCTACTACCAGCATCTGACTAAGCCAGTACTGACCACATACGAGGGAAGAGTGAGCAGTCACATTTATTCATTTACTAAATATGCACTAAGTGCTTACTTTAAACCAGATACCAAGTGAGCTTCTAAGGCTACAGAGAAATCGAACCTGATTTCTATCCTATGCTCAAAAAGCATACATCACATCTGGCATAATGTATAAGATTCCAAACCACCCCCCGTTTCAGTTTTCCATATCTGACATTCTCACTAATTTAACGATTCCAGATTACATGTTGTATATCCAAGTAACCATAGTCCCTGTGTTACTCTTCATCTCAATTAACTATCCCATAGATTCCCATTGATAATTCATTTGGTGGATCCATCTTTGTTACTTTAGAAACTAACGTCAAGGAAAAATAGATATATTTCAACTGGGAAAAGATGATCCCAAACACCAACCCCTCAAAACTGCTCACATTTTTGAGTAAGATCGTGATGTAAGAGTGAGATGTGACGCTCTGCAAGGCAATTTCACATGAGATGATTCCTTGTTTACGTCGGGAGACCACCCTGTGTACACAGGGCAAATGCTTGCCCATGATCTGAGGCTGAGTGAAGGCTAGGGGCATGGGTTGCAGCATGGGACATTATTGGGGCTGTTCATTCCCCCCTCTTTCATTCATAGAAGAAATAAATAAACTTAAAAAATAATAATTGCACATTTCCTCCTAATGTTTGTCTTGTCTAGGTCATTCCCAGTAAGAGATTTTATTGAATTCCTCTGACCTTCCAGGCCTGGGCAACAATATATTTTCTTCCCTCCTCTTCCTCCTCATAGTTATCACCCCTCTAATAAATTTTATTTTGGTTGAGTGGTTATCCTTTGTTTAGCAAGTAGGATTCATAGTCATGTTATTGAGATGTATTTCTACTCTTGAAAATGCTGAATACATTTTTAGTACCCTATTCTTCTTGAAATGTTATACCTTTAAAGTTACAGTACTTTGATAAAAGTATTATAAAATGGCAAAAATGTAGCAATGATTTTTAAAAACGATGTATGATATTATTATAAAACATAACTATGTTGAGTTTTTTCCTTGTTGAATTTTTTTGTCTTTTTGGTATCCCAATAAACAACTCAAAAGAAACCTTTCTGTGTTATATAGGACTCTCATGTTTTCAAATAATAGAACACTTGTTAAGTTATAGTGTGCACATGCTGAACACATTTAGTATCTTTAAAAATCCAAGGGCAGGGATACAGACGAACCTTAAAATAGACTAAAATCAAAGGTGAGACTGCTATGGAAGCCTCAGAAAAAATCCTATCTCCATTTCTAATCTCTAATTCTCTCCCTAGATATGTTGTATTCTTCCATTGGGCAGATTTTTTCTCATTCCCAAGCTACCTAAAATAAAATATTCACTGAAAACAACTCCTTATTCCTTATTCCTCTGTTCAAAAGAGCGTTCAAAAGAGCGTTCAAAAGAGGAAGAATCTATTATTGTGAATTATCTATTCTCACAGAAGAAATCAAATAAGCCCAATATGAGCGTATTGACCATACTTGGAAAATTATTTAACTGTCTTGGGGCCAGTTTATGCTGTGTAACCTCTAATACCTCCAGAAGTCTTTATTGCATGGTTTTCTCCTAAAGCAGCTTTCATTAGATATTATAGTATTTATTCTTGGAAACATCTCTAAGCCAGTCAGCCATGAGGATAAGTGAGATGCCCCTCTGTTCTCACAGTAATGTGTGTACTATAGTCTGAATATGCCCCCACCCTCAACTTAAGTGTGGGAATTTTTATTGTGAAGATATTAAGAGACTTAACCTGATTATGTGTTGAAAGAAGGGACTTTTGGGAAGCAGTCAGTCATCAGGGTGGGGCCCCCATGATTGAGTTTCGGTGAGTATAAGGAAAGGGACTGAGACACACCCTGGCTGTGCTCTGCTCAGGTTCCTATCGTCCACCAAGTTATCCATCAGCAAGAAGGCCTTCTCCAGATATAGATCTCAGACCTTCAGACTGTGAGAAGAATAAACCTCAATGTTTTTAAAGAATTATTTCATTTAACTTTATTTATTTAATTAAATTTAACCAGAGAGGGACAGAGTACGTGTGTGTGAGAGAGAGAGAGAGACAGAGAGAGACAGAGACACAGAGAGAGAGGAAGAGAGAGAGAGAGAAAGACAGTGAGAAAGCAAGCTACCAGGTCCTGGACTCGAACCACAGTCAGCCATGTGGGAGTCCAGCGCTCTTAACCACTGTGCCACCTGCTGGACCTAAACCTCATTTTTCATAAGTTACCCAGACTAGGTATTTCTTTTGTTAGCAACACAATATTCTAGAACTCCTTATATTTCTGTTTTGTTGTATCATATATAGAAAGGAGATTAGAGGATATTCTTAGACCAGAAATGTGGAAGAGCAAAAGAATGGCTAGACAGGCAAGCAAATTTGGTGAGCACCATACTATGCAATGACATCTAAGGAAATGTTCTCTTTGTTTGTTTTATTATGTTTTATCTGGTTTCTTTTTTCTTTTCAAAACAGACTGACCATAAGAATATAAATAATAAATTAGACTCATCATTAAAATAAAATAATAAAATACATATTTAAAATATATGCTAAGATTAAATCTATGCACACACTGTACACACACAAGCATACACACAGAGAGAAAAAAATGCAGATTCTAAAGTAATGCAATCAGATATTTCTCTTATAATGTAACTTTGAAGGAAAAAGAGATATAGTGAATTTCATGCAATGTAAATGCTGTAAATATAAACTTTTTTGCTAAAACAGAAATTCTTCTTTGATGGTTAGACTGTTAACAGCTGCTGAAAGATTTTCGTCTGTCACAATACAGTTTTAGGACTTCGAGATGAAAACAAAACATGGTGATTATCCTATATTTTCCTGCCCGACTCAATCTTATCACGCTGGTTAAAACAGATTCAGAGAGATTGTTCAACCAGCAAATTTCACTATGCTTTATTAGTAAAATCTCCTAATTCTTTGTACCTCAGAACAAACGTTGGTATTATTATACTTATGAGAGTACAGAAAATTAACATATAAGGAACAAGTAATTATATTCAGTATGGTAAGTGCTATGTTAGAGCTAAATTGAAGTATTAATTTCTTTGTGAATAATGTATATGTTTAGCTTCTTAATACCTTTCTTTCAGAGTCTTAACCCTATACTTAATAACATCATATCTACCTAAAAACCTTTCTATTTACCTCATAGGTTAGACTGGCCCAATATTTCTCAGACTTTCCCTTACTTTGATTTGCTCTCATTCAGATTTCCATAATTTTTAAAACTTTTCATAATTCTTGACCTGTAGTCCCAAAACGTGTTCTTCCATAGACACCAAGAAATCTCAGGGATGGCCACTCCAACCCCGGTCAGTGTAGTGATGTCCCCCATACACAGCTTTCAATAAAATATGAACTTTTTTTTTTTTTGAGAGGTTTTCACTATAGGGCGCGTGCGCTCGCCAGACAGACAGAGAGACATAGAGACAGAAAGCGAGAAATCACCCCCCAGGGGGGATGGTCACGTCGCAATCCCTTCTCCTCCATTCTCCTCTCGGGATCTTGGGCACGCACGCACACGCGCCCGGCGTGAGTTTTAAGCCACCGGGTCCAGGACGCAAACCACGGTCGACTACGTGGGAGTCCAGCGACATAGCCATTACGCTAACTGCTGGTTCCCCCGATAAAATATGAACTTTTTAACATATAGTACTTCCATGAGTTATCATCTAACTTCCTCTCTAATTTTCTTCTCATCATGTTGCCACACCAAACTAAATGTTGAACTATGTGCTTTCTGAATAGTCTGGGTTCTTAGATGCCTTGAAATAAAAAGGCTTCCCTGGACCCAAAATGCTATAGACATCTTTTCCCCATAAGCCATCACCACTACTTTACTGCTTCCTTACCTGCTGACCTTCTAAGCTGACACTCTGGGGATCACAGTGCTTCTTCTGCGAGCCCTTCTCGATTATTTCCATCCCCTTAAGCTGAGCGAGGATCTCACCACTGTTTCTTATTGTATCTCCCTATTTCGCGTGCCTCTTTGTTTCTTTGTATTTAATGTATTTAATACACTTGTTGCCTTGTGTTCCTACAATGTCTGTCTTTCCCACCAAGTTACTATTTTCTTACGACATATTTTGCTACGTCTTTTCTAGGTCTTTTCCTAATTTGCAAGTATGTAAATATGTAAAGGCACTGCCCTATCCTTGCCCACATACTTACCTCAGACTGATAAATAGGAGTCTCTAAGAAATATTGAGAGATAGTTTCTGTTCTCTTTCATCATCCAACCTCCAAGCCCCATCACTTAGCTCACCTCTCCTATATCATCTCAGATGGAACAGCCATGAGACAATCTGGTAAGAGCACCAGGAAGAGGATCTCACTCGCATGGAAAGTGCAACTTCTCTTAGAATCTGCCGTCCTAAAAATCGTGTGACATCCCCTCTATCCCAAGTTCAGGCCTCCTGGAACAAGCCTAACCCTTAGAAGAGGTAGGATTGAGTTGCTGGGGTGTACTGTGACACGAGTTAAGTAAATTCAGAGCTTATTCTATTTGGCTTTAAATCCAAGCCATGCACAATTTCATTAGTAACAATAAAAATACTAATAATAATTCAGTCTCTTTTTGCCCCTTAAACGCATCTCTCAGGTTGGCAAGTGGCATGGTGGTTAAAGTACTAGACTCTCACATGGCCAACTTTGGTTTGAATCCCAGACCTAGCAGCTTCTCATGATTGCTCTGTATGTGTGTGTGTCTCTCTCTGGTCAAATTAAACAATAATAAGTAAGTAAATAAAGTTAGATAAATAATTCTTTTTTTTTTTCTTTAGAGAGAGACTTTTGCAAAGGGCACGTGTGCTCACCAGAGAGACAGAGAGAAAGAAAGCAAGAAATCACCCCTAATGGGGGATGGTCACTCTGCAATTCCTTCTCCTCCATTCTCTTCTCAGGATTTTGGCCATGCTTGCACACCCACAGGGCATGAACCATGGTTGACTACATAGGAATTCAATGGTGGAAACATTACAATTTCTGCTGGTCTCTAGATATATAATTCTTAAAAAAACCCTCGTCTCTCAACTGCTTTAAAAATCAGAGGAAATGGAGATATGAGAAATTAGAATAATTAGTCCCTATAAGACTCACAAAATAATATGTTTCAAAATTGCACTTAAAATCACTCTTAAATCTACCTTTAAGGAAGAAAATTATAAGTAGAAAAACACTGATAATACAGTTATTTTAAATTTATCTTCAATAGCTAGTTATAGATTTGTAATTTATGTTTGAAAATAACTGAGCTCTCCCCTAACAGAAGCAGAGATTTAAAACTATACAATCCTTTAGATAATGCTGGAAGGAATTAAGAGGTCTTATTATTCAGTATAGTCAATACTCAACTTCTATGGCTTTGACTTAAAGAGTTAATTTATCTTTGCAGAGGAAAATTATCAATATGAAATTTTAAAATAATTGAATGTTGAGTTAGAGGAGGCTTGAGTAAAGTATTTTAAAATAACCATTCCCTTGAAAAGCGAACTCTATGTGACCTTTACTAGAGCCATATGATGTTAAAAAAAAAAAAATTAAGTGAGTAGAAAATTAAAAGGAAAATGTTTTACCATTTTTCTTCGGTCTTACTGACATCATTACCCACTATTTATCTATAACCAACAAGCACTTAGTACTTCCAATAAATATGAAGTAAAATCATTTTAAAGATAACTTTAGAGGAACACAATCAGAGGAATTCTAACTGCAAGATAAATTTTAGGCAGCTCTCTGTAGTGGAAAGAACAATAAATTTAGAGAAACTACTGAATTCTAGACCTATGGCGAATTGCATGTATCTCCAAGTTTTCATTCCTTTTTTTCTTCCTTCTTTTTTTTTCCTTCCTTTTTTCAGTTTTGCCAGAGGGCATGTGTAATTGCTGGATAGAGAAAATGAGGAAGTATGTACTGTGGGGCTGGTCATGCCACAATGTTGGGCAGACGTGCATGAGCATCTCCTGTGTTTTCCCAACCATATGGGATCCAGCCACCTTAACCACCAGGCCATAGGCTATCCTCTAAATTTCCTCAAATATAAAATTGGGATGATAATACAATTAATTTTATGGATACTGTAAGGATTTAAATGAGAATTATATGAGGCACATATATAAAAATTGTTTAGAACAATATCTACCATATCATTTGTAAATAACAATAGCAAATACTTATAAGGCACTTAATATTTCCAGACATTGTCTAAATGCTCTATATAACCATATACTTATTTGTGTGTTTGTGTGTGTATATATATGTATGTGTGTATATATATATATATATATATATATATATATATATATATATATGTATATATATATATGCTCATTTAATTCTCAGAACTCAAGGAGGTAGGTATTATATACTAGTTGACATTATTATATTATTGCTTGCATTACTAGAATCTCTAAAATTTTTATATGTTTCTTGTGCCTCGAATGCACGTTATCCTTCTGCATTTCAACCCCCATTTATTTTGAAGGTTCTCAATACCAGAAATCATATTTTTTGCTATAGCCATAGCTCCCAGTATCTCACTGTTTAATAACACAGCAGTAAAAAAAAAAGCAGCCAAGAAATAGTAGTAATGTGGCAGGGCAAAAGCATGTTTCACAAATATAAAGACAAATTATGAGTGAATTATTCATTTTGCATAAGCAGTGACAGAGTAAGTCATTATCTTTCTATGTCTGGTGCTTATCATTTTACCTGGGCAGTTTTGGACTAATTATGAGAATGAGTTGAGAGATATTAACAAGTGTCATACATAGAATATTTCAGTCATAAGCTTGAAGCAGAGACAAAAAAAAAAAAAAAAAAAAAAAAAAAAAAAAAACAAGATATCTCCTTACATAACACAGAGCACACTTATTACCCAGACTAGACTATGGCCAGAGGCAGCAAAACCATAGGGCTCTGGCACCCATATGCTCTGCAATATGCAGAGGGAATAGATTTGCACATGCACCATTAGTTACTGGAAAGAATCAAAGAGAACATCCTAAGGGCCATCTGCACGGCCACCTACACAGCCATGCATCTGAAGATCCTTTTCGAAGGCACAAGCAAACTAATTTCCTTCATTTGTTCTTGTCCTCAAGGAGTTCACAAGGTGAATAAACATCAAAACACAGCATAAGGTCTAGTGACAGCGAATGGTACAACAGCAATGCAATACTCTGTGAAGCTGGACCCATGTGGGAAGGCCCTGGGTTCATATCCTAAGGTCTCCCTGGACACTCCAAGTGTACATGTCCATGATCTGGGCTGGTTGAGCCTGAGAGTGGATTGTAGGATGAGAATCCTGTTGGGGGGTCATTCTCTCTCTCTCTCTCTCTCTCTCTCTCTCTCTCTCTCTCTGTCTCTTTCTGCTTCTCTGTCTGACTCATGAAAGGAAAAAACAAATACCAAGCAAATAAATAAAACATTGCATTATAGCTCTTTAGAGAAAATGCATTCAGATTAAGGAGATCAAAGATGACTTTTTAGGGAGAACAATTCTGATCTAAATCTTGAATAAAGAGAAGACACTAACTAAATGAGAACAGAAGAAACATACCAAGCAGAAAATAGCACCCTGTCTACTTTTAGCTAATTTCACACATAGAGAAGTTGTAGAATGAGAAGCTGGAAAACTATGCAGGGAAAGATGACAGAGCCACTGTTGGGCCTATATTTGGGACTTGAGCTTTAGTTCTAGAGGTAAAAGGGTTGGCTGAGGTTGTTTCAATAGTCATGACTTCAGGTTTTCTAGGTATTAAAAAAAAAAAAAAAAAAAAAAAGTATTTGGGACCAGCAGGTGGCGTGGGGGTAAGGTGCTGGACTTCCAGGTGTCTGAGTGCAGTTTTAGTCCTGGACTTGACAGTCTCAAAATCATGCCAGGCACATGTGCATGCATGCCCAAAATCCCAGGAGGAAAAGGAGAAGAAGGGATTGTGGTATGACCAACTCCCCAGGGAAGATTTCTCATTTTCTGGCACATGCATGCACCCTGTGGCAAAAAAAAAAAAAAAAAAAAAAAAAAAAAATTATGTTAACTCTTTGAGATTTTAGTACATAATATATAAGACAAAATGGCAGAAGTTTAAAATTTTTATCATCCTTATGCATGGATATGCAAGTTCATTAAGTTTTATAAATAATACTCCTAAAAAATTTTGTAGATATTAGGAAGTAGTGTTCCAGTTGTGACCACTCCATTCTCTTCCTACGGGCTCCCCCAAATAGTTATAAAATAGAGGAGGCAAATTACATGACTCATTATAGATACTTCCAATCATGTAAGAGGAGAGAGTGACTGGAAGGGAGCAACTAGTGAACAGATGAGATGCTTTCAAATGTTTTTAAGAAAACAATATAAGTGTTTATATTAAAACTTTGTTAGAAAAGGGATGTGTGTGCTCATTTGGAAATCACCTCTAAAGTAGTGCATAAAAGAGATTAAAGAAAGTTACTTGCAACAATATAAATTAGAAATCATGTAGCCAAAAGAAGATACTATGGGGGAACCAGCAGTTAGCGTAATGGCTATGTCGCTGGACTCCCACGTAGTCGACTGCGGTTCGCGTCTCGGACCTGGTGGCTTACAACTCACACCGGGCGCGTGTGCGTGCGTGCCCAGGATCCCGAGAGGAGAATGGAGGAGAAGGGATTGCGGCGTGACCATCCCCCCTGGGGGGTGATTTCTCACTTTCTGTCTCTATGTCTCTCTCTGTCTGTCTGGCGAGCGCACGCGCCCTATAGCAAAAAACCTCTCCAAAAAAAAAAAAAAAAGAAGATACTATGGAAGGATGTCTAAATGGCATGGAGAAATATATATGTATAATACAATGAAGAAAAAAATCTGTATAATGAACTTTGTACAGATTAAGTATGATAAAAGAAGATATCTGGTATTTGGATAAACTATTATCAATATTTATATAATAGAATTATAGGTCTTTTTTGTTTTTTTTTGTGATTACTTATATTTCCTGGAAAACAAAACATTAAGCATTCATCCAACTAAAAAATTTGTAACAAAGAGTTTTCCTATGAGATCCAAGAATTATTAAAAAAAAGGATTTTCGAAAAAAATACAGAAGTCAAAACACAGTATTGTGTTTGATCCAATAAATCTTGTAAATTTAAAAATATTTCCTTTTTTGAAAAATGTATAGGTACCTTATATTCACAGACACTTTTTCCTTAGGCCAATATTGACTATTTCTATTGTTTACTGTTTCACTCTTTTGGAGTCATGTTCTTATAATCCCTATTGCAACAGCTTTCAATGATCCCTAACTAGCAACTGTTGAGTAACTTAGAAAAACAAATGTAGAAAATACAAAGTAAAACCAAGAACATAGCTAAAGAAATACAGAGTAGTTCAAAGAATGTACAATAAGCAAATCTAGAAGTATTTTTAATTTAAATTTTAGAAAACCTCATTTCTTGCTATGGATAATTTAGTTTAATTTCAGTTCTTTAAACGTACAGAAGCAAAGCGGTAAAATGTTAGCTCAGATCTAACTACATCTTTTGATATGAGAACTATGCAGGCATAAGCTATGTGTACTTTGCATATATTCAGGTAATGTTTTTCAGCATATTACACCTACATATGCTATGCAAAATGTTGCAGTAGATTAAATTACCCTAGCCACATTTGGGAAGCTGCAGTATGTCTGTCATTGCATGTAAACATATGCAGATTTATGCAAAAGATTCTCAAATATGTGTACCTAAAGTCCCAAACTCCCCACAGACATGCAAAGCCAGAAGGTTTTGTTTATTTCTAAATTATTGGAAAACCTATAAATGGGACTAAAGAAATAGATATGCTCTGTTGTATTTTCAAATTTGGGGCATCTGTGTGGGATTTTTTTTTTTTTTTTCATTTCTTTCTCTGTTAAGTCATTTGGCCAAGATTTTGAATTCATCTGCAGTAATCTATACGGTAGACTTAATGCAAGCACAAAATTTCCATTTGCTTCCAAAAGTCCTCCAGGAGTTAGGGAGAGAGAGAGTTCATGCACCATTTTACATAATGAATCCAATTCTTTCAGTGCCTAAGTCCTTTCCTGGTGGTATTTGTTATTTGTTAGTTTTTCATGGGGTGCATTAACTCTTTCAGGTTATTGCCAACAGAATATGAAATATTGCTAAAAGTGGTTTGCCAGAGTAAAGTCATTTTCCAAATAGGTGATTTGCTGCAATATATTAAATTAATCTTTTTTTATATATATAAATCAGGTAGAAATCACAATAGTGGCTTGGATGGTGATAGGAATAATGTGATACTGGCAATTATAAATAAGCAATATTATAAACATTATCTTAAGGAGTCATATTAGTTTTTTGTCTCTTTTTCCCAGTGAGTAGTATCTAAAAAGCTATTTAAAAATCAAATTACTGTCCACAGAATCTTCTTTTAAATCTAGTAGTAGAAGAGCCAGCAGGTGGTATAGTGGCTAAGGTGCTAGACTCCCATATGGCCAACCATGGTTCAAAGTCCTGGATCTAGTGGCTTAAAAATCATGCCAGGTGTATATGTATAGGTGCCCACTCATAGAGGAGAATGGAGAAGAGATTTTAGCATAGCCATTCCCCCTGGGGGGGGTGATTGCTCACTTTCTCTCTCTCTCTTTTGCCCTATGGCAAAAAAAAGAAAATCAGGTAGGAGATCACTTCTTGGCCTTTTGTCTGGCTAAGATCAAGTGTAAATCTAGGAGTAGATTTTACCAGGGGAGCTTTCAATATTCTTTTTTTAAAAAATAAAGTTTATTTATTTTTCCATTATATTTCTTCCACATGTGAGAGATAGACGCACACACACATACGCACACACACACACACACACACACACACAGATAGAGCCCTCAATAGGATCTCAGTGCCATGTTCCACCTCCAGCTCCAGCCAGTCCCAAAAGAGGGGTATAGTGAGTCAGACGTACTCAGAGAAGTCTTCAGGTTCAAACCTGCACCTACCACGTGGCTCAGTCTCACAGAGCTTTGTGTTTTACCATTGTGCCATCTGGCCCTTACTGGGAAATTTTCAAAGAAATCTATGTAGTACATTAAAATATGATCCCCCAGTGTTTTTTTTTTTTTTTTTTTCCAAGCCCTTTCAAGAGGTAGTTTATCTACTTCTCGAATCTGTGACTGTTTGCCCAGTGAAATATAGAGAATGGAACAGGGTAACAGATTGTAAAAACAGGTTGTCAGTAAAATGACAACATCCAATCCCTGTTTTGGGATGCTCACTTTTGAACCCAAGCCACCATGTCAAGAGTAAGTCAGGTAGCCCAGAGAAAAAAAACAAGACAAGGAAAACAGAGATCCTTAACCCTTAGCTAGCCTCAGCTGAGTTCCTGGCCAACAGACAGTGCCAACTTGCCAGCCACGTGGAACAGAGCGGAACATCCCCCTCCCTCCCGAGCTCTGCCCAAAGTAATTTTGAAGTAATCCATACCTCTGAATGTTGGTTCCTAAAGAATCTGAGACCTTTTGTTGTCACATTGTAATAACAGTTCTGAAGTATATGGGACATATAATCAGCTTCTGGTATAAAAGAATCAAGAGCCAAAGAAAAAAAGAGTGTTTCAAGAACCTATGCTCTACAAGTACTGTATTATTTTCCTAAGTTGAGGGCTCCTCTCCTCATTAATCAAACCACATTAACTTTATCAAGAGTTGTTTCTATTTCCTTCCTTACTAATTAATGACCAAATAAGAAACTGTAGATGTGATTGCAATATTTAACCAACATCAGTTTGATTATATAAGTTGAGTAAACGTGTTACTGGCATACTTGAGAGGAGGGGTAGCTTAAGGTTATTTTCCATCTAGTAACACATTTTTCTTTCCTTAAGGGTCATATACTCAAAATCAGATTTGAATTCTATTGTAAGTTACTTGCTACCAGCCTCAATAGGATGTTGTTGTGGCAAGTGACTCAAATTTGCGATCACCTGCCACAATTACAGGCTAATACTTGGGCAGAGTGATTCAGATGCATTTTCCCAGAGCCTATCTGTCATGCCTGAAATACTGCTTTTGGAAAGAAAGAACAAATTAAATAGTTGTAGTTAATTTTTTAAAGAATTATTTATTTAACTTTTGTTCATTATTATTATGTTTAAATTTTGCTATAGGGCATATGTATGTGCTAACCAGAGAGACAGATAGACAGGGAAAGTGAGAAAAGCCACCACATCCAGCCTCACACCACAGTTGTTGTTAAGTCTTTAATGTAAATTGGCTTATTTTCTCAGCTCCTATTTTATGTGACAAATAGCTGGTAGTTTGTTTAGATGGGAAGGGAGGAAGAGATGCAGAGCTACTGTCCTGAAGAAGTCAAACCTTACAGTTTTGCGTGTCCGACCTTGTTCTGTTCAATCTGAGTCAAAGAAAAGATACACATGTATTCCGTGTGATTTTCATTTTCCTAGTGTTAGAGTCTTTAAAAGCATTTTACACTTAGAGAGTACATCTAGATTTTCCTTCTATTGGGGGAGCATTTAGCACGTAATTTCAGTGTCCTCTTAGCACATTACAACGTCATTGTCTTCTTAGCCTCTCATAGTACTTCTTTGAGTACTCTGAGTACTGGTTTACTTCTTACTACTAGAGAGTGACCTAGGCAAGAGAGAGAATTAGATTATGACTCACAAGGCTCCTTAGAACTCTCATCATTTTTTTAAAGCAAGGATCATATAATTACGTCATCAAATTCTTAAGACAGTGACTGTATTTTCTGTTCCAACAGTTGCCTGTCAGTCACTGGCCTGTGCTGTCTTGAAAATGTATACCACTGGCCACCATTGTCTTCCTGTACTTTGAACTGAAGTCATGGCAGTTCTGCAATCCCTCCACGGTTTTATAGGTATCCCTCCTCTGCATAAATATTTCCTGATCTGCCTTCTTAGTCTACCCTCGAGGTCTATAACTATTTTCTACAATGGCTTTAAGAAAGAAAAGCATTGTTTTCACCTCTATTAGGATGTCTCTGCAGCAGCAGATAGACAGGGGCTGTCTCTATTAGGATGTCTCTGCAGCAGCAGATAGGCAGGGGCTGTCTCTGTTGTCATCACTTCCCTCAATCTATTCTGAACGTATACATTTCCCTGCTCCACAGATTCTTTCCTGTATATTAACAGTCTCTGACAAATGATGGTTGTTTTACCTGTGAAATGCACTTAGTATTGTACCAAAGCAGTGCTGTTCAATTAAATGACTGTGCACCAAGTACTTAGCACTGCTTCCTTTCACTGGGGCTTTGTTCGTTACGTGTGTGTGTGTGTGTGTGTGTGTGTGTAATGTTTTCATTTCTGTATGTCATAATATGATTCTATCACTAGGTAAATAATGTCTATTTAAGACTTTTGATGCATTTTTACACAGTTGACCAGAAATAAATAGCTCAACTGAGTTTAGGAGTCCTGCTCTGTAAATCGAGTCATTGTAGAGAATTTGAAACTGTTTTAGATGATCTAAAACAAGCACAATAACAAGAAGAAAATCAGACTGCATTAGCCACATCCTATTGCATATTCTGCTGTGCATTATGTTGGAGTAGCTGTTGACAAACTGAAGCCTGAATTTAGTTGAGGAAGGGAAAGCAGTAAGGAGAGAAGAGATGGTCATTCTCCGCTTTAACATTGGCGATGCTATTCTCATGCCTATACACACATTATTTCACTTGCTGCCCACAACATTAGAAGATAGCTATTGATTTTTCCATTTTAAAGATGAAGAAATTAAAGTTCAGCAAGGTTAGAGACTTACCCATATTCAAACAGCTGCTGAATTTTAGATCTGTAATTTTAATTCTGATCTCTCATTACAATCTAAGATTTTTAAATAACAACATATAAGTCAACATGAGAATAAGAAACAAAGATTACACTACTTTTACATCGGGAGTTTGAAGTTTCAAAAGCTTAAGCAAAAAATTCTAATCTTTAGTGGAGTGGCAAATGATTGAAATAAGACTATAAGATTGAGAAAATGCCGTTAACTTTTGCTGACAATGATAGACCTGGAGAGGGAACAATCAAAGACCTAAGGAACTAGTTTCAACCACTGAGGATCATAATGTAGACAGTTCAGTGGAAATGCTGAGCATGTCTCAGTGTAGACCATGATCTTACATTGCTTTTGGAATCCAAATATTTTTCAAATCCATGCTTTTGGGTATCATTTTCAGCAGAAAGTATCCTTCCCACTTAAAAAGAAATGGTGATATAATCAATAAATATGTTTTCATGGAAATTGAAGATGTGAAGTTCACGCAACAGGATACTCAATGGTTTAGAGAGAACATTTTCAAATATTTTCCTCCAGTTTATGTCCTGTGGTATTTTAAACTTGAAATGGATGACTAAGAGTAATTTCAAAATCAATAAAATATTTGGGCCAATAATTATTTTCCTAGATTTTTTGGGGGGAGGAGGGTGAAGTAAAAGGTAGATAAAGAGCTCCTATTAATATAATATACTCTTTACTCAGAAATGAGAATACCCGTCTAAAAAATAATGCCAGATTTTCAGAAGAGTACTATATCTGTTATTAGAACTCAATTTCAAGTAGACTTTGAAAAACCTTCAACATTTTGTTCCGGTAACTAAATAGGCCTTTAAAGAGAAGTTAGGAGAAATGAATTTAAGTTATTTTCCTGTAAGAATGAGTTGATAATAGTTGTCAGGAAGAAAAGGAAGAACTCATAACTCATACTGCACAGCTGTTTCCTTATTCCCATGAAGAGTAATAAAACAAAGGATGAATTTGGAGGGAGCAGGAAGAATTCTTGAATAAGAATATGAACTTTCAGATCATCAGAGTGACAGTTCCTTTAGGAACATAGCAATCTTTGGCCTGCTGCATAATAAATATGAAGCATTAAATATTTAAACAATTTCCCCAAGAGATAAATGGTTAATAAAATGAATGAGTCAGAATAAAGTAATGCTCTGTCAGAATAAACGCTTTTACTCAATGTGTATGCCAGTGGACCTCTGAAAATATGGAACTCATATTACTTCCTAAATAAATAGTTCCATTTGAAACAACTTTAACCTCAAAAGGTCCCTAGTGGTGGTAATTCTTCTTTTTCAAAGTGTCTAAGTGATCATTTATTTGCTGCTTTAATTCTGATTAATGATTTAGACCTATCCCTTGATTGATTTTCTACTTACAACTTCCTTACAGTTTTTCATGCCTGTCAGAAGCTTGTCTTTGGAACTTTATTTCTCTCCTTTATATAATTTCATACTCCTATACATGACTCTGAACTCTCCTTGTAATAAAATTTCTCAGAATGGAAGACCCTTGAACACAGGCTGCCCCCATGTCCACATGGCATCATCATTTATACAGATTTAACATTGAAATGTTATTACATCAAAAGTGGTTACTGAGCTTTTCGCTGTGTTTCAGGTGCTGGTGGTAGCCAGGATGTAATAATGCTGAGCTTTTCGCTGTGTTTCAGGTGCTGGTGGTAGCCAGGATGTAATAATGCTACCACCTTCTCCTGCCACCCACTCAGTTCAATTTTAGGACTTCTTTTTATATTCTGTCCAGGCAATAATCCATCCTACTTTATTGTCCCTCACGACACTTTTTCGGAAAAACCCTATATATCACATTACAAATGTTACAGTTTTCAAGGAGCTGGTGTAGTCAAGAGTCAAAATGACCTTCACAAGGTCATAGCTTCTTGCTAGACAAATGCATAAGGGAATATTTTTCTTAATTTATCTTACATATCTTTTTGGTAGCTTCCTTTTTCTGCATGGTTTAACTCTTTATGTGGGGTTTACTCTCTCTGGTGGTAGCAAGGAGCTAAAACATTTGCTTTTACCCCGAAGTTATTTCACAAATCCATCAGAAGAATTAGCTCAATTAGTCAAACTCTCTTTCAGCCCAGGGGATTCCTTCCTTAGGGAAAGAAAAAAAAAAAAAAAAAAAAAAAAACTAAACCAAGGAGAAGAGATGAAGCAATGTAGTTTCTTTACATTAACTAGAAGAGAATCTTCAGAAGTTGTAGGGAGTTTACAAACCAGAAAATTTCCTGAATTGAATTGTAAATGGTGCCACATCAAGGTCTGCACAAACCCCCCCCCATCATTTCTTCCCCAGAAGTATTCCCAAGTGAAGCCAGCATGATCCCATAGCACTATATAATTTATTCCTATCTACTTCATTTGAATGAAGGCTTTTTTAATTATAATATCATTATCATGAGATGGTATCTTAAAACCAGACTAACTCTGTATTGAACTTGCACAGTTCCCTATAGTTGTTTCTCTTTTGGACCCTTTGCCTCACAAACCATCATAGGCTTTCTTATATTCACCAGTTGATTCCATTCATATTCTACTAATGTAGCATTCCTCTTACGTAGCTGTTACTTTACCTAATATATTTTTTCCTATTCAGTCATTTAATTTTCTTTCTCTTCAATGCTAATCAATACTTACAATGTATCAGACATTATATATGGCTGAGGGTACAGTTACAAACAAAAATGTTACCCTTGCTGTAAAGCATACTAGCAGAAGCAGAGAAAGAATAATTAAGTAAAAATAAAAAAGCAGTGATTCTAAATTCAAATTTAAATTTCTATAAAGGAAATGAATTTTTTTAAGTTAAATCATAAAGTATATCAAAGTATGAACTGTGCAGAAACTGGTGCCAGCTCATGCAGAACCTTTCTCAGCCGTGGTATAAAAAGAGAAAAGATAAAATATTACAATAACAAAGTAATAAAGAGCAATTAGATAACATGAAATATGTATTGGAAATTAAAAATACAGCACAGAAATTTAAAAAGCAGAGGACAGATATGAAGTGAAATAAAATGGCAGAAATTAGAATAAAATGATGGCTATTACAAAAAAAAAAATCTTAAAAAATTTAAAAAGCTGCTCAAGACTGGGGACTAGAGGATGGCTTAATGGCTATATTGCTGAACTCCTGAGAAGTCAACCATAGTTCGAGCCCAGGACCCGGCAGCTTAAAACTCACACCAAGCAAATGTGCATGCATGCCCAAAATGCTGAAAGGAGATTGGAGGAAAAGGGACTGTGGTGTGGCCATCCTCCTTAGGGGGTGAATTCTAGCTCTCTCTCTCTCTCTCTCTTTCTTTCTTGTCTCTCTGGTGAGTGCACGTACCCTATAGCAAAAATCTCCCTCAAAAAAAAAAAAAAAAAGCTACTCAAGATTTCCAATATTTCAATGATAGAAAAAAAATTTAAATAAGACTGATAAAAACAGGTAGAAGAAAATGATCAAACAGAAAATACAATATTTCCTATACATAATATTCATGTTTCTAGAAATACAAAGGCTTGGCAGAGAAAAATAAAATAAAGAAATTCCATATCGAATATTATTTCAAATTTTCTGCATGTCAAGGATAAAGAGAAGTTTTTAGGGCTAGCCCATGACATGGTGGTTATGTGAGCTGAATCCCATCTGGCTGACTGCAAACTTTGAGTTCCAGATCTGACAGCTTGAAAAACACACCACCAGGCAATTGGGCAAGAATGCCTAAAATCTAAAAGGAGGGAGACATGAGGGAAAAAGGACTGTGGCATGCCGTGGCCCATGGGGAGTGCTACCTTGTTTCTCTCCTTCCCACCTTGGTCTCTAGTGAGCATATATGCCTCTGGAAAATACTTCTTAAAAAGAAAAAGGTTCTGAAATAACAAGAGTAAAAAAGTTTCCATATAAAAGAATGGGAATCATAATATCACAGAAATTTTTAATAACAACTGCCAGAAAACCATGGAGTAATGTCATCACAATCCTAAAAGAACGTAACTTTCAATTCTACATTTAGTTCATTTCTGAACTAATTGAAAGGGTACAATTAATTCATGTTTATACATATAAAGCTTCAAGAAATACATATATTGCCCATGTTTTCCCTTTTTTCAGAGCTACTAGGAGATATGATCAAAAAAAGAAAGAAAATAAACGAAAAAGAAAAAAAGGAAGAAAAGCAAATCTCCAAAGAGCAGGAAGTCCCTATAGACAGAGCAAACCTCGTTATTCATTATAGACAGAGCAGACTTAGAAAGCAAATGCCCCAAGTTGGCAGGATAGGATGAAAAATGATCTTCAGGAAAAAATGGAAATGATAGAATCCCTAGTAGAATTAACTGTTGAAAATAATACTTTTGATAGATTGATAATGAATGAAAATAGGTACATAGGAAACTAAGCAAATGAAAAATATAACATATTAATTTTAGGAAAAATAAAATACAGAGGTAAGAAACCTATATTTCATACAACTTTACCTCTGGACAATATCTATATTGTCACATAATAGAAAGATTCATAATCAATATAAGTAAAATGTTTATTAAACGTATATAAGGTTGTGAATGAGAATTTGGGAAGGTGGTATGAAAGAGTAAACTTTTGAGAAGGCAATCAATAAGCAGTGACTACAAAGACTGTCAAGAAATAGTAGTATACACATATGATTTTGTACAGTGGAGATAAATAGCCAGAGACGAGATGAAAAAGTAAAGCCCTGACTTTTGGGACAGAGTAAAGCCAGCGTTAGGCTTGGGACAGGGGACAGAAAGAAGCAAGGTATTGCTATTTATTTTTATAAAAACCATTACTTACAATGGGACTTCTTAAAACATGGCCACTTATTGATTAAAATAAAGACAAATAAGTTGCTGATACAGCACAAATAACCATGACAGATGAAGGTTCTATTTTAAACCTTTAAAACCAGAAAGACTTGAAGATGGAAACATGTCACTTAATCCCACGACCTAGAGGTAATAACTGTTTCTTCCCAGGAAATATTTTTATGTTTGTTTAAACTGAAGTGGTATCATATTTAATATGGACAAAAGTCATATATATCAATTATATCCCACTTGGTTTATTGATCATTTAGAGGGCGGTAAGTAGTACTATAACATTTCATATAAATAATACCCTAATTTTAATAGTAAAAATAAATCTTACAAACTTTTGCCAATATTGCTTTTATACAATATTGTCAAATACATCTATATCTATAATATATCAAAGGTAAGTACTATTTTTTTTTTTGGACAGGTTTTTGCTACAGGGCGCGTGTGCTCACCAGACAGACAGAGACAGAGAGACAGAAAGTGAGAAATCACCCAGGGGGATGGCCACGCCGCAATCCCTTCTCCTCCATTCTCCTCTCGGGATCCTGGGCACGCACGCACACGCACCCTATGTGAGTTTAAGCCACCGGGTCCAGGACTTGAACTGATGTCGACTACGTGGGAGTCCAACAACATAGCCATTACGCTAACTGCTGGTCCCACTATTTTCAAAATGGAGACGAGAGAGACAAAGCAAGTGAGTAGCAGATGGCTCTGTACTACACTGGGTAAGAGTTCATTTTCATTGCCGGTATCTGAGAGAAAAATGCTTCTGGCAGAATCTTTCATCCATTTTGAGTTAACTTTTGTATATGGTGAGAGATAAGGGTCTCGTTTCTTTCTTCTGCCTATGGATATCCCATTTTTCCCAGTACTATTTATTGAAAAAACTGTCCTTTCTCTGATGAATATTTTTGGAACCTTTATCAAAAATCATTTGGCTGCATTTTCTGTGAGTTTATTTCTGGGTTCTCTGTTCTATTCCATTGGCCCATGTGTCTGCTTTTGTGCCAGAACCATGCAGGATCAGCAAAGATAAAGGCTCTGAAGAGGAAGAAAGCAACGTTATTTGAGGAATAATCAGAGGCCAATGTGGCTGGAGCAGAAACCGAAGGAAGACAAGAGGGCAGTGAAGTCACACAGGCACGCTTCCTCCGCAGGCTGAAAGGACTTTAGCATTTCTTCTCATTGACTTGAGCTGCGATCACAGTTTTAGTTTTTGCTTTTGTTTCTGAGAGATTTTTGCTATAGGTGCATGCGCTCACCAGAGAGACAGAGAGACAGAATGTAAGAAATCACCACCCAAGGGGTATGACCAAGCCATCATCCCTTCTCCTCCATTCCTCTCTTGGGATTTTGGGCACGCTCATACATGCTCGCTCTGAGTTTCAAGCCACTGGATCCAGAACTCGAACTGCAGTCAGCCAGTGGGAGTCCAGCACCTTAACCACTACACCACCTGCTGGTCCCCTATATTTTGTGTTTTTAAAAATGAATTTAATTTTTAAGTTAGTACATTTTTTAATTATTAAAATACAAAAAATAATTTTATATACTTATCTTATTAGCATATTTTGAAAAATGTAACATAGTAAAATGATTTAGTCAAGCTAATTAAGATATCTATTTCTTCATGTTCATGTTTTTTGGTGGTAAGATCACTTAAAATCTACTCTTAATGATTTTAATACAGTATGTTTCTATTAACTATAGTTACCACATGGTACAATAAATCTCTTGAACTTGCTTTTCCTATCTAACTGGAATTTGATATCTTTTGACTAGAATCTGCCCAATACCTCCTCACCGCTTCAGCCCCTGACCACCATTCTCCTTTCTGCTTCTAGAGTTCAGCTTTTTAAGATTCCACATAAAAGTGAGATCAGCCATCACAGTTTTGAGGAGAATGACTGAGTGAGATTTACACTTCATTAAGCTCGTTCCAATTGCTTTGAATTCAATACTCCAAGTCTAAAGTAATGAGAACTTCATCCATGCTCTTAAATGTGGAGAGGCAAGAAGTGGTCGGATTCTGTGTGTATATATAGAAAGAAAGAGTTATCTGGATTTTCTATGCTTTTGAAGTAGATTCCTTGTTTCTTCCTTTTGTTTTGTTTACCCAACAGATCATCAAGTTAAAAAAAAAAGTATGACAATACTAATATGGAAAGATAATTTAAAGCCCAAGTTTAGGTTTCTGGATATATTTTACACTTTACCCTGTAGCTACTCAGTTTTTATGTGACCAACCATATATCTTATTGTTGGCTCCACCATCCCAGCTCCTCCTCACATACAGAGACACGCATGCGCATGCACACACACGCACACAGCACAGTGAAAAAAGCTGTTTGCAGCATAGAAGTGTGAAGGCGTTAATTCACACCTAATAGCCCTGGAAGTCTAATGATTCAGAAAAGATCTGGCAGGGTCCTCAGAGAATAGTAATATGAATACAAGTTTCTACTAGGAACATTATGTCATCTGAGTTTACACACCATTATCTGTATTTCCCAGTATTAAATAAATTTAAAATAGAGTATAAATTATGGCTAAAACTTGTAGGTCTGTGTTAGATCTCAAAGGACATAGAGCTTCTACTTTACATATGGTGAGAAATATTTCCTTATATCTATCTCTGCCCACTCTTCCACCCCCTGAGCTGCAGCGAGGAGCCAGATCTGCCGAGAGTCAGTAATGAACGCATCCGTGATTGAAGGGCCCCAGCTCAGCTGTGCTGAGTTACATAAGCCAAACGAGACATGAGCAGACTTTCAGTCCTGTGTTCTGGGGTGTCCATGTTGATCTGTGCTACAAATAACTAACACGGGTCCAATATTCTGGAAATGGCCTGCATCAGAACAAAACTAAAATGCTTTAAGTTTCAAAAGCATTACACAAAGGGACGTCAAAAATTTGTGGAAAAATGCAATTAAGCTTCAAGTGGTTGTGTGTCTGTGTGTGTGCAGAATAATTTCAAACTCCATGTATACTTTTTCTTACAATACACATGTTCCACAAACTCTTTGAAGACACCTCATATATGCATGTTATGTGCATCCCAATTTTCATAAAAAGAGAGACAATGACTAATAATCTACCCAGGATCATGCTGTCAGCTTGTGATGAGAAATCTTCAAATCATGGATTCCTACCTCACAACCGAATATTCTTTTCACAATGAGATAATGTCCAGCCTCCATCAGAGCAGACTATGTCAATATTTCACATGCTCAGGTGTTTATTAACATAGAGTACATGGTATAGGACAGGACCATGTCATTTTAAAAATGACTTTGGTGTGTCACTGCACCATTCTTTTCCACAAAGGGTTAAATTAAGTGAAATGCTGGCAAACAAACGTGGCCAGACAGCAGTGGTTAAAAGAATGACATCTCGGGAACCAGCAGTTAGCGTAATGGCTATGTCGCCGGACTCCCACGTAGTCGACCGTGGTTCGCATCCC
Source organism: Tupaia tana (assembly GCA_026018925.1). NCBI lineage: Eukaryota > Metazoa > Chordata > Mammalia > Scandentia > Tupaiidae > Tupaia > Tupaia tana. The sequence continues at coordinate 194,756,981 of JAKSZU010000001.1, read as the reverse complement.
GGACCCGGTGGCTTAAAACTCACGCCGGGCGCGTGTGCATGCGTGCCCAAGATCCCAAGAGGAGAATGGAGGGGAAGGGATTGCGGCGTGATCATCCTCCCTGGAAGGTGATTTCTTGCTTTCTGTCTCTCTGTCTCTCTCTGTCTGTCTGGCGAGCGCAAGCACCCTATAGCAAAAACCTCTCCAAAAAAAAAAAAAAAAAAAAAAAAAAAGAATGACATCTCCATTAAGCTCCAGAAGCATACATACTACGTGGATGCTATTGATCTAGTTATTTCAATTCGGTTTTTAGTTGTTTGCTTTCTATAAAATAAAGAAATTAGCAGCATGCACTTAAGAGTTTGGTTATGAGGATGAAATGAATTAAAATGCATGCATTATTTAATATAGTCTGCATAGAAGGCACTGAACAGACGTTAAGAATACTTCTTACTATAAAGTTTATTCTACTAAGCTGACAATAAGGAATCTTCTTTGATATGCTAACATTAGTTTGATTCTATACATAATTTCCTTCTGTTAAAGGAAAGCAACATTTTAAAGTTAAGAAATAAGGCAATCCATGGCAAAGTGCTTAGTGGCTGATGTGTGCCCTGGAGGTGCTGAGGTTTGTTGTATTATAAATAATACTGTTCACGTTATCCCTCCTGAGTTTCTGCAGCATGGTAAAGGTAATAACGTGTAACTGATGGAATTTCAAATAAAGCATTATTAAAATATTTGTTCAGTGACCTTTCTGCTCCTTACCTTTTGTCTTCTTGAGGCTGTTAACATTCTGGTGCAATCTCCATTCATCTTATCCATTTCCTTCAGTTCTACTCAAGATGTCCCCCTAATTGGTTCAGGACTCCTATTTTATTTACTTACTTACTTATTTATTTTTGAACTGAGAGACAGTATGTGATAGTACTTTTTAAAAAGTTTATATCCTAATTTGGGAGATCCAAACATGGAGAAACACGCAGCAGTTAGTAGATCTCTCAATAGAAAAAAGGGAATAAAACATTAGTCAGCTTCTCGTGGTATATGAATTACAATAAGTACTTGGGAAGACCTTTTGTATTCCACCACCTAGCAGGGTGCCATATGGTGAAATCCTTTTTTTTGGTACTAAAAGATGCTTTTGCCTATGTGGAGTGCTAAATCTGTCAGTGGTATTTTATTCCTGACAACTAAAAATGCTGAGATAGTCTGTAAACCTATTTACATATTTACGATATTCTCAGGATATAATTCATGGATTGGAAAATTTTAGATGAAAACAGCAGAGGAGGGCAGAAACAAGAAAGCATAATTTTTTAGGAAAGAAAAAAGCTTAAAAGAACAAGAAATAGTATCTTCCTAGGATCCATGGATTAGAAATGACTCAGAACATTCTCACAATAACAGTCTGCTCCCACAAGGCAAAAAATTCAAGGTAACTCAGAGAACTAAAATCTTGCTTTGTCAGAATCTTTATTGGGGAATATTGGGAGCAATGATTGGATACCTGCTAAATTTACCAGGCACATGAATTTCTCAGACTCTAATCTTGTGATGTTGAGAATTGGTAATTAAAACCCTTCCAGACTAAGAATACTTTCTTAGGAATATTACTAGATTTATGAAATAAAGAAAAACAGCTCTAGAAATTTCTATGTGAAAGTAGACAAGATGTACAGAAATACATTTCAACATAGACCTTATTTCCAAGTTAATAACACTTGTAAATTTATCTTTTTTCTTAGCACTTCCTGACTACAGGATGACAACAGGAAAGGAAACATATCTCCAAAGAAACAAACCTGGGACTAACAGATGGCATAATGGTTATGTCGCTGGACTCCTGTGTAGTCAACCACGGTTCGAGTCCCAGACCCAGTGGCTTAAACTCTTGTCGGGTGCAGCGTAAACTCTCGTCGGGTGCGTGCGTGTGCGTGCCCAAGATCTCGAGAGGAGAATGGAGGAGAAGGGATTGCAGCGTGGCCATCCTCCCGGGAGTGATTTCTCACTTTCCGTGTCTCTGTTTCTCTCTGTCTTTCTGGCGAACACATGTGCCCTATAGCAAAAACTTCTCAAAAAAAATTCACTCACACCAGGCATGTGTATGTGCATGTCCAAGATCCTGAGATGAAAATGGAGGAGAAGGGATTGTGGCATGACATCCCCCCCGGGAGGAGATTTCTTGCTTTCTGTCTCTCTGTCTCTCTATCTCTTCAGCAAGAGCACATGTCCTATAGCAAAAATCTCTCACTCTCTACGAAAAGAGAAACAATCCTAAAAGAAGATAAGAGAGACAATAAGTTCATGTTTCAACCAAAAGTCCAACTGGATGAAAATCCACAAAACCTGATATTCAGAAAAGAATTTTTTCTTTTATGCGCCATAAAAGAATGAAACTTCCTCTCCATCTGTAATATAGCTGACTAAATTAATAGTTCATTCCTCTACAGATACTTCAAAATGCTGCATAAAATAAAACAAGAATAAATGGACACTAACCAGGTTTTAACGGAGTAAGTGGAATCAGTAGGTACTTGAGTGAAAATGAACCGCAAATCCACAGCCATAGGGTTCAAGTTGATAGAGTACCTTATATGAATGTGTGTAATTAAAAAATGACACATCAGCTTCCAAGAGTGAACATTCCACATTTGAATTGTGCTGATTTATATAATTTGGACAAATGCTCTCTTATCCCTCTGTTGACCAACAATTGTCAATAGTGAACTGTGAGACAGGCAGGTGTCTGGGTCACTGAAGAGATCTGTAACTTCACCACTTGTATGAATTGCTGTCAGGTACAGAGTTGTCTGACGTTTAGCCAGTGCATTTGATAACATGTGTTTTTGGAATGGAGTCGATAAAACCATAATTTTGGCTAATGATAGATGTAAACGAGAATTTGAACTATTTGTAAAAATGGTGATATGGTGTGCAAACATCCCTGATTTTAATGGTCACACCACTGCTCTTGTTCATACTACTGTGATTGTCTGTCTGCATCCATCATCAGTGGGAATCGTACATTACAGTAGTAGCTGATGGAAATGAAGATGTAATTTTTCCATCAAATTTCAGGCCCTTAAAAATCTATCCCTGGACCTCATGGGTATTGTTGGGTCACTGGTTAAGAACTTGCTGTATGTGTATTATATCATTTAATTTTACATGATCCCAGTGAAGTAAAAATTATCGTTATTTAACTGATGAGAAAAGTGAGGGTCAGCAGTTTCAATCTTGTCCCCCGTGTCATGACAGATACATTGAGGAGCTGGGAATCTGAAAGGAGTGAACTGACTCTGGCACTTTGATTTTTTTAATTTTGAATTAAACTATTCTGCATTTTTATTGATGTATACATGTATATGTATATGGTCCTACATCTATCTAGCTATTTGTCTTTCCACCCATTCATGAGCCATATCTATGATGTTGTCATTGAAGTTTCATAATGTATAATATTTGACAGGGCAATTTCTCTGTTGATATCCTACAACATACTTTTTAGTATCTAAATTAATTATTTAATTTAAGAGCCATTTTAGAAATTCAAGTCTATTGAGATAAAATCTTACATATATTAAATTTTTCTCCTTTTTTTGATGTATGAGCCATGAGTTTTATAAAAGTTAGTGCCTCTGACATTTTCTTTCCTATTAAATAAATTTTCTTATTCTAAATTTCTCATTGAAATATATGCAACACTTTTGTGCATTTACCTCATACATCTATGCTTAGGATTTCAAAAATTAATGCATTAACCATGATCTCTTTTGAGAATATTAAACATGTGCATCTACCCAATTTCTGGACCTCTTAACTTTGATGTTTCAAAGTTTTTAAGACAAACCTGTAAGACAGAGTCCAATGTATCCCTTCCCAAACCCTTTTAACTCCTAAGTTCTACATGTTAGTGTGTGGTTCTACCAACAATTCAGACACCCATGAGAAACTGTGGGTCTTCTTTTTCCCCACTCCCCAGCCCCTCAGCCTTATACTTATCTTGATCTAAATCATGTTGGCAAATTTCACTTAGTAATTATGTACTGAATCTGGGGGACCCCTCATTTCTAGGTCCATTCTGCCTATATAGGCCTTCATCCTTCTTGGCCAAGAATGTTCAGATACTAATGATTTTGTCTTCTGAGTCCTTCAAAGTCATCTTCCACACTACAGACACAATTATTTATCTAAACATAGATTCAATGATACCCATCTGTTTTAAATCCTTTAAAACCTCTTCTTTAACTAAAAAAAAAATCTAAATTTTTTACTTGTGTACCTCAATCTGCATGACCTCACTTTGGTTCTTCAATGTTCCTTGCATCTTAGCAATAAACCTACTTAGAAAGCACTGAACAGTTCCTGCTAAGCCATGATCACATGTCTTTGCCCAAACTCTCTCCTCTACATTACACAGAAATAATCACGGCATTCTTTCTTTCCCTGATAATAAACACCCTGTTATTTAAGATGTAGTTCATACATCAGCTCCTTCTCAGAATTCTTCCAATTTCTATTATTGGGTTAACTGTAACTTGTGTTTTTTATTTTTATTTTTTAGAGGTTTTTGCCTTCGGGGACAAGCACTCACCAGAGAGAGAGGGAGGGAGAAATCACAAGAGGGAAAGTGAGAAATCACCACCCTAGGAGTAGCAATACCACATTCCTTCTTCTCTATTCTCCTCCCGGGATCTTTGGCATGCATGTGCATACACCCAGCATGATTTTCAAGCCACTAGGTCCAGGATTCGAACTGTAGTCAGCCATATAGGAGTCCCTCAACATAATCACTAGACCATCTACTGGCCTCTAATTTGCCTTTAACTATACTCTTCACAAGGCATTAATGAAACTGGGATATTACAATAAAATACTGATTTATGTTCCTTTTTTCATTCTCTCCTCCCAATATCAGAAATTACTTAAGCATTTTTTTCTTCTTTGTATGGACATAGCTTGGTAATTACCTGCTACCTAATAGAATTCAAAGTAGTGGTTGAAAAAAATGGCAAAAAAGGCAGTTTATGTGAGTTGTCTTGTTAAGAGGGAACAAATATGCCTTCCCAGGAAATATTAGAAATATTTAGATATGTAAATTTCTCTTCACCTCTTCAGCCACTTATCATGGATGCTACCAAAGGATTTCTTTTTAATTTGCCAGAGAGTGTGTGCACTCACCAGAGAGAAACAGAGATAGAGCGATAGAGAGCAAGAAAGCACTCCCCCCGCAACCTCATGGGGCATAGTCCCACCACAACCCCTTTCCCTCCATTTCTCCCTCTTTACAGGGTATAAGGCACAAGTGCACACACATGTGGTGTGTTTTTCAAGCCACTGACTCCAGGTTCAAACTGTGTAGTCAGCCATGTAGGATCCAGTGATCTTAACCATCAGGCCTGGGACCAACATTCAAGTGGATTCTTATATCTGAAAGAAGTCCCAGGGAACCTAGAGGTAATCCTAACTATTCTAGCCCATGAGCTCAATAGTACCATCCCTCTCCTTGAGCCCAGTTTCCAACCCCTAAGATTTAGGCACTAATATAGTAATGGCTATTCGACAGTCTTCTGTGGGTGAAGATACAGAAAACATTGCTCATAATGTTTGTTCGTGTTTCTTGGAATCTCTGAGAGTTGACGTTTTTACTCTAAACCCATTGGCTTACGTTTAATGCCTTATATACATTTACTACCAATAAAGGTGGCATGCAGGTTTATTTGTGTTACCTACAAAAGGTAACAGAAAATTCAAAACTGCTCCCACTTTTTGTGTAGATTGCAATGTATAAATACATTTGGAAATTATAACAACTATAGTGTGTGTGTGTGTGTGTGTGTGTGTGTGTGTGAACTGTCTGAGACTTCCAAATCCAGCTGTCTTAGTTCTTGACCCTGATTCTTTTCTGGAGAGTGTCCTGCTTTTTTTCTTTAGGACTTCCCTGATTAGACTTTTCAAATACAAAAGAAACTTGTGATTAATGACAGTAAGAACTTATTGGACTTGAAGGACAAATGCTTGCTTCACCAGTTAAGGGAACGAGCTAATCAAAATGAAGAAGTGCAGGGCAAGGGAGAACAGGGAGAGAAACGAATGCTGTGAATCTATATGGATTCGCTTGAAGTGATGAGCTGAACTGTTAACTTTTCATTTACTGCATCACAAACTTGACTCAACCTTTGTCTGTATTAAGAATAATGGAGCAATTCTTATAAAAAAGTATAAAACTTCTCAAATTAAGCCTCCTCCTTCTTATTTTTATAGCTTCTGCTAGGTATTATTTCAGCTTCTTCACAGTAAAGGTTTCACAATATCTTTCGCAGATTGGAAAAAGTTTTCCACCTCCACAGTTACAAATCCTACTATAACAAACCAAACCGGCTGTCTCTTCAGGGACTATACTTCATACTTCAGCATGAAATTGAGACTGAACTTTTTATTTGCTGAAAAGGTGACACAATTTTCTTTTATATGGTGTGGTCTCATTCTTTGCCTTTTCAGTGACCTCAGAGGAGTGGGTGCCTCAAATATTTCAATGCTAGATTGTTTGTGAACTAGAGATGGATCCGTCTTGAAAAGGAGGCAGAAATCCATTTTGGTGGAAGGATGCCAGGTAGCAATTCAGAGTCTGCCATGTTGATATTTGCTATGTGTTTCATTGAAAAATTGCACTATTGATAGAAACTCAGACACCTAGCAATGTAACCTAGCTTGCCATATTTTCTTTCCTTCCAGCTAAACTATGCAAAATAAAAGTGGAAAGGCTTAGAGAAACGGGATAAAGGGTACTGTTGCCTAAAATTTTTGTATATGTGTAATAGTGCTAATTGGGCAAATAAACTACATGACATGGAAACAATGCTAATAAAAAATTATGCTTACATTGATTTTTCTGAGAAATTGTGTGAAGATGTGAAATGTTAGGCCATAATACAAAAGGAGTTTTAATGTCATTGAACACGTGAAGTACCCTGGGATCTTACTTTCTTATTGTCACTTTTGGTTCCTCAAAGAAGATTCATTTGCATATTTCTAAAATAGTTCTGCTGTAGATGCAATCATCTAGCTAGTAAATTCATCATATAAACCAAATAGAATAACAGCTGGAAGATGAAACTACACAGACTATATGAAGTAATCTAGTCATCATTTCCATGATTTTCATTGTCAAAATACCCTCTCTTCCTTTAATACATTATCTTCCTGAAGAAAGCACTTGTTGTTTCATTTAGAGGTCTCCAGGGGGCGATGAAGAGAAACAGTCTATCCCTGTTGCAGGTTGCTCCAGGGCTCCAGTGCAATAATGGGAACAATGTTCTCAAAGATGTTTTTGGACATCAGATGATGTTTGATTTGGCAGATCCAATGGCTAGTACTTTTCCCTCACCCAATTTACTGGAAGCCCCTCCTTTTTTCCCTCCTTCCTCTCTTCTCATACACTTGCACTTCCTGTGGGCTTCAGTACAGTACTTTCAAACATTTTTGAATGTTCATTTTGTTCCATTATCTACAGGGATTTTTATTATATTGTGTAAGTGTTTAATCATTTTCCACTTTAAAAATAATTCTTATGTTTCAGGAAGCTACTCCACAGTGTATCTCTTGTGATATGCTAATACTTACGTGCAGTCTTTAAAATTCACTTTGACATGTAATTATTAGGTTTATTTATGAACTTTGATCTCATTAGGAAGGCTTCAAGATTCCTACTGTTTTGAAATTATGTGATTTAGGGCCAGCTCTGTAACACAGCAGTTGAGTGTTGTTCATAAAATGTCAGTTAACTGAACCAACCCATGGCCTAATAGGTAAAGCAGCTAGATCCCACATGACCAACTTCAGGTTTGAACACCAGACCTGGATTAAGAACCGAACCATATACACATGTGGGGGTGCTCCAAATCCCAAAAAGATGGAGAGAAGGAGGTGAAGGGATTGTGGCATGACCATGCCCCATCAGGAGTGCTTTTTTACTATGTGTGTGTTTGTGTGTGTGTGTGTGTGTGTGTGTGTGTGTGTCCAGCAAAGGCACATTCTCTCAGCAAAAATAAAAAAAGAAGCAGCAGGATTCTACATGGCCAAATACAGTTCAAATTCTGATCCTTCAGCTTAAAAAACATGCCCCAAATTCTGATGGGATGGAGAAAGGGAGGAATAAATATTGTGCTGTGTCCATGTCTCACTGGGGAGATGCTTTCTCTCTCTTTCTCTGTCTCTCTGTGTGTCTCTTTCTCTCTCACTCTCTAGCAAGCACACATGGTCTCTGAAAATTAAATAAAACATGTAAAAAAAGAAAGTATGTGAAGTATTTTCAGTGCAGGTCATTTGCTTCTGTAGTCATTATGTCTAATATACAAACTAGAAATTTAGAAGAGGAAAAATTTAGACTAGAATCTCAAAGGAAAACACATCTCTGAAACTGATTCTAAATTTTCTTTGGAAAAATACAAGAAATCAAACAGCAGAAATAATGTCAGAAAAGGATGAAGTGGGAGGAATGGCACTATCTGACTTTAGGACTTAACATAATGCTACAGTAATCAAGACATTGTGGTATTGGCAAGAGGAGACACGTAGATCAATGGAACACAAAGAGAGTCAAGAAATAGACCTACACAAATATGGCCAATTGATTTCTGACAGAGATTCAAAGGCAATTCAATAGAGAATGGTGAGTTTTCTCAACAAATGATGTTAGAACAATTGGCAACCATATGAAAAACAAAATCCTCAACCTGAAGCTCTTTCCATATACAAAGAGTAACTCAAAGTGGATCAGTCAGATCTAAAGATAAAATGTAATCCTATACAACTTTTAGAAAACATCATAGGATAAAACCATAATAATCTGTTGTTAGCAAAAAGATCTTAAAGATGACACAAAAGCATGTTCCATATAAAAATTGATAAATTGGACTTCCTCAAAATTAAAACCTTTTTATTTATTAATAGCCCTATCAAGAGAATTAAAAAAGAAGCTATAGATTAGGAACATACATTTTAAAATTGTATATCTGATCAAGAATTTGTACCAAGACTATATCAAAAACTCACTACACATATTAGAAACAACCCAACTAAAAATTGGGCAAAAGACTTGAACATACAATTCACTGTAGAGAATAAATGGATAGCTAATAAACACCTGAATAGAGCTTAATGTCAGAACATAAATCTAATGTTATTGGTAAAAGCAAATTAAAACTGAGACGACATTTGACTACACATTTACGTGAATGATTAAAATTTAAAAATACTGATAGTATCAAATGATGATTAGAATGAGGAACCATCTGGAACGCTCATAACTTGCTGCTGAGAATGCAAAATGTAGATTTTTTTAAATAAACAGTTGTAGGGTATAGAATACTGTTATCTCTATAGGTATCTCTATACTATGCCTTCCCAGATACCAAAGCAAAAAATACATAGTTTTCATTTGTCACAATGCTGTAAATTAACTATGCAAAGGTTGGTATATCCTTTCATCCTTCTATAATATTTCTTCTTTATGCTGCAGTGGACAGAATGAATCCAACCTTGTATGGGTTAATACAGAAATTATCGCCTATAGGTACTCTTTCCTAAATATTACCCAGAGCAGAATTACCCCTCTAAGTCATCAGCTTCCAGACTCAGGGTCATAAAATAAGCATCATAAAGTACCTTTGTTGCCTTCCAGTTGTCAACAGACTTCCTCAGAACCATTCATCCCCATATGTAATAGATTTCTTGTCCTCTTCCTGTTTCTCTTGGCTCTTGACTCTATAAATAATTTCTGTTAACAGCTTTGTTTCACACTTTAGAAATGATGCTTCCCATGTCTTCTGTGGCCTTGACTTCTAGCTTCCCTCCTTGACCACAAGAATGATATATACTTCCTTAGTTACTCTGCCTGTAGCTTCTCTAAGTAGACATTCATTTCAACCGCTATAGTCGGACCAGGAAGCCTTTAATGTCTTAGCAAAATACCATAACCAGCTTTCTTATTTAATTCATTCTGAACATTTTGTAGTCCTTAATAATGCAGAAAGTATTTTTATTTCTGTTGTTATTGATATTCATAATAACCAGCTAAGATTTTCTGAACAGATATATCATTCTTACACAAAAGATAGGAACACCAAGAGTTTGAGTGAAGCAGTTTAACTAGGGCCTCTTAGTAACTCATTGAAGGGTTGAGAGCTCCTACACAGGCCTGCTGATTCCTCTGCCAATGCTCTTTTCCCATATCCACGCTGCACTGAATTTATCTGCTGGGAGAACGAAACTGTAAACAAAAACAGCCACTTCTTAAAGTTGCCTTTTTTTCATGTTAACTTATAAATTCTAACATTTCTAACAGTGGTCTTATAGACTTTGCTGTCTCTTTTTTACATATAAATATTTAATAACTATAAACATGCCCTTATGCCCTGCTTGAGCTCCAGAGATATGTGACTAGACCTACAAAAATCAGGTAGTGGTCTAATAGAAAAATTTAATACACTCAGCCTCTTATTCCTTTTCCATTCTTATTAATTTTGCATGAAATGTGCCAATAAATTAACTCTTAGTAGCCACTAGTTGTAAGTATATGCTGATGCATATGCTTTCTTAGTTTTATGAAGATGAAAGGAATAATCCAATAAAGAAAGAGTCCAGGAAAGTAGAAAATGAAGTGGGTAGTAAAGTTAAGGACAATGTCTAGTCTTTAGGAGAATTTTACATATAAATTTATACATATATAAATATACTTGACATTTTTAATATTATTACAAAGATGGTTAATAATAACCTATACATATATAAGATACAGTATATTATCAATGGATTATTCCAAAGCCTCTGACTGTTAGTTAAGAAACACAAATGTAGCCACATAGTTGTCAAGGTAACTTTGCTAATAGAATATTTGGCATGCTGTTTTATAAAAACATACAAAAAGTAAGTACAACATAAACGCTTGCTATTATGACAATAGCTAATATTAAGAAATGAGGACAATAATATCAGTAAGAGAGACCAGCAGTTAGCGTAGTGGCTATGTCACTGAACTCCCATGTAGCTGACCGACCGTGGTTCAAGTCCCAGACCTGTTGGCTTAAACTCACGCCGGGTGCGTGTGCATACGTGCCCAAGATCCCGAGAGGAGAATGGAGGAGAACGGATTGCGGCGTGGCCATCCCCCCGGGGGATGATTTCTCGCTTTCTATCCCTCTGTCTCTCTCTGTCTTCTGGCGAGCACACGCGCCCTATAGCAAAAACCTCTCCCCCCAAAAAAATCATATTAGTAAGAGAAATAATTTAGCTTACATTATGTGATGGTTAAAACAATGCACATATCCTGCTCATTAAATAGCCCAAAGTTTTCTAATTTCTCTATGTAATTCAAATCTTATTAAAATCAAACTAAAATCTTATTAAAAACATTCTTAGGCATTATTTTGTTCTTGAATACTGTTTTTGCATATAGTCCCTCCCCCAATAATATTTATTATTTATTTTTGATAAAAATGTAAAATAAATACTTTCTACATAAAATACATTATTGTTTGGTTGTTAAGTATATTGAGTATTATTACCTTTTTGTTCATGTTTTCTTTTTTTAAGTTTTAATTGGGTTTCTGGTTAATAGGCTCAAAATCTTTTTTTTTTTTAATCATTACTTTCCACTCTAAATTTGTATTCTTTTTTTTTTTTTTTTTTTTGGAGAGGTTTTTGCTATAGGGTGCATGCGCTCGCCAGAAAGACAGAAAGAGACAGAGGGATAGAAAACAAGAAATCACCCCCCCCAATGGGAGATGGCCACACCACAATCCCTTCTCTTCCATTCTCTTCTCAGGATCTTGGGCATGCACACACACACACACGCCTGGCATGAGTTTAAGCCACCAGGTCCAGGACTCAAACTGCAGTCGGCTATGTGGGAGTTCAGCAACATAGCCATTACGCCAACTGCTGGTCCCCAAATTTGTATTCTTATACCATAGATGTTTCCTGTGTTTTAGTGTAAACTCTCCTCGTATCTTTCGTAGTGAATATATAAACTGGCATACAGGGGCTAGCCTGTGGTGTGGTGGTTCAAGAGACTGGATGCCGTATGGCTAACTGCATAACTCTAGTCCTAAGACCCCATGGCTTAAGAAACAAGCTGGCCATGTTTGCATGTGTGCCCAAAATCCTGAAAGGAAGGAAAAAGTTGGAGAAGGGATTACATCATAATCATACCCCATCTGATGGCACTTTTTCACGAATTCTCTCTCTCTCTGTCTCTGTATCTCTCCAGCAACCACACAAACCCTCTGGCAATTTTTTTTTTTAAAAAAGAGAGACACGGGACCAGCAGTTAGTGTAATGGCTATGTCACTGGACTCCCACGTAGTCGACCGCGGTTCGAGTCTCGTCCCCGGTGGCTTAAACTCACGCCGGGCGCATGTGCATGTGCACTCAAGATCCCAAGAGGAGAATGGAGGAGAAGGGATTGAGGCATGGACATCGCTCCTGGGGGTTATTTCTCACTTTCTGTCTCTCTGTCTCTCTCTGTCTGGTGAGCACATGCACCCTATAGCAAAAACCTCTCCAAATAAATAAATAAATAAATAAATAAATAAATAAGAGAGAGACATAGAATATTAGATTGCTGCAAAAGCAATTGTGGTTTTGGACCATAAACTGTAAATCATTATAACTAGGCTTAACACATCTTTAGTAATCAAAATAGAAACCATTGCAATCAACACATTTTTTTGCTAATCAGAAATGTTTGCTTATTCCTGTAGTGTAAAAATCCATGCTTCAAGAGTATTGCAAAACATCTACATCCTGCTGGTTGTGGAAGCATTTTCCCTGCAGAAAGTTGTTGAGATGTTTGAGGAAGTAGTAGTCAATTGATAAGAGGTCAAGTGAATATAGTGGATGCATGAGGCCAAAAGCTTAGTAGCCCAGTTCCTTAAACTGTTGAAGCACTGGTTGTGTGGTGTGTGGTTAGGCATTCTAGTGGACAAGAACTGACCAATTCCAGTGGTCAATTTCTGTTGACCAATGCTGGCTACAGGCTTTGCAGTTTTTGGTGCATGGCATTGATTGGTTGATGGTACTTCTCAGATGTAATGATTTTGCTGGGAACCAGAAAGCTGTAGTGGAACAGACCCCACCCAACAGTGATTATGACCTGTTTTGGGTGCAAGTTTGGCTTTGGGAAGTGCTTTGGTGCTTTTTCTCTTGCCAACCACTGAGGTGGTCATCACTGGCTGTCATATAAAATCCACTTTCCATTGCATATCACAATCCAATAGAGAAATTGTTTGTGAGACACCCGTTTACCAAGGTTTTTCACCTTTCCAATTTGCTTCAAATACTAAACAACTTAAAATAGTGAATTCTTCAGCAACTATTCTTGTAAGGTGTAAGAGGCTTAACTTCAATGACTGTTCTCCATTAGTCATTGTCAACTTCCAATGGCCAGCCCTACACTCATCTTCAAGACTCTACTTTGCAAGACTTCTTGAGTCTCCGCTATGCTGCACATTCATTAGCACTTCCCAGGCCAAATGTGTTGAAGTTGCAAGTTGTTGCCACTGCTTTATGCTCCATTATGAATTCAAATTTAGGAAAAACTCTCGAATTTGCTTTTTGTCTAACTTCATTTCCATAGTCTAAAATATATATAATATACATAAACAGCAAATAATAAGTCATTAGAAAAAAAATAATATAAAGTGAGAAATGTGTGTTAAAGTGAAGTATGTAACAAAACCACAGTTATTAAGAATGTATCTAATATCAAATTTCAACAAATACTATTTCAACCTAATACTGTTAATAATTGAGGCATTGTCCAATGAGTTTATTTTTCTTTTGTAAAGTATCACAGAATGGTTAGATATAATATATAACATATAATAATATATATATAATAATAATGACCTTTAACAGGGCGAGTTTTGAGTCTCTTTATTAAACTTAAAGTTTTGAAATACCAACAGACAGAGATCACTCTCTTTTTTAAGAAACTACATCTTCTCCTCCTTAAGAAACCACTCTTCTCCACCATTTATCCATCTTGTGGAGATTCAGAGTAAACGCACACAACGCTGCCCCACATTATTTTCAGAGAATACAATTCTAAGCACTAAAACAATGCTAACCTTTAGTCCAATAGTACCCATATACTGTTCCTCTCTCTGCACATGAAATTTCTTATTTCAAACATCTTAACAGTTCAACATCTCTACTTCCTTGGAGAGAACTTTATCTTACCCACTCCTGTTATCATTTCATTTTTAATATAAAAAGACATTAATCTTAATATTTTGCAAAGACTTTTGTGTTATTTTCCCTTGCTGCAAAAACACATCTTTTAAAAATGAATATTTAGAAGCTTGTTAAAAGTGTCAGATTGAGAATATTAAGAATTACTGGAATGATGGCACATATGTCTGAAGACCACCCATCACAAGTAAAGGTCTTGAGCCAGGAAAAAGTGTCCAGGATGAGGCCAATGAAGTCACAGATATTCCATATATGCCTCTGAATAAATGATAGCCTGAGAAAATAAGTAGCTATGTGGAATGGACTTAAAGTGGGCCATGTTTTAGTCACATTGCAGTGTTCCTGATCACCTTTGATTCATGCAGATCTTAGAAGATACAAAAATCTTTAAAATTAATATGTTTCCATATTGAACTAAGTTATAATAATTACATTAACAACTCCCTACTCTAGTTCCTATTAGGGTCAACCTCATCCTTGGAAAAAAGGAATAGTGACAATAGTGGGTGTGTCCTTCAACACTTTCAATAGCATTCTTTCAAGATTATCTGTCTTCAGCTCTTGTACAGAATAAACTGATCTGAAAACCAGTCTTTGCAGTGGTATTGACAGAGAGAAGAAACAACATCAATCTACTCTCTACGGTTCACTCACAATTAGACTACTAGAGATAAATCTTTGAGAAAACAATGTCCTTGCATAGCATCCTTGATGTTCTAAGGCAAGCAAGTTTAGACTTGAATAGCTGCATAAGACCTAAACTCAACATTTCTTAGCTTCCCCCTCACACTTTTTTTTTTTTTTCTTAATAGGTAAAGGCATTAGTAACTCCAGATTGGGTCATCCTTTATTCTTATGCCCAGTTCAAGACTAAGCAATTGACTTCTTTTTTTTTTCTTTTTTTTGGAGAGGTTTTTACTATAGGGTGCGTGCGCTCGCCAGACAGACAGAGACAGACAGAGAGATAGAAAGCGAGAAATCACCCCCCAGAGGGGATGGCCACGCGGCAATCCCTTCTCCTCCATTCTCCTCTTGGGATCTTGGGCACACACGCACACACGCCTGGCGTGAGTTTAAGCCACTGGGTCCGGGACTCGAACCGCAGTCGACTACGTGGGAGTCCAGTGACATAGCCATTACACTAACTGCTGGTCCCAGCAACTGACTTCTTATGATGGTGCATCCTTTCAATGTAAGGAGTTGAGTGTCCTACAATCTCTGGCGTATGCGCAGTTCTTTCTAGGTGAAATCCTGAGGCTAATTACTTTCCTTTCAAGTGCGTAAAAATTATAGAATGTGGCTCTTGTCCAGATTATGCAAAAAAAAAAAAATCACAGCCTTTTATTTATTATTTTTCATTTTATTGGTGGTCTTAAATTGAACTGTGCTTTTTATTTTTCACTACCCTTGAACCTTTAGTTCAAATCCTTTTTATAATTTACGTGTTCTTCTATATTTCTAATATGCTATTTGAATATTTTAATTAATTTACTTCTTATCATTTTACTTCCCAACTAATAATAATGTTAATATTTATTGAATACTCACCGCTTTTTGATGACTTCCATTTTTTATTTCAATTTCAAGCTATTTTTTCTCTTTAATTGCCAGTGGGTACACGTGCTCACTCAAGAGAGAAAGAAAGAAAGAGAGAGAGGAAGAAAACACCTCCCCTGCAAGGGAGCATAGTCAGGCCACAATCCCTTCGCCTCCATTTCTCCATCTTGTTGAGATACGGAGTCACACACACTATTGCCCAGCATCATTTTAAGCAGCTGGGGCTAGATCTCAAACTGTGGTCAGCAATGTGGGATCTGGCTCCCTTAACCACTAGTCTACAGATTAAGAAAAAAAAAAAATACTGTATGGATTGTTCATATCTTTTAAAAAAATTAGCATGCAAGCTGACTTTGTACAATTCAAAGAGTACTAACATTAACCCCACTTAGTTATTTTACAAATACGTATCAAGGGAATTCAGGGTGTTCTTCTAGGTTTGGGTTCACAGTTAGGAACAGGACAGAAGGATGCCTGCTCTCATAGAGCTTACATTTTAACGCAGCAATACAAATAATAAAACATTAAATAAATGGGAAAACACTGGATTAGACATAAATACAAGGCAGATAATTAAATTTAGGTGCTTTGATAAAGAATGACAGTAGACACTACACTTAATGGTCAGAGAAGTCTTTCCTAAGGAGGTAACATTAACACTGAGATCTACATTTTTAAAAATGATTTATGCCTATGTTATGAGTTCCTTCTTCCACTATGCAACTTGCTCTTTTTTACATCATTACTCATTTAGGTTTCTATAGTGAATGCTATGGAATTTTTCATTTTATTATTATTGTGATTGGCTCTTTAAGTATCTTTAGATTAAATTTCACTCTTTTAGATGTACTATTGTATCTAATTTGATAAAATGTTTACAGTCATATCATCATGAACACAATCAAGATGCCAAACAGTTCTGTTAACCCAAAAAAACTCCAGTTGCGGCCCATAACAGTCAACACCTTCCACCACCCAGCCCATTGCAAACATTCATTTGTTTTCTGCTCTCACAATTTACTTTTCCAGAATGCCATATAGATGGCATTGTACCTTATGCAAATTCCTCCTATCTGGCTTTTGTCTTTTAGCATATGCATTTGAGATTTATTTATGTTGTGTGTATATCACTAGTTTGTTCTATTTTCATTGCTGATTAGTATTCCATTGTGTGGAATAATTTATTAGTCTACTTACCAATGAGGAACATTTAGATTTTCTCAGTTTTATTTTTTACAATAATAAATCAGACCATTATAAACCTTTGCATACATGTTTTTCTGTGAACCTAAGTTTTTATTTCTCTTAGTTAAACACCTATATGTACGATGATTGAGCTCTATGGTTATTTCATGTTTAACTATATAAGAAACTTACAAAGCATTTGCTAAAATGGATTTGTTACTTTTATTCTCACCAGCAATGTTAAAGAGTTCCAGTTGTTCTGCGTCCTTGAAAGCTCTTGGTGTTGTCAGCTGTTTATTTTAGCCTCCCTAATCTGTATGCAATGGTACTGTATGATTTCAATTTGCATTTCTCCAGTGACTACTGATTTTGCATATCTTATTACACTTATTTGTCATTAGTATATCTTTGGCTAAACATATATCAAATGCTTTGGTCATTTTTTTCGTTGTTTCCTTAAAATTATTTTTAATAATTATTTCTTACTAACTACTTTAGATTTTTAATATGTTGTAAGTTCAAATCTTTTATTTTTTCTACAAAGTGTTATGAAACAGTCCAACTGCTTACCCAAAAGGGAAATTTTCAGTTTTCTAGATGATTTCCAGAAAACTATTCTACCCATATTTCCACAACTCAAGTCAACCTAAGACAGCCAACAACTTGTCAGAAATGAGGTTTAGTATAAAAATGAATTACAAGCTTGACATATTCTTTGAAAAATAAAGTACACCGACCTTGTCAGTTAAATCCAATAAAGTATCTAAGTAAACAATATTTAAAAGTTTTCAACAAATGCAAGAGAAAAAAAAAAAAAAAGACTTCTTAGCACTTCCTTTCTCTAACTAAAAGCAGCAAGCAATCCCTGGGAATAAGACAGCTGTAAATTCCACTTCAGGGTAGCTCTATTCCAGAAGGGAGAATGTGAATAAAACCTACCTGAAATTCCTTCACCAGGTGAGTTTTGTGACCCTGAAGAAGACAGAAAGACCATACATAACTATAGGCAAATATCACAATGTTTCTTATCTTCTATTTGTTCTCCTGAAAATTTACTCACTTTTTCAGAAAGGCATGTTTCCTGTAATGACTTTCTCCCTCTCCATTCACATATGAAGTTGATCTATAATCCCCAAATTTTAACCATTTGTTTTGAGTTACTCATCACCGGGTTCTCACATGTGAAATATCTGTTGTTTAGTTTTTTAGTTAAATAGTTTTTAAAAAATTTGTAATGCATAAATATGTGTGTCAAGTCCCATGTAAGATCCTATTTTGATAAGCTAACTTGGATAAATTTTAGGTCTACAATATTGCAATTTTTCTTCTTGAAGATTAAAGTAACTTTTTTGTCATCCATTCACATAAAATAAATTTAAGGTATAAAAAGAATATTGATTCACTTTTTTCCAAGAAATGTGAGATTTTAGAGCTGTGAAGAATTGAGTCAGCTAATCAATTGCCTTTATTTTAAAGACAAACTCTCAGGTGTCCAGAAATGTACGTGATGTACTAAAATTTCAAAAATCTAATCAGTTAGTGACAAAGCCAAGAGGAGAGCCAAGCTTCTTCCCCTTTTTCCTACCATTCCTCAATTTTTGACTCCTACTTGAGTGGAACAAAAGAGTGCGAAGGTACAGTACGATAAGAACTTCGCTTAAGTAATGATTTCCTGGCAACAGATATTTTTGAAAGGTGAAGAGGTACCCCAGTTGGTGGAGTAGAGGTTAAGGCAGCTTGATCCTACATAGCTGACTCTGTAGTCTGAGTCCTGGGCTCACAGCTTGAAAAACACTCTGGGAATGGGTGCATACATGCTCCAAATTCCAAAAGGAGAATGGTAGAAGAGGGATTGTGGTGTGGCCATCCTCCTCGGGGGTACTTTCTCACTTTCCTTCTCTTCGTTCTCTCTCTGGTGAGTACATGTGCCCTCTAGCAAATTAAAAGAAAGAAAGAGAGAAAAGGAAAGAAATAAAAAGTGAATAGGGCCAGAATAACAGCTTTCCAGGGAAGTATAGGACCACAGGGCTATAGGCTTAGACATAAAAGGAAGAATCACTATAATTAGGGAAATGTAAAGAAGAAAAGAGGAAAGAGAGAGAGAAAGGAGAGAGACTTATTTTTTTTTTTTTTGTTATTTACCTGGAAATCAATGGTCTGTCTTCTCTGATATTCATCCATTTATTCGTATATTCACATCCATTTTAGTTTCATTTACTAAGGACATAATACATGCTCACGTCAAGAAAAATACTAAATGTCATAGTAAAGTAGAACATAGGAGAAATATTTTCTCATTCCTCCTCTTTCCAGAAGCAAATTTAGAGAAAGTTTATATTTTAATACTTGTATTTTTGTCCATTACCAATATAAATGTTATAATTCTATCTCTTCATTTATTATAATTAGACAGTGACATGGTGGTTATGCACCATGACAGATGATATCAGACAGTTACAATACATCCTGCCTCTCATCCCTCACCTTTTGGCTCAAAAGATACACTTATATTCTTGGGACCAGAAGATGGAGTAATGGGTACGTCCATAGACTTCCACTTAGTCAACCACATTTCGAGTCCCAGACCAGGTGGCTTAAAATTCAAGTGGACCTGGTGGCTTAAAACTCACTCTGGGCACGTGTGCATGCCCAAAATCCCGAGAGATTAGAAGAGAAGGGATTACAGTGTGGCCATTCCCCCTGGGGGGTGATTTCTTGCTTTCTGTCTCTCTGTCTCTCTCTGTCTCTCTGGCGAGTGCACATACCCTATAGCAAAAATTTTTGAAAGAAAGAAAAAGAAAGGAAGAAAGAAAGAAAAAGAAAGAAGGAATAAAGAAAAAAGAAAAAGAAAGATGAAAGAAAGAAGAGAGAAAGAAGAGAGAAAGAAGGAGAAAGATATCCTCATATCATCTAGTGCAGTGATTCTGTACAGGGCTGATTTTGTACCACACGGAATATTTGACAAGTTGGGGAGACTTCCTGCCATAAATACTGAGCGCTGTTATGACATCTAATGGGGAGAACCTAGGGAAGCTGCCAAAAAACCTTCAAGGCATAGGACAGTACCCCACAAAAAGATCATCTCCTCCCCAAAAGTCAGTAGTTCTGCTGTTGAGAAATTTTGCTTTAGTGTTTGGGCCTTATATAACTTAGATAATGACCCTGAAATAATCTTGAATTATCAATATTTTGCCTAACTGACCCCTTGCATTGTACTGTATTCCTTTTCCCTTTATTGACTTCAAATACTTGCTATTTGTATTATTACTTTTACATTGTTGTGGCTTTTAATGCTTCATTTTTTTTTTTTTGGGGGGGAGAGGTTTTTTGCTATAGGGCGCGTGCGCTCACCAGAAAGACAGAGAGAGACATAGAGACAGAAAGCGAGAAATCACCCCCCAAGGGGGGATGGCCACGCCATCTCCTTCATTCTCTTCTCTGGATCTTGGGCACTCAAGCACAGGCGCCCGGCGTGAGTTTAAGCTGCCGGGTCCAGGACATGAACTGCGGTCGACTACATGGGAGTCCAGCGACATAGCCATTATGCTAACTGCTGATCCCAGTGCTTCACTTTTGATTGTTATTGTGATTTATCAAATAAATATATTATGTAACTTTTATAAAATAATTCTAAGTATTCTGAACCATTAAATAGGATTTCAAATTCCATCAAATAGGTATTCACAGTCATAAAAATATTGATTCATTAATCAAAATAGAAATATCACTCAACATGTTACTTATTTATACTGTTAATTTTGAGAAAAGAACCATTGCAATGATAACACTGTGCTACCACCTTAACAGAGTAACTAAACTTATATATAGAAGAATGTCTGTGACACACCTGCACATTATTTCCATTTGGTAGAGCAGGGGGAAATGAGTGCTTCCACATCCTTATCTAGAAAGAGTAAAAGAGAGTAAAATGTATTAAATGTTAACAGTTGGAGAAATGAAACCAAAAAGGATATATGATTTATTTATTCTGCTATTCTCCCTACTTTACAACAGGTATAAAATTAAAAAAAAAAATGTTCGCAAAAGTTGTGTCATTTAGCCAAAAGTTGAGAACAAATATTCTAAGTAAAAAAATAAAAAAATAAAAATGATTTTTATTTTGTGGTATGATGGTAATTACTTTAAAAATCAAGTTTCCAGAAAGAAAAAAGCCCTTGTTTGTAGAGCTGGATATATTCTGTGCTAGAAATACTCTTACCTGGGTCAATTTCAAGCCCAGTCCTGAACACACAGTACCACACCATTGTATAGAATTTCTATCATACAGATAAATGTAAATAATCTCAAGCATATAAATAATGATAAAAATGTAGTGAAATAATTAGAAGACAAGAAATATTGAGTATTTATTGTTCCTGTTTTAAAAATAATTTACTTAATTGTCGATCCATATGATAAAATTTCTAATCATAGTTTCATTTAAAAACCAATTTGCAGGTCAACTGACAGCAAGTAAGTTAAGGCAGCTGAATCCCACATGGCATATTCTGCAGTTTGAGCCCTGGACACAGCGGTTTGAAAAACCACACCCAGCACATGTGCATGCCCCAAACCCTGACAGAATGGAGGAGAAAGGGATTACAGTGTGGCCATCCTCCTGGGGGGTGATTTCTGACTCACTCTCTAGTGAACACAAGCCTCCTATAGGAAAAACAAACAAACAAAAACCCAAAACAAAACAATTTGCACAATTCCCCCCCAAAAAAATAGCATTTGGCTCCCAAGAGGCCATAGAAACCAGGTTCAGCACCTTATTAGTCTTAAAGCCTCAGGAAGATTCCAGAGAGGGAAATACAGGCTGAGGATATGACAAACCTAAGCTTATACTAATTCTGCATCCTGGTTAGCCATAAGGAGGAAAAATAACTAAAAAATATGGCGATCTCCTTACTCTGTCAGGAGTAAAATTCTGTATTATGTATTGAACTAGTTATGTGCTAAGAACAATTCTAAGTACTGGAGAAACGATATGGAACACCCATTAAACCTTTGCTCTCTTGGAGTTGCATTGAAAAACCCATTTCTGTTGCATTAGAAAAGATCCACTCCTTTTGTTTCAGTTTATTGACTCAGAACTCAGAGCTACTCCTTGACTCCTATGGACAAACCCTATTTATTTTGGGGATAAAGCTATCTAATCTAATTTTATCTTTTAAAATATATATTCATTTTTCTTTTTCTAGAGAATTCTCAAATTTTCCAATCTCACTACTCTCTTTGTTTTTTATTTTTTTTAATTTTGCTTTTATTACTTAAAAAATACTTTGGACAAAATGATTGGCAAATTGGATTTTTAACCTATAGTTTTAAAGCAAGACACCTGATCATTTAAAATGAGATTGTTCATCTAAGAAGGATTGATCAAGAAAATTCCATTTCTTTCTGAAAGTATGGTGGCAGTGTACAAAATGTCTTTAGAAGTTTTGGAGATCAGCATTTCCATGTTTTTAATTAGTGTGAGAATAAAGGAAACATAACATCAGAGTGAAAGGATAATTGGAACCTACTAGAGTGTAATTATTCCATGGCCTCTCTCTACTTGTACAAAATACTTACACAATTTTGTGACATACTTGGTTCAAAGGTGTTATAAATTTCTATTCATGTACTGAAAACTCTGATAAATATGAAGCCTCGCAAACTTTGTCTCCCAGATCCATTCAACTAGGGCTTTAATTGGTATTTCTTTTCTTTTTTCTGAGAGATTTTTGCTATAGGATACATGTGCTTGCCAGAGAAACAGAAAGTGAAAAATAACCCCTGGGGGAAGGCCATGCCACAATCCTTTTTCTCCCTTTTTTCCCCCAGGATTTAGGGTACATGACCAGGGTGAGTTTTGAGTCACTGGGCCCAGGACTCAAGCGATGTTTGACCACGTGGAAGTCCAGCAACACCATCATTATGCCATCTGCTGGTCCCCTGTCTTTAATCCTTTTATAGAATTAGTATATTTTTATATTTGCGTAATATATTGTATATTTATAGTTTTAATGTCTTCTTTAACTAGGTGAATATTATTTTATGTACAATAGTAACCCTACATGCTAAAATTTAGGTTGAACTTGACACTAAAATTTAACTTGGAAGCCATTTAGTTCGTACTACTTACAAGTTTTAAGTATAAGTTGATTATATTAACTGATAAAATCAATCCATCTAAGAATATTGTGGTATATTAAATCTGCAATCACAACAAAAATGCAAGAGTTTAATTCCTTTTATATGTAAAGTTGAAATTCTTTATTCCATCTAGATCAGTGTAAAAATTCAGCTGGGATCTATCAAAGCATAAATTTTGTTTGGTTAAAAAGCTTACATATTGACAATTAAGCATTTAAAATATTTGTTCTTTTGTGTCTCATTCTGAATGAAACAAAGCAACTTTTGTGACCCATCGATCAAGGTAAACTGGAGAAATTATACTTTTGAATATTATTTTCTGTTTTTTAATCTCTCTATTGTCCAGTGTAATCTTTGCATCACTACTTATGATCACAGCAAAGAACAGCCCTACATTTTTTATGCTTCATTCAAAATGATGAAGTCATCAAATCAAGACAGCTGAAAGTACATTAATGCACTTTCAAAGTCTGTGTATTTAGGAAGTACATAGTACAACTGCTTTAAAAGCTTTTTCTAGGGCCCTTTTTTTTCCCCAAAAAGGAAATGTATTTAAATAAATAAAATCAAGAAATAAACCAAAACATCCTATGTAACTACTTATGGACACCACATATTCTTCACAGTACTGTCACTTCGTGTTGTCAGCATGGGTACACGCAACGGCCAGTTCATTTCTGTACTTGCTACATCTTCTTTTTTATACAATTAGTTCTTGTCTTCTTGTTCTTTCTAAGTAATGCTGCTATATAGAGACACCTGCTGGGAAATAAATGAACAGAAGAAAATTCAAACCTGTGCTTTGGAAACAGATAAGCTTGCCTCTTATATAGTTTAAGCATGCTTTCCTCAAACAGCATATTTGTTTCAGGATCCACTTGCTTATGAAATATATCAAACTCCCTCTACAACTGGAGTTTTGCTGTGAATCTAAAAATCTCTACATCATAGTGAAATTTCCCAAAACCACAGAGGTGTATCTGCTATATACAATAAATATATGATACAAGAAACTCAGGGTAATTTTATTTCAATCAAGTCCTGTTTTAGATGCTAACATGTGCTTTTAAAGAAATTCTATAGAGAATTATTTTATAAAATGGTTAGGGTTACTCTTAGTCAGTTTTCCCTCTTAATTTTTATTTAAAAGATTTGCTAAAGCAAGGCAAACTTTTATTCTTGACGGTTTTTATGTAAATATACTGCCCTAATGAAAATGTTCTTTTGAAAGTCTGTTGACACGCACCTTTGTTGTCAATTTCAATATGAGTTTCCCTCTTATAGCTTAATAATTTAAAGATATTGAGAATTAAATGTAAATATTGCAGCCTTTAATACCAAACTACCAATTAGATATTTCAAGTGTTTTACAAAACCCAGGCCAAACTTAACATTTTCAAAACCATGTTGATGTCCCATATATTATAAGATGAAAAGACTTAAAGATGACATGGGCATCTCTGGTTCCTTGAATGGTGTTAACAAATTTATTGATGTGTTCTGCTGAATATCAAATAGTAGGGCAAGATTATAGCCAGGTATTGGAGTGCAGCCACGACAGCAGTTCTCAAGTGATATTCACCATAATTCAGCTGAACATGGACCAGTCATGTGTGGAGAATAGATGACAGCAGAATTTGCAAGCACCTGCTCTATGCTCCCAACCAAAGAGGAAGAACACATTCTACAGTGACAGACTGATACCTGGCTTGCAACCATGTAGCAAAGATGTTGACAATTGTTAAAAAATCAGCCAAAGATATAATGAGTTGAAATGGGGTGAGTATTGCATAATCTCAGAGAAGAGAACATATACTTAATAAAATCAGTTATGTCGAAGGAAAAACCCCATTACACTTTATGTTAAATGACCTTAAAAACATATATTTTCTGGAACCAGCAGTTGGTGTAATGGCAATGTTGTTGGACTCCCATGTGATTGACCGCAGCTCAGGTCCTGGACCTGGTGGCTTAAGACTCACACCAGGCACGTGTGCGTGCGTGCCCAAGATCCTGAGCAGAGAATGGAGGAGAAGGGATTGTGAAGTGGCCCTCTCCCCTGAGGGGAGATTTCTCGCTTTCTGTCTCTCTGTCTCTCTCTGTCTTTCTGGTGAGCACACACACTCTATGACAAAAGCCTCTCAAAAAAAAGGAAAAAACAAAACAACACAAAACCTATTTTCCTATTCAGACCAAACATATAAACTCATTCCAGGATCTCCAACAGCATCTTAAAAGAATAAGTTACAGGGAGAGAATATAGACTCTAAAATCAGACAATTTCAAGTCCAATCTCCAGTACTAAGTAGCAGATACAAGATCTTTCTCAATACTAAATAGAACTGTCCCCATCAAGTATAAAGGACATACTACAGTATACTGGAATAATTGATACTACTAAAATAATATAAAATGTGCTCACAGGAGTGTTTTGTAGGTGTTAAGATCCAACTGATATTAACATTTGAATGATTATTATCAAATACAGGAGAGATTTCATTGAATCATGTAGGCATCAGTTATACCTTTTTTGTGAAATCATAATGGCATTATTATTTACATTATTTTCAGGAGAATGTACCAGAATCATAAATGTTGGCTTTAGAATGATACCAAATCGATTGGAAAAATGAGATTGAAGGATCTGCATAGAACGTACAAGTTTTAGGTAGACCAACATGTATTCTACATACTATTGTCAGTAAAATTCAAAACCAGGTTGAACCAAAATTTATAAGCATAATTAAAAAGATCTTACGTTCATTATGAATTATTTATCTAATTCTTTTTGAATTCTGCTTCTGTCTTGCTTCTACACTTGAATAACTTCTCTTGGCCTACCTCTCTGGCCTGCTCTCCAGATATTTAGAATAGCATTGCATGACTAATCACTGAAGTACAAGGCAACATATTAGAGGAATTCTAGTTGGGTGTGCGCAGAGATGCATCACACTGTGAATCATACTATTACTTGTTGTGGGGCCTGAGACTGAAAAATTAAACTATTTATCTGGGATTGTTTAGGTTAAAAAAAAAAAAGCAACACTGAACAATTGCAATCTGGGGACCCTACATAACATTGACAGTGTTCATTATCTATTCTTGTAAAAGAAAACAAAGCCAGGTTTGCAGGTTTTGGTTTGGGTTTTGTATTTGATTGGAATATATGTTAACTGAACATAAGAAGAAGAGTATCTTTGAAAAATTGGACTGTTTTCTATGTGTAATATAGACGTCCTTGTTTAATGCCCTGCCTAGAAATAAGTGAAAAAATATCTAGCATGTGGTATGGTGGTTTAGGAGCTGGATCCCACAGGATAGACTGTAGGGTTCAAGTCCAAGACTCAGTGGCTTAAGAAACATGGCAGGCATGTGTGTGTGAGTACCTAAAATTCCCGAAGGGAGAGAGAAATAGAGAAGGAATTGTGGCATGATCATGGCCTATGGGGCATGCTTTCTCATGTTCTCTGTTTTTCTCTCTGTTTCTCTCTGGTGAGTACTTTTACCCTTTGACAAGTTAAGAAAGAAAGAAGTAAAAAAAATGTGATGCATTAAAACACTAAACTTTTTATAATATAATACCAATGAGTATGTTTGATAGGCTCCTATGCTCCTCTCTTTAAATAATGCTTTATAAACACACAATCTTAAGAAAAATAACTAGAAGTAAAGGTGCAGATATAAAGCTATACATAAAATAAAAACAAATAGATTGAGGGTTACCATTAAATTTGTTTCCGTTTATGTGGAGAAATAAAAGATAGGTAAAAGAATAGTGTGATAAAAAAATCAGAAGGAGATTAAGTCAGAACTAAATATTAAGAAAAGTTAGGGCTAGGTGGTGGTGCAGTGGTAAAATATGATGCTCTGTGAGGGTGACCCACAGGGAAGTTTCAGGGTTCATATCCAGATACCTCTCTCTGACTCTCCATGAGCTCGTGCTATCTGGAACTGGCTAGATGGCTGAAGCTGATAATGGGTCATGGTGTTAAGACCTTCTTGGGAATGATTTCTCTCTCTCTTTCTCTTGCTCCTGGAATAAATAAATAAACATTTCAAAGAAGTTTATAGGAAGACATCAGTTTGGGAAAACTATAAAATATTACTTTTAGCCAACTATTTTTCTTTAGAAGTAGAGGGCAAATTATGAAATAATAATTTAGTGTTCTGCTGATATTACTTTAACTAAGCACTTTTCCTGCATACGCCTTACAAACTGGACCCAGATAGAAGCAAGACTGAACTCATTATTGTCCCCTGAAGACAGAATGAATGTAAATAAGCTAAAATGTAAGACTCAGAGTAACTTTTGGGCTAGTAATAAAATTCATGGTGCTTAAATTGCTTACTTCTAATGCATATTTTACAAGTCTCAGAGGATACCTCTGAAATCCATAGATTTTCCCCCTTTTCTCATTACCGTTTTTGATGCACTTTCAAATTTTGCAAGATGCCTTTAATACTTCATATAATACCAAAAGGTTCCTACCTGAGAGAATCTGAAGGTGCTATAAAACTGTTTCTATTTACAATAGTCAATGTTGGGTTGCTAAATTGAAAAACTGCGGGAAGATGTGTCCAAAGTCATCTAGGCTTAACAGCAGAAAGCTCAGTCTTCTAATGTGTAGTGAGGTGGTGTCCTTCACTGCATGGTCCCTTGATCTCATGAATTATGACCACTTCTATACTGTCAGCACTTTAAAGCCTGTAACTAGAATTTTTTCTTGTGTTTACATGTTTGTTCTCTACTGATTATACTTTCATTCCTTACTTTCTTTTTTGACATAGTTTTGCATGCTGTTGAGTAATGGCCATAAAGTGCTAAGCATACTGATTTGTACTGGAGAGGAGTAGGTGACCTTTATTCCATTGTCATTGTCCCTGAAATAACATATCCAACCAGGAAGAGGAACCAAAACCCCTTTCTGTGTGGATACTGAAATGTCAGGAAAAGTAACACATCTTTTGGCTTCTGCTTTAGAATTTTGCTCTTCATTAGAAGAATATTAATTAGCCAAACTTGTAATTATCTTAAGTATATACCCCTAATTTCTACAATAAAAGAGAAACTTCAAAATTTTTGAGTGATATCAGAATTTAAATCTTTTAGACTTTAAATACTTTTAGAATAAAAATAATACAACTATCAAAAGTGTAGATAAACCTCAAACAGATAA
This sequence comes from Tupaia tana, assembly GCA_026018925.1. NCBI lineage: Eukaryota > Metazoa > Chordata > Mammalia > Scandentia > Tupaiidae > Tupaia > Tupaia tana. The sequence continues at coordinate 194,728,686 of JAKSZU010000001.1, read as the reverse complement.
GAAAATAACTGGGATTCAGGAAGAAAAAAATAGCTGAGAATTTATTTATTTCATCTTTATTTTAAAAGAAAGATACTTTGTATGGGCATAGAATGATACATTGATAATTATTTTTCCTTAGAATATTAAAAAATTGTCACACTTTCTTAGCTTTTATGTTGAGAATTCATCTACTGGCTTCATTAAAATTATTCTATTATTTCTGCTCCCTTCCTCCCAATCTCCTGGTTCTTTCATAACCGTAGTTTCAAAACAATATGTCTAGATGTAGATTCTTTATTACTTTCCAGTTTGAAGTCTTCTGGATTGTTATATTTGTGCATCAGTGACTTTTATCAGTTCTAGAATGTTTCCAGGCAATACAGAAACAATTTTTCTTGTTTTGGTAAGTGATTTTTTTTTTTTTTTTTTTTTTTTAACGCTTTCATGGTCCTGCTATTCTGCCTAACAAACTTTTTCACCCTTTTCTCTATGTTTTCTATTGTTTCTCACGTTTCATATATCTGTCTTATTTTTGCTTCTCTGTACTTGTGTTGAAATAATCTTAGGCCAGCCCCATAACTCAATCGTTAGTTGCTACACATAGAAAGCCAGATCTCACATGACCAGCCATTGAGAATCCTAGACTCGAGTCTTTAAACCACACTGGGCACATGTGCATATGTGTGTGTGTGTGTGTGTGTGTGTGTGTGTGTGTGTTCCTCCTGTTAAAAATAAAGGAAAAGATATTATGGGGTGACTATGTTTTATTGCAGGCTGCTTCCCTCTGATGCAGTATATGCCCTGTAGCAATTAAATAAGAGAGAAATGATCTTACTGATTTGTCTTCCATTTCACTAATTCTCTTTTTGTCTATTTCTAATTTCCTAAACATGTATAATTAGTATTAAATTTTAATCACTCTTTGCTTGGGTCATACTTTAGATTTTGTTTTTCTAAAAATGTTCTCAAACTTGATTTTTTTAAACATAGTAATTATTGTTAGTTTATAATATGGCCCTGATTATTTCAGAATTAGAACATGTATGAGTTTGATTCTGCCATCTGTCATTTTTGTTCTGATTTCTAACTCATTATGCCCTCTTGTTTCATATTTTTTTAATATTTTCTTTCTATGATATTCATTTTTTCTCAAGAATTTCTTCATGAAAATTTCTTACAGCAAAGATAAACTGTGATCCTGTAAAAATGATTCATAATTGCTTCTGTGAAAGACTTGGAAATATCATGAGTCTTAGCTAATTTAAACTGAGTTCCTAATTTAATATTTTTTCAGGTAATTTATGTAATGTTAATTTTGACCTCATTTATAAATATTAGATTTGTGGTTACAATTTCTATGGTATATTTTTCCACTTGTCTGTGAGGGGAGGCAGGTTTATTTTGTTTCATCCTTGCCCTTAGAGTATTGTCTTTTATAGCCCAAGAACCAAGAGTAAAGAGTTATCTATTAGACTTTCTTGGGGCTTATCTTTGATCTTTTTCATCTTCAATTTGACATGCAATCAAAATCTAATCTCAGTGTCAATGGAGTCAGCAAATTTTCAGTGGCCTTAAGTCTCTTAGTTTCTGTCTTTTTGTAGATTATTGCCTGGTAATTTCTGATTCTCTCACAGTGCCTTATAAAAATATCTAAATATTTTTAAAATATTTTTGGTTGTTTTGATGGGAGCTTTGGTTCAAGTCACCTCACCTGCTAAGTACTGACATGGAACCCTACACTTCATTCAACTCTATTACTGCTTTAGGTCAAAATATTTTAACCAGATAAATATTCTTAGCAATCGAGAACTGGAAGTTTTGTGAGAGATACTGAAGTATTATAGCAAAAACTGCAATGTAAGTGTAGTAATAACTGTTATACAGAAAGATGAGAAAGTAAGCATTTATATAAACTTTTTTGCATATTAAAGATATTAAATGATTTATTCTAAGTTATGCAAAGGATTTTATGTTGAAGAAATAGGTACACATTAGGGGAAATCTACTTTACCAAGGTCCTGAGGTATGTTACCATTCAATAATAATAACTGTTATTACTGAGTTGACTTTGGAGGCCATGCAGTTTAAATAAATTATTTTACATATTCTTAGTTATTGTCCTAATTATATATCTTTCATTCATGGTGAGCTAGATCCAGAACTATTAAAAAAAATCAGGCTCCAAATATACATTATGAAATACTCTTCCTGTTCTCATGAAGAACAAAGACCCTGGTATTTGATACAAAGTGGACAAATATGGAATGTTTAATGCTAAGTGAAGCAAGCCCAAATATGAAAGACAGGCATTGTATGTCCTTACTTAATATATACTCAATGTCTGCATTCTAAGGCAGAACTTGAAAGATTGGAAAGTATAATAACAGGGAGATAATAGAAACAATGTATGAAAGGTAGGCAATAGTGGGTCAGAGAGAGGGGATCAGGGAAAAAGAATTAAAAAACCTTACAGATACAGCAATGAGAGGGAAAAGTGAGTAGTTTGGCCTGCCATGTTCTTCGCAGTCAGTGTTCGGGCCCAGGTGAATGACCTCACTGACCAGTGGGGAAGACATACAAGGAACTTGCAAAAGACAGCTGCACAAAACAGAGCTGGAGGAGCCTTATTTGTACACAGATACTCCTGAGAATAACCCCAATACTCCATTTGATTTCACACCAGAAACTATAAGAGGGGAGAGACAATTGTAAAAAACTATCCAGAACGGCATAAGGCAGCAGCTGTGCTGCCAGTCCTGGATTCAGCATGAAGGCAGAATGGGTAGTTACTGATCTCTGCTATAAACACAGATGCGGAAGTTTTACAAGTACCTCCAATGAGAGTATATGAAGTGGCAACTTTTTATATAATGCATAATAGAAAGCCAGTTGGAAACTATAACATTCCGGTCTGCACTACTACATTTGCACGCTTCGGAAAACTGACAGCATACTGGAGGTCACTCAGATAAAGGTTAGAACAAAAGTTGGAGAGATTGCACCTGACAAACTCTTCACTCCAATAGAGGTGGAATGTTTCGGAGCCTGTGTCAATGCACCAGTGGTTTAAATAAAGAACAATTACTCCTAAAGATATCGAAGAAATTATTGATGAGCTCAAGGCTGGCAAAATGCCAAAATCTGGGCAAAGGAGGGGGTGATTCTCTTGTGATGAGAATCACTGGAGGTCTTACTTTTTTTTTTTTTTTTTGGAGAGGTTTTTCCCTATAGGGCGCGTGCGCTCGCCAGACAGACAGAGAGAGACAAAGAGACAGAAAGCGAGAAATCACCCCCCAGGGGGGATGGTCACGCCGCAATCCCTTTTCCTCCATTCTCCTCTCAGGATCTTGGGCACGCACGCACACGCGCCCGGCGTGAGTTGTAAGCCACTGGGTCCGAGACGCGAACCGCGGTCGACTACGTGGGAGTCCAGCGACATAGCCATTACGCTAACTGCTGGTTCCCGAGGTCTTACCTTTTTGACTGAGCCACCCAAAAGACCTGACTTTGGTGTGCAAGCCGACCTTTATTTATATTCAACTGTAAGTATGTCACTAGAAAAATAAAATATAACCTCCTATCTACATTAAAAAAAAAAGAGACAACAATGAAAAGTTAACTACTGTTGATCATGTAAATGGCACTATTTATAACTTGACTAATAAGTGCTGTTTTTATGCTGAGAAAAACCATTTTGTATGCTCTAAAGATGTACAGTGACTTAATGTAAATTTAAAAAAATAAAGTATTTAGGCTCACAACTAATGAGTGATAGAGCTGAAATTCAATCTGGGAAATCTCATTCTGGAATCCAATAGACTTATATAAGACACTGTATGATGATTGAGATATGATCCTTTTCTCTAAACAATAAATCAGATACCCTTTAAAAGTTTATTCTGACTATGAAAATACATACTGAGGTAGACCTATACTTAGGAATTATTAATAATTTGTGTTTAAAGAAAAAAATAAACAGACACACCCAACCTGTCTTTATTCTCATCACAGTATCAGATTTACATATTTTTTTTAAATGTGTAAGATACTAACATGGAGGTTTCATTTATTGTAGCCCTCCCATTTTTAACTCAATTATAATCAGAAAAGAGTCTCATTCTTTTAACTCCTGTATACAGATTTAAACAAGAAAAAAAGTTAAAGCCAAGACCAATGTAAGTAATTTATTTATTTTGCCCACATAAATGCTAAGCGAATTCTCTCTGATTAACATTATGGTGAAGTAAATGAGCTATAGTATTAATAATTGACCTGTTTTGTTAACAGAGCATTCCAAATATATCTATAATCCTCTTAAATAAAACAAAACTCTAACTACTTATTTTCTAATCTAAAACAGTCTTTTGGAGTTCAGCTTGATCCAATGAGGTTATGGACCAAGCACTATAATCTTAGTATTCCTGGTGACAGCAGTTAACCTGGAAACCTAATGAAAATCTCAGGCAGCCAGAATTTCACCTCCAATCTGAATTTTAATATCCACCTGAATATTTTCAAATAAAATTACTTTGTTTTAATGCAACACATATTAAAAATACTGAATGTAGTCTATGAAATGATTGATATGTGACATTACAGTTACATAAGGCTTGATTGATATGGTTAGGATTTCCCCAGGCAGGGAATCTATATCATGAATAAGATTACTTCAAGAATATTCAAGAAATACAAAGAAAATGAGAGGCAGGTTGAGATAGGGAGAGAGGAGATGGCTTGTTCATTATGTACAACCTAAAACCACTAGAAGATAGGCTTGGTAAGTATATTTCCAAACTTTAATCTGGAAATGAGTTTAGCAGAAATAATTTTTCAAATAAATAACTACTTTCAAAATATGAGAAATTAATTTTTTTAAAAAGTTAAAGACAACTTTCTGTCTGACCAGGCTTTGCAGGCTGAGAGTTAAACCATACATTCTAAACATACATTGAGAATTGTTCTTGACCATTTGTGACAAATAAAACCATGCCAGTTTCTGGTCTTGCACTGAGTTGGGGTCCTGATCTATAATTTGTTTAGAAATGGCTTATTTGGGGAACAGCAGATGGCATAATGATTACATCGCTGGAGTCCCTCATGGGTGACCACGGTTCAATTCCCAGACTGGAGCTTGAAACTCACACAGGGTATGTATGCGTGCATGCCCCAAATCCTGAGAGGATAATAGAAGAGAAGGGATCGTGGCATGACCATCCCTTCTGGGGAGGGGGGTTTCTCTCACTTTCTGTCTCTCTGGCAAATGTATGCACCGTATAGCAAAAACCTCTCTTAAATACATTTAAAAAAAAAGAAATGGCTTATTTTTACTATTATAAAATAGGAAACATAAGCCTGTCTTATTTCTTTATTCTTTTTGCATAAAACCACATATTGATTTGCTTCATGTTCTAGAAAGGAGAAAAAGTGGTCCATATCAATCTTCCGCCTCAGCCACAGATGAAACAATAGGCCTGGGAATGGTGTCCCTACCGTAACCATAAGCTTAAATGAATCAAACAAGCTGCTGCTTTAGGATACAGTGACTGGTTGATTTAAGATTCAAATGACTGAAAGATTTCACCAAACTTACCTTTGTTTTTGCAATACCTGACACACAGTTCTTCAAGCCTATCCAAGCCATTATTAAATGACATGAAAGTTGTTTACTGCTTCAAAAGGCAGCCTACCAGAATATTGCTTTTTTTCTCCTCTGAGATGCACAGTCCTTTAAATGGCACTTTCTATAAGTGCTATATTTTTTCTAATAAGAAGCAATGCTGTGATCACAGACTAACCTCACGTATTGTGACAAATCTTTAGGCCTTTGGGCTATTTATCTATTGCTGAACTTAGGTTGGCTGCTTCTCTCTGTTTCCTTCTGTGAAGCTCAACTTTGTCCACAAAATAAATGAAAATATATATTCTGTACATTTATAGGGAGAAAAAGAGGCTAAAAACGAGACAAAACAGATCCATTAGAAAACTACCATGAGGGTTACTTTGAGTAAATTCTGTCCACGAAGTCTTACTCGACACCTACCAGTGGAGATAAAGCTGCCTGGGCTACTACATCCCACAGTTTTTTTTCTTCTTTCTTGTTTTCTTCCTTAAGAATTCAGAGTGGGGGTTGGCTGGTGGTGTGGTGATTAAGGGTGCTGGACTCCCACATGGCCGACAGCAGTTTAAGTCCCGGACCCTACAGGCTTGCTTTCTCACTTTCCCACTCTCTCTCTCATTCTATGAATCTCTGGTCAAATTAAAATAAATAAATAAAGTTACAGAAAGTAATTCTTAAAAAAAATTCACAGAGTTTAAATAAAAATCTAAACATATAAAAGGTAGTTTAGGATGAATCACAATGGGCTAATGCAATAAGCATTTTGAATAATGATTTTTAAAAAGGCATTGTGCTTTGCACTTTGAAGGAAAACAAAGAAGTATAATATTCCAAGCATGTCTGTTCCTAGGAAATCTCTAGTTTCTTAACCTCTACTATTTCTTCAGTTCAGTAGTCTAGTCTTCCTATTCTAGGCGTGAATGTGTTGGCCTTTCCCCATATCTACAGACTTATCACCCCCGCCTCCCCTCTCCATTACTTTCCTTTTCTTTCCAAATCTCTATAGCTGTCATTCTAAATCTTTACCTTAATTTCCAAGTCCACAAGTACCTAGGAATTTTCTCCTAAACATTGATTATATATCTATTTTTTCTAAGAAAATAGAAGCTATTTAAAAACAGTGTTTCTTTTTATATTCTGTTTAATTCATAATCTCTTTTATAGTGACCCATTTTTGTCTCCTGGGTTTCATCTGTTGCCGCATTAACCAAATTATTAAAATTGGATCCATTCCTTCAGTCTCTACACATGAATTAACTGCTACTTAACCAAATTCTTACCTCTTCATCAGATACTTCTTGTTCTTTAAATAAAAAAAGAGTATATAAATATAACAGATAAACATTTATTTTCTGTCTCATACTTACCTCTTTAGAGAGTACCCCCTTAAAGAGTATCATTCTTTCCTTACAACTCTCTTCACCAGAGTCAACACCTTAATTAAACTGGTATCTAGAGATATCTTAAGGCTCCTCAGACATTGTTTCTTAAGTAATATTTATCCTTTGAGGTCAGGCTAAATATTATTCCTCGGAGAAATTATTTAGAGCTTCCAACCCCATCTCCAGAAAAATGAATCACCTTCTCATCTATAATTCTACAATGTAATTATGCTCTGTTCATGTTCCAGAGTTATTTGTATAAATAAGGAATCTTCAGAAGTCCATAGAAAATATTTATCAGTCTTTAAAAAAAAAGAGTAGATCCCCAAACTTTTTGCACCAAGATAAACCTGTACTTTACTCTCATTTTTTCCACAACGATCTGAAGTTCCTTTATATACCATTCCTTCATAAAACTATGAAATCTCTGTGGATGTGGGAATTGTCGCTACCTTCCTTATGCTTCAATCATCTCAGCAAAACTTGTGATACAAAATAGATGGTCAACATATATTTGTTGAAGTCAGCTGGTTTCCAAGCTCAAAAGCTGATTAAATAATAATGCTTGTGATACATTTCTAGAATAGTGACTTAGGAGTTGAGATACAGATTACAATAGCATGTCTTAAGGAATTCAAAATGTCCTTGAAGAGGATTCCCAATGGAAGAACCATCTTCTGTTGTGCAGAAAGAGAAGACTGAGCAAAAGTGAAAAAGCTCACTACTTAAAAAAACAGTATTTAACACCTAATCTAGCTGGACTTTGTACTAGAAAGTTAATGTCTGAAAAATAAGATGCAGGATGAATAATCCTACATCAGTCAGAAATGGGCTGAAGTACAAGTGAAAAAAAATAAAAAAGGAAAGAGAAATAAAATATCACCCACAACAAAATAACTATACTTCTCTCCCATATAAATAAAATCCAAAGCTATGTGTCCTACAGCTGAGCTGTCTTGCTCACGTTGTTCTCTATGCCCCTCAACTCTGCTTTCCACCTTCTGGTCCTAGTGGAGATTGAGTTCCAATTGTTCTGCATTTCACTGAGTAGAAAAGAGCAAGAAATTAAAATGCTATCTGAAGGCGTGTCCTGGAAATTTGAAATAACTGGTTAGAATTTGGTACGAAGGCCTTACCTAGTTGTAAATGAAACAAAACCTTCATATTTCTTATGCAGTATGTACCTTCATCTTCTCCCAAAAATAGAACTTTCCCCTCTTACTTAATATTTTAGAAGATAAGTTAAGGCATATGAATTTTTTTTTACTTGTCAGAGGATACATGTGCTAGCCAAAGAGAGAGAGAGAAAGCACCCTCCAACTGGGTGTGACCACACCACAACCCTTTTTTTTTAATCTATCCCATCAAGATTTTGAGTATGCATACACATGTGCCCAGTGTTTTTCAAGCCACTGGGGTCAGATTTTGAACCACAGTTGGCCACCTGGGATCTGGTTCTCCATGCACAGAATATTACATGCATAGATGTTAACAGCTGTGATATGGGACCAGTTGAAGCATTTGCATTTTTTCTTTTTTTTAAAATTTGCTATGGGGCATGTGTGCTCATCAGGGAGAGATAGAGAGACAAAAAGTGAGAAAATAGGCCCCTCCCCCATGGGACATGCCCACACTGCAATCTCTTCTCCATTTTTCCCTCCTTTTCAGATTTTAGGCATGGACACACTCACACCTGGAGTGTATTTAAATGCCAGGTCCAGGACTCGAAAGAGCAGTCAGGTATTTGTGATCCAGTCCCCTTAACCACTTTGTCACTGGCTGTCTCAGGATTTGCCTTTATTTTTTCTTTTTCTTTTTTTAGAGAAAGAAAGATTTTTGCTATAGGCTGTGTGTGCTTGCCAAAGAGCTAGAGAAAGCCAGAGAAATAGAAAGTGAGAAATCAATCCTTGGGAGCGGTGGGGAATGGCCATGCAATCCCTTCTCTATTCTCCTCTTGGGATCTTGGGCACGCACACACACATGCTTGGTCTGAGTTTTAAGTCACCATGCTTGACTATGTGGGCATCCAGTGACGTAATCATTATGCCATCTGCTGATCCCAGCATTTTCATTTTTAATGGTGAAAACAACACAGTCAAATTGAGAAAAAATATTTTCATAAATTGACACCTTAGAGACTTTATTGACACCTGTCGGCTTGTGTCCTTAATGTTTTGAATAGAAATTAAGCATTCAGCTTCTATTTGCTCAGTAATTGTCACAGCTATCTCATTTAAAATAAAGGTGTTCATATAATATTCAGCTAAAGAGAATGAAGAATATCTGCTAATGTAGTTTTTAATCTCTGTGATGATGTAAGTAAGAGGATATTTTTGCAGTTTTATGTGAATGGTCAATTCAGCAAATGATACTGGAATGCACACATTTAAACACAAGGAAAGGCTGACTACCCAGTTCTGTTTGCTGATTGATATGGTTTTGTTGAATGTAAATAAGCAAAACCATTTCTTTCAAAAGAGCTGTGAGCAATCATCCCTCATTAATCTCTGCAAGGGTTTTCTTGCCTCCATCATAAACCCAGCAGCAGAAGGTGCTAACACACAGCTCACTACCTCCCAAGTTAGCCTAGGACTGAATCTTATTCCTCTCATGCTCAAATTCTAAACCAGAAAAAGAAATTTTGTCATAATACTTATTTTTTTTAATTTTAAAGGTTACCTTTTAGTCCGAAGAGTGAGAATAAGAAATAATGCTTTAATTAATATGTCTTTATGAACTTTATACAATTACAGTGCTCTCATGCTATGTGATTATACACAATACAAGTGAATGTAACCGAAAATTACAGGGAAAATATAATTAATTACTATAGGACAAAAGTATTTTGATATATATTATCTTTATATACATTTTATTAAGTTTTTGTGTTGTTTTGTTTGCTACAGGGCATGTGCACTCACGAGAAAGAGACAGAGTAAGAGAGAAGGAAAGTGAGAAATCACTCCTCTGGGGGACGGCCACATCATCCTTCTCTCCTACTCTTCTCGCAAGGTCGGAGCATGCACAAGCACCTGCAGTAATTTTCAAGCCATGGAGTCCAGGACTCAGCTTGAAAGGCACAATCAGTCAGATGGGATCCAGCACTTTAAATTCCATGTAACCTGGTGACCCTTTATATACAATTTAATCACTTTCAAATTTAAGTATATTATGACCAAGGACGAATCAAAAAGTCATATTAACAGACTGGAATTTTTTAATAGATGTGCTAGATAACCTCAAACACATGCCTCCTAGCATTTTAAACTGCTTATGAAGATTCGGGGACTAAATAAATAAATAAATAAAAGCATTTATTACCAAAATTAGGACAATTTTATTTTTCAAAACTTGAAAGAATATTTTACTAATGTTAAAGATCTGCTTTAAAAAAGCATAGTGTCCAACTCATGCTTATATAGCTAACACAAAAAATGGTGGAAAATTTTTCATATTATATATCTATTCGATATGTTCTTGGTAACTTTTTATTACAAAAAATAATCAAGATATTCTTCTACATGAAAAAGAAATTTTATGACATGAAGAGATCATTGTCCTCAGTCTTAACTTCGTAATTTTTTTTCTACTCTATATTTAAAGGCAAGACCTTAAAAAACAGAAGGCCCCATAGCTGGAGGAAGCAGTGGGAAGGAAAAAGACAGAAAGATTAGCAAATGGGGAAAAAACCCACTGCAGGATGTGCTTTCTGCCCGCCAAATTCCTAGGGCACACCATGTAGCGTTGAAAATAGTTTTGAGAGCTGCTGTGGCAAAGCTCCCACAACTGTGCCCAGTTTTTGCATTGAAGTGATAAAAGACGTGATCTTGTAAATACTCAGACTGAATTTATACTAATCCTTTTTTACTAATGTTATTTGAATTGGGTTTGTGAAGCTTTTCAAAAAATGTTTTAATCCTTTGGGGCCAATAGACGGTTAGTCTTTGTGCAGTTCAATGAGTTAATAAAGCACCATTCCCACATTATTCATTCACTAACTTCCATTTGCCCTGCTCACACAGTAACCTAACCCATAACAATTCATTTTTCCCCCTCCACTTCAGCCCTAAGATTTCAAGCCTTTCCAAATTAAATGGGTGTTAATTTCCATGGGAACAGCAAGAAGAGAACAAGAAGAAAGTAGGGTAGATGTAGACACACTAATCCTTACACTCATCATCCTGGAAGTTAAAGCACTTTAGGTGGAGACAAGGAATAAGATTATGGTAATATCTTTGACTTGACTAATACGCACTGTGTTTATGGTGGGAAAAACTATATTGTGTACTGTAAAGATGTACAGTGATTAAATGTAAACAAGTTAAAAAAGAAAATGATTCTTAGAAATGTATATTCAGGCTTATGTTTCACATAGAGCCAGTCCAATAATTGCTGGTGTAAAGCAGTATAAACAAAAAAATTGTTCAAGTTAAAAGTGTCTTGAGATTGAAGATTCACAATGCTCACCCTATATAAAAAATACGTGATAATTAAATCAAACAACTCTATTTTGGAACAATCTTTGTTGAGAATCAAGAGAAAATCTGAAGGAGGAGGTCCATTAAAAATGAAAGATTGGGGGGCCAGCAGATGGTGTGCATAGTGATTATGTCGCTGGATTCCCACTTATCTGACCACAAGTCTAGGACCTGGTGGCTTGAAACTCTTGCACATGTGTGTGTGGTCCCAAGATCCCAGGAGGAGAATGGAGGAGAAAGGATCACTGTGTGGCCATCCCTCCAGGGGGTGATTTCTCACCTTCCCTCTCACTGTCTCTGTCTGTCTCTCTGGCCAGTGCACACACCCTAAAGCAAAAATCTCTACCTAAAAAAGAAAAAAAAAAAAAAAAAAAAAAAAAAAAAAAAAAAAAAAGAAGAAGAAAAGAAATGAAGGATTGAGCTCCTTTTACTTCTAGTTCTCCAAATTCCAATAAAGTCAAGTTTTTGGTGGTGTTTAAATCATCAATGTGCAAGGTCAAGAACAGAAGAGATCATGAAGAGCAACAGAATTTCATAGGGTAGAATGCAGGAGAAAAAAAAAAACAGAGGAAACCGACAGTCTGTGAAAACTGATTCTATGACGTCAATGAGGAAAATCAATTTTGATGGCAACAGGTGGGGATAATAATGGGTCTGAAACACATGATATATTTGTAAATCTGCCTGGAAACAGGTTGAATCCCCAAATCTCCTCAATGTGTACAGTTTCATGACTACATTTCCCATCAGGAAGATGGCAGATGATTTATTTTCTGAAGAGAATAAACCGGAAGCCCTCTGCACTGTCAAATAACCAGCACGGTATGTAACTGTATGGGGCCAGACTGAAAATAAGGCATTTCTTTATCCTGAATTCTGATATATTCAGTGCTATCCTCTTTGGGTTTCTAAGATGCACAGCAAGGTTTATATCCTCCCGTGCAGAACACTGAAATGATTTCTGAGAAATATAACCAAATGAAGAAATATAGATTAAAGTAAAGATAATGGGCATTTTCAACCTGAGCAGGTCATTCTTCACTGAAGGTAAACGTTGGTACACTTCATTCATGTGCACAGAGATTTCAATTACACGTCTAGTTAAAGGTTATTAAATAAAAGACCATGCAAACACACAGAAATAAAACTAGAAAGCAGGTTATACAACAAAATTACCTGTCCCTTTAAATATACTTACAAAAGAAGTATTGTGGCTATCAGGTGGTGTAGTAGCTAAAGTGTTGGACTCCAACATGGCTAACTGCAGTTCAAGTTCCAGACCTGGACCCTTAAAACTCAAACCAGGCACGTGTGTGTGTATGCCCAAAATCTCAAGGTCAGAGTGGAAGAGAGAGATTGTGGCATGGCCACTCCCCCAGAGATGGGTGATTTCTCAATTTCTGGCTTTCACTGTCTCTCTGGTGACTGCATGTGCCCTATAGCAAAAAAAAAAAAAAAAAAAAGAAAAAAGAAAACTCTCAAAAGAAAAAAAGAAGTATTAATATTTTCAGAGTGATAAGAGGGATATTGAATTAATATATTATAGAAAAGATTCTAATTGAAAAGAACATGAGGAAATAGAAAATATGCATGGGAAATTAGAAAAACAGTAACAGAAATAGAAAACAATTGGATTATAAAGTTGAAAAAATTTAGTAAAAAGGAAGGAAAAAATAGAGTATTCTGATGACTTCAACTACCCACTCCTGGTTTCTCATCTGACCATTTCTCAAACAGATCTCCCCATGACTCAGCATTGGGTCAAATTGTTCTTGTTAGAGAACTTTTCTTAATTTCAAAATGGCTGAACCCTGCTAAACCTGAACTAGCCTATTAATGTTACCAACTATATTACCACTATTTCAATGCATTTAAATTACCATTCTTTCATTATGTCCCTTATTGAATGAAAAATATTACATTATATAGCTTTCACGTATCAAACAGTTTGACTTTTCAAAAGATCTTACAAAAAAGAATAGTGGGACCAGCAGATGGTATAATGATTATGTTACTGGAATTCCACCTAGTCAACCAAAGTTTGAGTCCCAGACCTGGTGACTTAAACCTCGTGCCAGGCACATGTGCATGTGTGCCCAAGATCCCAAGAGGAAGATGGAGGAGAAGGGATTATGGTGTGGCCATCCCCCCTGAAGGATGATTTCTTGTTTTATGTCTCTTTGCCTCTCTTTATCTCTCCAGCAAGTGTGTGCACCCTATAATAAAAATCTCTCTAATTAAAAATAAAAAGAAAAGAAAGGATAAAAAAGCACGTAAATTATGTGTCCCTTTCCATAAATAAAAAATAGTAGAACATGGGAGGATGTTATGATGCTCGATTATAAAATTAAAGGAAAGAGGACTTTGTGAATGCATACTGGATATCTCCATTTGTTTCTGAATTTTGTTGCAACACCTGTGTGCTTCTCAGCCCATTTACAACTCTAGAAGACCCTATAAGTCTCATAAAATCGTGCTTTTTATAATTGAAGACAATCATCAATGACATTTGAGTTAGGATCTTGAGTTGAAATGTGTTTCATGAATAATGACAAAGCTGTACAAGTTTGTGTCTTAATCTGTTTATTCCCCCCACCCCACACCACACCACACCACCCAAATCATCAGATCTCAGAAATCCTAGGATTCTACAGACCTTGGAAAGCATTACTACAAATTTGGAATTTCAGATTTTTCTGTGGAACATGACAACTCTATAATCTTGGGACTCCTTGAGTATACTATGTGTTACACTAGTTATATGTTCTTTTACTAGTTATAATTTTGACAGAAGAAAACATAATAATATCAAGGCAATGTTTAGAACTAAAGATATCTAAATAATTTTATACCCAATCAAGAAATTCTTATTTTATGAGTTAAGAAAGCTTTTGATAACCTGCTTACTAGGTAAAGGCTTATAAAATGAATAGCATACCTCTTTGTGACAAAAACTCAGAATATCCCTTTCAGCCAACTGATAGATAAACCAAAAACAATAACTCGATAATTCCCTACTTGCAGAGATAGAATAAAAGAGCTTAAATTTACCCTCCCATATCAAAAAATGAAAAAAGAATTTGACGAAACAGATTAAACAATGGTTGTCTAAACACTGGATAGGTGGTAGCAAAGCACAGTAATCCTGGAGAAACCAAACACAAGTCATATGATGACATAACCTTTGATTGACCAGGCATTTGCATTTTCACATTCGACAAAAGGAGGCAGACACCACACAGTGTTACTGATTTCTTGAGTTTTTTTGTTTGTTTGTTTGTTTGTTTGTTTTGGAGAAGTTTTTCACTATAGGGCACGTGCGCTCGCCAGACAGACAGAGAGAGACAGTGAGATAGAAAACGAGAAATCACCCCCCAGGGGGGATGGCCACGCCGCAATCCCTTCTCCTCCATTCTCCTCTCTGGATCCTGGGCACGCACGCACACGCGCCCGGTGTGAGTTTTAAGCCACCTGGTCCTGGACGCGAACCGCGGTCGACCACGTGGGAGTCCAGCGACATAGCCATTACACTAACTGCTGGTTCCCCTTGATTTCTTGAGTTTTGAGGAGACACAATTGATGCATGCAAGCAGACAAAGGCAGACTGAATTCATGGGGAAATAATGCTTACAAGGAGAGATCTGCAGAGGGAATTTTAGAGGCCTTTACTGAGTGAATACCTTTCAAGTATTCAGCAGAGTACTAATCAATGAATATATATGGAAGAAAACTCTGTGTGACTAGAGAAAGAACCATTCTAAAGGATTAGAAACAACACTGTTCAGGACTCACATGGGGCCTGAAGTAATGTCTGCCTTTACCATTAGTCTAAAAGAAATCACAGGCCAGAGAGCCTCTTGCTTCTATAGTGGGGAGTAATTGGGCCTAGACTAAACACTATTCCAATACTTCATAACAAATCTTGAAAGCAAGGTGCAAAAAGATCAAATTATTTACAAGTAACATAATTGTAATCCAGAATAGAGTTCAAGAGTATTGATAAGAAAACAAAAATATCTGATCTTCTAAATGTAAAACACAGTATCTGCCATCTAAACACCAGTAACCAGACATACCAAATGTTTGAAAATACATTATAGAGTGACAAGCCAACAAATCAAAGTATATCCAGAACTGATACAAAAGGTACGTTTAGCAGATAAAGATATTAAGAATTATAACTTCATTATGCATTACCTGAAAATTAAATTGAGATACATAGGATAGAATAAAATTTTTAAAAAACATCTTAGAAAGAAATAGTAAAAAATAATTCTATAAATAAAATAGAAATGGAGAAAATTAATGGAACCAATAGTTCTTTAAAAATATCAGAAAACTGGACAAGCCTTCAGCTATATGGACCAAAAACAATTAGGAAAGACTAGAATAACCAGAATCATAACTGAGAGAGGGGATATTATTTTCAATTTTATAAGGATAACTAGGATTATCAGGATTATAAACAACTGCATGCCAATAAAATGGATAGCCTAGATAAAATTTTAGAACTATCCCAAGACTGAATCATGAAGATATAGACAATCCAAATAGATCTACGACTACTAAGGGTATTGAATCAGTAACTAAACACAAACAAACAAACAAACAAACAAAAACACAAATAAAAAAAAAAATGATCCAAGAAAGAAAGATCCAGGACCAGACAGCATTATTGGATAATTCCACCAAACATTTAAAAATAATAACCATCTATCTCAAACTTTTTCAACAAATCTGAAAAAGAACATTTCCTAACTCATGAGACTAGTATGACCTTGAGATCTAAAAGTCAGACATTTCAATTAAAACACAAAAACTATACACTAATATCTTCTAAGAATATTGATACAAAAATTTTCAACACAATATTAGCTTCTATCATTTATTTGGGCTTCTGCAAAATTAATATGTTGGCATCTAAGTCCCAGTGTTTTGGTATTAAGAAGTGGGATGTTTGGGAAGTGATCAGATCATGAGGGGGGAGTCACACCTTTGATTTATACTTCCAAACACTTTTTCATTCTTTACAACACGGTCAAGCTAAGAATTTCCCAGATCCTTAAGTTCTGCTTCTCTTTTGATTGTAAATACCTTCTTTAATTTAGTCCTCTCTTCTCCCGTGTTACTATATGTAGTCAAAAGAACTCAGGTCATATTACTAACACTTTGTTTAATTATTTCTCCTATCAATATCATACTTCATTACTCAGAAGTTCTACTTTCGACAAAACACTAGATAGAAACACAATTCAACCAAGTTTTTTGTCATTTTATAACAAGGATGTTTTTCCCTCCAATTTCCATTAATATCTTTCTCATTTCTAGGAGACCTCATCAGAATGACTCTTACCATCCATGTTTCTTCCAACATTCTGGTTGTGGCTGCTTAGATAATGTCCAAGCCTGACCCTTTCATTAAATTCTCTTTTTTTCTGATCCCTCACCAGAACTGCCCTTAATGCTTGTTCACAGCAGTGAAGACTTTTTCTTGGTTGCACTTCCAAATTTTTCCATCCTCTACGCACTACCTACTTTAAAAGCCACGTCTACATTTTTAAGTATTGGTTATATCGCTATGCAGCACCCCTACTTCTCAGTAGAAATTTCAGTCTTAGTCTTCTAGGATTGTTAAAATGATATCTTAGATTGAGTAATTTATATACATTACTTTATTGCTCACCATTGTGGGGGCTGGGAAGTCCAAGATTATGGCACTAGTAAATTTGATGTCTGGAGGTTCTGTTCTTAGGCGATATCTTCTAGCTATGTCCATACATGATGGAAGAGGGAAATTGCCTCCTTCAAGCTTCTTTTTAAAGGCATTAATCCCATTTATGAGAGTGAAACCTTTACAAGGTTATCCCTCTCTAAGTTTCCATCGTTTAATACACATTGGAGATTACTTTTGAACATACTCATTTTGAAGGGAAGAAACATTCAGACCATAGCAAGTATTTAATAAATTTGCACAGCTTTTTAATTTATTGTGTTGTCATTTTTCTCTTTTTTTGTTTTGTGTCATAGAATATCCTGCATTTTTAGGTCCTAAGAAAAATTCAGAAGTGCAAGGAAATCCCATAGTATGCTTTTCTTGTGCTCAGAATAGCAAGTGCAGTGTAGTAAGCACAACGAGAGGTACTTACAATGATTGGGATGTTATTCCTTTGCAATTCTCCATAGTAACATGACATTGCCAAATATCTGTAAATAATTGTTATTTTACAATAGATCCTAAATTGTTTAGAATATAATTTTTGAGTTCTTAGGGAAAAATAATTGAACCTTCAAGAAATAAAATAATTTAAGTAAGAGCCCATTGTAGATCATTATATTCAGACTGAGTTTAAAGAAGTTGTAGGATTTACAACATAAAAACAATGTCTTCCTTTTTTTTCATAGTAACAACCTAATCATTATAAGTACCTTTCCTTGTGCTTACTGTTCTGCACTTGTTACTGTGAACACAAAAAGTATATTATTAGATTTACTTGTCCTTCAGAATGATACTATCTACCTGAAGAAGTTAAATTAAAGATATAAAAAGAGAACAGTCTCAAGGTCTAGTGGTTAAGGGAGCCAGATCCCACACAGATGACTGTAGTTCAAATCATGACCCTAATGGCTCAAAAAACACGCCAGGTACATGTGTTTGCACACCCCATATCGCCACATAATGGAGAAATGGAGGAGAAGGGATTGTGGCACCACCATGTCCTACAGGCGGGGGTGCTTTCTCCCCCACACACATACACCATGCAGGGCAACTACCTGGGTCCTCTGACATTTAAACAAAAATGATATACAAAAGAACTAAATTCCATGCTTCAGAGTCTTAAGTGCAGAAGGATTCAAAAGGGTAGAGAGTAAGAGAGCTAGAATGGAAAGAGATGCTTTTTGAAAGAGGCAGCCTTGGAAATGCTATGGGAAATGTGAGAACATGACTAGGTAACACTGAGAGGGAGTTACAGGTTTCAAAGGCACGGAGAGGGACAACCTGACTAGACATGCTTCCTGCTGGAGAGCAGGTGTACATGAGCTGAATGGGTAGTGTTCTGTATATTAGAGTCTGTATATTCAATTTTGAAAAAATAAAATAAAAGTAAAGCTGCCTATTGAATATGTAAAATAGTGTGTGAAAAAGAGGTACAAGAGAGAGAGGGAAGTATATTTAAATGCATAAGTTCATGTTTGCTAACACAAAATAAAAGTAATAAATATTTATAGAGGCTGCCTCTTATTTTATAAAGTCTCTCCACAGGAGAAGAAAAACATGAATTTAATTATGGAAAACAATCATTGAAAATAGTATGAGAAAATGGCTGCTTTGTCTGGAGGGCTTAGAAAAAGTTATACTATTTCTAAGTCAAAGGACAACCAATGTAGAATATTCCTTCACTAGAACTCAACTATCCAGTTGGAAATTACCAGGAAAAAGTTTCTCACTACTGATACCAGGTCCAGGAAAGTGAAAAGCAGGAAGTCTAGCCTCCCCACATACACATGATTATATGTTAAAGAGGAAGCCAAATAAAATAAATACGTGGCTGTAAAACATATGAAACAATTTGTTTAAAAAGGAATCTTAAAATGTATATACATTTCTTATCATATTAGAAATATAGAGTGGGAAACTCCATTTCAACCTTGGTTACTTTTAAACGAAGAAAAATGAGTAGACTATATTCATGCAAAGTGACCCTCTGAAGGGTTGTCCCACATGGGGACAAGTCCAGAGACTCCCTTGAGTATGCCAGCCACTTGCTCGTCCATGATATACCGGTGGTAGAAGGCCAGCAGCTGGAGGTAAGTTTCAGTGTCAGGATTCCTGTTGGCAGTTTTATCTCTCTGTATTTATCTACCATCTCTCTCTCTCTCTCTCATGAAATATATAAACAAACTTTAAAAATATTTTTAAAAATTTAGAACCACAGCATTTTCTGCTGTTTTTGAAGACTTGAATGAAAGTAGAGCAATTTTAGGGGCATGTCATTTTTGAGTCATTTTGTATTTTTAATTAAAAGATGTGTATTTTTATTTAATTAGAAAGGGTAGTTTATAATTATGGAAAATGTTCTTTTAATTATACCCTTGATATTTGGATACCAAATTGAAACAAATTTTGGCTGATCAAGTCATCTTCAAAATAATTAAATTAAGTAACTCAAAATAGGAGGTAGGGAATGCATGAATGAGTAGATAGATAGATAGGTCGAGTGATCAATAAATGTATTGGTAAAGATAGACCAGAAAAATGGTAAAACTTGTCTGTCACAAGTCAACATTCAGAAATCTTTCAATTTTTTTTTTTTTTTTTGGAAAGATGTTTGCTATACCGTGCATGCACTCGCCAGAAAGACAGAGAAAGACAGAGAGATAGAAAGCGAGAAATCACCCCCCAGGGGGGATGGTCACACCGCAATCCCTTCTCCTCCTTTCTCCTCTCGGGATCTTGGGCACGCACGTACACACACCCGGCATGAGTTTAAGCCACCGGGTACAGGACTCGAAACACTGTCGACTACATGGGAGTCCAGCAACATAGCCATTACTCTAACTGCTGGTCCCGAGAAATCTTTCAATTCTTATGAGACAAAGAAACATTGTCAAGTCACAATGTTATTTGCAAAGACATGCTACATATGTCCCCTCTCAAATATAGACAACAGGGAATAAGCGAAAACAATAACAATATTATTATGGGGAATATTATACCTGGTGCTTTACGTCAAACATGAAAATAGTCACATGAGGCACCAAGCCGTTCTGTTCTAGCCAGTCATGCCTTCATAAAATAGAACAAACTGAACCATATTAAAAATGAATGCTTAGAGCTAGCAGGTGGTGTAGTGGTTAAGGTGATGGACTCCCAGATGACCTACTGAAGTTCAAGTCCTAGACCCAGTGGCTTGAAACTCAGGCTGGGCATGTCTGTGACCCAAAATCATGAAAGGAAAACGGAGAAGGAATTGCAGGGTGGCCATGCCCCTGGGGAGTGATTTCTCACTTTCTCTCTCTGTCTCACTCTGTCTCTTCAGCAAGCGCACATACCATATAGCAAAAATCTCTCCAAACAAAAAAAGAAAAAGAAGAAAAATGCTTTTCAGGACACTTGTCCTGAAATTTGTTGTGGAAGACTTATGAAGTGTAGAAGACTTGTAGTGTCTTAACTAGTTAAGAAGTATTGGGACCAGCAGATGGTTATGTCCTTAGACTCCCATGTAGTCAACCATGGTTCAAGTCCTGGTACAGTGGCTTAAAATTTATGCCAGGTGAGTGTGGGTGTGTGCCTAAAATACTGAGAAGAGAATGGAGGAAAAGGGCAGCATGGCCAATCTCCCTGGGGAGTGATTTCTCACTTTTTGTTTCTCTGTCTCTGTGGTACATATGTACCCTATAGCAAAAATCTCTCTAAAAAAAAATAAATATTTAGCTATATACAGAATGTTTAAGTGAAATCTTTGCAGGTGAGCTCTCTCAGTCTTTGAAGAGCTGTGTTGCAAATTTCTTTATAGAATGGGATTTAGGAAGAGTATAGAGGAAGAAAGTTGTGTGTGTGTATGTGTGTGTGTGTATGCAACTGTATTTGACCCTAAAAGAAAGTGGATAATTAGATCCTGTAAGTTTAACATCTCTATTTGCAAGGAGGCTTGTATGTGTGATTTTCTGTTGAACCTCAGTCAGGGGTATCACCAATAAGTCCAGCTATACAATACCAGGCCAGGAAAAAAATGTCAGTAAAACCTTTAATTTTCCCTACTATTTTCAGGCAGGTCTACTCTTAAATTATCAAAAGAAACTAGCTCTGCAGTCAACATAAAAAAAGTTTTTGGACAGGAATACCCATTGGTTATTTGTCATTTCAAATTAAATCAAAACATGTTTAGGCATTTATTCACTGTGAAAAGTTAGCAAGGTAGTTTAGAAGCAGTCATAGATCTGAAGAAATATGTTCTTTATCTCTGCAGTTCTTAAAAGCCTAGGAAGTTCTGAATGCTTGCTATAACTATAACTAAAAAGCAAGTACAGATGAGAGTTAAGAAAAGCTAGATTGAGTTCACCTATTTCTCATGCATAGGTAACCTTATCCCCTTCGTGGTTTAATACAGTTTATTCTGCACAGTAAGAACTTTAGAATTTTTTTTTAATAAATAGAAGAATAAATATAGAAAGAATATAGATAGAAAGAAAATTAGTGTCCTATTTTTTATGACTTAACACTATTTTGAATGAAATCATTATTCATTTGTTAGGATAGGCAAATGTGTGGTTGGAAACTAAGCTATCTTCTTTATAAATAAAATGTAAAAATTTGTGAAAATAATTCTAGGTTTTTAAAAGCTAATATGAATTTGGGCAACTCATTTTCTGGGACAACCCCCTCACTTCTTGGGAACTCTGTTTTTCCTTCCCTCTCTTTCAATAAACTCCCTTCTTTGTTTTACCAGAAAACACACACATACACATACACACACGCACACACACACACACTCCAAGTAGGTATTTGTCATAATCATTAGTCCTATGACAACGTGCTATATTATACCATTTTGCAACACAGACTACAGAGTCCCTGAGACCTAGATTCCAATTCTAGACCACCATTATCAACCATGAGTCGATGCCAAACAGCATTCTGATAGTGGATTGGTTCAAGTGTAATGCGGGTACTAAAACTAATTTATAGAGATATTGTAGATACAAAATACAGTGTTAATGCTATTGATAAGGATTAATGTGTGCTGTTAATCTAGAACCAGTATTTCCTATTTGAGGCACTATGATCCCTGATGCGTATGCATCACCTCATCCATGCTTTCCTTGAGTCATGTGTGAGATGTCTAAGTGAGTACCCGACAGGTGGTACACTTACAAGGAATGACAGCAGTTACCATGTGGTGTATGAAAAAAAAAAAAAAAAAAAAAAAAAAAAACAGGCATCAGTTTACAGAGAGCTTTTAATTATACAATGGGCAACTTGGAAATACCTTGTAAAGAAAATAAGCACGAGATCCCCACCGTTTCTCCTCCTTGGACCCCAGGTTGGTTGTCTGGGACTTTAAGGCGAACTCCCACCCCACCCCACCCGCAACCCGGATCGAGCCGGCCAGCAGTTCTGGGCTCCAGGCGGACTCAGGCTGCAGGCCCGACCAACCTGGTCTTGTCACTCATCTTCTGACCCTTTCCCACTAGCCTTTGGACTCTTTCAATTGTAGTGATTTGAATAGCGCGCGGTGCGCGTGCGCCCTGCGTGATTTCCTTTTTTCATTCTGTTTTCTTTGCTCTTGGAGTGTTGCTTATTCAGTCAATTGAAGGCTCACCTCTCCTTAGAGACAGTGAGGACTTTGGGCCATCCAGGGTAGTGGCAACAGTTAATGGTAATTGTGAGCAACAGGTAGGCCAACCATAAGGGAAATCATCAATTTTCTAAGCCTGTATAACTTTTAACAATCAGTTAGGAAGAAACATATAGATTACCTGATGACTAGGAACAATCGCAGAGGCTCAAGAAATATGAGCAACCAAGAAAAGGCCTCTCCCCCAAGGGAAATCATCAAGCCTACACCACCCACAGTCAATACAATGGACGTCGTGGACATGTCTGATAAGGAATTCAGATTATTTGTAGTGACCAAACTAACTGAGATGGAAGAGAAAAGAGACAAGGAGCTCCAGGAGATGAGGAAGTCCTTCAATGACTTGAAAGAAGAAATGGATACCTTAAACAAGAACCAGATGGAACTTTTAGGATTGAAGCATCTGATACAGGAAATCAAAACCTCCCTTGAAAGTATTAAAAGTAGGTTAGACCAGGCAGAAGATCGAATCTCCAATGTAGAAGACAAAACATCTGACCTAGAGAAAAGTATCAAAAAGATTGAGAAAACAACCATGAAAAATGAGGATAATATACGAGGAATACTGGATACTATTAAGCGCCCCAACATCCGGATAATTGGTATTCCAGAAGAGGAAGAAAATAATAAGGGCCTAGATAATTTATTCCATGAGATCCTGGAAGAAAACTTTCCAAATCTAGAAAGGCATTCAAGTATCCAGACCCAGGAAATACATAGGACCCCGGGCAGAATCAACCCAAGAAGATCTTCTCCAAGGCACATTATAGCCAGACTGGCAAAAACAACAGATAAAGACAAGATACTAAAGTTGGCAAGAGGGAAACGCCAGGTTACTTACAAAGGTCACCCCATCAGGCTAACATCGGATCTCTCGGCTGAAACAATGCAGGAAAGGAAAGAATGGGGAAGCATAGTAAAAGTGTTGAGTGAAAAACAATTTCAACCAAGAATACTATACCCGGCAAAATTATCTTTCATATGGGAAAAAAAGATAAAAACATTCTCGAATAAACAAAATTTGAAGGAATTTACCAACTCCAGACCAGCTCTTCAAGAGGTTCTGAAGGGAGTATTATACCAGGAAAGCTAGAAAATCAGAGACAGTTATACAAGAACAAAAAGCAACCAAGAAAATGGCTCACTTAATGATAGGATCAGGTATGGAAATATCGATAATTACATTGAATGTCAATGGATTAAATTCTCCAGTAAAAAGAGACATAGACTGGCTGAATGGATAAGAAAACAGAAACCCTCTATCTGTTGCCTGCAAGAAACTCACCTTATGGATAAAGACATACATAGACTAACAGTCAAGGGCTGGAAAAAGATACTCCATGCAAATGGAAATCAAAAAAAGGCTGGAGTAGCGATATTGATCTCAGACAAAATAGATTTCAAGACAAAGACTGTAAGAAGAGACAAAGAAGGGCATTATATAATAGTAAATGGGGTAATCCAGCAAGAAGACATAACCCTTATAAATATCTACGCACCCAACTCAGGTGCACCTAAATATGTGAAGGAAAGACTGCTGGAGCTAAAAGGAGAGATAGGGAGAAATACTATAATTGTTGGAGATCTCAACACCCCATTATCTCCTATAGACAGATCTTCTAGACAGAAAATAAATAGAGAGATACAGGACTTAAATGATACTATAAATGGAATGGGCTTGACAGATATCTATAGAACTTTCCACCCCACATCCACAACATATACATTTTTCTCACCCCAACATGGAACCTTTTCAAAGATAGATCATATATTAGGACACAGATCAAGCCTTTATAGATTCAAAGGCATAGAAACTGTACCTAGCATCTTCTCTGACCATGATGGAATTAAACTCAAGATTAACTTCAAGACACAACCCCGAAGATACACGAACACATGGAGACTGAACAACCTACTTCTGAATGACTTCTTCACTACTGAAGAAATTAAGGCTGAAATAAAAAAATTTATGGAAACTAATGATAATGAGTGCACAAGTGTCCAGAATCTATGGGACACAGCAAAAGCAGTCTTAAGAGGGAAATTCATAGCAATTAGTGCGCATAAGAAAAGGATAGAAAGATGGCAAGTAGATAACTTATCATCATGCCTCAGAGAATTGGAAAAACAACAACAAACAAACCCCCAAAATGCCAGGCAAAAAGAAATAATAAAGGTTCGAGCAGAAATAAATGAAATAGAAAATAAACGAACCATACAGAAAATAAATGAAAGCAAAAGCTGGTTCTTTGAAAAGATTAACAAGATCGATACACCATTGGCTAGACTGATTAAGAAGAAGAAAGAAAGAAACCAGATTAATCAAATATGTGATGAAACAGGCAATATTACCACAGACATAGCAGAAATACAAAATATCATTAGAGGATACTATGAGCGACTTTACACCAACAAACAAGATAACCTGGAGGAGATGGATAAATTCCTGGATGCACATAATCTACCAAGGTTGGATCAGGAAGACATAGAGAACCTGAATAGACCCATAACAAGCCAGGAGATTGAATCAGTAATAAATAACCTCCCAACAAAGAAAAGCCCAGGCCCAGATGGCTTCACTTGTGAATTCTACAAAACTTTTAAGGAAGAGTTAACCCCTATCCTACTAAAATTATTTCTAAAGATTCAAAAGGAAGGAAACCTTCCAAATTCATTTTATGAAGCCTCCATCATCCTCATCCCCAAAACAGATAAAGATATGACAAAAAAGGAAAACTACAGACCAATATCATTGATGAATATAGACGTGAAAATTCTCAACAAGATACTCGCAAATCGTATCCAACAACATATAACAAAGATCATTCATCACGATCAGGTAGGCTTTATACCAGGGATGCAAGGGTGGTTTAATATATGCAAGACCATAAATGTAATACACCACATTAACAGAAAGAAAGATAAAAACCATATGATCATCTCAATTGATGCGGAGAAAGCATTTGATAAAATACAACATCCTTTTATGATTAAGACTCTCAGTAAGATTGGTATAGAAGGGTCATTTCTGAACACAATAAAAGCAATCTATGAAAAACCTACAGCTAACATTATACTGAATGGGGAAAAGCTGAAAGCTTTTCCTCTGTAAACAGGTACTAGGCAAGGCTGCCCACTTTCTCCACTGCTCTTTAATATAGTATTGGAAGTCTTAGCTATTGCAATCAGAGAAGAGAATAATATTAAAGGCATCCGAATAGGCAAAGAAGAATTGAAAATATCTTCATTTGCAGATGACATGATGGTGTACTTAGAAGACCCAAAGGTATCCATGAAAAAACTGCTTGAAGTAATAAGTGAATACAGTAAGGTGGCAGGATACAAAATCAATATCCAAAAATCTATAGCATTTCTATTTATGAACAACAAGTTGAATGAAGCAGAGCTGAAGAAAGGAATCCCTTTCACCGTAGCCACAAGGTGTATAAGATACCTAGGGATAAACCTAACTAAGAAAGTCAAAGACCTTTATAAAGAAAACTACGAAAATCTTAAAAGAGACATTGAAAGTGACATAAAAATGTGGAAGGACATCCCATGCTCCTGGATTCGAAGAATTAACATAATCAAAATGGCAATTCTACCCAAATTAATCTACATGTTTAATGCAATTCCAATCAAAATACCAGAGATATTCTTCAGAGATCTAGAAAAGGCAATCATAGAATTTGTCTGGAACCATAAAAGACCTCATATTGCAAAAGCAATCCTGCGCAAGAAGAATGGAGTAGGAGGCATATCACTCCCTGATCCCAAGATATACTATAAAGCTGTGGTCATCAAAACAGCATGGTATTGGCATAAAAACAGACAAGTGGACCAATGGAAGAGAATAGAGACCCCAGAAATAACCCCCAAAGCTTACAGCCAACTGATCTTTGACAAAGGATATCAGTCAATCCATTGGGAAAAGGAAAACATCTTTAGTAAATGGTGCTGGAAAAACTGGGTATCCACCTGCAGAAAGATGAAACTGAACCCCCATCTTTCACCATTAACAACAGTCAACTCAAAATGGATCAGAGATCTGAACCTAAGACCTCAAACAATAAAACTACTGGTGGAAAATGCTGGGGAAACTCTGGGGGACATTGGAGTAGGCAAAGACTTCTTAAATAAGACTCCCAAAGCACAGGCAATAATCCCTAAAATAGACAAGTGGGACTATATTAGACTAAGAAGTTTCTGCACAGCAAAGGACACAGTAACAAGTGTGAACCGACAACCCTCAGAATGGGAAAATATTTTTGTTAAATATGCCTCAGACAAGGGACTGATAACCAGAATACATAGGGAACTCAAGTGCCTTATGCGAAAAAAAATGATGAACCCAATTAAAAGATGGGAAAATGAGCTGAACAAAAGTCTCTCTAAGGAAGACATTCGAACATCCAAAAAGCATATGAGAAAATGCTCAACATCCCTCATCATAAGGGAGATGCAGATAAAAACTACAATGAGATACCACCTAACCCCTGTCAGAATGGCAAAGATTAAGAATATAAAAAGTGATAAGTGTTGGCGGGGATGTGGTGAAAAGGGAACCCTCCTACACTGTTGGTGGGAATGTAAACTGGTTCAGCCACTGTGGAGAACAATATGGAGGTTCCTCAAAGATCTACAAATAGAACTACCATTTGATCCAGCAATCCCACTTCTGGGTATTTACCCAAAAGACAGGAGAATGCTCAGTCAGAAAAGTGCTTGCACATCAATGTTTATTGCAGCATTATTCACAATTGCCAAGACATGGAACCAACCTAAATGTCCACAAACTGATGAATGGATTGGAAAAGTGTGGTATATATACTCTATGGAATACTACTCAGCCATAAAAAATAACAAGACCTTGGAATTTGATAGAAAGTGGTCAAATACGGAGGATATATTGCTGAGTGAAGTAAGCCAGGCTATGAAAGAAAGATATTGTATGTATCCACTCAATATATACCGACTATCAGCACTCTATAATAGAGAGCAAAAAATTGGAGGACATAAAAGCAGTGAAGGTACTTAACGAGAATAGGACAGTGTGGAATGGGGGAAGTGAAGAGAAGAGAATAGAGAAAGATAACAAGTGAACAATAGAGAGGCAGGACATTAGTGAGAAAGAGATATGGCTTATTAACTGTTGATGTTGACATGTATAGTATTCTCAACTGAATTTGTCTGAGAAGTATTTCATGATGGGCAAAGTATTTGTACAAGCAAAATGAAAAATAGCAATTGACTGTTTTAAAAAATAATTAGAATAATAATAATAATGATTGGGGAAAACATAGAAAAGATATTGAATGTTAAAGTGGGGAGATTATGTCTCTGTACTGACTGATATGCATGGCATTCCCTTTTGAAAAAGCAATGTAATACACTGTAAAGTTATATGTAATTCAATGTAATATAATAGAAGAACATGATGATAATAAAAAATTTTAAAAAAAGAAAATAAGCACGATATACATGTAAAAGCCAAATACAAAACAATGGAGCCAAAGGTAATACACTAACAATGCTATCATTGTTCAAATGTGCAATGACTTTCAACATATTTAAGATGTTATTATAAATATGTATATTCCATCAACATATCAGTCATATAATCATCTGTAATCTATGGAACTGTTTACAAAGAAATTCAGAAAACAGACTCAAGAGCTAGGAAACAGCTCTTTAAAAAGTTTCAGTAGGACTTTTATTTGTTCTGTTCTGTTTTGTTTTTGGTAACAGAAATTAAAACATGATATGACTTGAGTGATGTAAAAATATGGGTCAGATGTGTTACTCTTAATACAGACTAAAGAAGTTTAATTTAGAAGCGAAGAAAAGAAATTATTTCTGAAGTTGACAGTACATGTTGTAAGAAAAACTGTAACCTCTTTGAGGGTAGAGACAAAGTCTTATCAATGCTGCATCCTGGTACCTGGCGTTCACTAAGTATTTAAAATTTATCTATGGATGGAGAAGGAGAGACAGAGAGGAAAAGACAGAAAAAGAGAGAAGGTGTGCGAAAGAGGAAGAGAAAGAAAAAGCAGAGAGAATACTGAACTAAGAGCTCCTTGATGGTGTCTATAGAGACTAGGGATGATGTTGTCTGTCCATCCCTGATTAAACTAGTAGCTGAATACTTACTCATGAAAATGTCCTGAAATTCTTATTATAAATACAGGCTGCTAGAAGAGAACTAAGGATATGAATAGGTATTTTTTTGTTTATTTGTTTGTTTATTTATTTGTTTGCTTTAAAGAAAGCTTTACAGGTGTTTCTGATTGGCCAGGCTAAGTAGCCATTAGCATAGATAATAAAATCACTAGGTTAAGACAGAGCTCCAAATTCCATTTGGTGACTGAGCTGAGACCAGCTCTCACCTGAGATCTTTGGTCAGAGGTTAGGGGTACAAAAGGGGGAGCTGTGACGGAGGCAGAGACTAGCACACTTTTTTTATTTTTATAAATTACTTATTTTTCTAATTCCACTTGTTACCACTATTATTTTTTAATTTGACGAGAGAGACAGAAAGAAAAAGAAAGTGAGAAAGCAAGCCACCAGGCTTGGGACCCGAACCACTGTCGACCTTGTGGGAATCCAGCACCTCTAACCACCACGTCACCTTCCAGACCCGAGGCTAGGACAGTTCTATAGCATATTTCTGTTAAGAGTTCAAGTGACTTTAAAATGCCTATAAGAAAATATGTTTAGCTAAAATATGGAGGTTGACTGGCTTCATCTCTTTGCTCCTAGAGAAAGAAAGGTCTGAGAAGCAGCAAACAAACAGGCTTCTTTCCTCGGTTTCCCAGAGACTCACTCTGAGTCCTTTGTCTCCAGTCAAAAACCTTGACTGAGATTACAACTTTAGAGGTCCCTGAACTTTCCAAGTGGAACAACCAAACTTTCCACGCTTTCAACATCTTGGGGAGCTACCTTTTGTTTCTCTATGGTAATGTGAGGTTCTTTCTATCATCAGATGTAAATATATATTAGGGTCATACTAATTTGTTAACACTAGATATACATTAGCAATTTCAATTGGGTGGATTAAAATATACATATGTAAATGATACATAAGACCAGGAAGTTGGATTATACCCCCTGATGCGCCTAGAAATGGCAAGTTCTTGGGGCCAGCTGGTGGCGTGGTGGTTAAGGGTGCTGGATTCCCACATACCCAACTACGGTTTGAGTCCTGGACCTGGCGGTTTGCTTTCTCACCTTTCCTCTCTCTCACTTTCTTTCACTCTGTCCATCTATGGTCAAATTAAAATAAATTAATTAATTAAAAAAAGAAAGAAATGGCAAGTTCTGCATCATAAGGGGAAGAGGCTGGGAAGCCAGGATTGCTCTCCCTTCCATGTGATTAGGTCTCTTTGGCAGAGACCTGTCCAGAAGTGTAAAGTACACTTGAACTAGTTGATAGAACAGTAAGATTTTCTCTGTTCAACTGACAAAAGATGCAGTTTTCTTGAATAATTTTTTTTCTGTCCTTAGTTCTATGACTTCAATAATTCTATGTAGTCTGTCCTCTAAAGTTATTCAGAGAAGAAATGAATTTAGCATATTCTACAGTCAATCACTTTATCATTCAGTGTAACACTAACTAATCCTGCTTTTACCATGTTTAGTCTAAAAGATTGCAGTAAACTGAAAACACATTTTAAAGTCATGACACATATTTTCATAGGAAAGAAGAAAAATACGTCATGACTTTCCTGATGACCTAATAGCATGCTCTACTATGTACATAATTTTCTTCTAAAACATTTGCCACCCAAAAACTGCCACTACCAGCACTATTCTAATTCCCCAACCCAGAGTTATCTCAAAAAGGTCAGAAAATTAGAATCACTTTCCTAAGTTAATTGTCTATGTATATGAGATTCTAAGTAGCTTCTACCTAAAAATCTGACTTCAGTATGCTCTCTCTAGTGCATTTGGTAAAAATGAAATTGACTATAGAAACTATTCCATGCAATAACAAGTCTTTACATATATGTTATATTTAATTCACTTATACACATACTTTTCTGACATCCGATGATAGCCAAATAAGATCTTGAGACCGTAGTTGGAGTCTAAACGCTGTCATCTACTTACTCATGTGTCTTCTGGCTGAACTTCAGTCTTTGTATAGTAAGTCAGTAATGTTACTCAATATCATAAAGTTACTCTGAAAAATAAGTAAAGTAAGTTTTATAAAAATGAGCTCAAGTGATACGTGGCACGTAGTACTCAATGAACTTTTATAATTTTGTTTATTATCCCCATAGTTAATGAAGGTACTTGACAAAAGAATACTTGAACTTGTATATCCTGTTCTACCATTAAATTGTTTTCCATTTCTAAATATTTATTTTACTGAATCTCTTGTTCAAATCTCAAGTTCTAAGGAGACACAAAGCCTGGGTCTTGAGATAAAATTGCAGCTATCTCCTCAGCAATTAAAAAAGCCAAATCAGTTCAATAACTGTCAACTACCAGAATCCTGAAACAGCATTCCTGAAGGAGAAGCTTAAAGAACAGCTATAAGAGTAGAAAGAGAACTTACAAATTAGATTTCTGATGTGGCGAATGGCCAGGAAAGATGATAGAGTGAAATTAAGATGGAAAATATAATCACCATTTTTTTCAAGAATGAAAAATTAGCAGATTCTACTTGAAATATTTTCTGATAAGACTCAGATTATAAAAAAAATACAATTCCTAATAATTTAGATTCAGGGAGAACAAACAATAACAATCTGTCTTCACACTTATCTCCTCATTGTAGGTTGGAAACTCTTTCAGGATAATTATGTGAATAAAACAGAAAAAAACATATGGATGTAAGTGCGACTAGCTTTGTTCTTAACTATTAAAAAAAAATCATGGCCAGATGTTTTATTAAATTGATTCCCACCAATCTGAGACATATCTAGGCATATATTAGAAAAGTCTAGCCTTGTTTCACTCTTAATAAACATGTCAGCCCTCAATTTTAATATATGATAGAAAGTAACCGCATTAATAATGTATTAAATCCCAGCTATGCAAAAGACACTTTGCAAAATTTCTTTTCTATATTAGTTTTTGTATTTCTGGTAACTATTCTATAAACAAGGCACTCTTATCATATTAATTTCTTTCTTTTTTTTTTGGGGGGGGGAGATTTTTGCTATAGGGCACATGAACTTGCTGGAAAGATAGAGAGAGACAGAGAGATAGAATGTGAGAAATTACCCCCTGGAGGGGAAGGCCATGCCGCAATCCCTTCTCCTCCATTCTCCTCTCAGGATCTTGGGTACACATGCACATGAGCCCAGTGTGAGTTCAAGCCACCGGGTCCAGGACTCAAACCGCTGTCGACTACATGGAAGTTCAGCGACATTGCCATGACACCACCTGCTGGTCCCATCATCTTAATTTCTTACAAATAAGGAATTTAGGTTCAGAAAAGTTTAGTAACTATCTCTAATTCTTAAAAATTATGTATGCTGTAGAGCCAGCCAGGTCTGGAACCCTGTTTTATCTTATCACAATATCACTTGGTATCAGTCTACACTACTTTTCGATATACATGTATGAATTAAAGTTGCAGATGTCTAATCAGGGAGGAGAATTAATACCTTAGATATTAGATTAGGATCAAAAAGTATCTCAATAGGCTGGTATGAAAAGCTAGAGTACAACTTCAGCAAGAATTGTAAGCATTCCAGTCTACATCTACACTAAAAACTACCTGTACAACTCAAGAGAAGGAGAAAGGTGATTTAGTAGAAAGGGTTTAGTCTGGGGAACCAGTAGTTAGCGTAATGCTATGTCACTGGACTTCCACGTAGTCGACCCCGGTTCGCGTCCCGGACCCGGTGGCTTAGAAATCACGCCGGGCGCGTGTGCGTGCGTGCCCAAGATCCCGAGAGGAAAATGGAGGAGAAGGGACTGCGACGTGACCATCCCCTCTGGGGAGTGATTTCTCGCTTTCTGTCTCTATGTCTCTCTCTGTCTGCCTGGCGAGTGCACACGCCCTATAGCAAAAACCTCTCAAAAAAAAAAAAAAAAAAAAGTAAGGGTTTAGTCTGTATATGCAAATCTGTATATGAAAGTGTGTGTGTGTGTGTGTGTGTGTGTGTGTGTGTGTATGTGTAATAAGAAAACCCCATTTAACACAACTATCTAAAGATAATGTTGAAGAATTTAATGCCTTTGAAGAACATGAGACCTCTATTTCTGAAAGAACTTAAACCTAGGCTAGATGACAATTAGAGAGGGACTATAGTGGGCCAGCCCATGGCCCGGTGGCTAAGGAAACCAGAACCAACATGGCTGATGTAGTTCAAGTCCTGGCTCCAGTAGCTTGAAAAACAATCAGAGCATATGTGAGTGCATGGCCAAAATTCAACAGGATAAAAAAAAATATAGAGAGGAAAAGGGATTGTTGTATGACCATACTCCATTGAGGGTTTGATTACTCCCTATCCTTCTCTTGGTTTCTCTCTCTTTGGTGGCAGGATAGATAGAGATAGATAGATAGATAGATAGATAGATAGATAGATGATAGACAGACAGATAGATAGATACACACACACACACACACACACACACACACATGAAAAGGACTGTGGTTAGGATATAAGCACTAGATGTTTCTGTGGATTGAGCACTGAACTATCTTTCCACCCTGATAGTATACATGCAAATGTTCAAATAAAAAATAATTCAGTGTGGTTAGGAGAAAAAAGGTAGAGTAGAATATGTATTTCTAGTCTCTCTGGCTTGTAGTAAATAGTCGGAAAATCCATCAAAAGAGCAAAATTATATCTCAACTGACAAGCTTCACCCAGTGCATACTCCAGGCAATGTACTCATGTCACTGAGAAACAAACTGGCCCACCCAGAAGAGAGCCTCACTAATCTTGATGCCTAGAAGCTTGAAGCCTCACTGGAGAAGTGAGCAGTCAGAGGGAGCTTGTCACTGCTGATTAGTGGAAAACAAAAGACAAAAAGAAAAGAAGAGGGGGAAATGGAAGATATTTCCTTGCCAAGATGGGTAACATCAACCAGCTGAGCTCTGTAGCTGCAGGCTAACGGTAAGTCACCATCGTTGGCACTGGTCACTTCTAGTTGGAGTTTGAAAGCTGTCTGTAGCATCAAAGCAAGCAAAAGGAAGCACCTTTCTTTCCCCAGATGAATTTCTGGTAAGAAAAAATAAATAAACAATGCTGTCAGCTGCCTTCTGGGGTCCCTCCCCTCAACATATGTGGACTCTGATTGCAGGCAGCCAACCTGGGCTTTTCTCCAGTCAGGGGCATATGGCGAGGTCACAGTGGCCGAAGGGGCTGAGACAGAAGACTGTTGATTTCTGAGCTAAAGAGAGTAATCCTATCAAATGCAGGTGCACAGAAATGAGATCAGAAGAGCTCCCTGCATTTCTTGATGCATTTCCAGTGTTTCCCCTCTCCTTTGCTCAGTGACTTGTCTGCACACCTAGAATTGAGGATGTGAGAAAAGAGGAGAAAAGACTGAAATATTTGCAAATAGTACTATGAATTTTGCAGAATGCAAGAATTGTTTTACACAGAACAGCAGTTTATGATTATTGAGGCACCAAGGAATAACACGACCAAGAATTTACGGAGCAGTAGGACTTCTCCAACAGGAACTGTGCAGACACATTCTCCCAGCAGCCTGACGTCATTCCGCATGATTAAGGATGCAACTGCGTAAAGTGTGGCTGAACCTGACAGGCAAGGGATTATGCAGGTATGTGAATGCAGGGGCACATAATTTATACACAGTTCTCCCACAGGGTCAGGAATTATAGCTGAGATGAATGTCACAGCTTTCTTGTGGCACAGAATTCAAGAAAATACATTATAAACCAGGAAGTAATATGTTGCAACTCTGACCCAATTCACCACCCACCTAAGCCCATTAGGAAACAAATGAAACTGTCTAAATAAAGAGCCGACTAATTGAGGTTAGGATTTCCAGAACAGAGAGAGTTGAGACTCTAATTAAAGACGCCTCCTAACCCCATGGGTGGAACGAAGGAACTAAAACAGAGAGGACATGCATTCCTTCTGTTGTGCACAACAGTCACTCCATCAGACAAGGAAAAAACATCTGTCCAAATGACCAAGCATATGCACAGCCCACTTAAAAATGACGACGCATCGACATTCAATTTAGAGGTATCTGAAGCATTATGTGAGCCTAGGGGGGTCTAGAGATACTGGGAAAGTTGGAAGGAGTACCAAGGCTTTGAGACCCACCTAGAAAGCCTAACCAAAAAAAAAAAAAAATTGAAATTTGAACTTCAGAAGTAGAAACAAAAAAAGAAAGGATTAATTTTAGAAAACCAACAGATATGGAAATGGTCCCCTGAAATACTTACCAGACAGCTTGACCTTTAGATTATTGCTCCCCTTGATCTAAAAAACCCCCAGCTCTGGTTGCTTTTTTATTTGTTACTTCACAACTCAATGTATTCATTCTAATCCTAGCAGCATCTATGTTTTCTTTTGTTTAAATGACTAACCAGCCACATAAAGCAAGAGTTGTCTTCTCTTAAATTAAAAATTAGAGTAAGGAACAAAAGCCAAAATAATATAGTTAATGAAAACCCACCAATGTTTTAAGTCATTAGATGGTATAGAAAAACCTCTGGTTTATTGGGCAGTGTCACCTGCCAGCAGCTAACACTTGGACCAAGTCTTCTATCACTGTCCTGGCCAAAGTATGACAAAGTGGAGAAATTGCTTAAGCAAAAACAAGGACAATAAAAACAAAGGTTTTGTAAATTACTGTTGCCCGTGTCATTAAATTTCATATTGTGCATGGAATATAAATACATCACTTTGTTCTGCATGACAAGCAGAAGTGAGCATTCATACATTACTCAGCCACTTAATTAAGTGCCTGGGATATTTGCAGTTAGCAGAAACTAATAAGGGAATCACATTTAAATTCAAATCACTCCTCAGGGTAGCTGTCTGCAACATAAGCAAAGCTTACTGGGTAGATGTTCCACTAAATGCTCAGCTAAAAGCTTAGATTCACTGTATTTCTGAATAAAGAATAATTCTACTTGTGATTAAAGGTGGAGCAAAATAAACATTCTGTCAGGGACTTTTGAGTGACGTTTCATTTCTCCAGTTTTAAATACCCATTTTGTCTATTATTTTTTGGTACTAGAACAAGGGCATGATTTAGGGCTTTGCTAACACAGAGCAGAAGTTTCCATAAAAAAACAAATGACTCGGCTGACCCTTTCCATGGCAGTCTTTCCACAGACCTGACAGTAACAGTCCCTGCACCACAGACAGTAAACAACAATATTATAAAGTCTCCATTCAAAAAAAAGCGAGCAGGAAACAAAGTGATGGAGAAGCCTAAGAGGCAAAGAATGTGGAGGAGACAGGAGATTCACACATTTATAACAAGAAGCCAAGAACTCAGTATTCCAAACTCTGACAAAGTGCTCCTCCCCTAACCACTGCCCAAGAGTGGATTTATTTTTAGCCATTCGTCTTTACAAATTTTAACTTTTCTGGACAAAAACAGTCCCATATGGTTTCAAATCTGCCCTTGATTCCAAACAGCCCCCGCACTGAGCTCTTCAAAATTTCAAAGCCATCTGGTCGCCCATGGTACAAATGACCTCTCCTATTCCTCCATATACAGAGTATGGTTGTTCAGTTTCAGGAAACTGTACTCTGAAGCCCCCAAGCAGTGACGGAGGGCAAAGGTCAAGGTGCACAAAAGACTTGGTCATGTGACAAAAAACGCTCTAACTAACCCAAGGCCATTGAGTGAATAGATGAGATTCAGATGAAATACCCTCGTTCCTCTACTGACAGAAATTCTATAATTTTACCTGCCACAATGCATCATTTTGCTACAGAAAACATAAATTCCTAAATTCCAGTTTGCATTTCCAAGTAGAAATAAATCAAAGAAAACTTGAATTTTTTAACATTGCATTTAGAGTGAACATAATATTTTTGGCGAGATGGAAATTTGGCATCTTCTGCAAGTCATAAAATCTTTGAAGCATAAATTGTGATCATCACAATAGGTACTGTCACACAGCATCACCTCAGATATTGTCAAGGTACCATCTGGCATCGGTTATATAGTAGTAGATGGCAAAGGTGTAGGTCTAGCACCTAGTTCGTAAAAGTACAGGGATCAGTATTTATACCTGCATCAAGAAACAGCACCAGATAGCTCCTAGGTACCATGTACATGCAGAAAAAGGTTTTTGAAGAGTTAATTAACAAACTATTACCCCGGTTATTTCTGGAAAGGAGACCCCGGTTATTTCTGGAAAGGAG
Organism: Tupaia tana; assembly: GCA_026018925.1. NCBI lineage: Eukaryota > Metazoa > Chordata > Mammalia > Scandentia > Tupaiidae > Tupaia > Tupaia tana. The sequence goes on along the minus strand of JAKSZU010000001.1, from coordinate 194,691,543 downwards.
AAAGGAGGCTTACTTTTAATTAAATATCCTTTTATACAATTTGAAGCTTTTGCCATGCATATGTATCCATTTTGTTGGGGGTGGTAATTAGACTGAAAATAACGTTTTCCCACAGCTCTTCAATTCTTTCCCCAACCACTTCCCTCAAATACTTCGGTGTGAGAGTGAAATCCATCATGTCATTATGAATACCAACCTTCTACGTCTAAAACCACACTCTCCCCTCAATCTTCCAAATCAAGTGCCTTCAGAGACACGTTGTTCTCAAATCCACCTATTCCTTATGTATTTGCCGAGGATATCTTAAGTTGGAAACTTAACCAAGTCTTAGGAAAATATTTTTAGACACTTCAATATTTACGGTAGATTTTGAAAAGTTGAATTGTCAATTATTGGTAAGCTAGTTACTTACTATGATAACTAATGTCAAAAATCAGAGAAGATTTATACAACTTTGCTTGTCTCTAACATCAAAGGCCAACAAGGGGCTACTGAGAGGCTCTGTGATATAAAATGAGGGCCCAAGTTCGTTCTACTGTGCAACTTAGACATAGTATTCTAGGACCACGACTCGTCCACACTCAGCCAGCATATTAGTAAAGAGAGAGCATGAAAAATTGTTTGGGAAACACTATACTAGATGGGACCATTCTCCTTTCTCTTCATTTTCTTCACACAATGATGTCTTTTGCATTTGACTTTGCAGTATTTCCCTGGAGAGTGAGCAGCATATATGTACACATCATTGATATTACTGGCTTTGATTATAAAATTTGCTGTAGTCAGTGGAAAATTAGCAGAAGTAACAAAAGCAGAAGTTTTAAATGTGCCTAGGATGGTGACCAGCAGATGGTGTAACAGTAATGTCGCTGGACTCCCACATAGTTTGCTGCAGTTTGAGTCCCACACTCAGTGACCTAAAACTCACACGGGGCATGTATGTGTGTGAGCCTAAAATCCAAAGAAGTGAATGGAAGAGAAGGGATTGTGGCATGGCTATCCCCGTTGGAAAGCAATTTCTCACTTTCTGTTTCTCTGGCAATTGCACATACCCTATAGCAAAAAAAATCTCTTAAAAAAAAAAAAAAAAGTGCTTAGAATGTTTGGCTTGCCCTTATACTTCGACCTTTAACCTTGATAAGAACACGCCCCGAAAGCATGAGAGACATGTGGACTAGACCAAATCTTGAGCTGATCAGAGTCTAGAACCAAATCCAGCCAGCTACCCAGTTTAGCCTAGATCAGCTGTAATTGGCCTATAATCCTGCTGGGTGAGAATTAGTTTGTCATAAACTGCCGAGTTGTGGGTCGGGGTGGGGGTGGGGTCAGGGAGGACAATTTCTTTTACATCATTATTGCAGTAGTAGCTAACTGATACAGGCATATACCATGACCTGCTTCAGCTGGTGTCTACGTCACAGAACATCATTTCAAAAAATGTTTTTCCTGTATCGTAACACTCAACATTGCTATATTTGGATAAATATCTAGAGAATTGTGGACTCTATTAAAATTTGATATAACATGTTTTAATACAAAGAAATGTAACCTGGATACCACATTGTTGTTTCATCATATTTTCAAGTACTCTCATGAATATTTACTATTTTTAACTGTCATAGAATGTTTGTTTTAAAATTAAATACATTTGTGAGAGGTTAATAATTCTCTGAAAGTCATCTGCAAAAGAGGGCAAAATACAACGATTCAACAACTGTAACTGTCAGTGATCATGCAAAGACAGATTTCTTTGTGTCTGTGAATTACCCAGTTTTCCCTCCCTCATTCTAATTTAGATAATTTATTTCACCACTGGTTAAAGCTTTCAACAAAGGATGATAAGAAAGAATTTTTTCACATCAACTGTAAATTAGATAATAATCAGCATTTAGCATACCCTGCATTAACTCTTCAAATATTTTTATTTAATATCTATCTTATCTCCACTTTTTAAGTAGAGAATTTAGATTTTTAAGTTTTTCCTATTTTTTTTTAATGTTATATTCTACTAACATGTGGTGCAGCTGAAGGGATAGCTTAAAACTGAGGGAGTCTTTCTCCAGAATTCACATTTCCTTCACTACACCAGGTTGTCTCCACAATGAGTGTAAATTCAATAACTTTAGTTAATCAAACAGAGCTTAAAACCATGGGCTAAACTGAAGATTAAGAATGAACAGTAAATCTATATTACCTATACATAGATGTATTTGTGATGTACATGCATTATATTAATTTTATAATAAAATTTTGTAACAATGTTTCATCCACATAAGAGAAGGCAATTCATAAACATAAGTGCTATCAGAAGAAAGAAGAGATTCATTTGTAAAATAAGAATTGATACTCTTCAAACCCTAAATTCACTACAGTTTGTTATAAATCAATATGAGAAGACATCCAAAGGCTTCCTCCATGCCTTCTCCAAAATATTACATAAAAAAACTTCACATATGATATCATTTTGAAGAAAATTCCCTCCAAGTTTAGAAGTTATTAAGTTTAATATGTGGAGAGTATTTGCTTAGTCAACATAGCATAGCGTAAACTGCGAGAGATTTTTTTGTACCTGAGGTTGGTCAAAAAGTGCCACCATCTCCCTTAACTTCTGACTCATTTGCTTTAAAAATCAGAACAAGATGAAATAATCCAACTCAAGATGAGTTTTGTTTTAATTCTCAAGAAGTCAACTGAAGTTTTAAGTCAACACAGAATGATGAATTCCCACAGGGACTGAAGAATAAGAGCACAGTTTAAGTGCCTGGCTCAGGGAGCAACACTCACCCCTTCATGAGCTCACTGGAATTCATGACACCTGCTCCACCTCTTGAGTCAGCCTAGTTGTGGGTGGGTGCTGGAAAGGGAAAAGTGGGTGACAAATGCAATTTCCATGGACCAAAATAAGTGCTGGCAGATTTAGCTCATAAGTTTTTCTTCTATTTAGCTCTTCGGAACAAAATTTGGAATAAAAAAAAAGTTCACCATACAAAATTTTCTGAATTAAAAAAGTACTTATACAAAGGTGAAGATCTAGTCTAGTTTCTATTGCAACATAATTTCAAGATAGAAAGGTGTTCTATTTTTTCACATCCATTTTTCAATTTGGGACAGTACATAAAATTAACTTTTCCCCCAAGATGAGCTTAACTACTTTTTAGTTAAGAACCATCAACCAGGTGACAAATCATCTACAAACAGGACTTAAGGCAGCCCAGAATGTGAAGTAAGCTCTTTCTTGACCAAAGAGGAAAGACACCTATTACAGTTTGCCTAATTCTTCATGTTGAAATTTTAACAGCAGACAAATTCTTAACATTGTATCTCATTTAATCATTAACCTATGGATAAAGATTATTAAAACTAAATGATATTGGATGCACTGATTCCCAAAATATTCACTCCTGAGGTCTTCGCCTCTTTAAGACAAAGTTGAATATTTGTATATTTATTATAGTCTCTACTTAGGGGAAAACTTGGCTTTTATTTCTGTCAGTTCCTATGTTATTTAATTACTTTCCCATTTTATATGAAATTGAAAATATAATATACAAATAAATCACTCTATTAAATTAATTTCCATTATGTATAAAAAATTGAATCAAAATAAGTCAGTCAAAAATAATCAGGTTTAACTTATATTCAAGTCTGTCACTGAAAATACTCTTGTAGCTAAAATTCTCCAGACACAATAATTTATGTCCTTGAATATGTATAAAATTATTTTGTATTTCATGATATTAGGAAAAATAATTTATTTGTAATTTATTTTGTGTTATTACATAGTATACAAATAACCATGTTGAAAATTCATAAAATAAAAACAAATAAAGGAACTATAATTATCTTTCATCTAATATCTAAAGATGATTGTATCTTTCCATGACATAAGTTAGGAAATGTATATAGTTTATGTCTTCATATGCATAGAATGTTTCTGTAAAATTGGGATTAGTCCTTATATTCTATTTTGTAACACTTTCAATTCTGTTCTTTTTTGTTTTTCTCCTAGTGAAATTATTAAATACCTAAATATAGTAGCCAATGTTTAGTATATTCATCCTCATAAACCCCACACCCACTGACCCACTAACCTTTACCCACGTGTAAGAAAACAAAATGTGAAATGTTAGTATGTTATCATTTATTTTATTGAGTGATCTGTTTTCCAGGTCAGGAATTTCTTTTGAGCATTGTATTAATTTAAGACAGCTCTTTAATTAGCTTCCGTGTCCTCTGCAACATAACTCATTCCTTCACCCAGTTGTGAATTTTCTTTTCTTTTTTTTTTTAATTTTTTTCTTTATTTTCTTTTTTTTTTGGAGAGGTTTTTGCTATAGGGCACGTGCGCTCGCCAGACAGACAGAGAGAGACATAGAGACAGAAAGCAAGAAATCACCCCCCAGAGGGGTTGGTCACGCCGCAATCCCTTCTCCTCCATTCTCCTCTCGGGATCTTGGGCACGCACGCACATGCGCCCGGTGTGAGATTTAAGTCACCGGGTCCGGGACACGAACCGCGGTCGACTACATGGGAGTCCAGCGACATAGCCATTACGCTAACTGCTGGTTCCCACCCAGTTGTGAATTTTATGCTTTTATTTCAATGTGAGAAATCTGATTTTCTTGTTGGTTAGCCTTACATACATGTACAGAATTCTTTTTTTTTTTTTTTTTTTTTTTTTCTTTTTTTTCTTTTTTTTGGAGAGGTTTTTTCTATAGGGCGCGTGTGCTCGCCAGACAGACAGAGAGAGACAGAGAGATAGAAAGCAGGAAATCACCCCCCAGGGGGGATGGCCACGCCGCAATCCCTTCTCCTCCATTCTCCTCTCGGGATCTTGGGCACGCACGCACACGCGTCCGGCGTGAGTTTAAGCCGCCGGGTCCGGGACTCGAACCGCGGTCGACTACGTGGGAGTCCAGCGACATAGCCATTACGCTAACTGCTGGTCCCCAGAATTCTTTTTTTTGAGAGAGAGATTTTCGCTATAGGGTGCGTGCGCTTGCCAGACAGACAGAGAGAGACATAGAGACAGAAAGCGAGAAATCACCCCCCACGGGGGATGGTCACGCCGCAATCCCTTCTCCTCCATTCTCCTCTCGGGATCTTGGGCACGCACACACACGCGCCCGGCGTGAGTTTTAAGCCACCGGGTCTGGGACGCTAACCATGGTCAACTACGTGGGAGTCCAGCGACATAGCCATTACGCTAACTGCTGGTTCCTGACATGTACAGAATTCTTTTATTGTAAGAAACTTTCTGGATGTTAATCAATAGTTGTCATATAGGATGTCTGAAATTTACATTGTTATCTTTTTATTTTTATGTTATCCTATTTTTATATGAATGCTTAAAGAGTATTTTAAGGCACCAGCAGAAAGTGTAAATGGCTGTATCGCTGGAGTCCCACATGGCTGACTGTGGTTCAAGTCCCAGACACAGTGGCTTGAAACTCACACTGGGTGCATGTGCGAATGTGTCCAAAATCCCAGAAGGAGACTGGAGGGGAAGGGATTATGGTGTGGCCACACCCCCTAGGGTGTGATTTCTCTTTCTTTTTCTACGACTCTGTCTTTCCAATGAGCACACATACCCTATAACAAAAATTTCTCTCTCTCTAAAAATAATTAATTAATTAATTAAAAATTTAAATTAACTTGAAAATGAAAAACAAAAATCCAACATAGGTGTAAAATATATTTTCTCAAGTAGACTTTGACTTATGATCAGTAAACCTTTTCAATACAGATTCACGTCATTCTTGAGGGTAGTGTACTCTGTATATTTATTTAATTATTTCCACTCCCTTATCAGATCTGCTTTTTTTTGTTCTGGGAAGCTTTTCTCATTAATATATTTATAGCATATATGTTAGGTCTATCCTCCATGTCACATCTTTTTCCTTTGAGTTAGAGCAATTTCCAGCTTTTCAGTTTCTTCTCTAATGACTTAACTTTTTAAGGTTATCATGACAGTGACTCGTTGCTTTCATTATCTGAATTTAGTAATTTAAATTGTTTCATGCACTGCGCACACTGTTTTAAATGGTTATCATTGCTTTTGCTCCTGAGAAACACAATTTTTTAAAAAAACTCTAAATATCCTGTTTCTTAGATATGTTTATTTTGTAGGAAAATATGCCTATGATTTTTCAGAGTTGTTCCCATTATAATGAGAAACTTGGAACAGAAAAATTATGAGTTAAAATTTTTTTTATATGTAAAGTAAATGTGGAAAATGTAAAAAATAATTAATTAATTAATTAATTAATTAAAAAAATTTAAAGATATCTGTTCACCTGCCTGCAGACCTCAAAGGCTGCAAAGAAGGGGTCATGTCATCAAGTTGACCACAGTCTTAACCAAGGTGCTATTACCCATATTTCCTTTGGATAAACTTTTCTATTCCTTCAGATTATATAAGCTATAGTTTTAGATAGGCATAGCTATAAAGATAGGAAGATATGTAGGCAGATAGCTACATAGCCTGAAATATTAGAAGCACTTAATACACAAGTATTAAAGAGAGGGGTGAAATGTCCATTAATCAAACATGGTCACTCCATAATTCTTATTCTCCATTTCTCCATATCATCTCCATTTACAAAATAGTTCTCATTTTTATCATCCACAGCACTTTGCTAAGAATTTCATCAGAATTTGGGGCATGCACAAATACAAGCCTAATGTGTTTTTTCAAGCTGCTTCCCTGGGTTTCAAACCACGTTGGCCAAGTGAGATCCAGCTGCCAATGTGTGGTGATTAATTAGTGCACTATGGGGCCAGCTCCAGAAATTGTGTTTTCAGAACACCATCAAACCCTTCAACCTCACATAGAAATCTGCAAACACTAAACAATGCTTATGTTGCCAGTGTTGTGCTTCCTTTAATCGAAGAGATAATTTTCTTTTCAAAGATCTAGTAAAAGAAAATAATGGAGTTTACTTGATAGCTGCTATAAAACATAAAATAAAGAAAACTTACAATATATAATAGCACATCTGAGCTTTCAAGAGATAAACATCATTTGACCTATTTCCAAAGCAGAACCCAGTCAGTATGTATTTATAAAGTTAATTTATAAAAGTGATTCTAAAACATGTGCTCTGAGACTACAAGCCCTCTTTATTTAACTGAAATAATCATAATATAAAGTTGTTGGCAGCAAAACTTGTAAAAAATATTTCCAAATGGAGATTTAATTCATTGTAAAAACAATTCTTGGAAACTATTGCCAAAATAAATAAATGCCACCAAGAACGAAAGCCTTCCATGTACTTGGCCTCACAATAACAGTTCTCATTTTTATCATCCACAGTTTTTTACTAAGAACCCATTGTTAACACAGCATTCGCGTTTCTCTGGTTGTTGCAGATGTTGTAAACTGAATTTTCTCAGGTGGGTGGGGCAGGGGAGAAAGCAGGTAAACCAGGGAAGAAGCACGTCGTAAATCTTCCCTTTTTTACCTTCATTTAGAGCAACTGGGGATATCAGGATTCCAATTATTTTTCCTTTCCTTGAAACTAAGGATGTGTCCCTCCTTCAGACTCTTCTTCAGGAGAAAATCATACATTTTTCCAGAATTATGAAAACCAATGAGAGTTGTAGTAGATTTCTCTATCAAGATAGAGTGTTATGTTTGTGTTTTACAAGTATCTAGTATCATTTCATTGTGCAACCGCACATCAAATATAGAAATATTGGGACCAGCAAATGCTATAGCAATTACAGCACTGGATTCTCACATGACCAACCACAGTTTGAGCCTCAAACGGAGTGGCTTGAAACTCATGCCAGGTGTGGGTATGTGCATGCACGCCCAAGATACTCGAAGGAAGGGACCAGCAGATGGCATAATAGCTACGTTGTTGGACTCAAGTCCCGGACCCAGTGGCTTAAGACTTATGCCAGGTACATGTGCATACGTGCCCAAAATCCCAAGAGAGAAGAGAAGGAATTATAGCGTGGTCATCCCCACTGGGGATTGGTTTCTCTCTTTTTATCTCTCTTTGTTTCTCTGGCAAGCACACATGCCCTATAGCAAAAACCTCTCTTTAAAAAAAAAAAAAAAAAAAAAAAAGATACTAAAGATAGTGGGAGGAGAATAGACAGAGAAGAAGGGATTGTGGCATGGCCACCCCCAGGAAGTGATTTCTCACTTTCCCTCTTTCCCTTTCACTGTCTATGTCTCTCTCTGGTGAGCATATGCACCCTGAAACAAACACCTCTACAAAAAAAAAACAACAACAAGAACAAAAAAAATATATATATATACATACACACACACACACACACGTAATTTTATGAGATTCATATACATGCTTCTTTAATGAAACTACCACCAAACTCTGGCTTGTTCTTTTTATGCATTTTATGATATGTCTCATTATAATGTTCTTTTTTTTTTAGAGGTTTTTGTTATAGGATGTGTGTGCTCACCAGAAAGAGAGAAACAGAAAGACAGAAAGCAAGCAATCACCCTCTAGGGGAATGGCCACATGGCAATCCCTTCTCCACCATTCTCTCGGGATCTTGGGTACACATGCACACACGCTCGGTGTGAGTTTAAGCCACCGGGTCGGGGACTTGAACCACGGTCAACTACATGGAAGTCCAACGACATAGCCATTATGCCAACTGCTGATCCCAATATAATGGTCATTTTTAAACTCAAACTACACATATTATACTTTCTTTTAATCCCCTTTAATTGACTTTTAATCTTCAAACAGCATACAGTAAGTAGTTAATAAATATATCTTTTAAAATTAATATATAATGAGTGTCTGCACTCTATGACTGAAACTGACTAAAGGATATAGAAACACAGTAAATGGATGTGGATACCAGATACAGTGTGTGTGAAAGTGTAGAGTCTGAGGAAGGACAGTTACAAGAAAAATAGAGAGGCAAAACATTAATGGGACAAAGAAATGTGGCATTATCTGTTGAAGATAATTTTATAGTTTTATCAACTGGACTAGGGAGAAATATTCACATGTTGAAATATTCACTTTGTAAGCTAAATAACATGATTGAATGTATAAAAGAAAATGAAATATATATATATATATATATATATATATATATATATATAGAGAGAGAGAGAGAGAGAGAGAGAGAAATTGTTTATTACCTGTTGATGATAAAATGTATAGTATGCTCAACTGCACTGATCTGAGTTATATTTCATGTTGGGTAAATTCTTCATACAAGCCAAATGATATATAGCAATTGTATAAAATAATAATAATAATAATTTTAAAAGAATAATTGGGTTTGAAGAACTCAGTATGAAAAAATAGTTGATAAGGATTGTATGTAACATCAGACAAATTTGCACACTACCAAAATGAAATAGATAAAAATGGCACACTCCTTCATAAAAATAAAATAAGTAAAATTAAGCCTGAATAAAATATTTCAATGGAAAAGCTAAGTAGTATACCACTATTCTATAATGACAGATTTTTCCCACTATTCTATAATAACAGATTTTTTTTTCCATATTTCCTAGTGTTTGGATGACAGCTTAAACTAGGGGGCACAAAGCCATCACAGCATAATCTGTGTCTGCGTAAGTGAGAAATGTTAGGGTACACACCACCTGTAAGCTATTTTCTACCATAAAATTAGGTATGAGAAAGCTCTGGGGACTAGTGGTTAAGGGAGCCAGATCGCACTTGGCTCAGGTCCCAGACTTGGAGGCTTGAGAAACACACCCGGCACATAGGATGCTTGTCAGAAATCCTGGAAAGGAGAAAGAGATGGAAGAGAAGAGATTGTGGCGTGACCATTCCCAACGGGAGGTGCTTTTTCCTCTCTCTCTGTGTGGCTCTCTCTCTGGTGAAAGCATGTACTCTCTAGCAATAAATAAATAAGTAAATTAATAAATAAAAACAGGACAAAACACTACAGAGGTGCTTTTGTGTCCAAGAAGCTCATGGTAGAAAAACTCTTAAAAAACATGAGATGAGACTTTATGCGAATTATGAATAAACTTCTATTGTGTTAAAAACAGAAGTAGGAAATTCGTTTCAAACTCGCCAGCTTCAGTTGACAGTTATAAACCCTGAGTGCTTTCAGAAGGGTTCTTTACAGTAATCAATAGTCTATTTGCAAATAAAGAGAGAAAATTCTCCACAATGCCATCATTTCTTGCTATATGTAGATTTATGAAATAGCAAATAGCACTGATAAACCTAAATCTTTATTAATAGCTTTGATAAAACCTCTGTTGATCAAGCAAAAATAAATAAATAAAAACGTAAACATATTAGACTCTCTGATGAACAGTTTAGCATTTCTATTGAAAACTTAAAAAATAAAACAAGCTTGGAATAGTGTGGGTGTTAAGAGACAATTCATATCACAGGCAAACAAAATTATAAAGCAGATCTGAAAATATTAATGTCTTGGCTACACTTGGCCAGGGACTTCAGCAGTCCCTAGTAATGAAAGTCTAGTAGTCAACACTAGAATCAACATGTAGACTATTTCATTTAATGTGTTCGCCTTTTTCTACCCTGTTCTTTGTTTTACTTATAAATCTCGTACTAATGGAACCTTTCCTAATACCTTTGGTTTAAATTTGATTCAGCTTCCTAGATGCTGAGGCAGACCTCTTTGGGGGAATCTCTGTCATAAAAGAAATTACTGATGGCTTGAGGTCCTGCCTCAACAACCCAATATAGATTTTTGTCTTATACTTTTGTGATTCTGCCCTGGCCTTAGTGACATAAAGACTTATATTTTTGAATGATTTAAGTTTCATAAAGTATGTAGAATGGCCACTGGGAATTGGTTCAAGACCTAGATCTAGAATACTAGATACCAAAATAAACTGAGTATTATTAGATTACTAAGTGACCTAATTTTTTTCTATCTTCAGTTCTCAATGGGATTTAATAAAATCATTGTAAGCAACCATAACAAAGTAGAGAAGAGACCACAGTACCATATGTATGTTATGATTTGTCTCTGCTAATTCCATTTTTTCTTTACTTAATTAACACTCGGATTCATCATTCCCAAATATCAGTTCATATTAAATACAAGGCTCTTCCCTCACTTACATCCATCTTACAACTCTAACAGTAAAAGATCCCCCATTTTGTCCCTTCTTCCAGAACAAAACCATACCACACATCATTCTTGACCTTTCCCCTCTTCATTACCCTGACCTTTCTACTACCACTTCTGTGCATCCCACTCACACTTCTGAAAACCGCTGCCACACGGAAGATGTAGAGATGCAGTTTGACCCAAACTATTCACAATGGTCAATGATTCTCATTTTGTTCAGTAGGCAATACTTACAAATAATCTGAAAAACATGAGGTAAAATAAATGTATACTCTTCTATAAAAGATCCGTGTACATGTTCTTGCCCTTCACAGATTTGCAGCACCACAATGAACTAATCTATAAACCTCTGAATGTATTTAATGTATCATTAAGAACGTGAGATCAGCATTGTCACCAGACTTTCTACAAAACAACAACTGATGAAAAGGTCTCCAGAAGAATATTTGTGCTTTGTAAACATAAAATGATCAGTCTAAAAAAATAGATTGGTTCATTTGGTAAGAATGCAATTGAGTCATCCTTTGGTCAGAGTACATTTCTTTTAAAACAAGAATTTTCCTGGAAAATATCCTCCCTCTTTTATGAAAGAATTCTATTTCTGTATTATATTTAGGGATTTTTCAAAAAGTTTATGGGAAGTACATATTATGAAAAAACTATACACGGGTATTTTTTTAATGTTCATACCAAAATATACTCCTACTTTAATTTCATTCTTCCATAAACTTTTTGAATTTATTTTGTATTTTAGTAATCATGTTAGCAAAATAATTGCACCAAACAACAGTAGTAGTATTCTAGATCAAGCTGTTCACGTGAAAAGTATGGGTTGCTTTCCTACATTCAACAGCACTGATGACATTTACATTATATAACCTTTAAAAACTGACCATCAACACATTAGCATCTATATCCTGGCAATATTATTCTTATAATAACACAACTCCTGTATTTTCTAGGAGAAGATAGAAAACATTATACTATACCAAGGTTCATTTAACAAGAAAACTTTTAATAAGAATCTGCACTGTGAGAAAAAAAAATAATAAAAAAAAGGCAGATAAAAGTAAAACATCTGAACTACACAGAAGCCTTCCACTGTGTTACCATGACACCAATTACAGAAATCCAAAAGAGTTTAAACCCTGCCTCTGGCAATGTTATATATAACATGTATAAATTGCATTCTTAAACCCTTGAATTGAGAAATTTGATTCTCTTCATCTTTTCTCATGGACTGGGAAATCAGAAGTCTGCAGGAAATAAAACAGAAAAAAAGGGATAAAAAACAGGATGACTAGAGCAATAAACATTATAGATTTTTGGTATTTCCATACTCTGTGTTGTACTCTGAGAATCTTTTGTAACTTTGTGTTGCCAAAGTAAATAGAATTTTCCGAGAGCATTGCTGGGAGTTGATGCAGTGTTCCACAAATAGAGAAGTTCATTATAATTAGGAAAGAGCTATTTCCATTAGCCAGTTCACTCACCTCCATAGCTGTGCACACCAGCTCAGCCAACAAGCATCATACTTTTGTTCGCTAGAGATGCGATGCAGGCAGCTCTCAGTTTCTGAGCAGAGCTTTTCCCCAAAGCTTGTAGAGATAGCTATAGGGCTTTTCTAGAAGAGGCTGGCTAAGGAAACACAGATTAATGCAAACCAGATCAGAGTAAGACAGAATATGTGGACACAGTGGCTAAGTACTGCAGAGGAAGCTTCTTGTCACACAGTGACCAGGGTGTGAGTTCTGGCTCTAGTGGCTTGAAAACCACATTGGGTACACGTTCATGCCAGGGTCCTGAGAGAATGAGAAATTGGAAGAAAATGGATCATGGCATGTCGAGGCCCCATTGGAGGAGTGAGCGCATACCTATGCAATGATCCTCCCGCATTTAAACAGTGAGAGAAGGCCAGGAGGAGGCATAGTGGTTACAGCACTGGATCCTACATGGCCAGCTGCCCAGTAGGTGTCCCAGACCCAACATCCAACATCAGTTGTGTGTGTGTGTGTGTGTGTGTGTGTGTGTGTGTGTGTACAAAATCCTATGAGGAGAATAGAGGAGAAGGGATTGCAGTGTAGCCATTCTTCCTGGGGAGTAATTTCTCACTTTCCCTGTCTTTGAGTCTCTGTCTTTCTCCAGAAAGTGTATGCACCCAATGACAAAAATCTGAAAAAACAAGCAAACAAACAAAACAAAACAAAAAATAGTGAGAGAGGCCAGCAAAAGGCATGAGGTTAAGGCAGTTGGATCCCACATAGTTGACTGCCTATTTCCAGTCCCAAACCCAGCGACTTGGAAAAACGTGCCAGAGGTGTTTGCATGTGTGCCCACAATCCTGAGAAGAGAATGGAGGAGAAGGAAAAACAGCCAGGCCATCTCCCCTGGAGGATGCTTTTTCACTTTCCTGCTTTCTCTCTTTTGCTCGCTGGTGAGTGCATGTGCCCTATAGCAAACTACAAAAACAAGAGAGAGAGAATATGTGCTCTTAGCATAATACTGAGGTCTTAATTAGATATTAAACAAATTAACAGAAAACATGTTTATAACCTATACATCCCATAAATAGAGTCACACATGTAGTAAGTTCTCATCTCTTTTTGCTCTTACCAATCTGCAAGAAGACATTCAAAGTGAGTAATGTGAACAGAACCGTACACATGCAAATCTGTACTTGAGTTTAAACCCAGGCATTAGCATTTTGGAAATGTTAATAATATTTATAACTACCAGTTTCAATTTATAGCAGAACATATTATATTGCAAAATGCTTTCATGTAAGGGGTTTGCATAAACAAAAATATTCTTTCTTTGATTTTGAACCTGTTTTTGAAGTCATGTTGCCATTCTCTTTCTCTCACATTCCACAGCCTGCTCTATTCCAAGTTTTTCACAGAAGGTCCTGGAAAACAATGAGGTTGTGAAGCATAACCATTCTAGAACACAGTCTCAATACCAGGGGAATGGAACTTTTTAGCTGAAGACATGAAAAAGATAAAAATTCTTATAAGTGCCCCATTAATCATCCCCATCACCTGTGGGGGAAAAAAGAGAAGATAAAGTCTGGAGCTGTATAATCCTCCATATGAAATTTGTCTTGGGTCTAAAGAACCTAGGAGAATAAAAAGGAGAGAACATTTACCAAGTATGTCTTATGAATAAAGCACAAACACGTCATGGCTAATATGTTACTTGTATGTAATCCTTGCGCTGGTCCTACGAGGCAAGTGGTATTTGCACATGTTATGGATGGCAACACTGTTGCTCAGGAAGGTTAAGAAACATGTTCATGTGTACACTGTGAGTAAAACCAGGCTGTCTGTGTTCATGGCAGCTCCTGCTACTGAGGTAGCCCCAGCTCTGAAGCAAAAGCCAGCTGCTTGGGCTTATTCCGGCTTTTAGGACTAATAGAAACAGAAATCCAGGTTCCTCTTCTGAATACTGTCCAACTAAAACCTGGAAGGAGAATTTATTTCTAATCCAACACAAGACTATGATTTGAAAAGATAGACTAGAATAAGAACTGTTGATGAAAGAGAGAATCCAGAGGAAGAGAAAGAACAAGGAGACCTTAACAGTTCGGATGTTTGCCTTGGTAAATAAGAACAGAACAGCATGAAAACTCTCTCTCCATCAACAAAGTAAAAATGTGGTCAAAAGCTCCAGGGATTCAACGCAGGAACTCATGATGAGCAGTTCTTCCACTGTTCATATTCTACAGCTGACTGATAACTTACTGATTACATCTAGCATGCTAAAGTGAGCCTTATTAAGATGTTTTAGAAAGCACAGCGATTCCATTGAACCATGTAAAAATGGCATTTTTTGGGGAAAATTGCTGAATGATGACAATTTTATATGGTTCAATCTAATATATTAAGCTTTCAACATCAATCCAAACATAGAAGGATACCCAAGTAAGTAGTATTTGAAGGTACTCATAATTCTGAATCATTTTAACATACAAGTTTGGACCCACTGACCAAAACTGATGAGCTACTTTGCAGGTAGGTCACTCCCAAAAAAACTGTAGTCCAATCTTAAATATTATTCAGTCACCTGCCCTTTGCCATGACAACAATTTGGCACACTGCAAAGCAAAACACATATGAACTAAAGTGATGTATCTTTTTTTTGAGAGGGTTTTTTTTTGTTTGTTTGTTTTGTTTTGTTTTGTTTTTGTCTTAAGGGGCGTGCATTTGTCAGAAAGACAGAGAGACAGAAAGTGAAAAATCACTCCCCAGGGGATGGCCACGCCGCAATCCCTTCTTCTCCATTGTCCTCTCGAGATCTTGGGCACGCATGCACATGCGCCTAGTGTGAGTTTAAGCCACTGGGTCCAGGACTTGAACTGCGGTCGACATAGCCATTACAACTACTGGTCCCTAATATGCTATTTCTCCCATGCCCAGAACAATCTTCCAGTAGAAGCTAGCTGATCTGTGCTTAACTGTACTCACAGCTCTGATAAGCTTTTATTAGGATCTCAGTATAATTTACATTCATTCAATAATTGTGTGAAAGTACTGATTTAATTTTTCAAGGGTAGGCCTTCAAGGTCTAACATAACTAAGCCTGAATTAACATGTACGCAACAAAGGCTGAGGCAACTTTCTCACTCCACTGTCCAATTCCAGTGTATAGTCTACCCCCTCAGGTTTTCTTCCACATGCTTGAGAGGCCTATTCACCATGGCAAAGACAGAATGTATCCTGGAGGCTCCCTATGAAGCAAGAGGCTGAAACAGCATTTAAATTTGATTCTTAAAGCCAAGGGGGAAATATAAAGCTTTCCAATTTCAGGATAAGAGTTGGAATGAAATTCAGCTGATATCACTGTCATGCTTAGAAGAACAAAGAGGCAGACAAGCCCAAGAGGAGATAGTCACAGCGAACAGGAGCTCAGGATCTCTAAAATGAAAATCTACTGCCAAGTCCTCTCATCTAACAGACAGTATAGTGTTGTGCGCTCTGGGGAGAATCCAGGTCCTCCACAGATGTGCACTTGTTGAATATGTTTTCCCTTCAAAGTCCACTAGAAATGGGAATTTTTGTGTTGTGATTCTTTTCTTAAACCTTAAAAAGAACACTTAGTCTGCTAGGCACTAACCTGGACATTAGGTCCAATTCCAGATATTAAAGGACTAAGAGGAGAAGAAACACAAGGGATATTTAGGAAGATCATATCACTTGTGAATGTTGGGTGGGCTGCAGGCTCGATACAGAAAAATGTCAATAAACAGAACACACCTCAAGTATGTAGAAGTTAGGCAATTAAGATACCGTCACATGAACTTCTAAGAGTGTAAGATTCTAGGGCCCACCCCATAGACTAGTGGTTAAGCAAACCAGATCTCATATGGCTCACTGCAGTTTGAATCCAAGACCTGGCAGCTTGGAAATATTATGGATACGTGTGTATGCCCCAAATCTCAATGGGATGGATAAATGGAGGCGAAGGGATTAAGCATGACCACACCCTACTGGGAAGTGCCTCTCTCTTCCTCTTTCTCTCCCCTCTTTTCCATCTCTCTCTAGTGAGTACACACACCTTCTGGCAATTGGGGTGAAAAATGTAAATGTATAAGAATTTAAGATTTTTACTTTCTCCTTGAAAGGATATTACTTAAATGTCTGTCTACACCTCCCTGTGTCCTCTGTCCCTTTATCTAAACTCTTAGATTCTTTCATCTTACTTAAGGATTTCCCTTAAAGGATGGCATGCAAAGCCTGCTTCCCCCCCCCCCCCCCCCATGCCCAGGAGTTTCTTTGAAATGGCCCTATGATTTTTAAGTATATCATAGGAATTAGAAAAGCAGAGCAGAGCATTGGTCAATAAATTTAGTGAGTGAAGAGATTCAGAGTATATTTCAGGGCCCTTCAAAATAAACAATTCTTTTCCCCCCTATATGACTGAAATCATAAACATTTTACTCTATTTTTTTTTACTATCTTTTTTTTTAAAAGGAAAGATTGTATGGGTAAAACAAAAGAGAAAGTATAATGATGCCTCCTAGATTCAGTCTTGTCTATGACATGATGTTCTTTGAAAATTCTCTTATTTCCCTACTTCCTTAACATTGGAATTGGCTGTTTTTTGTTTTGATCAATGAAGTGTTAGCAGACATGACACAGAGGTTTCAAATATACTCGTTCGAGTACCCCTAGTGCTCTGCAGCCATTGCCACAAAAGATGCCCTAGGCCGCACACAGGCCCCAGAACAATGAAAGGCATGCTAAGCCGAGCAGAAATAGCATGTGGCTTGGAGCCAAACCCTGGCAAGCCAGCCAAAACCAGCCAAACCCCAGCTCAACCACAAAGAGGTGACCAAAAATAATTGCTTACTATGATATGAAATTGATAGCTTTTAGTTTGTTTCTGTATCAGTGGCACCATATTGAAGTGATGCAGAAACCAGTCCTTGCCCTTACGAAACCTTGGGAGACTTTCTGAAAAGTCTCTACTCCCACTAGAAAGAGAAGGGCAGGTGGCCAAAGTTCGGTCAGTCCGATTCTCTCTCCCAAGAATTTCAATAAACTAGTGACAAAGGCTAAAATCAGTTTGGACTGTTTTACCCAGGGAATTTGGAAAAAACTAAGCAAAGCTTATTTTTCTAGTTTTTTTGTCATAAGGTATGTGCACTTGCTGGAGAGAGACAGATAGAAGGAAAGTAAGAAATCACTCCCCAGAGGGGATGGCCACAATCTCTTCTGCTCCATTATATACCTGGGATTTTGGACAAGCATGCACATGCACTCGGCATGATTTTCAAGCTGCCAGGTCCAGAACCCTAAGCACAGTTGGCCATGTGGGAGTCCATCCCCTTAACCACCATGCCACCTGCTGGCTCCAAAATATTTTAAAACTTGTTCATTTTAAAACTTGTAAATTTTAAGGGACCAGCAGTTAGCGTAATGGCTATGTCGCTGGACTCCCATGTAGTCAACCGCGGTTCGAGTCCCGGACCCGGCGGCTTAAACTCACGCCGGGCGCGTGTGCGTGCGTGCCCAAGATCCCGAGAGGAGAATGGAGGAGAAGGGATTGCTGCGTGGCCATCCCCCCTGGGGGGTGATTTCTCGCTTTCTATCTCTCTGTCTCTCTCTGTCTGTCTGGCGAGTGCATGCGCCCTATAGCAAAAACCTCTCCAAAAAGAAAAAAAAAAACTTGTAAATTTTAAAAATTAAATGCCTAAAACTAACATGATTTTTTACTCTTCCCACTACTTCAGAATTATTTTTTATTATCTAACACACATTAGTTATGTGATTCCTTTATTCTTATGTTACTAATTAATTTTCTGTTGCTGGTAATTTGAGAACCTAGACTAATATAACTACTCCATGTATTCATTTTTACATAAATGTATTAAATAGCAACAGAAAAAAAAATCTATCACTGTTTGTATTTTCCAGGATGATGGAAGCTCATGATGAGGAATGAGTTGCCTACTATAATGATAGCTACTCCAGGACAATTTTTTAAAAAGAGAAGAAAAGAACTGCCTTGACATTGGGTAATTTGCATGTTCTTGATTTGCCATAGAAAATGAATAGGATCTGAGAATGACTCTTTCTCTATTAGAAGAGTAAGAAAAACATTTCTACCCAAGAAACATATCACAGATGTTATTCTCTTTATTTCATTATTATAGCTTTACTTTGTCAAAGAATCCTCTTGAAATGGCATATAACATGACAAATATAAATTGAGTCCAAATTATGATAAGCTTACTTCAAACTACTTATGAAACTGCAAATATTTATTTTAATGGTGATATAACTTCTATTTCCAGCAAATTGATGATCAACATAATCTTAAAATTCAGCTGGTACCAAACAGCTACAAATGTGGGGTAATATGTTAACGCATAATAATTTTAATTGCATAGCCAAAATTTAAGTTACAGTTGTGAGAACTCTTCAGGGACCATAATTGGAAAGGAAGTTAAAAGTAAGAGAGGAGCTATACAGCTGATAATTTAGGTGGGGTGGAGAGGGGGATAGCTAATTCCTTTCCTAAACAAATGAAGAATCTTAGATTTTAATGCACATGAAAATAATTCTCTGCACTTGAAGGAAAAATGAGATTAGTCATGATAATTCCTTATAAAAATCAAAAGGCTCACCCTTAGTGTGAGTAGACACATGGAGATAAAGAGAGACTGTCCTATGCTTCCCTCTGAACTTTGGATAAATAAAGAACCTTATCCAATAATTTAGAATAGTTCTGAACCCAATATGAATTGAAAGTTCTAAATCAAATTGTCAAAATGTATGGTCCTTACACTACAAAATTAAGATAAAACAATAAATACTAGTCTGATCAACATACTTTAGCACAAGCATAAGCCAGGGCAGATACCTACAAATAGGCACTAATAGCAATAAATACCAAACAGAGCCATGGTTACAACAGAGATTAAAAACAGTAAAACCAGGACTCTACCTGATACATAGCAGTTAAGCACTCTGCAGAGGAAGATGGATACCATATGGGGTTCAAGCCCTCACCCCGTGCATGCCGAGGATTCTGACAAGACAGAGAACTGGAGACGAAGGTGTTGCAGCATGACCAGGCCCTACTGGGGGCACTCTTTCTCTCTCTCACAAGCATACATGTTCTCTGGCAATCAAAAAAGTAGAATGAAGAACAAAATGAGGTAATGCATATGAACATTTAATTGAAAGGGTTACATTTCTAGGAAAAGACAACTTGCAAACATGACTCAATTAAGGACCTATAACCATTAGATAAATTGGATTGGTCTACACTAGGGTTTCTGAGCCTCATTGTTGAGTTTTGAAGCAAATTACTGTTTGTTGTCAGATGTTGTCCTGTACAGTATCGGGCATTCAGCAGCAAATCTAGCCTCTATCTTGATGCCTATCGGACCTTCAGAACTGTGGCAATTTTGTCTCCAGAAAATGTCTCAATGTCACCTTAATGAAAAAATGGCTTTGCCACTGAAAACTATTTGAACCATTGGTCTTCGCTGATCTAACACACATACACACTCATGCACACACACACGGCGTTGTTGCTAAGACAATTTTATGTACGAATTCTCTAAAATCACAAATTAAATAATTCACCCCTAAAACATCTGGCTCTGAGACTTAAAACTTACACAGTAGGCATTACATTAATGTTAAAATCACATGAAGGCAGAATGACAGTGTTATTTCATAAGGAAGATGAAAAAATTTTTAGGATTATAAAATTGATTCAATGTACAAAAAGTACATCACAGGAACCAGCAGTTAGCGTAATGGCTATGCCGCTGGACTCCCACGTAGTCGACCGCGGTTCGCGTCCAGGACCCGGTGGCTTAAAACTCACGCCGGGTGCATGTGCGTGCGTGCCCAAGATGCCGAGAGGAGAATGGAGGAGAAGGGATTGCGGCGTGGCCATCCCCCCTGGGGGGTGATTTCTTGCTTTCTGTCTCTATGTCTCTCTCTGTCTTGTCTGGCGAGCGCACGCGTCCTATAGCGAAAACCTCTCCAAAAAAACAAAAAGTACATCACAACTGAATTGAGCATATTCTAGGTGTTCAAGAGTAGATACTAGCAAAAATTTTATTTTAATTTACCACATTGTCACCTCTACAAATGCATGTAAAAACATGGAAGAATATTATAGACATAATGAGCTAAAGAAGTCATAAACAAATAAATATGACATTTCATTTATGTACAATTTCTGAAATACACAAAACTATAATACCATATAATGTAAGAAGTGAGAACAATAGCAATTCTTGACAGATGTAGGTAGTAGGTAGTGAGAGAAAAAGAATATGAGGAGACCTACTGAAGCCCTGACAATTGATATGCTGCTTGATTTGGGGACTGAATACATAGGTGTTCCAACATACTGAAAATCTATCGAGTTGTACATGTATGACTAGTGTACTTTTCTGTACATAGCTATTTAAAATTAGTGAAAATTCACTGAGTTTTACACCTGTAATTCCTGTACTTTTCTATATGTATAAATTAATTGAATTTATTTTAAAATTTAACATATGTCCCTAATTGTAAAAATTGGGAATTACTCCATCTGTAAAAATAGGTATAAATAAAGAAAGATACCTATAAAATCTTACAAGGGACCAGCAGTTAGCATAATGTCTATGTCGCTGGACTCCCACGTAGTCGACCGCGGTTTGAGTCTCGGATCCAGTGACTTAAACTCACGCTGGGCACGTGTGCATGCGTGCCCAAGATTCCGAGAGGAGAATAAAGGAGAAGGGATTGCGGCGTGGCCATCCCCCCTGAGGGGTGATTTCTCGCTTTCTGTCTCTCTGTCTCTCTCTGTTTTTCTGGCGAGTGCATGCGCCCTATAGCAAAAAAAAAAACAAAAAAAACAAACAAAAAAAAAAAACCTCTCCAAAAAAAAACAAGCTTACAAGTAACCTAAAAACAAATGTGAAACACTTACAGAGTGACCAAATTGATCAAACAGGGACATTTTTATATTGTATAGTTGTAGTCTTTTTTCAAAAGTTCATTTATTTCTTCCATAAGAGAGACAAACAGAGATAGAAAGTCAGGCACCCCCACAGGGTCCTCATGCCACTATCCAACCTCAGACTCAGCCATCTCAGATCACGGGCACATATGCATGTACCCAGCAAGCACAGGAAGGTCACAGGACCCAAACCAAGGCCCTTTCTGAATGGGTTCAATGATTTGTCTGACTCTGTTGTAGTCTTAATCATTGCTGTCAAGTATCCTCTTGTAGGACTATAATCCCATTCACTTATCTGTTCAACCATTAATTAGTACTTAGTAGTTTACAGATTTTTATTGTTTCTTGAGATTTTGTGTTTTATTGCCAGAAGACAGGGACACTTGTGAGACAGACAGAGATACAGAGAAAATCTCCCAGTAGGAGTAGTCACCCTGTAATTCTTTTTCATCCATTTCTCTTTCTCATTAGAGTTTTTGGCACATATGCACACACACCAGCACATTTTTCAAGCTGCTGGAGTAGCATGTAGGACCCGGCTTCTCATGCACAGGGTTTTAACCACCACATTATAGAGCCAGCCCTACACGTTTTATTATTATTGGTGATAATATAATATTACAATTTACTTTTGGAGGAAATTATATTCGTACACTTCTTTAAGGGTAGATACGTGGGTAGAATAGGCTATAGCATAAAGACATATTGAACTTTAGTAAATACTGCCAAGTAGTTTTTTAAAGAGACTTTCGCAAGAAGGATATAAAAATTTCAGTTGCCTTACTTCCTCTCCAGGACCTGGTAGCTTTTATCTATGTTTTCCCATCGTGCTGGAAAGAAGTTTTATAACTAATTCCTTTGAAAATAGTGAATTTTACAGTCTAATCTATGGGTTGGCCTCGTTGCCAAGTGGTTAAGGGAACTGGATCCCACATGAGCAACCACAATGTTCGAATCCTGGTCTTAGCATTTGAAAAACACTCTGGGTACATGCACACATGTGTCCAAGATCCCGACAGGATAGATAATGGAGAAAAAGGGACTGTGGTATGATCAGGCCCCTTGAAGAGGATATGATGCTTTTTCTCTCTTTCTCTGTCTCCTGCACACACGCCCTCTGGAAAATTATTATTATTTTTTACTGTAGTCTTCATATAAGCATTATCTTTCATAAAATGTCTCTTCAGGTGTTTTCCCCATTACCATGTGGTTTATTAATCTTTTTCTTACTGTTATTGAATATGTTCCAAATAGATTTTTCAGATATCCTAGTTACAGTATTTTCTTCTACCATATATGTTACTTTTAACTCTACTAATGTATTTTTAAATCATAGAAATTTTTAATGATAACATTTTACAAGACAGTATGAGACATACAAAATGTGTCTTGCTTTGTGTAATCAGCTACTACATGTATCTCTTAAGTTCTTTAGTTCTAAATAATATTTTTCAATTATGGACTGTTCAAGGAATGCACATGTGACAAAGATGAACAACAATAAATTTAGCAAAAAAAATTTTAGGAAGACGATTGCGTGTGACTCAGTGCTGTGTTCCTTTTAAAACAATTGAGCTATTTTAAAGTGAACAGAATATCCAGGGCTCATATAGAGTTTGAGACTTTTAATCAGTATTGCCTAAATGCTTCACTTTGTTATTTTTTTTAAAATAATGTAGAAAATGCTCCTATTTACCCCCCAAAATTCATGGATTATAGGCTTCCATCAATTGCCTTTGGAGAAATAGTGACCTCTACACACTTTGTCCACACGCAGAATGATGGCTAACTTACAGTTGTATGCAAGTTACAGTGGACAGGCACAAGCAAAACTGTAAGAGTATCTTGGTGCATAGCAATTTAGAATCACAAGATACTTCATTTAAAATTGTTAGATAAATTAAAATATGGATTAAAATAGCACTGAAACTGAAATAATATCAGCAATAACATGCTTATGTTTATACAGGCTTGGATAAAACAACTGTTAATCTCGCTATTTTCAAAAATTCCATGCACAATTGCAGGAGTTGTTAGTAAAGAGTGGATGTGGAAGATAGCGTTTAAAGAGAAACCAACCAATCTGCTAAGTCCAAACCCTGGTAACCTTAAAAATAGATCTCCCAGGGGAACCTCATGGGGAGATTATGAGTAGCTGTAGATTTTGTGTAGCTACCCGCTATGGGAATCACAGCTATACCTTACGTGGTAGACATGGGCCCAGTGTTAGTCAACAGGAACAGTAGTTAAAAGAGCTGAACACCAAGCAGAGGAAAAAAGAAAAGACAAACCACAACCTATCAGGCACCATATATCTTTCTGCAATGACATCTAACCACAAAATGACCTTCAGAGAGTAATGGCTGCTGCCTCACATCCATCTCCTCAGCTTTGTACAAATTCTTATTTTTGCCAACTCTGAACCAGACCATGTGCAGAACAGGATTCTGGAAATGTAATTCCCAGGTAAATCAAGTTAAGAGGCAAAATATAGCATAGTGCCTATCAAAGCTAAGGGCTTTCATCGTACATGAAAGTGTAAGCATATTTTCACTTATAATGTGAATTATTGCTTCCTATAAGGCTAAAGGAATCATTTCTTACGGTTTAATTTTTAATGAAGAAACAAGGAATAAAAAATAGCTTTTATATTGATATAAATGTCAGCACTTAAAATTTTGAACCCTCTTTTAAATTCAAAATATTAAATTAAAACAATTTTCAGTTACTGCATGAAAGAAAAGTAATTGATTTATTTATTTATGTAACCCTAGAAAATTAAAACTTAACTTTAATTCAGTTGTTAATTTGCAAACTTTTTCCATCACTCTAAAAATTAATTTCATTATATAGTTAATAAGGTAAGCAGGAGTGCATGTGTGTTGTAATGTTGAGGACATAATTACATTACTTTAACCTCATGGAGAAAATCATATTGAACTACATTGTGTTTTTGGTTGACCTTGACTCTTTCTTACTTCTTTGAAAAGTGTATTTATCTGAATTGCTCGTAATGCAATCCATAGTAAATACTAAGTTACCGTCTTTTAATTTTAGTTTGGAAAATGGGTATACTTTCAAGATCTCATCAGGCACATCTGGCATCATTGCTGCTGTACACACCATACCCTTTTTGTTCAAATTTGCTTCTTTTCAAGGAAAGGCAAAGAGAGAAGCCCCTTGTTGCTCTGTGAATTCTCGTGCCTGCAAGTGTCTGAGAAGCTGCCAGAACCTTTGATTTGTTTTGTAATCTTTAAACTCTTTAAAAAGACCTTGACATTCTGCTTACCTTCTTCATTTCAGCTACCTATTAAACATCAGGCCTTAATGATTTTCTAACTATAACTGTAAAATTGCTTTGCTCATCTTCTGATGTCACAGCCTTTATAACACAATTCTTCCCTTTCCTTATTTGCTCTAGGGTGACATTGAGGGCGGACATCAAAATCTCTTTTTGTTTTTTATTTGATTCCCTGGACACACAGTGCTCTTTCTAGCATCCTTATGTTCTCTCAAATTCACAAAACTGCCCCCTGACTGTAAGTCATTACCCAAAAAAAAGTCATCTGGTGAGCTGGTTTTCTCTCGCACATGCGGCGCATACAAAGCACCTCATTATATCTCGGTATGGCCTAGTACACTGCAGAGAAATGATGGCCACTGAGGAGCCTCTGCCTTCACCGTCCTGATTTCTCCATCCTTTCACATGCACTCTTTTAAGGAAAATAATCTCTAGGATGAAAGTGTCTTGCAGGTACCTCAGATTGAATTCCCTATCTCCTCCCTCCCCCCCCCCCCCCCATATAGCCTACTTTGTCAGTTTCATCCCAGCTTCATCCAACACCCCCTCTCTAAAATGGCTCTCATACAAATCTCTTACTCATCCATTGAACCTTTAAAAGAAACCATTTGTATTTAGTAAGCTCTTTTCATATATTTCTTATCCTCTGTGGGACAGACTTTATTGATCCATGAATGTCATGACATTTCCAAGATGATGGCAGTTATAGAATTTTTAACATGGGCAAGACTTGATTTGGGACAAGGCAGATGACAGATTGGAAACTAGTGGTGATACACATTATATACCACAGAATACCTGTGTATCAGAGAGTGCATGCATATATACCAGCAAGGTTTAATAACAAACACAGCAACCCCGAAAATCAAATAAAGCAGTAATGAGATACTTACTTTTAAGAGAAAAATAAAACAACCTTTAGAACTACAAGTGAAACTGTGGATTTGAAACTGGCATTTTGTAACCATGAGTAATAATTATGGCAGATTGTGTTTCCATTCAGTTCATAATGCAATTTGTACATGGATAATTATTTTATATTATGTTATGCAATGAGAGAGGTCCATTGTTTTTCCATGTAAAAAATTAAAAAGCATATTTATAGGTAAAGCCAGTGAAATGGTATCTTAAATTATGGCAAAAAAGGTATGTATTTAGGATACATTTGTGCCTAAAATAAATAGAGAAAGAAAGAGAATGAGGAGGAAGATGCCAGATTGGATGTTAACTCAAGATATTAGAGGGTGGGACCAGCAGTTAGTGTAATGGCTATGTCGCTGGACTCCCACGTGGTCGACCGCGGTTCGAGTCCCGGACCCGGTGGCTTGAATTCACGCCGGGCGCGTGTGCATGTGTGCCCAAGATCCCGAGAGGAGAATGGAGGAGAAGGGATTGCGGCGTGGCCATCCCCCCTGGGAGGTGATTTCCTGCTTTCTATCTCTCTGTCTCTCTCTGTCTGTCTGGCGAGCGCACGCGTTCTATAGCAAAAAAACCTCTCCAAAAAAAAAAGATATTAGAGGGGACTGAAAACTTGAGGACTGTAAGACCAGCAAAACTGAAGAGATAAAGCTTACTTTTATTAATAAATAAATAAATAAATAAAAATAAAAGTATTTTTTAATTGCCCTGGAACAAGTGAAACTAAAACTACTCTTAACTAGATTATCCAAAGGCTTATTGACTTTAAATTTATAATATTTGAAGAAAAAGTCTATAAAATACGTATCATCCATGGGCATTTCAGAGCAAAAATGTTTCTTTCCAGGAACTCAGGTGTTTGCTGTTAAAAAGGGCTACTAGATTTCCTTGCAATGTAGCTTAGTTAGGTCATTCTACAAGTAATCTGTCCCTTCTATGTCTATCAGTAAGGCTTCCTCAAACAAGAGGTCAAAATGTTAGTAATTTTCAATGAATAAGAAATCTTGGCAATCAGTGAAAAGGAAAGACGTGGGAGGGGAGATCAAAACAAAGAATACTACACTAATCAATTCAGCCTCTTAGCAGAGATTCCTGCCTAAATAGTATGAGAGTTAATCAGCTTTTTCTAAATGGCACTATATAGAGTTTTTTTACACCATTTTTTATTGTAGTTCAGATACCAAAGCAATTAATTCAATTAGTGATTTGTTTCAGAAAGTATGTTTCCTTATAGTATAGTCACCATGGCTATTTCATTTATTAATAGTTAATATCCTTTCTTTTGGCTTTGAAATAAAGGAACATACGTACACCATGTGATAGCACAACAAAATATCCTGTTTAATATTCATATTTTTCAATCCTTTTTCTGATAGGTTCCAATTAGAATTAGAGAGAACTTCATGAAGTGACCAAGATTTTTCTTGGGACAAAGAACATTTCTAAATCAGGGTTTGGAAGAAAGCTTCAAATCTCATTCTAATAGATGTGAGAGATTTGTTAATGTAAGTGAAATATACATTAAACATATACTGTGTTCTTGACAATGTAGTAGTGTTTTGTCATATACAAAGATAACTAAAGATGTACTTTGATAAGTTGATCAACTAGTAGGCTTTTGTCATGGCATCTCTCAAATTACCCTGCCTTTTTAAAAGTCAGTTCTTACATGTACAAAGTATTTATCCGATAAGCTATGACCACATTTAGGAGAATATATTTCTCATTGAATTTTTTTTAAGTAGTATGAAAAAAATCCCCTTAATGTAGCTGCCAAAATAACAGTGTAAGGTTGAAAAGTCATATTGTAAAATCACAGCTGTATTATTTCTAGGGAATTCACATCCACAGAAAAGATACTTTGGTGTTGTCCAAAGCAACAACCCTTTAGTAAACTCTACACCTTTGAATTCTTAAAGTTATTCATCCAAACCTAATTTTCTTACCAACCCTGAAAGTCAACAATTTTATCTGGGAAAAGTTGTAGCCCACTTGCCAAGGCCAAATTCTATTCCATAGAAAATGTCTTGTGCAAGTGCTATAATTTTATTAACTGGGAGTTCGGTACCCTCCCAGGTGAAAAGTACCTAAACAAATCCAATTTATCGATAGATAGTATAGACAAGGCAAAATTTCTCATCTCACCTGTTAGAATGGAAAAGGCAGAGATGATCAACATGATCATCTAGCAACTTCTAGAGCAAGCTAGCCACCCTTTGCACTGCCACGTCTTTTAACACCTCTAGGATTGTCATTATTTAGACTGTTTTTGTGTGTGGAGGAGAAGTGGTTAGACGATTGCTTCTCAACTACCTGGCTCACTTAAGCATGTGCTGACCAGGCATCTACGTCGAGGAGAATCATCCTGACATCAGAAATGTAAACTTCAGTATTTGTAATTTAATGCGTTTGGGCAGAATCGAGGATACGGCTGATTCTCTTCTACTTTTTCTCTATTTATAGCTTTACTCTATGTCAGGTCTGATGCACAGGAGTGGCTCTTACTCAACACATCTGCTCCCCATGTGTTGCTGAGTCACACATACTTTTTCGTTACCCAAAGTAACAAATATTTATTTTCTCCTTGACAGTTCTACAGAGTTGTTGCAACAGTCGGAAAAACAAGGAAGATTCCATTCAGCTTTGCTCATAAAAAGACCACTAGCGGTTCTTTTGCTTCTACTATTAATTGAGTTGTGGAATCCGGGGGATGTATCCAGAGCAGAGCAATGAAAATGATTAGGAAAGATGACCTACCAGAAAATATTTTTTTAAAATCTGTTACAGGCCTAGAAATAAAATTGTGTGAAATTACATGTTAACGATTTAAGCCAACAAAACAAAATTTTAGTACAGCTGAATTTTCTCTAAAGCAAATATTTTTATCCTATAAACCTAAGAAAAGCTTTGGGGGACATTTTAAGCCACTTCCCCAATACTACATACATGTCAGTCATTAATTTCTGGGGAGCCTGGGATTTAGTCATGTAATGTTATCTGGAGATAATGACATAAATTATATTTTTCCTCAAGATGAAGTTAAAAGAAATATGAAGCTAGGATTTTCCTCTTTTTTTATAATTTCCTATTAGTAATTGTTTAAATTGCAAATTTTAACTTGAGAATTACATATCAAACCACGTCTGACCTACAGGATGAGAAGTGAAAATGAATAGGCAAACCCACATCATTTCTCTGAATCAGATTTATAATTGAACTGCACTTTAAATCTCATTGTTAGTCTTCTAAAAGTCTTATAAATGAATGTCACCCTGATTTGATTGACTGATCTTTGTTTCACACCCTTCACAAAGTAGCTCAAGATAAATGCTGCAAAACATTACAGCCCTGCTGAGTATTAGCAGTCATCAAGTTTATATTGTCACAATTTCTTGTGGGTGAGTTATAATTAGGTTTACTTATTAACGATTAGAGATCCTGAAAGAAAGTCTCACAAATCGCACTGTAGCCATCTTATCTTGTCACTTATCTTGCTCTGTCTCAGAAAACATATCTAATCCACCATCATTAAGGATCATGGCTTAGAAAGGAGTTTTCTGAACCAAGGAGCTTGACTTCATACTGTGACAGTGAATTTGCCTTTTCTTTAGACGGGCTTATTTGCTATCTTAATTGCACATGTGTGAAATCACAAACCTTCACAGGATAGGCTCAACCAAGGCAAATTCGCTGGTATAATGATCACTTTCCTTATATAATCTGGTAATGGGCTTAGCATGGTTATACACTTTCCAAAAAAATGCTTCCATCAAGGTGGCCTAAATCAAACAGAATGTTAGTTGACTTGAACATCAGCGGCTGCTTCGTGACCTTGATTGCGTTTAGATCACCTATATTCCCCTTGCTTCAGAAGAACCCACATTATGCTAATGACCCTACTTCCCAAAATATCGAACCCTCTCACATCTAGTTAAGCTAGTGCTATACCAAAAGCGTAGATCACCGAAATGTTCAGGTGCTTACAGAAAATGCATCCCTTCTAATAAGTCATTTTGGCTTGCCACTGCGAGTGTTCATGCATAAAACATACAAGCTGAACTCAAGAATTTCCATGAAAATATGTTTCCCAGAATATTTTTCATGACTTTAAAATTGTGTATTTTAAATTGTACACTCAATGTAATTTAGGAACATAGCATTCATTAAAATACATTTAAATACTTTAAGGAATTATTTTTCTACCTATGACTTAGCTAATGCAATCTCTATGTTACTTACCTTGCCAATTTTTTTTAAACAAAAATATGAAACTCTGCATTTTTATATATAAAGCCTGACTTTCTGCTCAAATGTAAACTCTTCGTGGGGAAGGAAATACAATCTCAAAACCTAATCTGCTCTAGTCTTAAAAATCATTTGACAGCTCTCCAAATGCAAAGTACACATACATTTCAAAAGTTAACCTTCTGGGAATATAAATAGAATAGAGAAAAGCACTTTGCTGCCTCATTGTATGTGCTAATAGCATAAATTGATTCAAAATCTATTAAGATTAATCTTTCAAAACTAATACTCTGTGGTCGAAGGTTACTGAGATAGATTCCCTTCATACACTGACATACTTTATCATATCTCAGAAGTGTCTTAAGGGCTCATCTATTATCTGATGTTTATGCAGCTTATTGGCCCATTCCATTCACAGCCAATGTAAGCTGTTTCTTGCCAGACAGAAACTGTTAAAACTTCGATAACATCTGAGAACCTTGTACAGTAGTGTATATATTCCAATGGCCATGCAGTAGTACTTATTTAAAAACTGGTAGTCCGCTGAATTAAAAAAAAAAATTATTTTTAGATCAAGCTTTCATGTGAATGATTAAACTCATAATACCATATCTTTGAGAGCTAACTACTTATAAAAAATATATATAGCTCTCATGAAAAGAAAGTGTCTTTAAATATATGTCCATTCAAGAAAATAACATGGACGGTAATGTAATTGTGGAGTAAGTGTGATCAATAATAATAATCAACATAGATAACCTGTGTCCCTAATAATTGACAGAATTCCCAGATTATAATTTCAGCTAACTTTGAATTCATAATGAACTCTGAAATGATAATGTGTTGTCTTTTTTTTTTTTGGCAATGAGACAGTCTTATATTTATTTTTGGTCAAGTAAATTGAAGAGCTGATAAATGATGAAGACCCAAGCAAGCATGTGAATGGAAGATTTGGCTCTGTTTTTATCAGTGTTATGTCTCATGAAATTAAGTTGACAATGACATCCTTGGTAACTATACCTTCACGGAAGGAGTAAAGAACATTCATTGAGAAGTGGCTGTGGTACAAATATTTCCTAAACGCCTTACAACCTAGGAATAAAAAGATCACCAAGCTCTCTGATCTAAAAAGTTTTATTTTCACCCATTAAAATAATCCCATTTCAATCATGATTCCACTATTTTTATCCTTAAATACTGCCCATTCCTTTGTCTGGAGAATGGCGAATGCCGCCCACAGCAGTTCTGTAAGTCTGGGGTTAACATGGATAAAGGAGTGCGATTGGCTGACCCCGTAACTAAGGACACTGCAGTCAGCCACAGCAGAGGCTGAAGAGATCAATTTCTTGTCTCCAAAAACCACATATTCTTAATGCTCACTGCAGGTGCCAGAAGCAAACTTCATAGAGAGTAGACTTAAACCATCTTCTAAGGAAAAATAAGGAACTTTTTTGTTGTTAGCAGCTATTTGAGATTAGATGCTAGCACTCCTAGAAGAAACAATTTTTTGTTATCATATACCATCCAGTTTAAATAATGAAACAATTTGAGATATAAAAAATATCATGGAATGTCTCATATTTTTATTTATTTTAAAATTTTCTTTCTTCTTTTTTTTTTATTTCTTTCTCCAGTGAGAGAGACAGAAAGAGAGAGAGAAAGAGAGACAGCACCCCATACAGTGTCTTGTCAATATTATCCACACTCAGATTCAGCTATCCCTGATCATGTGTACACATGTAGGTCAGAGACGCAGAGCGTGTCCAAATGACTAAACAATAGAAATCTCTCTCTTTTTTTGCCCTTCATGTTATTGGGCTTTGCAGATAAGGTATTTATTTTTTTTTTACAAATCACAGCAATCTTATTTAGAGCAAGTGTATTTGTGCCATTATCATAAGAGCATGTGCTTACTTCATGCCTCTGTTTCATATTCGGTCATTCTCACAATATTTTAAACTTTACTATTATTATTATAATCTGTTATGGTGATCTATGATCCGTGATCATTGATGATATTATTATAATTATTGTCTTGGTAGCACAGATCTCACCCATAGAAGATGTTCAATGTAATCACTAAATGTTGTTGGTGTGTGATTGTTCCTCCAGACTGCTGTTTTCTGATCTCCCTCCTTCTTTTCGGGCCTCCCTATTTCCTGATATGCAATGTTGAACAAAACAAGGTTGGAAATAGGCCAATTAATAATCTCGCAATGACCTTTGCATGTTCAAATAAAAGGAAGAATCTCACATCTCTCACCTTAAATCAAAAGCTAGAAAAGATTAAGTTTAATGAGGAAGGCATATCAAAAGCTGAGATAGGCTGAAAATGAGGCCTCTTGCACCAATTATCCGACTTGTGAATGGAATATAAAAGTTCTTGAAGGGAATTTAAAGTGCTACTCCAGTGAACACATGAATGGTAAGAAAGCAAAATAGTCTGATGCTGATATGGAAAAAGTTTGAGTATCCTACATAAAATATCAAACCAGCCACAACATTCTCTTAAAGGAAAGCTTAATCCAGAGCTAAGCCTTCTCTTGAGTTCTATGAAGATTGACAGAACTGGAAAAGCCACAAAAGAAAACTTTGAAGTTAGTAGAGGTTGGTTCATGAGTTTTAAGGGAAGAAACCATCTCTGTAACATGGTAAGGTAAGGTAGAGCTGCAAGTATCAATGAAGAAGCAAGTTATCCAGAAGATCTAAAACAACTGGCAAAGGTGGCTACATTCAACAAGAGACTTTCAGTGTAGGTGGAGCAGCCTTATATTGGACAAAGATGCCATGTGGGACTTTTCATAGCTCAAGAGGAGAAGTCAACGACAGGCTGATTCCTTTGCTGGGAGCTAGAGCCACTCGTGATTTTAAGTTGAAACGTGCTCATTTACCATTCTGAAAATCCTGGGGCCCTTAGGAGGTATGATAGGTCTATTTCTCCTGTGTTCTATAAATGAAACGACAAAGCCTGACGGCAACACAACTGTTCACAGGACGGCTACTGAATATTTTAAACCTACCATTGAGACCTTCTCTCAGAAGAAAAGATTGCTCTGAAAATATTGCTGTTTATTTACAATGCACCTTGTCATTCAAATGCTCTCACAGAGATGTGCAAGGTAATTAGTATTGTTTTCATGACTTCTAAGAACATCCATTCTGCAGCCTATGGATCAAGTGGCTATTCTGACTAAAGTCTTACTATTTAATAAATACAATTTGTAAGATTATAGCTGCCTTAGATGATGATTTTTCTCATGATTCTCAGAAAATTTTGTTGAAAATCCTATTTAAATATTCACAATTCTAGACACCATTAAGAATATTCTGCTTCTTGGGAGGAGGTTTTAATACCAACATTAGCAGAAGTTCAGAAGAAATTGATTCCAACCCTCACTTTTGACTCTGAGGAATTCAAGACTCTGTGGATCAAGTAATTGCAGATGTGGTAAGAACCAGAAGTTAAGTCTGCAGATATGACTGAATTATTCTAAACTCATGATGAAATGTTCAAAGATGAAGAATTTCTACTTATGGATGAGCAAAAAAAGTAGTCTTTTGAATGGAACTCTACTTCTAGTGAAGATACTGTGAACATTGTTGAAATGACAACAAAGAACCGATAATATTACACAAACTTAGTGATGAAGAGGTGGCCGGGTTTGAGAGTGCCCGGGATTTACTGTGGGTAAAATGTTATCAAATGGCATTGCATGCTATGGAAAAAACATTTGTGAAGGAAAAAGCAAAACGATGTGACAAACTTCACCTTATTTTAAGAAACTGCCACAGCCGCCACAACCTTCAGTCACCATCACCCTGATCAATTGACAGTCATCAAAAATGAGGCAAGACCCAACTAGCAAAAAATTAGGGGCTCACTGAGTTCAGATGACTTCTAGCAATTTTTAGTAATAACACATCTCTTAAACAATTTACGTACATTTTTAGACATAATGTTAGTGCATACTTAATAGACTACAGTATAGTACAAACATAACTTTTATATGCAGTGAAAAACAATTTCAAATGACTCGCTTTATTGCAATATTCACATCATTGCGATTATATCGAAGATATGCCTTAACATCTGAAGTAAAAGTATTACACACTATTATGCAATATATGTAGCAAGTAATGCACTTATATATTATGTATCTTATGTTATGTATCGATCAGGTTAGTGTTTTCCATTGTTCCTTAGTGGTCATCTTCTGAAAATCATCCAGGAACAAAATGAAATATTCTTAAAAGAAAGACCTAATAAACTTAAAATAAACCTCCAATAACAAGAGCTCTATTTGAGCATCTTTCCCATTGTCCAACTTACCAAAAAACTAAGTCAAACATTTAGCAAATATAGTACAATTGATTGGCCTACTGGTAATTGCTTACTTAGGAGTATAAGAGGTTAGGCAAGGAAGAAAAGAGAAAAGAAGCAAAGGACCTGGATGAGGTCAAGGGGTTCAGGAGTGACAACTGGAGCTACTAAATTTTATGTCAAATATCTGCTCTTTGGGAAGAATAATTGCACAGTATTCTAATTAATTCTACATTTACACATTCAATAAAGGCTAAACCTTGAAATGTGCACATGAAACAAAGACAAAAATCAAGAAGAGTCCAAATATAAGAAAGTTGATAAAAATGTCAATGCAATACATTTACAATCGTCATTTATGTTAAGATCCTAATTCTGCAAGAAATATTGCCTCTATTTGGTTGAGAATGAATATATCTAGTCTAGTAGCAAAGATTAGCAAACCAAGACCCAGCCAAGGTCATACAGTTAATAAATGGCAAAACTGAGATTTATTTACATGGTAATAAAATTACAATTGGAGTCTCCTGAAGGAAACCAAGTCATCCTAAATATCTTCCAATTTAGTATAGAAAATGGTTAAGCATTAACTATTCAGTGAAAAACAAACACCTAAAATCTCCAGAAATACTACATGAATTTTAAGAACTTGAATAGTGATTTATTCAATAATTTCTAACCAGTTGTCCTCCTATAACCTAAGACTTCATTTTTTTTTTTTCATTACATGAAACACTACTTTCAGGAAAGTAAAAAAAAAAAAAAAAAAAAAATAGAATAAAAGAAAAGAAACCTTTCATATTAGTAGCCCTAAGCCTGTAAAATGCTATTTAAAACTGGCCCTGATAGTTGCTCTTCACTTCCCCAGCTTCATTTTGACCTGCACAGGTCTGAAACCAATCCAGAAACCTTCATAGTGTGTGCAATGAGAAATTATTTTTTAAAGAATTATTTTATTTAAATTTATTTATTAATATTGTTATTTTAATATTTCCAGATACAGAGAGGAAGAGAGGAAAAGTGAGAAAGCCTCCAGGTCCAGGACGTGAACTACGGTTGGCCCTGTAGGAGCCCAGCACCCTTAAACATCACACCTCTTGCCGGCCCCAACAAACTATTTTTAAGGTTAAGAAGAGGTATATCTGTCCCTGGAAGAACTTTGTAATAAATTCACGAGAAAAAAATTTTTTTAGAATTCTGCCATTAAAAAAAAAAACTACATAATTTTTAAAAATTATTTATTTAGTTTATTATTATTACTATTGTTTTTTAAAATTTTGCTATAGGGCACATGTACTTACCAGAGAGAGGGAAAGTGAGAAAGCAAGCCGCCATGTCTGAGACTTAAACCTTTGTCAACCAGGAGGGAGTCCAGCACTTTAACCATCATGCTACCTGCTGACCCCCCAAACTATAAAATTTATAATAATAAAAGGGACAGTGGGATAGACAAGAAAACATGCAGGAAATCTAGGAAGCCATAAAGGCATTATGTGTTTATGTCTGCTAAACGTGGCAACTCAATTCATAACAAGAATATGTAAACTCCCTGAAATATAGCAGTGAATATTCAAGGTAATTTGGAGTTTATGTTACGTATTACAGATGTTAAGTGCATGCCCAATAGGAAATAATCTATTCAGGGGATAAACAACTTCAGTCTGTTTTAGAAGTATTTATATGTTTTACTTAATGACTAAATATTATTATTGAGCTAAAATAATTTATACAGCTACAAACATAAAAACATTAACCATAGATGTAATCCAAACAAGTGTAAGTATCACCTGTCAGTTGGCTGTTAGGAAAACAAATTATAATGAAAACAAACTTAGATTAATTCAATTTCTTTAAAGTTCTTTGCAAATACAGTACAGCTATTTGAGAAATGAAAACTAATTTGACTTTCATTACTCATAATTAGCATTTGTTAATAAGGCAAGAACTTTTCAACAAGCTGGAGCATCTCTGCTTCCAAGAGTGAAAGAAATTGGCTATTATTAAATTTAAAACATAGTTGGTTAGCTTAGGTGACTTACCTAAAGTGCTCCAGACTTTTGAAATGTGGAAAGGAATTTAGTTGCTCTGAGCTGTAATCTTCCTTAAGAAAAACTTTTTACTTTCTGCTCCCAAATATCCTACCCATCGACTATCAAAATCTATTAACTGAAATTTTGTGATCATCTAAATATGTTCTTCTCTTATTTTTGTGTCAAAATCAAGATGTAATAGACAAGAAAAGTACAGTCTGATCTTTCCATTTTGCAGGTGCAGGAAACGTTCTTCACCTTCAATGAGTGAGACTAAATAGGAAAAGGGAATCATTTTATACCCACTACCTGGTTAGAATGTAATATCCTTTTACATTTATTTTGGGGGCAAAGGAAACTTGACTTGAACACGCTACACAATTCCATTGGATTGTCACAGACTTTCCTCTTCTCTCCCATTTTTCTGCTCACAGCATGAGGAAAACCCCGCACACCATCTCTGTCATCAGTCATGTTATTCTTCCTCTCTCTCCTTATTCGAAGGCTCATGAAATCCTTTTTCTTAATTCGGATTCACATGACTAAGAAATACAAAGGATAGAAAGCTAATCTTTCTGCCCCGAATTTTTTTTTCACTACTAGCACAAGTCTACCGTACAGCAAAACCACTTCTAGATTAGTGCTTGTCCTTCAGCACTTTCCTATCAGTGCTTACAAAGTGAACTATATATGCTTTATCCAGAGCAGGGGGAGACTTTTTGTGCTTTATATAACTGTGTTCTTTTATATGTTAATCCATAAGGTTCTCTTCATTTTAGATACCTCGAAATCAGGGACATCATCATTTTGAAATAGTTTTGTGGATCCTAGAGAAAATGCCTATGCGACATAATAAACAGCATGATAAAGAATTCGAACAAAATATGCTCAGCACAGATTTAGCACTAAACTGTGTATGTTGGCGATGATACTTTAAAGAAATAGCAGATATTCACTGTCTAAAACTAAGTGAATAGCCCATGCTGATAATGCATGCTATTTAAAATGGTACACAATACCCTAATCAAGTTCTATGTCAGTAAATTATAAAATCAAGGGTTGAAAAGGCAGCAAAATAGATTCTCACATTGACCAGAAAATGAATTACAGAGATAATTTAAAAAAAAAAAGAAGAAAAAGAAAGAAAAATAGTGAGAATAGAGGAGAAATCATTTGGGGGCATACAAGGTCGCATCCCACCTCGATTCATGTGTCACAAATTCAGGTAATTCCAGTCTTAACGTGATGACCAACATTTATTACTTTCGTGAGAGTCAATCACACAAGGCAAAAAGTAGGTAAAAACTATAAAGTGGGTGAGCCTCTTAGCCTTGCTGTGCTGGCTCTGGAAACTCTTCTCCTGTTTAGGTACTTTGGCACTTTGTGATGCTCTGCCCTCAAACAGTCCTCCCACAATATGCTAGAATGCTAGGAAACAGGTGTTCATCCAAGAACTTCATTTCTAGGCCCCAGTTGCACTGAAATAGGGTTGTATGATTAGTTCTTAATGAAAAAAAAAAGTAATTCCTTGATTTGGTTATCAGACATTGCATCCATGTTTACTAAATCATATTGTATCCCACAAAGATAGACAACGGTTAAATGTTAATAACAAATTATAAAAGAAACATAAAGAAAATTAACTGGGTGGAAATAATTCATACTATTTCTTGGTCCAGATATTTCAAAAATTAGTGTCTTCTCCTCTCCCTTTTACTCCCTGTTGTTCTGAGTATCAAAGCTCAGGGTGACAGAGCTTTTCCAGTTGCCTGGTATCTGAATGAATAAGTGAACTGTGACCCTTTCCGATCACTGCCTTTTGACCTGGAACTGCTTTAGACTATTGAGCTACCCAGAAAAGGAAAAGGGATTATATTGAAGCTTATATTTGAAACAATGCTATGCGTTATTTCAAACCATTTTGTTCTCCTGGATATACAAGAAGACTGCAATGCCAGGCTTCTCTTGCTCTTAGGTTGAGTATGTACCTCAGAGCTCTGGCTAAGAAAATTTTAGTATAACTGATACATTCTGTTTTTAAACCCATCAGAGTATCCTGCCGTCATCAATGTGCATTCTTACCATTCTCTTGCAGTTTCTTGGAGCTATACATTGAATCTGGAAGGGGCCTAGGTCCCACCTTGGCTAAGTGGAGCCGCTTGCATTGACTGTGATTTGAGTCCTTATTGGTAAAAGGCTGAATTTCAAGGTTACCAATTTCATCAGTTCTCTTATTTTGAATAATACCAAGATTGGAAACCAGAAGTGGGATGCTGCCATGGCAGATGCATAAACTGTGTGGAATTTGTTTAGTGGTTAGATGATAGATAAGAAGGAAACCTGTTCCAAGCTGACTGGTTGGAGATCCATGCTATATAGTGAACACATCGGTAACTATCACCTCTACCCTGTGACAGCTAAGCTTGTTCTAAAGGAATAGTTTAGAAAACAAAGCCAGTAACAGTATGTGTCAGTTGTTTTGGTATTGTCTGGTAATATGGTCTAAGAAAAAGATAGACTAAGAAAAATTGGCTGAGTTGGCAAGCACGAATAAAGGAAAATAAGAATCTAGAAAATTGGGGCCTTGCTACTCCCTAATACTAAGAGACAGAATTCAGAAAAGTCTTTGACTTGGTTAAATTTCTCAGTTATACAGAGTGACTTGGTTTTGTGTACCAATGCATATTAAGAAGCGAATCTTCTTAAAAATCTTGATAACCTCTAGAGGACTGGTATGAAGTACAGAACCAGAGAACTAAAGTTGAGGAATAAAAGAAATGAGCGTATTTATGCACTGAATTCAAGAAAGAATTGTAGGTGTGGCTACTGTCACATGGAATAGACAAGGAATTAATTGATTAGAAGATACTGTTTGTGACAGAATCATATTGACAAACAAAAAATATGTGCGCTTGATCTAAAACAGAGGATTTGAGGAAAATTTTAATAACGATCATCACACTAAAAAGCAGACCAAAAAATTTGTGGCGTCTTCACATGGAGCTCATTCTCTAACACTGAGTCAAATGTCCACAAGGAGGATAATAAAGAAGAACCTCTCAGGAGGAAGGGCCAGGTACCCTTCACCACAGTTGCTCCCAGACAGTGGAATCAGAGTCTATTCAAGGAACTTAGCCCTCTTTCAAAATATTTAGCATTCACAACGTTCACCAAGCAGGTTTCAGAATTTTTCTGTACTGGTGCCATTGTGTGCAGCCCGTTTTACCTTTTCCCATGACAGAGTTGTCACGGCACTTTCGGGTTTTGGAGATAGGCCCATATAAATCTTCTCACATTCTGTAGGATGCTGATCCAATCTAAAAGATGATGCATTGTCTGAGAATCCCAGACTTTGATCTGGTGATAGTGACTGGATGAATTTTAAGTTGTCTGCCACATTGGGGAGGTTATTAGTGTTTTCTATTGCACAAGCAGGGGTGAAATCAGTGTTTTGTATTGGAAGGACAGGCTTTGACACATCAAAGCTCTGGGTTCACTGAAAGCACTTTTTATCTTGGCAAAGAAGGAAACATTTTTCATACTCCCTTTTATTTAGGTTGGGGTGCTATAATTAAATCCTAACAACATACACCTGTGAATAGGACTGATATATGCCACTTCCACACATAGTCAAGATCCTCTATGCTCTTTCTTCCCTTTTCCAAAGACATTAGAAATTACTCCTTGAGGGACCAGCAGATGGCATAATGGTTACATTGCTGAATTCTCACATGGCAAACCATAGTTCAAGTCCCAGATCTGGAGGCTTGAAACAGACCAAGTGCATATATGTGTATGCCAAAAATCCCAACAGAAGACTGGAGGAAAAGGGACTGCAGCATGGTCATCCCCTCTGGGGAGGGGGTGATTTTGCACTTTTTGTCTCTCTAGGAAGTACACACACCCTCTAGCAAAAATCTCTCAAAAAATTAAAAAGGAAAAACATTACTTCTTGAGAATGGCAGAGCCATATGTTGGACATACCTGCATCTGTGAATACCTGCATGAAGCAAAGTTCTACTCATCAACACATTGGACTGTGATGTGAATAAGCAATAAGTGTATACAAGCAGTCTTCAAAAATTTCAGAGAAAATGTGCATTATGAAAGTACTATGAGTGACTTTCAGAAATGTTTTGCACCAAATAAACTCATATTTTAATTATATGAGTAATTAAATTCATGAGTCATGAATTTTCAGAAGCCCCCTTCTATTTTACTAAGCCATTAGATTTTAGAATTATTTGGTACAGCAGTGTGTTAGTTTCCTAGGACTGACATGTCAAATCACCACATACTCAATGGCTCAAACAACAGAGATTTTTTCAATCAAAGTTTCAGAGTCCTGAAATCGAAACTCAAGGTGTTGGCAAGGTTGTGTTCTCACTAAAGCCCTTCTTTGCCCATTCCAGTTTCCAGTGGCTACCAACAGTTCTTGATATTTGTTGACTTGCAGAGGCATCAGATCCGTCTCTTCCTCCATTTTCACACCGCCTTCTCCACTGTGTCTTTGTATCTGTCTCAAATCTCCCTCTTTCTTCTCAGTGGTACTTTTCACTAGATGGAGAGTCCACCATTCAACCCATTACAAGCATTGAGTCTAGTCAATCAGTTAAGCTCTCAAACGGTCCTACACATTTTTTCCTATGCAAAATTGCTTTCTAGAACAGAAGTCAATGTTTCACAAATTGTAACTAAAATGATTTCAAGTGGTACCAATGAATAACAATTATATTTGTTTATCTTAAGGTTTGTTCTTAATTACTATCATGTGTTACTAAATGGTTGGAATACGTCTGAGACATGCATCATTAGATGATTTCATTGTACGAACATCCTAGAATGTACTTATACACATTTAGATGATATAGCCTACTACGCAATGAGGTCTTCAGTCCAGAGCATTAGAAGTTTCTATATATCTATTATAATATAGGCTTTCTTTCAGTTCGTTGTTAGTCTTATTGTCTTTAATGAAGCAGATCCTTTCATTGCAAATCATTTTGTTACTGTTCTTCAGAATCACAGCTATGATAGTATGGGACATGCCTGACTGGTGAGCAGAGCCATCACCGATTTTCTACCTTCATCGTCCTTAATCACTTTTAATTTTGTTTCCAGGTCAATCACTCAGTGTAGCCTCTTACTGGCAACATTAGTCACAGATTTTATATGTTTAGGGACCATGATGAACAAGACGACACAAGATTAAATCAAGCACAAGAGGAAATGACACAAATCAAGCGATGAGGTAAAAGGGATGTGGTAAACAAGGCTGCTGCTGGTGTCACAACACACACTTTACTATATAGTAAACTCTTTTTTATTAATAAGTAGGCATACATTCAAAAAAAGATAACAAGTTTAGTATAATAACTACATAAAGCTGTAGCATAGTCATCTATTATTATCAAATATTGTGTACTGAACATTATTGTATGTGCTATATTCTTAAGTGACTAACAGCACAACAGGCTCATGCACACCAGCAGCACCACAAACACATGGGTAATAAGTTGAGCTTTGACAGAACCATGAATATGATGTCACTAGGAAATTAGAATTTTTCAGCCCCAATATAACCTTATGAGATTACCATCATAATAGGTGGTACTTTGCTCACCAAACATTATGCAGTGAATGACTGTGTATAAAATGTTTCATTTAAATAATTTTAAAAAGGAAATATGTTAAATAATTGGAAGAAAAAATGTCTATTACTACGTAGTACAAAAGCCCCCTAAAAGCCAAGAAGCTCTCCTGGTATCCTTGAAATCATGATGTCAGGAGGCTAACAGCACAGAAGAAGAGAAAGTGAGCCTCTGAAACCAGGAAGTAGGTATTTTTAAGTGAGACTGTTGTACAGGCAGGCTCCCAGTTTGGGCAAATGACATCAAACGGCGATTGGCTGTGCGAAAAGTCCTTAAGCGCTCAACTATATCCTAATTTTGAAGAGCCCAATAGGCTATATTCTTTACTTTCTCAGCATGTCCATTTAAGGATAGGGTATAATAGTTAGGTCGCTGGATTCCCATGTAGTCGACCACGGTTTGAGTCCCAGACCCAGAGGCTTCATATTCATGCCGGGCGCATGTGCATGCGTGCCCAAGATCCCAAGGGGAGAATGGAGGAGAAGGGTCTGCCACATGGCCATCTCCCCTAGAGGGTGACGTCTTACTTTCTGTTTCTCTGTCTTTCTGTGTGTCTCAGGTAAGCACACATGCCCTATAGCAAAAATATCTCTTAAGAAAAATGATCATGAAAAGTAAAACACAGAATAAAGTGCATATTCAGAAGAAGCAAGAACCACACTCCATGTGATATTGAATCAAAACAAAACTTTGTACTCCAAAAACCAACATTTTACAATAACTGAACTCATGTTCCTTATACTATCCTATCAAAATAAGATAAAGTAAAACTATACCAATTAGGAAATTATTATTTCATAGAGGATTCTTTGACTCAATTGTAATCAACTAAGAACAAATTAAAAACCTTATGAATGGGGATAAGACAACTGGTCAAAATATCTACGTCAAAAGAAAATATTTTAAGGACTTCATTATACTCTTAGCATTTTTACATCCATACTCATTATAGGTATCTCACCAGACATGAATTATATAATTATTTATGCAAGTACATATAAATTTAAAATTTAGCATTATTTAACATTATTTAAACTACTGCATGTTTTTGACTAATTATTATTATAATTATTATTATAATTAAGATGTGGAATTAAAACACTTATAGTAGGACTAAGTCTCATTCTTATAGCTATATTATGGCCCAAATCTTTCAAAAATGAACA
Source organism: Tupaia tana (assembly GCA_026018925.1). Lineage (NCBI taxonomy): Eukaryota > Metazoa > Chordata > Mammalia > Scandentia > Tupaiidae > Tupaia > Tupaia tana. Next base: position 194,648,356 of record JAKSZU010000001.1, on the reverse strand, counting down.
GAAAGGATTGACAATAAGAACACTTGATATTAATGTTAACTCTGTGCTAATTTCCAGTGCTATTCATTTTATTTGTTAATCATACTTTGATTAAAACTTTTAGTCAGGGGCCAGAAGGTGGCATGGTGGTTAAGGTGTTAGACTCCCACATGACTAACTGAGGTTTGAGTCCTGGACCTCTTGGCTTGAAAATCACACTGAGAGTATGTGCATGTGTGTCCAAAATCCCAAGAGGAGAATGAAGGAGAAGGGATAGTGGTGTGGCCATCCCCCTGTTAGGTGATTTCTCACTTTCCTTCTCACTCTCTACCTATGGCAAGCACACATGCACTGTGACAAACAAAATTTAAAAAATTCTAGTCAAAGTAGCCTTATAATATTTCCCTTTGTTATATACTCACCAGTACTTAAAAGAATTATGCTGAGCCAGCCTGTGTTGCCATGGTAGCACAATGCTCAGCAATGCTAGACCCACCCGGGAAGGACTCGGGATCACGGCTGGAAGCCTCCCTGTGTATATAGGCATGGCACGTGCCTGCAAGCTCTTGATCCAGCCTGGCTGAGACTTGGGGTGGATGACAGTGTGAAGACCATGTTGGGTGTGCTGTGTCTCTATTTCTCTCTCAAAAAAAATTAAACTTAAAAAAAATGCGATTTTGAAAATAGGTTTACATACTGAAAAATAATATCAGTTTGTTACATTTTATCCCCTATTTTGACCACTTAAATAGAAACACTTCTCTTCACTGCACTCTATTAATTGGCAGTCAGGTATATATTAAATGATAAGATAGCTTTATGTTTGCATTTCTCTCATTTTATTTTCCATTTGATCAATCATAGTAAATAATCCAGTTCTTCAATACTATATAAAAATCAATCTGTTTAATAATAGAATTGTAATTGTATGGCTTTTATGCAATAATTTTTAACTTTTCCTGTTATTATAGCTCATTAAAACTTGAAACCTTGTTACCCAACCTCTATGATGTAGTTGGTACTATGCTGAATTGCAGCACTGGAAGCCATGTGGATGACCAAGGTTGTCTAGAAATGTGCCAGGTGTGCATGAGTGCCTGGAATCCTGACCATCTAGAGGATGGTCGTGATGTGACCAGACCTTGTTGGGGCATGGGTGTGGGGACGAATATGCCTCTCTCTTTCTCTCTCTCTCTCGCTCTCTCGCTCTGTGCACATATGCACTCTTCTTCATGAATGAAAAAAAAAAAAAAAGAAAAAATTTGAAACATTGTTCAAACAAGTATTTTGATTCAGCTGGTTTTCAGTGGAGCAGTTATACATCCTTTCTTTTAAATTCTCCAGAGGGTGTGTGCACTCACAGAGAGTAGGAGAGAGAGTGGGAAAGCACTGTCCTCAGAGCATAGCCATACTACAATCCTTTTCCTCCAGTTCTCTCTCCTTCTGAGATTTTGAACATGAAGACACAAGTGCCTAGTGGTTTTTAAGCCACCAGGTCCAGGACTTGAACCACTAGGTCGGCTATGTGTGATCTAGCTGCCTTAACCACCACACCATGGGCTAGCTCTGTCATACATTTTCAATAATCTCCTTGGTGATGCCAATGCTGCTGGCCCATGGGTCCCCCTTTGAATAATAAGACTGTAGTTTAGGTAAATATTCAATTTCATTTTATTATATTCATATTCACATCAATGATTATTGACCCATGCAATATTAACCTAAAATGACAGCAACATCCCCCAGAAAAATCACACAAAAGAAAGTGCACAAAGAAACAGGAAAATTCTAGAGCAACTCCATTCATATACTTTAAATGATTTTTGTATATCCTAAGTGCAACAAACTAGTTCATAGTCACCCTTTCTCAAATACACTAACACTTTCTCATCACAAGAGTTTCTCGCATCTTGCTCACTTAAATTTTTTTCATATTTTCAGTGTCCACAAATACTCTTGGCAGTTCAGCAAGAGCTCATCTCTCATTTCACAGCCATATGCCATTTAAGTAATAACAAAGTTCATTGGCACAAATGGAAAAGAGCATTCTTAAAAGTGTCTCTCTTGAAGTCTCTCCAAAATATGCCAATTATTTGAGATCATTGAGGAATATTTAGCTGATCTCCTGTGGTGTATTCATTCATCTTTGCCACAATGTTATCCATAAAGATCACCTATCCAGGAAATCACTTATCAAAAAGAAGAACTTACTGGAACTCACAATCTAATACTTCACCTAAAGAAATGATGCTCTTTAGAAAACCACAAAATTTTATTCATTGTTGCATGCATGTATTTTTATAGATGTAAACATATAAAATAGGTTTATAGATATGGGGACCATAATGAATATGGCAAAAATACTAAACAAACTATTAATAACAGAGATATTTAACAGAAGCATTGAACAACCCAGCATTTTCTAAATAATATGTTGTACTGGATAATAATATGCTTACTTGGAGACAGCATTGCATAATGGCTAAAGATATGCATATTGCAATCAGAGAGTATCTGTCTGAATCCCAGCTCTTTTATTCAAAAGCCATGTGACTTAAGAGTACATTCTAACTTGACCATGTCACTTGACAGTCTGGGTCTTTGTAACTTCACAATATCTTCTGCTTCAAAAACTTATATTAACTTATGTTATATAGCAAAACCCACAAAATCACATAGGTATAGAACAATAAGCATTGTTTCTCACTATTCTCTCTGTGGGATTGCAGAATAGCTGGAAGAATCCGTCTGTGAATTAAATCCAGGACAGTACCCAGCACCTCATTTTAGGACCTGAGTTGGAAAGACAGTGACTGCTAGAGAATGTTTGCCTTCTAGTGGAGGTCTGAAGCTCTGAGGAGGTAAAAATCAATAATAATAATTTTAAAAAGCCATGCTACTTTTTGGGGCCAGATGGTGGTGCTTCAGTTAAATAAAAAAAAAAAAAAAAATGCACTCTGTGAGACAATCCCACATGGGAAGGATCCTGGTTCAAGTCTGGAGACCTGCCTGAGTACATGTGGCACAACTGCACCCTGATGTGCTTCTTCTTAAGACCCAGGTTCTACACAACAACATCATTTCAAATCATATTGTATTGAACACACTGAGACAGGTGTCAGGACCAATATCAAGATGTGAAAGGAAACTCCTCTCCAAAAATTGGTGAGGGGAGAGGGAGTGACCACTACTAAACAATAATCTTACCTTTCTTCACTTTTTTGTTAGGTATTTAGAATGGACTCAAAATGCTTAGAGTGCTATATAATAAATACTCAGCAAGCACTTACAAAAGAGATGTTTAGGGAAATTCTGAGGCAGGAGTTGGTTGATTGTTCACCAGCCATTTCCCTTTTTGCTCTCGGATACACAGTTCTATCCCATTTCCCAGTTTCTCTTGCATTTAGATGCAGCCATTTGTCTGAGTTCTGGCCAATCAAAAGTGGACAGATATGAAATACTGGACGTTGGCCTTTGTCACAAAAGCTTCCATGGACATTTCTATACTCTCTCACTCTCCTCTCCAGGCTGGAAGCAGATATTTCAGTGGAAGGCCCAGAGACTCTAGCTGAAGGTGTCCAACAGAATTTTTGTGATGTTGGAAATGTCTTATATCTGCATTCTCCAATAAAATAGTTACTAGCCAAATTGAGGCTATTGAACATTTGAAATGTGGCTTCTTAAGCTGAGGAGCTAATTTTTTTATTTTAATTGAGGGCTACACATGACTAATGGCTTCCATATTGAACAGTGCAGCTCTAAGGAAGCCTTAAAGATCTTCAGCAAAATGGGTCTCCAGGGTTGCATATCAATTATCTCATTGAACTGTTATATGAGCTAGAAATAAGATTTTATTTTGTTAAGGTTCAGAGATATGGATATTGTTTAGTTGAGCTGTTAGCCTACTCTAATAGGAAATATGTATGATAGAGTTAAGCATTCAGGCTTTAGTAGGAGACAAAGATATTTGAATCCTGACTCACATTGACTATTGCTTGACGCTGGGCAGGTTACTTAACCATTTTCTTTATTTATTAACCGGGTATATTACCATACAGTATCAAATAAGCTTATATGAGGATTAAATAATATGTTTTTAGAATGATAGCAGAAATGCAGTTTTTACATTGGCAGTTATAATTGCTGTTTTTGACCTGTTATGTAGCTGAAAATATATAATTTATAAGAGTCACTCTCAAATTTGTCCTTACACAATGAACTATTGATGATTATTTTTAAATGTGAGAACAAGGAATTGGGGGGAGCCATATACCATTAGTCAACTAGATTTAGACAGAGTGGATAATAGCAGCATAAGACCACGTTTTAGAATTATGCCTGGGACTTTGGTAAACAGCACAGAGACAAAGAAATAAAAAAACACTAAACTATGTTATAAAAAATGATTAAGGAGAGGGAGTGCCTTAAAGAGACATACTAATTAATAACAATAAAATTTTAAACCATCATTGAAAAACCACTCAAAAGGAAATAATGTACCATGAAAATTTAAAAGAGATATGTTTAACTCAAGAATAGTTTTCTCCTAACCTCACCACCCTGCCTTGACTGATTTGTTTGGGACCTACAGCAATGCGGAAAAAAAGCAAGTGTTTATAGATGTCTCTGCAGTTACTGAGAAAATATGACAGGACTCTTCCACTAAACAAAATGCAAATTAAGCAGATTATTGTGGAAGTACGAAATCTCCATAATAATTTAACAAATTACCACCAGCATAATTTCATATACACTTTAAAGCAACATTTATCATCAATTTAGAATTGCCTTATTTCATCTAATTAAAACAAAAACTAATTCATTTTGTGATAGAAATTTATACCAGGAAACAATACAATCTAAAATCATATTTATTTCATCTTAAAGCAAGTGATCTATTTTTAGGGAAAGAAAAATCAACTAATTCCAAATAATAACTTTCTCCAATTTTCACTACATTGTTAAAACTTAAAAAAAAAAAAAAAAACACAGGAATTTCTGTCTCATGATAATGTATAACTTGAGTCTAGTATTCCACATTTTGTCTGATTGGCATATAAATAATTCATCTGCCAATTTTTGAAATAGAACTCATCTAACACTATAGAAACAAAGGCATAAATGCTTTTTTATCTATACAGTTTTTCAAGAACTTCCTAGTTCTTAAAAATTTTTTGTTGATTATTTTGTTGAGCCTATTTCTCAACACAAAAACCATTTGGAGATGATCATCTTCCTTAGATAATCTCACCTGTCTATAGTTCCATGGTCCTAAATGCAATCAATATATCAATGATTTCCAAATTTGTATCTCCATCTCTTACTGCATCAGTCAGCATTTCTGGGATAACAAATACTTGTAATATTTTAGTGACTTTTAGCAGCATTTGTTTCTTTTACACACTGTCGGAGTGCCACAGCCCTGACGGATGTAACTGGGGCTGCTGTGTCATGTGTCTTCTTATCTCAGACACCAGGTTGGAGGATCAGAGAGTCACTAGGACAGGTCATCATCATGGTGAAGGACAGGAGAATGGGAGCCAAATAAACATACAAACACATTTATAATTTTCCTCAGACTCAGGGAATGTCAGGTTTGTCTGTATCCCATTAGAAAAAAGCCATTCATAGGGCCAAACCCAGAGTAATGGAGTGAGAGATGTGTTCTACCTATAGGGAAAGATGGGAAGGGAAAGGAATAGACATATGCTTGTGAACAAATAACCCCATCTACAGTACTACCCTCTCTCTCTGAACTCCAGGTTTGTATGTACCCTGGAGCTATTTGATAACTGCAGGTAGATATTTAATAAACATCTTACCCATTCCATGTCCACAATTGAACCTTTGATTTCCAGTAGCCTCGCCAAGCTGCAATCCACTGATCTTTCTTTCCTGTCTCAGTAAGTGGTACTATGATCCAGTCATGTTCCTGCTCCCATTCTCAAGCAGGGAATTCTCCCTACTAGGGAGGGACAACATGGGAGGTCTTCAAAAAGTTCATGGAAAAACCCATTATTTTGTGTGTGTCAGGGAGAAATTATGCATATATTGCAATCTTTTTTTTGTTTCAATATAAACTCATACTTTAGATCTTCTTAGAATTGCAGACAGAACTCTGGGCACTGGATTACTCATTACATAGGTGGAGAAGTGGCATTTTTACATATTTTCATACTTCTTCATCATGAGAAATTCCAAATAGATATAAAATTGATGTGATAGTATAATTCTACATACCAAATTTCAACTACTAAACTTGCTCCTAATCTTGCTTCATGAAATCATACTTTTTCCATCTCCCCAATACCTCCCGGAATGTTTTATAAAGAATTTCCAGACCTCATATTATTTCATCATTGGAATTACAATATAAAAAAGTTAATATTTTATTGGGTTGTCGGAAAAGTCATGACATGTTTTTCCATGCAAAAATGCATTATGACTTTTCTGACAGCTCAATAGAAACATCAAACAAATCGGGACCAGCAGTTAGCGTAATGGTTATGTTGCTGGACTCCCACGTAGTCGACTGCGGTTCGCGTCCCGGACCCAGTGGCTTAAAACTCACGCCAGGCGTGTGTGTGTGCATGCCCAAGATCCCAAGAGGAGAATGGAGGAGAAGGGATTGCGGCGTGACCATCCCCCCTGGGGGGTGATTTCTCGCTTTCTATCTCTCTGTCTCTCTCTGTCTGGCGAGCGCACGCGCCCTATAGCAAAAACCTCTCCAAAAAAAAAAAAAAAAAAAAAACATCAAACAAATCACTTTATGTTCTTGGGACCCTACAACAGTTTCCTATGACTTTTGGAATAAAATCAAATTTCCCCAATACCTGTAGTAGCATCCCATATCTACCACTTTCAACTCTTTTGGCTTACACTGTCATCAACTAAATCTAATAGGCTCTTGATACATCACAGTTTCAGTTTCTCTTTATCTAGTGTTCTCTTTGCCTCCAAAGCTCTGCACAATCTTCATTTGGCTTTCTTATTATTATTTTATAGGGATCACCATAAATGCTGACTTCTTAAAGAGTATTTCTTTCTTTTTATTTTTTTGAGAGGTTTTTGCCAATGGGCACGTGTGCACACCAGACAGACAGAGAGAGACAGAGAGATAGAAAGCAAGAAATCACCCCCAAGGGGGATGGCCATGCCGCAATCCCTTCTCCTCCATTCTCCTCTCGGGATCTTGGGCACGCACGTACACAAGCCAGGCATGAGTTTTAAGTCACTGGGTCTGGGACATGAACCGCGGTGGACTACATGGGAGTCCAGCGACATAGCCATTACTCTAACTGCTGGTCCCTTAAAGAGTATTTCTTGACCATCAGTCTGAAGTAAAGACTTGATTATTCTACCAGAAAGTCTTGTTTTATTTTTTCATGGTACTTATGACTGAACTACATTTTAGTTTATTATCTGCTGCCTTTTCACTCTACTAGAATACGAACCCCTCAAGAGAGCTGACTTTTTTTTTCACAACTACATCTTTATATCTATATTACAACCCTTTTCATGCTCTGTGTTACATAGATAGTTGTTAAATGAATGTTTTTTGTTGGGACAAAATACTACTACCTGGGACAAAGTACTTAGTATTTTCATTTAAGGAGTTAAAATCAGCTTCATTAAATCATGTAATTTCCAGGTCTTACTACATATCCTTGTCCAAGAATTAGAATTACAGGGGAGAAGCATAGGCATAAGGTAATACTGTCTTGCCATTTTAAGATTAAATGCATCAATGCCTTTGTGTCTTACTTAAGTGAAAAATGAGGCATGAGAACTGGATTAGGGAATATACAGGGCACTAAAGAGCATAAAAAGCAGATCCAGAATCCTTCTTGTGACATGATTAAAGATAGCTTGAAAATTAAAGATGAAAGATCAAGGGTATTAATTCTTATTTTTGTTGTTGAGGTCTCTAGGTATAAACTCAGTTCTAACATATCAAGAAACTTGCATGAATTTTATGTTTGTTTATTAATCTATTTTTCAACATAAAGCCACTTATAATCATCTCTACTCCTTGACCACATGTGAAGCACAAAGAGCAAGAAATTAAACAAGATATGTAATCATTAAGCAGAAGTCAGCATACAAGGAGAGTTATAATTAAAGACTGCACAAGCACCATGACTGTGTCTGTGGGTACTGTTGAGTGGACGGAGGGAAATGAGTAAGTCCATGACTTTCCCATCATTGTATCTGAACAATACCTGATGTGTCCACTGGCTACCTTTGCAAATAAAGCAATGTTAAAACTTCCCAGTCAGACTGCCTTCCTAAAGCTCCTTGTTCAAAGAAATGTAGGAGTGCTCAATGGTTAAAGGTATCTTATAACCAAAAAAATCATCAAGTAGGGAGGCTTTACATTGGAATGAAGTTTCTTTCTACTCATTGAGATAAAGGGAGTAAGAACTTTCTTCAAATTATTTTCAATAGGGGGAACCAGCAGTTAGCGTAATGGCTATGTCGCTGGACTCCCACGTAGTCAACCGCGGTTCGCGTCCTGGACCCGGTGGCTTACAACTCACGCCGGGCGCGTGTGCGTGCGTGCCCAAGATCCCAAGAGGAGAATGGAGGAGAAGGGATTGCGGTGTGACCATCCCCCCTGGGGGGTGATTTCTCGCTTTCTGTCTCTATGTCTCTCTCTGTCTGTCTGGCGAGCGCAAGCGCCCTATAGCGAAAAACCTCTTCAAAAAAAAAAAATTATTTTCAATAGGGTTAAAAGGGCAGAAAAGAAATTAACTGTTATTAGTATCAAAACATGAAATTAGAGAGATTCGGGACCAGCAGTTAGCATAATGGCTATGTCGCTGGACTCCCATGAAGTCGACCGCGATTCGAGTCCCGGACCCAGTAGCTTGAAACTCATGCCGGGTGCGTGTATGTGTGCCCAAGATCCTAAGAGGAGAATGGAGGAGAAGGGATTGCGGCATGGCCATCCCCCCTGGGGGGTGATTTCTCGCTTTCTGTCTCTCTATCTCTCTCTGTCTGTCTGGCAAGCGCACGCGCTCTATGGCAAAAACCTCTCCAAAAAAAAAAAGAAAGAAAGAAATTAGAGAGATTCAGGACCTCCTCTTGAAGTTAAACTTAGCAATATGTCAAAAGAATACAAGAAAAAAAAACTTTATACGTAATGTCATTTATTAGTTTCTTTTTTCTTATAATTTATATACAAAAAATGAGTTATTAAAATGGTTTCCATAGGAAAATAATGCAAATCATATAATACAAAGACTAATATAGTAGAAGAAATATTTCCAAACTCAACTCTGAAAAATTGCAATTTCCTTTTCTCTTTTAATTTTATTTTTGCCAGGCAATGTTTGTGCTAACTAGTGATAGGGAAAGGGAGATATCAGTCCTCAATGACTTAGTCATGCCACAACCCTTTATCCTCCATTCCTTCATCCTGTTGGAGATTCTGAATCTAACTTCTTATCATTTAAATAAAATCATTGGAGCCAGGACTCGAACTTCTTAGGTAGTCATGTGGGATCTGGCTCCCTCAGCCACTAGGACATGGGACAGGCCCTGTAATTTTATTTCCTATTACTTAACCAAATTTCAATCTAAATCTCATTCTACCTAGAATAAAAATATTATTTTACCCATCCAGAGTAGGTAAAGAATTCCTCTTCTCTTTTGCATCTTCCTGGTATTGTGCATAAATACAAAGTTCACTGAGGTGAAGAAGTGGCTTGGGAGCTGGTGACATCTCAAATCATCATATTCTATCAAAACATTTGCTAAGATAGCCTCCAATGCAGTTTTTGGAATTAATAGCTCTATGATGTCATGGCTTTAGGGGGGGGTCCAGTTCTTGTCATGGTTCTTCTTTTTCTCGTAGTTGTTTCTCTTTCTTTCTCTCTTCCTTTCTTTCTTTCTTTTTTTTTTTTTTTTTTTTTTTTTGAGAGGAGGGTTGCCACAGGATGCATGTGCTTGCTGGAGAGAGACAGGACAATGAGAAATCACTCCCTGGTGGGATGTCCATGCCACTATCCCTTCTCATCCATTCTTCTCCTGGAATTTTGGCCACACATACACATGTTTGGTCTGATTTTCAAGTCATTAGGTTTAGGACTCCAACCTATTGACCATGTGGGAGCCCTGTACCTTAACCATCACTCCGCCTGCTGGCTCCTCATGTGTTTTGTTTTGTTTCGTTTTGCTTTGTTTTGTGTATCATATGGCCATGCCACGTATGCTTCTGGAAGTCTCCTCCTTTCTTTCTTTTTTATTTTTAAATCACAAAGCTATGCCAAGATCATTTACAAAAACCATCTGTCTATAGCACAAATTTTATCAGTGCGTGGAGAACTGAGTTAGCCATTTCATTTTAATTCTCCTCTGCCAAGAAGACACATAGAACTTTGATGACACAGATTTTATCTTATTACAGATTACTAAAATTATCAGAGAATTCTATTTTGTCCTCATCAGTTTAGAATTAACCCAAGTGAGAGATGACAGTTTAAGAAGATGGTATACCAGTATCTTCTTTTTATTCTTAGCATTTTTAAAATAATCTTTATATTTTTATTTACATTTAGTCACTGTACATCTTTAGAGTGTACAAAATGTTTTTTCCCAGAATAAAAACAGTGCATATTAATCAACTTATAATTATCATGTTCATTATTAACAATAGTTAGCTTTTCATTGTTGTACCTGTTAAATAAACTTTTTAAATTACCTTGTTCCTTCAGACATAAGAATATTTAGTTTGGATGGGGTTTTGAGAAATGATTCCCTCCATATGGTCATGTATTTTTTTTTGTCAAATCTTGTCCTATATCTGAGATACCACCTTTTAAAATATGAAAGGTGTAAATGTTAGGTCTATGTCTTTATTCTTCACCTTTACAGAGACACTCCTTTCCTAAAGAACTTAGTGGTTCTCCTGTAGCTGCCTAAAGTAAGGAATAAAATACCCAAGGATAGAAGGAAACTTAATATTTAGTACTTTAAAATGTTCAGTGTTAGTCATTGAGAGTAAACTCCATACTTTGGAGTTCTCCTCCCACCTCCCTCTTTGCCCTATTCCTCTGATATCCAGTTGCTAGTCCAGCTGAACCTGAGTCCTTGTGACTATTCTCTTATGTCATGGAACTGGTCCTGGGCCGGGGATGTTCAGGAAATGTGCGTCACACCTCTCCCACAGTAAACGTCTTGGACAGAAGGCACTAAACCCCAGACTCTACTGCAGACATACTCTGCTGATTTTATTGATTAATAAGCTGATCTGGTATCAAAACTTCTAAACAATGTATATCTTTACTAGATTGATGCATGCTTTGTTCTTGGTGCCTAAAACATGAGCCTGTATTTGCTAACAGCACAGACCATTCTCTACCTGGCCATCAGTGGAGCTTCTCTAAAAGATAAACTCATGTATTTCTCTGCTTGACCTCCAAGTGTATTCTTTGGAGCTGGTAAGCATTGTGGTCAGGCACCCTTAAAGTTGGAGGACAGGCACTATTAAATTTGGCATGGTTGACAGGATTCCAAAGAGCAGCCCATTGTAGTGACACCAGAAGAAACAGGAAAAGATGTTATTGGGGGAAATGCCAGCATGGGCCCCCAGCTCAATGTGTTATGAGGAAACCAGTCTTTTAGACAGTTGGGGGCCACCACGTGAATATGCGAACACCCTGAAAATATCTATAAGACTGCTAGAGCTTCTAAGGACAGTCAATGAGAAGGGAAATCTTTGGGGGAAAAACGTCAAGGCTGTTGCTACCGCAGTCAGCTGGCCACTCTTCTGTGCTCTGTGTTTGGCCACAGTGCAAGGATTAGCTGCCTGTCCAGAGGCTCCGTACCTGAGGGAAGAGCTCCAACTAGAGCGAGTTGTAGGAGAAACACAGGCTGAGATTTGAGACCTGCCTAATTGCCATCCTAATCACTGACTATCACAGGGCTTAGCCTTCCACTTTGCAAAGGTAAAGGGCAGAAAATACTATTAGCATGAATCCATGCAGCAGTGGCATGATCAAACTGGAATCCCCAAAGGTGGTACCCCACTGAAGACTGAAACTTCTCAGAGAAAGGGTTCCATTGAGGTAATAGAAGATACTGAAGAAGGTGCTCAAGCTAGACCAGTAGTAGTGCAGAAACTAAATCCCTGCAGCCCCAACCTGTGGGAACTGACTCCCAGAACTTGCCACCATCCCCATGATGGCTACCCACCATGGCTCAACCACATGCATCAACTGAATGGATCAAGCTATCAACAAAACTTAGGCAAAAGGATCATGAGAGTGTGGCTGGGTGGCTCCTGTGTACGTGTAATGCAGGTGCAGATGGAATCCTCTGGGAAGTAGAGTGATATGCTCTATAACTAGTCACCTTCACTGAGGCAGCACGCTCACACTGCCTCAGCAGGAGATGAACATGCCTATTAGCCTGGCTTACCACATGCCACCATGTCTGGCTCATTGAGGGTGATCTGCCATCCTCAGTCCCCAAATGGAATGCTATGGAGGAATCCCAGGAGTTCATCCAGGAACTGAGAATGTGAAGTGCCACTGACACCAACCCTTTTAGAGGGCCGGATGACATGGACTTTACTGGTGGTTTGAAAGACAGAACATTACAGTCAGCCCCTTCCTCCTATCACGGCACTCTCAACTCAGTCCTTACCCCTAGGATGGGTGACCTGTTCACCAGGAAGCAATTGCTGACCTAGAGAAAACCAAAATTACAAGACAGAAGAAGAGAATTCAAAAGATGGGACTAAAGGTAAAGAGTCATAGAAACAGAAACAAGAAAATGAAGGATGAGACCTACTAAAGTCACCCACAAACAGATGTGGGTAGATCTAATAAGGGTTGGAATAGATCCCACAAAAATAGATAAACAGCCTAATGTGACCTTATGGGGCTGTGGCAACAGTTGCTTAAAGAAAAGAGATTCCAACCCTTACATGAAAAAAATCCTGAAGTGTTAGTCCTAGAATAGACTTCAAACAAGATTAGTAATGTCTCTCCCTTCAAACTTCAAGATGTCTGATATGATAACTCCTCCTGTTGGGACAATGAACATATAGTTCCCAGAGACCCTGGCCATCAGCATGGGGGAGACCAAGTCCTGGAGGATTTGTGAGCCTCCTCCATGAATCAGGGGCCACATGTGAAAATTGCAATATATTAGCATCACAAAATGTACTGAGTATTAGCATTGGTTGATACAGGGCTGAATGTACACTTATTTATGGTAACCCTAACAAATTTGAAAGACCTCTACCTGCAGTTAACAGCTATGGAGGAAATACAATCAAAGGAAGAAAAGTAACTCTGATATCAGGTATTAGATGATTCCCTCCCTGCCCATACAAAGTGTAAATATCTCCCGTGAAAGAATATATACTAGGTATTGATGTACTACAAGGGCTATGTTTACAAACCAGTGTTGGGGAGTTCTCCCTCAGGGTATGGGTTGTAAAGGCTGTTATGTGGGACACGCTAAGCATTCTCCATTTGTCCTCCCAATCCCAGGCAATGACGAAGCTGGTGCACTGGTGTGCTTGTGATGGCTAGAAGAAGCCCCTGCTGAATGCTGGGCAAAAAACTTAATGAAAAGAAAAGACTGGGGTGGGACCAGCAGTTGGCGTAATGGCTATGTCACTGGACTCCCACGTAGTCTACCGCGGTTCACGTCCTGGACCCGGTGGCTTAAAACTAACGCCGGGCGCATGTGCGTGCATGCCCAAGATCTCAAGAAGAGAATGGAGGAGAAGGGATTGTGGCGTGGCCATCCCCCCTGGGGGGTGATTTCTTGCTTTCTGTCTCTCTGTCTCTCTCTGTCTGTCTGGCGAGCGCACGCGCCCTATAGCAAAAACCTCTCCAAAAAAAAAAAAAAAAGAAGAAAAAAAAGAAAAAAAAAAAAAGAAAAGACTGGGGAATTCTTCTTCAATACTCAGACTTTGTAATGGCTTACAATGAATGCATGATTCAAGAGCATAGGCCCTGCCAGTTACTGACAAAACAGGGACAGATCAAAAGAGGCAGAGAACCCCTGTCTCTGATGGTAGATAGACTATATCAGACCATTTTGCTTTGACTTATGTGGCCACCACCAAAGGCATCTGAAAGAATTCTCAAATCGGCGGGTCACTCAGGGCACCACCATATGGTGGCTGCTGCACCTATTTGCAGTTTATGGGATGTCAGAAGTTATCAAAGGAATCAAGTGCTGAAAGAAGCTCTAAGAACAGGTCAACGCTTTCTCAGGGATGGACCACATGCCTGCATGAGGCCTTATGTATCCTGAATGAGAGGCCGTGGGCTGGCTGCCCTGAACCACTGGATATGTTTTGCCAGTCTTGGGCCACTCCCATACAGCTGCAGATTCATACGCAGGAAGCCACACCACAATCTAGCTGTGGAGGGAGAATACCTTGCTCCTGCTAGCCCTTCAGGCTCACAACTAGAGGATAGTATCCTCTATTGGTCCTGGGATGTTCAATCTGAACCCTGTTGATACTCCCTCCTAGCTCCTTGGTGGGGAGGGACTAATTTATGACCTGGACATTTGCCCTCAAGGTATGGATAAATGAACTAATACCATCAAATGCCACAACCCAGGCCCAGTTACTATCACCAAGAACATTAATAATTACCATGTGGGGAATAGCAGTTAGCATAATGGCTATGTCACTGAACTCTCATGTAGTTGACTGCAGTTCAAGTCCTGGACCTGGTGGCTTAAACTCATGCCAGGTATGTGTGTATGTGTGCTCAAGATCCAGAGAGGAGAATGGAGAAGGGATTGTGGTGTGGCCATTCCCTCCTGGGTGTGGGAGATTTCTTGCTTTCTGTCTCTCTGTCTCTGTCTGTCTTTCTGGCGAGCGCAGAAGCCCTATGGCAAAAAAAAAAAAACACCTCTCCACAAAAAAAAACCTTACCATGTGGCAGTTTAGGACTCCTCCTCTCACTTTCCATGTCATGGATGGAAGTGCTCTGTGGCCTAATTGAGCATACTAAGCTAAGGAAGTCTCCCCAGAGTGTCACCCCACTGCCCAAAGATAGAAATGTTGCTTGCATATTACCTGATAATGGAGACTTACCTTTACTCGTGCCACTAAAACATTTGCCATACCATCTTTAAGCCTAGGGATGGGGAGTTGATCCTACAATGGGCCGGCACCTCATGCATGTGCACAAGTCCACCTGTTGGGTATGCTCCAGGTTCCCATTATTAGTAACCTTTGAAATGCTCTGGAAAATGTGCCTTGATGAACACTGTGTAATTTTCTTACTGTTACTTGGAATGCAGCTCTCTAATATTTGTGGGATACGAATGCAATGTTTGTCTCACATGCCCACTCCGGGGAATTGGCGGAAGAATGACTGACAAAGATTTTGAGGGTTGTGTGAGAGTCAATGTAGGGGTAGAGTGAGGGTAAACTCCATATACTGAGCTCTCCTCCTCCTTCTTCTTCACCCTGTTCTAAGATCCAACAGCTGGCCCAGCTGAACCTCGTGAGCCTGCGACTGTCCCTTATATCACGGAAGTGGCCCATGGCTGGGGCTGGTCTGGAGGTATGCCTCACACCTCTCCCCCAGTAAACATCTAGAGGCATTAAAGGCTAGAGGCAGTAAACCCCAATCGCTAACCCAGACATACTCTGCTGACATTATTGATTGACAAGCTGATCTGGTATAGAAATCCCTAAACAATGTATGCATGCTTTGTTCTTGGTATTTAAAACCTGAGCCTCTATTTGCTGACAGCGTGGACTTTTCTCCACCTGGCTGTCAGTGGAACTTCCCTAGTTAGTAAACTTATGTCTTTCTCTGCTGAACCTCCAAGCGCATTCTTTGGAACTGGTAAACAGCATGGGCAGATACCCCAAATTTGGGCCCCTCCCTGAAACAGTCATCAATAGTAGTTCAGTTTTTTTAAACTTAATCTTTTAACTGATTATATCATAGCATTAGCCTCTTAGAACCTACTTATAAAACTTATAAAGATGTAGTTTGAGTTTGCTTCGTATTGGGTTTTCCTTTTGTTCATATAGAAAAATAACATTACTGATTAAAAATATGTCTCATCCAAAATTTGTGCTATAATAGTGTAAAAGAGTAAATGTAGGCTTATCAGAATTCACTCTCAAATACAACTGATGTGTTTAATTTACAGAATGGAAAGGGTTTGAGAGCTTAAATAAGGAATCTTATTACTTTTCCAAGATATCAGTAGTATTTACTCATGAATAACCACTCGTTCAAATATTTTAAGTGAAACTGAGAATTATTCAGAATATTGTAGCTGAGGCAATTATCAAAGCTGTTTCATACCAATTATAGTTTTATAGACAAGCTAGCACAAGCTATTGTGCTCCTTGCCATATAGAATTCAAAAATTGGAGACAAAAACATCCCGAGAATGTATAATAAAAATAATCTAGTACATAGTAATGAGTATTTAAAAGTTCATTGATCTATAATTTTCAAGGTGGCATTTAAGCTTATTCAACTGCCACAAGTACTCATAATGATGTCATTTTTCTGTTAAGTGATAAGCAGTTAGATTCAGAAGAGGTAACATATTTCCTTAAGGTCATAAGTCACAGATATTCAAAAGAAGACCTACAGACTGGCCCCTGAAACATAGCTGATAAGCCTTGTGCGTAGGGAGCTGGATCTGACATGGTCAACCATGGTTCAAATCCTAATTCCTGAAGCTTACAAAGCATGCTGGGCATGCGTGTATGCATCCCCAGAATCCTGATTGGATGAATATGAAAAGGGAAGAGGATTTTGTTGTGACCACATCCCATTTGGGGGTGCTTTCTCTCTCTCTATTTTTAGAGGACACATGTACCATCTGGAAATAAAATTATATTTTTAAAGCAGAGCTAGAATTATATATTCTGAATGATAATATAATGTATTTTCTACTTACTTTCTCCCATAAAATATGAATGAGAATTTTAGCTGTACTTAAAGATGAGTTCTATATATTAGCAACAAAACGTAATTAAATATTGTTATAAAAGCTGTGATGATTGGGAACCAGCAGTTAGCGTAATGGCTATGGCGCTGGACTCCCACGTAGTCGATCCGCGTCCCGGATCCGGTGGATTAAAACTTACTCCGGGAGCATGTGCGTGTGTGCCCAAGATCCCAAGAGGAGAATGGAGGAGAAGGGATTACGGTGTGGTCATCCCCTCTGGGGGGGTGATTTCTCGCTTTCTGTCTCTATGTCTCTCTCTCTCTATCTGGCAAGCGCACGCGCCCTATAGCGAAAACCTCTCAAAAAAAAAAAAAAAAAAAAAAAGCTGTGACAAGCCTCATAGTTTGTAATTTTCTAGGATTTCAATAGATTGTCTTATTTCTGAGTAGCCTGTTATTTTAGAATATTTATAAAGAGGCATAGTCTGCTTTTAATCATTCTTCCACAGTGTCATTTACATTAATAAATGCTTTTAAACCTATTTTTCTGATATTTTGCAAAGATACACATATACCTAATTCTTTCCTGAAATACCATAAGACACAAGTCAACAAAATCATGATTAATGAGAAGTTATTAAATAGCAGCATATGAGTCTTTGATAAATGCCATTTATTCTTTCTTAACTGGATTGCATAATTTGACAATGAAGACTGGAAACTATGATAAATAGCATGCTGACATGATAGAGATTCAACTGATTATTTTGTCTTCACAGATCTTCAAAGATCTGAACAAATACAGAATTCATTACAGCAGTTCTTCACATAAAACTAAAGGGGAAAGAAAAAAATGATCCGTTCAATTTCTATAAGCGAGATATTGGAATTACTTGAAACAGGCTTGTGGTAGCAGTTCTCTGGGGAGAATAGTTGTTAACTCAATAGAATCAAGTTCTGAGATGGAGGGGAAGAAAAACAAACCAATCAAGGCTAATGGTTCCTGATGAACCCAGATTAAACACAGAGATTGGTCTGGTTTAAATATACTCAAGGGAACAGTCCTTCAGATAAGAGTATCAATTTTCACTCTGGGTCAATAGGATGAAGAGTGTGCGGTTAAAAATCAGATATTGCAAATGTATACAGCTTGAGTCAGGATGCCTGTTGGGGGTGGAAACACATTCAGCAATCTGAAGAAACCCTGAGAGTACACAAAGAATTGTAACAAATATAATCAAATAAAATATCATTAAATTTAATAAGATAATTAGACTATTACACAGTTAACAAATGAGTATTTTAAACTCTGTAACTTTTCTCCATGTCTGTATCTTAGAAAATGGGTAAAATTATAGCAATAAAAATATAAAATAATCATGAACAAACTTTGCCTAGAATATCAACAATTAATGCAAAGAAAATTTCAGAAGTATTGAATAATACACTTGAATAAAGAGACAGCACTGTACATAAATAGTAAAGTTAATTGCTGTAAAGATTTAAGATTTTTCTCCAAGTTAATTTCTAAATTTCAAGCAAATGTAATAAAAAATTCAATATTTTCATACCAAATGACCTTAAGATTTACTGAAGGATATATTGAAAAAAAGGCAAATATATGATGTTAAAAGATTTTCTGTAAAGATGTTCAATGTGATATTGTTTAAAATAGTGAGAAAAATGTGATTATTTGAATACTCTAATTAATTACACTGCATCTGATTTTTTTAAGAGGTTTTGCTATAGGGTGCATGCACTCATCAAAAAGACAGAGAGAGAGAGACAGAGAGACAGAAAGCTAGAAATCACCCCCCCAGGGGGGTGGCCATGCCACAATCCCTTCTCCATTCTCCTCTTGGGATCTTGGGCACACACACAAATGCACCCGGCATGAGTGTAAGTCTCCGGGTCCGGGACTCGAACTGCGGTCGACTACATGGGAGTCCAGCGACATAGCCATTACGCTAACTGCTGGTCCCTGCATCTGAAGATTTTTAAGCATTAAAATTGTTTGAGCAATAAATATATAGTTACATAATTAGAAAATGGTATGTATCTTATAATGATGATTTTTATTTTGAAAACACTCTCAAAGACCAGCCTCATAGCTTGGTAGTTAAGGAAACTGGATGCCATATGGCCAGTTGCAATTCAAATCCCATACTCAGCAGCTTAACACACTGGGCACATGTACACGCGTGGCCCAAACCCTGACGGGATGGGGAAACAGAGCAGAAAGAATTGTGGCATGACCACAACCTATTGATGGACTTCTCTCTCTTTCTTTCTCTCTCTGTCTCTCTCTGTCTCTCTCTCTCTCTTGCAAGTGCATGTGCCCACTGGCAATTAAAAAGTACTCTCAAATATGTTATAATATGTATATTAATGTATGGGAAAACACTGATTCAAACCCTCAGTCCTTCCACCTGGAAATGGAACGGCTTATTCATTCTCTTGTTTGAAGAACACTCTGAGCAACCTCCACCTTTCAAACTGGCCCCACTCTTGCATTTCTGTGTTCATGTTTTTTCAATCTGATTCCTTATAAGAGTGTCTTTGAAAAATTCATGGAAAATGCATATCATTAAAAGAACTCTGAACAGATTTCAAAAAAAATTTTTTGCATTGAAATAAACTCATATATTAATTCCATTTTTGCACCAACTTTTGGAAGTAATGTAATTTCTTCAAGATAATAGCTGCATTTTTGTCTACTGCTTAAGAACAAGTATACATATTTTGCATTTATTTTAGAATAGCTGTTATTACCAAGGTGTTAATGCTGGGGGTTCGGCAGCATATGTTTATTTTGTCATCTTCAAACAAAACTGAAAGAAATATTAAAAATACATTTTGTCTATAGCAATCACCAGTGGCTTATGTCTATATTTACAGTTTTTCTAATTGTGGGAGGGTAATTATGAATGCTTTCTATTTTATGTTTTAAATTAATCCATGGTATCCATGTTTTCTGATCTTGGTATATACTGCATTTGCGATCATACAAGCCAAAAGTGTTACATTTTTTTTTTTTTTTTTTTAATATTCCTAGGAGTCAGCCAGTGGCGTGGTGGTTAAGGCAGTTGGAGACCATGTGGCTGACTGTGTGGTTTGATTATGGGATTCATCCCAGGTACATGCACGTGGGTGCCCAAAATCCCAAGAGGACAATAAAGGAGCCGGGATTATGGCATGATCGTCCCCTCGGAGGGTGGTTTCTCCATTTCCCTCTCTATCTCTGTCTCTCTCTAGAAAGTACATGAACCATACAGCAAAAATGAACAAATGAAAAACACCTAATAATATCTTCTTTATCTTCTTCTTTTTTTTTTTTTCTTTTTTTTTTTTTTTGAGAGGTTTTCGCTATAGGGCGCTAGCGCTCGCCAGACAGACACAGAGAGACAGAGAGACAGAAAGCGAGAAATCACCCCCAGGGGGGATGGTCACGCTGCAATCCCTTCTCCTCCATTCTCCTCTCGGGATCTTGGGCACGCACGCACACGCGCCTGGTGTGAATTTTAAGCCACCGGGTCCGGGACACGAACCGCGGTTGACTACGTGGGAGTCCAGCGACATGGCCATTACGCTAACTGCTGGTTCCCACCTAATCATATCTTCTAAAATAAAGAAAAACTTAGCATGTTTTAAAAATAATTTTACCTTGTAACTACTTATTGAAAGAAAATCGACATTTTCTATGAAGAAATAAGCTCCAATGTGTGCCACCACTGATTTATATTGCCATATTGTACTAAATAAATGTAGAAGTAATCTCTTTGAAAATAAAAACTATGTCAAGGACCAACAGATGGCATGGTGGCTAAGGTGCTGGACTCCCACATGACCAACTGTGGCTCAAGTCCCAGACCTGGTGGTTTGCGTTCTCACTTTCTCTCTTTTTTTCTCTCACTCTTGCTCTCTCTCTCTGTCTCTCTCTGGTCAAATTAAAGAAGAAAAATGATGGTGAATAAAGTTAAATAATTATTTTTTTAAATTCCATGTCTAGTACACTTTGATATTTGTCAGTGGCTAGCAAAGGGTCTTACACACAGTATTTACTGAGAATCAAGTCAAATTAAACTCAGTTATTAAATCTGCTTTCCTATCTATCTCAAACCTATTTGGGACCAGCAGTTAGCATAATGGCTATTAGCATAATCACTGGACTCCCATGTAGTTGTACACGGTTCGAGTCCTGGACCCGGTGGCTTAAACTCACGCCAGGCGCGTGTGTGTGCATGCCCAAGATCACGAGAATAGAATGGAGGAGAAGGAATTGTGGCGTGGCCATCCCCCTGGGGGGTGATTTCTCGCTTTCTGTCTCTCTGTCTCTCTCTGTCTTTCTGGCAAGCTCACAAGCCCTATAGCCAAAACCTCTCCAAAAAAAAAAAAATTTTATCAACCATCTTATGTATCCCAGTTAGATAGATTTAGAGGATACATTTTCAATAGTATAAAAATATTGTAAAAGATTTCTAAATAAAAATTTATATCATTGTGTTGAAGTTAAGAATTTGGGAGCATAAGTTATTAATTTTATACTATCTAGTTTATTATGTTAAAAAACAAACAAGAAGCATCTACTGGTATAACACTTGAGGATGCACATATATTTAAATTAATCATCAGATATGTGAGTTCTGACTGATCCTGTTATTTGACTTTTTATCTATAGAAATATCTTCCTATCATTATTTCAGAAAAAAAGAATGACCTTGATTTGATAGCCTATTGCTTCAAGTATAGCAGATTAGAATGTAGTACTATTGTCTTTTGATGTCTTGAAAAGATATTCTATTTTTCTTGTTCCCCAAAAAGAGTTAAAGTAAATATAGCGAGCTAGTTATTGGTCTCATATTAGAGTCATGACTTCCCAAAGGGTGCTCAAATTAGACCATTAAAAAATGGGTCACTGGGACAAAAAAATCACAAAAGAATGTACATTTATATAGGATCCTAGGAAACTTCTAGGTTTTTTTATTAGCATTCAGAAAATGTAAAATATGAATGAGCTAGAACCTGTAACCTGTCCCTTTATTCATTTTGTTGACCTAGGTTTCCGTAAAAACAAAATTTTCTATCTGCTGAAAATACATACATCCTATATAGGGTTCCAGCAACTAAGTACAAGAAGAAAATCTGATTTGACTGGACTGCCAATTGATTTCTTAAAGTCCCATTGCTTTCGATTGCTCAGTGATGACATACTTCCCTGCAGTCAATATGCATCTCTTAATTTGTTTGCAGGAAAATTGGCCTCCTTTGCCTTCTCAAATCACAGTTTGTAATCAATGGCTATGTTCTAAATGGAACTCAGAAATGTCTTTAGAAATTGAGGGCAGTTTCCATAAATTATTTTTAGCCTGCTCTCCCTCTAGGAACTTATTATTACTATAGCATAGCAGTGAATTATTGTTTTTTTCTTCTTTGCATCTGCAAACCAACACACATTATACTACTGAAGGCCAAAATTTACAGAGCATGCTCTGAATATATTTTGTTCAATAAAATCTATTCCCAAATCACTTCTTGGAAACATGCCATAGTTACATTATTCTTATGACCTTCTGAAACATGGAAATCGATACTTTGGTCATTTGGCTTATTAAAATATATCTTCGATATCTGCACATGGAAAAAAGTCTTAATTTTTAGGAACCCAAGAGGTTTGTAATACTATTAAAATATTCAGGTTGAGTGACTACTTAGGCTTGGGATTTGAAGTCATAATTAGATTGCAGTAAGAAGTAATAATTACAGATTAAATGATTTCATTTATATTTGACTGTTTGCTGTCTCACAAAATAGTTGATCATTTTATTCTAAGTACACTATGCTCGTACCATTTCAGTTGCCACTGCTTAGGTAAACCTCAGCAGTAGATGATCTTCACAATTAAGCCTACTTGAGGGTAGATCTCTACATTTAAGCCTAGCGCCTTTAGAAGTCATTATACTTGATTAGTGTATCCTACAAAAATAACTCCATATAAGCAACAAGGAACCTTAAAGCCATACAAAAGTAGTAAAAGACATCCTGCATTAATGTTTAGCCACAGTCTGAGAAGAGCATAGAGCTGATTAAGACAGCCTAAGTTATGGAGCTTCTGCTGATCACCCACATTTAGAGTTCAGTCACTCTCTGAATCAGTCAGTGCTATGTGCGCTCCAAAGCTGTTCTAGGCACTAGTGGAACAGGTGGGCTATAGTAATGGACAACATAAACAAAGTCCCTCCACTCAAAGTCTCACAAAGTGTCTGCTTCGGTTGGAACAAAGTATGTAAAAGAAAAACAAGAAGAATGGAGAGGAGGAGAAGAAGCAGTATATTTAAAATTTAAAGTAACGATAAATGTTATGAAGAAAAAAGTAAAGTGTAGAATTCCCAATCATGATTCACCACATCTCTTGAAAATACACTTTTAAATAATTTCAGTATAATGTTACAAAACAAGAAAACAACTTTCCCAGAGATTGTTTATATTCGTATTTATGAAAGTGACTTTTCTGAACTTATTAGTAGCAGGATTAGTGTAGGATCCTACATTTTTTAATTCTAGACTTTTCCTTAGATGTATGTCTTAGCTTTCAGCTTTCGTTAGCCATAGGCTACATTTAAGTTTAAGGATTATGGTATTATCTTAAGAAGAGCATTAGAATAAAACTCAGTAAATGAGGATTCTAGAGATTCAAAAGATCATGAGATCATGAGCAAATCTAAATCTCTTTATGTTGGTTTCCTCCAACTAGCAAAAGTAGATAAGCTTTTTCAACTAAGTATAAAGGCATATTTGAGAATTTCTATCTAATTCAGCTCATAATGTACTAGGTACTGTGCATAACAAATATTAAAATTCATGGTTATTCATTGAGGGGGACAAATACTAGATAATTCATTTTACCTATTAGAAAAGTAGAGACCTACCCTATTCTAAAAGAAGATAAGCCATTTTAAAATTTAAGAATATGCTTAAAGAGTGAGCACGTGGTAGTACAGATAGTGAGTGGTATATTTAAACGGGTTCAGTTCCCTGAACTAAAAACAATTAATATTTGTATCACAGCAGTAATGAAAGTCATAGTATAGTAACTCTGTATGAGAAAGTTTACAATCAGCCTAAAATTCCAAATAAATTATAGATGTGTGTGTATGTATACATGTGTTCCTCTATACACACAGACACACACACACACACACACACACATATATATAAAATACATATAATACATATATATATGTGTGTGTGTGTGTGTGTATCTTCACTAAATTATTGATTAAAATATAAACTCTTCAATTAAAAATTTAGGGCATGGCTAAATCTTACAGGTGTTTTCAGAATGCCCTTACTAGTCTTCTTCCTCCTTTGTTTCTCATTTTTTGCTTGCTATATTTTTTCTTTTTAATACAAATAACCACACTAGTTACCAAACACCATTTTCAACATAAAGTGGTGCTTGAAATTGTTCATCTTGGTACTGAAATAATTGAGAGAAGAGTGAACAGTCGCTAGCGGTTTCTCTCCAGAAAGCCTTCTAGTTGTAAGAGAAAAGATAAACATTAATTTCCCTATGAACTTTGTTTTAAACATTTTTTTATTAATTGCATAAGGTACATCATAACACTAAGAAATTTGACTTAAATATCAAGTTTTGGTAATGTACATTACAGAGATGGAACAAAAAAATGTGATTTCCAGGCCTCATAATAGTTACATCGATTTTTCATTAAAAGCTTCAACATTTTGCTGATCTCATTTAGTAATAACCTAATTAGTGAAGGTAAAGAAATAATAACATTCCTTAGTCTATTATCTTTTTTATATAAATTATACAATAATATTCATTTACAGCCATAAAATATGGGTTATAAATGGCTGATAATGTGTTAACACCCTGAGAAACCCAATTTAACCTGAAAGTACGTGTTTCTCCACTGAAATCGCACAAAATTCATTAATCAAATTGTTCCATCTACATTTATTTCCTGCAGCTAGGGTAGAAAAGGGCTGGGGAATGAAGGAATATGATGGGAGGGAAACAGAGATTAAAAAAGGAATTCCTGATATTATAACCCTACCCAACTTTTAAGCTTTTCAAATATCTAACAGAAAATGGAAAAAAAAATTTTTAACGCTAACATACTAATATGACTCTTCTCCCAGTTATAGTTAAATGTTGACTATATATATATAATTCTAGGACCAGCAGATGCCATAATGGTTATGTCGCTGGACTCTCACATGGCTGACAATGATTCAAATTGTAGACCTGGTGGCTTGAAACTCACACTGAGTGTGTGTACATGTGTGCCCCAAATCTGGAGAGAGTGGAGGAGAAGGGATTTCAGCACGACCATCTCCACTGGAGGATGATTTCTCGCTTTCTGTCTTTCTGTTCTCTCTGTCTCTCTGGTGAGGGGTACGTACCCTATAAAAAAATTTTATATATATATAAATATAGATATATATATAAATATATATGTGTGTGTATGTGTATATATGTACATATTATGTATTATATATTAATAATATATTAATATTAATATATAAAATTGCTATTAAATATATTATATATTAAATTGTTATGATTAAATACATATAATATATATTAAATTTTTTATTTTACTTTTGGTTTTTCTACTAAGATTACTAAAAGCTCATTTAAAAATTGTTGCTATCGCTAATGGTTTGCTCATTTCCTCTGATCTGCCTCATTTGCATTTGGATTTGGGGGTAAGAATTTTATGATATGAAGTACTCAATGTGCACTTTGTCTTTTTAATTATCACCAATAAAAACCCACCTTATCTCCAAAAGTGAAAAAAAAAAACGGTTTATCTGTCTGTATGCCACAATTATTTTACCTTTTCCTGCAGTAAAGTTAAAAGCCTACAGTTCCAAAATATCTCTCACTACTTATTTCCTTAAATATTTTGTTATTTGTAAGAATATAGAGTGGGACCAACCAGTAAATGTTGAGATGGTTATGTCGCTGGACTCTCATATAGTCCACGAAGGTTCAAATCCCAGACCCGGCAACTTAAAACTCACTCCAGTCACATGTGTGTGCATGTCCAAAATCCCAAGAGGAGAATGGAGGGGAAGGGATTGTGACCTGGCCTTTCTTCCTGGGGGGGTGATTTCTTGTTTCCTGTCTTTCCCTCTCCAGTGAGTGTACATGCCCTACAGCAAAAATCTCTCTCTCAAAAAAGATCAAAATAGAAGAGAGAGTGAGAGAACAGGAATATAAGCACTGGGAAATTCTAAGGAGAAGAAGATAGGGAGCTTTGTTGTTTTGGTTTGTTTGATATTAGGAAATCCAAGTAAATGGAAAATTTCTCCTTAAGGTGAACATCTTAGACAAGTATCCATACTGAACCTTTCCCCTAATGATTCCTACAAGGAGAAAATATGCCATGTGTCTCTGTACAGGTCAAAGGGTCCTACCTCAGCATTCAAATTACTTAAAATATATGTCCTTTTAATATTCATACAAATTTGCATTCAATTTCTTTATATATTCGGTTGTTTTAATCAACCAAAAAAAGAAAAAGCCTCATAGCAATATTGAAAGTCCAGGATGTTGTAACTCTCCTGTGGTTTAGAAAATACTTGGCAGGAGGCCAGCAGGTGGCATAGTGGTTAATGCCATGGTGGACTCCCACCTGGCTGGCAGCTTGCTCTCTCAGTTTTTCTCTCTCTCTGGTGAACACACATGCTCTATAGCAAATTTCAAAAAATAACAAATAAAATTAAACAAAGAATTCTTTTTTTTTTTTTTTGAGAGGTTTTCGCTATAGGATAAAGGGTGCGTGCGCTCGCCAGACAGACAGAGAGAGACAGAGAGACAGAAAGCGAGAAATCACCCACCAGGGGGGATGGCCACACCGCAATCCCTTCTCCTCCATTCTCTTCTCGGGATCTTGGGCACGCACGCACACGCGCCCGGCGTGAGTTTTAAGCCACCGGGTCCGGGACGCGAACCACGGTCGACTACGTGGGAGTCCAGCGACATAGCCATTACGCTAACTGCTGGTTCCCACAAAGAATTCTTTAAAAAGAGAGAGAGAGGGAAAATACTTGGCATACTACCATATACTCCCAGAGAGATTCATAACCAAGTCTGAGATTCATAAACAAAGGCAATGTTTTGGATAAGGTATACCAACTTACAGAAAAATGATTAAGCTCATAGTGTAATGAATCTTAAGAGGTCACATGTTCTAACTGTAGTTTCTAGGTAAGATTGCATTTTGCATAAACAAAGCAACCTGACTTTCTGTTTGAAAAATCTCCAGAAGGGAAGATTAATATCCTAATATGTTAGTAATTATAATAGTCAAGAAATGATTTAAATGCGAAATTCTCTTTGCAAGTTATAATTCATTGATTCTCATCCGCCCCAGATTGTACTGCACAGCTATTAACTGCTACTACATCACTGTTATCTTTTACTATTAAAAGGTAAAGGAAGATATGTTTTGTAAAAAGAAAGTCAATTTTTACTCTGGATTGTGCAAGACCTGTGAAATAATAATAGCAGAAAAGAGAGAAATAGACTTGAAACAACATCAACAATACCTCCATAAGCTCAAGGGAAAATAGATAGCAAAGCATTGTCCAATCCAAGGTCATGCAGGAATTTTAAAAAAGGAAGCCAATCCAGGACTTCCAGTCTCCTGTTCTTACTGCTTGAATAGTCTCAGTATCGTTAAAGTTCTTTTCTGTTCAGGTTAGACAGAGCCCTGTGGGATTCATTCCCCCTTGTGTGGGCTGCTTGGTTGAGCCATACATTTCTATTGGCCCTATTGATTAGGCATCTGCTTCCTCTGTGAGGATGGTTTGCTCTTGTGGAACCGTGTTTAGCAGCTGTTACAGTTCAGATGAGTGTTGACAGGATGAAAATTAAATTAACACCCAATAACATTTTAACACCTGGTCCAACAACTGCAATATCATTGAATTTCACCTTTTCAAAATTGCTCTGGGAGTTAATTCATCCTTACTTTGACTTTGACCTGAGGAGACATTCCTATAATTTTGCCACAAAAGACTCTCCCTTGACTGTTCATTTATAATTTCCATGGCCCTCCCTCTGATCCATATTCAGTGGCTGCATGGGCAGTCTTTGGAAAAAACTCAGTAGAAATATCCTAGTGAAAGATGTACCACCCTCTTGATTATAGCTAAAGAGTGAACATAGGGGAAAAAAAAAAAAAAAGACTGAGAGAAAGCATGATTCACTGTGGCACAAGACAGGCATATGGGCAAATAATTCTCCTTCCATGAAGAGAATGCAGGTTTCACACACTAGTGACTTCCTAAGTCTTGAATGACTTGTGAATAATATTGGATGGAGGAGGGAAAGCATGGTTTTTAAGCTAGTAGACTCTGAAGTCAGGCCATCTGGTTTAAAACTTCAATTCTGCAGCTATGTAGCCATGCAACATGATACGAGATACTTCAATCCTTAAGCCTCAGGTTCCTCACAAAATCCAGCTAATGATAGTACTTGTTCAGCATTGTTCTAGCAATTTTATATGTCATATAAAATTCTTTTTTTTTTTCTTGTAGAAGCTTTTGCCTTAGGGTGCATGTGCTCACTACGGGGAGAGAGAGAGACAGAGACAGAGAGAGAGAGACAGAGAAAGTGAGAGGGAAAGTGAGAAATGATCCCCTGACAGGGGTGGCCATGCTGCAATCCATTCTCCTCCATTCTCCTCCTGGGATCTTAGGCACATACACACACACGGTGTGATTTTTAAGCCACTGGGTCTGGGACTTGAAGCATGGTCAACCATGTGAGAGTCTAGCAATGTACCTGCTATGCCATCTGCTGGCCCCCTATGTCATGTAAAATTCTTAAGGTGATAATGCCTGACAGAATCTGACGCATACTAAGTCCTAAGTAAAACTTGGGTATCACTAATATTTCAAGATTCCCTGAGACAAAAGGGCGCTTTGTGACCATTTAACCCATCCTCTCACTGTACTTTAAATAAGCACAAGGAGGGACACCAGCTTCTTGAGGATATATGTTTATATAGTCAGTGCTGAGGAGCAAACTCAAATTTCCTCATCAGAACTTTAATGCTTTTATATAAGGCTGCTTACATTTTAATATTTAGAAAACTTTCTGTGTTCATGTTTCAAAACCCATTCACTTAAGTTCCTTTGGTATTTCTATTCCTCCTCTGAGACAAGGAAATGGGGTTATTTGCTGCTTGCAGGGTTATTAAGAGGCATAGATTAAACTATCATCCTATCATTTGCTGTTTGGAATTCCTATCTAATGCTAGATGTTCTGTCAAGGAGAACTATAACATGGAACCTAACCTATAGGAATGCAAGAAAAAGAATGTTACATGACCACATAAAACATACATTAAAAATTTAAGAATATAATAAATTTGTGACTTTTCCAGGATTTTCACTTCTTTCCTCATTTCTATTGCCTTCATTTTCTAAATGTATTTGTAAGAAAGGGGGACTTAGAAGGAGGAATTGTGATTTTAATTGGGTAAGTGTTGTATTTATTAACAGTATTTGGCAAATGTTTTGTATTTCTAGAGATAGATATTGTAAACTATAATGAGACTTGAGGATGAGCTCTAAATAGTATTTATTCATCAATTCTTCCCACTTGCCTTTTCCTCTACCACAAACCAAGCAGACTTGAGTTTTTCTTCCTTTTCTTTTATAACATATTGTTCACCCCCCACTTTTTTTCATTTTATCCTAACTATATGACAGTGATAATGCGGGCAAAATTTGCAAGATATGATGTGAGAGCAATAATTACTTTCACAAGTGATACTTAAAAAACTAATTCTTTTAACTAAAACATCCCCATTTTACATTGTTATATTTTTCAAACTCCAATATAAGCATTTATTTTTCAGAAAAAAATGTATATTATAAAATGAGGTATAATTGGATGGAGGGGAAAAATGACATACAGGAGGGAGTGTGGGAAATCTCACAGTTCTTACCTGCTATTTTGAGAAAGGCCATCTTCCAGGGTGAAAATCAAATGGTGGGAAGCACTGAGTGTTTTCAAAATGTTATATAATTGCTTAATTGCCTCACTCTTCTAAATGGTTCCCTTTGTCCCCTCAGGCAAATAAAGCCTACATTACCCTAACTCTAGAAAGGATCTAATCACCCTGGGGAAAATGCATATAATTTGAAATATATAATCATTAAAGATATAATTATGTACTGGGCAACACATATATCACTGATTCCTTCTATATTTCCTAGATAAAGGTATGCATATCCCAAGACAGGCATGTTTTTCACTAAAAATACTAAGATTGGTAATAGTGAAAAATAATTTCTAGTCACTTAAGTATGCATTTAAAACTGAAAGAAAGGTTATAAGATTCTTGGATTCTCATAAATATGATAGTGGTCTTTATCAGCCATTCACAGAACTAATTACTTGGCATCCAAAGTACTTCTTCTTAAAGCTAATATATTCACACCATGGTCAGGATTAATATTTTAGTGTTGGGTGAGGAATGAGAAAAGAGAATTTTTATAAACCTTTGAGTTCAACTAGAATGTGGCTGAACATTCTTAAGCGACACTTTGCTTTTAAATATTTTAATTACTCTGCACTACAATGAGATGCAGTCATCTGGGAATGAAGCATGTTTTTCTAGGGGAAAGGGAAGCAAGAGGAAAGTGGAAGAGAAGTCAGGAGAAATTTTCGTCTATTGCATTGCCAATCTATGGAGTTATCAAGTAATATTTCATAAAATCATAGAGCTGGAAGAGAGCTTAATACTTCATTCAGTCCACACCCATGCTTCCTGGCAGAAGAAAGAAAATCGGGAAAAAGTGGAAAAACAACTATAGAGTTTTTAGTCAAAATAAGCAGTTTATTTGCCTGCGATGCTATTTAGAAATATTTCAGATGCTGCAAATAATTATACTACTTTAAATGCTTATCATGTTCACAGTTTGTCCGATTGTGTAGAGTATGATCATTTTGGCAACAAGAGCAGGTAGAACTGTACCTCCACTGTTCCTTTCAAGACATAAAGTAACATGGGGCCAACAGAAGGCATAGTAGTCACGTTGCTGGACTCCCACATGGCTGACCATGGTTTGAGTCCTGGACCTAGTAACTGGAAATTGATGCCAGGTGCATGTGTGTGTGTGCCCAAGTTCCTGGGAGGAGGATGGAGGAGAAGGGTTTGCGGCATAGCCATCCCCTCTGGGTGGTGATTTCTTACTTTCCCTCTCTCTGTCTCTGTCTCTCTGGTGAAAACATGCACTCTAAAGTAAAAACCTTTTGAGAGCAAATAAACCAAAAACAATGACATAAAATAATAATAACTAATTTATTAAAAATCCATTGAATCACAAATCTAGAAACTATGCTTGAGCTCATTTGATAGGAGTACAAATAAGGAGATTGCAATTGTAAAAAGGGGCATATGTTGCCCATGGTTACATGGTCAGAAAAAAAAAGATTCAAATGGCAAGGCATTACCTGGCAGCCAATGCCCATTTTGCCACATCAGGCTACGGTACAGTTTCCTTCATTATTCATTTTTAACACTTCCGAGGCAGCAGATACTAGTAGGAGCCTGAAAACTCAGGAACTTTTACTCTGTTTGACCGAGGGTTAGGATTTAGCCTGTAGGGCATGTGTCTGAGGTGGGACATTCTGACGTCTCAGCCTGTTCTTACAGTGTTCGCTCGCCTGCTACAGATGACTCCTCGCATCCAAGTCAGGAAAACTTTAGAAGTGAAATTTCAAATGCATGGATTGAAAAGATTACATATGTATGTATTTGTAAGAAAATTGAGGCAGTACTTCTTGTATATGTAAGTAGCAAATAAACTGTTTCAACCTAAGTTGTAATCACTACTGGAACTCCAAATCTGTGCTTTGCATACTGTGTAAGAAGGATAAGATTCATAATCTTTTTTTAAATTGTGCTTTGCCCCCATCTCAACTGATTTTTTAATTATTTCTTCATTTTATTTTTTAATATTAGCTACTTTAAAAAAAAAGAAACAAACAAATAAGTTTCCCCTGGCAACTGGAATTCAATTCTTTCTACCGCAGATCACCAAAAAAATCCAAGTGTTCCTTCTGCATGCGTATTTAGACTAAGAATATCAAAAATATAATGTTATGACCTGAGACCTCTGAGGTGAAAATTTCTTTAAAGCAATCTTGACAGATACATCTAATCAAGATGTGATGTTGTGATGGGGAAAAGTGCCTACATCCATGTGAAACACGACAGGGAAAAAAAGAAAACAGAGACCAAGTCATCTTTGGCTGATGTCTTATTCATTGCATCACCATCAAATAGTAAGTAAACAGGAAAGAAGATTTTCTCCTTAACTAAGAGGGAAAAGGTTCTTTATCTAGAGATTTCGATTTAATGCTTTATTACCAAACTGGGAAAAAGAAATGTAGTCATATTTGCTTTCAGAGAGGAATCAAACTTAATACATTTATACAAACATAGCTCAAGAGTGCAGACATTAAAGCTCAGGCTACTAGTTCATAAAATTCAGGATGAAGAAATTGGCTTTGGAAACAGTTTCACAACCAAAATGACATTCAAGATGAACTAAAGAAGTAGCAATCAATGTGTGTGAGTGTGTGTGTGAGTATATATAATTCCATCTCTCTCTCTCTCTCTCTCTCTCTCTCTCTCTATATATATATATATATATATATATATATATATATATAGGCTTGTTGGAAAAGTTAAGATGCAGTTTTTCTATGTTTTCTATCCAAAAATGTGTCATGACTTTTCCGACAACTCTATATGTGTGTGTGTGTGTGTGTGTGTGTGTGTGTGTGTGTATACATATATATATATATATATATATATATATATATATATATATATATGAGATATATATAATATTTTTGGAGATCACCCCCCAGGTGGGATGGCCATGCCACAATCCCTTCTCCTCCATTCTCCTCTCAGGATGCACCCAGCGTGAATTTAAGCCACCAAATCTGGGACTCGAACTGTGATCAACAATATGTAAGTCCAGTGGTATAGCCATTATGCCAATGGCTGGCCCCAAGATATGTTATTTTTTAATATGTAACATTGTCACCTTATGAAAAATTTTACAAACTGCAATGTATTTGATTTATTTTTGTGACTATACATAAAATATATAGTTATTTTCCCTCTAAACTACTGATAATTTTGTGGAAAGAATGAAGTGCCAAATACCTGAAAAGTAATTACATTCCAAATAAGTATGCAAATTATAATACAATTATTAAAGAATGATGAAAGTTGATTTATTTACAGAAATAACAACAATAATCTGAAAAAAAAGAAATAACAACAATAAGCTCAGGTAATCTTCTTATTACAATCAAATTCTACTCCATATTTGAAACTCAAATGCATTTACTTACAGACGCATGCAATAAATGTTATTAGGAATCTTGGGTGTATTTAATCCACAATGAGTGCTAATCTGTTTGAAATTAGCAGGAGGGATGGAAGTGGGGGAATTAGTGTCAAAAGTTCAACAGCACAATTTCATGGCTGTAACAAAGAAGGTTCCATTAGTTAGGAAGAATGCTCAAAAATGTAAGCATTACTGATATGCATCTAGATGTTAACTATCTTCTTAAAGCTCTCTAGGAAGTATATTTCTCTTTTCCAATATTATTGCATCTCAGGATCTATATAACTTTATGTTAAAAAGTTCTTGAAATAACCTCACTTCTCTAGATTTAATTAATTTCTCCCACTCCTATTCTAAGGGAGGTTAAAATCCCATGTTCACCTTTCTCAAAACAATGTGTAATTATAATCTGCAAAGTTATTGCATGGGTCCTCCGAGAAGCATTCAGTAAGATGGGAGTAGACTTTCAAGAGACAGTTGGAGAAACAGCAGCAAAGAATAAAAAATGAAAGGGAAGGAAGTAGGAGTAGACAGAGAAAACCTTCAATTGCAGTATAGGCCTGACATGAAAGGAAAGGACAAAAAAGAGGACGGGGCAGGCAAACTCTCAGACTGCAGTACAACCTTAAAACAAAGAAAAATCAAACAAACAAACTCAGCCAGAGAGCTAGGACTTCTAGGCCATATCTGCCCACTGGAGAAGCCCCATGTGTCATTAGAACTGGGCTACCACTATTATTCTTGTCATGCTTAGCCATTAGCTGGGAGCATCCTTGGGAAGAACGACCGTAACAGACACAATAGTGAATCCAGAGGGATAGCAGCTGATGTGTCTTTTGTAATCCTTCCCACAGTAGGAGTTCTCAATGGTGCATTTCTGTGACTGCCTTGGTAGTTTCTGGACTCTTTAGTCATCTCTAAAAGATGCTCTGAATTGTATCCTAGGCATATGAAGACATTTTGTAAATGTCTTTTCAATATGGTTGAAATCTGTATATCAATTATTTTCTAATTGAAGATAGGGATTATATCAGTGTCACAAGGATGGGGACTCAATTGACACACAATTGTCTTCTGATAAATACTGTACTTGGTTAAGTATGTCTCTTCATTCACATAGGGAATTAAAGGAAAACATAAGGTCCTTACTGCTATGATTTCAATAATAGTTTATTCCCCAGAGTTTTAGTGCTGGAAGCTTGGTCCCAAATATAATGGTATTGAAAGGAGATGGGGTCTAGTGGGTGGTGTTTGGATCGTAGAGGCACCATCTTGCCTAATAAATTATCTTGAGGGATGGAGGTAGTTTTACTCACACAGGAATGGATTAGTTTCCACAAAAGTAGGTGGTTATAAAAGATGGCTGACCTCAGGTTCCTCCGTGTTTGCAAGTACTTGCTGACCTTTCCAATTCTCCCTGCCATGTTATAATGCTGGCTCTGGGCCTTTGGATTTTCCAGTCACCAGAATTATGAGCCAAATAAACTTCTGTGCTTTACAAATCACCCAGTCTCAGATATTTCTGTTTAGCAACCCAATAATGGAGTAAGACTGTTACTTCTCTGTTTATAAGTGTGATTCCCTATTTTTTCTCTTGACTGATCAAATATATTCTGGAATCAGGTTTTCAGTTAAGATAATACGTTTCTTCAGAAAATGTTTACCCAAGAATTCTTTCTGTTCCCTTGGCAAATACACAGCACCTTGACTGAGAGGCAGTAAAGGAGTTACAGCTTAGTCATCAATGATGCCCCATAAGCCGAGTCACGTTTCTCTCCCCTCACGTAACTCTTAATGGGCCAAGGTAGAACCACAGCTGCTGCAGAGTGTGAAGAGACATGAGATCTGAGGATAAGGAGTTCTAAGGCACCTCAGGAATGACTGGGAAAATGAACTTAACTCTTCAGAGATTATGGTTATTACCTGAAATTGCTTCCCCAAACTTCATTTGCTCTTCTATTTGGAGAAGTTAGAAGGCTAAAAGTCATACTACTTAAACTCCTTTGGAAACTTAGTTTCTAGATGGGAATTAGCTGGATTTTCATGGTTTTGGGGGGCAATGGTGCCTAGCAAGCAAGCTCTGACAGGAGTGTTTTTGCCTCACACAGGCTGAATCTTCCATGTCTTCATCATCAGGCTCCCAGGTATATAGTGGCAGTGATAATAGTCATGGCAATAGCAGAGAATTTTTTTTTTTGGTGTGTTTATTTTTTTCTTTTTTTTTTCGTTGTCATTAAATTATGTATAAAAGTCATTTTTCCATTAAAAGCACTTATATAGTTAGTCATGGAGAGTAACAGACCTGTTGGTGAAACAAGTCACCCAAAATGGAGATGATATCAAACTAGTGGTAAAGAACTAACTCTTAAAGAAAAAAAAAAAAAAAGGAAGGGGTGGGGGGACTCTTATCAAGGATTAATTTCAAACACAAGTACAAGCTATCGACTCATTCTTGTCACCTTGTTAATCCATGTCTGGTATAGCTGTCAGATAATAACATGTATCTTTACAACTTGGTGGTACCAAATTTAAAAATAAACCAAAACTAGTCCATTTCACAGAAAAAAAGAAATGGATGAAAACAGCTCAAGAAAGACATTAACAAGGAAAAATATATGGGCAAAGAAGAACCTGTAGTTATCTTTACTAAGAAATTCAGAGACTGGTTTACCTAGGAAATGTGCATCCTAGAAGACCAGGTGTGAAGTGTTTTTCTAAGAGAAAGAAAGGGGCCAGCAGGTGGTATGGTGCTTAAGGGTGCTGGATTCCCACATGGCTGACCATGGTTCAAGTCCCAGATCTGGCAGCTTTTTCTCTCTCTCTCTCAATCTCTCTCTCTCTCTCTCTCTCTCTCTCTCTCTCTCTCCCTCCCTCCCTCTCTGGTCAAATTAAAATAAATAATAAATTAATAAATAATCAAATAAAATTTTAAAAAATGAATCTATATTACTTGAATTTCCCCTATTTCCTGAATAAAAATGACATCTTGCAGTATTTATACTTCATGCCTCAGGACACCTACCTCACTTGACTCTATTCTTTATTCACTCTAGCATTTACTTAAGTGAGTCTGAAAAACTTGGGGACACGGTATCAGAAGAAAGATAATCTACATAACATTCCCCTTTCTGTGGTAACTTTAGACCTGAGTTTGTTATTAGAAAATTCCTGAAGGAAATTTAAGCCTGAAATATTTCATCCTTATGTAATTCGAAGGAATGCAACTTCAGTTTCAGATTTCTCAGATCCCACAAGGCAAGTCTTGTTAGCTGATCATGTGGCAAGGATGAACTTTCTATAAGAGTGGAAAGAGAGGCGGTGCACTTCAGCAGTGGGGGCATCAACTGAGTGGCTTGGTTTGAAGGTACTGTTTGAAAGAGTACTGTTGAAAGTACTGTTTGAAAGATCCTGTTGAAGGTACTGTTTGAAAGATCCTGAATCCTAAGTTTCTTATCATCAGCAACTGATCCAGAGATGCACAGAGCAGAAACCAGGAAACATCTTCCCCCAGTGCTGTGTGCCCTGTAAAGATGGCCTTTGCATCCATTACCTTTCCTTCCTTTGGAATGGCAGGCATTGCTGTCCCACAGGCAGATGGTATGGTCGCTGGAAGCACTAAGATTTGGGTTCCAATGAAGACTATACCCTTCCTTCTGGAGTCCACAAAGATTCAAGTCTGGGCTATACTCGGCAGAGAGTCTGGTTTAGAAGGATGTCTTGTATAGTCAAAAACAAGAATGCCACTGATTGGAGTCTGTTGCAATGATGCAAAGGTTCTGGGATATATAAGGGCCCTGTTTACTTCTCCTTTGTAGTTGATCTTGATTTCTATTTCAATTTTTCCATTAACCAAGCCCAAGCCTCCAAGTTCTCCTTTCTCACTGTCATAGTGGGATGCATCAAACTGAGCATCATCATG
Organism: Tupaia tana; assembly: GCA_026018925.1. Classification (NCBI taxonomy): domain Eukaryota; kingdom Metazoa; phylum Chordata; class Mammalia; order Scandentia; family Tupaiidae; genus Tupaia; species Tupaia tana. The sequence continues at coordinate 194,611,132 of JAKSZU010000001.1, read as the reverse complement.
AGGGAGCTGCTATCATGAGGGGGTTTTGTTCATTCGAGGTGTGCTTCCCCAGGACAAGTCAATTGATGCTGAAATCTTTTCCCTCTGGTCTGGTTACATCTGGAAGCCATTATACAGTTAGGCTGGGCCACTACAGAACATAGGTCATCAACAAGTAGTAAAGAAAAGGGGTGTTTTTTTCCTATATTTTATACTCCCTGTTGATCAACACTCTTCCACTGCACTGTCAAAGGCTGCTTCCTTGTCGGCTATGGCAGGGAGATGAGCCAGAGAGATCTGGGTACAGTGTTGTAGGAGGGGTAGGCAGGCTACAAGCCTAGTTTTTATGACTTTATTATGATTTTATAAAAAAAGTTAAATGGCAACTTGATTACAGGTTTTATAAACACTAAATTCCTTATAGAATAGCTTTCTGTGTATTTGCAGTTTTGAGCAGAAACCTTAAGTAATACAATGATCATGTTAGAGAACTGCATGTATGATAGGGAGGATAAAGGGCAGAACTCGTAAGGTGGAGGACTGTGGAACGATTGTACTTGCATCAAGAGGGAAGGGTACTGTGGAAGAGCCATGATGATACTTTACAGAGACTAAAGAACTTCCAAAGAAAGCAACTTAGGCAAGAAATGCTGGAGGAAGCGAATTCATAGAATGGAACAGTGTAAGTTTTTAAAAATAATTTATTTAATTTTATTTATTCATTTTTTAAAATTTGACTAGAAAGGGAACCAGCAGTTAGCGTAATGGCTATGTCGCTGGACTCCCATATAGATGACCACGGTTCGCGTTCCGGACCCGGTGGCTTAAAACTCACGCCGGGCGCGTGTGCGTGCGTGCTCAGGATCCCGAGAGGAGAATGGAGGAGAAGGGATTGCAGCGTGACCATCCCCCCTGGGGGGTGATTTCTCGCTTTCTGTCTCCATGTCTCTCTCTGTCTGTCTGTCTGGCGAGCGCACGTGCCCTATAGCGAAAAACCTCTCCAAAAAAAAAAAAAAAAAAAAAAAAAAAATTGACTAGAAAGAGAGAGACACAGAGAGACAGAAAGGGAAAGCGAGAAAGCAAGCCATTAAGTCCAGGACTCAAACTGTGTTTGGCCATGTGGGAGTGTCCAGCTCCCCAGTCATCACACCACCTTCTGGCCCCTATTTTTTTTTTTCAATATTGTGATGTTTAGAATCTCCCAGATGGATCTTGATAGGGAGAGGGGAAGAAAGGTTTCCAGGTACTGCTATTGATAATAATTCTGGTACAACACTTCAAAGTTTGCGAAGTGGAACCATCTCAGCGTCTTTTAGCTAATGCTCTAAACAGTCTGTGAGCTGAATAGATAAAGAACAAGCGCAGAGATTTTCATTGCCAGAAAGCAGAATCTTTGTAAGAGCTCTTTGTGCTGTTGTTTTTTGTTTTTTTTGTTTGTTTGTTTGTTTGTTTTTGGTTCTCAGTACATTTTATTCAGTACAATGTGGCCAGTCCAGTCCACATAACTATCACTCCTACACAAGAGTGAAGATTTTTTAAGTTACTTGAACTGCTTGGTAATATACTTAAGATATTGTGTAGAAATTATAAGTAATCAATACATCTGTAAAAAAGTCTTTGTATTCTCTCAAATATGAAAGAAAGGCATGCGTACACTTAATCATCTTTCAGTGCAACAACTGCGACTTGCAACAACAGACCTAATAGCAACCTCATTTTTCATGTCTAATAACATCTTGAGACAATGAATGATTTGCTTTTATTTTTGTCTTCTAAAGACACCACACTTACTGCTTCCTCTTTAGGGTATTGTTATCACTCACTTGTTCCTACTATGCATGATCATATCCCTCAATTACATACTTATAGAAATTTACAGTTATTGAAATCTTATAGTATTATGCAATATTATTGTGTTAAATTTAAGTATAAAATGCTAAAAATGTACATAGCACAAAGGTAAGGTGTTTTATGAGATATAACAGTATGAATGGAGTGTATTTCAAGATGAGCAACAAAATAAAATAAAAAACAGAGGTGTGCAATCGATGGCATAGCAGGCTACCTAACATGGACAAACAAAAATTATTCTAATAAAATGTAACCAGAAAAAATCCATGTATTGGACCTTTATTATGGAAAATATGATAGGAGAGACTACTACACTTTGTATTTAGAATCACTTATTGTAATAGTTTTTTGTTTTTTTTTTTTTTTTTTTTGGAGAGGTTTTTGCTATAGGGCACGTGTGCTCACCAGACAGACAGAGAGAGACAGAGAGACAGAAAGCGAGAAATCACCCCCCAGGGGGGATGGCCACACCGTAATCCCTTCTCCTTCATTCTCCTTTCAGGATCTTGGGCATGCACTCACACGCGCCCGGCGTGAGTTTAAGCCACCAGGTCCAGGACGCGAACCACGGTCAGCTACATGGGTGTCCAGCAACATAGTCTTTACGGCAATTGCTGGTCCCTGTAATAGTTTTTGTAACCATTTAAATGTACATTAAATAGGTACCAGGAACTACATCAGGTACTTCTTCAAAGTTATCACACTTACACTTCCCAGAATCCTTATTTAAAATTACAATTTATGTTTGTAGTATAGAAATATCTAAGCAAGTTTAAAAAATTATCCTAAGAGCCTATGATTAATAAAGTATATCACAAGTCTTGAAATTGATCACTTCTGTGCATTAAACATGCAGTTCCATATGCTGCAGCAATACCACTCCTAGGTTACCTATCCAAGAGAAGTAAAAACGTATGTCCATATGAAAACTTATACACAAACATTGATATTCATATAAGATCAAAGATAGAAACCATACAAATGTCAATCACTAGAAGCAGATAAACAAATGTGGCATGTCTATATAATGGCATATCATTTAGCTGCAAAATGGAATGAAGTATTGATAAGCATGGGTAAATGTTGAAAACATTATGTGAAGTGAAAGAAGCCAGTCACCAAAGTCCACATATTATATGATTCCATTCATTTGAAAGTCTAATAGGAAATAGGTAGAAAAAGGGTGAGAGTTGATTAGAGCCAATGAGAAAGAAGTAAGGACAAGACAGCTTTCCTCTTAAATAAGTTTCCTTTAAAAAAGAGCCTTTATATGTTTCTACCTTGCTAACTGTTGCCAATAGGGTTGTTTTGTTTTGTTTTGTTTTGTTTTGTTTTGTTTTGTTTTTGGAGAGGTTTTCACTATAGGGCGTGTGCGCTCGCCAGACAGAGAGAGACAGACAGAGAGACAGAAAGCGAGAAATCACCCCCCAGAGGGGATGGCCACGCCGCAATCCCTTCTTCTCCACTCTCCTCTCAGGATCTTGGGCACGCATGCATGCACGCCCGGCGTGAGTTTTAAGCCACCGGTTCCGGGACGTGAACCGCAGTCGACCACATGGGAATCCAGCGACATAGCCATTATGCTAACTGCTGATCCCACCAATACATTTTAATAGGTTTTGTTTTGTATAATTTGCCAGAGAAAAACAGAGGGAGAGAGGAAAAGCAAGAAAGTATCCGCCATAGGAAAAGGAAATGGTCACCCCGCAATTCCTTCTCCTCCATTTCTCCCTCCTTTCAGGGTTTTGGGCATGTGTGCATACCCGTCCTGCATGTTTTTAAAGCCACTGGGCTGTAGGCTATGTGGATCCAAATGCCCTAATCATCATCCCACCAGCTGACTTCTATATTTTTTTAGCAATAATAATAGTATAAAGTTTGTGTAAAACAATGCCACATCTTCACAAATAGAATTTTTTTATTGTAACATTAATGCATAACTGAACTGAAACTAAGATGAATTTCTCTCGTAAATTTTTCTACCATGCTTAAATTACACTTTTCTCTTGTAGTTCATTTTGATATACAGTTACGTGTTCTGGTGTTTTAGTTTACTATTGCTATTTAATAAATTTCCACACATTAAGCAGATGAAGATAACTACTTTTGATTATCTCACAACCAAGTTGCTCAGAAGTCCAGGCAACCATGGCTGGATTCTCTGCTCAGAGTCCCACAGGCCCCGATCACAGTACCAGCCTCACGGCAATCTTCTCTGCTAAACTCACTCAAGATGTTGGCAGAATTCAGTTCCTTGGTATTGTAGGATGGAGGTTCCATTTCTTTTTAGTTGCTGGTTGGGAATTTCTCTTACTTCCTAAGGTCTACTGTTTGATCTTTGTACATGGCTCTTATTTTATGAAAGCCAGCAACACAACAGCATAACAGCCTTCCTCTGCTTTGAATCGCTCTGATTTTCCTTTCTGTCCCTAGCCAGAGAAAACCAACTCTGCCCTTGAAGTGTATGTGTGATCAGGTTAGACACACCAATATAATATCCCTTTTGGTCAGTTCAAAATCAACTGATTAGCTACTTGAATTACCTCTTAAAATCCATTTTTTTATTTAAATGTCAGAATGTGTGCATTTTTCAGATAAAGTACTCCCCACACTGCAATCCTTTCTCCATGTCTCCATCCCATCAGGACTTGAGGACCAACACACATGTACCCAGGATGGTTTTCAGCTGAGGTGAGATAATAAAGAGGTTACTTTTTCTGAAAAATATTTTCGTATGTTTAACCCAGTTATATACATTATGATTTTCCTATAAGCAAATACTGATAGTTTTTCTTTCAAATTTTAAACAATGAATCATTATGTTAATTTAATGTATGACTACTATCATTGGCATAGAAAACTGAAATTGAATAGAAAATATTAAAATTAGTCATAAGTTAAATGCAATTTTGTAAATGGTTCTTTATTCATCATACATGTACGCATTGCTTTTGATGTGTCCCGCAGTGTTCTAAGAGTTTAACTAGAACACCGGTGTCAGGAACATAACTAATCTAGGTCAATGCTCTTCCCTCTTTTTATTTATTTATTTATTTTTGTTCATTGCCAGAGGGCAATACACTCACCAGGGAAAGAGAAAGAGAGAGACGAATGGGGATAGAGAGAAAGCAACCCCTCCCCCATGAGGCTTGGTCATGCCCCAAACCCTTTTCCTCCATTTCTCCACCTGCAGGGATTTGGGGCATGCACACCATGCACCTAGTGTGTTTCTCAAGTTGCCAGGTCTGGGTCTCAATTTGCACAGTCAGCCATGTGGGATCCAACTTCATTAACCACTAGGCCTCAGGCACAGTGCTATACAACCTCTTAAATATTCTATTAGTGGTAAAATTTTTGCTTTTGTTTCACTGGTTTAATGTCAAATCTATTTGATAAATAACCTTCTATATAATATTTTCCAAATACAGATTTCAGTGAGATTCATTATCAAGTCCATGTCTGGAAATCAACCTGCATCATGTAAAACTCTGCCTTACATATAGTTATTTATGTGTACAAGATAACAAGGTGGGTCTTAATGCAGGTATTCACTTTCTAAATCAATTTCAGTCAATTAAAAACCAAGTGCATAACCAAGTGTGAAATATTTTTAAAATTCATTTAAATAGTCCCTCTTATTTTAATATTTCATATAGACTACTTAGATTAAGATAGCCTACATTGACTATTTGGGTTTACAAAGGAGTCCAGCAATTCACTGAAGTAAAGAAAAACCACATTTCTCATATTCATTTATACCCAGGGAAGCAAGAGTAAATGGTATCAAATAAATACCACAGCATATCAAGCAGCCTGTAGAAACAATGAACTGGGTTCTTCAAAGCAACCTTGAAAATGTACTGCATTAAAGAAATAGAAATGGAAAAATTTGAAAGCACAGTATCATTTAGGTAGAGAAGGGTACTGATACATACATAGAGTCAAAATATCACTGCATTTTTTTTTACCAAAATATATATATATCTACAATACTAAAGGCACTAGCAGCAGGTATTTACAAACAATATTATGCTATCTGCCTACTTTTTTTGGAGGGGGAACTCAAAATTCTAACTCTCTCACAAACTCTCTAACTGACCTTCACCCCCAGGGAAACTCTGGTCACTTCCTCTTTTCCCCACCATCTGTTCTTGACCTCCCTATTCAGTGCCATCGACCATTTAATTCGTTAATTATTACAAGATTAGCTATTGTAGCACTTTACTTAGTCAGCATATGTGCTCTTTAGAAAGTTTTCCAAGTAAAGGATCGGACATAGTATTTTTTACCATGTTACCTATGATGTAAGTGATCATTTCTTCTAGAAACTAGGCATCAGGTTTTTAGTCAGGAAAGGGACTTTGTATTATAACATGGTTTCTATAGGACTATCGACTCAAATTGCATCTTTTGTAATTTTCTTCAAAATATGTTCTCATAAATTCAATGTATAGCCATAGAGTTTTGAGGGCTAAAACAGAATGTTTATGTATTCATTAATCTTTCCCTGGATATTTTATCAGAAGAAAAACTAAAGTTATCCATGAGGATTCACATCAGATGCCTATTGTCTATAACTTTGCAAAGCATTTCTTATTAATAATGACTTAAGAATTTTCTGAATGTATTTCTACAAGTCACTTTTATAAAACATTATATGCAAATGGTTCAGCTAAAATAAGCTGAGTAGAAAGGAGAATTTCCCAATCTCAAAAACAAAGAGAAGTCATGAAAACATCTATTATTTCTGTCATTCATTTACTATAATAAAAATAAATAAAAAAGACACTTCAAATTCTTGCCATGTCAAGTTTCGATGAGATTACTCTATTTTTCTTGACAGAAGTCATATGAAAAATTCCTATTGAACTTATAGCTAAGAGAAAAGCTAAAAAAAAAAGCTGGATGTGTCAGCCATAGGGTGACACTGTTCACTGATAATACCCAAGTTTAGAAGTAAATCCTCACTTCAAAGTACAAAGTATTATTCATTGCAATGGGAAGAGTGTAACCCTTGATCAGTTTCCAGTTTTGGTCAAAACCTTCTTTCTAACACTTTTATTTAACATTAACAAGTATCTTCCATATGTTGTTAATAAAATGTAATAGTCTAAAAACTTAAAGTTTGAATAATAAATGGTTGCTTTTACTTCCAGAATGACTAGAAATAGAAATCTTAGAATAGTTAAAATCTAAAATAAGATTTATCTCTCCATACAGGAAGATGCATGATAGATCACCTTGCTGAGGTTGATTCATGGGTGGCCTCAGTCTCCATGATAACTCACTACAAGTCTATATCCCGGTCTAGATAAGAGTATATTTTCTTACATAACAACAAAACGAAGTTTATGCATATCATCATACAGTTGCATTTATGGAGCCAAATAAAGCCATATAAACTATATTTCAAAAATAAATATAATTTGGTATACCAGGAAATAGATGTGTCAAGTCTGGTGTCTTGCAAGACCTTGAATTAATATCTATTTTGGCTGATAAGCTTCAAAAACAAATCACATTTTCATCAATACTTTCCTTAATTAACTCTCGTACATTTTGTTTGTCTACTCAGATAGACTCCACAGTGCTATGCTGTAAATTGACTGAAGAAAAGGACAATTGATTGAAACGAAGAGAAACAGACTTCCTCGAGACAAAAGAATTTATAGACTGAGAAGTTAGAAAGGCCTAAACTACTTTAGAGGTTTAGTACTAATTCAAATAAAAAGTTAGTAATCATTCAAAAATAATTACTGTGATTCAATAGCGATTTCTTTGTACTGAAGTCCAATATTAATCAGAGCCAAATTTCTCTAAAAAGGAATCTACCTCAGCTTTCTCTTAATTTTTTCTCTCTTTTTCGCCATTTACCCTTTTTTCCCTACCATTAATAGGTTTTTCTGTTATGAAGTATTTATTGAGTGTTCACTGCATATTAGGATTCGGGGCTAGAATAGTGAAGCTAAGGGTCCATCTCAATGTCATGGAGGATGTGGGCTAAAAAGAGACAAACACAAAACACACAGACACGTAAATACTTGTGGTAGGTTTTAGAAACCAGAGCACAGGTGATGAAAAATAGTTACAGGTGGTACTTAGATTTGATAGGAAGGTTACTCTGAGGTGGCTTAGCATGGGTTGGTTGAAGAGTTGCTATTTGCTCTTTATTCCTTTCAATGTTTTGCCACTGAATTTTTTTTTTTTTTTTTTTTTTTTTTTGAGAGGTTTTTCGCTATAGGGCGCGTACGCTCGCCAGACAAACAGAGAGAGACATAGAGACAGAAAGCGAGAAATCACCCCCCAGGGGGGATGGTCACGCCGCAATCCCTTCTCCTCCATTCTCCTCTCGGGATCTTGGGCACGCACGCACACGCACCCGGCGTGAGTTGTAAGCCACCGGGTCCGAGACGTGAACCGCGGTCGACTACGTGGGAGTCCAGCGACATAGCCATTACGCTAACTGCTGGTTCCCCCACTGAATTTAAACTGCTCTCCTGAAGTTTAAATATAACCTTAGTCATCAACTAAAATTTTTTTTTCACCCACTTTCTCCATGGCTTTGAGCATCCACTGGGGACTCCTCACCATATGGCTGCCTGACTATATCTTTCTCTCATTCTCTTCTGACTTAGTACAGCTATTGATTCTTTATCTTTTTTCCTCACTTCTTTTCCTCAACCACCTTTCAAATATGTGTTCTTCTCCTTCCTCCCCACCACTTTTTTTGCTATTATTATTTTTCTCTTTACTATATCATCAAATTTTAAGGTTCTAAAGACTATTGCTGTAGCCTACCAGCAAGTCTTTGTCCATTACGTTATTTCTTCATCTTCATTTCTATCTATGAGAGGATTTCAAAAAATTTGGGGGAAGAGGAGCAAAGTATGTGCTGGGGACCAGCAGATGGCGTGTTGGTTAAGGATGCTGGACACACACATGGCCAACAGTGGTTTGAGTCCCAGACCTGCCGGCTAGCTTTCTCACTCTCTCTCTCTCTCTCTCTCACTCTCGCTCTCACTCTGGCTCTCTCTCTCTCTTGGTCACTCTGTCCCTCTCTGGTCAAATTAAAATAAATAAATAAAGTTAAATAAAATAATTCTTTTTAAAAAGTATGTGCTTATTTTAGTGTAAAACTATTTTTGAAAACTATATACAATTTTTTTATAATACATATTTTCCATCAATTTTTAAAAGACTCCTTGGGGGTCCAGCAGATGGCAAAATGGTTACATTGCTGGACTGCAACATGGCTGACCATGGTTCGAATCTCGGACCTGGAAGGTGAAACTCATGCTGGGTGCATGTATGTGCATGCCAAAAACACTCCTTCCAAGAGGAAAATGGAAGAGAAAGGATTGCAGTATGACCATCCACCGGGGTGGGGCGGTTGATTTCTCACTTTCTATGGCTCTGTTTCTGTCTCTCTGGTGAACACATTCACCCTATAGCACATGTCTCTATAATAAATAAATACATAAATAAATAACTCCTTGTACTGCTTAATCTAAACTGAGACCATGCCAAAAATCTCAAAGACCACATTCACAATGCTGAACTTCTCAGATTCCTACTTAAAATGACTTCTATTTCGTAACTACACTATTTTCTCCCAATGATCCAAGCTTGAAACTTAAGAGATTTGTTTTGTTTTGTTTTGTTTTTTATCTCCCTAGACTTTGTCGCCTACAATTTGTCAGTTGGAGTTCATGTTGATTCTCTCACTAGAGTATTTCACATCTATTGATTATTGCTTCCACTATCTCTCCCCCTTTTACACTATGCGTTTGGTTTGTTTTGTTGTCACTGTTAATTTCTTTTAAGGTTTTTGCCATAGGGTGTGTGTACTCACCAGGGCATGACAGCAAGACATAGTGAGAGGAAAAGTGAGAAATCACCCTCCAAGGAGAATAGCCATGCCACATTTCCCTCTCTTCCATTCTTGTCTTGGGATTTGGGGCACACACACACACAATGCCTGGAGTGATTTTAAAACCACTCGGTTCAGAACTTGAACTGCCATCCACCATGTGGGAGTCTCTCACAATCCCTGACTATTATATCAGGAACTCCTCTGGACTTTCCCTTTAAACTTTATCCAGAATCAAACCACTTCTCAATAATCGGACTACTGTCACTCATTTTTATCCATCACTAAGTCCTTGTGTGGATTTTTGCACAATCCTCTGAACTGATCAGTAAATTTTCATTCTCATCCTGCTTCCTACAGCAGTCAATAGTCTACAGAGTTCTACATGATTGGTCATTCCACCTCACAGCTCAACCTTTCCACCTGTTTCACTCTACTCAGGCGGCACTAGTCTTCTTTACACTCTTCACATAGACCAAACTTCCCAATGGGCAGTTCCAGAGACTGCTTTATTTGTCCAGAGTGTTCTTCAAGAAATCCTGCTGGCCAATTTTCTCACCTATATCAAGTTCTTGCATAGATATATCAACTCCTCCATGAGGTCTACTCTGACCACCCTATTTAAAATTGTAAGTGTCCCTACATTTCACTCTTCATAACTCTGTTCTATTTTGTATCCATGTACTTACTGACTTCTAAAATGCTGTACACCTTACTTATGTGCATTTTTTTATTTCTCTCTTCTAGTACATAAGATCTATAATAACAGTTATTTTAATATATTTTGATCACAGATTTATCCCAAGTTCCAAGATCAGTGTTAAATAAGTGAATCTTCCCATTTTCAAGCTATTTTATGTGTTATACATTGTAATACCATTATCTGTGTATATCGTATTTTGCTTCTCAGTTTGTGGCCTCCATTAGGAGAAGATCAGTGTCTAATTCATCTTTGTTAACCACATCTTTTTTTTTTCTTTTGAAGAGATTTTATCGTTATAGGGCACGTGCGCTCGCCAGACAGACAGAGAGAGACATAGAGACAGAAAACGAGAAATCACCCCCCAAGGGGGATGGCCACGCCGCAATCCCTTCTCCTCCATTCTCCTCTCAGGATCTTGGGCACGCACGCACACGCACCCGGCGTGAGTTTAAGCCACCGGATCTGGGAGGCGAACCGCGGTCGACTACGTGGGAGTCCAGCGACATAGCCATTACGCTAACTACTGGTTCCCTGTTAACCACATCTTCATCCACAATATTCACTATCTTTTGTACATAAGTGATATGTCTTAGTACTATTTCAGTACCAAAAAATACAGACTTGAACAAATTTTAAAAATTTTTACATGGGGTAAATTAGTTTTTAAGTTTTGACCAAAATCAGCATTTCCAGAGGTACTATCTTTTCCACATGTAAATAACTATACCCAGGAAGCTGGAAGTCAGACAGGGTTTCCTGTCCACCTCTCTGTGAAGCCAGAGAGTTGCTCATCTCTGGTTCTCTGCACATTTGTTTCAGTTACAGCCGATGTTGTCTTTCTGTCTCTCCATTTCTCCTCAATCCCCATCTGTCCCCATACTTCACTGTGTTTTCATAGTCATAGCGAGGCATGACTATTCACAGCTTCCTATCTTAACTCTCCCGCAAAGAACACTTGAGCCATTTCAGTTTCTAGGACTTTGGCCTCACTAGTAAGAACCATAAAAAATGTAACCTGTCAAATTGTATCTAGTCTTTTTCTGACCACTTAAATGGCCTGACTGTAGGTCCAAATCTTTGACTTCAGAAACCTGCCGAGTTCAGCAGATTGCCAAAGGAGCAACCAAACTCACTCAAGCAAGTAATAAAAGGAATCTTGACTAGGTTGAAGGATTCATTCTGACTAATTAAATCGATTCCTTTGTCCCATTCATCATTCATTCTCTCTAAATAGCTATGCCAATTTACTTTGTCTTACTATAAGATTTATAACCTTCAGTGTTTATAGTAGAAAAGAAATAGGAAGACTAGGCAAAAATAAAGTTTCAGACCCAATAGGCAGAAAGCATATTGCCCCAATTTTCACTTCAGTAGTGTAAAATCTTTAGGCAAGATATCCTAAATTTTAGGGTTTTTATTTTTAATCTCCATAGACTAAATCCTCTCCTCTTATTGTCCCCTGAATATTCACTTTCTTGTTATTACTTCTGGCTATCAAAAACATACCAGAGCCCAGCTTTCTATATAAGCCCCAGGGATAAAACATTATTTAACAAAAACTACAACAGTATTATGAAGATAGATTTCATCTTTTCAGTACTTTTCCTTGTCCTTCCCAATTACTTCTTCTAAATAAAATATAGTGCTCAATAACCAGAGACACCAAGAGAAAAAGCTTGTGGTTCATGTCATTACTCATTGGGGTTTGAACTATCCTACTGCATTCTTTTTTGCACTCCATCTAACCCTGATACAGTTTTAAAATATGGCCATAATTTCTTTGACACTCTTCCCATTGAGAGGTAAGATTTGCCACCTCCTCTTTTAAATTTATTTATTTATTTATTTATTTATTTATTTATTTATAGAGATAGAGAAAGAGAAAAAAAGAGAGAGTCACCCATAAAAGGATGTTCATGCCACGATCTACCCTTAGCCTCACCCAGCCCAGATCAGAGACATGTGCTCATGTGCCTGACATGTAGAAGACCTCCAGATGCAAATGCAGGATCTTCTCATGCTGGTCCAGTTCTGCTACTACTGAGCCATGTCTGCCCCTGTCCCTCCCTTTCAATCTGGAGAAGGTTGTGGCTGCTTTGACCAATCCAATATACCATGTGATTTTTAAAGCAAAGTTATTAAAAATATAAATGCACTTCAATTTCCTTACTGGAATATTGTTCTTGGAACCTCAAGCAATTGTGTGAAACTGTTAAGTTGAAGTGGAGTCATATAGATTCCAGAGTTGACATTTGTACTGGAGTCTATTCTTTGGCCATCCCACTCCATGTGCTAGAGACATGAGTGAAAACTGTCTTGAAAGGGTATACTCCAATCTAAATTGTTCTAGCCTCTGGTCCTTTTAGTCACTTCTAATTAACAGAGTTATCTCAGGAGCTTAATAAAACAGTTAAAGTTTTATAGTCCTACATTTTGCAGTGGTTTGTTACACAGGAACAGATCATTGGAACACCTCCCCAAGCATTAGCTTTTTCTTTGTACTTCTAGGCAACCTGTTCATAAACAAAACATTTACAGCCTATATCATTTATGAAAGATCTAATAAATATTACAGTAAGGTATTAACAGGTGATAACCCATTATAAGCCCAAACCTCTAGCTCTCTCATAAAATCAAGAGTATGTGCTATGTAATTGAGGTACCTTCAATTTTGGGTGTTCATTTATTTATTTATTTACATTAATTCACTGTGCATCATTACGGTATACAAAATGAGATTTTTTTCATACAGAATACATTTTATATTGGCTCAATCAAGGATATTACCATAGGTGTTCTTGTCAACAAATAATTTTCCATTTATTGTTTCTTATATATTGTTACCCCCGCCCCAATCCCCTATCTCTCACCTCTGCTCTGCCATTTCCCACCCTTAGATACACTATCTCTGGTATCTGCATTGAGTGTTTTTAACATTCATAAGATGTGCTTTAACTTAGAATAATAAAGCAGTTGGTACTTGTGAGAAAGACTTTGATTTCCAAATATTTAGCTTAGAGCCTCTCGCATATATCATTAGGTTGTCATTTTTTTTTATTCAGTTTGTCCCAAGATTAAGTCTAGTCTTGAGACTGTCAATTTGACATTTCTGAATGGAGAAGTAGGCATGTATATCTCTTCTTTAATTATTCTTATGGTGTGTGGATTTTTTACCAGAATAAAAGATTCAGGTATTCAAGTATTTTCATTTTCCACATTAATTCAGAAGAGCACTTCTTTGAGAACCATACTAACAGCATTAAATGGTGAAAAATTAGGCCTTAAGTTTTTCTGGTTATTTGCTTTCAAAGGCAAATGCAAATGTTTGAGAAGTTTTCTAAGGAGAAAATTTAAACAAATCAAACTGGACCAAGTTATGTGTTTTGCACCATCAGTATTTTGTACCAACACATTATTTTCCATCACTAACATTGGTAATGTACTGCTAAATTTGTTCTTCCTTAAACAAGTAATCCTTTTCCCTTGTTATTTGTCCCTTTAATCAGGAATAAGATAGATGAAGAATTTCTTTCTAAATTATTTATCTTCCTCTAAGTGATAGAAAGGTAGCCCTTAGAAAGGGAAAGAGTGAATTCAGGTCACTAGGGTCTGCATAGAAGACGGCAGCAGTTAACCAAGCTATATTATCCAGTAAAGCTTAAATCTGCACTTTTATGAAAATCCTGAGGCAACTCTCACACCACAGATTTTATGTGTTGTTCTTTGGAAAGTGGAAAATGACAGAATAACTATGAAATTATTTTTGACGGAGAATGTATTGAAAGTTATCATTATCCAACTCTGGTGCTTTGACTAAAATGTAAAACACTTTTACTGAAGCATTGAAGTTCTCATTAAGTAGCCCTAGCTTAGTCAAAGCATGATTGTTGACCTTCTGTGCTTAAAGCATGTGCTGTTCCATACAGATAGAGGCTTTCCTACCACACTCCTCTTGATGGTGCATAATGGAGTTACATGTGCATATCAGGAGGAGAATAGACCTTAATTTGGAATATTAAGTAGCACAGGCACATAAAAAGCCTTCATTAAAATATTAAAAGTTTGCTAAGCCCATAAGAGCTAAGAGATGTATTCCTATGGGAGGAAAATTCCAACCTCGAGCTTCCTCCTTATCTCAATTTCTGACATTTGTTAATAAGAAAGAACATTAACTTAGAAAGTGACTCTTATCCACTGGTTGCTGAAGTGCTACTAGACTACTGAAGGATTAGCTCACACTTTGCCTTTTTACAGAACACAAAAGAAGGGTACAAGAAGGAACCAAGGTATCAGTGAAACTACCAAACTGCAACTGAAAGCTCATTTTGCACCTTGTGCAAAGTGGGAGGATAATGTCCTTAGTATAAAGATTTTTACCAAGACGTTGAGAGGCTCATCAAAGCATTGGTATCATAGCTATGTCACTGGCAGCTGGAATGCTTATATTCTCAACCAACCTTTGGGGAGCACTACCATCTGAAAATACGTTGATGGGAGACATTTCTTTCTTAGTTTATTTTATATACTTCTTCTGTAAGAGAGAGAGAGGGATGCCTAACAAGGTCCTCACCCTGTGATTCATCCCGGCTTCCATCAACCCAGATCACCATGCTCTTGGTGTGAGCTGGGACCAGAACCTGGGGCCTTCCATGTGGGTCCAACATCACAGTGTTGCATTACTGCTATGCTACCACTGGCCCACAAGTAGAGGGTCTTGATTCTTATTTCTGACTTTTTTAAATGTGAACAAGAAATACTTAGAAATTAATTTTTATATGAACCATTACCATTAGTGAATTTAGTAATTTCTATATTAAATGCGTTTCTCGAGACCAGCAGTTGGCATAATGGCTATGTTGTTAGACTCCCATGTAGTCAACCATGGTTCAAGTCTCAGTCTCAGTGGTTTAAACTCATGCTGAGCATGTGTGCATACATGCCCAAGATCCCAAGAGGAGAATGGGGAAGAAGGGATTGCAGCATGGCCATCCCCCCGGGTGGTGATTTCTCACTTTCTGTCTCTCTGTCTTTCTAGAGGGGGCACACACCCTATAGCAAAAACCTCTAAAAAAAAATGCATTTCTGAATACTTTTTAAACATACAACTTTAAAATAAATATTGCTTTAAATATCTGTGCTTTTCCCTCCCTTTTAAAGGTTAGTACCATAAAAATAATTAATATCATTTGCTAAGGATAAGTGTCAAAAACAGAGTTGTCTAACTCAATGGGCATCAAGGCATAATAGAAATTGGTCTGGAGAAATAATAGCATGAGAATTCTGTAGCCTACTTTATCCATTATTAGTCCTGAGACTTTGCACACATTCTCTAAGCTATCTGAGCCTTACTTTTTCATTCATATCAAGGAAGTAGGGTAGAATTAAGAGCATGATATCCATATAGCCTATTTCAGTGCCCAAGGGAATCAAATGAAATACTGGCTAAAAACTTTAAAAGCCTTTAAGCATCACACAAATGGTAATTATTGCTACCCCTATTTTCAAAGAGAGAAATTGACAGCATAATAATTAAATAAATAAGTTTAATTAAAAAAAAAAAAAAAAACTTCTGTATGACATTTAGGGTGTTCTCTAATCCACGTCTAAAACATTACCTGCTATGGTTTTAATAATGATTTGTCCTCAAAGGTTCATGTTTTGGAATGTGGTCTCCATTATAATGGCATTGGGAAGCAATTAGACCTTTAGAAGGTGAGGTATAGTGGACAGTGACTGGATCATAAAGGCATCACCCTCATGAATGAATTAAAACTGTCTCCTGTGCCTGAGTAAGTTCTAGCTTTCTCAAGAGGAGTTAGTTCCTGCAAGAGTGGATTCTTTGAAAAGGGAGATAAATGCCCTCAAGCGTCTTTCTTTATGCACTCAATCTGCCATCCTCTTGGCTTCTGTTGGCAATGTTGTGATGGAGCTGGCCTGACGCTAACCCTGTGTCTTTAGGATTTTCCAATCACAAGAATTGTAAATCAAATAAACTCCTATTCTTCATTAGTTAGCCAGCCCCAGGTATTTAGCAATGCAATAGTAAGACTAAGGCACTACCCTTTTTACAATATTGTATTTGACACCATGAAAAGTCATATAAGAGGAAAGGAAAATAGCTGAAATGTGTGTCTGAAAATACTGAGGAGTTTAGAATGTGTGATTTAAACACCTATAAGTTCATAGGACAGGGAAAAATGAAGAGAAACCAAAGCATAAAAGTACTTCAAAAGCTTCCCAGTCAGCTTTTCAATGAATATTTGGACATTTGAGTTATAATTTAGGGGACTATCCTTTATATACATTAGTTATCAGAGAGAAGAAGTTGGGGAAGGAATAGAAAAAAAGAGAATTAAAAAAAACAGAAGAGATATTGTAAAAATGGCGATACATAGACATTGAGATTTGCTTTGTCCCCTTTTTAATTTTTGTTAAGAGAAGACATAAGAGACAGTTCAGGAAAACAAGAATTAAGATCCAAGACCATATCCATCAACATAGACCTGCGTATGTGAGATATTACCTTGACTTACAATAGACTTTATTTCTAGTGTATGTTTGTTATTCTTTGTTTCTAGTGTGTGTCTGTGTTTCTTATATCTATTTGTGTGTCGTGTGTGTGTGTGTGTGTGTGTGTGTGTGTGTATTTGTGGTTTTCTGCCTAGAAAGAAAGCTACATATGCTTAATCTTCAATGAAGGCAACAACAACAACAATAATGATACATGATCATTCCAGGGAAAAAAAAAGAAACCCTTATCAGCTTATACTTAAGTACAACACTTCTCACTTTGTACCACCCATCCCATTGTCATCTCATTTCATTTGTCTTGAAGTTTCCACCATTCTTATACCCATAACTCTGGTTATAAATTGCAAACTAAGCTGGGGATATTTCTAGCTACTGGTGTAAGGTATGTGCTCTGGATTACAATCTTCCTAAGTGTTTTTCTTTAAGAAAGCTTAGGTAATACAGAAGAAAAATGAGATCACTCTCTCCTTACCTGGCAACAGGAGCTAGATGGGAAAATAAAGAGTCCTCCCAGAGGGTCTGGTTGGAAAAAAAAAAAAAAAAAAGTAGTGTTTAGGCTCAGAGACAAGGTTAAAGCAGTTGAAAAGACACCTGGTTTCAATCTCTGCAATCACTTAAATAGCTTTAAACTAGTTCTTCAAAAAAAACATGTAAACCCTAATTACCCCAAAGGGTGATATGGTATTTTGACTCTAAGTTTCTTGACAAGAGATTTTGTCTTATTTAACAAAACTATCTTATAGCCTGTATTAAACTGGTTTGCTATTTGATTATTCAAAAGCACTCAAATTTGATGATGACTCTTCTCTTTATGATGACTTTTGGCTATAAGGTCTAGCTTAAGAAAGAAAGTAGACAGCATTATTGTCCATACATGTGACTCATACAAATCCAATAATAAAGCAGTTCATCTACCTGTATCAGTTATCTATTGCCACAACACTGCTGCGAAACAAATAAATAGAAAGCCTCAGTGGCCTACAGCAGTAAACATTTATTTAGCTCACAGTTTATGAGTCTTTGCTTTAGGCCGAGTTCAGCCACAGAATTCTACTAATCTCTGATCGGTTCACCTGAGTATCTGGGCACTGCTGGCTGCCAGCTAGGGCCTGGATATTGGCTAGAGCAACTTGACTCCAATCAGAGCATCTCTCACCTGCAAGGTATACTGGTTGCATTCTCGTGGCAAATCCAAAGGAACAAAAGCAAAAATGTTACTGCACATTTCTCCCCACCACCTTGAACTCTATCTTAGCTTTTAAATATGTTACAAATTTATCAATTCAACATTTTATTTTTGCTATAGGGCACGTGCGCTCGCCAGACAGACAGAGAGAGACATAGAGACAGAAAGCGAGAAATCAGCCCCCAGGGAGGATGGTCACGCCACAATCCCTTCTCTTCCATTCTCCTCTCGGGATCTTGGGCACGCACGCACATGCGCCCTGCGTGAGTTCTAAGCCACAGGGTCCGGGACGCGAACCGCGGTCGACTACGAGGGAGTCCAGCGACATAGCCATTACGCTAACTGCTGGTTCCCTCAATTCAACATTTTCATCAATGATTTCATGATTATTTTCTACCATGCCTTTATTCATATGCTTTATTTTCTTTATTCAATATTCTCTACATAGTGTACCTGATCCCACCATAAATTAAATCATCTAAACAAGAAAAGTGGGCAACTATCTTTCTGTGAAATTTTTCAAATTTGATCATGACTACTGATTCTTTTATATTTTTACTATCTTTTTTTTCTGTATTTCCATTATCACAGCCTTAGTTCATGCTTCATGTTTCATACCTAAACTGCTGAAATAGTTTACTTCCTTTTCCATTCTATCTTGACCCATAATAACCTTTCTAAAATTAATATTGCCATAGGATGTCCTAGGTTAAATATCCTCAGGGGCACCTCTTTGCCATTAAAATACAGGATGAGAAACCCTTTAGGATTTAGCCCTTCTTACGTCTTCCCAATACTTGGTTATATCTAATATATAAAAACTAATCTGGAATAATTCAGTCTTGTGTTGAAAGCCTGATTGATTCTTCTCATAGATTTCATCTGATCCTAATGCTTCATATACACATGCTAATACACAAACATACATAAACACACATGTACATACACAACTGATGTAGGCTAGTCATTAAAAGTGCAGCCTTTTGAATGAGGGAGAGTTAAGTTTGAATAGTTTGAATATTGACTATATAATTTAAAAATTATGTAATCTGAACAAATGAACTAAACTCTCTTCACATAATTCTCTTGTCTGAATAATGGCCTTTTTTGTGTAATAACATAATAATATCAGCTCCTAGGAATTTTGCTTAGTGACTGCAAGTAGATTAAACACTTAGTTGGGTAAATGCATGGAAAGTGATCTGTGAGGTCTCAGTTCAAGAACAATCACCTATCTGAAACTCTGTCTAAATGACCAAGTCTCTTTCTCACTCCACCTTTAATGCTCCCACTACATTCTGTGCAAGCCTCGATCGTAATACTGGTAGTGTCTCAATGCACTTACAGTCTTACAACTGTCTTCGATTTTTCTAGACTATTCTCATCTATTTAGACAACTTATTTATCTTTTTAACCCCATATTCTGGCATGTAACAGTTGACGTATGAATGAGCTCAGAGATAGGTCCTAGTAAGTTTCTGGGGAAAAAGAAACATTACATGTGCACTCAGGATGCATGCCATATATCCATATATTCTCCTGATATTAATAAAACAGGCTGAAAGAAAGTAGACCAAACTGAGTTCTTCTCAATCCTTTTAAAAAATATTTCAGGAAATATGCCGCTAGCTCCTTTTCAATCAGAGCTTTCTTCCTAAAGCTCTCTGCAGATGTATAAAGTGACTTTGGATAGCCAGTCTGAGAGAGCAACTGCCAGAGCCAGCTCTCCAGATTGGACTGAATTTGTCAATACTGACAGCATGGAAGTGTTGATGCTGTCCTTCATTTTCTTATCCTGATAAACCTCCCCCTCCCAGAAAATGAGAGAATTTCAACTATCCCTGCTGTGGCCTGATTCTTTCAAATATATGATTTACAATAGACAGGCCAAGTGTTACAACAAAAATATAAAGAATACTTACCAATCATTAAATAGTTTATTCTATCTCAAGAGATAATCCTTTTTACCTCTCAATAATATTGTCAATAATGAGGAAATACGCACAATAGAAGCTAAGAGATTTATAATAAATTTTAATGGATACAATATTAATGTTTATTAACTTCACCAAACTCTGCACATTCATTCAAATTATACACAATCCAATAACATTAAGAGCCTCCACCTAAGAGTTGGCAGACTCTAACCAAAGCAGAAAATCAAAGAAATTTTGGCTTTTTAAAAAATTTTACCTCTTTACTGGTCTTTTTCTCTTCTCCCTCCAAACTACTACACCATAACATATACTAGAATATCATTATTTGAGGTCAAAATATACCATCTGAGAATGACTAACAGTGCATTGCACAGTGGAGCTCTAGAAGGCTGACCATAACCCTGTTTTATTTCACACTCACAGTCTCCTCTTTTTTTTTTTTTTTTTTTTTTAGAGGTTTTTGCTATGGGGTGCGTATGCTCACCAGGAAGACAGAGAGAGACAGAGAGATACAAAGTGAGAAATCAACCCCCAGAGGAAATGGCCACGCCGCACGCAATCCCTTCTCCTCCATTCTCCTCTCGGGATCTTGGGCACACATGGAGTGAGTTTAAGCCACCAGGTCTGGGACTTGAACTGCGGTCGACTACATGGGAGTCCAGCGACATAGCCGTTACGCTAACTGCTGATCCCCACAGTCTCCTCTTGAACAAAGTTGCCTGAAGCTGGCCAGGAGAGAAGATGGTGCATTGACTTGAGTATTATGGATTTATAAGAGCACAAAATGATAGTGACTATTCAACTCTAAGAGAAGGACCACAGAGGACAAGGATTTAAAATACAGAACAGAGGGGCCAGCAGGTGACATAGTGGTTGAGGTGCTGAACTCCCACATGGCTAACCACAGTGTGAGTCCTGGACCAGGCAGCTTACTTTCTGACTTTCTCTTTCTCTTTCCCGCTCTCTCTCTCTCTCTCTCTCTCTCTCTCTGTGTGTGTCTCTCTCTGGTGAGTATCCATGCCTGATACCAAATTTTAAAAATAGTAATAATGATAAATAAAATAATTAATTAAAAAAAGACATACTGTAATAAATAAATGAGCGCCATGAGGAAATTGACAAGATGAATCAGCAAAAGCTAGCGAGGAGGTAAAAGTACAAAAGCAAGAGGCATACACAGGTAAAGTCTATAAATGAAACAGAAGAGTGACTAGGAAAGGAAACCAAAGCTACCTTGAGGCCTAGGGACGGAGTTGCTGAAACAGCCCTTTGCTATTTCTCCTGTAAACCTACAATGAGCCCTCTCCGTAAGTGGTGATTCAAACATGTTTCTTTCTTCCCACCTGTAGGAACGTTAATAATTTTCACCTGCGATAGGTGATTTTTCTGCTTCATGTTTTCCTTGATGGAAGAAACCAGGGGGACTTCCATTTTGGTAACTCCACCTTATAAAATCCCATTTAGTGAAAACTGTTTTTGTTGTTACATGACTAAATTTTATCTCTGGGTGTGGACAATGCATATGTTTAACCTGAGCTTGTTTCTTCCCAAAGAATGTTTAAAATTTATTTCTAAAATGTTCCTGTAGCATTTTCATCAGACAAGTTTGTGTTCAGGGAAAAAAAAATAAAAAATAAAATAAAGCAAACAAACAAAAAGCAGCCTTCAATATTCTAGATAAAGGACTTCCTTTCGATTGTTGCCAAGGAGACCTCATCTGAAGCCTCCTTCTGTGCTCGACATACATTGGCTCATATTCATCACTATTGACAGTCTCATATGTGTCACTGTCCAGCAAAAATCCTATCTGTTACTATTAATAAGCTACCCTTTGCCATATTGATTAGTTGCTTATCTGAGCCTTACAGACAGCCTCCCTGCTGTCTTCGAAGCCTTATTAGTAAGAATAGTACCCCTAACTCTTTGCTCCCTATTTTCCAAGACTCTAAGTACATACAGATTTGACCTTAGATATTTTCTTTGTACCTCTGTCTTAGCACTCAAATCAAGAGGTTTTCTTGTACCTTGTTGCAGTGTTAACTCTCAGGCAACCAAATTCTGCTCTATCCATACCTTCTAGCATGCACCAGAAGTAATTTGGATATGGATCCTCTGCTTAACCTACAAATGGCAGACATTTTCTGAGCTAAATAAGTGTCTCTAAATAAAATGCACAGAAGAAATTTGTCAAAATACACTCAAATTCTCTGCTTTTGTTTGTTTGTTTGTTTGTTTTTGAGAGGTTTGTGCTATAGGGCACATGTGCTCACCAGACAGACAGAGAGAGACAGAAAGTGAGAAATCACCCCCCTAGGGGAGATGGCCACACCGCAATCCCTTCTCTTTCATTCCCCTCTCAGGATCGTGGGCACACACACACACGTGCCTGACCTGAGTTTAAGCCACTGGGTCTGGAACTCGAACTGTGGTCGACTACATGGGAGTCCAGTGACATAGCCATTATGCCAACTGCTGGTCCCTCTCTTTTTTTAATTTTTTTATCTTTTTTTACATTTCCTGACCTAACTCCATTTCCTGGGAACATTAACATTAGTTTAGTGGGACTGGTGTAAATCTATTAGATCAGGTTCAAGAAATCAGCTTTCTGGCACATAAACTAGATATTAGGAGACAAAGGAGGCACTTGTTCCAAGCTTAGTCATAAACAGTCCTCCAAAATTCAGATAGTGGGGCCAGCTCATGGTCTGGTAGTTTATGCAGCTGATTTCACATGGCCAACTTCACATTTTAATTCCTAGACCCAGCAGCTTGAAAAACATGTCATATGTGTGTATGCAGTGCCCAAAATCCTGAAAGGAAAGAGAAATGGAGGAGAATGGACTATGGCATGACTATGCCCCTTTGGGAAATGAGGGACATGTTTTCTTACTTTCTCTTTGACTTTCTCTCTTGATCTCTCCCTGGTGGAGCACATAAACACTCTGGAATGTGATTTATCCATATGTATATCAGCACATAGACTCTCTGGGGTGTGTGTGTGTGTGTGTGTGTGTGTGTGTATAATCAGAAATTATTGAAGCTTTCTAGACAACTAATGAATTGAGGCCACCCACTAGAGATGTATTTTATTGACATATCTACATAGAAAATACTTTATCTTAAAGAATAACATACGCTAGAGACCAGCAGTTGGCGAAATGGCTATGTCGCTGGACTCCCATGTAGTCAACCGTGGTTCAAGTCCTGGACCCAGAGGCTTAAACTCACGCCAGGTGTGTGTGCGTGCATGCCCAAGATGCCGAAAGGAGAATGGAGGAAAAGGGACTGCAGCATTGCCATCCCCCTTGGGGGGTGATTTCTCGCTTTCTGACTCTCTGTCTCTCTCTGTCTTTCTGGTGAGCACACTCACCCTTATACCAAAAACCTGTCCTAAAAAAAGAATAACCTATGCTAGCTCAATTTGAGTTTGTTGACAATTTAGGAGAAGGTAGTTATGAGCACATACTTCATTCTTTGGCCAATTGAATGACCTCATGTTTGTATTCCAGAGACAACGACTTTGAGAAAAAAATAAAATCTGTTTTCACCAAAATTTGCATGAGATATTGGGACCATGAAGTGGCTACTCTAGCTGTTTATACCTGGGATGCTTGTATTAAGCATCCCACAGAAATGGGAGAAAGGGATTCTACTCTCTTAAACATAGCAGAATGGCCACACGTGGATTTCTCAACATCAGTGGTAACTTTAGCTTTGTCACAGCAGAGCAGCTTCTGTTCAGTAGAATATCAACATAACTCGATTTCAGTGATTACCATCAAGAGACTATTGCAATATCAACAGTCTTAAAAATTCTTTGAAGGATTGTGTGGGCATTGATTATTCTAGCAGCAAATATTGCCTTCAAAATATGAAGCAATAATGAGAGCAAGAAAAATATTTCTTTCAGGTTATACTAGGAGTTCCAAAATAATTGGGGAGAACTTTTGACAGGGTCCCCAATCCCACACTAAGAAACTGACGGATATACCGTAAAATACTATTTGTTAGTTTTAAGCTTAGTCCATTTTGGTTTCATAGTGGAAATTATCTAAAAACAAGAACTAAGATGCAGAATTCAGAAAAAGTCTCAGCAGTATGTAGGGTGGATAGATATTTGGCATAGGACAGAATGCAAACCAGGCCTGGATTCATCTGCCATTCACATTCTGACAGAGAGTGACAGGGTCAAAAATTAGCTTCATGAGACACCATTAGGCAAATGGGTTATGCACACAGCTTGGTGCCCAGAACTGGGAGATGAATGTTAATTGCTGGCTTTCCCACCCCTGCACCTTTGCAATCTCTTCCCTGACCACTTGTTTATCTTTCTTGATTTTTTTTTTTATAAATATCAAGGACATTTGATAGAACCATTGGCCTGTGCATTTATACAAAAGAGGTGTAATATATACATATAAAATAGATAGGAAAAACATTTTTTAAATGCATAGAATTAAAATAAAAATTTCCGGTAGCACATTCAGCTCAAGTTGCTGTTTCTTATTTGGGATGCCATTATCGCTTCTTTGCTAGAAGTTGATTTGTTGAATTGTTCACTGTTAGCAATTCACCATCAAATTCAAGAAGTGTGTCATGTGAGATTTCACCGAATGTAACAGTTAATCAGTTTCTTTTAATTCACTGCATATATTTTCTCAAAATAACACATACTATCCTTAAGAAAATGAATCCTAAAATATGATCAAAGTAAAAATAACCTGTTCCCTATGGAAACACAAAGGCTGTAGCAAGTGCCTTTCTAATTTGTATAAACAGAAACAAATAGGTTAATTTTGTTTATTTTTTTAAACCACTCTCAGCCAGGGTCTTATTTATACTTTTTTTTTTTTTTTTTTGGGGGGGGTGGTGGGAGGAAGTGTAGAATCCTTCTTAAAAAAGGGTATTTCCTCAAGACAATACTCCATGAGTATTTTATGTGAATCTGAATTATATTAGCCAGCATTCCTCTAATTATTATTTTTTTCATGGGCATCCATTTTTCAACAATAATATTAGAAAATAATTAATACCTTCAGGATAAGGACCTGAACTTTATGCAAATATAGATTAGAGAAGTCCAAATTATTTTTTAATGAGCTATATGTATTATGTCTCTCTATCTAGAGTTCATCTGGACCATGGCATTAAATAAGCTTAGAGTTAATTAAGCGTATTATAACTATTCCTGGCTTCTGCTTTTATTAGTATGAATCTGCCAGCTCAAAGGCACTCAGCAAACATGGAAATACTTTATCAACACCCCACTCCAAAACACCTTGAAATATTTCAATCCTGTCTATACTCTTGGGATAATTCTAGAAGCTCAAACCTATTGGATCCTTTTCAAAATCCATTACTTTTCTATTTATATAAATATGAATTGCAGAATAGAGGAGGCTTTCTTTGTAGATGTTGGTTTATATTAATAGGAGCTATAGTCAAACAATTTCTCTCAAGCACATGCACATATGAAGGTAGGATATCTCTTGCTGCAGAGATACTGGCTCAGGAAACAGATTAAATGAACAGATTCGCTTCATACTTTACTGTGCTAAATTGAATACAAGTCATAATAGAAAATTTCAACATGCAAATGAAATCAGAAGAGCTTTTCTAATTTTCAGGAAGTAAATGAGAGAATCACTCTTTCCGTCAAAAAAAGAAAAATCTGTAGACCACTCATTAATAGCTGAACACATTTTGGAACCAGCCAAACTAATTTAATATATACATATTCAGAGGTTGGTTAGAAAAGTAAACCCTGTTGGAACTATCCCTGTTAAAATCTATCCCAAAATTGAATGAAACATCACTTACATAAGGTAATTTTATGGGAAAACAAATAAACATACACCATGAATATCAAAAGAAAAGTAACAGGCATTTATTTTATATTAGGGATTCAGCAGAGAAAGGGAAAACAAAACAAAACAAAACAAAAAAACAAAAACACAGAGTCAAGATGAATTTTCCATGGGTCTGGTTCAAATTCTATCATACACCCTAAGGCCACATTTCCACAGCTGTAGCAAAATTCTTTATAGGAGAAGTATTTGACACTTGAGAAGTTATCTTCCCAGTCTCTTCCATGTAATTCTGTGAAGAAATAACAAGTTTAGGAACCCTGGAGAGGGAGTAGGATATCAAAACAGCAATGTCTTTTGGATTTAGACAAACTAAACTTTAAATATAACCATTGCCATTCATTATGTGAATTACCTTGGAAAAAATCATTTAACTTTCCTCAACCTCAACTCTTTCTATGTTAAAGAGAATTTACTACCCAAACACAGTCATTGAAAGCAAAGTATTCTGCAGATTTTCTGAAGTGTAATGGGCACTCAATTATCATTTGTTCACTCATCTCCCTTTTTTCAGACATTTCTACTCTCTAGTTTTCTATACTATTACTTCAGGTGATTTGGGCTTTCATCTTCTATGTTCTACTTTATCCCTTAGGAGTTCACTAGTTTGACTACATATCCCATCTTTGGAATACTTCAAGACTTTCTTTCTCTACTGCCTCATTCCATTGCACCTCTAGGTTTGTCAGGGGAAAGGAACAACGTTCAAATGGATTCAGTGTGATTAGGCTTTTCTATAAGAAGGTGGAGCTTCTGTTGGAAAGAATAAAGGAATTTTAAAGATAGCTGAACCCAAGTAAATACACTACTTTTTTTTTTTTTTTTTTCATGAGTTTATTGAAATGCTCTCCTTCAGCCTTGCATTTTTGAGTCTTGGATGTGGTGACTTGAAAAACATATCAGGCATCTGTGTTTCCTTGCCCAAAATCCTGAGAGGAGAATAAAGGAGAAGGGATTGCAGCATGGCCATCCCCCTAAGGGGAGGGTGCCTTTTCTCTCTCTCTTTCTCTCTCCCCCTCTCTCTTTCTCCCCAGAAAACACACGCACACTATAGCAAGCAAAGAAAAACAAACAAACAAAATTTCCTTATAACTTTTTCTAAGAACTCTTCTGGCTGATAGACTGGCAGCTCCCTTCCTGTGTTGGAAGAGGAATTGTTTCCCACACCCACAACTCAGAAAAAGAGTCCAAGAGAAAGGTACTAAGGAGCAGGCTACCAAGGCCTGCCAATGTCTAGGCCAATGTCTCTCTGAAAAGTATTGAAGTACAGCTTTGCTCTCTAGAGAGCTGAGCACATGAGCATTTCAGATCTGAATGATCAATTCATCTTTTTCTTTTTGTGAGGTTATATATGCATGTGGGACTCAGGTTGAGGTGATTAAGATGGGCTGCAACTGCATATAAGACAGGCAGAACTTTCAAAGGTGCGATCCGGTCCACATACCTGCAGGACGTTACATGCTACACCATTTTATAGAAGCTAAAAGACAATAGCCAAATTCAAGAAGGAATTTGTGTCTTCAGAACCCAAGTCCTTTCTATATTCCAAACGGTTACATTTTCTTTCTTTACACAGGAAAGAAAAATGGCATTTACTAAAGATTTATTTTCTTTGACAATCAGCACATCTCTATTAATACTCATACACATGGGAATATGAAATTCTGCTTTGTGACACCTTAGTCACCTGTGTGGTAGGGTCATTTATCCAGTGACTTGCTTCCTAAAAGTGTTCTTATTGCTTGGTCATGAACACCAGGCTTTTTCTTCTTAATCATTTTAATACAACATATATAAAACTGTCTGTTTGTAAAAGTTTTTACTATCACTGCATACATTTTAGTCATAACCAAACTAATATAATAGAAATGTATTCCAAAATAAATGTTTCCTCCAAACAGAAGTATACCTCTTAGGATCTTCAGCATCTGCTAATCTGAACACAAAATTTGGATCTGAAACTTTATTTTTTTTAATTTTTATTTGAGCAGTTTTGTGCAGCTGTTCAAACTAGTTTGCTAATATGAAAATCAAATATCATTTATTCAGAAGGGGAATTAACTTTATAATAGTACACATTTCAGAAATTCCCCATGTAGATAAATATTGTTTTTTCCCATATTTAGATTCTCTTTACAAAGATTTGTTCTGTGTCACTGAATTCTTCTTGTCTCAAGTTTGAGAGCTGTCCCTGGATATGCAGATAAGCTGTAGAACTAGAGTCGTTCATTGGAAACCAATGCTGGTACTAATGCTGTTAGTACCTTACAAAGAACTCAAAGTTACTATAGTAATAGACAGTTACATACCAAAGGACAAAATCCAAATTGGAATGTTAATGTGTTTATTAACACTATCAAAAACATATAAATCCAGGGGCCAGCCAGTAGCACAGTGGTATAATACAACATTCTGTGAGGCTGAGCCACATGAGAAGGTTCTGGGTTCATGTCAGAGTCCTCTTTGAGTGTGCTAGAACTGATCAAGCCCACGATCAGGACCTGGCTGAAGCCAGGGGCAGATCCTGGTCTTAAGATCCAGTTTAGGGTGCTTTCTCTCTCTGCTTTTCTGACTCATGAAAGAAAGAAATTTGTAAAAAATGTTATTGGTCTAAATAATATACATTCTCACTTGCACATATATAAAAATATGCCTGTCTCAGTATAACCAAAGCTAAACTTGACAACATTTCCAGTACATAGTTCAATTTTAAACATTTTCAGTATTCTTCAGATGGTGGTTAGGAAAATGTTAACAAATGTAGTTAAAAAGAAAAAAGCAAAACAGAACAAGTTTATGTCTGTTATCAGTGAGAAAGAGAGAGAGGTTGACAGAGCTCCCTACAGGGAAGCTGTGACACTGTAATCCAGCTCCAGCCTTCAGCCGGCCTCAGATCCCGGCCAAGTGTATGTCTGATGTATTCAGGAAGGTCTCCAGCCTTAAACTGAGAACCTTCCTATGCAGGATTGTCTCACAGAGGTGTCCTGTTTTTATGACTGCACTGTTGTCTGGCCCCGCATATGAAGTTTTTAAAGTTTCTATTTAGTATTATTAATGCAGATTGAAAGATTTTACTCTCTTTCCATTTCATACTTACTACATTTCCTAGTATTTCTTTTTTAAGAAAAGTTTTATCTTAATGTGTATTGCATTTTATAAAAACTAACAAAATCATATGATTAAAATCATTCCAAACGTGTTAGAAAAATTTATTTTTGGTTAAAGTCATTCTATTAAGACATATCATCATTCTAAAAAGCACATATTTTAATATGTTAGTATTCCTAAATTAGTATGTGATATATACACTCACTGACATTTCACAACCTGACATAATATTTTATAAATAATAATAGTACATCTAACTACTCGTGTTATCTTAGATTAGTAGGATAAAGCAAATTATTTATCATATAAAACTAAACCAATATGCATTTTAGTTTATCTTTCATTATGTTATGCATTAAATAGGAAAGTAATCATAAATGGATATTACTAAATTAAAACCTAGCATTATGTATGGAGAAATTATAAAGTGAAAGATTCACTTAAAAGGAGAACGTAATAACATATAAATGTGAAAGATCTGTAGAGAAACTTCTACGTCAGTCCTTAAAGCTGAAAGAATGTTGCCAAGGATCAGAGACAGATAAAACTAGTTGGTGTTTTTCTTTTGCCACCAAAACAATTTTATAGATTAACACTGTCTCACAAGTCTAAAAATCATATTGTAAACCACTGTGTATCTAAGAGAATATTTGATGCTTATTACAGAAGAAATGTCATTTTTAGAACATTAATATGTAATTAAAAAGGTAAGTATCAACCTATGTCATAAGATTCTAAAATCATGGAAAGCTGAAACTGACTTATTTATACCTAATTATCTTGCTACTCATAAGCTGTTAATAACTGAGATAGCTAGGGGCCAGAAGGTGACATGGTGGTTAAGGTGCTGGACTCCCATATGGCCAACTGTGGTTTGAGTCCTGGACCTGGCAGCTTGCTTTCTCATGTTCTCTCTCTCTCTCTCTCTCTCTCTCTCTCTCTCTCTCTCTCTCTCTTTTCATTCTGTCTCCTGTGAGCGCATATGCCCTGTGGAAAATTAATAATAATACTAATAACAAATAAAATAAAATAAGTGATTTTTTTAAGAGGTTTTTGCTATAGGGCACGTGCGCTCGCCAGACAGACAGAGAGAGACAGAGAGAGAGAAAGTGAGAAATCACTCCCCAGGGGGCATGGCCATGCCGCAATCCCTTCTCCTCCATTCTCCTCTCGGGATCTTGGGCACGCACGCACACGTGCCCAGCGTGAGTTTTAAGCCACCAGGTCCGGGACGCAAACCGCGGTCGACTACGTGGGAGTCCAGCGACATAGCCATTATGCTACCTGCTGGTCCCCAAAATAAGTGATTTTTAAAAATAACTGAAGATATCTCATTCCTGAACTACTATTAGCTATTAACACTCTAGGATAAAACAGCTTCAAAGATTGGTTGGCCATTAGCAAATAACTCCCTAAGAAAAAACACATTTTGATTACGAGAACAAGGAAATATAACCCAGGTTGCAAAGATGTGTATCAGAGTCCAACTTTAGTCCATTGATCAGGCTAAGAAATATCAAGTGTGGGACCAGCAGTTAGTGTAATGGCTGTCGCTAGACTCCCATGTAATTGACAGCGGTTCAAGTCCTGGACCTGGTAGCTTAAACATGCCAGGCGCGTGTGCATACATGCCCAAGATCCTGAGAGGAGAATGGAGGAGAAGGGATTCCGACACAGCCATCGCCCCTGGGGGGTGATTTCTCGCTTTCTATCTCTCTGTCTCTCTCTGTCTTTCTGGTGAGCGCACGCGCCCTATAGCATAAATCTCTCCAAAAAAAGAAAGAAATACCAAGTGATACCAATGAGACCAGTGACTAGAGGTCCAATTACACTAATAGATATGGATTCTGGGTTAATGGTTAGAAATGGCTCAGTGAAGATCTGGCACTGGAAATGAAAGAAAAATTACAGAATTGATTTAAGTGACTACCTGCTCCCATAGTTGTATTAAAATCTTGCTTACGAAAAAAAATCACCAAATCCTCTTCTAGCTCCAACACATCACGGTAATAATGACCTGGATTCTATGTCCACTAAGCCCATTTCTTACAAAAATATAGAAGAGAAAAGAATAATGTAATGTTTAAAACAAGAGCAGTTATAAAATAAGAAAGTGGATATAAAGAAACCTTCCTCCTGCCTTTACGGGTAAGAGAAGAAATACCAGCCAATTTGGAGCTTGTGAAGAAATTGTTAAAAAACAATTACTCATTTTGAACAAGGACTCTATAAACACATTTGAGCTGCTGGATAGTTCGCATGTGTAGCTCTGCCAGATTTCTGTGGTCCTTAGTCTCAGTCTGGCACCTCTGATGTTCACACAGACGGTTTCAAAAGGAAATTTGCAAAACAAAGAAAGATCAAACTACATTTAAATATGTGGGTGAGCCTGAAGGATCTGTCAGTAGAAAGATCTCGAGGATAGAAATTATGATTTTTAAAAGACAGTTACTGTTCACCAATAGAACCCAAACAAAACATCATTGCTCCAGAATTTAAAGCTAAGGCATTTCAGGAGTTAAGTTTGGATAAGGGGCTTCGTAATTAATTTGCAACTCATAGCTTACTAGCTCTTCTATCTTCTCCTTTATATATTCTATCTTCTATTTTATACACACACACACACACACACACATATATATATATACATATATATACATACACACACATTATATATGGGTGTGTGTGTGTAATTTTTAATACATTTAATCACTGTATATCATGCAAAATTAATTTTCCCAGCATGCATACACTGTATATTAGTCCAGTTAAAGATATTATCATACATATTATCATCAACAGATAATTTTCCATTTTTGTGTCCCTTAAATGTTTTGCTTCTTTCTTTTCCACCTTGATTCTCTTCCTTTCCCTAAAGCTCTTTCTGGTAACTATTTCTGATGCATTTTTTGAGGGAAAATAATACTGTACAATGAAAAGTTAACTTTATTAAGAAGCCAAGTAGTAGAAATGGGTAGGACCTTGGAATAAAATAAATAAATCTAATAAAACCATGTTATGTTACAGACATGGAGCCTAAGAGCTAAAGAAGAAAAGTGACTTGCCCCAAATTACACAACTTTTCATCTGAAAGAAGAAAGACTCCACATCTCCTTACTCACTATCAAGTGCTCTTTTACTCAACATCATGCTTCCCTCTTAAAGCACAACAAAAAGCAACTGAATGTGAGTGAGTGAATGATTTACCATACGTCATCCTCGAGTTTTGGCAGCATCTCGCTATTATTTAAAGCCATAGTTATTTGAGTTACTAAAGATTGACAGTACTATTTCGGTGAGGTTTATTGTTCATATGAAACCATTCCAAAGTATAGTGAGAGATAGAACAAATTTGATTTTGAAGTTGACTTTTTGTGCTTAGAGCATGTGATGAGGGAAAATGTTCTGACAGTTCAAGCTTACTCAAGCTTAATGACAGATCTAAATTGGAGCTTGGAGATAAAAGAAATTCTTTAGTGATGCCTCAGTTGTCATTGATTGCTATGAGCAATTTTAAAGCTATTCAAGATGAGAATTGCCAGCTTGGTTCTGAAAGGGGAGAAAGTGGTACATAAGATTAGAGGCTGGTACAAATGCTATCTCGGTTTAAAAAGAGAGGACAGTTTTGTATCACATACATAGGTGACAATCGGGACTACATATAGACATTTATCAGCAGGAAATGACTCAATGAATGTTCAGGGTAGCACAAGCACCAGCTGTGCTAAAGAAGATGAAAATGAAAGGCAGCTTTCCTTATAAGGAGCACCAGCAGCAAGATGGCTGGGAATAAAAAAGAAAGAACGCAGTTGCTAACGCTGAGCTAATAAAAAAATAATAAAATACTATCTTCATAAATTATAGGATATCATCCTCCTACTTGCTGAAAATCTTCGAATTAAAAAGATATAGAGTCCATTTTGAGAAATTCAATTTCATCAAATGGAAAGTGAAAGCAGCTTCAATTCCCCATATATACTGAAGCCTTCATGCCCCATTTGCACTACTCGTATTGAATCCCATAATAAGTTTCTACCTATTGAGTCCAAATAAATGACTGTTATCAAAATGTTCTATTTTTAACTGATCTTCCAAGTTGCTTTCTCTCTAGTATTCTGTCCTTATAAAATTTTCTCATTCCTTAAGACTATTAATAAATTGGTGTGCTTTTCCATAAATAAGGTAATAGTATCCCTCATTTAAATATAAAAGCCAAAAGTAGAAAAATTCAGCAGTTCCCAAGATACTTTTCTACAAAAGGGATTTTATCCATAGGTAGGATAGATGGCTCCAGAAAAATAAAAATATAGCCCAATAGGTATTTTCCTAGGAAGTACCCATCTCTGATCTGTTTGTCATTCCCTAAATATATAACGGTGCATATTCGCCCTCAGTGTATTCTCTCTCTCTCTCTCTTTAAAGAAGTTGTTCATCTAGGGACCAGCAAATGGTGTAATGGTTGTGAGGTCAGACTCCCACATAGTCAACCATGGTTTGAGTCCCAGACCGGTGTCTTAAAACTCATGCCTGACAAGTGTGCGTGTGTGCCCGAAATCTTTTTTTTTTTTTTTTTTTTCCTGGAGAGGTATTCACTATAGGGCGCGTGCGCTCGCCAGACAGACGGAGAGACAGAGAGACAGAAAGCGAGAAATCACCCCCCAGGGGGGATGGTCATGCCGCAATCCCTTCTCCTCCATTCTCCTCTCGGGATCTTGGGCACGTACGCACACACGCCCGGTGTGAGTTTTTTAAGCCACCGGGTCCGGGACGTGAACCGCGGTCGACTACATGGGAGTCCAGAGACATAGCCATTACACTAATCGCTGGTTCCCATGTGCCCGAAATCTTGAGAGGAGAATGGAGGAGAAGGGATTGCATCATGGCCATCTTCCTGGGTGGGTGACTTCTTACTTTCTGCCTCTCTGCCTCTGTCTCTCCCATGAGCGCCCATGCCCTATAGCAAAAATATCTCCAAAAAAATATCTCCAACTACTGTGGGTGAGGACCTCAAACTGAGTAAATAATGAAAAACCAAACTTTATTTCTCAACACACGCTCCATCAAGTTCAGCACACTTCTGTAAGTGATGACAGTAGCCATTTAGTTTATCCCTAAAGAACTGAAGATCCTGGAAATTTAACTGTGTTAAGTCAATCTTTTTTACATTATTAACTGGTGAAAAATAGGTGCCCTTTAGAGATTTTTTTTTTTTTTAGAAACATTAAGAAGTTGGAAGAGCCAAATCAAGATTATAAGATGATGCCTCATAATTCCCGATCAAAACTCTTACCAACTGGCTTTTGTTTGAGGTGAGAAATAAGCAGGAGCATTGTTGTGGGGAATCTTGGTGAATCTTCCCTGGAGTATTTTTTCTTTTTCTTTCTTCATTTTTCTTTCTTTCTTCCTCTTTTTCTTTATTTTTTCCTCTCGGTTTCTCTCTTTCTCCTTTCTTTCCTTCTTCTTTCCTTTCTTTCATTCTTTCTTTCTTTCTCTCTTTTTTTTCCAGAGGAAGTGTGTAGTCACACGCATGCATGCAAGAGAAAGAGAAAGCCTGACAGGACCCTCCATAAGGCTGGCCGTATGGGACACAACTGCCTGAACCACCGCACGATTGGCTAGTCTTCCTGGGGGTTTTTCTGCTAAAGCTTAAGCTAACTTAAAAATATATATATATATTCTCATAATAAACAAATGTTATTGTTCTTTGACCCTTCAGAAAGTCCCAATGCAAAATTCCTTGAGCATCCCAGAAAGCAGTGGCTATGACTTTTGCTCTTGATTGGCCTGCTTTTGCATTCCCTGGATGACCACCTCTTGGTAACCATTGCTTTAATTGTGATTTCTCTTCAGAATTGTACTGGTAGAGCCATTTCATTTATTGTTAGAATTTTTCAAAGAAATAATTTAGGAACTTAATTCTATTTGTTTAAATTTCTATTAAAAGATCTGTTCTTATCTGGAGCTGATCTGGGCACAAGATTACTGATATACATTGAGCAGAAAATTTGCTCAACTTTAGAATTGTGTAAGCCGAACCACCTGGTGGAGATGTCTATGGTGTTGTCTATTGTTTCTGCCGTAATTGCTGGTCTTCCTTATTTAGGGCACTAATGACATTAATTTTTCTATGCAAATGTGCAGATTCATGTGGATGGTCCGCTGCTGAGGGTATCATCTTCAGCATCATCTCATCTCTCCTCGAAATGAGTGTTCCATTTGAAAACTGCTGATTATTTTTTTAAAGTATCTATTTATTTACAGAGTGACAGGGACAGAGACAGAGACAGAGAAAAGTACACCCCCAACATAGTCTTTATGTTGTGATCTACCCCCTGCTTTGGCCACCCCAGATCATGACCACGCGTGCACCTGGCGTAGCTAGGAAGGTCTCCAGGTACAAACGTAGAACCTCGCATGTGCTCAGCTTCACAGAGTATTGTATTACCACTGTGCCACCATCTGGTCCCCTAAACTGCTGATTTCTTTTTGGTATTTTCCCCATCAGCTTTTCATGAAACATTAATAATTTCATAATTTTTCATCCAAGCTTCATCATAAATTTGATGTCTGTTCTTACTTTCATTTTAGCAGAATTCATGTTATTGTAGTAGGGGCTCTTTTCAAATTGATGTGTGATGCTTCTTGGTACCCCAAACTAGATCCTATTCAGAAACTGCAGGTTAGTAAGAGTTTATTTTGTTGCAAAACAATTTTTGAAATCCATGTATAGTTTTTTCAGACAAAGCATTTTCTGTGAACATTTTGAAGACGCTTTTTCACAACATACATCTCCAACATTGCAAGATCACATACAATTTGTTTTTTGCCCATTTCCTTCATTATTGTATAGAAACTTCTCCATAGAATATTAATTCCTCTATATGTCCCAGTTTTAAATAAATTGACTAGGCTATAACAAATACTACAAAATATTTGCTAAATAAATTTTTAAAATGGACGTTATCAATAGAATTGTATATTTCTTTGCTTCTTTTGAAAATTGCAACTGAATACAGAATCCAGCTACAGACAATTCCACCAGTGAATTTTATGTTTACATGTGTCAAAAAATTTACATTTGCCCTAATATGTCCTATAGAAACTGTTTCATTACATCTATCTTCTGCTTAACACTTTATTATTAAAGAAATTCAAATAACATGTGTATGAATGTGTTTATATTACTATATAAATAAACAACATTTTTCTTTATTCTGCAGCAATATAAAAGAATTCACCAAAAATTTTATTTTCTGTTAGTATAGATTGGGAGTGGTAAAGATATAGGAAAAAAAATAGTGTTACAGAGATTTTGGGATCCATTTGCTTTCAGAATTTTATGTGGGCTACGGAGAAGAGAGAATGGATCACACAAACACCTGTGTACACACACACACACACACACACACACACACACACAGTCATACCTTCAGCACAACATACTGCTCCCTGAAGCACTTCTTTCCATGATTCCTTCATGCAAAACACAAATTCCTCTATGTATTAATTTTTGTTATTTTAGTGAACCTGGGCATCAAAATCTAGAAGGTTTTGTTAAAGTGAGCTGGCAAAACTCAATGTAAGACTCCTAACAAATAAAGATAAATATTTTACACTGTAAATTATGCCACATCAGAGGAATCTCACAGTGCACAGGTGTTAGATTTACTATCAATGTACCCAATCCCAAGAATCTAGACATATTTCATATGTTTGTTTGATTTTACTAGAAATACTCCTACTGACAAAATGCTATTGTTTTCTACTCTGTATTGAGTTCTAGATAAAGAGGCTTGCATTCTTTTCTTTCCTTTTCTTTTCTTTTCTTTTTTTTTTTTTTTTTTTGAGAAGTTTTTGCTATAAAGCATGTGTGCTCGCCAGAGAGACAGAGAGATAGAAAACGAGAAATCACCCCCCGGGGGGATGGCTACGCCGCAATCCCTTCTCCATTCTCCTCTCAGGATTTTGGGCACGCACGCACACACGCCTGGCATGAGTTTAAGCTACCCGGTCTGGGTCTCGAACCGAAGTCAGCTACATGGGAGTTCAGCGACATAGCCATTATGCTAAATGCTGGTCCCAAGGCTTGCATTATTTTCTAAAAAAGAAACTATTGTATGTTCCTGCTAATTTCCTCAATTTTCTGTAATGAGAAAAAAATTCATTTAACCAACTTCCCCTGTGGTGACTGTTCTCTGTGAAGGTATATATAACATACTTGTAGCTATGATATATGTAAATAAATATACACACACACACACACATATATATATACATATACACACACATATAGTCATAGTTTTGACCTCAAGTGCATGTAATCAGTCTAAGATAGTTACACTACCTTAATATGCCACATATTTATTCAAAGAGACATGATATCTGATATTTTACTATAGGATATTTTACAGGGAAAAAAATAAAAGGGGTTTGTAATGTTCGTTAACATTGCAAAATAACTGTGGACCAAAACATTTTTTAGGTATTATTAGAACATTGTATCAACATTTGTGTAAGAGCAAATGTTCTTTTCTACTAATCCTCTGCAATTATTTCAAGAGTGACATTGATGTTGTAATAAAGTGTTGTTAAAATCAATAAAAGGACTAGAATTAGGTTTTTATAATAAACGTAGACTGCTTTTTAAAATTTTTTTGTTTTGCTTTGTTTTGTTTTCATAAGAGGTGAAATTCCTAGTATTCAAGCTATGTCAGGAAAGCAGGTTACCCTATTTGGGGAAAAAAACAATGAGTGCTCTGAACCTCAGTTAACTTCATAAATTAAATGAGAAAAAATGAATTTTATTTAGTAAACTGAAAGACACACTGAAACCTCTTTTCTTGTTTCCAGGAACAAACTTAAACACCAGCTCTATACGTAACTAATTATAAAAAAACTTTTATTTTCTTGTAAATTTATGGCCACTATTTCATCCCAGTTTGTGCCTTTGCCTAGCTTATCATATAACAGCACTCAATTATATGTTGACTTAATGATTTAATGATTGATTTGAGCTGTGTTCCTTTCATTAGTCTGAATATTCTGAAACTGGCTGTATTTTCATTCACTCTAAAATTGATTAATAACCAAGAAACTCCAAAAGTCTGGATTATAACATTTTAATGCATCAAAATAGTTTTTAATGAATGTGTCTTTAATCTTAAAAAATAACATTTATGATATTTTCCTGAAAATCTTTGTTTCTCCAGCAGTGCTAAAAATGAGGCTTTATTTGTTTTTATCATAAAACTGCACTGATATATACATGGCACTTTTTTTCTGCCCTTGTTAATTAAAAAAATTGAAAGCATTTCACCTTGCACATATTAAAGTAGTTTATTTGATCTTGTAATAGATACCTACCTTGTTTATTTAGTCCATTTAATCACCAAGGTAAATTATTATGTAGTCTCACATTTTTTTCTAAAGCATATTAATGCATATATTCTCATGTTGAAAAAAAACACACTGTATCATTTTTTAAAGATTCTTAAATTTTAGCCTAGCTCAAAAGTCATCTGATGATTAAACTTTCAATGACTGTCCCTATGGCACTCAATTTTTTTAGGCAGTAATACACTTTTTAAAAAATCTTAAACAAAAGAAATGGTTAAGGTTTAAAATGAGAGAAAATTCATATCAAACCTTAAAAAGTTTGATTAATAGCTGTAACCAAAAGATAATTTAATATTGTTGAATTTTTCATTTCAATAATATTTCATCTTTAGTTCACATAACAGGTAATATTCAAGACTCAAGTATATATGAAGGTACGGTGGAAGAGACTGTTCTGGGTGAAAGAAAGTATTAAATAACAACTATCAAAATACTTCTGAGAATTACTTTTTTTGTTCATTATGGCTGTGAAGTTTTCACTAACCTGTGTTCTGGGGAGACTTCATCAAAGAGAATGTTAAAAGATGTTCTCTCCCAAGACATCCAGAAAACGATCCCATAGTCTGTGATCTTGTGCTAGGTCACTAGTGACCCAACAAATATGTATCCTTAGAGAGACGAATTTCCTTGTCAAATACTCCAACTCTATTATTTTGCATAGTTTTACTTTTTAAAGAAAGAGACTGACTTTGATTTCCATTACACTACAGGAACTGCTTAAAGTTGATGAACTTGGGATTTATCTAGCCAAAGTGTTGCCATCATCTATTTTCATCTCTACTGGGTTCAACTATATCCTTTTATACATTATTTTTAGCTATAGTATCTCTCTTTTCCCACCTCTTGATCGGTCTTGCCGAACTTTTAGACACTTTATTAGTCTTTCCAACAGACTCATTTTGATTTTATATTTCTATTTTACTTGGACTTATTTGGTATTTTTTTTCTCCCTAATATTTGGGCTGAATGTCCAGAAAATTTATTTCAGTCTCTGTGGCACAGTGACATTATACCAGGCAACTTTCAAGCCTGTATCCTTCCCTTCTTACAATATTTTAGTTGCACACTGTGGCTGTTGATATATAGTGAACAAATTAATAATTTTCAAACATTTAGCAATTTTTATTATGATTTTTATTTTTTATTTATTTTTGAGAAATTTTCCATACTTATATTTTTCATTTTTAAGCTTTATTTTATGTTTTATAAAGTAAAAGTTACAAAAAAAATTTTAACAGGGAACTTTACATCTTTTGCCTGTTAAATGTTTCTCCTTTTCACTCCTCTCATCCAAACTATGGTTTTAATTTGAAAATATTATACTTGGTAGTGTTTCATGTGTTTGTTTTTCCTTTTATGTTGTTACTTAATTCTAACTTTTGCAATGTAATTACACAACATAATTTTAAATAATGATTTTTAAAAATTTGTTAAAATCTATTATCAGGCAAAATATAGTACCAAATTTTATATAAATAAGCAGTTGATTTTTTTAATATTTGACTGTAGAATAGATACACACAAATACAGAAAGAAAAATGCATATATTATGTACATATAAGAGAACTTTAAAAAGATTGTGAAAAATTGGAATTAACATAACTATTTTGGTGCTAAAATACTTTGAAATGCATGCATAGTTTTTCTTTCTTGTCTGCTTTTTTTATTGTCATTGGGCACATATGCTCACCAGAGAGAAAGAGAAAATTTCTCTTTAGGACATGATCACAATGCAATCCTATTTCCTCCATCCCATCAAGATTTTGGGCATGTGCATACACATGCAACTAGCATGTTTTTCAAGCCATTAGGGCTAGGATTCAAACCACAGTCAACCATGTGGGATCTACAATAGTTTTCTATGCACAACCCTTAACCACTGCACTATAGGTCCAGCTTTATGGTTTTCTCATAATACACATTTCCATAAACTATTTGAAAACTCCTTATACTTAAGTATACGTTTTAATTTTCTGCATTAAATCTGTACATTTAATATTTTTATGTATTTGATCCATCTAAGTTTTAGAATAGTGCTATTCAAATTCAAGAATTGTTACTCATGACTTTTTCAGCTAGCATTAATTTATATGCATCACAGCTTTTTACTCATTGCTTCTTTTTTTTTTTTTTTTTTTTTTTTTTAGAGAGGTTTTCGCTATAGGGCGCATGCGCTCACCAGACAGATAGAGAGAGATATAGAGACAGAAAGCGAGAAATCACCCCCCAGGGGGGATGGTCACGCCGCAATCCTTTCTCCTCCATTCTCCTCTCGGGATCTTGGGCACGCACGCACAAGTGCCCGGCGTGAGTTTTAAGCCACCGGGTCCGGGATGCGAACCGCGGTCCACTACGTGGAAGTCCAGCGACATAGCCATTACACTAACTGCTGGTTCCCACTCATTGCTTCTTGATTGTACTAGCTTCATGTTTCTTCTTGCTGATGTACATCCTTTTATAATTACTTATGCAAGACTCTTAGTTCATGCTAGTCTGAAATTGTCTTTTATTGTTGCATCATTTTTACTAATTATTAAGAAAACCATATTTATCTTTCCATCCCTGTTGGCTTGACTTCTATATTTGTGATTATTTTTACTTACTCATTTATTGCAAATATAACTCTTTCAGTGTTCTGAATCCTATATTTGCTACTTATTTACTCAAAACTATTTTCCTCAAAGGACACCTGCTACTCCAAAATTACCAGTAAACAAAGGTCTTTTGTCGAAAATGATAAATATGGTAATATCCTTGACTTGATTATTGAATGTTGCATACATGCTTTGAAAAACCACATTGTATGCTATAGAGATGTACAACAATTAGATGTACATAAGAAGTTACAAGACTAAATTAAAATTTTTAACAAAGAAAGAAAATGCCAGCCACCTTTCACTATAGACTGATTATCTTACATCTGAGCAGGACTTCTCATGCAGTCTCTTTCTTATTTACAAGCAGTATTTGGTTAACTACAGGATTACACTTTTTTCTTTCTGTTCAAATCAGGTTAGGTAGTATGACAGATAGGGAATTCGCACCTCTGCATTCTAACAGGCATTTTAATGCTTTAGGGAGTAGTAGTTCCTTTTACTAGCATTCTGGTCCCATTTCTGCATCAATATACAACAGATAGGACTCTGTGGTTACAATTCAGGAGAACAAGAAATGTAACTTGAGTTTCTCATAGTTTAATATCTTTTCTATACATATTTTTCACCTAGAGTTACTCAATTTAAGTAAAATAACCCAGTCCAAAGTTTTCTATAACTTTAGAGTGTTGTTATTTTATTTATTTATTGGAGAGTTTTTGCTATTGGGTGCGTGCACTCACCAGAAAGAGAGAGAGAGACAGAAAGCGAGAAGTCACCCTCCAGGAGAGATGGCCATGCCGCAATCCCTTCTCCTCCATTCTCCTCTCAGGATCTTGGGCACGCACGCACACGCGCCCAGCCTGAGCTTAAGCCACTGGGTCTGGGACTCAAACCACAGTCAGCTACATGGGAGTTTAGCAACATAGCCATTAAGCTAACTGCTGTTCCCTAGTGTCATTATTAAACAATGTTTTCAGTCAGTGTTCTACCCTGTTTGTAGTATAATAAGTCTCAGAGGACAGAAGAGTTTCTATTCCTGGGTAATTGTCATCTACTTAATAAAATGTGCATCCTCTCATGGATAAGTAGTAGATAAAGTGATTCAGACAAGCAGGTGGTGTGGTGGTTGAGGTACTAGACTGCCACATAGCCTACTATGATTCGAGTCCAGGATCTGGTAGCTTGCTTTCTCACTATTTCTTTCTCTCTCTGTTTCTCTATGATGACTATCTGTGCCCTGCAGCAAATTTAAAACTAATAATAATGACAAATAAAATTAAATACATAATTCTTTAAAAAAAATAGTTCAGGCAAGTAGGTAAATCTCTCTGCCTTTCAGTTTCTTCTTCTGTAAAATGGAAATAAAGTGCATGCCACATTATAATGGTGTAAAGTGTCCTTATCATTCCACATAGAAAAGGCTTAGAATACTTGGCATCTGTCAAGTAAATGATAAACACTAGCTACAGATAGTTATAATCCCTTCCTGGACTTAGCTTTTCATCCTGATAACTTGGTGACAGATGCCCATTCCTGGTCCCGCACTATCCTCATTCGTTTACTTGTCTAAACAAATTAAGTATTTTTCATTTTCTTGAACATAAGGCTTCTTGTGTTGTGCTTTGTCTTAGCAATGCCTGCATCTTTTTGGACACCCAGAAAATATTGAAAATGTCGGCTACCTCAGGCAGCTGCCCTCATTGCATCAAGAACCCATCTCGACATCAAAGAAAAAGGCTGAGGCCAGATTCACTGTAGGAACGTACCTGGTGTGAAGGAGAGGATCAAGTCCAAGGCCTCTCTGATATAATCATATGCGTGCATATACACACATACACACACACACATCCCAACACCTACGTGCTCCTTACTAAATCTGCTCCCTGTCTGCTTTCCCAATATCAATGAAAATGTTATTTAATCTGGAAGAAAGAGAGACAGGGAAGGAACTTTCTCTGATGGCTCTTTTCTTTTTTTATTTTTTTCCCAAATATATTGTGTCTAATATTCTTCAGGAATTAAGCTTTTAAAAGCAAAGGTATCATTTTCTTGAGCCTCAAAAGAGTCTTTAAATGCTCAAAATCTGTAATGATGCTCTTCAAGAAAGTAGGTAATTCTTAACTCCAAGGGAAAAGGGAGAGCATAATTCTGGGTAACAGAAAATCTTGGAGGAAACACAATAGCTAAAATATTAAAATAATATTCTGCCAGATATAATTTAAGAGTAATACTAATACTTTTTTATTTGTGTTCAAAAAGTTGAAAAGAATTAAGACATATATTAACCTGATTCAAATCTCTCCATCCCAAGGTATCTCTAAGCAGTGAATGACTTTCAGAACATAGATAAGTTCAGGAAAAGTTACATACTGTTATAAAAAGATTTTCAAACTCAAAGTTGGTAATATATTATTCAAAATGATTCAATAAAGTTCTCTATTCAAAGAAAAGTTCTGTAAGTGTTGCTTTATAAAAATTAAAATTTGACCACCAGATGACATGGTGGTTGGGGCACTGGACAACCCCAGGGTCTACCATGGTGCGAGTCCTATACCCAGTGGCTTGAATATCATGCCAGGCACGTGTGTGTACATTTCTTAACTCCCAAGAAGAGAATCGAGGAGAAGGGACTGTGGCTTGGCCATCCTCCCAGGGGTGATTTCTCACTTTCCCTCTCACTTTCTCTCTCTGTCTCTCACAAGTGAGAGCACATGAGCACACATAACTATAAATAAATAAATAAATAGATAAATAGATAAATAAATAAATAAATAAAGAGGTAAAGTAAAAAGACTTTGCACTCCCCTCATACTTCAAATGTTTAAAAATCTTACTCAGAAAAACTAAGCAGAACCAGCTGTGTAGTTCAGAGGCAATGCGAAGCTCTGCAATGCTGACGCTCCATGGGACCGTCCTGTATACACTGGCGCATGTGCA
Organism: Tupaia tana; assembly: GCA_026018925.1. Classification (NCBI taxonomy): domain Eukaryota; kingdom Metazoa; phylum Chordata; class Mammalia; order Scandentia; family Tupaiidae; genus Tupaia; species Tupaia tana. Next base: position 194,567,170 of record JAKSZU010000001.1, on the reverse strand, counting down.
TGCCTGTCATTCCTGCTGAGGATCACAACATGTAAACCCAGTTGGGATGTGTGGGGAGTATGTTATTCCCACCCACTCTCTGTCTCTCAAAAAATAAATAAACTTAAGAAAATGAAAATTAAATTTCACTTCCAAATACAAAATTCGTTTTACAAAGGAAATATGCAAAATCATGAATTATAGATTACATGTTATATTTGCCTGGCAAAAAAGAAAAAATGATAATTAATTCTTCTTTAATGGTTACTCCCAGATTTATAGTAAAAATGAGTCAAATTTGGAATTTTAAGTTCTTCACATCCACAAGGCTTACATAATCAATGTGACTCTATAGTTGTTCAAAATATGATTCATTTTAGGCACATAAACATATCTTCTGGAAGGGATATGTGGAAGTGGCAATATTTTCAGTAACGAGTGGCAATTAAACATTAAAAATAACTGCAAAACATGCACAAATAATCTCATCTAGGACAAAAAAATCAAAACTTTAATATAAGTTGCTTTTCTCCTCTATGTAAAAAGCAATACGTGATTTTTAAAATCTGAAATAAAATATGCCAGAGTCTGATTGAAAAACTAGAGGCTTTTAAAAATATAGACCATAAAGAAAAAACATCAATGCAAAAGAAAAAAATCAGAAATTCAAAAACTACTTTAAAGTACCTTCTATTTCAAAGCCTTAGAAGTATTTGATTCATGAGACCAGCAGATGGCATAATGGCTAGGTCACTGGACTCCCATGTAGTTAACTACAGTTCAAGTCCAGGACCTGGTGGGTTAAACTCAGGCCAGGCGCAAGCGCGTGCATTCCCATGATCCGGAGAGAAGAATGAAGAAGGGATTATGATGTGGCCATCCCCCCTGGGGGGTGATAGCTCGCTTTCTGTCACTCTGTTTCTCTCTATCTTTCTGGCAAGTGCATGCACCCTACAGCAAAAACCTCCAAAAACAAAAAAAAGAAAATAACTATTTGATTCAAAAATAGTTATTACAAAAATATAAGCTCTATGGGGTCCAGCAGTTAGTATAATGGCTATGTCGCTGAACTCCCATGTAGTTGACAACAGTTTGAGTCCCGGACCCGGTGGCTTAAACTCACGCCGGGAACGTGCGTGTGCATGTCCAAGATCCCAAGAGGAGAATGGAGGAGAAGGGATCACAGTGTGGCCATCCCCCCTGGGGGGGTGATTTCTCGCTTTCTGTCTCTGTGTCTCTCTCTGTCTTTCTGGCGAATGCACACACCCTATAGCAAAAACCTCTCAAAAAAAAAAAAAAAAAAATATATATATATATATGTGTATATATATATATATATATATGTATATATATATATATAAGCTCTATGAAGACTCGGGCCTTGTCTAACACTGTGCCAGCTGAATATTTACTGCTCTAAATATGAAAATAACTCAATGTTAGTTGAATTAATTAAAATAAATCGTTTTGTCCTCAATACCTATTAGTGACGCAATGAAAGAAATCATTTTTAACTATTTTATAAGCAGACATATAATTCTTTATCAAACACATACAGATATTTAGTTACAGATGCAAAATGTTACTAATTTTTAATTCATTTCAATGTTCTATACTGTAGAGAAAAACAAGATTTCTAAAGGTACTAAAAGCTTATATACACCCTTGAATTAATTAAAACTACTGTTTTGAGGTATGTAGGATTAAAAATAACAGTTCTTTTGTTTATTTTTGCTGTAAATCCCAATCTATTGAAGGGCAACCATCCTTTCTTCTTTTTTTTTTTTTTTTTTTTTTGAGAGATTTTTGCTATAGGGCGCATGCGCTCGCCAGACAGACAGAGAGAGACATAGAGACAGAAAGGGAGAAATCACCCCCCAGGGGGGATGGTCACGCCGCAATCCCTTCTCCTCCATTCTCCTCTCGGGATCCTGGGCACGCACGCACACGCACCCGGCGTGAATTTTAAGCCACCGGGTCCGGGATGCGAACCGCGATCGACTACATGGGAGTCCAACGACATAGCCATTACGCTAACTGCTGGTTCCCAGCAACCATCCTTTCTTACTGAGCAGTTTATCCACTCATCCATCCACCCATTTATTCTTTTTATGTTAATGATATTACTCAGTACTAAAATATAGGAACCTTACAAATAAACAAAACGGAGGGCGGGAACCAGCAGTTAGCGTAATGGCTATGTCGCTGGACTCCCACGTAGTCGACCACGGTTCGCATCCCGGACCTGGTGGCTTAAAACTCATGCCGGGCGTGTGTGCGTGCGTGCCCAAGATCCCGAGAGGAGAACGGAGGAGAAGGGATTGCGGCGTGGCCATCCCCCCTGGGGGGTGATTTCTCGCTTTCTGTCTCTCTGTCTCTCTCTGTCTGTCTGGCGAGCGCACGCGCCCTATAGCAAAAAATCTCTCCAAAGAAAAAGAAAAAAGAAAAAAAAGCCGAGGGTGTCTGAACCATCACAATAAAAACCAAACTTACTTGGGACCAGCAGATGGTGTAATGGTTACGTCACTGGATTCCCACGTAGTTGACGCGCCCTATAAGCAAAACCTCTCAAAAAAAAAAAAAAGTTTTATGACTTTATCATGCCACTGAGGCTTTCATAGAAAGAAATACGCCATATGGTTTAGCTGTAGGCAGGGCCAACCAAATCTGAGCTGCTCATTATTTCCTTACCTCTCACAGCTCTCTGATTCGTCCCTCAATTTATGACTACAGAATTTTACTCATTCCTGGGATAAGAGGGCACATGTGCACCATCTAATTATTAATCACTTTAAGATTACACCCAAACCAGAACTGGATTAGCAGTGAGCTCAGAATTGTGAAAAGAATCAGACATGTAGAATGAGAAAAAGTTAAAGAAAACTAGACGTATTTAGCAGAGAGAAAACTCCAAAGACCATCCAAGGTCATGGTCTTCAAACAATTGAAAAGCTATAAGGTCCCAAAAAGGATTCTATTTATACTAGAGATGGAAGTAGTACTGGTGGCTGGAAGGTTCAGAGTACAGATGTCAGTTCAATATAAGAAATTCTAGAGCTATTCACATATAGAATGAGTTATGCACTTCAGCCCATGTGGAAATCTTCATTATTTGTCACTGGCCTTATCCAAGGGTCGGTTAGAAAACCACTTGATGGGGTTGATGTAAGCCAATTCAATCATTACATTGAGGTTTGAATTTCATGACCTCTAAAGTCCATTCCAACCCAGAGATTCACTAAGGCTCTGAAACCCACTCCACTGGGAGTGCTGCCTGCCAAATTAGTCTTTGCATGAAAGGCACAAAATGATGTCAATTGTTGCAGCTGCAGTGAGTCAGCTGGAAACTGCTTGACAAAGGCAAAGTTCAACCTAGTTACTAAACCCCAACTAATTTTAAATGATTTTAGCTTTCTTAGATGGTTCCAGAATTACACACTCAATTAATGCTGTTTATTTCAGCCAAGTCTCCACAAAAAGAAGTGGAAAGCAAGGCATGCATTTAGATAAATTAAACCAAAGAAACTAGATCTTTCTATTTTAACTCTATCTTCAATAATCCTAAAAGCTTGGACCAAAAGTATATCACAGTTCAATTCATGACATAGAGGATTGAGCTGGAAAATAGGGGCTCTCCATCCTCATCCCAGCCATATTTCATTTTATTTATAAAACAAAAGGTTCCAGACACAGAAGGAAATTTGAATACTTTTATTCATCACTAGCTGCAGGGCCTTGGAGGAGCACATGTCTGAATCTCAGTCGTCTCATCTATAATATCAACAAGAACAACAGCAAGTGCCATTGGTTGGGAGCCTGTTATCTACTTCCCACTATAGGAGAGTTTCAAATGCATATTCACGATCTTTAAAGAATTTCTGTAACATGCGCTTTGTTATGTTTTTAGAAACTTTATTTTTAAAAAATGAATTCTAAAAAGCTTAAGTCACTTCCCTAAGTCATATCAACTCATTGTTTTTTGTTTTGGTTTATTTTTGTTTTTGTTTTTGTTTTTGTTTTTGTTTTAAGATTTGTCAGCATTGCATTTTGTTGTAAATTCTAGCCAAGAAGGTTAAAAATGTTCTGTGGCTTTTCTTTTGAGAGACTTTTAACATAGGGCACGTGCGCTTACTGGAGAGACAGAAAGAGAGAAAATGAGAAATCACCCTCCAAGAGGATGGTCACACTGAAATCCCTTCTCCTCCATTTTCCTCTCATGATTTTGGGCACACATACACACACACACACACACACACACACACACGCCCAGAGTGAATGTCAAGTCACTGGGTCAGGGATTTGAACCATGGTTAACCAGGTAGGAGTCCAGCACCTTAACCACTATACCACCTGCTGGCACGCTGTAGGTCTTCTTTTTAAATTTAATTTTTTTAATGCTCCAACATGAATACATTTTACACCAGTCCAATTGGGGATACTATATACATTATCATCAACAGAAAATAATCAATTTCTTTGTCCTATAAATGTCTTAGCTCTTTATTTTTCTCCTTAATATCTTCCTCACACTCTCCTTCTCCCACCCTCTTCCCACACTGTATCTGGTATCTATAACCATTATCTATGTTTCTATATCCTCTACTCGTTCAGCCATATGAACAGCAGATAGACAGAGATAGAACTGAAGAAAGTAATTCCATTTACCATAGCCACAAAATTATAGGATACCTAGGAATAAATCTAACCAAAGAAGTTAAAGACCTGTGGACGTTAGAGAGAGGGCCATCCCTTCCTGTGCTTTACCTTCGTCCTATTGTCTGGAAGATATCTTTGAAAGCTACAACTCCAGTAACTTGTAAGCTCTAGTAACATATCCAGGGTTGAATAAGTCATGGACTAGAAAGAGTCTGGGTCCCTGATGATTTGCAGGAACTACCCTATTTGTCTAAAGCAGCTCATATATGAATTTACTTTAACATGAGAGAGCAGGCACACCCCATTGCCTGGTGGTTAGGGAGCTGAATCACCCCCATTTTCAACCATGGTTCAAATCCCAGCCCCTATGGCTTAAAACACACTCCAGGTCTGTTTATGTTGGTGTGGGGGTGGGGGGGAGGAGTGTTTGTGTTCATGTCAAAATGTATACAAGACAGAAAAATGGAAATGGGGTTACATCATAACCACAGCCCACTGGAGATTATTTCTCCCTCCCTCCCTCTGTTTTTGTCTCTTTGTCTCTCCCTGGCAAGTAAACATGCCCTCTGACAAATAATACAATAAAATAAATAATAAAAAGAAAAAAAATGAGAGATAAATATATCTCTCTTGTTTTAAACATTGTAAGATACTATTACTATTCAAGTTAGTTAAATGATGCTGACCTAAGTGATGCTAAGTGAAACACCAATACCACACATCCAAATAAATTATGTTTCTGGGTCAGAGGCTCATGCTGAGGCATGGTATAACAGAGATTTGATTAAATCATGTGCAGAAGCTGAAAAGTCATCTAGCAACTGAATTGCTGTTAGTTATGAAGTAGCAGACCATAGGAAATATGGGGGGAGATTGGAGTAAGCAGGTGACATAGTGGTAAGGTATCGGACTCCCACTTGGCCAGTCACAGTTAGAGTCCTGGCCCTAATGGCTTGTAACATGCCAAGTGCATGTGCGTACATACACCAAAATCCTGAGATGAGAATGGAATGGAGAAGGGATTGTGGCATGACCATCCCGCCTTGGGGATGATTTCTCTCTCTCTCTCTCTCTCTCTCTCTCTCTCTCTCTCTCTGTCTCTCTCTCTCTCTCCATGAGTCTACCAGCCCTATAGCAAAAATCCCTCTCTAAAAACAAAACAAAACAAAACAAAATGGGGGAAGATTTAACCAAGAATTAGTTTATATAGAAAATAAGTTAGAGTTTAAGACAAAGTTTGTTTTATTAAGCTATGACACCGGCACATTAATCCCTACTCTGACGTTCTTTTAGCACCTGATAATAATCATAATTTTCTTGATGTTTTCTCATAGTAGTTTCACTTCGACATAAATTTTTAATTCTCTTTAATTACTTTTGCAGTTTGAGATATTAGTTAATTCATTCTGCCACAGGCAAATATACAGTTTTCCCAACAGTTTATTAAAGAGACTATCCTTCCCCCATTGTGTATTCTTGGTACCTCTGTTAAAAACCAGCTGACCGTAAATGCATAGATTTGTTTCAAGGATTTCTATTCTGTTCATTGCTCCTTGTGTCTGTTTTTATGGCAGGACCATGTTGTTTTAATCATTACAGTTCAGTGGTATATTTTGAAGACAGGCTGTGTGATACCTCCTACTTTGTTATTTTTGCTCAATATTGCTTTGGCTAAGTCACAGGAAGAGAAATACTGCATGTTCTGACTAATATGTGGAGACTTAAAAAGTTACCTCATAGAAGTAGAGAATTGAAAAATTGGTATTATCTACCAGTTGGTATAAGTTACCAATACTATAATTTTTAACTATAGGAGACAGGAGGAATAAATGGATGGTGACTGATGGAACCCAAAATACAGATAGCTGAGAAGAACAATTTCTAGTGTTATGGAACATAGTAGAGTGGAAATAGATAATGATGACTTATCATTTATCTCAGAGTAACTAAAAAAGGGAATTTTTTTTAGTTTGATACACAAAATAATGACAAATGACTAAGATGATGATTATATTAACTATCCCAAATTTATCATACATAGTGTATTCTTTTATTGAAAAATTACACTGTACCCCAAAACATGTACAATTCTTATATTTCAACTAAAAAAAAATAGCAGAAGAATTTTCTGGCAGTGTGAGATCTTTTGTAGTTCTTTATTAATTTTAGAATTGTCTTTTCTATTTTCTGTGAAAAGTTTAATTAGAATTTTGATAAATATTGCATTGACTCTGTAGATCACTTTGAGTGGTATGACAAGTAATAGTGTTAATACTTTCTATCCATGAGCATGAGATAGTTTTCTAATCATTCGTATTGTCTTCAGTTTCTTGTTATCAGCATTTTATAGTTTTCAATGTACAAGCTTTTACTTCCTTGGTTAAATATTTCTAAGTATTTATTTTGTAGCAGTTGTTTTCTTGATTTCCCCTTTGGTAGTTTTTTTTAAAGATCTTTTTATTATTATTATTCTTTTATTTGACGTTAATTAATTAATTAATTTTTTTTTTTTTTTTTTTGGAGAGGTTTTTGCCATAGAGCGTGTGCACTCGCCAGACAGACAGAGAGAAACAGAGAGACAGAAAGCAAAAAATCACCCCCCAGGGGGGTGGCCATGCCACAATCCCTTCTCCTCCATTCTCCTCTCAGGATCTTGGGCACGTACGCATATGCGCCCGGCGTGAGTTTTAAGCCACCGGGTCCAGGACTTGAACCGCAGTCGACTACATGGGAATCCAGCGACATAGCTATTACACTAACTGCTGGTCCTACTTTTATTTATTTTTTACTTATTTTAACTTGACCAGAGATGGACAGAGTGAGAACAAGAGCAAGAGAGAGAGAGAGGGAACGTGAGAAAGCAACCTGCCAGGCCCAACTTGAACTGTGGTTAGTCATGTGAGAGTCCAGTGCCCTTAACTACCACATCATCTGCTGACCCCTGGTAGTTCTTTTTACAGAAACACAAAAATAAGCTACTAATTTTTGTTTGTTGCTTGTGTATACTGTAAATTTACTGAATTTATTTATCAGTTTTAACAGTTTTCTGTGAGCTCTTAAGTTTTATTTGTTTTGTTTTGTTGTTGTTGTAGTTGTTTTTTATAAGATCATTTTATCCACGAACAGGACCAATTTAACTTCTTCCTAACTTGGATGCCTTTTATTTCTTAATTTTTCCTAATTTGTCTGACTACTACTATACTTTACAAAAGTGGTGACAGTGGGCTTCCTTGTCTTTTTTCTGATCCTAGAGAAAATCATTTCAACTTTTCACCATTGAATATGATGTTAGCTGTGTCATTCAAGGGGACTTCAAAAATTTTTCTGGAAAAAATGGAATTAAAGAACGTATTTATTTTGGGGCAAATACATTCAAAATTCATGCATAGCTTTTTTCTAATAATACGCATTTTCCATTAAATTTTGAAGCCCTCTTATATATGGCCTTTATTATGTTGGTGTACATTGCATCTAAATCAAATCCGTTGAGCATTGTTATCATAAAAGAATGTTGACTTTTGTCAAGAGCTTTTTTGGGCATTTATTAAGGTGATCTTTTTTGTTGTTGTTGTTAACGTGATGTCATATTTTTGATTTGGATATGTTAATCCATTATCATATCCCAGGGATCAATTCTACTTGATCATGATAAATACTCTTGTTTGTGTACTATTGAATTTGGTTTGGTATTTTGTTAATCAGGGATATTGGCCTATAATTTTTTTTTAATCTTATAGTACCCTTGTCTGGCTTTGGAATCATGATAATACTAACTCTGCAATATGTTTGGATTTATTCCCTTTTGAAAGAGTTTGAGGATTGGTAATCTTTGTATTTTGTGTGTTTATTTTTTTCATTTAAAAGAATTCATCAGTGTAACCATCAGGTCCTGGGTTTCTCTCTAATGGGAGACTTTTTATTACAAATACAATCTCCTGGGACCAGCAGATTGCATAATGGTTACGTTGCTGTTCTCCCATGGAGTTGACTGCAGTACAAGTCCCAGACCCAGTGGTTTAAACCTCACACGTGGCGCGCGTGCGTGTGTGTGTGTGTGTGTGTGTGTGCTCAAAATCCCAAGGGGAGAACAGAGAAGAAGGGATTGTGGCATGGCCATCCTCCCTGGGGGGTTATTTTTTGCTTTCTGTCTCTCTGTCTCTCCATTGAGCATGTGTATACTATAACAAAAATCTCTCTCTAAAAAAAAAAAAAAAAATACAATCTTCTAACACCTTATTTGTTTATATTTTCTTTTTTATTTTCTATTTCTTCATGATTCATGTCTGGTAAGTTATGTGGGTTTAGTAGTTTATGTGTTATCTATCTTGTTGACATGTAATTGTGCATAATATTCTCTTATGATCCTTTATATTTCTGTGCTCTGATACTCTATACATTAAAAAGTCTAAAGGTTACCGAAGGTTTTAAAGACACAACAAAGCTTTAGATTCTACCAGAAAACGTTCATCTGTTTATTTATTTATTCAAAAATAATTTAACTGGTGGACTCCCATGTAGTTGACTGCAGTTTGAGTTCTGGACCCAGCAGCTTAAAAAAATTCATCCTGGGCATGTGTGCGTGCCTACCAAGATCCCAAGAGAAAAATGGAGGGGACGGGATTGTGGCATGGCCATCCCTCCGGGGGTGATTTCCCATTCTCTGTTTCTCTGTCATTCTCTGTCTCTCTGGTGAGCATACGTACCCTCTAGAAGAAAATCTCTCTCAAAACAATTAACAAAACAAAACCTCAATCAAGTTGCACTGTTTTTTTCTTTCTAGGAACTAAGAGTATATTGACCAGCAATGAATGAGGAAACTGAAACGACTTCTCTAAGAGGACAAATATTTAACAGGATCTCTCCAAACATAAGCTGTTTAGAATAGTGCTGCTTCTTTTTTAAATTTAATTTAATTTTTATTATTCGTATTATTTTTTAAACATTCTATTGCTCTACATCATTTGTCTTGTAAAGAGAATCGGGAACCAGCAGTTAGCGTAATGGCTATGTCACTGGACTCCCACTTAGTCGACCGCGGTTCGCGTCTCGGACCCGGTGGCTTACAACTCACGCCGGGCGCGTGTGCGTGCGTGCCCAAGATCCCGAGAGGAGAATGGAGGAGAAGGGATTGCGGCGTGACCATCCCCCCTGGGGGGTGATTTCTCGCTTTCTGTCTCTCTGTCTCTCTCTGTCTGTCTGGCGAGCGCACGTGCCCTATAGCGAAGAACCTCTCAAAAAAAAAAAAAAGAGAATTTACCCAACTTGAAATACATCTCAGACCAGTCCAGTTGAAAATACTGTACACATTATCATCAATAGGTAATAAACCATTAGAGCAGTATTTCTTTAAAAATGTACATTGCTGGGGTCAGCAGGTGGAGTCCCACAGGGTCGACTGAAGTTTGAGTCAGGAAACCTAATGGCTTCAGAATTACTGGGAATGTGTGCATTTTTGCCCAAAATCCCAAGAGAAGAATGGAGAAGGGATTATGGCATGGGCATCCATCCTGAAGGATGATTTATCACTTTCCCTCTCTCTGCCTCTTTCTGTCTCTCTCTGGCAAATGCACAAGCATATGACAAAAACCTAAAAAGAGAGAACAAAATTCATTGCACCTGGAAATTGTATTAAAATACAGACTCTGATTTAGAAGGTCCAGGATAAGACCTTTTTCTGCATTTTTTAATAAGCTCCCAGGTAATTCTGATTCCACTGGTCCTTGGACCATACTTTAAGTTCAAGTATTTAATATAGGTTGCTACTTAGGAAGCATACTTGGAATTTTGTTTCTAGCACTTTTTTCTCTTTTTAATATTCCATATTTTTGCTAGTTTTTGTTTTTTAGTGCTTTTGTCTTTTTTTAAAAATTGCAGTGGTTAATTGTTGTGTCAATTGGAAGTACATTCTTTAAGTACATTCTTCTTTAAGTACAAAAATATACCATGGGTCACTGATTTCTGTATATTCTGTATATATTTTTAATATACCTTGACTCTGTATAATTACAGTATAATTTAGTTCCTTCAAGAAAAATTCTCAAAGATCTATTTTCTCTTGTCATTAAAACATTATGTCATTGGGACCAGCAGATGGCATAATGGTTATGTTGCTGGACTACCATGGAGTCGACAGCGGTTTGAGTCCCAGACATGGTGGCTTAAAACTCATACAGGGCATGTGTGTGTGTGTGTGTGTGTGTGTGTGTGTGTGTGTACCCAAAATCCCAAGAGGAGAATGGAGGAGAGGGGATTGCAGCCTGACCATCTTCCCTGGGAGATGATTTCTTATTTTCTGTCTCTCTGTTTCTCTATTGCTCTGTCTCTCTGGTAAGCATATACACCCTAATACACCCTACAGCAAAAAAAAAAAAAAAAAAAAAAAAGAACTTTTTAAAAAAAACATTATTTCATTAGAATTGAGACTAGCATATAAATGTGCTCTTATTTTCTCCTGTTAACTATTTTTTTTTACTTTTTTGTATTTAATTAGAATGATCTCAATTATCATTGGAATAATAAATGTATCATTTGTATTCTGTAAAAATTAGACTAGATAGCATTAAAGAAAAACCTCTTTTAGATTTAAACCACAATTTCTAAAACCTATTGAGAAATCTACATATAATTGGAACTCTTAAGATGTTGCACATTAAACAAAAAAATTTAAAAATTAAAAAAAAAAAAATAGGGACCAGCAGTTAGCGTCATGGCTATGTCACTGGGCTCCCATGTAGTCAACCGCGGTTCGAGTTCTGGACCCAGCGGCTTAAACTCATGCCAGGCACGTGTGCATGTGTGCCCAAGATCCCGAGAGGAGAATGGAAGAGAAGGGATTGTGGTGTGGCCAATCCCTGGGGGGTGATTTCTCGCTTTCTGTCTCTCTGTCTGTCTCTGTCTTTCTGGAGAGCGCACGTGCCCAATAGCAAAAAAAAACTCTCCAAAGAAAGAAAAAATAAATTAATTAATTAAAAACCTCAGGAAACACTGTTGCCCAACCAATCACTGATACTCTAAATATCACAGTCCTTATTCTTAAACACGTTATATAATATTTGACTTAATATTCTGCTTCTACTACCCTCTAACTCTAAACTAGAATTACCAACACTCTCCTGAATATTCTGTTTTACCACTGCCATCTTTACAGAAATAGGTCCATTATAAAAAGCCCTGGGTCTATCTTAACTTTATTAGTGATTCCTTAGTTGCAAGGTTACTTAGTCTTTACATAGTACTTCAAGACACTGAGAGATTAGATTTTCTAAACTTTACCTTGAATATCCCTTGAATAGATCCACAATGTCTTCTCATAGATCAATACAAAAAAGCAGAAAGATCTTTGACAAATAATCAAAATTACAGTCTATTCTCTTCTTTACTACATATACTTTAATTTGAATTTAAATCAGTTTTGCCTAATCTCCACAATCTATTCACATTTTTCATCACAGACTAAATTTATCAATTTAGACTTATTTTTAATAAATATCAATGTCTGAATTTCACATATGCTGGTATAAACTATAATACAGATCTGCCTACAGTTACAATCTTGATTTGCACATATCCCCTTCAGCTTGTTGTCAAACCTATGCTATTCTTCTGTTGCTCCATTACTATCTTTAAAACTGAGGCTTCTCTTTTTATTCGTTACAAAAAAAATTATTAAGTGAATATATACAGGTATACACAAAGGAGTCTCCATCCACACAGAGTTTATTCTTCAACTGTTATGATCACATGTGTAGTACAAAATTAAAATAACTTAAAATACTATATACATTTTTATATTTCTGCCAAATATATGGATTTAAAATCTTACAGGTGTAATTACCTATTCTACTTATATAACATGTCCATAACCATATTCTTATAATGTTAGATGGAAGATTTTTTTAAAAAATTAGAAAATACCTAACTCAACACTCCTTACTCAAGTAAAAAATATGTTGTATGATATCTTTGTACAATCATCTAATAGTTTTTGCTCAAATGTTCAGGAATTGGAAGTTTCTTATTTCACAAATTGAACTCATGCTGTTGTTTCTCTAACCAGTACCATTTTAACTTTCAGAATATGCAAAGGAAAATATCAGTATTAAGATATTCCACAAATAAATGAATACAATTATCTTGTCTTACATTAATTCTTTCTTCTCTAAATGTAAGAGCTCCAAATTATGGTAGAATTTTACAGATTCTTCAACATTTTGATTCCTATTTCTGATATGTGTTCTGATTTTGTAATGTTTTTCCAAAGATATGGCTTTCAAGAGGATAAGATTATTTAAGGTCAGCCCTAGAGAGCAGCAGTTAAAGCCTATGCATACGAAGCCAGACCCCATATGGCTGGCTGTGGTTCAAATCCTGATTCAGGTGACTTGAAAATCATTCTGGGCATGTATTAGTGCATACCCTGAACCCTGATAGAATGGAAAAATGGAGGAAATAGAGAAATGGAGAAAGTATTTGGGGATGCTTTCTCTCTCTCTTTCTCTATGTCTCTTCCTTTTACTCTGGCAAGCATATGCACCCTCTAGGAATTCAAAAAATGGAAAAAAAAAGATTATTTATATGAACCAGCATAGCATATCAAACTTTCAAGGCCTGAATAATCTAAAATTGCAAAGGTTACATCTTCAACTCATGTTAAGTTCATAAAATCTAAGTACTTTTTCCATATGAAATAAAAAGGATCTTAAATAAGTTCATAGAAAATGTGTATTATGAAAAAAATATTCATTTATTTCAAATTTTTATTGCACCAAAATAGACACATACTAACTTGTTATAACATGTCTACAATTGAAGATCCCAAGTAGAATAAGTTTGAAAAGAACCCCTGTCGGAATAATGTATGTTTTGCTAACATTGAAGCAACAATGAACTATCGTGGTGGAAGAATAATAAAATCATTGATACCTTACAAAAATTTCACAAGGACAATGCTCCCAAAGAAACTGACAGTTTACATTATGACTCCTACAATCTCAGACCATCCATATCAATCAGCCAGGAAACAAATTAATCTTGTTCTTGGCCTAATTGAAGAGGACCAATGACTAAAGTTACAAACAACAGCTAACACCACAGACATTTCAATTGGTTCAATCTACACAATTCTAATGAAAATTAAATTGGAGCTATCATTCTGCTCAATGGGTGACAAAATCGCTGTACCCAGAAGAGTGGTAGAAAAAAGCAGACCTTACAATGGAAACAAGTGAAATTAAGATCCTGAAGCATGTCTTCAAAGAATTGTAATAAGAGATGACTCTTGAAGACAAAGCACAATTAAAGCAATGTCTAACAAGGGGCGAAAATGGTTCAGTCAAAGCAAAAGTGGACATAGTGGTTAAGAGCAAAGGTGACAATAGTTTCTTGGGATGCAAAAGGCATTTTACTTGTGGACTTTCTGGAGGTCCAAAAACAACAATAACATCTGCTTATTATGAAAGTGTTTTGAGAAAAATAGCAGAAACTTCAGCAGAAAAATGCTCAGGAAAGCTTTGCCAGTTCGTCTCCACCATGACAATGCTGCTCCTTCCACTCATAAAATGAGGGCAATTTTGTGAGTTTTGATCGGAAAACATTAGGTATCCACCTTTTAGTCTTGATTTACCTTCTGACTCTTTTTTGTTTCCTAATTTTAAAAAATCTGCAAAGGACACACATTTTCCTTCAAATAATAATGTAAAAACACAACCACGTTGGCATGGTTAAATTCTCAGAACCCTCAGTTCTTTAGAAGTAGAGTAAATGGCTGATATCATTGTTTACAAAACTGTCTTGAATTGATGGAGCTTATGTTGAGAAATGAACTTCATATTTTTGTTTTTACCCTTTTTCCATATTTCTAGGATCCATTTTAAGTTGTCTTGTATAAGCCACATATTTTGAACTAAATTAACCAATTATTTATGTCAAAATAAGCATAAAAATTATATTTAGCCTTGTTAATATTTTATCGTTAGTTTCAGTCCAACAGTCTAGTTCTGGAGAGGCTGAAACTTGACTCAATCAACTATGTTATTAACTTTCTATCCCAAATTTTTTCCATCTGAAAGTATGATAAGTTTGTCATATATGACTTCCCCCAAATAATTGATAACATTTTTCAACAGTATGAAGGCAGAAGACAGAGCCTTGTGGCACTCCCAGATGGCAGCAAGCCATTAATCTTTTTTTTTCCTAGTTGTCCCCTGTGTAAGTATTTTCTTATGAAACTAACACGTGCTTGTTATAAAAGTATAAACGATACAGAAATGGATAAAGTAGAAATGGAATTCTTCTATAAGATTCTCCAGAGATAATAACTTTTAATCATTTGTTACATCTTATCAACTTAGATATCTATATCTAGTACTTAGTGTAATTACCCATTTGTAATTTAAAATATTTTTCTCAAAAGTGAGTTCATACTGTAAATATTGTTGTGCAAACATTTTTCATTTAAATTTTCATTGGTCAATTTCTTCTTCTTTTTATTATTATTTTTTAATTTGCCAGAGTGTGTATGCTCTTGCTGGAGAGCAAAAAGAGAGAGGAAGGGAGAGAGAAAAGGGGAGAAAGCACCTCCACGCAGGAAGATCACACTGTCATCCCTTCTCCTCCATTTTTCCTCCTGATTTTGGGCATGTGCTTACACATACCAGGTATGTTTTTCAAGTACGAGGCCCAGAAATTGAACCATGCAATTGGCCGTGTGGGATCCATCCCCTTTAACTGCTCTACCACCATTGGCCCCAAACTGCCTCCCTCTTTTTTAGCAGTTCCATTATATGTCATCTTATAGTTGCACCACGATGAATTTAACTAGTTTCTTTCTGATGAAGCTATTAAGTAAATAACAACTTTTGTTATTTTGTAAGTAACAACTTTTTCTGTCATAAAATATATTGCAGTATATATTCACTGTGGTGCATGAAATGTTTGTGTGGTACTGGGAGTATTTCTGTAGAATCATTATTTAAAGGAGAATTGCTAACTGAAAGATCATGAATATATTCAGATTTGCAAATGACCTTCAAAACATGATATTGAATCAATGTCAAATGACTATGTTCACATCTTTGCCAAAAAATGAACATTAACAATCTTTTAATTTGTATCTCTATGGTAAGTAGAAGCTTATCTCAGTTTATTTATCTTTTTGTTTTGTTTCTTAGTAAATTTATGTTTAAATGCTTGACAGTCATTTAAATATTTTCTTAAGTTTCTTCTTCTTTTTTAAAAATTTTATCAGAGGACATGTATGCTCACCAGAGATAGAAAGAACAGATAGAAAGTACTCACTCTCTATGAGGGATAGTCACACCATGATCACTTCTCTTTCTCTTTCTCTCTCTCTCTCTCTCTCTCTCTCTCTCTCTCTCTCTCTCTCTCTCTCTCTTTTCTCAGAGATTTTGGGCACATATGCAGATATGCCAGTGTGTTTTTGATGCCACTGAGTCTAGGACTTGACCAGCATATAGTCAACCACATGGGATCCAATGGCAGTAACCACCAGACCATGGTTTGAACTTAAATTTTTACTACACATTGTTGGACTATGTCTTTCCATGTTTTCCTATAAGGTTATATTTTTTTCTTTTTAAGTTGATTTTTTAAATAATTGTTTGAAATACAGAAGTCTTATGCCTGTGATAAAGTTCCCTAATGTGAACTATATCTTCCTTTTTTTGTTGAATATGGATTTTTTTTGGTTAGGTAGCTAATTGTTTTTTCAGAAGTTTTTGTCTTAGGGTGCATACACTAAGAGAGAGAGAGACTGAGACAGTGAGAAAAAAGTGAGAAATCACCTCCCAAGAGAATGACCATGCCACAATCCCTTTCCCTCCATTCTCCTCTCAGGACCTTGGGCACACATACACATACAGTTTCAAGCCACCAGGTCCAGGATCTGAACCGTGGGCAGCCACGTGTGAGTCCAGGCACATATCTGTTATGCCAAAGTTAATTGGCTCCCATGTAGTTAACTTTTCAATCATTTTAAAACCACTTCTTAGTTTTACATTATGCTTAGATAAGACTTTCCCACTACAAAGTATTAAGGGAAAATACTTTCTTATAATACTCTGTGGTTCGACTATATATAACTTAATGTTTAATCTACCTAAAATTTATATTGATATAAAGAATAGAAAGAACCTAGATGGCTCTCAAGTGGCCAGTCATCCTACTGTAATTTAATAAATATATGTTTATACTAATTTAGGATAAAACCTAGATTCTTTCTTGTCTCTGTAAACACTTAAATCTATATCAAGGCTTTCGTCTGACTTGAGACTAAGAAGAGTAGTCAGAAGATATCAATATTTTTAGCCTCCCTTTTTTTTTAATTGATATTTGTCAACACTATTATTAGTAATATGAATAATAGGCATAGTTCCATTGAAAGAAAAATAGAAAAAAAAGAGGAATATTGGGAAGAATCAACAGCTATTTTGTGACCATTTTTATAATTTTTAGAGATGCTTGAAAACTTGTACCTTGTTCAAATTCTTCCTTCAGTAGTAACCCATAGAAGTTAAAGTTATTAGATATGACAGAGGTTAATATCTGCCCAAAAAAGCAAGAGTATCTCATGGGAAAATTATTTATCATATATTGCGATATAGCATTGGTGTTGATGAGATGTTTACTACCAAAAGTTAGAAGCTAAATCCAAAAATTAAAAGACCCATGATATTGGCTAGACATAAAAGATGAAGGACCCCTAAGTTTAATTAATTCTTTGAGCCAAGATAGTTCACATGAACTTAGACTCATCTGTATCACAAATGTAGACTAGCAAGAAGAGTCCAGTATTGAAGGCATGCTCTTCCTTAATTCTCCTCTTCTTTAATTTGTAATTTTATCACTTGATAAATAAAATGGATGAGTAAAGGCATGTACTTTTGTAAAATGGAAAACAAATATTTTCTTCTGTCTAGGATGTGTTTTTATTATTATATTATAATGTATGGACATGAGATGCTCTATATTTGATCAAGAAAATATGCTGGTTTTTTTTTACTTTTATATATAAAGCATCAAATTTCTCTATTAAATATATAATGTATGGGACCAGCAGTTAGCATAATGTCTATGTCGCTGGACTCCCACGTAGTCTACCGTGGTTCGCATCCCGGACCCGGTGGCTTAAACTCACACCGGGCGCGTGTGCGTGCGTGCCCAAGATCCCGAGAGGAGAATGGAGGAGAAGGGATTGCAGTGTGGCCATCCCCCCTGGGGGGTGATTTCTCGCTTTCTGTCTCTCTGTCTCTCTCTGTCTGGCGAGTGCACGCACCCTATAGCAAAAACCTCTCAAAATATATATATATATATATATATATAATGTATGAATCCTCTCATTTAAAAATATATATAATATCTATTATCCAGGCACTCCCTAATGATCTCAAGAAATAGTTTTCACTATCCAGTTCTTGACAAGTTTCTAGATGAAACTCTTAATTTTTAAGAGAGATAATTACTTTGCAAATCTAGTTGAGCATATCTTTGAGGAAATTTAAAACAGAAAATTACTGAGTATCAGCACTGAGCATTCCAATATAGTAGGAGTGGCATATGGTACTGAGTCCATTATTTAATAACAAAAAATTAGGCCAGTCCCATAACTCAGCAGTTAAGGTGCTAGATTCCACATGATTGATTGAAGTTCAAATTCCAGTACAACAGTTTGAAAAACATACCAGGCACAAAGGCATTTGTGCTTGCCCAAAATCCAGGTCCAAAGAAGTGAAGGAAAGCTGATTGGATCATGACCAAGCTCCCAGTGAGGGTGTGCTTTCTGTCTCTCTCTCTCTCTCTCTCTCTCTCTCTCTCTCTGTCTTTCTATCTCTGGCAAGCACACACACTCTCTGGCAATAATTTTTTTTCTGTTGATTCTGATAATTTACATTAATTTTTTATATGTTTTATCTCTTTTTATAGAATTTACCCGGTAGACTTTTGGACTGTATGCGAAGATGATTTTAAATGAATATAAATAAGGTGAGTACAATCCAAATACTCTAACTCAGAACATGGAGAAAGCCTAGAAATTGTAGAATTAATTTTGATCCCAGTAAGTTTTATAATAATCATTCTAACACTAAAAATTACTTTCTACAATAACAACATTAAAGTAGGAATGCAGAAATAGATCAATTACAATAATAGGACTGGATTTATTTTTTCCCATGGAGAACAATTTTATTAGTTAGAGTACTATTCTTAGATGCATTTAGTTTTTCTACAGTATTGAATTTTTATTTATTCTACACTAAGTTTCAGCAAAACAATTCCATCATTATCAATTAAACCAATGCTATTGATTCTAACATTATTCATGTTGTGGTTTGACATCTATCTAACTTGAGGATATGGTTTGGTTACCTGATTTTTTAAGAGCTGAAACATAAGGCATTTATACTTTGTCATATATTTAAGTATGATTACGGTAAAATTAACCTCTGAGGGTATTGGGAAGCTATAAGAAACTGTGTTTTCATTGAAAAGCAGTTTTTGATTGACAAGAAACTAGCTCTACAAATGAAGCCACCCAGAAAAAAAGTATCTAAGAGGTTAAAACATGATCTTTCATCACTTTCTAAAATAAGATGATTAATTTGATCTGTTAACTTGGCTAGGGCATAGTACCCAGATACTTGACCAAACACGAGACTAGATGTTGCCTAAGACATTTTTTAAGATAAGATGAATGGGGACCAGCAGTTAGTGTAATGGCTATGTCGCTGGACTCCCATGTAGTCGACCACAGTTCACGTACTGGACCGGGTGACTTAAAACTCACGCGGGGCGTGTGTGCATGCGTGCCCAAGATCCCGAAAGGAGAATGGAGGAAAAGGGGTTTCAGCGTGGCCATCCCCTCTGGGGGGTGATTTCTCGCTTTCTGTCTCTCTGTCTCTGTCTATCTGGTGAGCGCACACGCCCTATAGCAAAAACCTCTCCAAAAAAAAAAAAAAAGATAAGATGAATGAAAAAGTCCATAGAGTTTGAGTAAATCAGATTATGCCCAATAATTTAGGTGAGGCTCACCCATTCTGTTGAAGATTGTTAAAGAAGAAAGACTGACATCTTCCAAGAAAGAAGAAATTTTGCAAGTAGTTTGACTTCAGATTCAAGTTACAATATCAAATCTTCCTTGAGTCTCCAGTATGCTGTTATATTTTAAAATTGTAAGCCCTCATATTCATAAACTAACTACTTAATAATCTCTCTTTCTCTTTCCTCACTGGTTTTGCTTCTCTAGAGAATCCTGATGAACACACAAGACCTACTGTTAACATAGATTCTATCTATACATGTCACCTCTTAGGTGTCAGTGTTCAGACACTGTTGTTCCTCACTACAATTTAATAATTTTTGTTCAAGTCAAAATGGGACTCATTACAAAGGTATATTTATCTTTCCTCTCTCCCCAAACTATCATGTCCTTGCTTGATCAAAGTAGACATACCAAAGTGGATATTATTTGGAGAAAATAGTTCTGAATTAGTTTTGGGATTACAGCAGATCTTCAATTTCCTTCTCACTTGTAGTATCAATAACTCACAGAAGTTCTACAATTTTTTAAATAGATTTAATTCTGGACTATAAAGTACTCAATTTATTGACTTGGGATTTGGATTCCAGCTAAGATGGAATAAGTACATTTCTTCCTGCCTCTATTACTTAATGCAACTATAAAACCTGGACAGAAAGCACAGAACAGATATTTGGAACTCTAAAGTGTAAATGGCAACACAGAACAAAGAACACCAAAATTAGACATGCCACTGAACTATTGTATTGAATTTACCTTTCTCTTTTCCCTTTGATGGTTCCTGATCAGAACAGTAATGCAGCCAGATGCCCAGAAGTGAGCACTACAGTGCAAACAGAATTTCAAGAAAATCCTTTTAGTTTTGACTGGAAGAACAGGAAAGGGATCTCCTAACATTCAGAAACAATGTATATATGCCCTTTTTTCCCTTTATTCTACTCTTTCATGCTTCATCCCCCAACAAACCCATGGCAAAGTTTACAATGGTAGCCACAGGAACCCAAAATAGTCAGTTTTGATGGAGAGAATGTTCTCTCTCTATTTGATGGATCTATGGTTTCATGTGGGTGGAGTTAACTCCTACTTCACTTTTTTCTCTCTCTGCTCTCACCTTACTTAGTCCTGGGTATAGGCTCAAAAACAGAATTGTGCAGTAAAGGGACTAGAATAATAAGATTCTGTCCTGAGACTAGAAAGGGAGCCCAGTGAATCAGAATGTCCAGGACACTCACAAAGAGCAAAAAAACTAAAGAAAACTATCCAAAAAGTTGTTTATGAACTTTAAGGCTTAATCCCAGCCACATAGGATCTGATTCTAATTATCATACCATATACTTTGAAAACTAAATAAATGGAAAGTGTTAGCAAAAGAAATAAAAGATAAAGGCCTAGTTGCTGCGGTGCAGCAGTAACACAAGTACCTTGAAAGCCTCGCATCTCCGAGGTAGACCCTGAGTTGGGATATCTGAGTCAGCTTGAAAACATACTGGACATGCACACAGGTACCCAACATCTTGAGAATCTGAAGGGGAAAAATAGATCTTGGTGTGAGGAGACCCAGTCAAGATTTTTTCTTTCTCTTTCCTCCCTCTTGAACTCACACCTGTTCTCTACTAACTAAAAAAAAAAAAAAAAAAAAAAAAAAAAAGAGAGGACCAGCCTGTGGTAAGGTGGTTAAAGTGTCTGGACTCCACAAAGCCTATTGCACTGCTCAAGTTTCATATCTGGCAGTTGAAAAACACACCTGATGCATGTGCATGTGTGACCAAATTCCTGAAAGGAAGGAGAAAAGGAGAAATGGAGGAGAAGGGGTTGTGGGTAAAAGATTCGCCGTGCAAGAATGAATTCTCACTCTCACACACACACATTTCCTGGAGCCTAAAAAGAAAAAGAAAAAAGAAAGAAATCTAATATATAAAGAATTCATCAAATGGAAACTTTAGAAATGAAAAATATAATAACTAAAACATAAAAATACACTTTAGTGAATGTGCCAAGAATAGAATGGAGATGATGGAGAATAGTAACCTTGAAGAGCAACCAAAATTATGCAATCTGAAAAATATGGAGAAAAAAAGTTTTCAAAACCTCAGGAATTATGAAATAATGAAAACAAAAAATGTTTAACATTTGTGTTATCAGAATTATAGATGGAGAAAAATAGGGAGGCAAAGCATTAATGAAACAAAGAAATGTGATATAATCTGTTGATAATTTATAGTTTTGTCAACTGTACTAGGGAGAAATGTTCACCTGTTGAAATATCCATTTTGTAAGCCAAATAATGTGATTGATTTTATAAAAGAAAATAAAAGAAAAAAAGGGAACAAAAGAATTATAGATGGAAAAGAATACGGAGTTGAAAAACAAATTGGCATCATAAAAGCAAACATTTGAAGGTCAGCCTAAGTTCTCTAAAGGTTCAAGAAGCTGAGCAAGACTAAGACAGGATAAACCCAAAGAAATATAGCCCAGATGTATCATAATCAAACCATTGTACACTAAAGGTGAACAATACAAACTAAAGACAAAAGAAAAAATTTTATAGCAGCCAGAGAAAACAACATTACTCATAAAATAATGACACAAATGGAAAATTTCTCATCAGAAACCATTTAGGCCAAAAGAAAGTAACACAACATTTTTAGAGCACTGGAGGAAAACTAGAACTACAGGTATAGATCAAATAAAAATATCTTTCCGTAATAAAGATGCTTTAGATATAATTTACAATTTATGTAGATATACTGTTTAAGCAAATTATAGCATAAATTGGAAACTATAACAGCAATGTCTCTGTATTATTACTGAAATACTATAATTCTATGAAGGCTGTAAAAAGTTAATTATTTTTTAATCATTAGAACAACCACTAAAACAAACAAAACTAGGAACAGATATAGTCAAAATCATAAAAAATAAGTGAAATAGAATTCTTAAAAAAATGCTCAAATAATCCAAAAGAAGGCAAGGAGGGTAAAATAGATTAGTGAATAATGGAAAACAAGAAAACACAGACATAAAATAATAATGTTATGGACTTAAATCCAGATGTATCAAAAGTCCACTCTTTTTGAAATTATGTAAACTAGGATTAATTCACCTTTATGTTGCCTATATATGAATCCCTAAACAATAAGGTGTACTTTTACAAAATTCTCAAAAGTATAAAATTTATCATTCTATGCTTTTGATGTTCTTCTTTCACTCAATAGTGTATACAGATACATATGTGTGTATGCGTGTGTAAGTAATTTAAAAATTCATGAAAAATGGAATTTAAATATAAGGTTACATTTTCGCAAAAATAATTTTAAAATATCCTTGATTTGATCATCACATACTGCGTGCTTTGAAAATCCATATCATGTGCTATTGAGATGTATAATTATTAAATGTAAGCAAAAAACATAGAATAAAAAAATAATAAATTTGCTAAAATTGAGTAAGAAAGTATTTTATTACTATACTAGTATAACAAAAATAATTTTGAAATTGTTGTGTAGCTTTTTCATAATATGCATTTTATAGAAATTTTGAAGACCTTTTTGTGTATTTATATTACAGAATGTACAATTCTGTAATCTACTTTATGAATATGCCATACTGTGAAAGCTCTATTACTGATGGACACTTGGGTTGTTTCTAGCTTGACGTATTACTGAAAAAGGCTGCCACGGACATGTGTTTTACACATAAAAGGTATTCTCTAGAGTACACAACTGGATGTGGGATTAAGTCACAGGATATACATCTTTAATTTTCATAGAAAATGTCAAACCTGTTTTTAAGAGTATCTGTTCCACATTTCAATCCACCAACAGGGTGTGCATGTCCCCACTGCCTCATATTCTTACCAACACGTGGTTTTTCTAACTCTTTTATTTTGGCTATTCTGACACGTGTCACACAGTGTGAACCACTCACTGTAACTCACTGTAATTTTAAATCACATTTTTCCGATTACAGTACTAATAAGTTTGAGAATCTTTTCACATATTTATTTATATTTCCTCTTCTATCACTTGTCATTTGAAAATTTTCTAGGAATTTTTAGTTCCACACTCACACTCTCCTCAGCATTTTCTCTGATGATAAAAAAATGTCATTGATGCTGGCTTTCACATCTCCATAATCATTTAATATCACAAGCAGAAGTTCATAAAGGAATTTTAACTCTAATATTTGAATTCCAAAATTTTAGATAAAATAGCAATAATATTTATTTAATTATGAAAATAACATATTTCCGTACAAGAAATTTAAACAATAAGAAGAAAATAATACACAAATATAATGAAATTCAATGTCCCCCAAACTAAAAGTAACTAGTGTATGTTTTCTCAGTGAAAATTTTAAACATTTCTCGCTAATGTTTTATTTGACATTTAGATTATTTCTAACATTTTATTGTGAACAATATTATAATGAATATGCTTTAACATGTATTATCCAAAATTTACTTGATTCTTTTCTTATGACAAATTCCTAGAAAATATAATATCTATGTTAAAACATAATCATGTTTTAGCAGAGTTTATTTAATTTACAAACTTCTCTATAGAAAGTACAAATTTACTGTTGGCTTGCTTATTTCTTCAATCATATTAGCATTCAATATTTTCAGTCTTGCTAATATTTCTCAGTCTGACTAGCAAAATGTAATCAACTATTATTATTTTGCTTGTTTCCTTGGAGACAAGTTATGTTGACATGTTTTCAACTGTTTAACAGTTATTTTAATTTCCTTCTTGAATTGTTTATTTATGTCTCTGGTCAATTTTTAAATGAAAACTTCATTTTCTCTTAATTATTTTAAAATTTCTGTATATGTTCAATCATTAACATCTTGTCTATCATATATAATTCAAATAATGTTTAGTTTTTTAAACATTGATTTGTTTTACTAAACTGAGTTTTCTTAAGAAAATGCTTGTGTGGAGTGATGGTTATAATAAAAAGGATTAGATGGAAACAAATATTAATTTTATTTTTGTAAGATAAGATCGTGACAGTGGTAGTGTGTTGTCTTGTCTAACCGGCATGAAAATATCCAGAATGGCAAACAATTTCCCTCCACCCCTAAAATATGTGAAAATGTGTCTCCCTCAGCAAACTTTAGCGGCTAGAGTTAGACATGTGACCCAGTGTAGCCAATTGGTAACTGCTACCCAGGAAAATGAACACTGGGGGAGTGACATAAAGATGAAGGGTTAGCTGGGGTTTCTGTGAAGCAACTGTCAAGGAGATGACAGCCTTGTGGCATGATGTAGAGCAAATATTCAAAGATGTCGAGTCCAGTGGCACATCAGGTAATTGTCCAGTGGCATCAGAGCTAGACATGTCACGTGCTCAGGGGCAATCATCCCAGCAGTGACGCTTTAAGCAAACTCCAGCAAGATCTGCCTCTGCCATTTCCTGAGAGCCTGTTCCTGCTCACTCCTCACCCTTCATGTTGATTATGTGAGCTATCTGACACCCTACCATCATAAATTAAACAGATTTGATTTCTGTTTTTGCCTCTGCTTTCCGATTAGTTCCATGACTTTCTTTCCCTTTACTCACTTCCAAACCATCTATGGTTTGATTATGTAATAGATGAAATAATGGCTATCTTTTCAGTTAATACATAAAGTAATAAAATGCATGCTTCTTTGCCTTAATCTCAATCTGTGTAGCAAAATTTCAGATATACTTTTTAGACGCATATTTGTCAAATTTGCTTCAGGAAATTGTATTTAAATAAGCAAAAAAATAAATCTGGACTCACATATGCCTTAGGAATTTTGCTATGTACATAGCAATCTTCTTTTCATCTTATAAGGAAAAATATGGCTAACTAACAAAGTAAATTTTTTAATTTACATAACCTTTTAATTTGATAAGGGAACAGGGAAACTTTACCACTCCAGGTATATGTTGAAAGCTGCAAGGGCATGATTATACCAGAAAGACAAGTACATAACTTTATTGAAAGTAAGGTTTCCTCTATAATACTATTAACTACCAAATGTCAGGAATTTTAAGGAAGAAAATGAGTGATTCTTCAATTAAAAGCCCCACATGAAGCAAAATAATTTGCAAGTTTAATTTGACACTTACAGACATCTGGAGAAACATTTGGTAAATTTAGAGATTTTTCCACTGGATGTTTCAGAACTCCTTATTGCATATTTCTCTCATTAAAACCAAAGGCAAATCATTATTTAAAAGGACATCATTTTTCTCCCAGTAATTAAAACCAAAATCCAACTTTTACTAACATTTAGCTGTACTTTCCTTTTCTAATAGCCATTATCTCTTGGTAGGTACAAAATTCTAGAAATTATAGCAAATACACATGAAGTAAATTGACTTCAGTCATTAACATTCTAATTACCTGCACAATTAATCTTGGATGTAGCTGTGTGATTTGCTTTAGCTAAGGGAAGGTGGATGGGTGTGAAGTACACATTGACCAAGCATATGCTTTCAATATGACAGTGGTTGGGCTCACTTACTCGTTTTTAAATTTATACTAGAGAACCATGTGGTCCCAAGTAGAGATGGCTCCTTCTACCTGGGTCCTCAAATGAAAAAGACACTTGGAGAAGAGCAGAGTTATCAGTGACCAACAATGTCCTGCTGATAGGGAATGAGAGAAACCAATATACCTTTGCTGCCAAGCAATCAAGATTGGAAAGAAGTTTGTAATGTTATAACCCGATGCAAGCTAACAAATACCCATGGTATTGGCCCTCATTATGACCTAGCCTACCTCTTCAGATTAGATAATTCTGCATACTCTGAATGATTTGGTTAAAAACTAATGATAATTAGATAAATAATCTTAACTCCGTTATTTGCAACTGAATTCCTGTTATTTATTTTATTGGGTTGTCTGGAAGGTCATGACACATTTTTGCAGATAAAATATGTCATAACTTTCCCAATAATCTATAACTTAAGGTTTTGGGTTAACTTTCCCTTAATCTAAGCTTAAATTACATACCACCT
Organism: Tupaia tana; assembly: GCA_026018925.1. Lineage (NCBI taxonomy): Eukaryota > Metazoa > Chordata > Mammalia > Scandentia > Tupaiidae > Tupaia > Tupaia tana. The sequence continues at coordinate 194,540,487 of JAKSZU010000001.1, read as the reverse complement.
CTGATTTGAACTAAAAGTATAGAATCAGGTATTTCTCTTAGCCTATACACTATTTTCTAGAGTCCAGGGTGGAAGCAATTTCCTAAAGCTGTAGGAATCTCTGAATGGGAATTGAGTGTTTTTGAAACCTAGAAAAGGGAAATAAACAATGAGAAGACAGTTAACAAGTATTTATTATACTGTAAAGCAAGACACCACTTAGTGTCCTCTTAAAGACTTACTGCATCTTTTTTTAAGAAAATATATGCACGGTTCATATTTTTAAATGTTTAGAAAGTAGATAGAAATTTAATTTAGATTTGTGTTCATTAAGTGATATATAAGTCAACTGACATATGACTACACTAATTTCAGCAAAAGTAAAGGTAAAATTTTGAAATGGCAGGATCATACGTAGCATCAAGTAGTATCAATGAATTTGAAAAATATTTCAAAAGTATCAATGAATTCGAAGAGTAATGCAAAGGACACTGCTAATCATTTCAAAAGATATTCTAGATTTTATTCTACTAGACACCTAACCACTAAAGAATGTTACCGTTAATTTGAAACAGAAGTCACTAAAATACCCATTTGCCAGTTGAAAGGTTGTGAAGGAAATCTAGATATTTGAACATATAATTGAGTCTGTGATACATTTCTGATTAATTAATAGAAATAGCCAATAGAGAATATTTTCCCTCTTGCATTTTCAAAGTATATTTTGTCTTATCCAAAAATTAAACACATACATACATCATAACATAAATCCATTTTACCTTGCCTATCAATATTAGGCAGAACATTAGTGAGGTTCATTTTTTTTTTAATTTACTAGTATCTGAGTAAGATTTTAAACTACATTTAATTGTTCAAATGAAATTTATAAGTGAAAATTAGAAGTGATTTGCAAAATGTATCACATGAGAAAAGTAAGATGGCTGGCTCCGTGACACAACAGTAGTGCTTTACTCCAGAGAAGTCAGATTCCACATGGCACATGGCTACCATGGTTCAAATCCCTGGCCTAGTCAGCATGAATCATACAGAGCATGAGGACTCCGGATCGAAAAGTCTGCAGGACTAAAGAATGGGGATTATGGTGTGACCTGACAATGTGGAGGGTGCTTCTCTCTTTCTCTCTCATTCATGGGCTCTATCGAAAGTAAAGAAAAATAAGTAAGGAATTGAATGTATTTGGGGAACAAATAAATAAATAGATAGATAGATGATAGATAGATAGATAGATAAAACCAAGACGGGATATTAAGGGATGGAAACAATAGTAGGTGGCAACAGTGAAGACTGGAAAAAAGGGTAAGAGCCTTACTCCCCCACAAGGATAAAGAAATAATAACTCTGGAGGAATTTATAACTTACTTTGTCCTTAGACTAAATCATTCCAATTTACTTCTCATTCTCTTTCTCGAGAGAGATTATTAGCAATTTTCAGGGGAAAAAATGAAATTGAACCAATGATATGTAGTTGTTTTCCACATTTTCAAAATTCCATAACTATGAAGAAATCTATTTTAAAAAAATATAGGAAGGGTTTATTTACTACAGAGGAGAAAATTGAAACAGAATTGTATAGTGAAAATGCCTTTCCTTCTTTCAAAACTACCCCTTTGGTGAAATTATGATTAAAAATGAGCTCAGTTGTATCATTTACTATGAGCACACAGTAACATCAAAAAAGAAAAAATCTTACTCCTCTACACAGGAGGTAGAACGAGAGGGAAATAATTATATATATACACATTCCTTTTAGAGTGAGATGAACTTATAAAGACAAACAGATGCATTAGGTAATATATGCCTATTGTTACAAATGATGCTATGAAGACTTCAAGAAGTTGAAAGACTCTGTAATTAAACTTGTACCTCATGATTGCCTAGTCTGCTCTCATAACTGGAACTATAAGCAGAAGTCTAAATCCCTTGGTTTCTTTTCCCCTGCACCTCTTTTATCACCTATTTCTTTTTGAAGCTTTCTTTCTTATTATAATTTTTTTTTTTAAAAAGGAATTTGTGTATATAGGTGGATTTTCACTTGGGGCCAGGGTGCCATGTTGCACAATTCTGAGAGTTGTAACTCAAAATGTAGCAAAAGCCAGGACATGTATTTCTTTTTTAAGTACCTATAGTTCTAGAGGACACTGGTCATATAGAAAATGATGATTTTGCAGTGAGGGGCTGGGGGATTGGCACACTGGCATCACATGGGTCATGCTATAGGAGCTACAGGCTTCACCAACACCATCTTCTGCACGTCAAAACTGTCATCAAATAGCATCAAAACTGGCAAACAAATAGAAGTCACAGGCAAAATTGTACATGCCTATTTGGACAATTTTCTTCTTTCCCTTTTTTACCTTAAGTCTTTGCTTTGGAAAAGAGTTGATGAAGGAGTTACATATAAACAAAAATAAAATACATTATTCTTCTTATGAAAAATGGAAAATTGATAGATTATATTAACAAAATGAAGAGATCTCAGTCAAATAATTGGGAATGTACGTTAAAAAAACAAAAACAAAAACAAAAACAAACAAAAAAAACCAGCCATTTTGTTCTTTAACTTCAATTTATAGATGAGAGAAAAAAAGCCTAAACAGAGTTCACAGAGTAGTAGTCAAGGTGCCGGATCTGATTCAATCAGAAAACCCCTGCTTCTTTTAAAGCTTGCCTATAAAATTACTTCTGCATAAAGATTGCTGATACCCAGCCCATCATTGTCTTCTACACAAGTGAAGGCATATCTTGTCTCATCAAAAAAAAAAAAAAAAAAAAAAAAAAAAAAAAAAAATCTCTAAAGGGAGTACTTTAGGGGTTGGGGAGTGGCATAGCTTGACACAACTGGGCCCACATGGGAAGGGTCCTGGGTCTATGTTCCAGGAACTCCCTCAGTGTGCAGGAGGTATATGTGCACCCATGATCCAGGCCAGCTGAGACTAGGGGTAGATTCTGGCATAAAGAATAAAGATCCTGTTGGTGATACCTTTATTTCTCTCTCTCTCTCTCTCTCTCTCTCTCTCTCTCTCTCTCTCCCCCCCTCTCTCTCTCTTCTGTGTGTGTGTATACATATATATTTCTCTCTTACCTTATCTCTCTCATTGAAGAAATAAATAAATAAAAGAAGTGGTTTAGACAGAAGGACAGTGGTTCTTTTGCTGAATCAGGAAGATAACCAATGAAGAATGAACAATGACTGCATAAAACAATAATATGTTTGTAGTTTAAAATTAGAATTAAAATATACCAAGCCAATAACATGTAAGTCATGTAAGGGAGAATCAAATGGAAATAAAATGTTTGACCGTCCTTATATTATCTGAGAGAAGGGCAAAAGTGTTGAGTTATGTAGGCCTTAATGAATTAAGTGTAAATTCTGATTTCTAGTGTAATCACTAAAAGAATAGAATAAGTGTATTTCCAAATAAGCAGAAAAAAATAAATTATTTAGCTGTTTCTTATATGCTATGTACTTTCATATTTCCAAATATTCTGTTTATCAGTTTTAAACCAATTTTAGACACTAATATCTAACTTTTATGTGGTCATATCACTGTTTGCTATGATCACACCATTTTTCCTTCTTGTATTTTTCTAATACTTATACCTTGACTGTGTGATAAACCAATATTCAAATTTAACAATATAATGACTACAAATAATGTTACTTATTAAGTTTATTACAACTGCATTTCTTCTCTTATATAACTTTTTGTAATTTTTATGGAGTAAATAATGACCTCAACATTTATTCACATGGTTCTCCATTACTTATCTTTAATTCTTAAAAAAAATTGTTTTAAAAAGTTCTTTGAATGATAATCGGTGAGAGCAATGAACAAGTTTGAATATTAAAATGATCAACAAATAACATATATGTATACTGATTAACCCAACAGTCTCTGTCCATGACAACAAGTAAGATAACTCCAGGAACCTCTCGCCTGGGATGGGAATGTAGGAGGAAAGTGGGGAAGGAGATTATTATTATCTTATATCCTTCTGTTTAATCTTTTAAACAATGTCTATGAATTATATCAAATAAAAACATAATTATTTTTTTGGAGAGATTTTTTTGCTATAGGGCGCGTGCGCTCGCCAGACAGACAGAGAGAGACATAGAGACAGAAAGCGAGAAATCACCCCGCAGGGGGGATGGTCACACCGCAATCCCTTCTCCTCCATTCTCCTCTTGGGATCTTGGGCACGCACGCACACGCGCCCAGCGTGAGTTCTAAGCCACCGGGTCCGGGACACGAACCGCGGTCGACTACGTGGGAGTCCAGTGACATAGCCATTATGCTAACTGCTGGTTCCCAAAACATAAATTATTTTTAAATGACTATATTTGGTTGTGATTCGTCCTTTAATCCTAGCAGATCTATTTGATGCAACAGAATTTGTGATGTGAAATGTCCAGATAAAATAAAAATAAACAAAAGTCTACAAAGAAAAATGTCTCTTTTGTATAACAAAATTACTCAACAATCAAGGCTCTTACTTTCTAACAAATACAGTTTTTCTTCTGTTCAGAGCCAGAGGCTGAAAATGTCCATCAGATTGTTGAAAGCAAAGTGTATTGAATTAGAGATAAGGCAGAGTTCCACTTGAGGAAACCGTTAAGTAATTGCACCCTATTAAGTGTTAATTTTCCACAGGTGCTGCTTAAACCTAATGTAGTACCATCCTTCTTTTAATACAGTCTCTGGGTTGTGAGTCCCTGTGCCAAATTTTATACCAAATTTGATTAAATTGGTTGAAGTTACCACACCTCCCTCCACATGAATAGAGATAGACATGCCACTTAGTAACTATAAGGAGCACCATGTTAATTCTCATTCTTAATTTCCATCTAGAAATCATTTCCATCAATAATTGTGCTTCATTGAAGATGAATGGGAAGCAGAGGCACTAGATTTAAGCAGCAGGCTACTGACAAACTAGTTCAGGGACTATAGCTGAGATAGATCATGAAAGCATGAAATAGTGGGAAAGTGTCTTGCTATACTGTGGTGCACAAATATACAGAAAAGGGAAGCCAGTAATCTTTATTAGCACTGAAGTTTTGTTGAAATATAGAGTATATATGAATATAACTTTACAGGTGCTCAGTAAGAAAGAGTTAAAAGGGAGGCCAGTAATCTTTATTAACACTGAATCTTTGTTGAAATATAGGGCATATATAAATATAACTTTTACAGATTCCCAGTAAGAAAGAATTTTGTTTTAAGCGATTATCAAATGAAAAATTCCCCCCTTACCATTTGGAGATAAAGCCAAGATGTAGGGAGAATAATTCAAAAATTGAAAAAGAATAATTGGATACTGAAAGTGATACGGAATTTGATATAGATAAAATATCAAAACTCTTTGTGAATATACTAGCAATACATAAAACTAAATTAACAGTGTGTGTGTAAGAGATGCAAAATAATATGAAACTATTAAACATTAATTGTCTTATTCAATTTCATGAATATTTAAGAGAGAGTTTGGATATAGAAAATTACATAGTTTTGCCCTTGTGATAAATATAATCTAAAAGTAGAGACAGAGATATAAACAAATAATTTTAAAATAGTCATACAATTATAGTTCTGAGATTAATAATGCCTAGAGCTAGATGGGGATGACATTATTTAAGAGGAACCCATTTGAAGTATATGGAACTGATCATTTGAGACAGAAATAAAAAGTATTTTAGGCCGTTGGAACCACAAGAAAGCATGAAAGTACACAACATATTGAAGGAAGCATAAATAGTGTGATGTGGTTAGGAAGTATGGCAACCTATTTTGTCTAAAGAGTGCATTTATTGAGAGTAATAGAGGTCTAATAAATCTGTTGCTATTTCCTGAAACTTCTCAAACAATTAGATAAAGAGCATGCCCTATTGGAATTAAGTCTCTAGATCACATTGCTCTGCATTTAATAAGTCATTGTCACTTGTACCTCAAATAGAAACCCTATTACCTAATGTGTACAATAATATTCCCTCCATGACCTTAACTACACACCCACAAACAGAATCTACGGCACTATTTCAAAACAGAAACACATTCTAACACATTCTATTAGAAGTCTTATACGGATGGACACATACTTTCTTCCTATTTCTGTTTTGTACCACTTGTTCCATATCATCAACACATGACACAAACCTAGCTAAACTAAATTTGAAACTTACCTATTTTCCTATCATATCAATGAAGAAGTAATTATTGTCTTTGACACATTAAAACATTACTTTAGAAATGTTAAGAACTAGAAAAAGTCAATCAATTACAAGTTGTTGGATAACCCAGGGTGTTAATCAACAGTGAAAAAATAAAGATCACAATTTTTATATAATTTTCAACACCTTAGAAAAAGTATATACTAGGTTGCTGGACTCCCATGTAGTCGACCGCAGTTCGGGTCCTGGACCAGGTGACTTAAAACTCTCGCTGGGCATGAGTCCATGCGTACACAAAATCCTGAGAAGAGAATGGAGAAGGGATTACCATTTAGCCAAACCCTCCAGAGGGTTATTTCTTGTTTTCTGTCTCTCTGTCTCTGTCTCTCAGGCAAGTGCACGTGCCTGACAGAAAACAAAAATCTCTCTTAAAAAAAAAAAAGCATATACTTTTTCAAGTGAATAAAAACATACATAAAAGTTTCACACAGCGCTTGTGTGTTAATGATCACTCTGTCAACTTCTTCATTCCAAGGTATCCTGACTTGACATTGGGAAGCAAATATTTATATTGTCACATGATAATTCTCTCAGGGTTTAACCTGCACTGCCAATAGATTTGAAATACCAATAAAAAACTCAGTCTTTGGGATATATATTTTAGCTATTGCTTGGATAAAAGAAAATTCAGATGACTCTCGACTTTTGATAGCTGAATTTTTAATTCTTGCTTTTATGACCATGTTCTCTAAGATATTTTTGGATATCTTATTTATGATATTAAGATATCCACAAATATTTAATTTATGAATTAAATATGCTAATGTTACTACTCTTGATTTTGGATAATGGAAACTGCCCATCCCTCAGAATTTTCAGTTCTAAGGCTTTTGGGAGCATGCATGTTCTGCAAATGTTTTCATTTGAATGCCAAAAGTATTTGACAGTCCTATTGTAAGAAGGGCTTTCCAGAATAACCCTGAGCATTTACACTGGTTTTGAACAAAAATATTCTAATTTTTACTTTCCTTGTAATAGTAATTTCCAGCTATAGAAATGACATATCGACATAATATTACAACTTTTAAAATCAAAACATGTGGATATCCACACCTTCTAAATAAAGTGCAAACCCAAATATTTTATAAGAAGGCAAAAATGTGGGGACCAGCAGTTAGCGTATGGCTATGTAGCTGGACTCCCACGCAGTTGACCGCGGTTTGCGTCCTGGACCTGGTGGCTTAAAACTCACACCGGGCGCGTGTGCGTGCGTGCCCAAGATCCCGAGAGGAGAATGGAGGAGAAGGGATTGTGGTGTGGCCATCCCCCCTGGGGGGTGATTTCTCGCTTTCTGTCTCTCCGTCTCTCTCTGTCTGTCTGGCGAGCACATGCACCCTATAGCGGAAACCTCTCCAAAAAAAGAAGGCAAAAATGTGTCTAACATTTTAAATGTGGAATTAGATCATCAACCCCGCACCCAAATTGCTGACCATTTGTCAAAACTTCCTCAACTATTGTCAATTTATACTATTTATTCATTGATTTGTTTCCCAATTTCTTATTATAAATATTTTCTTATTAAATAAGAAAAGGGGGCACAAGAATGCATGTCAAGAACACAAAGTAAGTAGATTCTGGAATGGTATACCACAGCAGAGGATAAAAAGGATATTACCAATTATATATGTGTGTGTGTGTGTGTGTGTGTGTGTGTGTGTGATAGAATGGAAATAGAAGATATACAATATAAGGTAATATTCTGTTCTTTGTTGAATATGCTGATTATGGTAATATCCTCAATCTGATTATCACACATTGTGTACATGCTTTGAAAAACCATTTTGTACCCTAAAAGGATATACAACAATTAAAAGTAAATACCACATTAAAATAAATTAAATTAAAATTTTAAAAAATAGGGAAAAAGAGAATGTTTAATTGTTAGCACTGAGTTATTGTCCAGGTGTTTGTTCCACAATGTAAAGAAAGGCTTTAAAAATCAATTATCTGCTCATTATAAGATACCTGTGGATATAAGTTTGTACTTTAATAACTAAACAATCATGCTCTCATTTGGAATCATGTGAGACTTAAGAATATAAACATTCTTCCCCAAATCTCATGAAAGTCAATCAGGAGAGTAATGTCAGTCATGACACTTTAAAAGCTTAGTACAGAAAGAATGTATCCTGCTGAACATAAAGAATCAACAAAACTGTGACTCTCACTTTCCCCGCTAAGTCATCCAAAGACAGCTTTAAGGATTTTTGCCTACTCTTTCATCCACAATCAATATCAAATGTGATATTCAAAGAACACTTTTAATGACATATTCTCACAAGTAATTGAATTGGTCTTCTGCCATAGAAAGTAACTAAACTTGACTTAAAACATTGTTTTTAAATAAAGAAAAGTGGAACAAAAATACACTTCAAAATTTTGAAATGTATTTCCAGATACCAAGGTTCATAAAACAGCATGATTGTACTAAAAAAGAGAAGACATAAAATGTTAATTAGAAAACAACTAAAAATAACTGACATCATAACTAAACTGAATAGTCAAGGAAAAGATTATGAAATTAATTAATATTATAAAAGTAATTGTGTTCTAGACTTTATTATAATATTTTAAGCATACACCAGCCATCAGAAGTCATTTTTTTTTACTTTATAAATAAAGCACTATATATATTTTTTTTTTGAGAGGTTTTTGCTATAGGGCGCATGCGCTCGCCAGACAGACAGAGAGAGACAGAGAGACAGAAAGCGAGAAATCACCCCCCAGGGGGGATGGCCACACCGCAATCCCTTCTCCTCCATTCTCCTCTTGGGATCTTGGGCACGCACGCACACGCGCCCAGCGTGAGTATAAGCCACCGGGTCCAGGACGCGAACCGCGGTCGACTATGTGGGAGTCCAGCAACATAGCCATTACGCTAACTGCTGGTCCCATAAAGCACCATATTTTTAAAGTACTTATATCAGTACTTAAATAAACTATACAAAAAAGATCATGAGACAAACGTGCATTTATAGAACTATCTGTCAGACCAGAACCCTGCACAGGAAATTGCCAGCAAGACCTCATTTATCCGTGAGGACACAGAACAATCCTTATGGACCAGCACATCTGTATAACTTGTCTGGTGTGGTCAGATCTCTCCTGATGGTTTCCTCCTACTTATGACTGTGCACGTCCAGTTGTCTGCTTCTTACAGCAGACATTTACCTTCCTCATTCACCGGCCTTTGGAGGAGGACTGGAGCCATGCAGATGATCGATTTGATCCATTCTTCTGGAAGGGTTTTTTTGTGGACCTCTTCCATCATCATATCCAGAATCAGATGAGTTTCCATAGTGTCTTTTCTTTTTCACATCTTGCTGAAGCAGAGTTTTGAAAAACAAACCTACAAACTCAACTATTGCCCCCCCCCCCAAAAAAAATTGGTTATCAAAAATAACCTGCATTGGGACCAACTCCAGCTGTCCAGTGTTTGTCTGTTTTCACTCCTCGCATTCCAAGCTTTGGAGCTATTGAAGAGCTTAGGCCCTGTTGGCGTTCGTATCTTGCTCCATGCCCTGTCCTTTTACTCAGAAGTCATTTTATGGGTTATTTTATTGGCATTCATAACAAAAGTTCCTGTTATGTTTTCCTCTCTTAGAATATGATAAATGAAATAGGGAATATAAAAAATAAAACAAGAATTGAATAACTAGAATAGGTCCTATGTCCTCAAAGAAATTATCATCTGTGCTTTTCTCTTATTTCCAAATGGCAAGATTAAAAATTGTCAAATAACTAAGATATTTGTACACAAAAACATCGTGACTGGCATTTTTATTTTCCAGTCGCAATGGAGTTATTTGCAGTAAAGTATAAGAATAGTGAAAGAAAAAGAGAGTAGAGAAAGGAGAGATGGTAGAAGGGAGGCATGGGGGAAGAGGGAAGAAACCTTTACCTTTTCAGTAAAGTGAACTAGATATTCACAGTATCTCTACTACCAAGTGCTACATGAAACTTGTAAGCAATTATATTTGCTTTTATTAAGTTTTTCTTACCAAACATCTCGCAAACATAGTAAGTTGCAAAAGGCTTAAGCAAAAAAAAAAAAAAAAATCTTAATCTTCCAAAATTTTTAAAGAGCTATTTTTATGTGTATAAAATATTGTTAAGCTTTTCAAAACAGCATTCATGAAACATTCAAAGTATTTAAAGTTTAAATACTTTGTTTTAATCAACCTAACTTTAGCATTAGAGAAAATAGGGAACTACCAACTTCTCTAACAGTATTCAGCAACATAAAGAATTACAAGATTATATCTTTAATAACAACATTTTAACAAAAATATGTAATTCTTCTAAAGGAAAAGGAGAATGTATGAAATTTTCAATGACTGTAAACTGATATTTGAAATACTTTTAAGCTGATTAAAAAAACAAAACTTGCAATAGTAACCTGAGTATTTTTTCTATTCAGAAATAAATTTTAATTTTCTATTGTGATTTAAATAATTTAAAAGTCACTTTACTATAATTACATATAGTTTTTACCCGTTTTCCTGTGACATGGACTCAGACAAATTATCAAAATTAAATCACAGAATGATTATAATTACTAAAACTGAAAATGATCCCTGAAATTGGAGCTAAATATTCTCTAGCTAATGAAGCACATGGGCAGCTGTAAATTAACCAGTGATTCCACAATTTGTCAAAAATAGTTAGTGATATTAAACCTTAACTATCACCACAAGTCTAACTGCTGTCTTCTTGTTCTATTAAGCCCACCTAACTCTTCAGTTCCCCCTCTGGTTCTTCATAGTACTTAATATAATCAATGCACAAGAGACACTTAACTTACATTTTAGAATTATGGTAGAGCTGGCTCCATTGCAGAGCGGTTAAGCACTGCACAGAGGAGGCTGGACGCCATATGCTGACTAGGATTGAGTTCTGGCCCAGTGGTTTGAAAAATATATGCTGGGCACATGCACCAGGATCCTGGCAGGATAAAGAATTAGAAAAATAGGAATTGTAGTGTGACCAAACCCTGTTGGAGGTGCAGGGAGGGTGCTATTTCTTGCTTTCTCTTGTGAATGTGCAGACAATCTCTGCATTACAATAATTATATATATATATATATATATATATATATATATATACACATACACACACACACACACACGTGTGTTATGTGAAAAAAGCCAAGTATAGAAAGACAGATACCACATTGTCTCATGCATGGGTACAATATAAAAAAGTTGATCTCATAGAAGTAGAGTAGAAGGGTGGTTACCAAAGTCTGAGGTGGTAAGGGATGGGGGAGGAGTTGGGAAGATGTCAGTCAACAGACACAAAATTTTAGTTAGATAGGAATAAATCAAGAGATCTTTATTTACAACATGGTAATAGTAGTTAACAACATACTGTATTCTTGAAAAATGCTAAAAGAGTGGGTATAAGGTGTTCTTACCACAAAAATGATAACAATGTGAGGTATTGCATATATCAATTAGCTAGATTTAGTCATTCCCCACATATAATACTTCAGAACATCATGTTTCACACAATAAATTATATGATTTTGTATGTCAATATGAGAACAAATAAAATTTTTAAATAAGCATTTAGAGTCTAATATAATAATTCCATGGGAAACACCCACTACTATATTTCAGTTTTTGTTTCTAATTAATACAGACATATATAACTTGGCATTTAGAAATATAATTTGGAGTTGACTCTGTGGCCTGGTGGTTAAGGCAGCTGGACTGCATATAACCAATTGCACAGTTTGAGGCTCAGACCCAGCCACTTAAGAAACACATCAGACCGTATACATGCACACACAAAATCTTGAAAGGATAGAGAGCTAGAGAAGAGATTGTTTAGTGATGGTTCTCCATGGGGAATGCTTTCTCCCTCTCTCACATTCAGGCCTGTCTGTCTCTCTTTCTGGTGAGTGCATGCACCCACTAGCAAAAAAAAAAAAAAAAAAAAAAAAAAAAAAAAAAAAAAAAAAAAAAGCAGATTATACTCAAATGGGGATAGAAATAGTGCTGGATATTCTATGTCTCCTAAAATTACTTCCACAGCATAGAAGAGTACTAATGCGACCAGCATAAATAAGAAAACATTCAGGTTGGCTTTTTGATCAAACTGTGCTTCTTACTAAGATAACCCATATGAAATGGGGTGTCTGTGAAGTATGACAGTGTGCTTAGAAAAAAAGAGTTTCTATTCACTCCAGATCTAGACTGACAGGTCAGCAACAAATGAAAATGGGAACTGGAGACTTAAGAGCCCTTTCTCTCATTTCTTTTTCTTCCCCAGAGTCAACTAGTTTCTTTTCAACCACCATTAGCTCATGCTGTTCAAAACACACATTTTTGGGGAACCAGCAGTTAGCGTAATGGCTATGTCGCTGGACTCCCACGTAGTCAACCGCGGTTCGCGTCTCGGACCCGGTGGCTTACAACTCACGCCGGGCGCGTGTGCGTGCGTGCCCAAGATCCTGAGAGGAGAATGGAGGAGAGGGGATTGCGGTGTGACCATCCCCCCTGGGGGGTGATTTCTCGCTTTCTGTCTCTATGTCTCTCTCTGTCTGTCTGGCGAGCGCATGCGCCCTATAGCGAAAAACCTCTCCAAAAAAAACACACATTTTTGGATCCTAAAGCTTGGACACTCTATTGAAACACAGTAATTTAAATTCCATTAAAGTGATTTATTTTTATTCATTCTGCTACTGGTCTTTCTGATCTTTAGTTATTCTGCTCACTGATCTATCCAATACAAATTAATCATGTATTATGATGTTTCTCCAATACTGTTCTTATATTGTTACTATTCTGGCTCCTATAACATTAAACACATTTTTTGCCTTACCAGCCTTTGAGTACAGTATAAATCTATATTCTTATTTGATAATCACTAACAGAGTATCCCCAACTATTTATGAGTGTCTCCTTTAAAGATAAGGCTTTGTTCAGCAAAGATCTGAAAAACTACATTTAGTCTTTCACTGTTAACTTTTCCAAATAATGGCTTCCCATGGCTTATGCTCCACCTCTGTGCATCACTGGTTTCATTTGTTTCAGTCTGCTGTACTGATCTCTAATGAATAAAGCACACAAACTTGAGAAAAATAGTTCTAGAGGTTCCAAGTGTGTGTGTGTGTGTGTGTGTGTGTGTGTGTTTTTTTAGAGGTTTTTGCTCTAGAGTGTGTGCGCTCACCAGAAAGACAGAGAGACAGAGAGACAGAAAGCGAGAAATCACCCCCCCCCAGGAGGGTTGGCCATGCTGCAATCCTTTCTCCTCCATTCTCCTCTCGGGATCTTGGGCACACACACGCACACAGTGTGAGTTTTAAGCCACCAGGTCCGGAACTCAAACCACGATCAACTACATGGGAGTCCAGCAACATAGCCATTACACCAACTGCTGGTCCCAAGATTCTAAAGTGTTTTAAAGGATAATGAACTAAGATTTTATTCCAGATAGCACAGATTGATAATTTTGCTGGTGATAAAACTGCCCATAATACATTAACATATTAATAATTTTTTTTCACAAAGCATCATTTAACTTTTCTTCAGAACATCAAATTTTCACTACAGGGAAGGGATTTAAAAGGTTAAATGGCTTAAAATCTGTAAAAGGCTCTCAAATGCTGAATTGAGTTTATGATTTAGCATTGCATATTTTTCTTTCTAGTCTTTTACAGTGGATTCCGTTTCATTATAAGAATCCTTTTCCACTTTTTGCTTAGAGTACCTCAGTCAAATACCTACACTGTCCCATGAAGAATACACAATATTAGAGAGATCATGGTCAACAGTCAGCAGGTGTCTTCCCTCAAGGAGCTTACTGTCTAGCCTATAGTTCAGATTTACAAGAAAGTAATTTCAGCACAATTTGAGAAATAGTTTGGAGAAGATGCTCAGTTGCTGTGGATCTACATGAAAGAGGTGAACATACTACCCAGGTTTGACAAAATCATTAAAAAAACCTCCTTTGAGAAATAATACCCAAATTAAAAGCAAGGCTAAGGAAGATACAGACAGCAAGACTGCAGAGGGTGATAATGCTGGAAGGAGACTGCTGCAGGAGAGGAAAAACTGAATTTATGAATGTCTGAAACAAGATCATTGGGCAATAACGGCTTGATATTTCACATAGTGCTGGGTTAGCAAAATCAAATTGAGTACACAGAATTTCAAATGCAAATTTTCCAACTTTTGAATTATCAATATTCTTCTCAGAGAGCTAGAGCATTCAGGGCCAGAGATACAGATCAACAATATGACGTGTGGAATTAGGAGTCTTCCAATGTTGCATTTGAAATCACAACTGTTTGTGTGGACTCCTGGGTTAATTATTCTAATAGATTGTCTCTCCAAAATGGAAAAAACAATATGAATTCCTTAACTTCCATTTGTCACATATCAAATATTAAAATCCATTATTTTCATTTGTCAATCTCAGATTAAACATTTCTTACTTTATGTGAAGTGTTCTATAGAAGTGGACAGGTATTCAGGGGAGAGGGAAATAGAAAAAAGTTAATATTTAAGTACCTACTACATGCCAGTGTGCTTTATATAGGCAGTCTTATTTAATTCCAGTGAGGAAGGTTTTATTATTCATATTATATGTATGAGGATTCTGAAGCTTGTGAAGTTCAAATTACTTGTTTAATTAAGCACATAAAATTGTTATATGATTCTTTAAAATTTTAGAACATTAGAGCCCCAGTGATGGACTTAAGCAGTTAAATCAACCCATTTGTTGTGAAAGTTTCACAATAAGTTAGGTATCCAAAGTTCTTATGATGGAGTCATTGATTAGGAAGGTCATGGTTATCAATTGTATATTTTGGATTCATGTGTGAAATGACTTCAATTTAAAATCTTACACGGGTTGGGCCAACCCTATAGCTCAATTTGGTACTGTACAAGGGGAGCCATATAATACATGACCAACTACAGCTTGAAATACATGTCCCACACATGTGCATGCACATGTGCCCCCAAATCTGAATAGTAAGGAGACATGTAGGAAAAGAATTGTAGTGTGGTCATGCCCCATTGGAGGATTCTCTCTGTCTCTCCCTCTCTCTTTTTTTTTTTTTTTTTTTTCTCTAGTGAGTGCACATACTCTGACAATAAAAAAAAAATCATACAAGTGTGTATAATACCACATCCTTCACATGCCACACTAAAAATACCCACCCTGGGGACCAGCAGTTAGCATAATGGCTATGTCGCTGGACTCCCACGTAGTTGACCGCGGTTCCAGTCCTGGACCCAGTGGTTTAAACTCACGCCGGGCGCATGTGTCTGTGCCCAAGATCCTGAGAGGAGAATGGAGGAGAAGGGATTGTGATGTGGCCATCCCCCCTGGGGGGTGATTTCTCTCTTTCTGTCTCTCTGTCTCTGGCGAGCGCCCTATAGCAAAAACCTCTCCAAAAAAAAAGAAAAAAGAAAAAAAATACCCACCCTGTGCCTGTACTTGTATTTATTTGACACATGCTATCTAGAAAGCAAAGTGCCAGTTGTAAAACAAATGACTCACAGACTGGAAGCTCATGATAATATCATATCATAGACTATGTTCTTATTGAAAACCCTTGTACTTGTGTGATGTTTATGTTTATGACAAAGTTATGAGACATTATGGTCAAATGACCAAGAAGTTGACCCAAAACCATTTATTGAATATTTTATCCTTTTTGTATCTGATTTGAGAGGTCAGTATTACTACACAGTAAGTTCTCTAGCCATGGTAGTGATTCCGGCATAACTTTCATTCATCTGCTTTTCTGTTAGTATATCTTTAAATTATTAATTGTTTTTATTAATTTATCTATAATTGTCAGAAGGCATGTGCATTTGCCAGAGAGAAACAGAGAGAGTGAGAAACCACTTGTAATAAAATATTTACATGTTTTTGTTCAGCTTACTATTATGAGATTTTTGTTGATATCTTTATCAAGGCATTATTTCTGTATTATGTTTACTATATATTTTCTGTTGTTTTTTCCTGAGAGTTTTTTGTTATAGGACGCATGTGCTCGCCAGAAAGACAGAGATAGAGAGACAGAAAGTGAGAAATAACCCCCCAGGGGGATGGCCACACCGCAATCCCTCCTCCATTCTCCTCTCAGGATCTTGGGTACGCATGCACACACTCCCAGCGTGAGTTTAAGCCACCGGGTCCGGGACTCAAACCACAGTTGAATATATGGGAGTCCAGCAAAATAGCCATTACGCCAACTGTTGGTGTCAATGTTTACTGTAGATTTTCTAGTTTAGATTAATTTTTAGTTAGGTTTTGCTCATTATTCCTCTATCAGCCTGTTTTTTGTTTTGTTTTGTTTTGTTTTGTTTTGTTTTGTTTTATTATTATTATTCTTATTCAGGGACCAGCAGAAAGCATAATGTCTACATTGCTGACTCTGTAGTTGACCACAGTTCAAGTCTCAGACCCGGCAGCTTATAACACACAGGGGAGTATGTGTGCGTGCCCAAAAATACTGAGTGGAGAATGGAGGAGAAGAGATTGTGGTGTGACCATCCTCGAGGAGGGGTGATGCTTTTGCTTCCTGTGTCTCTGTCTCTCTGGCAAGCTCGTATGTCCTATAGCAAAAATTTATCTAAAAAAAATTTTTATTCATATTCAGTAATCCTTTTGATTTACATTTTAGTCAAAATAAAATGATCTTATTTACTTGCAATTGTTACTACTGGTACAATTTAATTTTTTAAAATTTTTCACTTTATCGTGTGTGTGTGTGTGCGCACACACACACACACACACTTTTAGAGGATTTGCCTTAGAGCACATGTGATTGCCCAAGAGAGAGACAGAGACAGGGAGAAAAAAAGTGATAAATCATCCCCCATAATCCCTTCTCTTCCTTTCTTCTCCTAGGATCTTGGCCATACATGCGCATGTGCCTGGTGTGAGTTTCAAGCCACTGATTTTAGGACTCAAACCTCACTGGGCATGTGGGAGTTCAATGACATAACCACTATGCTATCTGCTAGCCCATATATATTTTTTTCTTTTTTTGGAGAGGTTTTTGCTATAGGGCGCATGCGCTCGCCAAACAGAGAGAGAGAGAGACAGAAAGCGAGAAATCACCCCCCAGGGGAGATGGCCACGCGGCAATCCCTTTTCCTTCATTCTCCTCTCAGGATCTTGGGTACGCACACACATGTGCCCGGCGTGAGTTTAAGCCACCGGGTCTGGGACTCGAACCGCAGTCAACTACATGGAAGTCCAGCGACACAGCCATTATGCTAACCGCTGGTCCCATATATTTTTATTTTTAATCACTTCATTTTTCACTTATTTTCTGTAACGAGCATCTGGTCATATTCTCTTAAACATTTGACCTGAACTATAATCACATGCTTTAATTAATAAATTATATTAATATTTATTATAATCAATATGCTATTTTTCTCCAGTGTTTTATATAGTACATATCTTGCGTTTAAATTTTTTTGTGATTATTTAGAAGGTTAAATGATATTTTTAAAGTATATTACATTATCAGAATGAAGTGTTAATTTTGGATATCTTAGAACCTACTTTTTCATGTTTTACTTTCTCAGCCTTTAATTTTTGCCTTTGCGTTTAACTTTATTACTGGATATGTACATACTTTGAAATGTTACTTAGTGTGTATAAACCACGAAATGTAATAATTACCTCATCATCTAAATGTTTCTGACTCTAAAATAAATTACTATAACAAATTATTCAATTCTGAAAATATCAAGAAGTTAAAAATGAACTTTCAAAAGCAAAAAAGTATGTATTTTATCTTGATTTAGTTAGCAATTTTGTATTTTTGTTTTTGTTTTTTTGTTTGTTTGTTTTTTGGAGAGGTTTTCGCTATAGGGCACTTGCGCTCGCCAGACAGACAGAGAGAGACATAGAGACAGCGAGAAATCACCCCCAGGGGGGATGGTCACGCCGCAATCCCTTCTCCTCCATTCTCCTCTCGGGATCTTGGGCACACACGCACACGCGCCCGGCGTGAGTTTTAAGCCACCGGGTCCGGGACACGAACCGCGGTCGACTACGTGGGAGTCCAGCGACATAGCCATTACGCTAACTGCTGGTTCCCACAATTTTGTATTTTTAGATTTACTTTAGACTAAATTACCAATCTCAATTTTTTATTGTATTTACATTCTCTTACTTCACATCTCTTCCTTCTTTTCATATCCCTTTTCCCTTTCTTGTTCATTCTCTGCTTCTTTTTCTTTCTGACCCATCTTTTTATTTTTCCACCTGATCTCATGATCTTTCCATACTCTCATATACAATCTGAGACTATAGACAAAGATATCTGGCTTTTTAAGACCTTTTAAATATAAATCAATGGATCCAGTAGATGAAATAATGGATACTTTGCTGGTCTCCCACAGAGCTGACCCCAATTCGAGTCCCAGACTTAGCAACTTAAAACTCACACTGGGCGTGTGTATGTGCATGCCCAAAACCCAAGAGGAAAATGGAGGACTGCAGCATAGCCATCCCCAGGGGTGGGGTGGGGGTTGATTTCTCTCTAGCAAACACATGAGCCCTATAGCAAACATTTCTCTCAAAAAGAAAAACAAAAGAAAAACTATACTCATAGGTAGTGATATCTAAATTAACACTCTCACTGTAACCACAGAGATTGATGTTAGACTACCTAGTGCAGAGCAGCTATACAAGCAGTTACAGGGGAATGGAAAGCTGTCATTTCATTCATGTGTTAACTCAGAAGACAGGACAAGGTCCTGAGGTGAAAAGTACCACAGCAAGTAGGTCCCAGAAGGCTTGAATGATGTCCTTGACTGCCAGAGAAACTTTACCTGAACAGGAAAAGAATCTCTTAACTCACTATTGAATCTCCAACAGCCCAATCACACCAGAATTATAAATTAAAATGTATAAGGTATATTCTAAGTATAATCAATACAACCAACAGCATTCAATATTACTGACTTATAAGCATTTGTTTTTCTGAGATTAAATCAAGGTAGATATGAAATGTATTATTAGACTTCAGATTCTTTTATGTGTGCTATATGATGATTCAATTATTCTTCTGCATTTTCTCTTCACACTCTGTGACCCTTTCAATCCCACAGAACAGCATGGCCTTCATGCGTTGAGAATACATTATTTATAGGCTGAGTCCACCTATCCCCTTCCTTTCTCATTAGCTAGTAACAACTGAACTACCACTGCATGGTCTTTTTCATGAGGTCAAATCAATGTTTTAATCTATTGAAAAACTTAGGAAACTGAAGTTTTCTTGTATAGAAATGTCCTTTAATTGCAAATTTACTATACAAAAAAGAACCTATTTATAGTAGGTAAAATAATTCAGCAACAGAATATATGAAACTATTGTTATCAGTCTGACATTAAGAGAGGCCATCCTCATGGAAGCCCAATATTAAGTAGTGTAATTTTAGGTTATTGCTTAACATCTACAAAATCATAAACACATATGCAAGTCTAGGAATTAAAATCAGAATCCAGAATGTGATTACATTACCTTTTATTTTATCAATAAAATAAAAACCACAATACTTAAAATCCCTGTAGCGTACTCACAGACCATGAAATTGTATCCTCTCACCACAGTTTGAGAAACAGTGAAAAATACTATGCTGGGGATTAAAGGAGTGAGAGGCACAAGTGATTTTGATGTGGGAATGAACCAGAGATAGGCAGGCTATAGCTGAGATGTCAATGAACCAGACATCTGCTAGAAGTCTCATTTTGTTGAAAATTTCCTCTCTCAGCTAGTTGATGAAGCAATGAGGGAGACTGTTTCTTTGGACTTAACTTTGACCAAAAAGAAAGAACTGGTTCATGAAATTCAGGTGACAGGAACCTTGGGAGAAAGTCAACTTGTCATCGTAGTGCTTGAAATAGCCAAGAAAGGAAACACTCAGCACAGTCTGACAGGTACCTTGGACTTTCAGAAAGCAGATTTCAAAATTTTAAAGAGTATATCTAAGTGATTCCACAACCTCAGTCTTTTAAGAAGATTGAAGGTCTTAAAAAACAAATTCTGATGAGAAAATGAGAAATGACTTGCATGAAGTAGAAATAAAGGGAAAGGTATATAAATGCAGCTAATGTGATTATATATACTTTCCTACATTGAAACAGTGGGGAAGGGGACACATTTTTACATTACAAATATTTTCATGTGAAAATAACAGGTTATTCACATGGATGATGTTAACAAAAGTTTTTTTTTTTTTTTTTATTTCCATTTTACTGATGAGAAAACTAAGTTTCAAGAGGACTAAGGAGAGTCCAGAAGTCAAAAGTCTGGCATAGGAATATAAAAATAACTAAATAAACAAGGAAGTCTCTCAGTCATGTGCATTTAAAATAGAGAAATTATAGGGATCAGCAGTTGGTGTAATGGCTATGTCACTGGACTCCCATGTAGTCGACTGCAGTTTGAATCTCAGACCCAGTGGCTTAGACTCATGCTGGTTGTGTGTGCCTGTGTGCCCAAGATCCCAAGAGGAGAAGAGAGGAGAAGGGATTGCAGTGTGGCCATCCCCCCTAGGGAGTTATTTCTTGCTTTCTGTCTCTCTGTCTCTCTCTGTCTTTCTGGCGAGCAATACGCTCTATAGCAAAAACCTCTCCAAATAAAAAACAGAGAAATTACAAATTACAGGAATGACAAGAAGTGACCAACGAAACTGACTTTCCAATTCCAAGCCTCATGTGTCGTCCAGGGTGACCTATAAATATTAACCAAGGAAATCTGAATAAGACACATGAGTAACAGACACCTACTGAGCTGTCTGCACATCACCTACAGTTCTGAAAACAACTCCTGTCTCCTAACATCCACACGATAATAGGATGGTCATGTATATACCATATAGCTCTGCCTCCTGACAACTCTGGTTAACAAAGAAAGTTAGCCAAGTGATACAAAAACCCTTTCTGTATGAAATATGGAAGAAGAGATTTTTGCCTACAATACACCATTTTCTACAACAGAGAGGGCATGAGTTGGAGAGTTATAGATATTACCCAGTAACTACAGTTTGAGCTAAGAAGCACTGAAATTTTGTAACAGTGTATCTTCCAAAATAAATTTAAAAAAAAAAGAAAAAGATGATAGAGGAAAAAAGACAACATGTGGAGACAACTTACTGCATTTCCTTAAAGTGATCTATTTCTGAAATACAATTGGATTCTTGCCTTTGAGTTCCACAAGGTGTCCCCTATTTTTCATAATTACAGTACTGATAGAAGTAATATAGATAATCAAGGTTACTGGAAAGACTGCTAGAAAATAATAGAGAGGTCAATATTTTTCTTATATCCATGTAAAATTGAAGTGAGCGTACGGAAATTATGCATCATGGAGCCTTCCATCAATAGTCAGTAAAATTCCAAGATATAATATTAGATAGATAGCTCATAACCTTATGGAAAAGAAGAAGGCAGTCTGCAAGAGCTACTTTAAGTTCAAGAAGAATAAATTATGCCAAATTAATTAAATTATACAGTCATAGTCAATCTGCATTTCAATGAGGCATTTAATGCAGCTTTCCATTGATGTCTTTGTGGACAAGACCGATGTGAAGAGGATTTTTGTAAATTCTGTGGACATATGTTAGTTGAACAATTCTTCTCAGGGCATAATGATTATGTGGTGTATTTTTAAACCTATTGTGAACCATATTCACAATTTGGCTTTAAGAAATATATGTAGACATAGGAAGGATGTGTATCAATTCAGAGAAGA
Source organism: Tupaia tana (assembly GCA_026018925.1). Classification (NCBI taxonomy): domain Eukaryota; kingdom Metazoa; phylum Chordata; class Mammalia; order Scandentia; family Tupaiidae; genus Tupaia; species Tupaia tana. The sequence continues at coordinate 194,518,516 of JAKSZU010000001.1, read as the reverse complement.
GAGAGTCAAATATTAGATAACAAAATCGAGATTTAAAGAATCAATATTTTTTTCATTATGAGAGTTGAAACAGTGGATCAAATTGAGCAAGAAGGAATTCTGAAAGATAAATATAAAGTCTAATACATCAGTTTGAAAAGTCAACCTCACGAATACAGGATAGCAGAGATTGTGAATGAGAAAGAAATGTCCATGTCCTTCAAGGAAAATGACTATTCATTGTAGTTCTATATTCACTGCTCCCAGCACTATTCCTGGAGCAAAACAGATTTTTAAGTTAGAGAATTCTTGGGTTAACAAGAGATTTAACATATACTAACAAATATAGTGTAAACTTATACTCCTATGAGGTAGTATTTAGCAATAAAGCCATCAATATCTCTGTACTTTACATTGACAAGACCATATTTGGTACATCGTGTCTAGTTTGTGCTATATATTAACTCAATGGAATTCTGATATATGTAGTGACTACAGATGGCTGTAAACAGAATGGAAAAGACAGCATTTGCATATTAGTCCTAGTTCTTCAGAGGAAAAAAAAAAAATAGCCTGTTTGAGTATGTGTGTGTACAGAGAGAAAGGAGAGAGAGAAAGATTTTAAGAAATTGGCTTATGCATATGTGGAGACAGGCAAATCCTATAGCTGCAGGCAGACTGGAAACCCAGGGAATGGATCAGGCTGGAGACCCAGAGAATGGATTAGGCTGGAGACCCAGGGAAGAGCTGATATTGAAGTTCAAGTACAAAGGCAGCCTCCTGAAAGAAGGCTTACTTACTTTTCCTTGGGAGAAGTAAGCCTTTCTTAAGGCCCCACATCTTCCCACTCCTGGTCTTTCCCTTTCTCCTCCTCTAAGATCCACAAAGTTGTAGGAGCTTTATCTTTGGGGCTCCCTCAGCAGTGAGATCACCCCCAGCCTATGGATTCCCAGTGTGCCCTTCCATGAGGACAAGTGAAATGGGGAGACTCTGCTTCCTCTGGTTTAGCCTCTTGCTTATTCCATTAACAGTAAGTGATGTGATTAAAGACTTGTTGCTTTCCTTTTTGTTTATTGACCTGGTTGGTTACCTGTGACTCAACTCTTTTCAGCTCACTTGATCTTGTTCAGAGACAAAAATAAGGCAAGAAAAAAAGATAAGAGAACAGGGAAGGTAGGTAACATAACCTGAAAGAGGGGAAGGAAGGACTTGTTCCCAGGGTATCTGGGAAAGAGCTCTGCGGCCCTGAGAAACAGCAAAGACAAAGGCCTCAGTGCAGACCCTGCTGATTACTGACCAGATGTTAAATATACAAGTGGAATGGAAGAGGCTTTGCTTCAACAGCTCTTACAGTCTAGTTAGAGGGAAAACTAGTCAGAAGGCTGTGAGAGCTACTGTGACAGAAGAAATATCAATATGCTTTGAAGACACAGGCAAAATTGTCCAATGATCAGAGAGTGGTCATGAGACAGCTAATCAGAAACAAAAAGAATGGAAAACAAAGGGAAGAGTCAGTAAGTATGGTGTCCATGATTTTTAAAAAGTTAATAAATGCAAGTCTAGGGGGGACCTCACTTGAATCACAGTCTTAGAATCATCAAGCTACATCACATAGCTACATAACTCTAATGGCCTCAAATCAGAAGCTAAAAAGAACATGCGTATGATAATATCTTTGACTAGACTAATATACACTCTATTCAAGCGCAAGAAAAAGAAATAATTTATATGCTGTACAGATGTACAATGATAAATTTAAAAATAGAATAGAACCTGGCAGCTTTGGGGAAACACACACCCTCATAGGAAATAGATTGCAGCATATAGTATGACTCAGGAAGTATAATGGTAAAATTAAGAGGTCAGGAGAGATATACACAAATTTCTTAAAAGTCCAAATTATTTTAAACAAGAGATTAATATTAGAAAAACTTTGAATGTTGTAATGTGATAAATGATCCGTGGGCAACAAGGAAAACCAGCTTTGAGACTTTCGTGAGAGATCTAATTTCCTGGCTTGGATTAGGGTCTTGAACACAGGGTAAAAAAAAAAAAAAAAAAAAAAAAAAAGCCAATAAAGAGATGGTGGTACAAAAATGTGGGGCTTCATGAAATATGGACAAGCATGAACGCAATTAAGGCAGCCTTCCAAGTTTTGATTTGGATATCTGGTTCCCTCGTGGTAACAGTCCTTAACAATAGAAAAAAGACATTTTTCACAAGATGATTTCCTTAATTTTGGTCTTTATGCATTTGAAGCATTGGCAGCAGATTCAAGTAGGAAAGAAAATAGGATAAAATATTAATATTATACACACACACACACACACACACACGTTCTCTTGTCAGCTATCAGATCTGGGAAACACTGCCTACTTTATTCTGCTCATAAAGAAACATTTGGTTATTTATTCATTCAATCTATAATTTGTAGCTGCTATTTTGTGCCAGAAATTGCATTTTTAATCTGAATTATAGAAGTGAATAAAATGGACATGCTTTCTGTCTTCAAGGAGCATACAACTTGATAGATATATGAAGATATATGAACAAAACAAATATTTTTAAAATTATAATTGGAACAGTGTAGCTAATGAGGGGTATAAAGTGCCAGGAGTAAGTAAAATAAGAGACCAAATCTAGCCCGAGAAGCCTCCACATTATTCTCACATTACTATATTTCGGTTCTCCAACAAAGGCCAGCCAACGTGGTGCAGCAGTAACGTAACACTCTCTGATGCCAAAGAGTATGAGAAGGTCCAGCGTTGTCACCCCAAGGTGTTCCTTGTATACCTTGCCTGTGCAGGCCCATGATCCTGGCTGGTCGAAGTTGGGAATGAATTGTGCCACGAAGACCCTGCTGGGAATGTCTGTCTGTCTATCTCTTTCTCTGGGTTGGTGGGTGGTTGAGTGTGTGTGTATGTGTGTATGTGTGTCTCATAAAAAAAAATGGCTCAAGAAATAAATAAACCCTACTAGAGTAAAACTTATCATAATTATTTAAATAAAGGTTTACAAAAGTCATATTTCTGTAAGTATAATTTTCTTTTCTCCACAAAGCATAAATTAAATGTAAAGAGCAAACCTTGCAATGTAGTTTGGAAAACCCTCAGGAGGAGGAGAAGGGAGAGTTTAACAATAGTTTATTGCCAGCCTGTAGTTTTCCCCACTTGGAAAGAAAGAACAGCAACATCGAAGCTGTGGATGCAGAATACACAGAACTTGGATCCCAGGAAGGATCGTAGCCTGATTAGACAAGGTACAGGCCAAGCTAAAGCCATTCTGATCAATTTGGAACTAAAAGAAAAACTATAGAAATTACTTGGACTGAGTCACTTGACCACCCAAATTGCCTCCATTTCCTACTTCACACACTAAAAATGATGGTATTCATTTTTCTCTTTTCCTCCCATCTTAGGGACACAGCGAAGCTGTCATAGCTGTGTTTAATGAATGAAAGAATGAATGAACTCTGATCTCTTTGGTATGTGTAATGAATAAAATATTATTTGTATTAATAATGAAATACAGTTATTTAACATTTAACTGGTGCAGATTGAGATTTCATTTCTGATGTCTAGAACTGTGCTTTGAGTCATCAAAAGATTTTAAATCAGTCAAATGTTCAGGCTGAATATACTTTTTTCTTTTTCTTTTTTAGTATGATTGTGAGTCAGGGATATTGAAGCTAGAAATATGCACTGCGAGGACAGAGGATTTAATGTGCCTTCTGAAATCTTCTTGCTTTCTCGGCTGCTCCTATCTTCTCAAATACATCATACTAAATTCTTGCCCAAAACTTGTACCAATTTATGTGGAAAGTAATTTCAGATACTGACCATTCATGGAATAATTAAGTAAACTACAGTCAATTTATGCAATTAGATAATGTGTAATGATTAAAAGTTAATATTGCATTTAATAGTGTAAGAAGATGTCTCAAATATGTTGTTAGCTAAAAGAGCAAACATAGTTTTAGCTACAAGTTTTTGTTAAAAAACAAAAACAAAAAACAAACAAACAAAAAAACTTACATCTGAAGAGCCAGCTTGGTGCAACAGTTATGTGCTGCTGAAGTGAATCCACAGAGAAGATAGTGGGTTCTGTTCCAGGCAATCTGTACATGCAGGGTTGTGCACCCCTGATCCCAGTTGGCTGGTCAGGGTGGGGCAGTGGTTGGTTGCAGCACAAGATCGTGATGAGATTACTTATCTTTTCCTCTTTCTCATTTTCTCTTTCTCTTTCTCTCCCATGAAAGAAAGAGACTTTTGAAAAATATATATAACTATGGGGACCCACAGGTGGCATAGAGCTTAAGGTGCTAGACTCACACATTGCTGTCTATAGTTCGAGTCCCGGACCGGGCAGCTTGAGACCCACACCAGGTGCATGCATGCCAAAATCCCAAAAGGAGAATGGAGGAGAAAGAATTAGGGTATGGCCATCCCCACTGAGGGGTGATTTCTCACTTTCTCTTTCTCTCTGTATCTTTATGTGTCTCCAGCGAGAACACATTCCCTACAGGAAAAATTTCTCTTTAAAAAAAGAAAAAATAGGGACCAGCAGTTAGCATAATGGCTATGTCACTGGACTCCCACGTAGTGGACCACGGTTCGCATCCCGGACCCAGTAGCTTAAAACTCACGCTGGGCGCATGTGTGTGCATGCCCAAGATCCCAAGAGGAGAATGGAGAAGGGGTTGCAACATGGCCATCCCTCCTGGGGGGTGATTTCTCGCTTTCTGTCTCTCTGTCTCCCTCTGTCTGTCTGGCGAGCGCACGCGCCCTATAACGAAAACCTCTCAAAAAAAAATATATATATATAGAAAGATATAGATATATAACTATATAGACAACAAGAGTGTTACATTCTACATGGTTTCTATAAAACAAGGTGTTTTCAGTTTTTTAGTTATGTATTTTCATGTATTTCTATTTATTATTTTAATAAAATTATTGAAAAATGAAAACTTTCCAAGTCATTTTGGGATGAATAGATAGGAGTTTTTAGAATAAAAACTTGGATTCATAAGCAAGTTTGAATTCTGTTTACTCTGATGTTTGCCAAAACTTTCTGACATATGGTAAATATCTGCTTAATACTACTTTTATTGGTTGCCTTTCCAAACACCCTACTCTTATGCGTTCTCCCACTGTTCACTAGCAAAGAATAAATAGCACTGGCAATCGCTAGCTAAGTGTCGATGGTTCTGGTAATTAAGTTCATTCAGAATTATCGGGTGCAGCCTAACCTGGTGGCGCAGTCAGTAGCGAACTGCACTGCTGTGCTGGAAGTCACAGGGCCAATCACAGGTTCAGATCCCTGGCTCAGCCTGAAAACACTCTGATCATATGCACATGTGCCCAAGGTCCCAAAGAGCCAGAGGACTGGAGAAGGGAATCACAGCATGACCAGGTCCCATGAAGGGTGTCGCTTTTCTCTTTGTTGCATAAATGCACACATTCATTTTCATAAATAAAATTTTCAGAAATTATCAGTGGCAGGCTATACATTATGGAAGAAATGACCTTAGTGAAAGATATAGATAAACAGTCCTGAGGAGTGGAGGCTAATTTATTATATATGAGAGTATTGGGTACTTAATAGTCTCTTTAAAAGATAGTTGTAACTATGGTTTGGGTGTCCTGCAAAATTCCTGTGTTGAGATTTGATTATAATAGGATGAAGAGGATGAAAACTTAATCTGATTGCTGGGTAGAAGAGTGGAACCTCTGGGAAATTAGTGATCAGCTGGTTAGGTAGGGTAGGATCCCCATAATTGAGTCCTGGTAAATATATGAAAGAAAATGAGACCCACATGAATACAAAACATGCTCTACTCTAAATTTCTCCTTTCTGGGACCAGCAGTTAGCGTAATGGCTATGTCGCTGGACTCCCACGTAGTCGACCACGGTTCGAGTCCCGGACCCAGAGGCTTAAACTCACGCCGGGCGCGTGTGCGTGCGTGCCCAAGATCCCGAGAGGAGAATGGAGGAGAAGGGATTGCGGCGTGGCCATCCCCCCTGGGGGGTGATTTCTCGCTTTCTATCTCTCTGTCTCTCTGTCTGTCTGGCGAGCGCACGCGCCCTATAGCAAAAACCTCTCAAAAAAAAAAAAAAAAAAAAAAAAAATTTCTCCTTTCTACCATACTGTGTATAGCACATGTTACCTGATGCCAACCCCATGACATTGGACATTCAGCTACCACAATGATAGCCAAATAAATTCCTGTTCTTTATAAATCAACAGTCTTGGGTTATTTCTGTTAGCAACATAATAGCAGACTAAGACAGTTGATAAGTCGAGCCTTTTGTTATGACTTACCCTGCCTTTTTTGCCAAAGTATATTTTATTCCATGTAAAAATAATTCCTGCATGAAAAATGTGACATTAAAGTACCAAATTGTTTTTACAGGTCAATGAAATTTCATAACTTTATATTAACATACCAGAAATATTTAGTGAATACCATCTATGTACCAGAGAGAGAGAGAGAGAGTGTGTGCATATGTTATGTCTGTGGTAGAGGATGAACCAAAGGATACATTAATGATAAAATTATTTCTGTTTTAGAAGTGTTCGCAAAATAGAAAGGGAGATGGTCATTCAGAATGTAAGGTGGTATTGCTTAATTTAACCTTTGTGGACTAATGAACTTTCATTGACAGGGCAGAAAGTAGAGGAAACCTATCTCAAGTTCATCAGAACCAGAAGCATGAGTGCATAAAAGTGCATGTTGTCCTATGAGAAATGGCCAGCTAGTAAACTGAATGGAGGAATATACATTGGGAGGTAGTGTGAGTAAGCAGACTGAGATGATCCGCTGTAGGCCATTTGAGGCAATTGTGAGTGTGTTCTGCTACGGGCAGTCGTTCATTAAAAATGTGATATGAACTCTGATCTACATTTTAAAAAGCAATTTCTAGGACCCATATGAAAGGCAAAGAAGTAGAGTAAAAGGCTGAAAACAGATACCTACTAAAAAGCGATGGAAATAGTCTGAGATGATGTCACTATGCTATTCAGGAGAAACAAAGAAAATAAATGATGGGCCGATGAAACCCCATCGCGCAGGGAGCACAAACAGAGCTCAGTCGTATTTAACAGGATGCCAGTGCGGGCTATGGAAGACTCACAGATCACTGAGGTTCCTTTTACAAGGGACTGGCAAGATGAAGTACCAAATTTAGTGGAATGAGTTTGATTTAGCTTTGTGATACAATGCAAATTTTTGAAAACTAGGATTAAGATTTTAGGAAAACTATGTAGAATTTCCACATATTGTCTGAAAGCCAGGGCAAGATATTTATGAAGAAATATTTTGTTAAACAGTAAAAAGGTGGGTAAGGCAGCTGAATCTCACATGGCCAACTGCGCAGTTCAAATCTCAGCACATGGGCATGGGTATACAAAATTCTGATGAGAGACATGGAGGATACAGAATTGCAGTAAGACTATTCCTCAGGTGAGTGCATTCTCTCCCCCTGCTTCTCTGTCTCTCTCTCTCCCCTCTGTCTCTGGCAAGCACATACACCCTCCAGGAAACTAAAAACATAATAATAATATAAAGTGACCTTGAGAAGAAATCGAGAAAAGATTATATATGCGAAGGTTAACCAAAGAAAGCAGAAACAGTGATACAGGCAATAAGAGGTGAGAAAAAAAGATAATAAACCCAATGGTGAAACTGAAAACAACACTCTGTAAAGTCAAGAATAAGAAAATACAATCTATTTTCCTTTTTTGAACAGTCTATTAGACATAAGATAAAACTAACTAAAAAATGGTATTAGGAAATCAATGAAACTGAAAGGTTAAAGATTGAAAATTTGCCAATAATGGTCAAATATAGCAGAAAATTTTGGAAGAACTAAGAAAAATTACTAGAAATACCAAACAACACATTACTGATGACCTTTGAAACATTGGTTTCAGTAAAGTGTGAAAGACAGAAGCCATAAAGAAATGTTTTACTAGATGGGAAAAGAAGGAAGGCAGCAGGCAACTTTTGTTTGTTTGTTTTTGTTTTTGCTATAGGGCACGTGAACTCACTAGAAACAGAGAGAGTAAAAATCACTCCCCATGGGGGATGGCCATACTGCAATCTCTTTTGCATTCTCCTCTTGGGATTTTGGGCATGCATGCACACATGCCCAGAGTGATTTTTATACTGCCAGTTACAGGACTTGAAGCATGTAATCAGCCATGTGGGATCTAGTGTTTCAACCTCCATGCTACCTGCTGGCCCCCAGGAAGCAGCAATTTATAATAGTCTTTTTAAAAATTTAATACAGGGACCAGCAGTTAGCGTAATGGCTTTGTTACTGGACTCCCACGTAGTCGACCGCGGTTCACGTCCCAGATCCAGTGGCTTAAACTCACGCTGGGCACGTGTGCGTGCATGCCCAAGATCCCGAGAGGAGAAGCGAGGAGAAGGAATTGCAACATGGCCATCCCCCCTGGGGGGTGATTTCTCGCTTTCTATCTCTCTGTCTGTCTGTCTGTCTCTCTCTCTCTCTCTCTCTCTGGCGAGCGCACGTGCCCTATAGCAAAAAGCTCTTAAAATAAATAAATAAAAATAAAAAATAAAAATAAAAATTTAATACAGTTAAGAAGAGACATGAGTGAGAGTTTGGTAAGGAAGCTGGGCCTGGAAAAGAGTTTTAATCTTATTTTATGTATAGGTAAATTTTACATATGAGTGTTTGTTGACTTCATAAAATCTGGTGACTATACAGAAAGATATAAATTAAGTAATAAAATTATGGGAAAAGAGTTATAGAACTGAGAAGAGTAATGAATCCCATCAGTAATAAGAATGAACTCAACTAAGAATAAAAGGACTAGTCTTGGAAACCAGGAGCACTTTTTTTAAAAAAAAGGTAAGACAAATGGAGTGAAAGTCAACATACAAGTCATTTTATTGGAAAAGAACTTGAGGGCAGTATGTTGACCTATTTCTTTACTTTTAAAGCACAGGTCAATCCTATAGATTAAGGTAATATATGAATTTAGCTACTTTATGAATCCTATCAGTGGTTCACACAAAAATTTCAAAACCTCCAAAAGCTTTAGGTGGCATGTGATCTGAAATAGCTGGACAGGTCAGACTACAACTCACAGACCCATACAATAGATGTACCATAAGGAGAACAATCACTGTCACTACAGGTAGGTTTCCTTAAGAAACACCTTTTCATTAAGAGAATAAAGTGAACCTATCCAGTGCATGAATACTCCAGCTCCTATGCATGGCTCACTGAACTGCACATCATGCCACTACCCATATGTAAACTTACTTTTACAAACCCTACCTATCTTAGAAAAAGAAGTCATCAATGAGATGAGTTACTTGAGAAACTACTACAGTCTTTCTATTAAGAATAGAGAACACGGGACCAGCAGATTGCGTAATGGCTACATCATTGGATGCCCACAGAGTTGACTGCGGTATGAGTCCCGAACCTGGAGGCTTAAAACTCATGCTGGGAGACATGCTGGGAGAAAGGAAGATGTCCCACTCCTAACTGGGCCTCCAGCATACAAAACCCACGTGAACAGCCCTTCTTCAAGAGAAAGCCTGCTCAATGGCTCCTGACATCTAGACATGCTGGGAGAAAGGAAGATGTCCCACTCCTAACTGGGCCTCCAACATACAAAACCCACGTGGTAGGAAAACCCCTTTCATATCTCCTGTCTCTGAATCAATCTTTGTCTCTCTCTACCTCTCACTCTCTCTCTCTCTCTCTCTCTCTCTCTCTCTCTCTGTCTGTCTGTCTTTTTTTTTAATTTTTGCTTTTTAGAATTTTTTAAGGTGAGGCTTCTTACAGGGCCCTTTGGCCCCTCCCTCCTAGGCCTTTGTTTTGTTAATAATCCCCTCTGCTCCTCCCAGAACAGCCCTTCTTCAAGAGAAAGCCTGCTCAATGGCCTCAATGGTTCCTGACATCTAGACATTTTGCGCGGCGCGCTAGCGCGCCGCGCGGTTTTCTAATTTTTGATTTTTATTGAAATTTTTTTAATATTAATTTTTCTTTTTTAGATTTATTCCAAAGCTTTTCTCTTTTTTTTCTCTGTTTCTTGTCTGTTTTTTTTTGTTGTTGTTGGTATTGTTTCCCTCTCTCTGCTTCCTTTTCTGCACACTTCCCAACCCTCATATTAAACTTCAAAAGTTTGGGAAGAAACCAACCATCCACCAGATGACTAGAAATCACTGCAGGACCACAAGAAATATGGAGAAGCAGGAAAATGCCCCTCCTCCAATTGAAACGGATAGCTCCTCTTCATCCACACACAGTTCAAGGGAATTCATGGAAATGTCTGATAAACAATTCAGATCATTCATAATGGCAAAGCTAACAGAGATCGAAGAGAAGAGAGACAAGGAACTGCTGAAGGGGAAGGAGAAAGGAGTTGAAGAGTTCTAGGAGGTGAGGAAATTCATGCAAGATCTAAAAGAGGAGTTTCACACTTTACAAAAGAATCAGATGGAGCTGTTAGAGATGAAGGCTATAATACAAGAAGTCAAAATCTCCCTTGAAAGTATTAAAAGCAGACTAGATCATTCAGAAAATGGAATCTCTAATGTAGAAGAGAAAATGGCTGGCCTAGAAAGGTCCACCATAAAGACTGAGAAAATGGCCCAAAACTTTGAGAATAATATGCAAGAAGTACTAGATACAATTAAACGTCCAGGGGTGGCAGGCGGGGGCTCCGCTCCGCGTGCCGGCGCGTGGGGGTGGGGAGGCGGGCGCGGGGGCTCCAATCCACGTGCTGGGGTGCGGGGTCAGGGCGCGGGGGCTCCGCTCCACGTGCCCTGTCTGGAGGTCTGGCCCGATGGGCTCTGCCCCACGTGCTGTGGCCGGGGCTCTGTCCTGTGTGCCATGGCCGGGATCTGCCCCGCGTGCCTTGGCCGGGGTCTGTCCCGCGTGCCGTGGCCGGGGCTCTGCCCCCGTGTGCCGTGGCCAGGGCTCTGACCCCGCATGCCTTGGCCGGGGTCTGTCCCGCGTGCCGTGGCCGGGGTCTGCCCCGTGTGCCTAGGCCGGGGTCTGCCCCGCGTGCTGTGGCCGGGGCTCTGCTCCGCATGCCCTTTCCGGAGGTCTGGCCCGACTGGGGCTCTGCCCCGCGTGCCGTGGCCGGGCTCTGCCCCGCGTGCCGTGGCCGGGGTCTGCCCCCGCGTGCCGTCGCCGGGTTCTGCCCCGCGTGCCGTGGCCGGGACTCTGCCCCGCGTGCCGTGGCCGGGGCCCTGTTCCACGTGCCATGGCCGGGGTCTGCCCCCGCGTGCAGTGGCCAGGTTCTGCCCCGCGTGCCGTGGCCGGGACTCTGCCCCGCGTGCCGTGGCCGGGGCCTGCCCCGCGTGCCGTGGCTGGGGCCCTGTCCCGCGTGCCGTGGACGGGGTCTGCGCCCGCGTGCCGTGGCCGTGGTCCTGTCCCCGCGTGCCGTGGCCGGGGTCTGCCCCGCGTGCCGTGGCCGGGGTCTGCCCCCTCGTGCCGTGGCCGGGGTCTGCCCCGCGTGCCGTGGCCGGGGCCCTGTCCCGCGTGCCGTGGCCGGGGTTCTGCCCCGCGTGCCGTGGCCCGGGTCCTGTCACGCGTGTCGTGGCCGGGACTCTGCCCCGCGTGCCGTGGCCTGGGCCTGCCCCACGTGCCGTGGCTGGGGCCCTGTCCCGCGTGCCGTGGCCGGGGTCTGCCCCCTCGTGCCGTGGCCGGGTTCTGCCCCGCGTGCCGTGGCCGGGGCCCTGTCCCGCGTGCCGTGGCCGGGACTCTGCCCCGCGTGCCGTGTCCGGAGCCTGCTCCCACGTGCCGTGGCTGTGGTCCTGTCCCTGCGTGCCGTGGCCGGGGTCTGCCTCGTGTGCCGTGGCCGGGGTCTGCCCCCGCGTGCCGTGGCCGGGGCCCTGTCCTGCGTGCCGTGGCCGGGGTTCTGCCCCGCGTGCCGTGGCCCGGGTCCTGTCACGCGTGTCGTGGCCGGGGCTCTGCCCCGCGTGCCGTGGCCGGGGCCTGCCCCGCGTGCCGTGGCCCGGGCCCTGTCCCGCATGTCGTGGCCGGGGCCCTGTCCCACGTGCCGTGGCCAGGGTCTGCCCCCGCGTGCCGTGGCTGGGGCTCTGCTCCGCATGCCCTATCTGGAGGTCCGGCCTGACCGGGCCTCTGCCCCGCGTGCCGTGGCCGGGCTCTGCCGCGCGTGCCGTGGCCGGGCTCTGCCCCCACGTGCCTTGGCCGGGTTCTGCCCCGCGTGCCGTGGCCGGGGTTCTGCCCCGCGTGCCGTGGCTGGGGCCCTGTCCTGCGTGCCGTGGCCGGGGTTCTGCCCCGCGTGCCGTGGCCGGGGTTCTGCCCCGCGGTCCGTGGCCGGGGTCTGCGCCCGCGTGCCGTGGCCGGGGCCCTGTTCCACGAGCCATGGCCGGGGTCTGCCCCGTGTGCCGTGGCCGGGGTCTGCCCCGGCGTGCCGTGGCCGGGGCCCTGTCCCGCGTGCCGTGGCCGGGGCTCTGCCCCGCGTGCCGTGGCCGGGGCCTGCCCCGTGTGCCGTGGCCGGGACCCTGTCCCGCATGTCGTGGCCGGGGCCCTGTCCCATGTGCCGTGGCCAGGGTCTGCCCCCGTGTGCCATGGCCGGGGCTCTGCTCCGCATGCCCTATCCGGAGGTCCGGCCTGACCGGGGCTCTGCCCCGCGTGCCGTGGCCGGGCTCTGCCCCGCGTGCCGTGGCCGGGCTCTGCCGCGTGTGCCGTGGCCGGGCTCTGCCCCCACGTGCCGTGGCCGGGGTCTGCCCCGCGTGCCGTGGCCGGGTTTCTGCCCCCGTGTGCCGTGGCCGGGGTTCTGCCCCCGCGTGCCGTGGCCGATGTCTGCCCCCGCGTGCCGTGGCCGGGGTCTGCCCCGCGTGTCGTGGCCGGGGTTCTGCCCCGCGTGCCGTGGCCGGGGTCGGCCCCCGCGTGCCGTGGCCGGGGTCTGCCCCGCGTGCCGTGGCCGGAGTCTGCCCCCGCATGCCGTGGCCGGGGTTCTGCCCCGCGTGCCGTGACCGGGGTCTGCCCCGCGTGCCGTGGCCGGGACTCTGCCCCCGCGTGCCGTGGCCGGGACTCTGCCCCCGCGTGCCGTGATCGGGGCCTGCCCCGCGTGCCGTGGCCGGGGCTCTGCCCCGCGTGCCGTGGCCGGGGTTCTGCCCCCACGTGCCGTGGCCGGACCCTGCCCCGCGTGCCGTGGCCGGGCTCTGCCCCGCGTGCCGTGGCCGGGTTCTGACCCCCACGTGCCGTGGCCGGGGCTCTGCCCCGCGTGCCGTGGCCGGGGTCTGCCCCGCGTGCCGTGGCCGGGGGTCTGCCCCCGCGTGCCGTGGCCGGGACTCTGCCCCCGCGTGCCATGATCGGGGCCTGCCCCGCGTGCCGTGGCCGGGGCTCTGCCCCGCGTGCCGTGGCCGGGGTTCTGCCCCCACGTGCCGTGGCCGGACCCTGCCCCGCGTGCCGTGGCCGGGCTCTGCCCCGCGTGCCGTGGCCGGGTTCTGACCCCCACGTGCCGTGGCCGGGGCTCTGCCCCGCGTGCCGTGGCCGGGGTCTGCCCCGCGTGCCGCAACCGCTGTTGGCCGTCTCTGCTTTCCTGAGCCTCGTTCCTCAAACTGTGTTCCATGGAGATTCACCTACATTTGCGGGACTGCACGAGACCCACCCTTGGTCCAGCCCTGAGTGCAGTCTACGTTTCCTATTGTTGGGAACTTTATGATCTGATAATTGGAAAAAAAAATCATGTTTATCATAAAAAATAATTAGAATAATAATAATAATGATTGGGGGAAACATAGGAAAGATATTGAATGTTGAAGCGGGGAGATTAATGTCTCTGTACTGACTGACATGCATGGCATTCCCTTTTGAAAAAGCAATGTAATACACTGTAAAGTTATATGTAATTCAATGTAATAAAAAAATAGATAATAAAAAAAATTTTAAAAAATAAAATAAAATAAAAAGTTAAGCCAAAAAAAAAAAAAAAAAAAAAAAAAAAAAAAAAAACTCATGCTGGGTGCATGTGTATGCATGCACAAAATCCCAAGAGAAGAATGAAGAAGGGATTGTGGTGTGGCCATCTACCCTGGGGGATGATTTCTATAAAGTGAGAAATCTCACTTTATGTCTCTCTGTCTGTGCAGTAAGTGTACGTGGCCTGTAACAAAAATATCTCAAAAAATTAATAATAATAGAGTACAACTTGCCAAACTGAGATCATACTGTCCATATTCAAAATTCAGTTTGAATTTTGGGGTATGACCATCAGCAAGTTACTGAATCTTTTGTGCCTTTTCTTCTCCAGCAGGACCTATCTAAAAGTTTGGGGTTTTTTTTGTTTGTTTGTTTGTTTGTTTGTTTTGTGTGTGTGAGGATTAAATAGCTAAGTGCATGATAAAAAAAAAAAAACTCATAAAGATCAGCCACACACAGTTTTCCTCCTCCTTCCTTCCTTCTTATCTAGCTTTTTTTCCTTCTCTTCCTTCTTCATCCACTTTATCTTCTTCTATTTACAAACTAAAAAAAAAAAAAATGAAAAATTAAATAAAAAATGTAAACAGCCTTTTAAAGCCTTTTAATTTCCTGACACCTGTTTTAACTCAACTCATCAGACTACTCTTTATAAAAGACACTATCCAAAGCTACATTATAAAAATATTGTACATAACCCTAAGGAATAAGACTTTAAATTAGTAAAAGGACAAGTAATTATAGTTGATTTGCACAGTATATGCCATGCAGATAGTTGCTGGAAGTGTCAGAAAAAATATCTTAGTCTTGCTACTGATATGAGGGAATATCAAAAAATTTTCAGGTCAGCTCAGTAGCTCAGTGATTAAACCCCGTGCATAGGGAATAGCCCACCTCGGCAGCTTAAGAAACACACTGGGCGTGTGTGCATGCATGCACTAAATTCTGACGGATGCAAAATTGCAGCAAAAACGAATATGGAGTGACCTTGCCCCATTGAGAGGGTGATTTCTCTCTCTCTCTCTCTTTCTCCCTTCTCTCTCTCTCTCTCTCTCTCTCTCTCTCTCTCTCTCTCTCTCTCTCTGGCAAGCACAGGCATCCTTGAGACAAAAATAAATAAATAAATAAAAATAAAAATTTTGTGGAGCGCCAGCTTGGTAGTCTAGGTAAACACTGCTTAGATGTTGTTTGATCCATATGAAAGTTTGCAACCCTATTCCCAGGTAGACCTGTACCCTGGGCTGGGTGCCTATGATCACGGTTGGATGGGAAGTCTTGGGTGTGAGGGGCTGTATAGGTATGGGAATGACAATATGATACCCTGATGAGGGTGCTTGTCTCTCTCCCCCTCTCTCTGTGTCTCTCACTTTCATCGAAGAAGCAAAATTTAAAAGATCATTGTGAAAAACTTAAATAAAATTATGAATTTATTATAGTGCAAAAAAATTGAAATTCACAGGACCAGCAAATGGTGTAATGATTACATTGCTGACTCCCACATAGTTGACCATGGTTCGAGTCCTGGACCCAGCATCTTAAAACTCACTCCAGGAGCATGTATGTGCATGCCCAAAATCCTGAAAGGAGAATGGAGGATAAGGGAGTGCAACATGGCCATCCCCCCTGGGAAGGGCGACTTCTTCCTTTCTCTCTCTCTCCGTCTCTCTGGCAAGCTTATGCACCCTACAGCAAACATCTCTCTCTCTAAAAAAATTAAAAATTGAAATTCATGTGTAGATTTTTATAATGTGCATTTTTCCCAGAACTTTTAGTGTCAGGATATTAGTGTCAGGATTTGCTGTGAAGCAGAGATGTAAAAGAAAACAAGTTTGGGCTAAATAAGTAATAAAATTAATAAAAGAGGGATATGAGTCAGATAGTTAAAAACTGATTTCCTTTTCTTTTAATTAACTCACCAAGAAGGAAGAGACAGGAGTAGCAAGGCAATAGCCATGTTTTAGTCTTGCAGGTTAGAGCAGAGAAAAGAAGAAAAACTTCAAGATCTTTACTTGGTGGATGTATTCACTGTCACATGATATGAAACATGCAAAACTATGCCAAATTTATTAACCTCACCTGGAGGCCTTCATAGTCATAATTACTGGTTAATCAAGTATATAAGATGTCTTGAAAGTGAATTTGCCTTTATAAACATATTATGTTTGGGGTCAGTAAGTCGCATGGTGATTAACGTGACTGGAGTTATCACATTGCTACCACATTCGAGTTCCGACCTTGGTGACTTGAAAATCATACCAGGTACATGTGCGTGTGTGCCCAAGATCCTGAGAGGACAATGGAGGAGAAGGGATAGCAACATGACCATCCCACCTTGGGGTGATTTCTCAATTTCTCTCTCTCTGTCTCTCTGTCTATCCTCTCCGGTGAGGGCACACACCTTGTGGCAAAAATCTAAACTATAAATAAATAAATCTTTATTTTCTAGCCACTAATATCATTCCATTGAATAGAGTAGAATGGGAAGATTTTAGTAGGTACATTATAACTAACAATTGATCAAAGCCCACCATCCATAGCAGAGAAAAATAACCTACTCATGAAAAATATGACTATGTCAGTTAGATATTGTCATATATAGTGCACACACATAAAATTCATATTAAGAGTTACAAGAAGAGTATGTAAAAATACTTAAAATACTTGATTACTCCTATAAAAAGAAGTTTTTACCTCTCTGTGCCACAGTTCTTTACACTTATTTTAAAACCATAACATCGTTTATTTGGACAATTTGTATTTACAATTCACTTCACAGTTTTGAATAATTTCTACACACTTGACAAAAGTTTTCATCTGAGAAATTAAGTTGGTGAGAGTTTACTTTGAATTTTGTTCATGTTAAACTATTTAAAGGAAATATTTCTAACTTTTGCAAACTAGTATGGGAAACAAAAAGTCTAAGATAAGTAATAGATCTAAGCTATTTTCTTTGGATCTAAAATAGACCACACAAAATCAAAAGAAACAAAAGGATTCTCAGTGAAACAAAACTAAATTCAAGCTTATAGCATTTCTCTGTTGAAATTTAGTTCATAGTGATATTACACACATACTGACTTCTCATTGAGATGAACATCAATAAATTGATTGACCTGAGAGATAAATATTGATTTTAGTAAGCCCAAGGTCTACTTTCATATCAGACAATTCTTCTTGATATTTCCTAGGATGCAAAGTCAATAAATGAATTGTTATATTTATATTCTGAATAATTTCCCAAGTCTGCAGGAAAGAGGTTTTTCACTCCATTATGAAGACGTGCTGATCAATTTGCATCTGTATTCTGTGGACGCTTGTTAAAAATGTCCAAATGGAAAATCTCTTACATTTGTTGCTCTTACATTTGACTCATTTTAATAACACTGAACATTTTTCAAATTCAGTGCTATATTCTAACATTTGATATCCTATTATTTGCTAGATTTATTTTTGTGTATTACCCTTATATTTAGGGCACTTTGAAAGGAGGCCAGTGTATATTGTCATTGTCTTTTGTCCAGAAGAAAAAAAAATACACACACACACATTTACATATATACATATATACACACACACACACACACACACACACACACACATATATATATATATATTAGTTATGGAATGAAGTGTTCTGTTCTAGTGGTTTGATAGTAATTAAATAAGTACACAAATGTTGGCATAAATTTTTTTTTAACTTACGTGAGCAAAGACTTTGGTGTTCTATACATACACTTCTTTCTCCATTAGGAATATCATATTGTCCTCCTTATCACTTAGATTTCTTGGCTTCAGTTTAGTCTCAACAGGCTGACAGTAGCACTGGTCAACAGGCTGACAGTAGCAAAGGTTAACACTCTTGATCTTTTTTTTTTTCAGGATATTTTTAAATTTATTTATGAGAGAGAGCAAGCAACAGGCACCCTTGACAGAGTCTCATCATGTTCTGATATCCCAGCCTCCACCCACCTCCATCCTTCCAGCCTATGAGAATCACAAACGTGTGCCTGGCATGTCTGAGGTCAATCTGGGATCATAAACCAGTCTTCCATATGGTTCCAACGTGGCTAAGCAGCGCCCTACTGCCTACATCACAGCAGCTGGACCTGCTCTTGAGCTTTAAGCAAACATTAAGGCATCTGCCTAAGAGCAGATTCAGAGTCCAGATGAAGATAGCCTCAAATTCTGAACCATCCATGGCAAGTTAGTTTAGATAACATGATACATACTTTGAACAATGCTTCAAATATTTTTATTCTTTTCTTTCCACACTGATTTTTTTCTCTTTTTCTCCTTTATCTTCTTTCTTTATTTATTTATGGTCAAAAGGCAAGTGCACTCACTGAAGAAAGAGAGACAGAGACAGAGAGCATCCTTCCCTCACTGAGGTATATTCTCACCACAATCTGTTCTCCTCCATTTCTCCATCCATCGGGATTTGGGGCATCCATGCACACTTGCCTGGTTTATTTTTCAAGCTGTTGGGATCAGGATTCAAACTATATTCTGCTTTATGGAATCCAGTTCCCGTAAACGCTAGGATATGGGCCAGCCCTCCACACTGAACCTTGATTCCAAGTAGGGCAATAGGTATAATTCTTTTTTTCTTAACTTCCTAGGAGAATATGGTGATTTAATTAAGAAAAATGAAGCTATGATTAAATAGAGCATGTCTTTCTTGAGTAACATTCTTTCCAGGTCGTATATGCATTAGTTTGGTAAGGCTATAGTGACAAAGTACCAGAGGCTAGGAGGTTTAAACAACACACATTTATTTTTTTCATTGTTCTGGAAACTGGAAATCCTAGGCCAAAATATTGGCAAGGTTGGTTTCTTCTGAGGGCCTCTGTCCTTGACTTGGAGATGGCTGCCTCTTTCGTGTGGTCTTTGTCTGTGCATGTCTGTGTCTTATTTCTTATGAGGACACAATATACATAAGGATATTTCTATACACACACATATGTATCATATAATATAAATATAAATATATATCATATTGGATTAGGACACACCACAATGACCTCGTTTTAGCCTAATTACTTCTTTAAAGAATGTATCTCCAAATAAAATCACAATTTAAGGTTCTGGGAGTTAATACTTCAACATGTAAGTAGAAGTGACAGGTACATGACACAAAGTCCATCTACAGTGAGTAAGGAAAATAATTATTTTTTGAGAGATTTTTGCTATAGGGTGTGGGTACTCACCAGAAAGACAGAGAGATAGAAAGCAAGAAATCAACTCCCCCCCCCCACCACCACCACCAGGGGGAATGGCCATGCTGCAATCATTTCTCCATTTTCCTCTCAGGATCTTAGGCACACACACCCACTCGCCCAGTATGAGTTTAAGCCACTAGGTATGGGACTCAAACTGCCGTAGACTATGTGGGAGTCTAGCAATGTAACCATTACAACATCTGCTGGTCCCACTGAAGATAATTATTTTTATTTAAAAATGCCATGAAAAGGGACTAGCAGTTGGCTTAATGGCTATGTCACTGGACTTCCATGTGGTTGACCAAGGTTCGAGTCCCGGATCCAGTGGCTTAAACTCACACTGGGCACATGTGCATGCATACTCAAGATCCCAAGGTGAGAATGGAGAAGGGATTGCAGCATGGCCATTCCTGAGCCGTGAGGGTTGGGGGAGATTTCTTGCTTTCTGACTTTTTGTCTTTCTCTGTCTTTCTGGCAAGAGCATGTGCCCTACAGCAAAACCCAAACAAAAGAAAAGATGACTATCAGAGTTGCAGCTCTGGAAGGAATAATGCAGATGAGAGATGGCTTTTCATATTATTCTAGCTCCAGTCTAATATGCTTTCCAAAACAGGAAGGTACTTAGAGAATCTCAATAAATAATTGTACAAATAAAATGTCTTTGATGACCCTTGAAATTCTGAAAAATTATTTGTAAAAATACATAATTCTTATTTACAAAACCAGTATACTGTCTTGAGCCAAGAATTCTGTCTCCTATTTTTTGCTAATCTTTTTTTTCTAAATACTTATACTTGTCTACTTTACTTCAATATGCATGAATATTCCTGAATCTTAAATTTAAACAGCATAAGCAATTCTCTGAAACTTTTTTTGAGAAGATGTTAATGAAAAATAGGATATCAGTTTAATATAATTTGTCACTATTCACCCCAAATCCTCTGTGGTTGATTCCCGTGAGGAAGCTGTCTTGCTACATTTATACATTTTTCGTTTAATCTGCTCACCTAACCTTTCAAGAACTTAATTAAGTACTTCTAAAAATACTAGCATATACTTCATAGAAATTGAATTTTCCATTAAAAGTTACCAAAACAAATGGATAAAGGCTTGCATAGTTGTAAAGAGAGACAAAGTGAAGATGTCAGCTAACGGGAGATAAAAGATGGAAAGAAAATTACTGTGTCATCAAAAAGATAATGAAGTTTAAAAGAAATAAAAAAGATGAGACATTTTGTAGGACATATAAAGCAGTTTGACTAGAGCCAATAAAAAGATAGAAACTTTGGTGAAGGAAATGTCCCTAATTAGATATTGTTAAAGCTGAAATGAAGATTTTATTTTATGCTTTTATAGGCTAACAAATAAAAAAGGGTACTTACACAAGCTATATCTGGATTTTCCACAGATCAGGGTACAGATTGTATGACATTATCTCTACAGGAACACAACTTAATCATGTGCACTATGACACCATGGGGCAATGTGGAAACGTTTTTTGGAAAAGACCTTGAACTTCTATGCCATATAAAGAAGGGAGCAAATATATTTTTAATGCCCTGCAATGGATAAAACTGCTAGAACATACACCATTGAAATAATCAGAGAAGACACAAAAGAACAGTCCATCTCAGCCATGATAACCTAAGATCAGTCTCCTTATCAGCAGACACCAAAAATAATAAGTGTCATAAATGCATGACTTTAAATTTCATAATATTTCATTGCCATGTTAAATTTATGCAGTAGCTAGTAATGGTGAGATATTATTTGTCCAAATCCAATCGACAAAGGTGAAAATGTTGCTAATATCTACTATAGTCAAAGATAGGGAAAAACTCAAACTCTAAGGCAGAGTTTGTATTGTACAAAATATTAACACCTTTGTGGGAGACATAACATTATGAGTAACAAACTTAAATATCCGTATTCTTTGATCCAATAAGTTAATTCCTAGGAGTTAAGTTAAGCTAGAGATTAGAATAATGGTGGAAAAATACATTTATGGAAGTACTGTTTGTAATCATATGTGTGTGTTGTTCCTGGGTGGTGAAATCTAGTTTTTTTTAGTTTTCTTCCATTATTTATCATTTGGTATTATTTACATTTTATAAAATGAGCATATAGTTTCCATGCTAAGATATGGAACCAACCCAAATGCTCCCGTACAGATGAATGGATTGGAAAACTGTGGCACATATACTCTATGGAGTACTATTTATTTATTTTTATTTATTTATTTTTTTTTGAGAGGTTTTTTGCTATAGGGCATGTGTGCTCGTCAGACAGAGAGAGACATAGAGACAGAAAGTGAGAAATCACCCCCAGAGGGGATAGTCATGCCGCAATCCCTTCTCCTCCATTCTCCTCTCGGGATCTTGGGCATGCACGCACACGCGCCCAGCGTGAGTTTTAAGTCACCAGGTCCGGGACGCGAACCGCGGTCGACTACGCGGGAGTCCAGCGACATAGCCATTATGCTAACTGCTGGTTCCCTCTATGGAGTACTATTCAACCATTAAAAAAAAAAAAAAAAAAAAAAAAAAAATAATAAAAAAAAAGCCCTGGCTTTTGACAGAAAATGGAAGAATATGGAAGATTTACTGCTGAGTGAAGCAATCCAGGCTATGAAGGAGAGACATTGTATGTCCCCACTTAATGTATACCGAGCTTCCGCACTCTATGACTGAAACTGATTGACTAAAGGATGTACAAACACAAGAGATGGGTGTGATTGCTAGATGTGGTGTGTGTGGAGGAGTGGGGCCTGGGGAAGGACATTTGGAGGAGGGATACAGAGACAGAGCATTGATGGGATGGGGAGTTAGTGGTGTTATCTGTTGAAGATATTTTTATCAACTAGATTGGAAAGAAATGTTCACATGTTGAAATGTTCACTTTGTAAGTTAAATAATGTGATTGAATGTATCAAAAATAAAATAAAAAATTATTACAAAAAATGAGCATATAGTTTTACATTTCTAAACAGATAAAGTAAAAAATAAAAAGTAACCAGAAAATGTATCTGGTACATGGAATCAAAAAACAAAGAGTCCCACTCTAAGTCTCTCATTGGTTAACAATAGAACCAGTACTAAAGCTCAGTTTACCATTCTGCCACAACCAGGATCCCAGAAAGGAAACCTTGGGTTGGCTTGCCATTTACATACATTAATGTGCAGGATTACACTGAGCTAATGACACTCTTCTATTTGAAGAGCAGCTAAGAAAAACCAGTTGAAAAAGAATAAAGTAGCTATGACATAAATCCTGAAGATCTTCACTAATCCAACTTTGCATTTTGTGTGATAATTACAGAATCCACTTTTAGCCTATTATGTTAGCAAAACCCGCACCGTTGGTTGTCAGCAAAGAAACTTCAAATAATGTAATATACCGTGAAGTTTTCAATAAAAAGTTAAACATTGTAGAACACCAGAACCATAATTTACTCCTGGAAGGAACCTTTGTTTTCTCTTATGCAATGTCTTCATTTTGAACATGAGGAAACTGAGACTCAAACTCACGATAAAATATAACACCTTATTAAATTGCAACTGAAATATTAAGCATTAAAAAAACTATAAAGACATTAATTATACCAATTGTGCATCTTATTTAATTATAGATATTTTTAAGCACCCTAAAACAGGAACTCAGCCTGCTAATGTTCATTGATATCATTCTTTTTTGAATTTATTTAAGTCTAAGATTTTGATTTGGTATTTTAATATCTTTTTAATACAAATTAATTTTTTTAGAATTTTTTTAAAGAACTATTTATTAATTTTATTTATTCATTCATTTATTATCATTTGACGAGAGAAAGACAGACTTGCAGAGAGAAGAAAAGTGAGAAAGCAAGCCACCAGTTCTGATACTTGAACCATGGTTGACCATGTAGAAGTGTCCAGTGCTTAACCACCACGACACCTGCTGGTCCTGAATACAAATTACTTTTGTATGCTAGACATGGAATCCCAAGGCAATCAATTCCTCAATCTGTGGTCAGCCATATCGAAGTTCAACACCTTAACCACTAGACCACCTGCCAGTCCCTTTCTTATTTTAAAACCTTTTCTACCTTGGTATCAACTTTAAAAAAAAAAAAAAAAAAAAAAAAGGCAAATGATATGACTGAAAAAAAAATATCTGGTTCCAAACACAGAAACTGAATTTTAAAATAAAATAGCATATTAATGCTACAGTCCCTCCAAGACTTTTTACTTATAAGTTAGATGTATGCGAGCAAATAAATTAACAATCACTTATATTAATGGGTTGAAATTTATAATTAAATCAAATAAATTTAATTTAACAAAACTAAAATTAAGTTCTAGTAGTACAATCTAATATTTAGGCATAATTGGGGGAGAGGGAGGTGCTAAAAGCAAATTTCTATCTTGTCAGGTTTTCCTGGCTGGTGGTCCAGTTACTGTATTCTGAGTGTCACAAGACTTACTCCTTGTTCCACTGGTGTCAATGAGAGCTGTGCCAGTACTAGAGCTTTCTCTGACAGGGTTGTGCCTCACTTAAACATTTAGCCCAGGGAACCATAGAGTCAGACCAATATTCTCCTAATTAATCATAGTACAATTCAGGAAATCAAGAAGACCAAACAGGTTGAGAACCAAGAGAAAAGATTTGGGGCTCACTCAGCAGAGTAAATGAGACTTAGTCCTTCAAGTATTACCTTGATCCTTAATCCATGGAACTCTGGGGACACAGTGAATAACCTTGGATCATTTATTACTCAGCTTGGGGAGCTATAACAAAATACCCCACGCTGGGTGGCTTAAACAACAATTTTTTTCTTTTTCTCTCAGAGTTCTGAAAGCTGAAAGTTCAAAACTAAGCTGACAACATATTTGGTTCCTGGTGAGAGAAAACAAAGGGTGCTACTCCCTCAGACAGGAGAGAATTAACAAGGGAAATAGTGCTTACTTCCTCCCAAAAAAGCATCACTTATGGATAAAATAACAACTTTTTTTTTTTTTTCTACAGGGCACGTGCACTCGCCAGAGACAGACAGGAAGCAAGATATCATCCCTCAGGGAGGATTGCCACACAACACTCCATCTCCTCCATTCTCCTCTCGGGATTTTGAGCATGCATGAGCACATGCCCAGTGTGAGTGTCTGGTACTAGAACTGTGGTCAACTATGTGGGAGTCCAGTGACGTAACCATTATACCATCTGCTGGGCCCAAAATAATCACATATTATAATTCAAGGAACAGGGTGTCTTCTCATGTACAATATTTTCCCTAGACTTATTCAAATAATCATTAAATAAAAATAAGCATTCCAGGTATGCTTAAGAGAGGGATGTGTGGGTGGTTACCACATATTTCAACTTAGATTAATTATAATTACCTAGATTCCTTCTTAATATTTAGCTGAACTTCACTGAGAGAATTTTGATGCAAAGGATTGAGATAAGAAATAGTAGTTTTGGATTGGGGGTCCTGTACCTATAGGAGAACATACAGGGCACTGGGCAGCAAGAGTCAACAGGAAAGCATTAACACAAAGAGAGACTAGAGGTGATCAGAAAGAAATAGAAAAGGCAGATAAAACAGTTGGTTGAAGGGCATGAACTTCCAGATTCTACTGATGACTAGCCTAGACCTCTTCCTACATTAAGTGAAGCACAGCACCCAGTGGAAAATTGTCAAGAACCCAGTAACCTTGATATGCATTGTAGTGCAACAAAACTAGCAATGGATGGGCCCAGCAGTTGGCATAACGGCTATGTCAATGGACTCCCATGTAGTCAGCCACAGTTCGAATCCTGGACCCGGTGGCTTAAACTCATGCCGGCGGGCGCGTGTGCATGCATGCTCAAGATCTCGAGATGAGAATGGAGGAGAAGGGATTGTAGCATGGCCATCCCCTCTGAGGGGTGATTTCTTACTTTCTGTCTCTCTGTGTCTTTCTGGTGTGCACACATGCCCTATAGCAAAATCCTCTTCCCTTACCACCCCCCACCAAAAAAAATAAATAAATAAATAAAGCCTAGCAATGGAGAGATGAAGGGAAACTGGATCAGGAATCAGGAAACTTCAAGATGATCTGGTGATTCAAGAAGGTCACTTTCGCTCCCTTGGGCCCAATGTCCAGATTGCACTTTCTCAGGCAGGATACCTCAACGTTGGCACTATCTACATTTTCAGTGATTTTGTTTTTCTTTTAAATGAGAGAGAGAGAGAGTTTTTTAGTCTTGGTTTTGTTCTTTTAACAAGGTCTTACCATGTTATGATTCTCATCCTTCTTGCCCTAGCTTTCCAGGCTGCCAGGACAATAAATACGTATCACCCATACCTGGCCTGTTTAGATTCAGCTGGAAACTGAACCGAGGCCTCCCATGTAGCTCCAGCCACTCCACAGTAGCATCCCTCCATAGCTGGTCACTATTTACACTTTAAACCATGTAATTTTCGGGGGTGGGGGTGTCCTATGCTATGTTTATCAGCATTTCTAGCCTCTATCCACTAGGTGTGGTGGCAGCCCTTCTCTTGTGATGACATAATATGTTTCCAAACATTTCCGAAATATTTTCCTCAGGAAGACAAAATCCCCTGCCATTGAGGACCCCTCCTCTACTTGTAAGTTTTAAATTTTATACTTTGTGTGTTTAACACACTAAAGTAATACATAGCAAAGCAGTAGAGAACCCAATATCTGGAGCCAAAGTGTGTGTTTGTTTTTGTTTTTGCTTTTAGAGATTTTTGCTATAGGGTGCAAGGGCTAGCTAGAGAGACAGAGAGAGACACAAAGTGATAGATCATCCTTCAGGGGATATGGCCACATCACAATAAGGTGGCCACCATTCTCCTCCATTCTCCTCTCAGGATTTTGGACACACACACACATGTATCTTTCATGAGTTTCAAACTGCCAGGTCCAGGACTCGAACTGCTGTTGGCCATGTGGGAGTCCATCGACATAACAACTATGCCATATGCTGGTCCCAGTAAAATCTTTATCACTTTGGAATTACTTTGGGAACCTTATTTAACTCCCTTGTAAAATAAGAATGGTAATACCTCACAGTGTTAACAAGGAGATTAATGTGCTTATTGTACCAAGAACAGCTTTTTTCTGAGTAGGTATAAGTGTAGTAGTTGTATAAAATTCTAATCATTTTTCTCCATAAGCCAGAGAGACAAAGAGAGGGAGACAGAAAGACTGAAAGACTATCACCGCCCATGGAGTCCCCATGAAATGATCCACTCCCAGCTCTGGCCAACTCTGGCTCATGGTACCTGTGTGCCCAGCATATTCAGAGAGGTCTCCAGATTTAAGCCTGGAACTTTCCCATGTGGGTCAGCCTCACTAGTGTTGCATTACTGCTGTGCCCCTAACTGGCCTCTGTTGTTTTTTTTCAATTATAGTCCTGATTCCCTACCTGGGTCATGGGGCTGGTTCTTTGTTGATATATAGAGGATCCTTTTTATTTGCTTCCCTAGGTTAGCTGCACATATTAAATCTGAGTACAAATTATGCATTCTTACCCTGTAGCGGAAATGGTGGCCAAGATTGTAAGCTCATGAAGATAGGAAAGATTTATTTACTCATCTCTAAATCTTCAAGCCCCCAACATAAGAGCAGGTATGTAGTAAACATTCAATAAACAGGTGCTGATGAATGGCTCAATTGGTAGAAGAATGATATAGCACATTGATAATTGAGTATATCGCTTGAGATTCCAAAACGCCTAAAAGTGAGTATAAACTTATTTTTATATCTGATATTATCCTTTATGCCAAAATATGAGAAATAATATATCACAAAACCACATCCATGTACTTGAGAATTTTACAGAAGAGCATTACACTGAAAGAAGTGGTAGTTATGAAAATAAACAACTCCATAGCCATATTTCTCACAACACTGGGAAATCAATAAAAAGAACCAATAATTTATCTGCATTTGCAGTCAGCATCCTGTTCTCCACTGATGACACTGGATGTTTAAGCATTGGCGAAACTATTCGAGGTTCTTCTTTCTTTCACTTTTTCTCTCTCCCTCTCTCTTTTTATCTTACTATCTCACTCTTTCTGCCAAACAGTTCTACAAAAGAAAATGGAAAAGCTGAGAAAAGAAACTTGTGGAATATAATTCTCTTAGCAATTGGGATTTTTATTGTCAATCTAAAAACAGCTGACACTGCCTGAAAGTAGGACCATAAAAATAAAATACAGCACCCGTCTTCCATTTGCCTACACTTGAAGGAAATGAGAAGTTCTCACAATTGTTATGGCAGTGAACATTACTACATTCATCAGTTTTCTTTTTTTTTTAAAGGAAAAGGGGTTCTGAAAAAGATCTCCTGAGCTTTAAAATAGATCCATGCTTTTCAAATAAAATAGTAACGAAGCTCTACATTAAAAATAAATCTTCATGATAAAAGTGTAGTTCACTTTCATAGTTCCTATTGGACTATCATTTTCAGCTAATTATAGGACCAGAAAAAGAAAATCTTGCCCTAACATTAATGAAATTATTTCCTTATCTACTTTCAAACCTAAAATTCTTCAGAGCCATTTTTTTTTTTCCTTTCGTTTTTTGCCATAAGGCATGTGAGCTTGCTGGAGAGAGATGGTGAGAGGAAATTAGAAATCACCACTCCCCACACCCCAGAGAAAATGGTCATGCCACAACCCCACAACATCTCATTTTCCCTCCTGGGATCTTTGGTGCACATACACACACACACACACACACACACACACACGTACCTGGCATTATTTTCAAACTCCAAGTCTGGACTCAAACTGAGGTTTGCCATATGGGAGTCCAGCACCCTAATCATCATACCACTTGCTGGCCCCCAGAGTCAAAATTTCAATTCCCTCTTTTATTGGTC
This sequence comes from Tupaia tana, assembly GCA_026018925.1. NCBI lineage: Eukaryota > Metazoa > Chordata > Mammalia > Scandentia > Tupaiidae > Tupaia > Tupaia tana. Next base: position 194,490,503 of record JAKSZU010000001.1, on the reverse strand, counting down.
TAGATAGTCCAATCATTCACTATTGTTCCTAAGACTTTTCTGCCTACCTATAGAGACACCTTCCTTCATATTTCCCTGGAAAATATAGTCTACCAGGAATTAAGTGTCTTCATTTTCTACTAAAAATGTGTCTGGGGGCCAGACAGTGGTGCAGTGGTACCATGCAACACTTTGGGAGGGTTCCTGGTCCAGGCCTGGAAATTTCCCTGAACATGCTGGGCGCACACTTGCCCATGACAGAGGCTCCCTGAAGCTGGAGATGGATTAGAGCATCAAGACTCTGTTGGGGTTCCATTTATGTCTTTCTCTCTTTTTTTCCTCTTTTATGCTCATGGAAGAAATAAATAAACTTTTAAAAATATGTCTATATATCAGATCTTATCAGATTAGGTATATTTTGTCTCAACTCCATCTTAGGAATATTGATCCATCAAGTCTTCTCTTTTCTGACTGAATATTTATTTGTTTTCTTCAGAGTACAAATATGCTCAAAAATGTGTAAATATACAAAACATACCCTGCACATCTTGTTAACTTCTCCCTGGCTAGTGCTCAATTCATCCATTCCTTGAGAGTTAGCATCTTGATAGAATAATTTTCCATTGCCTCATTCCATCATGGCTGTGTGTGCCTATTCCAATCTAGCTTCCAATCTACTTCACAAAGTCGTTCTTGGGAAAATCAAGAACAAAACTTTTCGTTTATTGTATGACAAATTCAAAACAACTGCCAAAATTTCTATTTTAATATCTCTATTTCTCTTAACTTTCTTCTGAAGAGAGTTATCTCTGTCTAGATTTTATATCACAATTCTGGGAAAAGACAGGAGCGTAGGATAAAAGGCAAAGACATAGGCCTCACATCAGGAGCACAGGCAGTAGGACTCCGCTTAGTAATACTAGAGACATATGGGAAGGCCCCAGGTTTGGATCCTGTGTTGACTTGAACATATCAGTTGTGACCTAGGTCCACTCATGATCCTGGCTGACTGGGCAGCTGGAGAAAATGTGGGGAGGGACAAAGCATGGCAAAAGCCTTTCAAGGGTAAATCTCTTCTCTCTCTCTCTGTATCTCATGAAATAATAAAATTTTAAGAGGAAAAAACTAATGATGGGGAATAAATTTGAGGGAATATTAGTGCAAAACAAACACAAAACACGCACACTGAGAGAAGTGAAAAAGACAGTGAGAAGATGAAGAAATTTAAGTGTAAAGGCCAGCAGGTGGCATGGTGGTTAAAGTGCAAGACTCCCATATGGCAAACTGAGGTTCAAGTATTGAACTTGGTGGCTTAAAAATCTTGCTGGGCACATGTGCCTGTGTGCTCAAAATCCCAGGAGGAGAATGGAGGAGAATGGAGGAGAAGGGTTTGTGGCATAGCCATCCTCCCAAGGGTGATTTCTCACTTTCCCTCTCACTGTCTCTCTCTGTTTCTCTCAGGTAATTGCACCTTCTCTATGGCAAAAACTTGAAGGAAATAAAAAAAGGAAACAAATTTTACTGTAAATATATTCCATATTAGACAAATAAAGGAAAATTAAGCTGTCTTGAAATTCCTTTCCTGATGGTTTAAATATGACTTGAACGTGTCTGCTTTATGTTATGACATTTTTTATAGAATGGACAATTGTTAATTTAGCTTACCTGGGTTCTCTTTATTTTACATGTTTACTTAAATTCTTCTTGAAGGTCTCTATTTACTTTACTCATGTAACTTGCTTGGGCCTCAACTTCTATCTCTAGCATTATTAGTGTCACCCGTGAAGTTCTCTTCTTTCCTATCCAAGAAAGTCCATGATGAGAGACTGACCTCCACTCTTTTCCTTCTCCATCACAGCTGTTCCCGATTTGGAATGAGACTGAAATTCATTCCCCACAATCCTTATGTTAAAATCAGAATTCCCAGAATCTTACAATGTGACTGTATTTGGAGATAAGATCTTTGAAGAAGTTAACATAAGGTCCACAGGTGGCCCTCAATCCAATCTGACTGTTGTTATAATAGAAGGACAACAAGAAGAGAGGATTCTAAATGTTCCCAGCACAAACAAATGATAAATTTTTGAGGTGATGAACATGCTAAGTACCCTCATTTGGTCATTATACATTGTCCATACATCTATCAAAAAGTCATAATGCAGACAATAAATTATACAATTTTGTGTCAATTAAAAATTAAATATTTTTTTAAAGAGAAGGAAATCCAGACACATAGAGACAGCAGGAGTGTGGATTGTCAGAGAAAAGAACTCGTGAAGACACAGCAAGAAGGTGGCCATCTGCAAGCCAAGATGTGAAGTCTCAGAATGAAATCAAACCTATAAGATCTTCATCTTGGATTGCTGGCTTCCAAAACTATGAGAGAATAAATTCTGGTCTTTAAGCCTCTCGGTCTATGGTATTGTATTATGGCAGCCTTAGCAAACTAATCCAATACATAAATATTTGTTTTAGTGTTTGACCAAATAAAGATTAAGTTCCTATTAAAGTCTGATTCACATTCTATGTTCTGAAACAGAATCATAGAATATTAAAGCAGATGATTTCTTAAAAATCTTTTACTAGCTTGTTCATTTTTGTGAAGTTCACTAGATTCCTTTGTAAAATTTATGAAAGTTGGAGTTCCTGGGCCAGCAGGTGGCATGGAGTTTAAGGTTCTAGAACCCATAAGGCTGACTGCATGATTCGATCCTGGACCCAGTGGCTTGAATATCACTCCTGACTTCTTTGCGTACTTGCCCAAAATCCCAAGAGGAGAAAGGAAGAGAAGGGATTGTGGCATGGCCATATCGCTTGGGAGATGATTTCTCTCTCTCTATTTCTATCTCTGTCTCTCTCTGGTGAGTGCACATGTCTTATAGCAACACCAAAAAAAAAGAAAAAAATAAATTAGAGTCCTTTCACCAACAATGTGAACAGGGGCACACACATGAATACTTCTGGAATAATTCATTATGAACTGATTTTCTCCATAATTCATTATGAACTGATTTTCTCCACTTTGACAGAATTTTTTTAAAAGCAAGAAAAGAATTTTAAAAAATTTAAAAACACCCAGCCATGGTGATGCAGATTACTGAGATACATTTCTCAGGCTAGTTTAGTCACAGGAGGCCCAAGCTCAACTCCTTTTCCAACTTCAAAGAGAAGAATGGTGATGTGTTCCCGTAATCTAGTAATTCAGGAAGATTGAGGCAGGAGGATCATGAGCTTGAGGCTGGATGAGGAATATAGCAGGATGCTGTCTAAATAAGATTCACATGTGTGGAGCCTGTCTGCTCTCCTAGCAGGTAGTCTGAGACAGGAGGAGGGTGACACCATGAGAGCCTATCTTAAATATACATAAATAAATCAATGTTAAAAGTTTTTAAAAAATTATAAATATTTTTTTTTTACTCTCATGTTTCAGGCAAAAACTAATGCCACTTTCTGAAATAAAATGGAAATAAACTGTACTATGGAACCCCCCCCCCAAAAAAAACTAATTCTTCTCAACAATGAGTTTCAAAGAAGCTGATTACAAAATTTTGACACAATAAAGAAAATACATCTTGGATACTCAATAGACTTGTGAGTTCTTTGTTGTTTGGGACAAGAAGTAATGGAAATCATAGCTCACTATACAAGACAACAGTGCCATGTTATACAAAACTAGAATAACCATTACTCTCTTTGCCAGTCAAGGTAAGAATTGTATGAAGAAATAAAACATTCTCCAGACACTCTGGATAAATTCTAGGCACATCATTTTCCCCAGTTGATAAGGTCATCTTTGGCAAGTACTGCATCACTGATCCTGTCTATTTCAGCAATAAAATAAGATAAATCCATAGTTTGATGTTAGATCATCAAAGCAGTGGTAGTTTTCAAAAAAAGTTTGTCTATACTTTGATCCTGCCAAAGATTTTCACCAATAGATAAAATGACTAGGCTGTCACTCTCAGCTCTGATCTCGAGAGACCCTTCTGGAATTGAAAAGCATATATGTTTCCCAGCCCCTATCCTCTTCTTGTAGAAAAATGGCCAAAGAGCTGCTTGTTTTCAAAGTATTCACAAGCAAATGAAGGACCTTATGTCAGAAGATGTCCCTTATTGTGATTCAATGTAATATAAACAAGATTATGAAATAATAATTTTTTTTAAATAAAAGAGGCTGTCCCTTATTCATTGGACCGAAACATTTGCCAAGTAAGTCAACCTCTTCCCATCAAGCTTTTCTGTGAATGGGCTTTCCTATTCTCTGAAAAGTTGCAAAACTTCCTCTTAAACTTTAGTCAAACACTCTAAAAGGTGGCAAAGTTTTGAGACTAAAAAACAAAACAAAGCAAAAACTTTATGCTATGCTTGAATTTGTGACAAAACTTGAAAATACAATGACTTAATTAAAATAGCATTTGGGGCCAGGAGGTGGCACAGAGGCAAAATACAACACCCTGCAAAGCAGACACACTTGAAGATTGTTGGTTAACACACTTGTCCATAATATGAGCTGGTCTGAAGCTGGGAGTGGATCATAGCATCAAGATTTTAGTGCTATCTCTTTATATATTTATCTATCATTCGTAAAGAGTAAATAAACTTAAATAAATACCTACCAGCTTCTAAGGAAATTCATGTTTTTATCAAGACTGAAGCTGGATCTTTGACACGAGTGCATCCTCTTGTCAAAGAAGTCATAATTTGTGACCTCTCCAAAGCAGAAAATCCAGGTGGGAATTAAAGGCTCTTTATGTTTCACTGGGACATAATAAGCTACGTTTTTGTTGGCTGATTTGCTTTTGTTTTTATTCCCAAGGCAAAAATGTGCTCAATGAAGAAAATCTCACCATTTTGAAGGTATGCTATGGTCACTGACATTTCTAAATGTGATTTGCAATATTTTTTGATAGTTCTAGCGTGCACATAATTCAAAATGCCAGGGTTTGGCAGCACAAAACAATATTAGTAATGTCATCTAGTTATATACAGGTAGAAAAATGACACAGTTGTGAATTTTGACTTTAGGATATCAGAAGTGCCAGCAAGCCTGATATGCATGATATCATTTGTTAAAGACAATTTTCAATTTCATCTGTCTACAATCACAAACTAGCTCAACACTTTTCAGAGAATAAGACTATGCCAAGGGTCCACAAGTTTACGTGTCTTCTGTGCTTTGAGATGTATGTCTTAGTAAAAACTTATCTATAAAAAACCATGCCAAGTCATAAACCTTACCCCTATGTAAAAGAATCATGAGGAAACCATACCACATGTATTCATCAACATTGTCTTCTCAACTACTATGCAATCTTAAAAATTTTCTTCTCACTAGCTCAGACTCCACTATTAGTATCAGTAGCAATACTTTATACCTATCCAAGACATTTTGCCATTGCCCACATTATGTGATTGCCAACATGTGCCAAAGTTCCTCTTTCCAATGTCAAGGGAAATCTGCACCAATGGGGATTTTCTGCTGCTTCCATAGCAGAAAACATAATTGTAGTGATTTAGAAAATAAAGTGGACATTAGAGATGAACTCTTCACTTAATTTGACTGGACTAATATACAAAGCATTCATGTTGGAAAATTTTATTTTGTATGCTGTAAAGATGTACAGTGATTGAATTTTTAAAAAATAAGAAAATGAAAGGAGATAAAAACTAACTTTGGATTGTTTTTATATAAAGGCAAGAATTATAATGTAAATGTGTTTCAAACTAGTGATAACGAGTGATACCATTTATGGTTTCTGAAGTTAAAATTTAAAAAAAGATAACTTGGAGTTCATTAACATAATTGGACCTTCATTGTGTATTTTTATATTATAGATTAATCCCTCATAAACATTAAGTATTGCTTTTATGATACACATGAATTACATAGAGGTACACCAAATACAATTTTTATCTATTTTAATAATCCATGGTAAATGTTGGAGTTGAAAATAAGAGTAATGTATACATTCAAAAGCATTGTAACTTGAATTTTATTAAGCAGTATTTCTCATTTGAATCTATTTTACTTTACTTCTTTCTAAATATTTTCACCAAAATATCTTCTGTTTTCCTGAAAATTTTCAGTTACATAGTCTCTTAAACATTCTTACTGGAAAGATGCATATAATTTCTTCTTTTTTTTTTTTTTTTTAAGATAGGTTCTCGCTATGTCACCATCTTCCCACCTCAGCTTCCTGAGTACCTGGAACTTCAGAAGCATGTCACCGCTTGGGGCTCTATGGTATGGGCCAATTGTGAAACCCATGCTGTGTATGTGGCTGAGCTTGCCCACCAACAGTACCCAGAATGCACTACTGTGATCGGAACTATATATTTTTTAAAACAATGTATTAGTTTCGGCACACAGAAGAAAGAACATAGAAAGACCTAAGGTTCCTGGATACAGAGCTTCTATCTGGTGGCTGCTAGGAAAAGCAAATTATCCTTCAGTGATTCTAATCAAATTACACTGTTTCGCACACCATATTAGGCTCCTGTTTATACACATACATACCACCATTGCCTCGCCATTGCCCTCACATTTCAAAGTACCCCAAGGAGCTCTTCTGTGTAGGAGAAAGCTGCACAAGTGCTCAGAAAGGGCACTATACGGTCCGTGTATCTCACAGGTCACTTCAGGAGAGTCTTCTGGATAAGCTCCAATAACCTAAAATGGCCTTGGAGTGGCAACAAGTAGTTTTTGAGAGCTTGTACTTCCTGCCAGTGACTTGAGTCAAGTTTTGGCAACATGTTCCAAGGACTTAGAAACCTCTAAGAAAAGCCTCCCTGGCATTTGCCAGCTTTGCTTACAATGCATCAACAACCACCTGTGTATCAATTCACTATGTTGTAGGGGCACACATATGCATTTTCTCTCTTGTCATTAAATGAGCCTTTATATTGGTTAAAAATAGACTGGGCTTCCAACTTTCTGCCCTGAATAAATTATTAATTTCTTTAACCAATTATTTAAAACAAATATCTGTATCTGTATAACATTGATCTATTTATTTCTAAGACGGAGGGTTAAAAATTCATGTTCATTGGGACCAGCAAATGGCCTAATGTTTATGTTGCTGGACTCCCACATAGCTGACTGCTGTTTAAGTCCTGGACCTGGTGACTTAAAACTCATGCCAGGCACATGTGTGTGTGTGTACACAAGATCCTGAGAGGAAGGGGTTTCAACATGGCTATCCTCCCAGGGAGTGATTTCTCATTTCTGTCTCTCTGTATCTCTCTCTCTAGCAAGTGCACTCACCCTATAGCAAAAAAAAAAAAAAAAAAAAAAAAAAAAATCTCTCCATTAAAAAAATCATGTTCACTGATAATAAATGTACATGTACATTATGTAATTTTATGAAACTGTGACATAGTACAGGAAGAAAACTTGAGAATTGACATAATTTATAGATTTGCATCAAATCTAATATTATCACAAAGGTCTGGTTTCATTTTTTCAATAAATGTCAATTTCGGTTTTACTTTTTAAAGTTTTTAAAACAAATTAAATTTGCAGAAAAAATTGCATGCGTATTTCACCTAGAGCCTTATTTTTATCATTATCCAATAATCCTATGTTGCTCTGAGTTATCATGCCTTTGATCTCCTCCAGTTCACAAGTGCTGAGTGTACTGCTTCCTTGTGGGGATTCCTTACTTAAGTGTTGACCTCTACCCTCAGCTATATTCCTTACTCATACCTACCTCTTGGATTTTGACTGTATTATTTGTATCATATTGCCTTCTGGTAAAAGGTGTTGAGCACTAATCTGGCTAGCAGTTAAACTACTGGCAGCTCTCCCTTGATTTTGTAGGGTTTGTTTAATGCTTAGTTAAAGAGAGTCCATTTCAGCCATGTCCTTCATCCTATGCTGTGGCCCTTACTTTATTTTCTAGTCATTATTTCTAAATATGGCCTTTCTGGGATATCAGCTCTATGCTTGAGGTGTGCATCCAGGCCTTGCCATCCCGCCTGGTTCTAAACAAAAACAGCGCCCACATTGCTTAGCCCCTGCTACCTCCTCCAACTATCAGGCCTGCAGAAGGAACTCTGCCAGAATCATAGTCATGCCTGCTCAGGTGCAGTAATGTCTTTAGCTGAGAACTCTCAAGACCCCTTTACAGATTTCAGGAGTCCTTCTTTGTACACCTCCTCATATGCAAACAAAGTCTAGCCACTTAAGCAATCCAAACTCTGATGTCTCCCTCCTCAGCTCAGTGACATAGAGACTATTCTTGATCTCCCTGTCCCTATTCTATGATAGTCAAAGTATTCTAAGCAAAAAGACACTATTAACCTGGGCAGCACTTTGCATATTTCTCTCCCTTCAAAGACATACCTGTAGTCCAATTCTAGAAATAAATACATTATCACTGTTTATAGGAGGAGATGGATTTTGCCACCAATTAATTTGTTTTGGCTCAAAATGGGATTAAGTATGTATTTAAAAGTAAAATTAATTTAATATGTCAGGTACACCGAACATGAATTAAATCGAAGAGTACATGTTTGAAACTTTTCAAAGATTCTTAGAAAATAAATGGATGTGAAAATGCTTTTAAAAATATTTAATGTGTTCCAATGACTACAGCAATACTTTATCTAGAACAGCTACACAGCACTGATCAGACAGTATGGCAGAATTTGCTCTCGTTGCAAATAAATGCTTAGCCCCTTAACTGGGCTTTCTCCATTTCCCTAGCACTTTCCAATCTCTTTATTTGGTTTACTTCACAAAAGTCCCTTCTAGTGCTATTACATCCTATTATCTGAAGACACTTAATTTTGCAAGGAATAAGCAATCATGGATACAGCATGTGTTGCATAAATGCCAGCTTTACTATGGGTCTAGCAAATGAATTCTCTGATTGAGGTAATTCATATGCCCGTCCCAGCAAAATCTGGCATTAGAACAGTTCCAAAGCATGTAGAAATAGAAAGTCATTAACCAATAAACCTTGATTTGTGTGATAATTGATTTGAATAAATAATGTGGATGCAATTCTATAGGTACCATGCCATGTTAACTGTGACAGCACTGGCTCAGTTAGCACTACCATTTCTAGGAATACATAACATTGATCACGGTGTTAAATTGTTCTTTACTTTATATACAAGCATAAGTGGCTGGTTTTTAAACATCTACTTTATGATAGGTTATGGCTGAAATCAATGTTCAAGCTTACCATTGTCATAATGTGCCAGGATTTAGAAAACTGATGGCTGGACGGTAGCCTTGATTTCATTGGAGGTGAGGTATGTCCCCTGAATGCATACACCTAAAGTTTATCCCACTGCAAGAACCGACATTCATGGTTTGATTATCCACACATTACACAAAATGGAAAACATGACAGGAAGCTCACTTTTCTCATGCGGCCACTTATGACTCACAACTAATTCCATGTTTTCAAACAGATGTTTATCAAAAGTCACTATACCTACAGAAAATACAGATAGTGCTATACTATTTTTTACTTAAAACTAATTCGGTACAGAAGCCCATGTCACTAAGCAAGGTAGAATGTAAGCAGAGACAAAGGAGTCTCCTCTGAGACTGTGGAGGACATCTCAGTTAAGAATTATATTCAGCTCATAAAAATCCGACGAGGGAATAATTTTTCTCATAAAATTGAGGTTCATAAAATGTTAAAGAGAACATCCATGGCCCGGGAGACTTTCTCATATCAAAAATGGACTATTCCATCTCTAATGGATATGTGTTCTAGCAGAAATACAAAATAAAGGGCAAAAGACAAAGGGCCAAAGAAACACACAGCCTGTCCCCTTTAAACCACTTGCTTGGAAGACGTCTCCTGTACATGGTAACTTCTGAGTGAATTTCCTTGACCAGTATTGTGTCAAGCCATCACCCCAATGGCAATGGAAAGAGAGGTTGAAAGGTTAATTTTTATTAATTCATTTATTTCTGCCATCAGAAAGAGAAACAGAGACAGGCACCCAACAGTCTTCCTGCCATGATCCATCCCCAGTCTCAGTGGGCCTGACTCAATTGCATTACCATGGTGCCACCACCTGCTCTGAAATATTAAGCACTCAATTATATTGAGTTCTGATGTTAACAGTTGGAGAATAGTTATTGGATAGGTAACTAGCAATGACTGTTTTAGCATCTTTTAAACATCTTTGCATTTTATTGGCTATGTCTCATTTAATCTTACTTATCTCTGCAAGATGGATCAAAATCTTGAATTTTATTGGCTCTCTATCTATTGCAAATTACAAAGTGAGTATTATTCCACCTTCTAACCAGAATATTAGAATATTAAGATAGGTCTAGCCCCTAGCCTAGTGGTTAAGAGAACCAGATTCCACATGGCCAACTGTGGTTTGAGAGACCTGCCAGGTAGTGTGTATGTGTGTGTGGGCTCCAAATCCCAAGGAGATGGAGAAATGGAGGAAATGGAGGAATGGAGAAGGAATTGTAGCAAGACCACAAACCCCATTGAGTGCTATCTTTTCTCTCTCTCTCTCTCTCTCTCTCTCTCTCTCTCTGAAGAGTGTGTGCACACTCTGGCAATTAAAAACAAGAAAATAAACATAAATTAAAAGCTGTAAGTGACAGAAAACTTGATATTTATACAAGACTGACACAAAAATAGTAAAAACAAGAAGATACCCATTAATAATTTAATGACTATCAACATAATACTATCGGTTTTTTAAACTGTAGATTTTGTTCATTAGACATAAAAATATGTAAGCAAGATGAGTGTTAGCAGAGTAGTACAAAATGTAATATGTACTCATATTGAAGAAATTAAATCTTATGCATGTGGACTGAAGTAACAGTGGAATGTAAGTTCAACATTATTATTATAGAAATCAAAAGTCCACGGGACCAGCAGTTAGCGTAATGGCTATGTGGCTGAACTCCCATGTAGTTGACCGTGATTCAAGTCCTGGACCCGGTGGCTTAAACAAACGCTGGGCACATGTGCATGCGTGCCCAAGATCCTGAGAGGAGAACGGAGGAGAAGGGATTGTGGCGTGGCCATCCCCCCGGGGGGTGATTTCTTGCTTTCTCTCTCTCTGTCTCTCTCTGTCTTTCTGGTAAGCACACGTGCCCTATAGCAAAAACCTCTCCAAAAAAAAAAAGAAATTAAAAGTCCATGACATAAGAGATTAATGAGATTGCTCTGAAGAGAACCACATACCCAAGATCTTACCCAGACAAAAATAAAACAGCCGACTTTGGCTGGATCCTCTGAGGAAACTCCTCAATTCTGCATCAAGTTATTTTGGGAAAGGATTACTACAGGCAAAACACATGAGAAATGCTGGTTTATGGAAGCTGATTCATTCAAGCTGATCAATAGTTGCAGATCTTACATTGCATGTCACAGATACTGGATTATTTGGTTACTTCTTTTTCTTATTCCACTGAATGAAAAAAAATGGTCTACTGGCTTCTCCTGGTAAAATTTACATATTGAGTAACAAGGCAACTAACTATTAGAAATAAGTTTGGAGCATGATGAGTAAAGTCTATTTTCAAAGAATATCACCTAGTGCCAGAAACCTATCAATGTTTTTCAGCTAAATAGTTTTTTCAAGATTAGGACTTTTTAAGAGTTCTTGGAGAGACCAGCAGTTAGCGTAATGGCTATGTCGCTGGACTCCCACATAGTCGACCGCGGTTCACATCCCGGACCCAGTGGCTTAAAACTCATGCCGGGCGCGTGTGCGTGCGTGCCCAAGATCCCGAGAGGAGAATGGAGGAGAAGGGATTGCGGCGTGACCATCCCCCCTGGGGGGTGATTTCTCGCTTTCTGTCTCTATGTCTCTCTCTGTCTGGCTGGCGAGCACACGCTCCCTATAGCGTAAACCTCTCCAAAAAAAAAAAAAAAAAAAAAAAAAAAGAGTTCTTGGAAAATTATCTGGAAATAATACAGAAAATTACACTTGCCCCATTAAAATATTTAATATGGACAATCAGCTTTCATTTGTCTCAATCCTAAAATGCATCCAAACAAGTCTGAGGAATTTAGATAGGACAGGTGGTTAGTGGATAATGGTATAATCTGCCCTATATTTAAAATTAATGTTCAAGGAAGTCTGTGGTAAAGAGTAGCGTATCCTTCATTACCAACATAGTTAAGAGTTATTTTACATTTGCAAGTATGAAAATAGATGAAAACTGTCCACAGAAAGGATACTAATGAGAATGAAGTTGCTTTTTATTTTAAAATCCTGAAAACAGTTTAGAATTTTGAAACAGGTATCTCTGAAAGTCAGTGAAGTGTGGGGATGAAAACAAAGTTTAGAGGATAATTTGGTTTGGGAATTTGGAAAAGAAAAGGAAAAAAAAAAAAAAAAACCCCGCATCTTTCTGAAACTGCTTCTCCCAAATCAAAGAAGATTGGATTGGGTTAACCTACAAGAGAGTTTGAACAAAATTTATGGATCTAGGGCCATCATGCAAAATTGAAGTCCAGTGTGAGGTCATACTTAAAATACTGGAATCTGCATCCTGAGCAAGAACAGCAACAACAAAACCCTGTCCTGGGCCTCAGCCCTCTGACAGCCCAACAAACCTGCAGAAAGAGAATGAAAGCTTTGATTCTGAAAATATAATCAACACTAACATTTTGGGATTCCCCATGAATTCAAAACAGATTTTTATTGTGTCTCTCTTAAACTACAATTGTCAACCTAGAATATACTTTAGTGCATTTCCTGTTACTGTAACTTAATACCACAGACTGGACAATTTATAAAAACTACAAGTGTATTTAGCTGGGAAGTTTAATAATGTATACCAATATCTAGCTGGGGATTTCTTGTAGCATTGTCACGTGGAAGAAGGTAACAAACACATGGCAACACAGAGCAAGATGACAGCTTGCATCTCCGCTCCTCTTATAATAAAGCTACTAATGCCATCATAGGGGCCCCATTCTCATGACTGTACCTAATTCTAACTACCTACAAATGTCCCCATGTACAAATACCATTAGTGTATGAATTCAGAGATTGAGTTTCTACCACAAATTTTGGAAGGGGGCACATTTAAACCCAGAGCAGAATCATTAGACATTCAAGGAAAATTGCTAACATGAAAGACTGAAACAACAAATGGCAAAAGAAACTTGAAGAAAAAAACTAAGCTTTAAAATTATAAGCAGTTAATGACATCAGGGAGATTATAGAAACATTGACTCAATTAAATGATATCAAGGGGATATAGAAAAGACAACATAAGAACCCAGCAACAGCAGCAACAACAAAAACAGCTCTCTGAAATTACACTACCGTAGCAGAAACTTTTATAATTTAGTAGAACAGCTAGAATATAAAGTAGAGCTAATTTTCTAGAAAATTTAACACGATGAAGAAGTGAAAAATAATAAAGAAATTGTAAGAAAATTAAAAGATCAGTTTAGGAAATCCAACCTCTTTCTCATGGATATTCCAGTAAATGAAAGAGACAAAACGAAGGGAATAGAATTTTTGAAGAATAATATTAAAAAGTGGTTTAGAAGTAAGGAAATTAAATTCTCACATTATAAAGGCCAAAAAGAAGAAATTAAGAATACAATGTTGTAAAATTTCAGAATAGAAAAGATGGAGAGAAAATATCAAATATCAAAAGCTTAAAGAGATAGCATCCTGGGACCAGCAGATGGCATAATGGCTACGTCACTGGACTCGCGTGTAGTTGACTGTGGTTTGAGTACTAGACCCGGTGGCTTAAACTCACCTGGGCACTTATGTGTGCATGTCCAAGAATCCGAGAGGAGAATGGAGGAGAAGAGATTGCAATGTGGCCATCCTCCCCGGGGAGGTGATTTCTTGCTTTCTCTCTCTCTCTCTCTCTTTCTGGCGAGCACATGCGCCCTATAGTAAAAACCTGCAAAAAAAAAAAAAAAAAAAAAAAAGAGCTACCAGAACTAGGCTTTAGCAATATGAGAGATTAAACCAACAAAGAGGAAGGTATACAGTCTAGGAGAAAGTGGATCTACACCAGGAAATAAGCAAAGGGAATCCCATGTATGGTAGTAAGTAAAAATCATAGGATAACAAGAGTGTGCCTAAAAAGCAACAACTCAAATTAAATGAAGAAGACAAAAGATTCCAGAAAGTATTTCTTTAATAAGTGGTATTGGCAGTAAAGCACAGAACTCTGCAAGGCAATCTCACAAGGAAAAAAGTTCCCAGTTCAAGTCTGAAGAACTCCCTGACTATGCCATATATGCACTTGTCTACTATCCGAGACTGGTTGAAGGCTGGCAGTAGATCATGGCATTGAGATCTTATTTGGTATTCTTTCTCTCCCTGTCTTTCTCACTCATAGGAAACATATAAACTTGGGGAAAAAAAGAAAGAGAGAGAGAAAACAAGGAACAATGTCACATATATTTAAGTGGTAAAAGAATTCTTTAATCTATTGACTCATATGCTGGCTAATACAGGGCTGGCCGTGTACTAGATATGTCAAAAAAAAATAAGCAAAAGAATGAAAGAAATGAATTACTACATAGCAAACAGACTTTAAGGCGTTCCCTGTGATCCTCAAATTCTGTTACACATTTGCATAACCTCTCCCCTTGAGTTCAAGTAGACTTGTGACCAGCTTCTCACCAATAGACTACAGCAAAAGTAATGAGATGTCACTTCATCAAGTTACATTTTATAAGGTTCTGTCCTGTTATCAGATATGTTTCCTTTCTCTTACTACTCTGGAAAAAAGAATGGATAACACCAAGATAGAAATAACAATTCAAAAATAGCTACAGAATACATAAACTCTAGGTAAAACAAAAGTTTTATTAAAAAAAGTATAGGACTAATGGTTCATCAACAAGTAATAATTATAGTCATAATAATGAAAATTCTACACATTAGCTCTATAAAATTATAAACTGAAAATGAGAGGGAAAGTATGTGTTTGACAGGAGAGTTACTTTGTGGTAATGAAACAGTTTTGCATCTTGATTATGGTGATTCTTGAATCTACCCATGTAATAAAATGTTATAAATCTATATACCGAAAACTAATTGACAAATGAAAAAGTACAATTAAATACTGGCAAAATCCAGGGGCCATTGGGCAACAAGGTAGTTAAGGAGCTGAACTCCCACATGGCCAATTGAGGTTTGAGTCCCAGACCTGGTGGCTTGAAAATCAAGCCAGCGCTTGTGTATGTGTGTCCAAAATTTCAGCAGGAGAATGGAGGAGAAGAAATTCCACCATGGCCATCCCACCTGAGGGGTAAGTTTTTACTTTCACTCTCACTATGTCTCTCTGTTCTCCAGAGACTGCACACATCATATAGCAAAAGTTTTAAAAATGTAGAATTTAAATACTGTCTGTACCTGAGTTATTGCAATCAATTTTCTGCTATTATATTTATACACACACACACACACACACACACACACACACACACACTATGGTTGTATAGTATATTATTATTATTTGGAGAAGCTTGGTGGAGAGGACACACGAACTCTATATTATAATTTTGTAATTTTTTCCCACATTTTATTGATTCACAAAATACCTTAAACTGAAAATAAAAACAAAGCTAGAATCTAGTTAAAAGTGCACTGTAATTTTCTTCTGAAACATTTTTTATATTAATTAATTAATTTACATTCATTCCCTGAGCATCATCACAGTATACAAAATGTGATTTCCCATCCAGAATATACTGCATGGTGGTTTAATCATACATGCTATTTTCAATAATTTTCCATTTCTAGTTATATATATACATATATATTTATATAAACATATACATAAACATATATATTTATATAAACATACATATAAAACATATATATAAAATCATATGTTTTTTAACCCCTATTTCTCACCCTCTGCCATTTCCCACCCTCCTCCCACACTTTCTCAGGTGTCTACATTTGTTTTCCATTCCTTTTTCTCCCCACATTTTATTGATTCACAAAATTTCTTAAATAATCTAACTACTTTCAATAGCAAGTTCAGCTGGTATATACATGTCTGTAAATACATGTCTGACTTTAGGCATGAAACTCTGAGTAGAATGAATATACTATAAGGTAGCACCTAGCTAATGCTATATAGCTTACTACAGTTATTAAATAGGTATTTTAATATATTTTTTAATTTCAAGAAAAGCGGTTTTAGCTTTAATAAATCAAAGAAATGCTAAGGAACTTTGCTTAAAACTTAAAGCCAGGAAATAGGTTAGGATTCTGTTCAAATAGTAGGTACATGAACCTATCGGCAGCTCAAGACAGGACAACAATCCTTAAAACCAGAAAACAAAGCCTAAAAGAAAATCAGCAATGTTTTAGTCAAAAGTCATAAAATGCTATTTCACCAGTTCAGTTCTCATGTACTTAATCTATCCTCTGTTGTGGTTCGATCTTCCCATTAAAATTTGGGACTTAATATTCAACTCCAGGCTTGTCTCCACAATTAAGTTGGCTATTTTCTTAGTTTTTTAACTCTTATTTCTGTGTTTCTGTATTTAATTTTCCAGGCATAGGACTCACTTGAGAACTTCTTGGAGATCTGGTCTGGTGTTGGTAAATTCTTTCAAGTTTTGTTTATCTGAGAATGTTCTTATCTTTTCTTCCCATGTGAAGGATAATGTTGCTGGGTACAGTACTCTTGGTTGAAATTGCTTTTTCCCTTAACACTTTGAATATATTTTCCCATTCTTTCCTTGCTCGCATTGTTTCTGAGGAGAGGTCTGCTGTTAGCCTGATGGGATATCCTTTGTAGGTAACTTGACATTTCTCTCTTGACCTTTCTCTCTTGCCAATCTTAGTACCTTGCCTTTGTCTGTGGTTTTGGTCAATCTGGCTATAATGTGTCTTAGAGAAGATCTTCTTGGGTTGATTTTATTAGGAGTCCTTTGTATTTCTTGGGACTGGAAATTTGTGGGCGTTTGTTTTGCTTTGTAAGCAGTTTTTTTTTTTTTTTTATCTTATTTTATTTCAAGTTCTTATACACATTTAATCATGCCATTTAGTTTGCAAAGTGAATATTCCAACATGTTTACATTTCTCCCTAGTCCAGTTGATAATACTATAAAGTTATCTTCAACAGATAATACCCCATTTCTTTGTTTTGCCTCTCCATTTTTCTTGTTAATGTCCTTCCTCAGACTCAATTCCTTCACCCACACTCTCTTCACACTATATCTGGTATTCACAACCATTTACTGTGCTTCTATATCCTTTACGCCTCTCTAGGTTTGGAAAATTTTCTTGAAGAATTTCATGGAATAGATTATCAATGCTCTTATGAGTCTCTTTGCCTTCTGGGATACCAATTATCTGGATGTTTGGACGTTTGATAGTATCTAGCATTTCTTGTATATTATTCTCATTTTTTGGACAATTTTCTGTCTTTATGGTCTATTTTTCTAGGCCAGTTATTCTATCTTCTACATCTGAGATTCAATTTTCTGTATGATCTAGTCTGCTTTTAATACTTTCATGGGAGATTTTGACTTCCTATATTATAGCCTTCATCTCTAATAGGTCCATTTGATTCTTTTTTTAGAGTGTGTATTTCCTCTTTTAGATCTTGCAAGAATTTCCTCACCTCCTGGAACTTATCAGCTCCTTTCTCCTGCCTCTTCTGCAGTTCATTGTCTCTCTTCTCTTCCATCTCTGTTAGCTTTGTCACTGTGAATATTCTAAATTCTTTATCAGACATTTCCATGAGTTTCATTGTACTGTCTGAGGATGAAGAGGACATATTCTTTTCTCTTGGAAGAGAAGTATTTTTGTGTTTTTCCATATTTCTTATGACCCTGTGGTGATCTCAAGTAATCTGATAAATAGTGCGTTTCTTCTAATTCTTGAAGTTCAATCTGAGCGATAAGAGGCATGCAGAAGGAGCTGATCTGCAATCTCTCTTCTGTTCTGTTTTCACTCCTTGTGCATCAGATTCAGTGAGAATAAAGGAATATCTGACCCTAATTTTGTAATTCTTGTAAGTCTATGAATATTTCAAAATAAGTTATTTTTAAAAATTGTAAAGTATGTGTTTTGTAGAAAGTTTACAAGAAAAACTCATCTTCACAGTAGTAGTAGTAGTAATAAAATCAGTGTCTAGATTTTTCACACACATTTTCTTTTTCAAGTACTATGATAATAATATTTCATAGATTGCTTAACAGCTAATTCACTCTTCCCAGTTTTCTAAGCAATCCTTCCTCTATCTTCCCTGCCTTCCCATCCACCAGTGCTGATACTTTCTCAGCCACCCCATTTCTTTTTGCTACTCAACTCTTGCAACTCCCCTAGCCCTGCTCTTTTCCTTTACTTGTGACTGGGTGAGAAAGTCCTCTGAAGAGAACCAAACTACAGAACAGAAAGGAAAGGATTTAGAAAACAGGTAATGCTAACCTACCAGTGTTATTTGAAAGAGAAATCACAGCTACTCCTGTTTAGAGATACTGGACAAAGCAGTGGCGTTTCTCTGAGGTGGTGACTTTCAAAGTTGTCCCCAGGGCACCTCAGCACACATGGAAGCTTTTCGTATTCTCCCTAAAATACAAGCCACATCAGAAGTAATTCTGAAGACATGTTTAGGAGAGAGCAAGAATAAAAAATACAATAGTTGGAACATAATAAGTAGAGGATACATTTTATAAAATATTTATTAATATTTGCATTTAAAATGTTTCACATGTGCAGGTTGGTCTAAATACTTTGACCTGTTTTATTGTTTCAAAGTATGTTTTATAAAGTGACATTTTTAGCAAAATAAATATTGAAATGCTAGTATTGTCATTATACTTAAGTACCACACTCAGTACATAGTAGGAAGCTGGTAGATACTATCTAACCTCTCATAAGAAAGAAAGAGCACTACAAACACATTGTTTTATATGAAGGTAAATATCTGGCAGTTTTTAAAATTACCTCATTGTTCTACAGGACACTGATGCTGCCATATTTCTATATGATATGGAACCATATCATTCTTTTAACATGTATTTTAAAGTTACGATGGCAAAAACATTGGTAATGTTGTCTCAGGAGTCAATAAACATTGCTTTACCATTATAAAAATTAAAATAGTTTTACAAATAAAATTTGTCATAGTGCAGACTTTTGAAAGGAGAAAGAAAAGAATAGGTTAAATGATTGATATACCTGAGCAGTTAATGTCACACACTGATCATCTTAGTCCTCGTCTGCAAAACTAAGACAAGATATCCTGAGATAGAAAATGCAGTTACATAATTATATGCTGCTGGGGCAAGATGAAGGAATAAGATTTTCAGCAATTGTCCCCTCATAAAAACAATAATTTGAACAACAATCAATGATGAACTTACTTTAACAAGAGCTGAAGAAGCCAGGTGAGAGATTACAACATCTGTGAGTAGCCACAGAATTAGAACAGACACAACGATGAAAAGGGTAGGAATGACAGATTTACATTACCTGTATCAACCCTCCCTTGTCTCCAGGCAGCATGGCATAGAGAGATTTCTTTGCTTGCGAAAAAGAGGTCAGTGAACACTAGGCTTTGCCTCAGACTCCAAGAGCAGGCCTGCCTAAGAAAAACTCCCATGTACTACCAGGATTCAGTAGCTGAACCTCAAGGCCTGTCTAAACTTTGGTCCAACTCCTAAAACTATAGGCTCTAGCATAGCTGGACTCTAGGCCCACCTCAGAAGACCTTGGTGCCAGGTCAACTCTCATATAACATGGTTCCAGAGCTATCTGGGCAGACCCAGACCCCTGGTCATCATCCATGGACTCAAGTTCCATGCTACAGACCCATGATTGTGAACTTGGGCTCCAGGCCTACTCCAGGACTAGAATGCAAGGCCTCAGATTCCAAAACCATCACTGTGAATCAAAAACCGAGGCCCATCTCTGCACCTGTCTTGTTTCTATATACTTAAGTTCAAGGCTCATCTCAATGCCAAGTTAGTGCCTGTAGACCCAGGGCTTCAGGGCATCCCCTAGGTATAGAGTCCAACTTCATGAACCCAGCCACCAGGCACACCGCCCCCCCCCCCCCCCACACACACACACGCACACACTGACCCAGGGAGTAGGCCAGCCTGCCCAAGGACTCCCAAAACTTCCATGCACTGATCAAGGCAGACACTCTGGCAAAGGGTTTTCTTACAAAAAGTCAGCATGCAAAGACTGGATTAAGTCCCTGCTTCTTGAACACTCAAGCACAAGATTTGAGAACAAGGAGACAGTCAGCTCCATGGCTCCTGCGATCTAGCCATTTGGGGAGAAAGGAAGATGTTCCACTGCTAACTGGGCCTCCAGCATACAAAACCCGCATGGTAGGAAGACCCCTTTCAAGTCTCCTCTCTCTGTATCAGTCCTTGTCTCTCTCTGCCTCTGTCTCTGTCCTCTGTCTCTCTCTCTCTCTCTGTCATTTTTTTAAAAATTTTTGCTTTTTAGAATTTTTTAAGGTGAGACGTTTTACAGGGCCCTTTGGCCCCTCCTAGCCCTTTATCTTGTTAATAATCCCCTCTCCTCCTCTCAGAACAGCCCTTCTTCAAGAGACAGTCAGCTCTATGGTTCCTGTGATCTAGCCATTTTGCGCAGCGCGCTTGTGCGCCCCGCGGTTTTCTAATTTTTGAGTTTTATTGAAATTTTTTGGATATTAATTTTTCTTTAGATTTATTTAAAAGTTTTTCTCTTCTTTTTCTCTGCTTCTTGTCTGTTTTTCTGCTGTTGTTGGTATTGTATCCCTCTCTCTCTGCTTCCTTTTCTGCACACTCCTCTACCCTCAGATTGAACCTCCAAGTTCGGGAAGAAACCGACCATCCACCAGATGACTAGAAATCACTGCAGGACCACTAGAAATATGAGGAAGCAGGAAAATACTTCTCCCACAAGGGAAACGGATAGCTCCTCTTCATCCACACACAGTTCAATGGAAGTCATGGAAATGTCTGATAAAGAATTCAGAACATTCATAATGGCCAAGCTAACAGAGATGGAAGAGAAGAGAGACAAGGAACTGCTGAAGAGGAAGGAGAAAGGAGTTGAAGAGTTCCAGGAAGTGAGGAAATTCATGCAAGATCTAAAAGGGGAATTTCACATTTTACAAAAGAATCAGATGGAACTGTTAGAGATGAAGGCTATTATACAAGAAGTCAAAATCTCCCTTGAAAGTATTAAAAGCAGACTAGATCATACAGAAAATAGAATCTCTAATGTAGAAGAGAAAATGGCTGGCCTAGAAAAATCCACCATGAAGACTGAGAAAATGGCCCAAAAATTTGAGAATAATATGCGAGAAGTACTAGATACAATTAAACGTCCAAACATCTGGATAATAGGCATCCCAGAGGGTGAAGAGACTCATAAGGGCATTGATAATGTATTCCATGAAATCCTGCAAGAAAACTTTCCAAACCTGGAGAGGCACTCAAAGATTCAGTCCCAAGAAATACAGAGGACCCCAAATAGAATCAACCCAAGAAGATCTTCTCCAAGACACATCATAGCCAGATTGTCCAAAACCACAGACAAAGACAAGATACTAAGACTGGCTAGAGAAAAAAGGCAAGTTACCTACAAAGGGTATCCCATCAGACTAACGGCAGACCTCTCATCGGAAACAATGCGAGTGAGGAGAGAATGGGAAAATATATTCAAAGTATTAAGGGAAAAGCAATTTGAACCGAGAATTCTGTACCCAGCAAGATTATCACTCATTTGGGAAGAAAAGACACGAACTTTCCCAGATAAACAAAACCTGAAAGAATTTACCAGCACCAGACCAGATCTCCAAGAAGTTCTTAAGGGAGTGCTATGTCAGTAAAATTAAATGTAGACACACAGAAATAAGAGTTCAAAAACTAAGAAAATGGACAACTTAATTGTAGGGACAATGTTTGGAGATGAATATCATATCCCAGAATTCAATCTGGAAGATCGAACCTTAACAGAAGAAAGATTAAGTACATGAGACTGAACCGATGAAACAACATTCTGTGACTTGACTAAATTATTGCTTCTTTTCTCCTAAGCTTTGTTTTCCAGTTTTAAAGGATTTTTGTCCTGTCTTGAGCTGTTGATAGGTGCATGTACCTACTATTTGAACAGAATACTAACCTGTTTCTAGGCTTTAAGTTTCAAGGAAATATCATTACCAGTTCAAAACTACTCTTCTCGAAATTACCTGCTGAAAGTAGTTAGATTACTTATGATAATGTGTGATCAACAAAATGTTGGGGAAAAAGGAATGGAAGACAACTGTATATAGCAGAGATAGTGTAATAACAGAGTGGGAAAGGGCAGAGGGTCAAACATCGGATAAAAAACATATATACGTACACATGTGTATGAAAGTAGAAATGGATATTATTGATGATAACATGCATGATTAAGCCACTATGCAGTTTATTCTAGATGGGAAACCATATTTAGTACATTGTGATGATGCTCAGGGAATGAATGCTAAGTAATTAAAAAAAAAAAAAGTTGCAGGAGAAAAAAAAAAGGTAAAACTGTTCATATTGAAATTTTTTTAAAAATTCATATTTGATGACTGCAGTAAGCTATATAGCCCCAGCTGGGTACTACTTTATAATATGTTCATTCTACTCACTAGGGTTTATGCCTAAAGTCAGACTTGGGTTCATGTATAGGTATATATCAGCTGTGCTAGGTATTGGATATATTTAGACTAATTAAGTTCATTAGCAAATCAATTAAATGGAGGGGGGAAAGGCATAGAAAGCAACCATGGATACCAGAGACAATGTGGGAGGAGGGTGGGACATGGCAGAGGGTGAGGGATAAGGAATCAAGGATGGCAAAACAAAAACCAAAGTATATAAGACATAAGAATTGGAAAATTATTTGGTGAAAACATGTATGTTGATGTGCTTGATTGAGCCAATACACAGTGTATTTTGAATGGAAAATTCATTTGTATGCTGTAATGATGTATAGTGAATTAATGTAAAAAATAAATCAATTTAAAGAGAAAAAAAGATTTGAGAACAATCAAGGAAACATGGTAACATCAAAGAAAAAATAAAGAATAAGTAATCTAACCTAAAGAAATGGAGATTTATGAACTGTATAAAAAATTTTAAATAATTGTTGTAAGGAAGCTCAGTAAACTTCAAGTAAATGCTGAAAATAATTTAATAAAAACAATAAACAATCAAAATAAGAAATTTGACAGAGATTGAAATTAATGTAAAAATACAGATGGTTGGGACCAGCAGTTAGCATAATGTCTATGTTGCTGAACTCCCATGTAGTCAACCGTGGTTCAAGTCCCAGACCCAGCTGCTTAAACTCACGTCGGGTGTGTGTGCGTGTGCTCCCAAGATCCCGAGAGAAGAATGGAGGAAAAGGGATTGCGGTGTGGCCATGCCCCTGGGGGGTGATTCCTCGCTTTCTGTCTCTCTTTCTGGCGAGTGCACGTGCCCTGTAGCAAAAAACTCTCCAAAAAAAAAATACAGATTGTAAGAAATAAAATGAGAAAAATGAAACAGCATTAACACAGACCTAATGAACAGAAGAAAAAACTTATGAACTCAAGTACGAATAATTCAAAAATATACTTCATCAAAGAAAAAAAGAATACAAGTAATGAACTCTTATGAGATTTATGGAAGAGCATCAAAAGAGTGAATATTCGAATTATAGAAATTATTAGGTTGTTGGAAAAGTCATCATGTATTTTTCTGTATTTTTCTATGCAAAAATGTATAATGACTGTTCTGATACCTCAGTAAAACTGGAGAAGAGACAAAAGGTAGGAAGCTTTTTCAAAGAAATAGCAGCTTAATATTTTCCAAATCTGGACAATCACACAAATACCCAGGTATAGTAGGGTTAAAGGACTCAAAATTATATAATCCAAATAAGATTGCAAAAGATATATTATAAGCAAACTGTTGAAAGCTAAGCACAAAACTAAAGACACTGAAAGGATAAAATAAAAGTAGCATATCATACATATGAGAATTCCAATTAAGTTAGCAGTGGATTTCTCAGCAAAAACTTTACAAGCCAAGAGAGAATGAGATGACATATTTGAAGTGCTGAAAAAAAAAATCCTGCCAATCAAAAATATTAAATCTGGCAAAACTGTCCTTATAAAAAAAATGAAAGAGAATCCTTTAATCTTGAAAAAAGAATGCTAATTAGTAACAAACCTATATAAAAGTATAAAACTCACTGAGAAAAATAAGTACAAAGTCAAAATAGAATACCCTATTACTGTAGTGGTGGTATAAAAATCACTTATATGCTTAGTATGAATATTTTTAAATCTATTAAAAATAATAATGAGCCAGCTTATGGCATAGCATTTGAGATGGTTGGATCCCACATGGCTGATGATGTGATTTTAGTCCGTGACCCAACACTTGAAAAATGCACCAGCCGTATGTGTGTATGTGTCCAAAATCCTGGAAGGAGAAATAGAGGGGAAAGGACTGAAGCATGAGGCTAATTTTCCTCAATGTGTATTACCTTTTATGTTGTTTCCAGTCACATTGATAAGAAGTAAAACCAACTACAAACAACTAGGAAGCACATACAGAGAGACTGACCTGAAATTTTGGCCACTCGTAAACTGAACTGAATTCAGCAGGTGTTGTGTCTGCGAATATAAATTAACATCTGAAACAGGATTTTCTCCAACATGGAAGTTTGTTTGGTTTTTTTTTGGTTTGATTTTGTTTGTTTGTTTGTTTTTCTGGTAAACCCTTGATATTGACCTTGCTTCCCTATTCTTCAAGAAGTTTGATTTATCTCCACATATCTGATTGTCACTGCCAGATGCATTCTGTGCTCATCCATCCTTTCTTCAATAACTTTGGTTACTTGATTGCAATTCTAGTCTGTCCGTGCATTTCTATATTGTGATTCTTTCTCCCTCTCTACCTGATTTCAACCTGAAATTTCTGTTTATCGTTCTGTTTTATCAATTTTTTCTCAGCACATTTTGGCCTCTGGCTTCCATGCCCCTAAATATCCCTGCTCTGGTGGGCTCTTGAGTAAAACTATAACTAATATTAAAATATGTTTTCTACTTTTGCATATAACAATTAATGGCAATGGTATATAGAGAGGAAGGCATGCTTCATTTAACATTTTTATCAAGAGTCTACAAATGATATCTATATAGCTAGACAATCAATTGGTTGTGTAGAGGAATTGATTAATTATACTTAATTATTTAGTCTGTTGATTATCTGAGACATTCCCATTTCTTCTTTGTGTTTTTCTAGTATCTACATTTCTACATTCTTAACATTTTACTAAACCAAACACTAAAATTTCTCTAGTTAAAGTCTAACATAGGATTTAGAAAGTGTGAATTTCTGTGATTTGTGCACCATTGTCAATCAAGAGTCAACACTTGAAGAA
The DNA here is from genome assembly GCA_026018925.1 of Tupaia tana. Taxonomy (NCBI): domain Eukaryota; kingdom Metazoa; phylum Chordata; class Mammalia; order Scandentia; family Tupaiidae; genus Tupaia; species Tupaia tana. Next base: position 194,465,159 of record JAKSZU010000001.1, on the reverse strand, counting down.
ATATTTAAATGCAGATGATTCTAAATTATTTAAATATTTTGTCATCATAAAACTGAGACTTTCAGGGGTAGTAAAGAGAAAATTTATTGTCAACTTTTTCTGAACTGTAGTGGGAGGTCAGTTTTTGATAGCTTTGGCTAAATATTAATTTTAACTAGTATGGTTCCTTTACAAAGTTTAGTTCCAGTCACTCAGTTTATCCATTACATGTGTTATTGTTTCTGTATGTTTTTATACGAAACACCTGCTTCAGCGACTATTTAAAATTCAGTGGAATAATAATAATAATAATAAAACAACTATCTTTTGCCATTTTAGCATTTCACTGCACCAGTGGAATATATAGTGTTGTAATAAAATAAGGGTATCATTTATACTTATGTTTAATCTTATATCTTAAATCTATTCTTGTATCTTGAATCAGTTCTTTCTTATAGTTTAAGCTATTTAAGTATGGCTGCTTTGTTAGGCAGGATTTTTTCCAGCCTTCTTTTTTCAGTTGCTTTCCAAAGGTGCAAAAATAATCCTGTCACAACAGAGAAGAAGAGCTTATAAAGATGCTTTAAAAACCTTATCACCAGGAAACAGTGCACAGCGTATTGTATAATATAGTGTCTTAAAATACTTCTGCTTACCTCCTCATTGATGCTGCTACAATATTTACATAACACTGCTAACTAATTCTTCATTATGTAGGTTATTTATCCTTTCTCTTGGAGACTGGCTTCCCAGCACATTTAATATTATTGAATTGAGGCATTGTTTTTATTTCTGTCTACTGTTTAGCTGCAGTGTATCTCTTCTCCGTTCTGGAGCTGCATTGGTGGGTCAGGATTCATGTTTACTGCTCCTTGGGGTGAGAGTGAAAGAGTAGGAGGAGATCTGTGGCAGGACAGAGTCTTGGCTAGTCATCAAGGCAAGTCGTTTATATCTTCAGAATGGGTTATTTCCAAACCAGAAAAAAATAAAAAAGAAAAAAAAAAAAAAAGGAGCTGTTTTGGTAGAGGGGAATAGTTGTCCTGGGAGCAAAAAGTAAAAGTGGAAACTAATATTTTAGAAAATACTTCAACAGAAAGACATTTTTAGTGCAAGATATCTCAGAGGTTCGGGAAAATTATTTGAAGCATTAAATATTTTCAAGACTTTCTGTGTTGAATACATTTTTAAACCCTAGGCTGGATGTTTTTGTTAACATTTCATGTTGAAGAGTTGATTCAAATCAGGAAAAAAATAAATTTCTATTTCCATGTGACTGAGGAACACTCCAAGGCAAACCAGCATGTAGCACACTTTACCTAGATTCATCATGAAGGTCAATCCAAGTGGACAGGTTGTTTGAGTTCCCTCTTTAACACTTCAACACTCTGTTAAGCCTGGTTTTCCATTAATCTTTTTACATGTGTCTACCATGATAGCAGAGCCTCAGGCTGATGCCACCCTGCTTCCAATACAGTTGTCCTTCTTACTCCACAAATAAGTCATCTCATCAAGCAGCAACCACCAATGTCTTGGCTCAAGCCCACACTCTAATCTCCTGCAGCTTAAACACACAACTTCTCAAATACGTTCCTCTTCCAGCAACTAGAGAAACAAAGCCTAGAGGTCACATCCAAGTTAGATTTTTCCATATGATTTCTACCAATTCCCCCAAGAAAGTCCAAACATAGATATTTACAGTTATGGAGTTGCTGAACCACCTTAGATTTGCTAGAAAGAAAACAATCCTGGTAAAGGTCTTTTTTTTCCCCTCAGCTGAAATGGAAAGCATCTAAAATTTTAGAGGTTCTATAAACCTGTAGATTTTTCTTTATGTACTAAACCTGGCTGTGTATATATAAAGTAACCACACACCTTTTTTTCCTACCAAGTTAAACAATAAAATCAGGATCATTCTGTCAAATAAATGCAGTGATCTTTCCAAAACTGAACTCATGGTGTTTTTAATGGACAAATTACACCTCTTACTGTATCTAAATAGCTAAATTTTAATAACATGTAATAATGAAAGCATTGAATATATCTTACTAGAGTATAAAATCCCCTTCTGTTTCTTAAACAAATAATAAACAATTATTTATTGACTGGTTAGTAGGAAACTGACACCAAATGATGTACTTTTGCGAGCTGCCTCTCAATTACACTGTAAGTTGGATTTTATCATCCTCTCATAGTGAGGAGAAAAATGGCCTCAAAGAACGCAGGTGACTTCCCAAGGTCACTCAACCCATAAATGAGCCCAGATTCAGTTCTAACTCCAGCCACACTGTTATTTCCATTGCTTGATGCTGCAAGTCTTCATTTGAAAATTTAATCATAAGGAATACTACATCATTAATCTACAAACATGTTTTCGTTCTACTCTGTAAAACTTACTGAGTACAAAATGCTGTCCTCTGTTGAATTGTATAACCTTGGGTAGGTCTAGCATAAGGTTTGATCTATTGAAATAGATCTGATTAAAAACCTAAATCAAAATATAGGACTAAGAATATAAAAAAGCAAGACTACATTTTCATGCTCACAGTAAATTCTGTTTTCAGCAAGAATGTTTTTAAATGATTTATAATGGGCATTTTTCAAATTACTTATTACAATGAAAATACTTGATGGTACTTAGTAACTACACATAAGCATATTTTAAACCATTTTGAGAGGATGAACATGATTTAAAACTCTTTACACTAATTTCTGCCTGATGTAGAGGACTTATAACAGATGCATTATGGAGATTTAATGAACTTCACAAGGATAAAACTTACAACAGAGCACTTTTTTAATGCTGAATTTTAACTCTCATACAACACCAGTTTAAGAGCATATTAATGAGATTTTTAAAAATCTAAGTAGGTTTGATGTGCTTGGAGTTTTATTTTTTTGTCTATCCATAATGCAGAAAAGTATGTTGTCTCATAGGAAATTTTGTTCAATGGTAGATGAGAAGTCATTTTTATAACCCTGTAAATAGCAGCACATATTATACTAAATGTGTGTATTAGGTGATAAATAATAATGTTGACTTCATTCTGCAATTTGCATATAATACATTTAATTTCTGGACCAAAGAATAGTATGCTATAAATGCTATTTAACACTGGGATATAACTGAATGACTACTATTCTATTAAAAATAAAATTAATGATAGCTAATATTTCAGAGGTACAGCCATTTCACGTACAGTATGTTCATCTCTGGAGTTTTATATTCTTATATTATTTAAATTATAATATAAATATATACATTTTATCCTTTCTCTCTGTTTTCCAGTGGGCATTTATTGACATTTTCTCTGTCTTTCAGCACCTTACCATTGTTTACAAAGAAAGATGAAGGCAGGCAAAGAAACACAAAGAGGGTATAAAGGCTAACTACCTATAGATTTAAAAAAAAAAATAAAAATAAGGGCTACTCTTTTCCACTTCTATTAATTACTCTCATCAGCAGGTAGATTATTAATTATTTCCTCTTTTTTTTTCATGCTCATAACTTATTTCTTGGCTATCTGAACTGATCCAAGTTTCAGTCCTTCTGAACACACCAGTTTTCCATTTATTTTTAGGTTAAAAATCCTCTTCCACACTTTTGTATGTTAGCACTTGGTTCAGAAACAGCCTATACTCCTTCCATAATCCAATAAAAATAGCTTATGTGTGTATAAAGTGCTTTATACATCTTAATATTCTTACCAATATATGAGCTCATCTGATCCTTCAAGTCCAGAAAATGTTTGGAAAGTTTATGTGCCTTATTCAAGGGACCTTCTCTCTCTCTCTCTCTCTCTCTCTCTCTCTCTCTTTCTCTTTTTCTTTTTTAAGAGTTTTTCACTACAGGGCGTGTGTGCTCACCAGAAAGACAGAGAGAGACAGAGAGATAGAAAGCGAGAAATCACCCCCCAGGGGGGGATGGCCATGCCACAATGACTTCTCCATTCTCCTCTCGGGATCCTGGGAATGCATGCACATACGCCCGGCATTAGTTTAAGCCACCAGGTCCAGGACTCAAACCATGGTGGACTACATGGGAGTTCAGTGAGATAGCCATTATGATAACTGCTGGTCCCACAAATCAATAATATCTCTACCATTTAAAACTTCATAATTCCAGTCTACTGAGTAATGAACCAAGTCATTATTTTATATGGCTATAATAAAGCATAACTGGAAAAAAATTGCATAAAATTGAAAAAACACAAACCTTTGTTTTCATTTTTAATATAACAAAAAAAAAATCAGTTACCACCATAGAATTGATTTTCTTTCTAAATGAAAAAAAAGAATGAAGAGCTATTTAGTAGTAAACTTCATAGATTGAAATTACAGATTTGATGACAAAGATTTCTCTCTCTTCCTCCCCAAATCCAATGTTTCTATAATAACCTAATAAAACCGAACAGAAATAATCATAATACTCATTTAATGGCCACAATCATCATAACAGAGGCTAAAAGTAGTTAAATTACTCTATAAAAGGAAGCATGCACAAAAGAGGGAAGAAAACAAAATCAACAAGTATTATAATGGCTTAGAAGTACAAGTGGCTTTTAAAAAGCGTATAACCAAGCCCAACAGTGATAGTACATACTATATGCTACTGCTCAGCAGGCTGAAGCCACATGTGCGGCCCCGTTTAGATTTCCAGACCACTATAAAAGCAAGGTGAGGTAGTTTGTGCCTGTGTTCCAAAGCACCTTGGAAAGCTGAAGTAAAAACGATCACCATATAGCAAGACCTCATCAAAAAACACGACAAAAAAAAAATCACACACACACATACACACACACACACACACACAGACACAGACACACACATACGAACATGAAAAAAGGCCAATACGAAGTGCAGTGAGGCTCACCAAAATGCTAAAGGTAAGTTAAATAGGATTTTGATGATATTCAAAGAAAATAAATATGTTGCTTCAATAACGTTTTTTAAAATATGGTAAAGAAAAAGCCATAATACTCGCCATAATACTCAACTATTATTTTATTCTCATCTTCTGTATCAAAGGTAGCAAAAATAATGTTAGTAAGAGGACACTGAGGTCCAAGGAATGTGAGGTCGTAAGAAATTATTTCCTTAAATGTCTATATAATTTTTGTCACAAATTAATTATAATCCAGATTACAAAAAACTCTTAAGTAAACTTTATGTACTACTGAAATATTTCTTAAGGAATTGTGAGTAATCAGAACGATAAACAAAATATTGGAGAAGAGAAAAAAGTTCTAATAACTTTTTTTAAATTAAAAGTCAAAATAGTTTATAATATGTTGAAGAGTTTAAAATTAATTCCATAAATGGTTTTAGAAATTATGCTCATGATGCATTTTTATGTTTGGAAACCAATGACCACAAAGAAGTAACCTGGTTTGGGACCAGCAGATGGCATAATGGTTACATCTTTGGACTCCCAGGTAGCTGACTGTGGTTCAAATCCTGGACCCACGATTTAAAATTCATGGTAGGTGTATGTGTGTGTGTGCCCAAGATCCTAAGAGGAGAAGGGAGAAGAAGGGATTGAGGCATGACCATTCCCCCTATGGGATGATTTCTCACTTTGTGTCTCTCTGGCAAGTGCATGTGCCCTATAGAAAAAAATATCTCTCTCTCAAAAAAAGAATTAATCTGGTTTCACTAAACGTCATTCATGCATGTCTTATTTCACCCCTTTGTGGACAGACTTAGCCCACTTTTGTACCAAGTGATTTCTTGATAAGTATCTCAGGTTAGAGAAATCATCAAATAGATTCTTGGAGGACATAGTCAACAATAAGGAAAAAAAAAAGATTATCTAAACTCAGTGGTGAGCACCTATAGTATCAGCCACTTGGGATGCTGAGACAGGAGGATTGTAGGTTCAAGGCCAGCCCAAGCAAAATAACATGATCTTGTCAAAAAAAAAAAAAAAAAGAAAAAAAAAAAAAAGAAGGAAGAAAAGAAAAATAAATTAAGATGACTAAATTCTACTATAATTTGCTAAATGTTTGCACTAAAAATATACTCTACATTATAATTTGGAAGGACATTTCTTTGGAACAGGATTTTGTCCCTGGTCTCTGTTTTGATCAAACTTACTTGAAAAATTATTACATACAATTTGATTGGCTAGAGAAAAGAGCTGTAGCTGGTGACCAAAAGAGTGTATCATAGAGACCAAATACAGGGGGTGTCATTGACCAAAGATACCAGCTATTGCACTGAAATCTGCCTGCATGTTCATGTTGGGGCCACGCTTACCACAAGCTGCTCCTTATCAGTGACTGAGCCTAGCAGGAATACTGAGGAAAATTCATTCCTGGGAGATATGGGACTTCTCTAACAAGGACTTTTGCTCCTCTAACAAGTGAATATACATGAAAAGCTTGCTAATGGCTTTGTTGAAGCTTCATTCTAACCTTGTCTAGACAGATTTAGAATTCCAGTCAGATATGAACTAAAATCTAGTTTGGTACTCAGTGCACACATGTAGATCACTGGATTTCAAAATTTGTTGGTTGTAAGGAAAATTAGGGCTAGAGATCTAGATTCTCCATTTGGAGGTCCAATATAATTCCAAACTATGCTCAATGGGAAATGAAACTAGCAATATTTGAGTAAAACTTCCTTAAAATTAAAGGGCATCAGTAGATCCAAATGGGAAAAACAAAAGTAGGGAAATGAGGTTTAAGCAAGTTTCAAATAGTGCTAATCTAAAAGTAGTTCATGTTACATCAAAGAACACATATTTGTAGACAGAGCAGACAATACATTACAATGGTTAAGCACTGCTTCTAAGAAAACAGGAATATGCATATACACACCATTGAATAAACGAAACAAGCTTTCCTATCTTAAGATTTCCTCAGAATTCCCTTCCATTCCTCTTTGTTTCTCTGTGTAACGTAAGTTGGCTCTATCATAGGTTGCCTTTATCAATAGCAATTACTATGGCTCACCACCTGGGCTATAGAGGTTTTTATATCTTCCAATTTTTTTTTTTTGAGATTTTTGCGATAGGATGTTCATGCTCACTGGAAAGACAGAGAGAGAGAGACAGAGAGACAGAAAGTTAGAAATCATATCCCGGAGGGGTGGACATGTTGCAATCCCTTCTCCTCCATTCTCCTATTGAGATTTTGAACCTCCATTCACATATGCCCTGTGTGAGTTTTAAGCTGCCAAGTCTGGTAAGCTGCCAAGTCTGGGACTCCAGCTGCAGTCGACTATGTGGGAATCCAGTGACATAGCCATTACCCCACTTGCTGGTCCTGTATCTTCCAATTTTTGAATCTGTTTGATGGAGTTTGACCTTCCACTACTTATATCATTAGGAGAGATAGCTTTAGTGAGCCTGACCTGCCAGCTTTCCACATGCATAGAGCCCTGAGTGCATGTCAGGCTCTCAAGCAGGGAACCAAAAAAAAAAAAAAAAAAAAAAGAAAAGAAAAAGAAAGTTAAAGAAAAACTGCTTAGCAAGCATTTGAAGATCTTAGGCTGGAATTCAGGAGACACTGTGTTTTATGGATATAAACCTAAGAATTATCTGAATTAAAATAGAAACTGAAGATTAAAAGAGACACTTAATGAGGAAGCTCATGTATAGAAACAATCAAAGGACTAGGCTGAATTTTAGAAAACCCCTCCTTGACCTGAGTTTGGGGATTTATTTGACCCTGTAGAATGCTCAACTCTGTAGACTCTGATCTAACTTCCCAAGGGCTTCAGGACCTTTTCATCTCACAGTGGTTTCCTCACTCAGTCTTCCATTCTTGATAGTTTCCACCATGATTCCAGCTCTGGGGTTCTGTTCTCTTTGCATTGATTTTATTTATTTATTTATTTATTTATTTATTTATTTATTTATTTATTTATTGCTACCGGGTACTACAACATGTTGTATCTTATAAAGAACAGAAATTTTTACTGGAAGATGAAAAATTCAAGCTCAAGGTTTCAAGCACATCCTGTGTCTGGTGAGGGCCTGCTCTCTGGTTCACAGATGGTGTATTCTCTCTGTGTCTTCACATGATAGAGGAAACAAGGAAGTTATAAGGACACTAATGTCAAAGGTGCCACCTACTTATAGCATCACTTCGATGATTAGATTTATTTTTTGTTGTTGGGGGCGGGGGAGAGGTTTTTGCTATACAGTGCATGTGCTCACCAGAAAGACAGAGAGAGAAAGAGAGACAGAAAGCAAGAAATGATTCCTCCAGGGGGGATGGCCATGCCACAACTCCTTCTCCTCCATTCTCCTCTCGGGATCTTGGGCATGCACACACACGCGCCCAGCATGTGTTTAAGCCACCAGGTCCTGGACTTGAACCTCAGTCGATTACATGGGAGTCCAGCAACATAGCCATATGTCAACTGTTGGTCCCATGATGATTAAATTTCAAAATATAAATTTTGGGGGACACAAGCATATCACTTGTAGCATCATCACATCTAAAATCCTAACATCTGTAATGCATACTTCTTATTATTCTTCAATAATAATATTTTTCTATTTTTCTTAGCAGTTACCATTATATAATTCAATATATTTAAAATATCTATCTTGTGTATTAACTGTATCTCCCCTGGAATATAAACTCTAGGAGCATAGGTATAAAGAACAAGAATGATTTTGGAAAATATTGCAGAGTAAATAAAAGCAAATACTTCCCCCATGATCTTATTATCTCAAGGAAAGTGTTTAGGTAGGGTGTGGCTAGACTGTGAGGCCTATGACAAGCACATAATAGAGAGGATCCCTACCCTGTAATGCTCTTACATGTATTAGAACAAGGGAAGAAAATAACTTGCACATCACCATACAAGTTTTGGGTAAAGAAAGTGGACTTCTACAATAGCTACCTCTTAAAAATCTGTGAGGATTGGGACCAGCAGTTAGCGTAATGGCTGTGTCGCTGAACTCCCATGTAGTCGACCGCGGTTCAAGTCCCGGACCCGGCGGCTTAAACTCACGCCGGGCGCGTGTGCGTGCGTGCCCAAGATCCCGAGAGGAGAATGGAGGAGAAGGAATTGCGGCGTGGCCATCCCCCCTGGGGGGTGATTTCCTGCTTTCTATCTCTCTGTCTCTCTCTGTCTGTCTGGCGAGCGCACGCGCCCTATAGCAAAAACCTCTCCAAAAAAAAAAAAAAAAAAAAAAAAAAAAAAATCTGTGAGGATTAACTCAAGAATTAAGACATGATCAACCTTGTTTGGCAAAGCATGCTTTGTGATGTGTGGAGAAGTTTGTTGGAGTAGCTAATACTGGCAGTTCCTCTTGTCACTCTCTACTTTTGAAAATTGGCTAACCCCCTCTCTAGGTTAAGGAATTTGACTGGTCAAGATCTCAATAAATCTTAGGTAGTTCAGGGAGACACTCTATTCCATTAGCTGTAAAGAATATGTGCCTAAGTACTGCCCCATACAATCATTATGTGCAAGGCATAAAACACAGGCATTACAATATGATTTTTCTAATTTTAAAAGTTACAGTAGACAAATAAGGAAAAACTCCTTTTACCTTGTAACTCTAAAGAGCCTAATCAGAGAGGTTTGTTAGCTGGTATAATTTGATTTTCACAAGGTTGCAATAAAATAGTATTTCTTTCTACAAGGACGCTCAAGTATGAAAACATTTTTCTTATGTAAATTGGGAATTTTATTAAAATCTTGGATTTCTTGAATCTTCTCATTTCTAGGTCAGCACTATTCAACAGAGACAGAATATGAGACACAAATGTATATATAATTTGGATTGTTCTTACGGTATACTAAGAAAGATAAAAACAGGCAAATTTAAGTTAATAATGCAGTTCATGCAACATAGTATTTATAAGATAATACTATTCCAACAGGTAATCAATATAAAAATGACTAAAGAAGTTAGTTTTCATAATAAGCCTTTACAATCTAGTGTGTACTTTACACTGACAGTGACAACTCAGATCAGAACAGCCACATTTGCCGTGCTCAATGCCCATATGTGGCAAGTGGTTACTATATTGACTAGAACAGTTCTAGGTAGTTTTTGAGAGAACACATTGATAAAGGGTAGGGAAGGACGTCTATTCACACTGCTCTAGTAATTTTACATCAATTTAAAATTAACTCCTCATGAAAACATGTGAGATAGCTCTTAGTAACTCCATATCACAGGTGAAAAAAACTATTACTCAAAGATTTAGGAAGCTTGTCAGAAGTCATCCACATGAAAGTCTATCTGGCTTCCAGATGCCTTTGGGAGTGCATGTGCCAGAGAGACAGAGAGGGAGCGAGAGAAGAAAGGTGAGAAATCACCCTTCAGAAGGATAGCCTTTCCCCAATCCCTCCTCCCTCAGTCTTCTCTCGGGATTTGGGGCATGTACACGAACACAAACACTGGGTGTGATTTTCAAGTGCCAAGTTTGGGACTGGAACTGTGCAGTAGGCCATGTGGTATGCAGCTCCTTAATCCACACCAACTGCTGGCCCCCCAAAGGTGCGTTTTTTAATACCCTTCTTTTCTTCCTTAACATAGTTGCTTTTACTAACTTTTTAATATTAATACAAGGCTAAAGTATAATAAATATCACTGGATGACTAAATTATTAACTACTAAAGTAGGGAAGGAGATAAAATGTATTTTATTTTTTGAAGGAGATAAAAATACTACCATTATGTTGCTAAAAATGTAATTTGGGAGTCACTAATTTATAAATTTTAAGGCCTATTTTTTCACATGGATCATAAAATTAGAATCTCTAAAATGATATCTGACATTGGTGTTTGTCAGGTTTTGTCATTACCAAATTAGTCTTTTCATGAATTAGGAAGTTCTTGGTCTTGGTTGTAAAGGGTATGTGAATATGACAGTGACAGTGTCAGGATCTGATGTGACTGAAGAAAATATTTGTTCTCATTTGTTGTGCTTGAAAATTATTAATCTCACAACATGTAGACTACATTGACAAGCCATTGCAAATTGATGCTCTGCATATTTTGGTCACAGCTAATTCTGACATAGTCAAATGTGAAATTGGTCATGCAGTATTAGGAAGATAAAAAAAAGAAATTGTTGCATTCATTTTGTTGTTCGAATTTGTTATATACTATATTAATTACAGAATTGTTTTGGTAACCTGCTACTAAGAAAGTAAAACAAGTTTTAAAAGTTCATAAAATGTTTTATGCTCTGACTGAAAGGCCAAACAACAATTTATTTCAAAACTAACAGAAAAGTATACATTTCAGATTCTATTATGATGAAAGAATAAATGATAGAAGACAAGCTATTCTTGAAGTAGAGATTGATTCAGCTCTACAATGATATAGTGACAAATGCATCAAATTGCAGGTGAAAGAGAGTTCATGAAAATAATCTATCATATATGCAAATGTTTTATTATTTATCTACCTATTTGTCTACCTATGATTTCAACAAAACTGAAATGTAGTCTATCAAACTAGATAGGAAATTAAATGAAACCAAAAAGACTTTACTTTTGATACATTAGCAAATCATTGACTAATGACAAATTTAGATACTCTTACTGATACATCAGAAGTTTACTTATTTTTAAAGGACTACAGATTTTCTTTGTTTTATTATTTTGGTTTTTTTTTTTTTTTGAGAGATTTTTGTTATAGGGCATATACTATCACGAGAGAGAAACAGAGAGAGACAAAGAGCTCAGAAAGCCTGAAATTACTGCCTGAGGGGAGATGGCCATGCCTCGATCCCTTCTCCTTCAGTCTCTTCCTGGGATTTTGGGCATGTACGCAGATGTGCCCAGCATGACATTCAAGCGGCAGTGCCTGGGACTTGAACCACCGTCGACTACATGGGAGCCCAACACCTTACCACCACACCACTTGCTGGTCCTAGTTTTATTATTTTTAATTGATTACTAAAATATTTGTAATGTATTGAGACAAGGTTATCCATAAGCAGCATGATTCACTGGTAAGAATCCAGAATTTAGTCTAAAGACTTGCATTTAAGATGGTTTCTAGTTGTATGTCAGTTTGAGTCATAAAAATAAGGCAATATAAAATTGTCATGACTAAATGTATGTTTTATATAAAATCTATCATATTTCAAACCAAACTGTAAGCTTTTCAAGAGGAATGTTTAGTTTTAGTATGATCACACTTGATTAGTTTAAATTTAAAATATTAATAGTTACTTAATAGAATGTAATTAACTGAAGACAAGGATAATGTTCCTATTAATTTTTAAATTATCATTATGAAAGAACTATGGTAATCTCAACCTCAATATTCAATTAATTTCTATATTTATATTTTGGTTTATATTTATAAGAAAATCTGGGTTCAGAGGAGAGTTGAGCCCTTCTCTGAGCAGACTCCTCATGGATACTGGGAACTAGATTTTTCAGGGAACAGGAGAAATGAAGATTTTCTACTCATAATTCAGCCTCCAGCAAGCAGAGCTAGTGTGGCAGGAGAGTTGAGCCCTTCTCTGAGCAGACTCCTCATGGATACTGGGAACTAGATTTTTCAGGGAACAGGAGAAATGAAGATTTTCTACTCATAATTCAGCCTCCAGCAAGCAGAGCTAGTGTGGTAGGGAGCCCCTCTGGCCTTCTATCTCTGTCACTGTGTCTCTGAGGTCTCTGTCTCTCTCTGCTCCTGTCTCCTCATCTTTGTTTTTTGGTAATTTTTCCTTTTTATGATTTTTTTAAAGGCAAAGTTTTTCTCTGGCGCTCTGCTCCTCCCATTGTTTTGTTAATAATCCCTTCTGCTTCTTCCTCCCAGGCAGGAGAGTTGAGCCCTTCTCTGAGCAGACTCCTCATGGATACTGGGAACTAGATTTTTCGCGCGGCGCGCGTGCGCGCCGCGCAGTTTTCTGTTTTGTGATTTTTTTCTTTAAAAAAAAAAAAAACAAGAAAGAAAAGTAATTACAATTTTTTATTTTTTGTCTTTTTTTCTCTCTTTTTGTTGTTGTTTCTCTCTCTCTTTTTCATTTTCCTTTTTCTTGTATCTCCACCCAATATCTACTGAATCTGCTGCACCAGCGATCACAACAGAACGGCAAGCAGATTCTAGAACACCTCTGTCTGCTTGTTCCTGTACATTGAGGCTTAACTTCAAGAATTTGAAAGAAACACGCCATTCATCAGATGACAAGAAGTCACCGCCGGATCACGAGAAATATGGGAAAACGAGAAAATACCTCTCCTCCACGGGAAAAGAGTAACTCTTCTTCATCCACAAGCAGTTCGGTGAAAGTCATGGAAATGTCTGATAAGGAATTTAGAGCATTCGTAATGTCGAAGCTAACAGAGATGGAAGAAAAGAGAGATAATGAACTGCTAAAGAGAAAGGAGAAAGAAGTTGCCGAGTTCCAGGAGATGAGGAAATTCTTGCAAGATCTAAAAGAGGAATTACACACTTTACAAAAGACTCAAACGGAACTGCTAGAGATGAAGGCTATAATACAAGAAGTCAAAATCTCCCTAGAAAGTATTAAAAGCAGACTAGATCATTCAGAAAATAGAATCTCAGGTGTAGAAGAGAAAATGGCTGGCTTAGAAAAATCCACCACGAAGACTGAGAAAATGGCTCAAAAATTTGAGAATGATATGCGAGAAGTACTGGATACCATCAAACGTCCAAATATCCGGATAATTGGCATTCCAGAAGGTGAAGAGACCCATAAGGGCATTGATAATCTATTCCATGAAATCCTGCAAGAAAACTTTCCAAACCTAGAGAGGCATTCAAAGATCCAGTCCCAGGAAATACAAAGGACTCCAAATAGAATCAACCCAAGAAGATCTTCTCCAAGACACATTATAGCCAGGTTGACCAAAACCGCAGACAAAGACAAGATACTAAGATTGGCAAGAGAGAAACATCAAGTTACCTACAAAGGACATCCCATCAGGCTAACAGCAGATCTCTCATCGGAAACAATGCGAGCGAGGAGAGAATGGGAAAATATATTCAAAGTGTTACGAGAGAAGCAATTTCAGCCAAGAATACTGTACCCGGCAAGATTATCTTTCAGGTGGGAAGAAAAGACAAGAACATTCTCAGATAAACAAAACCTGAAAGAATTTACCAACACCAGACCAGATCTCCAAGAAGTTCTCAAGGGTGTGTTGTATCAAGAAAATTAAACACAGACACATGGAAATAAGAGTCCAAAAACTATGAAAGTGGCCAACTTAATCATAGGGACAAGTATGGAGTTGAATATTATATCCTAGAATTTAATCAGGAAAATTGAACCAGAACAGAAGATAAAAGTACATGAGACTGATAGGTTCATACACCTACCATTTGAACAGAATCCTAACTTGTTTCCTGGCTTAAAGCAAAGTTCCTTGGCACTTCTTTGAGTTAAGTTAAAACTGGTTTTCTTAGTAGTAATGAGTGAACTCAACACTGAAAGTAGTTAGATTATGTCGTAAATTGTGTGACCAATGCAATGTGGGTGGGAAGGGAATGAAGGACAATTGTAGACACCGGAGGTGGTGTGAGAGGAGGGTGGGAAGGGACAGAAGGTCAGAAAGAGGGGTGGAAGTAATTCTAGGAACTAGTAATGGAAAATTTTCTGTAATGTGCATGATTGTATCACTATACAGTGTGTACTGGATGGGAGATTGCATTTTGTATGCTGTGATGAAGCTTAGGGAAGGAATGTAAATTGAGTTACAAAAAGAAAAAAAGTTTCAGAAAAAAAAATATATATATACCTAATGACTGCAGTAGGATATGTAGCCACAGCTAGGTGCTACTTTATAGGATGCGTAAAGTAAGACTTGTGTTCATGGAAATGTGGGTATCACCTGTGTTTGCTATGAGGGTATTCCGACTGATTAGGGTCTTTGGCGATACAATAATTGTGAGGAGAAAACAGTATAGAATGCAAACATAGATACCAGAGACTGTGGGAGGAGAGTGGGAGATGGCAGAGGGTAAGAGATAGAGAATCAAGGATGGGGGGAAAAAAGCAAAACATACAGAAGACAAGATCATTTACTGACAATAACATGTTTGTTGATGTGCTTGATTGAGACAATATATAGTGTACTTTGGATGGAAAATAAATAAATAAATAAATAAAATGAAAAAAAAAAAAAAAAGAAAATCTGGGTTCACACAGAAAATCGGTTTCTAAAATTACTAGTTTTGAATGGCATGCCTTGCAATCTCATGACACACTTTAATTTAACTGATCCACAAGCATGAAAGAGGATTCATAGAAAATTATTATTTCTATTTATTTTTTTGAGAGTTTTTTGCTATAGGGCACATGCACTTACCATAGAGACAGAGAGAGACAGAAAGCGAGAAATCACCCCCCAGGGGGGATGGCCACACTGCAATCCCTTCTCCTCCATTCTTCTCTCGGGATCTTGGGCACACACGCACATACGCCCAGCATGAGTTTAAGCCATTGGGTCCTGGACTCGAACTGCGGTCTACTACATGGGAGTCCAACGACATAGCCATTACACCAACTGCTGGTCCCAGAAAATTATTATTTCAAAGTTGAATTCTTACAATCTATAATATAATGGTGGTTCACAGAATAAAGCTTGAAATCTGAAAGACCTGGAACAAGAGTTCTGATTCCTTCATTTCTCCCTCATTTAATTTTTTTTGACCTTGACCTCCTTAACCTCTTACTTGAATAAATTAGAAATACTAATCACTTCTACTTCATATGATATTAAATGAGATGATATTTACAAATGGATCATCTTAAAGAATGACATGTAGTTAGAGCTGTGTTAATTTTGAAAGAGTATGGGTAAATGTACCCTTAAATTTATCTTTATAATGGAGTATTGAATTATGTTATATTTAAAAATTTGAATAACCTACGCTGATTTTTATCATATTTTCCCTCAATATCTCAAAACAAATTTCTTCTTTCTGTTTGTTCAAAATAACATATTTTTATATTATATTCATAAAATATACGTTTTATACTTTATACATATTGTATAGCAAGAATCAAAGCTCAATTGCTCCTCTCTTGTCCCATTGATTGCAAAGATTCCACGTCAGCCTACCAAGTAATTGCTAATTGCCAAGTAACATGTATGCACATATTTGCATTCTTCTCGAATTTTTATTTTCAGACAATGTACTAATTGTATTTTCATAACTGCCTGCTAATTTAATATAACTGTTACAGTATAATCGAATGTCATTTAATAAGTGCATTTTCAGCATCAGATTCAAATTGTGTTTGCATAAATTTTAGATAACATTAAGCTCTTTCATTTATTCTGAAAGAATTTGAAAGCTTTATTTTTATGCTCACTTTGCTTTGTTTCATGATGTGGTAACTTGGCAGAGATTCTAGAACTCTTCAAAATTTCACTGCATAAACACATTGAAGATTTCAGTAACTTTTATTGCCATAAAAATGATCCCAACAAAATTACTTGTCTTTAACTTTCTTCTTATATTTTCTTGTCTCTGAATTTCTAGAAAATTTATAGTATCATTTCTGGCATAATTTTTTGTTCTCTATGTTTTATTAACGTGGATTATATCAATTGAGTATCCTTATTAATATAATAAAACATGTTATTTCATCTTAAACCAAATCAATCTCTTCACTAGATTCTTTCCAAATAATTAATTTTTTACCAGTAATGTTCATTTTAAGAATAATTTTTAAACATTTGAAAAGTTATAAATATGAGAGTTATAAATATGAATGCTAGACAAGAACATGAAGCTTATAACAGCACTATCATAAAAATCAAAGAAAAATCTGAAATTTAAAATAAGTGCCAAAACTATTTTAATACCATGTGTACTAGTAGTCAAGATTCACCAAAGGAACAGAACCAAAAGTTACATATATATATATATGTATATATATATATATATGTATATGTATACATATATATATATATACATATATATATATATAGACAGAGAGAGAGAGACTGATTTATTACAGGATTGACTCAGACAATTATAGAGGCTGACAAGTCACAAGACCTACAGCGTGAGTCAGCAAGTTAGAGGTACAGGAGAGTCGATAGTTTAGTTATAGACTATGTTCCAAGGCCTAAGAACCAAGAGAGTAAATGGTGTACTTCCAGTATGAAGTCCAGAAGGGTCAAGAATTGGAAAAAGTCAATGCTGCAGATCCAATCAGCCCTTCAGCTGATTGACTGAGGTCCATTCACATTAAGAAGGACAATCCGCTTTGCACAGTCTATCAATTTAAAGGTTAATCTCAACTACAAACTGCCGCACAGAAACATGCAGAATAAGGTTTGTCAAAATATCTGGGTACCTGGAGGCCCAATTAATTTACTCATTAAATAAACCATACACAGAATTGTTACACATTATTTGCCAGTCCTCAATAAAATATTACCTTATAAACAGCTTCCTCCAGTAGGTCTGTCTAAGCCTTGACTTGCATTAAATTGAGTGGAAAAAAAAAAAAAATACATGTGGTTAATAGTATTTTCCTTTTCACAGTTCATGATTCTTGGTATACAGGGATTTGAATATTATTGGTTCCAGTGCAACATTACATTACAATGATTTAATAAAATTTTTAAATATATTCACTGAGATGACAGTATAAGCTTTTGTTGGATATAAACAAAACATGAATGAAACAGTAAAGTAAGTTAACTGATGGTCTCTGGTCTTTTAAATTCAGTAAGTAACATTATTGACAATTTGGGTACTTATTTCATATTTGAAGTTATTTTTATTAAATCTTTACTAAACTTTTCAGACTGAGTCTTCTTCGTACTAATTATGAGTAACCACTTTTTACTCATATTTATGAGTCATAGATCATTACTAGAGAAAGTAGCACTCTGAAAATCAACTCTTTAAAATGCACTGTAAAATACCCATGAAACCATTTGGAAAGAAACACTTGTCTACACAGTAATAAGAAACAAGGGAAATTCTATATTCTAGAAGGAATTTATATAACCTTCCATCAATAATTTGAGATTAAGAATCAGTATCTTTTTGAAATTCTCACATATCTACCTATTTCCCATTTTCTCTCCAATACTTGGGCTTCTGAGTGTGCTCAGTGACATTATTGTGCCAATTCTACTATTATATACCTATAACTCTTGGCGACACACCCCATATTGATGATAATCAAGCAAACTACCTTAGGATGTGTTTGTATTTTATAATTTTAGTGTACTTCAAAAACACACCAGCGAAAGTTTTTTTTTGGGGGGGGGTCTCAGGCCCTATCAGAAGCTTTAAAGCATAAATAATATTCTTGTCCATTTGCCACATTTTTGGCCTTTGATTCTTACCTGAAACCCAAGTAAAAGTCAGTAATACTTCCAACCTAACAGGTCTCATTGCATTTTACTTAGAAACAAATCAGTTTGACATTTAAACCCAGAACGAGGGTTCTTGATCCCTGGGAACCTTGCCTAAATATGTATGTAAAATGTATATGGATGTGCATGTATACATATTTTCCTTGATACAGTGTGCAGTCTTGATGATGTTTTTCACCCTGAAATAGGTTAAAGTCACTGAACCATTAAGAGGAACCACATTGCATCAATTATAAGGGTTCCATTTTAGAGATAGATAGACACAGAAATCAAGAGAAAAAATTTAAGCAATTGGCACAGGTAGGGGGCTAGTAAGTCCTAAATTCAAAATAAAGGCCAGAAGTCTGAAAATTCCAGCAAAA
This sequence comes from Tupaia tana, assembly GCA_026018925.1. Lineage (NCBI taxonomy): Eukaryota > Metazoa > Chordata > Mammalia > Scandentia > Tupaiidae > Tupaia > Tupaia tana. Next base: position 194,446,516 of record JAKSZU010000001.1, on the reverse strand, counting down.
ATTGATGCTGCTGTTTTGAGTCTAAAGATAATCTTTTTGTTTTTGTTCTGTTTTGTTTTGTTTTCATTTCTTTTTATTCCAAGTACCTTGGTCTTTTCAGGCCTTCAGTTGGTTAGATAAGGTCCATACTCATTATGGAGAGTAATCTGCTGTATTCAGCCTACTGATTTAAATGTTAATCACATTAAATAAAAAAAAATTTTAAAAAGAAACAACTTCATGACATCTTAGACTGGTGATTGATCAAAAATTGGGCATCATGTCCTAGCCAAGTTGATGGGGAATATTAACAATCCTGTCTTCTATGCATAAGAGCACCCTCTGGGCACTCTTTTTTAATACCGGAGTGGCTTGACTCATAATAAACATTCAATGATGTTAATTTTGTATTTTTATTTTGGTCAGTTCTTCAGCATGAGTCACCTCTAATACCCAGGCCAAAAGTAGGATGGATTATAATCTCTTTATCCTAACTGTCCTATAAAAGCGTGTCTGGTTCTCTTTATCTCTGTTCAAGAAGAGTGTATGTGGGACCAGCAAGTGGCATAGTGATTAAGGTGCTGGCCTCCCATATGACTTACTGTAGTTTGAGTCCCAGACCTGATGACTTGAAAATCATTCTGGGCACATGAATGTTCATGCCCAAAATCCCAGAGGAGAATGGAGGAGATGAGATTGTGGCGTGACCATCCACACTAGGGACTGATTTCTTACTTTCCCTCTCACTGTCTCTCTGTCCCTCTCTGGGGAGTGCATGTGCCCTATTGCAAAAAAAAACTTAAAAAAAAAAAAAAAGAGTGTATGCTACAAAACCAGTTTCACAACATTAATGGGTAATGGCAATAAAAAAAACTAGTCAAGTTAAAGTATGGGGAGACAGGAAAAACCACACACACCTATAATAAAAATAAAGAGCAATATAAAAAGGAAACAGTGATATCACTGAAAAGTAAATCTTTGCCCTCCAAGTTACTAATTAATTTGCTTCACGAAATAGGACAAAGTCATAAAATCTTACAGATTCAGTTTTTCAAAAATATGTATTACCTAAATTTAAACTAGCCAATTACTACTGGTTACCAATTTTATTTTTACTATATAGTTCATTCTTGGTAATGACAGGGGTTAGAAAGAAGGAAAATTATAATTGTAACCATTTTTTCTTAAGAGGAAAATATACCATCTTCAGAGGGTCTGCCCCAGCCCTGGAAGAAAACCCCTGCTGTGAAACAGTTGTAGAAAGGAGTACTTCATATTCCTCAAAGGTAATGTGCTGACTGAGACTTCTGTAGAAGAGCCCCAGAATTGTTTATAGTTGGAAAGGTCTTCAAAATTCATGACATTTAACCTCATTTTTTTTTGGGGGGAAGAGGTCTTTACCAAAGGGTATGTGCACTCATCAGAAAGGCAGAGAGAGACAGAGAGATAGAAAGTGAGAAATTACCCCCCAGGAGGGGATGGCCACGCTGTAATCCCTTCTCCTCCATTCTCCTCTCCGGATGTTAGGTATGCACACACATGCACCCAGTGTAAGTTTAAGCCACCAGGTCCAGGACTCAAACCATGGTCAGCTACATGGGAGTCCAGCAACGTAGCCATTATGCCAACTGCTGGTCCCTTAACCTCATTATTTAATAAACAAATTATATAGACTCAGATTCAGAGCCTTGCCATAGTCACTTAACAGCAAGAGCTATTCTATCTTTTCCATGAGTTTTAATCTTCCCCCAATGACTTTGTCTCCCCTTTCTTACCTCCTTATAGTCTCTTATCTTATATCATCCATCAAATTAAGACAACTATCTTCTTTCTAACTCCCTTGCCTTAGCCTTCTGAGTAGTGTGAACTGCAGGCATTCACCCTGCACCTGGCTCCATCACATAGCTCTGGCATGCTGTCCAGGCCTGCCTCAAGCTCCAGATCCTTCTGTCTTTGCCTCCTGAGCATCAGACACATGTGACCATGCGTGGCCTTTAGATTGGACCAGAAATGACGTCCAGAACTCCCATGTGGTCCTAGATTTCAGAGGACAGTATCCTAGCAGTGTAGTAATTCTTATACATATCAAAGTTTCAGAAACAGGGCTCTTGATGGTTCATCAATAATTGCTTCTTTCTCTAACAGATCCAGGATTTTTCCTCCTAAATGACTTTGAAATTTAACTTAAGTTCATCAGTATAATCCATAATTGTCACCCAGTGGTCACTTTTAACCCTTCATAAATGGGCATTAAAATGGCTTTTTCCCAGTCTCTAGTCTTCCTGACTTCTCTGCAGCATGATAGAATAGTTATATCATAGAACATCAAATTTCTAAAATATTAGGATGCTCATTTCATCAGAGAAAGGCAAAAATTGAAAATGTAATTAGGTGATTTATGGGTTATTCTAGTCATTGAACCTCATCTTCAAAACATGCATGATATGGGAGATCTGAACCTGCTCCCAGCTCAGTGGGTACCACAGTAAGAGCTCTTGCACATTGAGTGTGAATCCAGTGTAGAAAATGCTATCTTTTACATTTAACCTATCCTTTACATAAAATCCACTACATCTTTTGGTGCTTACAGAGAAGTAAGGCAGGAAGAAACAAAAGAAGGACCCAATTTGGGGAAAGAAAAACAAAATGTATATTAAGTTTTTGCAGAAAAATTATATGCTAGTATCCAATGTTGCACTTTTCTTATGTATTTTGTAAAAGAATGTTGGCTTTACATCATCTTCAATTTATGTCATAAACTAAGAATCTAATCCATGAGTAAGATGGGAATTCACTCTATAATTAACTCTATTTTTTAGTAAACCATTTTCCACTTAACCTTAACAATTGCATTCTTACCTGATTCTTCATAGAATACTACTATTCTTTCTTGAGTCTCTCCACCTGATTCTCTTCCATAAAAATAAAGACATATTAAATTCCTTCCTTTTTCCTTTCACCTCTACTTTCTCTGACTTGGTCTACTTAATGGTCGTAATTGTGTAATTAGACACACATTTAGTGTATAAATGAAGTCCAACAAAAGGGAGGATTCTTCCAGCAGCACCAACTCCATTACTTAAGTAGATTTGAAATTGAGTCTTAGTTCTTAATAACAGAATCAAGTAGCCCAGTCACAAGAGTTAAGATACAGTGTTCCTCCCCCAAGTTTTCTTCTAACTCTTCAGATCCGTTAATTTGGTACTTGACAAACTGCTAGTGCTTATGTCACCTGGAAGGCTCTGTTCCCTCAAGCATCAAATTGACAAAGTGGCCAATGATGTGGACCAAAGTCTAAACTGGAGATCTAATGAATTCGGATGTATAGAATTATGGGAGATGAAAACAAAAGAAATGGAGGGATAGAGGAAAACTTCAGGGAAACGCCTTTTGCAAGAATTTAGCCTTACAGGCTCTTTTAGTTTCATAACTACTATCCACATTAGACTGAACTTTAATAGCAACTTTTACAATTTATGATATTCTCTGACTTTTATTCAGAAAAGCATACACATTTCTATGTTTGAAAATGTCAAAGAATCACTATGAAATTAGTTCTAATCGGATCCTTGCCATTAGCGAAGTGTGAATTCAGCAGCATTCAGAGGAAATGGCTTTAGGAATATAAAAGTTAATCTATCATGCTAAAAGATCATTGAAAACACTATTTTATAAGCCAAATTGATGGCAGCTATATTAACCAAAATACATTTGCAAAGGAAATTTTTAAGAAGTATATCTTTATTTCCATTAGAAGAAAGTGTGTGCATGTCTCCACTCATATATAAGCAGATAAAATTATAGGATATTTTATAGTAGGAAAGGACTTAATTATGAAGCCCAACACTTTAACTTTATAGATGAAGGTACCAAGGCCTAGCAAAAGCAGACTAAATGACATGTCTAGCATCTAGTTAGTGGCATTCACAACTTCAGAGCTATTCTCTAATGCCATTTCATTTCTGCAACAACAATCTACTGAAAACTTCTCTGTGTACTGGAGCAAGATAAATGAAAGGAGCAAGTTTCCCAAAAGCCCACAGTACAAATGGAAAATCATACATTCATATAACATAGCCTAGATATCCACTGCTTCAAACTTGGATGATTGCCATGCCCTTAATAGTTATGTGAATTTGGGACCAGCAGATGGTACAGCAGTTACATCACTGGACTCTCACATGGCCAACTAAAGTTCAATTCTCAGACCTGGTGGTTTGAAAATCATGCTGGGCGTGTGTGCATAAATGCCCAAGATCCCAAGAGGAGAATGGAAAAGAAAGGATTGTGTTGTGGCCATCTTCCTTGGGGGGTTATTTCTCACTTTTTCTCTCGATGTCTCGGTCTCTGACTCCCCAGTGAGTACACACGCCCTAAAGCAAAAACTTCTTCAAAAAATGTTATGTGTACTGGCATAAGCTCCTCTCCTCAGTATGCTGAAAGTCATACTTTTTACCTACCTGTTGACTTCTCTGGAGCTTTATGTATCTCCTGTTTTCTGTTCCAATTTTCTGTATCAATGTATTCTCATGTTTTCTTTTGTGTTTAAATCACTCTGGCAATGAAACATAAATAATTTATCTCATATTTCCCAAAGTAGGCATAAAGCAAGGCCTTAATATTTAACTGAGTTCCTTTTAACAAGTGCTATAGTGAATGAGCATTAAACCAGAGCTGTAATCCTTAGGATTTTTGGTGGTAAGCAACAACAAAAATCTTAAATTATCCTAAATCACCCATTTCATTGTTGGTCTAGGTATCTAGAAAACAGTAGTTAAAAGAAAAAAAAAGGAAATCCCTACTCTCTTAGAAATGAATTCTTCTTTGGAGAGACAGACAGTAAATAAATAAATAAATACATATGTGTAGGAGTCAGGAAAGTGCACAAGGTAGAATTTATCTTTGACATAGGGAAAATCAGAGAAGACCATACTGAAATGGTGCATTAAAAGAGAAAGCTGGGTCCACCCAAGGTGGCACACACTGAGACTGCCCATAGGCTGAGAATCACATGAGAGGCTCAGGTTTGAACTCTACGTGCCCTAAAAGCCAAGCATGGTGGCACACACCTGTAGTCTCAGTAACTCAAAAGACTCAAAAAGAAAGACTGCAACAGAGCAAACCCTTTCTTAAAAAAGAGAGAGAGAGAGAAAGGAGAGGATGGAATGGGGGAGAGAGAGAAGAGCTTGAAGGAATTGAGAAAATGAGCCATGTAGACGTCAGGAAGATGGAAGTTCTAGACAGAGGAATAGCAAGTGCCTTGAAAAACGGGAGGAGAAGTGTTTACTGGATTAAGCCTGAATTACATTCCAATTAATCACTATCTAAAGCATATTATGGGATTACCTGATTAGACCAATTTGCTATCACTGTTGGAGGAAGAGGAAAGGTTAATCTCACCTAAACCAATGGTTACCTCATAGAAAGTAGAAGAGATATTGTAAAGACAGGCACAATGTCTCATTTAAATACACACAAGAGCAAAAGACTTAATATGAATTACTGGATGCAAGTATTCTCTTAAACTCTTTGGCAGTTCCTATCCTGGGGAAGTAACTGACTGACTCTTCTATTGAGATTCCCCAACTGAAGATGAGTTCCATATTTGTATGCGTCTTCTCACTCAAAATATTTCTCAGATTTCCATTTCATCCTACTTCACGGGATCTAAAAGCCCTCTTCCCAGTATTGCCACCCAAAAGTTCAAAATTTCCATCACTTGTCACTTGATTATGCAGAGAAATTAGCTTTAAGTCAGTTTTCCATAGATACAAACTAATTAAGGTAACCCATTAAATAATGAGCTATTCACTTCAGACATGAAATCTCTAGAAGTATGAAAGAACCTCCAGAATTTTTGTAAGTTTTTCTTTCTTGTCCTTTAAATATGTATAATTTTTTAAGAGGTTTTTGCCTTAGGGTGCATGTGCTTGCTGGAGGTAGAGAGACACAGAGAGTGAGAGAGACATTGAGAAATCATCATGCCACGATCTCTTTTCTGCAATCTCCTCCCAGGACTTTGGGCATGCAATACTGGCACCCAGCATGATTTTCAAGCCACTGGGTCTGGGATTGAATTTGTGGCAGTCCAGCAATATAACCACTATGCCATCTGCTGGTTCCAACATATATAAATTTTTATTTTTCCCTTATCAAGCCCTGTAAGTGAGAAGAAAATATAGAATTTTTAAAAAGTATATATAAAACTCTTTAGACAACAGAAGCAGCAAATTGCCATGATAATATATGTTTATGAAAGCATTTTTTGTTTGGCAAATAGATGGCTTAGCCCCTACAATAATTATTCAGTGAACCTAGAAATTAAGCTATGAACAAAGTGATGTAATAGCTAATTAAAATGGGTATCCAATTCTTCCCAGCATGGTAATATGGACGCACATTAAGTATCTGTAGGCAATACTGACGCTACTGAAATTTTCCAAGAGTCAAGCTTACATTTTAGAAAGAGAGCTCTAACAGTTCTGGAGAAACATTTAGGAGGGTGCTAAGTAAAACTACATGCCATATTGTCAGAGAGATACAGTGATGGCCTTGTAAAGACAGACTGAGAAACTGGCCAAAGCAGTGACAGAAAGTTGAAAAGCAGTCTCAGTTCAATACTGAAGCTGAATCATAATAGTTTCTTTATAATATTTCACTTAAAACCCATTATATGGGAAATAGCTTTTGAAGCATAATATTGAGTAAACAAATTGCTATTTTTGCCACATTGTGTTTCATTATCTTGCCAATATTTTTATTCTTCCTCCATTAACATCACTGGAATTTTTCTTTGAGAAAAGTGGTCTTCTTCCATTGGGTTCAGTCTTATTAGGTCAATCAAGACGATCTGTTTGTCTACACATTCTTCAACGCAGAACAATAAGGTAAGTAAGCCTTCTCTGAAAGTTGTAAAGAGGGGGAAAAGACTGAAAATGTTGGACCTGTTTGACCACCACAGCAACACCTGATGAGATTCTTTATTTGTGCTACCAGGATTGCCAAAGCTGCTCTAATACTTCTTTGTAAGTTTTTTGTTTTCCTTTTATGTAAGTTATTCTTGTATCTTCTATAGCCTCCCAAGAAAGTCTTTTCTACCTACCTTAGTTAGTGTAGGTTTTCTCTCCTGTAACAGAAACAACCTAAATATAATAAAATTATTAACGGGACCAATGGTTGGTGTAATGGCTATGTCTCTGGACTCCCATGAAGTCAATCACAGTTCTAATCCCAGACCTGGTGGCTTAAACTCATGCCGGGTGTGTGTGCGTGAGTGTCCAAGATCCCGAGAGGAGAATGGAGGAGAACGGATTGCAGTGTGGCCATCCCCAAGGGAGGTGATTTCTTGCTTTCTGTCTCTCTGTTTCTCTCTGTCTTTCTAGTGCACATGTGCCCCTATAGCAAAAACCTCTAAAAAAAAAAAAAGAAAAAAAATAATACAAAGCAACCCATACCTGGGCTAGGATAAGAACTCTGGTTTCTTAATAATTAGCCTAATGGTTTTGCTATCATGTCAGGTTGCTTCTTTAAAATAAGAAAAATTGTGGGTCCAGCAGATAGCATAATGGTTACACTTAGTTGTCTGCAGTTTGAATCCCAGACCTGGAGGCTTAAAACTCAATGCTGGGCACGTCTGTGTGCGTGCCCAAAATTCTTAGCAGAGAATGGAGGAGAAGGGATTGCATCGTGACCATTCCCCCATGGGGTGATTTTTCACTTTCTATCCCCCTGTCTCTCTCTGTCTCTCTGGCAAGTGCAAGCATCCTATAGCAAACATCTCTCTAAACAAATAAGAGAAATTGTGTCTGATAGAAATGTGTTCATTGCTAGAGTAAAGCAAAGAAGGATAAAATAACTGGTTTAAATGTCATTAGACAATGGTAAAGAACAAATTGGATATTGTACATATTAAGACTTTACATTAGTACCGCCTACCTACCCACCTTAGCCAGGTTCAGCACTTGTATGAAAATACTGAGTAAATCTAATGAACCCCCAGGGTCTAGGAGTGATGGATCACATGCCAAATTCTTAGCTCTTATCATCAAATCCATCTGGGAATTTCTGAATTTTCAAGGTTATTGTGACTATTGCTACTAAAAATTCCATTCTGTTATTTCTGAGTGAATGTAAGAATTTTCAATCAAGACTCGAGTTTTGCAATAATAAGACACAAGTTGGTTAATATTTAAAATCACCTTCTAGTTTTATTGAGGGTGTCAGAATGAAGTTCAATTGAGCCAGCAAGCTCCTTTCCACTCAGTTTGTTTACCCCCAAATTTAAGTCATGATCACACTCCTCAGACTGTACCCTGCTCTTGCTAGCTTCCACAAATGAAGGAATTCTTTAATTTACTTCTGCTAAAATTTAAAATGCAGGAACTACTGGAGGGGGAGGAAAATTGAATTCAAAAAAGAAACAAACCAACAGACTGAAAACTCTTGAAAGCTGACACATATCGGTGCTGAAAATATTGGCAGATTGCCAAAAAGTATTTTGGCAGAAGATATTCAAGTTTAAAGGAGCTAACTTTAGAATGAGGGAAGGCAGTCAGCTAGAGAAAAGGCAAAAACAAAAATAGATAAAAGGGGGCTGGGAATGAGAGTTGATTTCAGGAGGAGACCCTGACAGTCCCTTTGTTTTGATAAGAAAAAAAGAAGAAGAAAAAAAAATTTTTTAAAAGAGTAACAGTTTCTCCTTCTGCTTTCTGAAGAATTTACCAGAAATTGTATCCATTGTAACTAAGCAGCAATACTATGATTTTTCTGATGTAGTTTGCTGTGGTCTAATTGACAAGAAAAAAAACTAAGAATATTGGTAAATAAAGGGTAATTTCCTTGACTCTGGGCAAACAGATCTAAAAACTATGAACCACATTCTTGAATTGATCTGTTCGCCAAAGCCCCATTGATGGAGGTAAGACACTAACAGGCTTAGCAGAAAATTGCTTATCTTTGCAATGCAGGATAGCAAGATAGCAGATCGATATGTCTAGATGTGTTCTCTAAGTATGCAATTAATTTACTTGAAACATTTTTTATTAGTTGAGTCACAGAATAAATAATTTGACAAGAAGATTTTGTATTAATTCTCAAACATATTTAACAATATAGCACTTAAATATGATGGAGTAATCCAATAGCATAAAAAGCAGAAGGCGAGGGAAATTTCCTTGATGACCAAGTGGAAAACAGTTGGGGTTCCTACATTCTGAAGTATTTTGTTTGTATAAAAGATTATTTGTTTTTCTTCTTAATTATCTGGGTGGCAATCTACATGGCAAAAGTGCACTATTATGCTGAAATATGACTTAGCACTCTTCTGACTTTCATTTTGTAAAGACATTATTTTTATGAGCTATGGAAAGTTGTTTTAATAATTAAACTACATAAAATATACTAGATAAGTAGCTTATAAGTGCATTCAGAGTATAAGTAAAAGTTTGAATAATCAGAATCAGAGAACAAAAGCAAGTTGCACACCAGAAAAGATTAAAAAATGATTAGTTTGAAAATTGAAATGGCATGTGTTTCTTTCTTTAGACATTTAGGCTCTTTATGACCTAGTTCCAGATTTATTGAAGGTTTGCTTTAATGCAAAGGTCTTGAGTTGTAAATCTTACTTTGAAAGCAGTCCTCTATCCCCAAATATCTTTAACATTACTCTACTCTATATTTGGGTTTCAATATAATAACTGCCACCATTTACAGAGTTGATGTCAACTACCAGGAAAAAAATGAAATGACTAGAACTTATTATTCCAACCAATTTTATCTTCCTTTCCTATTAAATTTCTACAAGATATTGATGACCTGTGCATTAAATTTATTCATGTCACATAGGAGAGTTCATTTTTTATGCAAACATACTTAAATTTGGTTAATTTCTCTATAATTTTTATTCTTGTCATTGTGTGAACAGTGATATCTACTTAGTATAGTACTGTTTTAACATTTGGACCTAATCTGGATGGGAAAGGTAAAAACAAGTGAAGAACAAGATTCCAGACTTTGATAAGCTTTAAGCTTTTCCTGTGATAAAAAATTACTAAAATGTATGTATTATTTCAATGATGCAAAACTAGATAAATAGATATACTATATAGTGTGGCTTAAAGAAATATTAATACTTCAACTCCACAGACACCTTCATCTGTAAGCAATTAAGGCTTAGCTCAATTATGATTGTGTCAGTGAGGAGACTTCTCTGCTAAAAATGTTTCCTGATTCATAGTCATTCCAACTTTGAATTTATAAAGGCAAATCTTTGCCCAAATATAGCCCTTTGCTAAAGAAAAGCTTTTCCTGTTTGTTCTCTTTTTTCTTTTTTCAATTCTTCTACTGAGTCATGTAGGGATCCCATTGAATGACGGTTTTCCAAGTTCTACTCCAAATATGACATTGTATAAAATGTGTATTTTCAAACATATTGTCTTTTTTTTCCATTCAGGTTATTATCTAAATGTATAGTGTTACATATAATTCTAACTCTCATGTTCCTTCAATTTTCAATTATTTAATGGTTTACATAGTTGAAAAAAACTTCTTTTCTAAAATCTGTGGTAGTACAGCCAGATTTTCTTAAAGGTTTCTAACTAAATTGCCTATTGCCTTACTTTTCCCTTTCAAGTTGTTAAAATTATTCAGATTAGAAATGATACCTTGTAATACAGTTACACAGATAAATGCCCCAAAACTTTGCCATCTCAGTGGCTGGGTAATTCTATTTTTGAAGATTTCTACTTTTTGTAAAGAATTATTTATGTATTTATCATTTTTTCACATGAGTTTTTCCAGAAAAAGACAGAGAGAGAGAGAGAGATAGTAAGAAAAAAGCTTCCAGATCTGGGGTTCAAACCATGGTTGGCCATGTGGGAATTCTAGCGCCTTAATCACCACACCACCTGCTAGACCCAGGTTTCTACTTTTTAACAACTCTGTGTCACTGTGTAAGTCACTCAGCACCTTTTCTTCTCAGTTTCCTTACTTATTCAGAAGTTGAACATTATGGTTTTTTGAGTTATTTCAAGCTATAATAATGCTCTATTCTGTTTTCAAGAGTACTATTTCTGAATGCATGAAAGTATTTACTCATTATTTTCCTAACCTTGTACTGATTATAAACCTACTATGTCCCAAACTCATGAAACAAATTATTTGAAAATAGTGTTTTTTAAAAAAGCTTTTGGTTTACAAAATATTTGACAAGATAATACAGAGTACATATATACCTTTCATGCAGTTTCCCTTATTATTAACATTTTATATGAATATGGCACCTTTGTTGTAAGTGATGATTCTATGTTGAGCCATTATTATTAGCTAAATTCTATAGTTTATCCAGGTTTCTTTAGTTATTACCCAATATCTTTCTGTTCCAGAATCCTATCCAGGATACCACATTGTGTTTAGTTGTCAAATCTCCATAGATCCTTCTTCACTATGACAGCTTTTCAGATTTTTCTTGTTTGTAATGACCATGACATTTTTGAAGAATACTTGTCAGATATTTTGTTGAAAGCCTCTCAGAATGTCTCTGGATTTTTCTCATGGATAGACTGGCATTAAAGAATTTACAAAGGTTGATCACAATGATAAAGCACTATTTTTATCATATCATATCATACCATATCATATCATATCAAGGGTAAATACTATTAACTTTAATTGTAACATAATACTGATGAAAATGCTGACCTTAATTACCTGACAGAGGTAGTGTTTGTCAGGTTTACTCATTACATTTTTTCCCCTTTTCATATTATAGTCTAGGAAGAAAGTTACTATAACTAGACCAGACTTTAAAAAATTATAGTAAAAAATGAAGTACAATAACACAGTTAAACAAATTTTGTTCCCAAACCATGAGGGAAGTATATTTATACAAATTATTTATAATTTTTCCACAAGGAACATTTGCCTCTTCTAGTTTATTTATTTATTTAATCATTTATGTGTACCAGAATGCACCCATGGGTATTTATTTAAAAGTCTGGGTTATAATCTAGTCCTTCTTAATTTATTGTTCCAGTTGTTTCCAGCTTTTTACTGTCTGCACCTCTTCCAGGTGCTTGGGTATTTCTTCAACATACCCCATTAATGTCAATTTTTGGTCATATTTTATTTTATTACTTCTTAACACTTCAACATGCTCCGCTCTCATATATTTCTGCCTCTAGTCCTAGAATCAGCCACTTATCTAAAAAAAACGCTGTTTTCTCTTAATTGAGAATGATATAAGATGCCAAAATTTGAGCATTCAATGTTCTCATTGTTGCTGGGATGTCCTTGTTTCTAGGCCCTCTGAACTGAAAAATAAGGAACTATATGTGTGGGCATACTATGTGTTAGCATTCTAATCTATGTACATGTACATACACACAAAAAAAATGTCTATGTGTAAGCAGTCTATAGTAAACCGAAGAGGGTCACTAATCTCTTCAGCTCTGATCCTTTACTCCATGGACCATTCAAGCCTCTTCCCCTCACTTATCTCTAACCTCTACTTTAACAGTTGAAAAAAAAAAAAAAGGCTCCTACTGTCTTTCATTCATTTATTTAATTTTTTTAGAGGTTGTTGCTATAGGGCACATGCACTCACCAGAAAGACAAAGAGACAGAGAGACAGAAAGCAAAAATTACCCCCCAGGGGAGATGGCCACGCCACAATCCCTTCTCTTCCATTCACCTCGCCTCTCAGGATCTTGGGCACGCATGCACACACGCCTGGCGTAAGTTTTAAGCCACCAGGTCCAGGACTCAAACTGCAGTCAACTACATGGGAGTTCAGCAACATAGCCATTATGCTAACTGCCGGTCCCTCATTTCTTTAATTTTTTAATGCTAGTATATATGATAGCAGTCTCAGAACTGTTAAAGTCCCAGTGGAAACAACTTTATCAACTACAGTGTTTATGAATAGTTCCTTCTGCCTTTAGTATGATGAGTTCCAATTATTTCCAGTTATTTCAGCCATCATCCTCTCCCCTTACTTCTTTCACCCTTGAAATAAAGTTAGTAGAGTTAGTTTTTCTTGTTTGTTTGTTTGTATTTAATACACTTGAAGTAAAGTTAGATTGTCTTGTCACAGTCTGTATTTCATCCTGGAATCATCTAATTTCCTAGTTTTTTTTTTATTTTTAAAAAATTATTTTATTTTAATTTATTTATTTTTAATTTGACCAGAGACGGACAGAGTGTGTGAGAGAGAGAGAGAGAAAAAAAAGGAAAGTGAGAAAGCAAGTCACCAGGTCTGAGACTTGAAACACGATCAGCAATGTGAGGGTCCAGTGCTCTTAACCACCACGCCACCTGCAGGCCCCTCTCCTAGCTTTTTTTTTTTTTTTTTTTTTTAATTTATGTATACATTAAAGTTAACTCTGTGCTATAGAGTTCTATAAGTTCTTCAGGTAAATACATAATGTTATGTACCACATTACAGGATCACATATTATAATCTCATTCCCTAAATAACACTCTATTTTTCACCTATTTCACTTTTGTTTTCTCTGTGCAAATCTGAGGTAACCACTAGACTTTGTACTGTTTTATAGTTTTGCCCTTATCCATAAAATCTTATAATTGGAATCATAAAACATGTAGCACTTTTGGATTGCCTCCTTCATTTAGCAATATGCATTTTAAGATGCTTCATGTCTTTTCATGGCTTAATGTTCATTTCTTTTGCCTCCGAATTATATTCTATGATATAGATGGAATAACACAATTCGTTCATCTGCTCACCTGCTGAAGGATATTTTGGTTGCCTCCAGTTTGGGGCAGTTATAAATAAAGTTACTATAAACATTTTTATAAAGACTTTTGTGTGGACATACACTTTTAAATCACTTGGGTGAGTGATTTAAGGAGTACAATGGCTGTGTGTAATAAGACTATGTTTAGCTTTGTTAAAAAAACAAAAACAAAAACACTACCAAACCATCCTCTAAAGAGGCTAGGCAATTTGTACAACACAATATTGTATTGTCACATTGGAGGATTTTAGTCATTTGAATAGTATGAAGTAGTATGCATCATCGTTTTAATTTGCAATTCCCTGACGAAAAATTATAAGGAGCATTGTTGATATGTTTGATTTCTTTGCTCACTTTTAAAATGGGTTGTTTTCTTCTTGTTGAATTTTAGAAGTTCTTGGTGTAGTTTGGATACAGCCCTTTATCTAATGTGCTAGACAAAGCTGATAAAACTCGTAGGGATAAGACTTGCAAGGGAAAGACTAGAAAACCGATCTAAGCAACAGAAGGACTGGCAAATGAGGTTTCAAAAGAGAGAAACCCATCATAGAAAACTTATGTCAGTACGTATGATCTCTTCCTTTTGTTTTGAAATTTAAAAAGAATGAAGATAATGGAGAAAAAGTGCAATTTTGAGACCTACCTGACTACTATTTCTACTATGCTATTTTTGTCTAAATTCAAACTAATTTATGAGCTGTCATATAGGGACCAAAATTTATGTGGCATATGTAAACTTAGAAACTCATATAATGTAAACATCATCTAAATCTATAAAGCTTATTTCAAAATCAATTTACATAATATGTAAACAAACAGGCTTTCAATCAAAATTTAATCAACTTATTATTAAATATTAATGTAAAACTGACATTCCCTTTAACTTATGTAACTACTGATCAAGAAAACCTTTAATTTAGTTGTGGTTTCAAACCTCATTTGTCTTCTTCAAGTAATAGAAGAATATTACATAGACAAAAATTGTAAGAGTCAGCTTATGGAATATAATTTATTTCAGGTTGAGAAAGTGCATTTTTAACCAATTAAATTTTAAATTATATATTTTCTTTCTAAAATTTGTATCAACTTTTTTTAAGATTTCAAATAACTTCAAGATATTCTCATCCAATTATCTGGCCAAAAGTAACTAACTTTTAAATTTTACTTTTTTTTTAGTATAGCTATGAATAACTGTATGTCGTAGATATAATACCACTTGGGATAAAATAACCTAAAATTCACCATCCAAACAAGTACAGTTTTGTGAATAATAGTAATAATGAGGTAATAGGGATGAATTAAATCTTTCCTGGGCAAACCTGGACACATGGTTAAAACAAAAGTCTTGACTTTTGACTTAAACATTACCAAGACCACTAAGAAGTTTGCCAAATACCTAATCTTAGCTGGCACTTATACAATAATCTATCATTTATAGTAGGAACTAAATAACTTATTTATGAAACTTTATATTCAGTCAATGGAAAGTAACAATGAGAAAGGCAACTTCATCTTATCTTGTTAATAAAGGGTAGGAAACTGAAAGTAAAGAAGCAATTTTTTCTTATTTATGGAACAAATTAAAAATATATTGAAAATCTTTTTTTACTTTATTTTTTTATTTCATTTTCTTTTATACAATATATTGAAAATCTTTAAAAGATTATCTTACTCAAAACTTATCCACCTAACTAGTTTCCTGAGAAGCTACCATTAAAAATTAATTGCTTCTGGGGGCCAGCAGGTGGCGTGGTGGTTAAGGTGCTGGACTATTTAAATCCTGGACCTGGCAGTTTCCCTTCTCACTTTTCCTCTCTCACTCTCAGTCTCTCTCTGGTGAGCACATGTGCCCTACAGCAAATTAAAAAATAATAATGCTAGATAAAATTAAATAAATAAGTCTAAAAAACTAATCACATTTGCTTGGGATCAAATTTCTGAAAATTGCCCTGTAGCAAATTTTAAAATAATAATGATAAATAAAATTAAATAAATAATTCTAAAAACTTTAACTGCTTTTGTTCAAGGCCAAATTTCTGAAAATTATTCAAGGACTAGGAGATTGTCAAATACTGCTGGTTATGGTAGAATTTTAGGACAATGTCCTTACTTGAGCCTAAGCCTTCAGATACAGGCATGTAACAGTTCTTTTTCCTTCCTTTTTCTTTTTTCTTGTTGGTAGAGAAGTTTTTGCTATAGGGTGTGTGCACTCACCAGACAGACAGAGAAAAAGAAAGACAGAAAGCAAGAAATCACCAGCCAAAGGGGATGGCCATGCCATAATTTCTTCTCCTCCATTCTGCTCTCAGGATTTTGGGCACACATGCACATGCACCTGGTGTGAGTTTTACACTGCCGTATCCAGGACTCAAAACACAGTGGACTATGTGGGAGTCCAGCAATGTAACCATTATGCTAGCTGCTGGTTCCCTCTTTTTCCCTTATGGAAAATAAATGAGATCTAATGCTTGCTTGTCATTTATAGGAAAAATATACTTCTGGAGAAAAGATATGTATCCATTAGAAGGAAACAAAAAGAGCAAGATCAACATTTTTCTGCTTAAATATCCTGTTTAGAAATCATGCCTGCTGGGCCAACTGACGGCATATGTTTGGGACAGTTGCATCCCACATGGCTGACTATGTAGTTCAAATCCCGGACCCAGAGCTTGGAGAACACACTGGGTGCAGGTGCAAGTGTGCCCCAAATCCCAAAAGGCAAATGGAGAAGGGATTGCAGTGTGGTTATCCCCTCTGGAAGGTTCTTTCTCGCTTTCTCGTTCTCTCTCTCTGTCTCCAGAGAGTGCAAGTGCAAATCAAAGAAAAAAAAAAGTCTTGTCTGCTGTTCTTTTATAACTCAATTAAATTTGGGAGATATTTTTCTTTTGAATCGCAAATATACAAAAAAAAAATCCATGACTACTGAATTTTATACTTAGTGTACAATAACCTGGGACAAGCTAGCAAGCAAGATGGGGAAGATGTTACCAGGTAACACAAAAGCAGAAGATGCAGCTGCAGGAGAAATTTTTTAGATAAATATAGCCCTTAATAGGAATACAAAACTTTGAATTTTTTAGTTTATTTCTTTCTTTTATGAGAAAGGGAGAGGTATCCCTGACAGTAACTTACCACATCACAATCTTCCCCTCCCAGAATACCCAGACAGGTAGGATCACGATTGTGCAAGTACAGGTGTGCCTCAAAGTTGTCTGGAATCCTCATTCCTCATTGCCACTCAAGTACTTCCCAAGGCAGGATCTAAGCAACTCATCCCTTATATAGCACACTAGTGACCTTCTTAAAGCCTGGAATTGTTAAGTCTGAAAACAAATTCCACCAAGTTTACAACCATTCAGTTGATCCAAATTAGTCATGAGAGCAGTCAATACTCAAAGAAAGGGGAAATAAACCATCACTTGATATTAGTACTAGTGCATATTTACAGAGAGGTGAGAAAATTGAAAAAGCATCCCAGATTCTGCCCTGACTGTAACAATTCACATTGAAACACACTTACCACTTCCTAAGAGCGCTACATACTCCCACTTCATTATGGCATTAGCTCATATCCAAAGCACTTTCCATCATCATTTTTTTTTAATTTTGCCAAAGGGCACACACACCCATGGGGAAAGGAGTGCTGGTGGGAGAGAAAGAGAGATAGAGAGAGAGAGAGAGACAGAAAGCATCCCCCACCACTACCCTCATGAAGCATGGTCACACCACAATCTATTCTCTTCCATCTCTCTCTCTTTTTTTTTTTTTTTTTTTGAATCTTGGGCATGCACACACATGCACCTAGAGTGTTTTTCAAGTCATGGGGCTGGAATTTGAGCTGTGTGGTTGACCACATGGAACATGGCCTCCTTAACCTCCAGGAGACCAGCTGACTCAGCACCTGTCACCTTTTTATCAGTACTGGATGCATATAGAAGAGACTTCTCACAGCCCCTCAAGAACACTTAAGAACTAAAAGATGAAGTAACACTAACAAAATTATTATCTGTCCCCATAAGTACCTAACATAGAATAATGAGAAAAATACATGGCAGCTACAATAGAAGCCTTCATTCTAAAAGGGTGAAACAGAAATCACATAGTTGGTACTGATCCACAGCAGTTGTGAAATCCACCAGGACATGTCAACATTTTCTGTTTCAATGAGCAGAGAATGCATCTTTAAGAGGCTTCATTTTTGCTTCCTGCAAGTGGTTCTCCATGGCTCTGCCATCTGAGTCATCCTTCTTTTTCCCTAAGAAATAACATATATTTGTAGCTAAATAGTTTCCTGAGCCTGTGTCCTGCTCCTAGTAGATTAATAGCACAAGAAATCTTTTCTTTTTTTGTTTTAAAATACCTCTTTTCCTTTGAGCCCAAGTTTAAATATTTTAAATGTTGGGTTTCTTACATATTGGATAGTAATTTATGCCATTATTATAAGATAGATTTTTACTACGGGGCGTGTGTGCTCACTGGAGAGACAGAAAGTGAGAAATCACTCCCCAGGGGGATGACTATGCCACAATCCTTTCTCCTCCATTCTCTTCTTGGAATTTTGGGCATGCAAGCACATACACCTCGCAAGAGTTTTAAGCCACCGGGTCCAGACTCAGACCACCGTCAACCACATGGGAGTACAACGACATAACCATTACACCATCTGCTGGTCCCCTATGCTGTTATTTTAAAACAATCTCTTTAAAACACACTTCCCTTCACTGTGGCCCTAGAATTAGGGCAATATGGATATACTACTTTTAAATTCTGAAAATCCTTTTGTCTAACCTAAAATACTTAAATGAGTCATTCCTTTAAATTAGAAATTCTAGGGGCCAGCAGATGGCGAATTGGTTAAGGCACTGGACTCCATGTAGCTTACTGTGTTTACATCCCAGACACAGAGGCTTAGAACTTAAACTGCGCATGTCTGCATATGTGCTCAAAATCCTGAGAGGAGAATGTAGAAGAAGCAATTGCAGTGTTACCATCCTCCCTAGTGGGTGATTTTTCGCTTTCTGTCTTTCTGTTTCTCTCTGTCTCTCCAGTGAGCACAATAGCAAAAAAAATTCTCTCTCTTAAAAAAAAAAAAAAATAGAAATTCTATTGTCTAGCTGAAAAAGTCAACAAGGAAAGCGGAAAAGTCCTTAATATTCTTTTTCTTCTTTTAAGTTTTTGTTTTTTAAGAGAAAAATTTTTGGTATAGGGCACATATATTCACTGGAGAGACAGAGAGACATAAAGTGAGAAATCATCTCCCAGGGTGATGGTCATGCCATAATCCCTTCTTCTTCACTCTCCTTTTGAATCTTGGGTATGCAAACATATGAGCTCATGGCATGAGTTTCATGCCTCCACATTTGGGATTCCAACCATGTTCAACCACTGAGAGTCCAGAGCCTTAACCACTACGCCACTGCTGGTCCTTGCCTTTAATATCCTTATAAAAGCCCTATTGTGGGAACCAGCAGTTAGCATAATGGCTATGTCGCTGAACTCCCACGTAGTCGACCACGGTTCGCGTCCCGGACCCGGTGGCTTAAAACTCACGCCGGGCGCGTGTGCGTGCGTGCCCAAGATCCCGAGAGGAGAATGGAGGAGAAGGGATTGCGGCGTGACCATCCCCCCTGGGGAGTGATTTCTCGCTTTCTATCTCTCTGTCTCTCTCTGTCTGTCTGGCGAGTGCACGTGCCCTATAGTGAAAAATCTCTCCAAAAAAAAAAAAAAAAAAAAAAAGCCCTATTGTCTAGCTGAGAGGGTTGAGAAACTAGTCCTTAGTCTTTCTGAAGGCTGAATGAGGTTTCTTTCAATTGTACTCTTTTTTTTTTTTTTTTTTTTTTTTTGAAAAGTTTTTCGCTATAGGGCGCGTGCGCTCGCCAGACAGACAGAGACAGACATAGAGACAGAAAGCGAGAAATCACCCCCCAGGGAGGATGGTCACGCCGCAATCCCTTCTCCTCCATTCTCCTCTCGGGATCTTGGGCACGCACGCACACGCGCCCGGTGTGAGTTGTAAGCCACCGGGTCCGGGACGCGAACCGCAGTCGACTACGTGGGAGTCCAGCGACATAGCCATTACGCTAACTGCTGGTTCCCTTTCAATTGTACTCTTGAACTGATCTCCACTTTTACTCTGAGACTATATTTCTGGCAGCACTCTGGATTTGACCTTTGCCTGAGCAGGTTTTAATTTATCTGGAAATCTTTTCATGAGCTGGAAGGGTTGCATATAATACTTATGTCCAACCCAGCAGATTCTGATTTGAATGTATTTCTTCTAGTTTATAGTTTGGTAGAACATGGTCCATAGGTGAATCATAGACTGTCACCTGCTTTTGTCAATAAAGTTTTATTGAGACACAGACTTGTTCATTCATTTATATAATACCTATGTATATTTCTGTGCTACAAATACAGAGTTGAGTACATTCAGCCCTCTGTATCTCAGATTCTCTATCTGTAGATTCAAATAATCTTGGTTGCAGCCAGGCCATACCTATTGTTAAAAAAAAAAAAAAAAAAAATGGGAGTTTTCCATAGAAGAGAGAACTGAAGAAACTTAACAGTATATATTTCTTTTCACTTATATCTGATGCTAAGATTACTTGTATGTAATCTAGAAATGACTTAAAGCATACAGGACAATTTGCCTAAGCCTATGAAACACTATGCCATTTTATATAAGGAACTTGAGTATCTATGGATTTTAGTATCCACAGGGGGTCTGATATCCATGTTCTATGAATATTAAGGCATCACTATAGCTGCTACAGACACCCTAAAAAACTTAAAATATGTAGCATACAGTCCATTACAGAATAAAGTTTGCTGGCCCATATTCCAGATATTACTTAAAAATCGAACAATTCCTTCTTCAGTTTGTTTTCCTTTAATAATGATGATATACACCTAAAAAAGAAAAAAACCCAGATGATACTTTCAGCATTCTGACTAGAAACTCCTCATCTAAATAACAAGTTCAGTAGACATATTTTCACAAGTAACAGCATTATCAAACTTTCTGCCACTATGTAAGAAAACAGAACAGTGCTATCTTTCTCCAGGCTCCAATAAATATTTCTTCAATATCTTCCAGTCTCTATGGACTGTCTGCTTGGGCTATTCTGTCCTATACCCACTGCATGGTTCCAATGTCAATGTCACATGTGTTAGGTTTTTGTTATAGCAGCAACCCACTTTTAGGTACCAATTTCTGTTTAGGTTATCTATTGGTGCAAAACAAATCATCCCCAAATGGAATGACTTAAAAGAATAACTTAGAGACCAGAAGACGGCTTAATGGTTACATCACTATGTGGACTTCCATATAGTTGACGGGGGTTCAAGTCCTAGACCAGGCAGCTTAAAACTTAAGCCAGGTGCATGTGTGTGTGTGCCCAAAATACTGAGAGGAGAATGGAGTAGAAGGGATTGCAGCATGGCCAACCCCACTGGAGGGTGATTTCTTGCTTTCTGTCTCCTGTCTCTCTCTGTCTATCTGGCAAATGCACATGCCTCATAGTAAAAATCTCTCTAAAAATAAATAAATACAAATTTTAAAAATAAAATGAAAAAAAACTAACTCCCTTATTATTTTAAGTGATTCTGTAGGTAACTTAACGTGGACAGTCTCTTCTGCTCCACATGTCATCTTGTGATAAAATCATCTGCCCTAGTGAACTTAAATGCCGAAGATGGATGCCTTTGTTCTCAAATGTTGTATAATACATTACTCCAAAACTTAGCAGTTAAGGCAGCAACAATTTATTGTCTTAGAGTTTTGAAGTGTCTGGAATCCTCAAGTGCCTTAACTGGAAGGTTCTGGATCAGGGTCTCATCTAAAGTTGAGTTAAGCTGCTGCTGAATCTGCAGTCATCTGTAGTCAGGTAGCTTTACTTTGTGTATTTATAGACAGGCCTTAGATCTACTTCATGCATTTATACATAGGCCTTAGTTATTCACTGGAGTGTCTTTTTTTTTTTTTTTTTTTTTTTTGAAGAGGTTTTTGCTATAGGGTGTGTGTGCTCACCAAAAAGACAGAGAGAGACAGAGAGACAGAAAGCAAGAAATCATCTCCCAGGGGGGATGGCCACGCCACAATTCCTTCTCCTCCATTCTCTTCTCAGGATCTCGGGCATGCACGCACACACACCCAGCATGAGTTTAAGCCACCGGATCCAGGACTTGAATCATGGTCGACTAGATGGGAGTCCAGCGACATAGCCATTATGCCAACTGCTGGTCCAGACCAGAGAGCCTCTTCTTAAGTTGCCCCAAGTATCTACATGACATGGTAGCTGGTTTTCCCAAGAGTGAGTGATTTGATAGAATGCCACTAACACGGAAACATAGTGCATTTTATTATGTAATGTTGGAAGCAACATATCACCACTTCTGTATTATTTCATTGGTCATACAAATAAATGCTGGTACAATGTGGGAGAGACTACACAAGGAGGAGGATCCCAGGAAGCAGCCTTCATTGGGTGCCATACTAGAAACTGACAAATTCACAAGGTTGTTAGTCAGTGCCTCACGTAACTAGAGTGCCTCAGTTCTCATCTCTGCGATTCCTCCATCTCAGACATCTCAGAGCACGAGACTTAGTTCCAGCAAGCAGAAAATGAATTAAAAGGTTTTAATATCTATAAAAATAAATTAGTGAACACAATGGTTTACTACAACAAGTAGCTTCCCTTTTGGTCTGGCCAATTACAGGTACAGAGGTACTCCACCCAGGCCACACTGTGGTCTAGAGTTAAGGGAACCAGATCACACATGGCTGACTATGCAGTTTGAATTCCAACTCTGATGTCTGATAAACACCCCAAGTGCATGTGCGTGCATGTCTCAAATCCCCACACAATGGAGAAATGGAAGAGAAGAGATTGCAGGGTGACCATGCTTTATTGAGAAGGTGTGTTCTTCCCTCACCCCTCTCTCTGTCTCTCACTGACGAGTGTATGTGCCCTCTGGCAATCAAAAAAGAAAAAATAAAAGTCCTCCACCTTGCACATCTAACTCCGTGTGGTACCAGAGTTGGGAATCACACAAGCCTGGTCAACTATTTGAATTTTCATTTTTAGTTGAGCTAAGTTTAGAACATAAATAATATAATGTTCTTGGTGAGAACTCTCTAGACAGTTACACTAATACTGTTGGAACCAACAACCACATTGTATATTTTTTAAATTGTTAGTTGCCTGTTTTGGGTTCAGATTTATATTCCAACTTGTTGATAACAAACTACTAGGCTTCCCAGCCTGCCTGACACTAATCTGCAACTTCTCTGTAGAAACAGAACCCCACACTAATGTACTTGGCTCTGACTGGGGCCCTCTGTTAACATAGATGGGTTTCTTTGACATTAAATGTGGCCATTTTCTAGATATTATTCCTAGGATGCTTCCATCCATCAGACTGCACCCCACAGATATCATAGCTAACTCAGATCCCACCTGATATGTCAGAGTGCCTCAGATATTTAAGCTGCAGTCATCCACCTTAGAGTCAGTCCCCTAACCCCTATTTTATTCAGGCCTGACTTAATTTTCTCTCTTTAATGATCTGCTTTTGGATAAAGCATTATACCAAACCTTGCTCACTTTAAAAAATCAAAAACTGGTAATTTATGTGTACAGCTGACAGTGACAATATTTTTTATGACCCTTTGAAAAACCAGTGTCATAGGGAGGGTTACCCGTCATCTTCAAAAGTTAACACCTAAAGCCAGCAGAATGGCATTTTGACATCCAGTGCTACCATACTAAGTAAGAAGGTTGCCTTTTTGTACTCTGCTCAAAACATTCTTACTGTGGAACTATGTATGCCCCTGACAGATTTTTTTCATCATATAAAAAGCACTATGAAAGTATTTTCATAGTTTGCTATGTGTTTGACTTTTGAACTTTCAGCTTTCAAAAATCTATCTGCTATCATTTTTATCTCTTCCATTAAGCTAAATGTTTCACATCGTCCTTTGTAACCAAACCAGTGAGGATCTGGATGGGCAATACTCCCATTATTCATACAAAAAGTTTGCTTAGTCAGAAGCTCAGGAATATTTTTAATACATGATTTTCAATGGTAATGTTATATTTTAACACAGAATATAGTACTATTTCAGATGCAAGGTTTTTATAAACATTAATCTTCAAATAAACTGATATCACTGCTATTCCATCAACCTAAAAATGGAAGTAGAACTAAACACATTGCCCAACTTCTCACAGAAATGATCCAAACCAGAATTAGGATGTCATTAATCTTATCTCCATCTGTGTCCTTAGGCCAGAAAATCAGACTTTTCTTAAGAAGTTATGTAGACCATTTATCAAATTACAATCAAACATATTTTATTGAATATTGTGTTTCAGGATTGTTATTGTTTCAGGATTGTTACTTCCTTTATTCTATATTTTACAGACAAAACTATTTTAATAGAATATAAAATATGTGGGAACCAGCAGTTAGCATAATGGCTATGTCGCTGGACTCCCACGTAGTCGACCGCGGTTCGCGTCCCGGACCCGGTGGCTTAAAACTCACGCCGGGCGCGTGTGCGTGTGTGCCCAAGATCCCGAGAGGAGAATGGAGGAGAAGGGATTGGGGCATGACCATCCCCCCTGGGGGGTGATTTCTCGCTTTCTGTCTCTATGTCTCTCTCTGTCTGTCTGGCGAGCACACACGCCCTATAGCAAAAACCTCTCCAAAAAACAAAAAAGAATATAAAATATGTAAGGACAAATTACAGTATAATAATAACAGGAACCCTGTATATCCACCACCTGGGTTAAGAAAGAGAACATTACCTATTAAAAGTCCTCAGCTGTACCTACTGAAGTACATTTCCCTTTCTTCTCCACTATCCAGAGAAAGCCACAATCCTGAATTTTGTATGAATATTTATATTTTCCTGTTTTTTTTTTTTTATATTTGTACAACCTATGCATGGATTCTTACACAATTTCCATCAAATCTTTACACTTTGCATTTAACATAAGTTGTATCTAGTCTGACTTGCTTCTTGGACTCCACAATATACTTTGAGATTCATCTTCATTGATGCGTTTTGCTATGTTTCATTAATTTTCTCTGCTCTACAAGATTCCATTGTTGAATAGACGATAGTTTATTTATTCCTTTGTAGCTTGTGAGTATTCTATTTTTTGTTTTTCCTGTTATTACCGGAATGCTCTTACACACATTCTTCTACAGACTTCCTTGCACACAGAGGTAACAGAGTAAAGGTCAGCAAATGGAATTACTGGTTAATAAATTCAGGCAAGTTCAACTTAACTTAGTAATACCATACTAAAGGGAATGGGCTCAAACAATCCCCAAAAGCTCCACAGTTAAAACATCGAAAGTTTACTTATTTGTTTATGTTGTTTTCATCTTAGAGAATTAGGTAGAGACAGTCTCTGCTTCACATCATCCTCCCCAGGGGACACCACTAATCACCATGGAGAAGGGGAAGCCTCGTCACTCACTCACCAGCTCTTCTAGTCTCCCACTTGGAAATGTTGAAGGTAACATAGTCATGCTGAATTTCAGAGAGATGGTACAATTTTAGTATATGCCCAAAACAGATTAAGAAATATCTCTGAGTAGCTTGATGTGTAATTATGATAATTATGAAGTATTTTCAAAGTAGTAGCTTCAATTTACACACCACCAGTAAGGATGAGAGTCTCATTGTTTCATATTCTGCCAAATCTGTAATTGTCAGATATTTAGATTCTTTTAATATGATAGATATAAACTATCTAAATTTGGGTTTAATTTAGTCTTTTTTTTAAAAAAAAAAGTATTTTATTTAACTTTATTTATTTATTTATTATTTTTAACATGACCAGAGAGAGACAGAGTAAGGGACTTGAACCAGACAGCACCCTTAATCGCCATGCCACCTGCCAGTCCCTAGTCTTTTTTTTTTTAATAAATTTTATTTCGATTTCTTTTATACATTCAATCACATATATCACTTAGCCTGCAAAGTGAATATTCCAACATGTATATATGTCTCACCAATCCACTTGGGAATACTATACACATCATCCTCAACAAACAATAACCCATCTCTCTGTCCCACAAATGCCCTGCCCCTTTATTTCTCTCTCCAATGTCCCTCCTCAGTCTCTCCTCCTTCACCCACCCTCTTCCCACACTGTATCCAGTACTTATAACTATATTCGATGTTTCTATATCCTCTAGTCATTCAGCTTTAGCTATGGAGTGCGGACATCCATAGCCTGGCTTGCTTCACTCAGCAGTAAATCTTCCATATTCATCCAATTTCTGTCAAAAGCTAAAGTCTTACTTTTTTTTTATGGCTGAGTAGTATTTCTTAGAGTATATGTGCCACACTTTTTCAATCCATTCATCTCTTCGTGGGCATTTGAGTTGGTTCCATGTTTTACCAATTATGAATAATGCCGCAATAAACATCAATGTGCAAGCACTTTTCCAACTAAGGACTCGTACATAAAACCATAAATGTAACACACCATATTAACAGAAAGAAAGATAAAAGCCATATGATCATATCATTTTTTTTTTTTTGGAGAGGTTTTTGCTATAGGGCGCGTGCGCTCGCCAGACAGACAGAGAGAGACAGAGAGATAGAAAGCAGGAAATCACCCCCCAGGGGGGATGGTCACGCCGCAATCCCTTCTCCTCCATTCTCCTCTCGGGATCTTGGGCACGCACACACACGCGCCCGGCGTGAGTTTAAGCCGCCGGGTCCGGGACTTGAACCACGGTCGACTACGTGGGAGTCCAGCGACATAGCCATTACGCTAACTGCTGGTCCCCATATCATTTTTTTAAGAGAGATTTTTGTTATAAGTCGGGAGCACTCACCAGAGAGACAGAGAGCCACAAATCATTCCCCAGAGGAGGCCGCTGCCCTGTGATCCTTATCCAGTCTCCTCTCAGGATCCTGGGCACTTGTGCGCATGGGCGCGCGCATCCGCACTCCTGCGCCGCGTACAAAAGCCTCCAGAGTTGTTTTTTTGTTTTTTGGGTTTTTTTTTTTTTTTTTTTTTTTTTTTTTTTTTTTGGAGAGGTTTTTCACTATAGGGCGCGTGCGCTTGCCAGACAGAGAGAGAGGTAGAGACAAAAAGCGAGAAATCACCGTTGGGGGGGGGGGGGGGTTGTAATGGTCAAGAAGCAATCCCTTCTCCTCCTTTCTTCTCTCGGGATCTTGGGCACACACGCACACGCGTCCGGCCAGAGTTGGGGTTTTTTTGGTTGTTTTTGTTTGTTTGTTTGTTTGTTTGTTTTTTGAGAGTTTTTTTGCTATAGGGCACATGCGCTTGCCAGTCAGACAGAGAGAGGCAGAGAGACAGAAAGCAAGAAATCACCCCCCCAGGGGGGATGCCCTTGCTGCAGTCCCTTCTTCTCCGTTCTCCTCTCGGGATCTTGGGCACGTGAGTTTTAAGCTACCAGGTTGGGATGCAAACCAGGGTGAACCACGTGGGAGTCCAGGGACATAGCCATTATGCTAACTGCTGGTCCCAGGGAGAGTTTTAAGGTGTAGGGAGGGTCTGGAACTCATGCTGCTGCCCACTACAGTGACATAACCATTATGCCATCTGCTGGTCCCGGATTTAGTCTTTTTATTAACAATGAGGTTGAGTATCTTTTCATAAATTATTTAATAAGTATACTACTTTTTATTTTTTTGAGAGGTTTTTGCTATACGGCATGTGCGTTCACCAGAAAGACAGTGAAAGACAGAAAGCAAGAACTCACTCTCCACCCCCCCAAGCTCCCGAGGGAAGGCCACGCCGCAATCCCTTCTCCTCCATTCTCCTCTCAGGATCTTGGGCACGTATGCACAAGCGCCCAGCGTGAGTTTAAGCCACCAGGTCTGGGACTCAAATGGCAGTCGACTACGTGAGTCCAACGACATAGCCATTACACCAACTGCTCGTCCCAAGTATACTACTTTTTAAATATTTTAAAACTTCATTGTGTGTAACTATAAGAGTATAACATCTGTCTAAAAATAGTTGCTCATTCTATGTGGACTATTAAACAGCATAGTAAATAGTACTACATCTATCAGTTCAGCAAATTCAGAGGCTTGTGTAGACTTAGTTTTACCATGTTGAGAATGACTGATGTAAAAGTGGGGCCAGCAGGTGGCATGGTGGTTAGGGTGCTGGACTCCCAAATGGTAGACCATGGTTCAAGTCCTAGATCTGGTGGCTTGCGCGCCTGTGCACGCTCGCTCGCTCTCGCTCACTCTCTCTCTCTTCAAATTGAAGAATAATAATAAATAAAATTAAATAAGTAGTTATTTTTAAAAAAGAAAAGAAAAGAAATAAAGTAAGGGTTACATATCATAGTGTAGTTGGCTTCAATGTAGAATGAATTTTACAATGGTGACTCCTCCTGAGTAGCTGGCCTTTGTCTTCTTTATAGTGAATGTATACCTGAAAACTTCTGAAATTTCATATACTAGAGATAAAATTGATAGGTCATTATTTATTATAGTAGTAGTGATTCACTTAAGAAATCTGTATTGGGTGCATATTTTGGCCATGTACTATATTAAGAAATGAAAATTAAATAATCACCTAATCAGACACAAACTGTAGTGCTTTGGATTTTATAATCTAACAGTGGAAATGAATTGAAATATCTTACATAATCTCTGTACGAAGCACTCTAGAATTATGAGAACTGTGTCTACTGGCCAGATCAAGGTCAATTTTTAATGGCATTTTTATTAGGACTAAATTGCAAGAATGAAGCATTCTCACAAGCCTTATGAGATACTATAGTAATATATGTGCACATCTACTTGAGATCATCTCAATATTTCTCCTCATTGCCAGCAATTCCACCAAATTGTCAAAATAAAGGTAAAGCAGACAAACATATTAAAACCCAGAAAATCTAAATGTCTATATCAAGAGGCTTAATCTGGATGCTGAGTAACATGTGTTATATTGTCAAATTAAAGAGATTTTATAATTTTGAGATGATGTACCTCCAAAAAGACTGGAATATTTACTTTAAGATCTCTCTCTTAACTTCTCTCTCCTACAGAAGCTTTCTTCAAGAAAACACATTATTGCCTACTCTACCATTCATCTGAGCCTTTTTTTTTCAATAATGATTTATTTGTAACTTAGTAATGACTAAAAAGCACAGCAATAATTGTGAGAAACTTCAGTTATAACATAAGCATGTAATTTGTTGAACTTGAAAGTGTTTCGATATATATCTGTTTGGGGTTAGTGGTGTATTTTCTGATTAACTGTCACATGGGCAGTATACATGTCTCACCAATGCAGTATCCTATAGCTGTATATAAATATGACTGGTTTCCTTTTTCTTGTAATAACACATTCTCATAGAAGAAAAAGAAATAAATACAGGTACGTTCACTTGAGCAGAAAAAGTTAACTAGAAATACCAAACGGTTATTAGGATTAACTTTGGTTGGGAGGGTGGGGTTAGGGACTATTTTTTCTAAAAAATATTTAAAAGATACTATTTTGTGATAAGAAAACAATGTTGTTTCAAAATTTCAAAGCAGAGATGTTGTAGAGCGCTGGCCAGGTATGAAACCCTGTGTCCAAGTATCTGCCATCTCTGTTCTGACGTTTGGGTCAACCCCTCTGCTCCTCTTGTGTGGCATCTGTCTTCTCAGCTATAAAATGGGCCTTGAACAATCTTACACTTCCTGGGCCTTATGGTCTGCACCTGCTGTCCTTGACAAGCTCATGAGAATCTTGTTCCACAGCATTTGCTCATGTTTCTTATCCATGAATAGTCAGCAGTGTGGGCCTCACAAGTTTCTGACGGATAATTTATCCATGAAAGACTGACAAGCATGTCTCTTCTTTTATCGTCCTAAGGGAACCACAGAGAAGGAGATGAATGGGCCCATCTTAGAGGTGAGCAAGCTGAAGCCCAAGAGGGACCTCAATTGGATTTGGTCCTTTCCTGCCTAGGCCTTTAACTGGACTCCAGGACCCCAAGGTCGTGTATGGTTGGACACCTGGAGGTGCTGTATTTTTCTTTTGAATTTTTATTTTTTTATGATTATTTATACATTTAATCACCATACATCATTTAGATTGTAAAGAAACTTTACCCAGCATGATATACACCTCAGTCCAGCCCAGTTGAGAATACTATATACATCCTCATCAACAGATAATAAACCATATCTGTGTCCCACAAATGTCTTACCTATTTTTTTCCCAAATTTTCCTTTACTACACTCCTCCGCTCCCACATTCTTTCCACTTTGTCTCTAGTATCCATAACAATTTGTAATGTTTTTATGTCCTCTAGTCATTCAGTCTCTTCCATAGAGTGCAAATGTCTCTCTTTCATAGACTGACTTGCTTCACTCAGCAACAAATCTTCAATATTCATCCACTTTGTATCAAATTCCAGGGACTTGTTTTTTTTTTTTTTTTTATGGCTGAGTAGTATTCCATGGACTATATGTGCCACACTTTTTCAATCAATTCATCTGTTTGTGGGCTTTTGGGTTGGCTCCATGTCTTAGCAATTGTGAACCTGAAGAGAATGAATATGGCTGAGGCAACAAAATAATTTTCTGCTTCAATTTGTTTCACATGCATCTTTCAGAATTAGATACATTTTAAGACCAGAGGTGAACAAGAGACAGGAAAATAATTCCTAACTCTAAAGTAAAATGTTTGTTAATATTTTAAATATTTTTATCTTTTGCAACTTGGTTATTGAACAATATTTTGCAAACTACTATCTAGTCTCTTAGAACTTTGCAGAGGAGCATCTGAGATTCTGCACATACTTGATTTAAAATTTTTAAAATTTTGAGTTTAAAATGTATTTTAATCATTTCGAAGCCTTGTTAAGAAAATATGTCCTACACTAAATTTTAATACCTTGGGGACCAGCACATGGCAAAGCAGTTATGTCGCTAGACTCCCACATGGCCAACAGCATTGGAGTCCCAGACCTGGTGACTTGAAACTCAAGCCAAGCGTGTGTACATGCATGCCCAAGATATCTTGAGGAGAATGGAGAAGGGATTGCAGTGCAGCCATCCTCCCGGGAGGTTGTGTGTGTGTGGGGGTGATCTCTTGCTTTCCTTCACAGTATCTTTCTATATCTCCGGTGAGTACATGTGCTGTAAGGCAGAAAAAACTCTTTAAAAAATTTAATACATTGAAGATGAGAAAGATTTGTATTTTTTGTTGTTGCATTAACCATCTTTTTTTTTTTATTTTATTTATCCATTCACTTATTTTTTTTGGGGGGGGAGAGGTTTTCGCTATAGGGCACGTGTGCTCGCCAGAAAGACAGAGACATAGAGACAGAAAGCGAGAAATCACCCCCCAGGGAGGATGGTCACGCTGCAATCCCTTCTCCTCCATTCTCCTCTTGGGATCTTGGGCACGCACGCACACGCGCCCGGCGTGAGTTTTAAGTCACCGGGTCCGGGACACGAACCGCGGTCGACGACGTGGGAGTCCAGTGATATAGCCATTACGCTAACTGCTGTTTCCCTCCATTCACTTATTTTTTAATGTGACCAGAGAGAGAGACACAGAGAAAGAGAGAGAAAGAGGGAAAGTGAGAAAGCAAGCCACCAGGTCTGGGACTTGAACCATGGTCAGTTATGTGGGAGTGTCCAGTGCCTTAACCCCCACGCCACCTGCTGGTCCCAACATTAACTATCTTTTGTGATTATTTAGTAAACAGCTTTTTAGTCTGGGATTTTGTGACAATTTTTAAAATGTTGTTTTTGTTTTAAAATTTTTAAGATTATTTATTTATTTTGTCTATCAGAGCTAGAAACAGAGACTGAAGAACAATCATTCCCAACAGGGTCCTCATGCCACAACCAACACTTATTTTCAGTCAGCCCCTATCACAACAACATGCACGCATCTGGAGTGATCAGTGATGTGCTGGGATGTGAAACTGGGACCTTTCTCATGTGGGCTCACTTATATTACTTCTCTGCCACTGTCTGACTCCAAATATTTAAGATTATACATTTTATATTACATATGGAATTAGCAAATTGGTAGAAGAAATGTATTTTTTTTTAATCTAGTATCACTTGCAACTTCTCTTTGTAAATCAGGATTTTCTTGATACTGTGTCACCAAATTAATAAGTCAGATGCTAAAGCTGTTATTTATAACTTTTAAGTTAAAATGTTTATATCATCAAAAAGTTTAATTTTCTCAGTAATTAATTTGAAAATAAATGTTATAAACTCTAATTTACATAGTAAATTTGTATTAATAAAAGACTCATTCTATTTTATAAAAAGAAACTTGTTTTTAATGGCAAAAGATTCTGTTAAGAACCGTAATCTATAGAATATTTTTTTATCTAACTTAGCTTTTATTTTTATGTTTGAATGTCTCAACTGCTTTCTTGGAATATGTGAGGAATATCAAGGAAACTATAATTATTAAAAATGGTACTTACAAAGTTATAATGATGATATTACGTCTATTTAATTGTTATTCAAGTTCAAAGCGATTTTTTCCTGTGAAAAATATCTAATTCAATGCCTGTCTTTATTTGGATGTTATGCCAATCAAGAGTTGGCATTTACCAATTTAAGAAGGTTTAAGGATCTAACATGATCAGGACATACAAATTTTTTTAAACTTGCTTTTAAAACGTGATGCTAAATTTGAGTAACAAAGAATCCAAAATCTTTGTTATAAATCCAAAGGAAATGTGTAATTGTCATCCAGTATAAATCGTCCTAATAAATGGAGGCAAACTTCCCGCTGAAGTCAGAGGGAGGTAGCGAGTGAGTGAAGTAGCCCAGTACAAATGTGATTGATGGGAACCAGGGCAAGGCCCAGTGCCCACGTCCTGCCTGAAGGGACAGCTGCTATTTAGCTTTGGCCAAGTATAGCTACATGTAGATGTGGGTCCAGAATTCCCAGATTATGTAATTTTTCATAAGGACACTGAAAAAATATTTTTCTAAACATGAAATCTACCTATATGCTTAAATGTCAACCCTCAAAATGGAAACACAGTGATGGAAAAATAAATAAAAAGCAAGCTAGCCAGTTTGTAACCTATTCAACTATATAAATCAAAGTCCCTCAAAATCACGCTATCTCAAAATGGCACTAACACAATACTTTTGATGGTTGGATTATCCATTTTGGCCTCTACGTGAACTGATTCTAATTTCTAGTTATTTCAAATAATTCCATTTTGTATGAATCACAGGACATATGTATGTCTGCATTATAAATAAGCTATATTTAATATTTAATTCTGTGTATTCAAGGTCACACAAAATATGTAAAGTCACTTAAGTATTTATATATTTTTAAAAAATAATCTATTTTAGTACCCTTATTCTTTTTTCCTTGGCTACTGATACTATATTAAAATCTGTAAGTGAATATTCTTCCATAAAGTGACAAATTCAAACTTAATTTAACTACTCAACTCGTTAGAAAAGAATTAAAAGTGAGATTTCCTTAACTTCTTGCCCATGTTTTATAGTATTTCCAAATTACCCTTATGGAAAGTCATAACTAGAAGAAATCTCAAAAATAGTTTAATAAATTATTTTATATAATAGATAAATAAAGTCCAGAAAGGTGAATGCTTGTCTAAGGTAACAGAGATATTTAGTGAAAGGACTGAGAGTCCAAAAACCATAAAGTTTAAAAAAATAGCATTTAGTATTCCAGATTGAGATCATAAAAATACTGAAAAACAGAATGTGTGAGAAAATATAGCATATATAGTTAAGTTAAAGAGACCAGCAGGTGGTGTAATAGTTATGTCACTAGACTCCCACGTAATCAACTGCAGCTCAAGTCCTAGAACCTGTGGCTTAAAACTCATGCTGTGTGTGTGTGCATGCGCGCCCAAGATCCTGAGAGGAAAATGGAGGAGAAGGGATTGTGTCGTGGCCATCCCACCTGAGGGGGAATTTCTAATTTTCTGTCTCTCAGTCTGTCTCCAGTGAGCACATCTGCCCAATAGCAAAAATCTCTTAAAACACACACACACACATACACTTGGTATAGATATAGATATTTTCAAGTGAATTTTATTAGGAGATCCTCCTAAATAACTTTACTCTTATTTACAGTGGATAATGTATTAATATTTTGGTATCATTAGAAGTAATGGTAGGGAAGTTTTCAAGCTGATAAGCTAAAGTGAAAGAATTCTGGATAAGTACTATCTGTGAACACTGGGGAATTTCAAAGGGGCATGCGGTGGACAGAGCTGGACTCTTGAGTCACTATGGTAATTAAACTCAGAATATGTCATTTATCTCTGCCTTGCAAATAAGCTGAGAATTCAGAGATTTCTCATTGACAGAAAAAAAAATAGGAATCTAGTGGGCAGTTCAATAAAAAAGAAAAAAAAAGATAAGTTTAGGAACTGTAAAAAATGAGAACTCTGCTTCTGGCTGTCAGGAGTGCTGACAGCTTTCAGACAGGTTGCAGCAGGGAATGATGGCATTTTCTATCAGAACCACAGAGCTGCCTGAGACCAGGATGGGCTGTTAATGTAGCCAGTGTGAATTTGTTCCATATACTAAGTTATATGCCTTATGTTCTAAAACAAATCAAATTATATTTCAAATCCTCTTTCTCTAGCGTTGTAAAATATTGTATTTGTATTAAGGGGATCTCCTTCCCTCCCTAGAGATATTTATGGATCTGGAGGAGGTGCAGTGGGTACTTATCCAGGAATAGAGGGTGATAATAGAGGTGTAGTCTGGTCTTTCCTTATACCATTTATACCTTTACCATCGCTCCTTATGTGCTGTGATGCTGTTATGGAGGCAAGTATTCAGCTATTTGTTGGGCACTGGTCCACTGACTGGCTTGTGACGCCAACCAAGGTGATGCCACTTCCTGAGTGCATACTCAACTAGAAAAACCTGTAGTACTGCCCTCTTTTTGCAATGTTAAGCGCTTGGCCTTCAATAGCATCATTCAGCCAGTCCCCATTTGGGGATCTTAAGCAACTGATATCTGACATTGTATAACCCTCCCTGACTGCCTCTTTCTCCTCAATCCTCAGCACTAACAGATCTCTTCCTCTGGATGAGTCTTGCTCCTCAAAATCTGTTGGGTAGAGATTTTCCTCCAGTTATCTAATAGTTTTTGTGTTGAATTCCTGAAACATGAAACTCTTTAAGTTCTCTAAAGGCTTAAACTTCAGATTCAAAGTAATACCTTCTGATAAGAAAAATATGTCATTTTTAGAATACAGTGTGTACTAAGGTGATATAAAGTAAATAATAGTTAATAAACTTCCAGTGAATTTAAGTAAAGGAACTCAGTTTCACTTAAGGTATACCTAACGTCATAGCCAGTTAGTTAAAATTATTTGAACAAAGGACAAGTCAAATTTGTGAAAGATAAAAACACGTGATCACTGTGACAGGGGCAGGATGATTATGTTAACAAAATATACACCCTTTGGAATTAGAAGAATATTAGATCATGTCTGTGACTCATGAGATCGGAATAAAGCATTAAAAACTATGTAGCTTGGCACTGGGATTTGGGAAGGAGAGCTGGGGGTATAAGCCTGGAAATGAAACTCATTACCTAGATACAGGGATATCTCAGATCTATCTATCTTCGGTTAACAACACTAGAATAAGCATTCCACTTTGGCATATTGAAGTATGAAAAAGGAAGCAAGTCTTGCAGTTCCATAAACATATCCTACTAACTAAGCCAATTTATGGGTAAATTTCAGTTGTTAGTATATGGGGAACAGATTAAACTCTGATTTTTTTCTATGCTTTCTGTTTTTCTTAGTTTCCAAATAAGTCCTACTTGAAATATCCCAATCTTTCCTCACTTTAAAAGGCAAAATGTTTTGTTAGAAGGAAGCCAAGGCATAAGAAATATTAGAATGCTCATGTGGTTTAGCATGGTGAGGGTGCCACTCATTCTGGCTAACCTGGCATTGTAAAAGGAGATTACAGAGTGGAAAGCGGAAAAAGAATAGAAAATTAGGAGAAAAAATATTCATCCCTTAGCACCACAGATTCTTCCCTGATGAGGGGAAGTAGGGTTTCTGAGAAATGGAAGAGTAGAAGTTATATAAAACTACATATTGTAATCCAATAAGCATATAAATACACAAGCATATTTGGAGGTTCTGTAACTTACGGGTCTCATACTATGAGACTCACTTGATATGAATGTGGATAACTCTGTTCAAGGTAGAAGAGGATCCTATGATCTCCTTACTCATATTTATCCTTCTTTTCATCTTCCTTCCCTGATTTCAATAAAGAAATCTTCCTAAATTTTAATTTAGAAAAAGGATATACTAATATTCAGATTATTAGGAATTTATAATTATGTTCTGGCCTGTGATACCTTTCATGACACAGGATGAAAATAATTCACAGTGTGCAGGACCAACTGGATTTCCATGTGCAAATGAGTGAAACTGGAACTCTGCCTCACACCATATACAAAAATTTACTCAAAAAGGGAATAGCAGATGGCGTAATGGCTACGTCGTTGGACTCCCATGTAGTCGACCATGGTTCGAGTCCTGAACTCAGTGATTTCAACTCATGCCAGGCACGTGTGCATGCATGCCCACGATCCCGAGAGGAGAATGGAGGAGAACGGATTGTGGTGTGGCCATCCCCCCTGGGGGGTGATTTCTCTCTCTCTGTTTCTCTGTCTCTCTTTGTCTTCCTGGTGAGCATATGCACCCTATAGCAAAAACCTCTCAAAAAAAATTTACTCAAGACACTCCCATCTTTCGACCCCTGGGCCAGGATCTTCGAGGGAGGACTGCCCCCCAGTAGTTCCAGCCCCGGGACCCCAAGCCATACCCCCCTCTTTCAGCCAGGAACGCCCTCAGTTCATCCACACTCCCATCTTTCGACCTCTGGGCCAGGATCTTCGAGGGAGGACTGCCCCCCAGTAGTTCCAGCCCCGGGACCCCAAGCCAGATCCCCTCTTTCAGCCAGACTCTCTAGAATCCTCCATTTCCCTGAAACACCTGTGAAGAAGGAGATACATTTCTTTGGACACCTGAAGTGTATACTTTTTCTTGGTTTACATTACTAAACACAATTGGAGATAGACTTTGGCTGTCTCCATTCCACATCAGAAAGGAAACACACTTGCTTCTATTAGAAGAAACCTTCTCGTAAAAGGTTTTTCAAAGGGAACACATCTCCCAATGGTTAGAAGTACAAGAACCTCAGGCCTGAATAAAGCAGGAAATATGTCTCCATCAAAGGAACACAGTAACTCCCTTCCTGTTCCTGAAAAAATAGAGGACGTTACCAAAATGTCCGAGATAGAGTTTAGAACATTCATGTTGAACAAGTACTATGAGCTGGAACAGAAAAGAGACAATGAATTACAGGAGATGAGAAAGTCCTTCAACGATATGAAGGAAGAAATTCTGAGGAAGAATAATATGGAACTATTAGAGGTGAAGTCTGAAATACAGGAAATCAAAAACTCTCTTGAAAGTATTAAAAGTCGATTAGACCATGCTGAAGGTCGAATCTCTGATGTAGAAGATAAAACTTCTGACCTAGAGAAAACCACCAAAAAGATAGAGAAAATAACAAAAAAACATGAAGATAATATACGAGAATTACTAGATTCCATTAGATGTCCTAACGTCCGAATAATTGGTATCCCAGAAGGTGAAGAAACTAATAAGAGCATGGAAAACCTATTTCATGAAATCTTGGAAGAAATTTTCCCAAGCATAGAGAGGCACTCAAACATCCAGACCCAAGAAATACAAAGGACACCAAATAGAATCAACCCAAGAAGATCTTCCCCAAGGCATAACATAGCCAGACTGGCTAAGACCACAGATAGAGATAAGATACTAAAACTAGCAAGAGAGAAACGACAAGTGACTTACAAAGGTCACCCCATCAGGCTAACACCGGACTTCTCAACGGAAACAATGCAAGCAAGGAAAGAATGGGAAGATGTATCGAAAGTGTTAAGAGAGAAACAATTTCAACCAAGACTATTGTATCCTGCAAGATTATCCTTCATATGGGAAAAAAAAGATTAAAATCTTCTCAGACAAACAAAACCTGAAAGAATTTGCCAGCACCAGGCCAGCTCTCCATGAAACCCTGAAGAAAGTACTGTTCCAGGAAAACTAAAGAAGTAACAGCCAGAAACAAAAGAGTAAAAGGCAACTAAGACAATGGCCAACTTAAATGCCGGGACAGATCCATTAACATCAATAATAACATTGAATGTTAATGGATTAAACTCTCCAATCAAGAGACACAGACTGGCTGAATGGGTTAAAAAACAAAAACCCTCTATCTGTTGCCTACAGGAAACCCACTTCATGGATAAAGATATAAATAGACTGAAAGTGAAGGGTTAGAAAAAGATTTTCCATGCAAATGGGAACCAAAAAAGAGCTGGAGTCGCAATACTGATCTCTGACAAAATAGGCTTTAAAACAAAAACTGTTCAAAGAGACAAAGAAGGACACTATATTGTAGTAAAAGGGTCACTCGAGCAAGAAGATATAACGCTTATTAATATCTATGTGCCTAACACAGGAGCACCCAAATATGTGAAGGAAAGACTGCTAGATCTAAAAAGAGAGATAGACTGCAACACACTAATTGTTGGAGACCTCAACACTGCACTATCCCCCCTGGATAGATCATCTAGACAAAAAATAGGTAAAGAGATAAGAGATCTAAATGATATCATAAATCAAATGGACTTAACAGACATCTATACAACTTTCCATCCTAAAACCTCAAGATACACTTTTTTCTCGCCGCCACATGGAACATTCTCGAAGATTGACCACATCATTGGGCACAAAGCAAGCCTCTAGAGATTCAAAAGCATAGAAACTATACCCAGCATCTTCACCGACCATGATGGAATTAAACTTGAGTTTAATTTCAAGAGAAATCCTCAAAAATACTCAAATACATGGAAACTTAATAACCTACTCCTGAATGACTCCACAACTACTGAAGAAATAAAGACTGAAATCAAAAGGTTCATGGAAGCCAATGACAATGAGGACACGAGTTTCTATAATCTTTGGGACACTGCTAAAGCAGTCATAGGAGGGAAGTTCATGGCAATTAGTGCACATAAGAGGAGCATGGAAAGAAGGCAAATGGATCACCTAACATCATGCCTCACAGAATTGGAAAAGCAACAGCAAAAAGATCCAAAAAACTCCAGGAGAAAGGAAATAATAAAGATACGAGCAGAAATAAATGAAATAGAAAATAAACGAACTATACAGAAAATAAATGAAAGTAAAAGCTGGTTCTTTGAAAAGATAAACAAAATTGATACACCACTAGCGAGACTTATTAAGAAGAAGAGAGAAAAGAACCAGGTGAATCAGATCTGCAATGAAGCAGGCAAAATAACAACAGACATAGTAGAAATAAAAAACATTATTAGAGGGTACTATGAACATCTGTATGCCAAGAATCAAGATAATTTGGATGAGATGGCCAAATTTCTGGACAGGTATAATCTACCTAGATTGAGCCAGGAGGATATAGAAAGTCTGAATAGGTCCATAACAAGCCAGGAGATCAAATCAGTTATAAATAACCTCCCAACAAAGAAAAGTCCTGGCCCTGATGGATTCACCTCTGAATTCTACAAAACTTTCAAAGAAGCGTTAACCCCCATTCTGCTCAAGTTATTTCTAAATATCCAAAAGGGTGAATCTCTCCCTAATTCATTCTACGAAGCCTCTATCACCCTTATCCTTAAAACTAATAAGGACAGGACAAGGAAGGAAAACTATAGACCAATATCCCTGATGAATATAGATGCGAAGATTCTCAACAAGGTACTAGAAAATCGTATACAACAACTTATCAAAAAGATTATACATCATGATCAGGTAGGCTTTATCCCAGGAATGCAAGGTTGGTTCAACATACGCAAAACCATAAATGTAATACACCATATTAATAGGAAGAAAGATAAAAACCATATGGTCATATTAATTGATGCAGAAGAAGCATTTGATAAGATACAACATCCCTTCATGATCAAGACTCTCAGCAAAATGGGTATAGAAGGGCCATTTCTCAACACAATAAAAGCTATCTATGAAAAACCCATAGCGAACATCATCCTCAATGGAGAAAAGCTGAAAGCTTTTTCACTAAAAACGGGTACAAGACAAGGATGTCCACTTTCTCCACTCCTCTTCAATATAGTACTAGAAGTCTTGGCCATTGCAATCAGAAAAGAGGAAAAAATAAAAGGCATTCAAATAGGAAAAGAAGAGGTGAAACTCTCTCTATTTGCAGATGACATGATTGTATACATAGAAGACCCAATGGTTTCCATAAAAAAATTTCTGGAAGTAATACATGAATACAGTAACGTTGCAGGATACAAAATTAATATCCAGAAATCTATAGCATTTCTGTATACGAACAACAGGCAGACTGAGATGGAACTGAAAAAAGTTGTTCCATTTACCATAGCCACAAAAAGTATAAGATACTTAGGGATAAATCTAACTAAAGAAGTTAAAGACCTCCATAAGGAAAACTATGAGAAGATAAAAAAAGAAATTGAAAATGACACAAAAAAGTGGAAGGACATCCCATGTTCCTGGATTGGAAGAATTAATATAATCAAAATGGCAATTTTACCCAAATTAATCTACCTATTTAATGCAATGCCAATCAAAGTTCCAGATACATTCTTCACAGATCTAGGAAAGACAATCATAACGTTTGTCTGGAATCATAAAAGACCCCGTATTGCCAAAGCAGTTTTGCACAAGAAGAATGGAGTGGGCGGCATCTCACTCCCTGACCCAAAAATATACTACAAAGCTGTGGTAATCAAGACAGCATGGTACTGGCACAGGAACAGACAGGTGGACCAATGGAACAGAATAGAGTCCCCAGAAATGAATGCTCAAACATACAGCCAACTGATTTTTGACAAGGGGCACCAGTCAATCCTGTGGGAAAAGGATAACCTCTTCAGCAAATGGTGCTGGCAAAACTGGCTCTCCACTTGCAGAAAGATGAATCTGAACCCCTACCTCTCACCTCTGACAAAAATAAAGTCAAGGTGGATCAAAGTTCTAAACCTAAGACCTCAAACTATAAAACTGCTCCTGGAAAACACCGGGGAAACTCTGGGAGACATTGGGGTAGGGAAAAACTTCTTAAATAAGACTCCCAATGCACAGTCTATGATTCCTAAAATAGACAAGTGGGATTACATCAGACTAAGAAGTTTCTGCATGGCAAAAGACACAGTGATTAGTGTGAACAGACAGCCCTCAGAATGGGAAAATATTTTTGTAAACTATGCATCAGACAAGGGACTGATAACCAGAATCCACAAGGAACTCAAGCGGCTGTTCCGGAAAAAGACAATCAATCCTATTAAAAGATGGGAGAAAGAGTTGAAAAAACCACTTTCTAAAGATGACATATGAATAGCTAAAAGGCATATGAAAAAATGCTCAACATCCCTCATTGTAAGAGAAATGCAGATCAAAACAACAATGAGATATGACCTAACCCCAGTCAGAATGTCTAAGATTAAAAAAACAAAAAATGATAAGTGCTGGAGGGGGTGTGGTGAAAAGGGAACTCTCTTACACTGCTGGTGGGACTGTAAATTGGTACAACCACTGTGGAGAACAATTTGGAGATTCCTCCAAAATCTACAAATAGAACTACCATATGATCCAACAATCCCACTCCTTGGTATCTACCCGAAGGACAGAAGAATACTTAATCGAAAAAGTGCTTGCACATCGATGTTTATTGCGGCACTTTCCATGATTGCTAAGTCATGGAAACAACCTAAATGCCCACGAACTGATGAATGGTTAGAAAAACTGTGGCACATATACTCAATGGAATACTATTCATCCATAAAAAACAACAAATCCCTGACTTTTGAAAGGAAGTGGATGAATATGGAAGACTTACCGTTGAGTGAAGCAAGCCATGCTATGAAGGAGAGACATTGTATGTCCCCACTTAATATATACCGAGTGTCTGCACTCTAAATGTGTGTGTGTGTATATATATATATATATATATATATATATATATATATATATATATATTTGAAACCATTCTGCTTCTGTTGTTATAGAGTTTTAAAATTATACAAAATTATAAGACATATTTTGAACATTATCTTTAAAATTCAGTATTTTGAGATCTTGAAAGTTGTTTGTAAACTGTCAAGAATTATGGAGTATGAGCTAAAATTTTTTGCTATGTAAAGTAAATGTTTGTGGAAAAATGTAAAAATAAATAAAAAAAATAAAGAACTAAAAAAAAAAAAAAAAAAAAAAAAAGAATGTCAAAGGTGAGGCCAGCAGGTAGCGTGGTGGTTAAGAGCACTGGACTCCACATGGCTGATCACGGTACAAGTCCTGGAGCTGGTGGCTTGCTTTCTCACTTTCCCTCTTTCTCACTCTGCCCCTCTATGGTCAAATTTAAATAAATAAATTAAATAAATAAATAAAAAAATTTACTCAAAAATGAATCAATGGTCTAACTGTAGAAACTAAGTCAGGGGTTGGCAATTTCCTCAACAGGTGTGAAGTGTGTGCTTTCATGTCGTGGAAGGTCTGGCTTCCCCAAGCAGGGAGGGAAAATTGTAAATGCCACTCCTTTGAGAGGGTCACCTGAGTTACTGCTGTGAATTTGCAGCCTGCTTATTGGTACCATAGCAGAAAGAATAGGAACAGCAAAAATGAACTTTTGGAAGATTAGGAATGAACTCCAACAGAAACGGGATACTAAGAAAGTGTTTAAGGTCAATGTAGAACAACAAAGGTAAGTGCTTTGCAAACTTCTATATAAATGAGTACCTTTATTTGAGACACATGTTTATTTTATCCAAATGTGAGTTTTCATTAGGGTTTCAGAGATTGAAAGAAAATGATTGTTAGTTTCCCTTTGACTTATGCTGTATTAGAATGCCTATTAAGGCACATGTTGATAAGTTGAAAAAAAAAAAAAAGGGCTGTATAGTTGCCTCCTGATTTTCCAGATGAAGAAAAGGAAGAGGATGAAATAAATACTAAAGCACAAGATAAAATAATTAAGGACAAAGCAAAAGGAAAAAAGAAAGGTAAAACTGCGGCAAAGCTGGATCATTTAAATACCAGTGAGATATTATGAAATATGTCTGTCTGATGAAGCGATAGTAAAATGTTCTGAAGTAGAACATTGGCTTCATCATTTTCCACTACTGGCTATTCCGGACCTAAAGAAAATGGGTTTGGAGGTAAATTGGCATTGTTCCTTCATCACTACTAATGTTCGTCCTTATTATGATTTATATATTGGGTGACAATTTTTAACATTAAGAAACGGAAGCAAAATTAAATTTGGGAACTGGCATACCATTTATTTGCCAAAAGATGGACAGCCTTGCCATGGATCATAA
This sequence comes from Tupaia tana, assembly GCA_026018925.1. Classification (NCBI taxonomy): domain Eukaryota; kingdom Metazoa; phylum Chordata; class Mammalia; order Scandentia; family Tupaiidae; genus Tupaia; species Tupaia tana. The sequence goes on along the minus strand of JAKSZU010000001.1, from coordinate 194,403,330 downwards.
TAGACAAACTGGAAAGGGTGTTGGACCTTGGGAATATGCTTCAACCAAATTGAAAGTGCTAGAGCCATACCCATCCAAATTAAGTGGACTGAAAGGTAAGAAATCTCTTCTTGGTAGCTGCTACTCTTAGACATGGAACCATGGGTCCATCTTGGTATTGGATTTGGGCAGTAAATGATGATATATTCTTCACCAAAGCCAGAAATATATCATATCCGGTTTTACCAATGACAATAGAATAGTGCCTGTTCTTAAAGTATTAATAGTGGAGGAAACTCTTGGTGCATCATTTTCTTTGCCTTTATCATCTATACTCTCCCAACTAACCATTAAGGAAAAGAGAGGTACTAGTACACCATAAAATATTCCTTCTGACTCCCTAGATGATATTGAACCCCCAGAAACATGAATAAAAGAACAAGTTTTGCAATTAGAGATGACATAGTGTTGCCATTTGTACCAGTGCCAGTCATTGAATTCCCCCAGATTTTGGGAATCTGTCTGCAATAATTTTGTGTTAGGAGTTAAAAATTCAAAGTAAAGAAAAAAGAAAAATGCTTGCGAAAGCAAAGGAGAAGTCATATGTAAGAATTTTATGATGATGAGTGTTGGTAGATGAATTAAAAAAAAAAAAAAAAGAAATCCGAAGATCTGAAGGAGATCCTTCAAAATAAGACAGTAGACACTGGAGGTGCGTTTATTTGCAAGGAGTGCAAATAAAAAACAAGTGATGTCCAGATCTTCAGATGAATGGATCATGGCTCTGTGACCAGTGGTGCTTGATTTTGGAGAAGTTGACAGACAGACAAACAACAACAACAACAAAAAAGAAACCAGACATCCCAGTGCTTTTAGACCCTAGAAACATTCTGTGAGAAGAGTAAGAGGAATTTTGATGCTCCCTTAGGTTGATTACAAGACATGCTTGTTCAAGAACTTACATTTTAGTCGCTTCCTTGCTTTAGGAAGAGGAGTCACTCTTTGAATCACTCTGATCCCACTACATACATAGTCATTTACACAGTTGCACACCTATTGCAGTAGGGTAACTTGCACGTACCTACAGAGTTTTCACCAGTCATTGGACCACAAGAGTTGACCAAGGAAGTTCAGAATTATGTTTTCTCAAGGAGGTTTGGTTTCCTAAGACAGATTGCAAAGGAAAATTGGGTCAGATAAATTAGGAGTTTGAGTTCTGGTATCCTGTGGATCTTCTAGTCTTTGGCAAGAATATTATTCCAAATCATCTTTCATATTACCTTTATAGTCATGTGGCTATGTTGTCAAAATAAGTGAAAAATGGGCTACAACTGTAAAAGCAGAGAGAGATCTCTTTCTCAAATCTAAGAAAATCAAAATCTGTAGGTAGCTTCCTTAGTTTGACCCAAGCTATTGACAATTGTGACCAATGGAATGCACTTGTCTCTAACTGATGATGGTGACACTTTTGAAGATGCCAACTTTATGAAAACCATGGCCAATGCATATGTTCTCCATCTATATACCTGTGTGAAAATGGGTTAAAGAAATGATTGTCATGAAGTGGTCCTACTAGCACTTGCAATAGAGCTTTTACAAGAGAAATTAGTGCAGCAAATATAAAAACAGATCACAACTGTACCATGAAAGATGATATTTTTAAATGATTTGAATGCAGGATTTTTGAGTTGCAGCCTGGGAAAAATAAATATCATGAACTGACCATAGAAGGAGTGCACAGAAACTTTTGTTGGTTCATTGAATTTTAAACACTTCTCTTCACTCCTTTCTGTCAACATTAGTGAGTACAACTGGCCACTCCTAGGAAAGTCTGACTCAAGTCTGAATAATTCATGGCTCGAAGTGGGTCCAGTAGATTAAGCTTTTATATATTCCTCCAGTGTCTCACAGAAGTAGCACATAACCTTAGACTATGGCTCAAAACCTATATGATCCCAGCTAAAGGAGGAGTAATGACAAGCAAGCACCTTGGAAACCCTCACATTGCATCATCTATATGGTGGAAAACTGTCCACATTGGCAACATACCATCCTGTCAGTTTTAAGTAACCACTTTGAGGCCAATAGTGGAAATTTGCCTAATAATAAAGTCATTGCTAGTGAACTAGGCAATTAGCCAGACTTGAAGAACTGTATGAAGAAAGTGATATCATATGCTGCTATGATTAAGGAAATTTTGGAGAACATGGGTCCTCTTGTTCTAAATTTGCAATAGGAATTTTATGTGCTTATGGAGAATATAATCTATCTGACTATTTCCCTTGATCTAGAACACATAGAAGTCAAGTTTGCTTCTGAAGCAGAAGAGAAAGACAAAGAAGACTGCTTTTCTGGGAAACCACTCAGTGGTTTTAGTACAGAACAGGTGTTTAAGTTTCCCTAGTGAATCCCTCACCATTCAGTGGATCAAAATTAAATCAGGCAAGGTGATAACTGATTTCACAATCAGCAATTTAATGAAAGTGAACCCAGGAAACAAAGAACTTTTCACAGTGAAACTGACGAGATTTGATGACTCACTATTGGAGCCTTGGTGAGTGCCTGTCTAGAGAAAAGAGCACATTGAAAAAACCTCTCTGAACATGCTATTTTCTACATGGACCTTAATAGCAAGTAAATTCTTCTCACTGAACATAGGCTATAGGAAGATACTGGCAGTGCAATAATGGTGGAACTTCCGTGGAAAACAATTGGCAATTCCTCAATAAGTTAAATATAGGATTACCATATGACCCAGCAAGTCTACCCCTATGCATATCATTTAAAAAATTGAAAACAGACATTTAAAAATATACTTGCACAGGACCAGCCGTTGGCATAATGGCTATGTCGCTGGATCCCCATGTAGTTGACTGCAGTTTGAGTCCCGGACCCGGTGGCTTAAACTCACGCTGGGCGCGTGTGCGTGAGTGCCCAAGATCCCGAGAGGAGAATGGAAGAGAAGGGATTGTGGTGTGGCCATCCCCTTTGGGGAGTGATTTCTCGCTTTCTGTCTCTCTGTCTCTCTTTGTCTTTCTGGTGAGCACACACGCCCTATAGCAAAAACTTCTCAAAAAAAAAAAAAAAGAAAAAATACACTTGCACACCAGTGTTCCCTGTGACATTATTTATAATGGCCAAAAGGTGGAAACAACCCAAGTGTACATCATATACATATATGGATAATCAAAATGTATTTTTATGTACAATGGACTAATACTCAGCCGTAAATAAAAATGAGTGATGATCCCTAATATAACATGGATAATTCTTGGAAAAATAATTCTAACTAAAAAAAAAGGCATAAAATTGCAATTGCAATTATTGCATTATTCATATCTAGGAGAGCTAAGTTTGAAGGGGAAGAGTAGGTTAGAGGTTAGAGGTTACCCAGGGACTATATAGATGGGCATTAGTGAGATATTACTAAATGAATACAGAATTTATGTTTGAGGAGATGAAAGCTTTTGAAAATAGAGTAGTGATGGTTGCATAACATTGAGGATATAATAATGTAACTGAATTTTTTACATAAAAATGGACAAAAATGGTGAATTTTTTATTATACAATTAAGTACTATATAACAATGTTTTGGTCAACTGCAGACCACATATACAATGGTGATCCCATAAGATTATAATAAAGCTAAAAAATTGCTATCACTGGGTGACATTGCACCTATCATAATGTCATAGCTCATTTTATTTCTCATGTGTTTGTGGTGATGCTGCTGTAAACAAACCTGTTCTATTGTTGATCATTTAAAGTGTAGAACATACCATCATATGCAGTATGAACAGTAATTGATAATGATAATAAATGACTATGCTACTGATTTATGTATCTACACTACTACCTTTTTATCACCATTTTTTAGTGTATGCTTCCTGTTTATTTTTTAATAAGGGTGCATGTACTCACTCTAGAAAGACAGAGAGAGAGAGAGAGTGAGAAAGCAGCCCCATGGGAACTTGTCATGCTGCAATCCCGTCTTCATTTTTCCTTCTTCTCAGGATTTTGGGCATATGCACATACATGGCTGGCATGTTTTTCAAGCCACAGGTCAGAGGCTAAAACTGCACAGTTGGCCAAGTGGGGTACAGCTGCCCGAACACCAAGGTCACAGGTGGGCCCCTTTTTCTGTTTATTAAAGAAAGAAGTTTATTTAAAACAGTGTACTGTGTTATGTAAGCAGTAGCCTTATATATCTTGTACTTACTGTGTCTTGATATTTTGATTGCATCATTTTACCCTTGTGTTTGATTTCTTTAAGTTCATGTATTTATTTCCTCCATGAGAGAGAGTAAGAGACAGAAAGACATGCAACCCTGCAGAGCCTTCACACTAGGATCCACCTCCAACCTTAGCCAGCTCAGATCATAGGCACACACACAGGTGCCTGGCATAAACCTAAGACCTTTCCCATGTGGGTCCTCATATGCTACCACTGTGCTACCACCTGGATCTTCTTGTGATTGATTTAATCTCAAGATTTTGGAGCATGTTTGTTTGTTTGTTTGAAGTTTATTCATGTATTCTGTGTGTGTGTGTGTGTGTGTGTGTGTGTGTGTGTGTGAGAGAGAGAGAGAGAGAGAGAGAGAGAGGGAGGGAGAGAGAACGAGAGAGAGACAGCACCCCAGACAAAAACTTGAAACCACAATCCACTCTTATCTTCAGCCAGTCTCATTCATGGACACATGCATGCCTGGTGTATTCAGGGAGAACTTTTTTTCTTTTCTTTTCTTTTTCTTTTTAGAGAGTTTTTTTTGCTATAAGGACATGTGTGCTTGCCAGAGAGACAGAGAGTGAGAAAATGAGAAACCAGCCCCCACAAGGGATGGCCACACCACGATTTCTTCTCTCTCACTCTCCTCTTGGGATCTTGGGCATGCATGCACATGCACCCAGTGTGAGTTTTAAGCTGCCAGATCTGGGACTCAAACTGCGATAGACTATGTAGGAGTCCAACGATGTAAACATTACGCCATCTGCTGGTCCCCAGGAGGTATCTTAAATATAAGCCAACAATCTTCCTATGCAAGTCTGCCTAACAGAGTGTCATACTTTACTGCTATACCACCATCTAGCCCTTAATATATTGTTTTGGTCATGACTCTTCCAGGGGAACAAAATGGTGAGGTGGATGATAGTGATATTGATGATTCTGACCATGTGTAAGCTTGAGTTAATGTGTCTAAATTATTAACAAAAAATGTTTAAAAGTAAAATAAAATATATATTTTTAAATAACAAAAAGTGTATAGAATAAGGAGATAGAAAATATCTTCGTATAACCATTGAGTTGTCAGAAAGGTTACGATACATTTTTGTATAGAAAAAGTATGTTAGGACTTTTCTGACAACCTAGTATATAATGTGTTAGTGTTTTAAGCTGTGTCATTACAACAGTCAAGAAGTTGAGAAAAGTAATGTTTATACATTTAAAAAGTTACAGTAATGTTAACTTATTCTTGAAGAAAGAAAAATATTTTAAAATTAAATTTAGTGTAGCTAGTGTGTACAGTGCTTTTAAGGTCTACACTGGTGTACGGTAGCTTCCTAAGTCTTCACATTTACTCACCATGCTCTCGCTCATTCACACCAGAGCAACTTCCAGTTATCCAAGCTCCATTTATGGTAAGTGCTCTATTCGATTCTATCATAGTTGTCTTTAATGCTGTATTTTTCCTGTACCTTTTCTAAGTTTAGATTGTTTACATACACAAATACCATTGTATTACAATTGCCTATAGTACTCAGTACAGTAACACGCTGCATGGGTTTGTAACCTAGGAGCAATAGGCTATACTGTAGAGCCTGGGTGTGTAATATGCCTCTGCATCTAGGTTTGCCTAAGAATACTCTGGTATTCTCCCAGTGACAAAATTGCCTAATGAAACATTTCTTATACACTCCTTTAAAAGTTAAACATAGGGCAGCCTGTGGCATGGTCATTAAGGTGACTGGATCCCACATGGCCTACAGCGTGGTTTGAATCTTTTAACCTTGTGGCTTAAAAGGCACACTGGGCATGTATTCATGCATATTCAAAATACCCAAAGGAGAAAGAGATGGAGCGGAGGGGAATTGTGGCATCACCATTCCCTGGGCAGGGTGTGCTTTCTCACTTTCTCTCTATTTCTTTCTGGTGAGTGTACATGCTCTCAGGCAATATTGGAAAAAAAAAAAAAAAGTTAAACGAAGAATTTCTATATGGGGAACCAGCAGATGACTTAATAGTTATATTGCTGGACTCCCATGTAGTCTACCATGGTTTGAGTCCAAGATAGATCCAGCTACTTGAAACTCACACTGGGTGCATGTGCGTGCATGCCCAAGACCCAGAAGGAGAATGGAGGAGAGGGGATCGTGGCATAGCCATCCCCCTCAGGGGGGTGATTTCTCGCTTCCTGTCTCTCTGTCTCTCTCTGTCTCTCCAGTGTGCACATGTGCCCTATTGAAAAAAAAAAAAATTCCTATATGGCCCAGAAATTTACCTCTAGGTACGTACCCAAAATAATGTAGAACGGATTTTCAAATATTCACAATAGCCAAAAAGTAGAAATAACCCAAGCAGTCACCAACTAGAAGAATAAATAAGATATGGTAGAGTATTCCATGGAGAAATGAAGTATTGATATATGTTACAACATAGATGTACTTCAGAGAGAGAACAAGTAGATTAGAGGTTACCCAGAGGCTGTGTGGAGAGGAATGGTGAGTTATCACTTAATGATACATTATGTACAGTACAGTAAGTAACATTTGATAATGATAATAAACAATTATGTTACTAGTTATTAGTCTATGTATTTACTATACTATTACATTTCAAAAAAATAATTTATTATATTTTATTTATTATTTTTTTTTAATTTGACCAGAGAGAGAAAGAGAGGGAAAGTGAGAAAACAAGCCTTCAGGACAGGGACTTGAACCATGGTCAGCTATGTGGTAGTGGAGCATCTTAACCATCACACCACCTGCCAGCCCTCTATACTACATTTTTTATCATTAGAGTGCATTTTATATTCATAAAAAGAAATTACTATACTATTTGTATACTTCACATGGGTTGTAGCCTTTATAAACAGATTCTTAGGTGCTAAAAATTTTATCATGGCATAATTCCTTTATAGAAAATAAATAATTAGAGGCTTCTGGAAAAATGGTGCAGAGTATTTTGGGAGAGTTGTATTTTTTATTGAGATAAAATTTGTATAACATCAAATTATCTATGAATCATTTTAATGTATATTACAATCTTTTAAAACTTGGTATATTCACAGTGTTGCATAACTACATTTGTATCTAGTTCCAGATATTTTTATCATTCCAAAAATAAAAGTCATACTATTAAACAGTCACTTATGCTGCTTCCCCAAGTGAGTGGAAACTACAGTCTGCTTTCTGTCTGTATAGATTTACTTATTCTGTAAATTTCAAATACAGTAAATGGAAACATGTAATATATAAACTTTGTATTTAACTTCATTCACTTAGCATAATGTTTTTGAGATTTATCCATGTCATAGCATGTAAATTCTATTGTTAATTTTGGGGGATACATACCTAATAGTGGAATTTCTGGGTCTTATGGGAATTCTGTGTCTAACTTTTTAAGGACCACTAAACAGAATGGCTAGAATTCATAGGGTGGCAATGATTGAGAGAACAAAATCTAAAATAATAATAATAATAATAATAATAATAGTAAAAATAATAAAATAGAGCTTTGGACATTTCCAAGTGTCTCTTTGAGTCTCCAGTTGAGTGCTAAACAGCATGTGACCTGGAGGAAACCACCTAAGGGTTAGAGGTAACAGTACTTGGTGCTCACACAGTTATGGTGATAGTTCCTATTTCCATCACCCAGAACGAGAAACCTCTTAATTTACTATGCATCAGTCAGAGGATTTAATTTTCCCTCAGTTGTGGGGCAAAAGTAGTCTAGAGTAAATAGTGCTGTGGTCCCATCTAAATGCTTAAAGACAAGATTTCAAAGTATCAGACTATTTTCAAATAAGCAAATTCCAGAAAAACTTCAAGCACCTTTATAGGAACAAAAGACTATCTAGTATGTGTTCATAATGTCTGACTTCAGGACCAGGAGTTAGCGTAATGGCTGTCGCTGGACTCCCATGTAATAGACCACAGTTCTAGTCCTGGACCCAGTGGCTTAAACTCACACTAGGTACATGTGCATACATAGCCAAGATCTCAAGAAGGGAATGGAGAAGAAGGGATTGCGGTGTGGTCATCCTTCCAGGTTTTGATTTCTCGCTTTATGTTGCTCTCTGTCTTTCTGGTGAGCACACGTGCCCTATAGGAAAAACATCTCCAAAAAAAAAAAAAAAAAAATGTAGAAAAGACATGCAAAAAAGCAGAACAATCTGACCCAGGATGAAGGCAAAAAGCAAGCAACAAAAACCACACTAGAAATAAGACATGATATCAATAAATAAAGTTACCTAAATGATTATTGTAACTGTCTTTCATGAGTTCAAGAAGGGAACGGATTTATTGAGCATATAAAGTAGATTATTGAAAGATATGAAATGACCCAAACTTACTTTTAGAGATATAAATGACAATGTTGGAGGTGTGAAGCTTAAATTCTTACCTCACCTGAAAGTAAAAAATTCTAAATATAGTAATCAGAAGTCTGATTTAAATCACCAAAACAGAGTCATAATTATTCATTCAAATTCTGGATCAACCCTTAAAAGGGGTACATTGAGATGCTGTGGTATTTAAATAAGAGGATAATCATCCAAGTGATTAGGTCCTCTACGAAAGTCAGAGACTCCAAGCATACTTTGGCTTGCAACTGCTCTTTCTTCTTCCTCCATTTTACCTTTTTGACCAGACTTGCCTAGCAGTGCCCACACTGCATCTGCATGGCCAATTCCCTTAACACTGCTATCATTATACACCTATAGCTCAAAATTATGTATGTATATATATATATATATATATATATATATATATGTATGTATATATATATATATGTATCTTAATAATTCTGTATCTTTGTGTGTAACCTGACTGATAACTGATTAAAAGAGTTTTAAGACATATCAACCAGTTGCAATGTATGTGTTATTTGGATGGGGGTTTAAACAAAATGTAAAATACTTTTATAAGAACGTTGAGAAGATTTAAGCACAGGCCCATTATTCAGTGGCATTAAGAAGGTTTTATCAATTATTTTCAATGTAATAAAGGAAGTTTGCATATGTTTCACAATCTCTAGTATTTTCAGAAAAAATACATGAATTTTAAAAAAAAAATGATAAAATGTGCTTTAAAATTATCCTCAAAGAAAAGTTAAAAATGGAACAACACTTGTCAGTTGATAATTTTAAAGTAGGTGTCTGGTACATGGGATTCATTATACTATTTTATCTCTTTTTAGATGTTTCAAATTTTCTGTAATGAGAAGGCAAAAAAAAAAGTCTACATATACTTACTTAGACTTGAAATGGAAAGACTAAGGCAACCCATGTGCATTTACTAATTTTTCTATCTCCACGACAGCCCTCAGAAAGAATAGCTATGTTCAGTCCCTCTTTGTTTTCTTCATTCTATAATACACACATACACACACAAGCATCTCTTTTTATTAATATATCTGTATGCATATAACCATCCATATGTAAAATGCATATTGCTATAAGTAAGTTTTATTTACTTTTAATTATATGAAATGACACATGGGTAAAATAATTTAGAATTATATTATGTAAATTAGATATTTATGACCTACCTACCATACTAATGCTTATCTGGTGAAATCCAAGACACAACTACAAAGGCAGAATCTAGGACTGAGTATGGTAATTTAATTTTTTTTAATATACAAGAATGTCAATTCCTTCTTGAGCTTACAAGCAGAAGTAACATTGTTATATGACAAACAGAACATTTTATCATTTGGTTCATAATAAATAGTGGAAATGGCAAATTACATTAGAAAGATTTGACCAGAGTCATTAGAAGTCAAGGAGTATGGCTTATGTGAGCAATAGAAAGTAAACAGCTGTGAAGTCTGAATTATGCATAATGATGCTATGTATGTGTCCACCATTTATCAGTTGAATCTGTATTTCATTATATTTATATTGTCTCATTTATTATTTCAATTCACTTCATCTTGCTCCATACAGTATTTCTTAATGAAAGAGTCATCCTATCAAAATGGTTTATCATCATGTTAAACTAGAAAAATATGCATTTTAAGATTATATTCTACTACTTTCTTTTCTTTTTTTAGAGGTTTTTGCTTTAGAGCAGGTGCACTACTCAGAGAGAGAGACAGACAGAAACAGTGACAGAGAAAATGAGAAATCACCCCCTGGGGGGATGGCAATGCCACAATCCCTTCCCCTCCTGGTATCCTGAGCACACACACGTACACACAACCAGCATGAGTTTCAAGCCACCAGGTCTGGGACTCAAACCACAATCAGCCTTTTGGGAGTCCAGCAATGTAACCACTGTGCCATCTGCTGGCATACTCCAGTACCATTTAAGATAATTGAACACTGACTTGCTTTAGGCCTTATCAGAATAAAGTATGTGTGGATGAAGGTATTTTATGGACATAAGAGACAAGTGATTTAAACTTGGTTGGTACAAGATATGAATACTAGTCAATTATTGAGTTGTTATCTACTTTCAAAGCTCTTTTTATTTTTTAATATATTTTTCTTGTTTTGTTTTGCTTTTGCTACATCTTAATGTTATTTTCTTATTGTTTTCTCCTTAGTAATTTTCACATTTAAATAGTTTACAAGATTATGCTGTCACAGTTTGAACTGAAGTTCCAATAAAATATCTTCAACTATAGGTTCTAATCAGAGAATTACTGTTTTTACAAAGCAAAAATGTAGAAAATAATAAGCATATTAAATATACTTTTTACAATTTCAATGTTGTTTCCCTTTGTCTATTAAAGTGTAACATTAACTTGTTTAAAAATACATGTAGGGGCTTGGTGGCTAAGGTAGCTGGATCCCACACAATCAACTGTGCAGATCGAGTAATGGATCTCGAACCACACAGTGCCATAAAAAACACACAGGGCTTGTGTGCATGTGTGCACCAAATCCTGAAAGAAGGGAGAGATGGAAGAAAAGGATTGCAATGTGACCATTCCCTAAGGCGAGAGGTGCTTTTTCTCTTTCCCTTTCTTTGTGTATTTCTGTCTCTGGCAAGTGCCATGTACCCTCTGGCAAATCAATCAATCAGCCAATCCAAGTCATGTGCAGGTACATTGTGTGTACATTAATTTTGACAAGTTTCCTATTATAGTCCATAAGTGACAACAAATATACTAATGGAGAAAAATTGTTTTTAGAGATAAAGAATCTTAAAGAGCATCTATCAGTTCTCCTGTTTTACAGATGAGGCAAGCAAAGGCCAGAGCAGCTAATGACTTATTCTGGTTCACAAAGTTAGTTGATATAAGAGGCAGAATCGGATTATCAATTCAAGGCTTTTTATTTATTTTTTTTTAATTTCCCTTAGAGATAGGATTTTCTATATTACTGAGGCTCACCTCCAACCCAAGATCCTCCTGACTCAGTCTCCCAAGTAGCAAGGGCATCCATCACCACGCCCAGATTTTAAAAATATATATGATATTTGGGAATAATTTTAAAATTAAAGAAAAGTTTTAGACTGTGGAAGTTCTCCTTTACAATTTATCCAAGTTCTTCTGTTTATATAAGCATGGTACAGCAATCACAAGGTTCTTTATATTGGACAATGGAAAGTCTTAGTTCTGATTTATCACCATGAATGTAAGTGCAGAAAGATGCATTTTGTATTTAGAAAAATGCTGGAAAAAATTAATGATCCATTAGAAACCAAGTACACATACTCGACTGTCAAACAATTCAAGGTTCTAATACTAACATATTTCATTATCCTAAAATTAAGATGTCATATTTCATATTTGCAACCAGAAATTTGGTCTGGAGAATTTAGACTAATACTAAGAGCAAACAGATATCTCTATATAAATTAGTATGAGCTTTCAAATACTATTTCATAAACATATTCTAAAATGGTGTATTTATATTATTAAATATATAAGCATAAAAGCTGAAATTTGAGATAATAAGGTACAATAAGTCATTTTTCTAGTAGTGTAGTCTTAGAAAAGTATTTCTGATCAATATTTTTTTTTTTTCTGAGAGGTTTTTGCTATAGGGCACGTGTGCTCGCCAGACAGACAGAGAGAGACAGAGAGACAGAAAGCGAGAAATCACCCCCCAAGGGGGATGGCCAGGCCGCAATCCCTTCTCCTCCATTCTCCTCTCGGGATCTTGGGCACACACGCACACGCGCCCGGCGTAAGTTTTAAGCCACGCGGTGTGGGACAGGAACCGCAGTCGACTACATGGGAGTCCAGCGACATAGCCATTACGCTAACTGCTGGTACCTGATCAACATGTTTATTTATAGAACATACTGTAAAAGACCTGGGATAGGTGATGCTTTGTTTTATTATATATTTGCTTCTATTTTCTTTGTGTACTGCATTGAACAACAACAAAAATCAGAACACATACATTGATTCTTCATGTCTTTTATCTTAAAAAACTGAAAATGTATTTTTTTAAAAACAGAAAAACTAATCATTCATGTCTTTTTAAAAATGAATTATTTATTTATTTAATTTAGTATTATTATTTTAAATTTGACCAGAGAGATAGAGAGAAAGAGAGAGGGAAAGTGAGAAAGCAAGCTGCCAGATCTGGGACTTGAACCGTGGTCACCCAACCACCACACCAACTGCCAACTCCCATTCAAGTTTTTTACGGTCAACGCCTGGTTATAATATTTGGATTGTAGAAATTATAAAACCTTTGTTTCTTTTTTTCTGGTTTATACTTTAAAAAGCTTTCTAAATTCTTTCCTGGTCATTATTATTTAATTACTAACAATATCTTATAGTAACAGGCTTCTCATTTTCCTTTTTCCTAAATTTATGTTGCTCTTTGTAACAAACTAGCAGTACTCAATCCTCCCCTTTTCCTTGTCCTACCATCTTAATGTACACTGGCCTTATTTTCCCATAAGGGTGGGAGACGTTCTACCACAGGGTGTTAATTTCCCAGCATTCTGGCCTGTATAAGGATAGAGAAAATTCCAGCTGTCAAAGTCCTCAAAAAAAAGGTGCAGTGAAGGCAGTAGGTAGACTGGCTGGCAGGCACTGAATTAATGTCGTTAGAAATATTTGGGGACGGGAACCATCAGTTAGCATAATGGCTATGTTGCTGGACTCCCACGTAGTTGACCGCGGTTCGTGTCCCAGACCCGGTGGTTTGAAACTCACGCTGGGCGCGTGTGCGTGCGTGTCCAAGATCCCGAGAGGAGAATGGAGGAGAAGGGATTGCGGCATGACCATCCCCCCTGGGGGGTGATTTCTCGCTTTCTATCTCTCTGTCTCTCTCTGTCTGTCTGGCGAGCGCACGCGTCCTATAGTGAAAAACCTCTCCAAAAAAAAAAAGAAAAAAGAAATATTTGGGGGCTTGAGAAAAATCACAGGAAGTGTGTATTATCAAAAAAAAAAAAGTATAGATTTCAAAATTTTTTGCACCATGTAATTTCACTTTTCCATGAACTTTTTGAAGTCCCTTGTTGGTGAATATATACCTCAACTTTCTCATACTTCCAAGTGGGTAGTTCCGAAGCTGGTGGTCCCGACTGGTTTTGAGAAAATTCCAGTGAGACAAAGTGTTCACTCACAGTGATAACTTGCCTGGAAATCCACCCTTCATTGCCTTTTCTTCCCTGTCTCACTTCCCCATGGCCCTATCCTGTTTCCTGAGATCACTTCCAACATAGATGACTTGTGCTTGAATTGTTAGCTCAGGGTCTGCTTCTGGTAGTATACATTCAGGAAATACTTTTCCAAAGCATCTGCTGAAGAGATCGTCCATTATTTATGTTCTTTAGTCATAGGATTGATTGTAGGAAAGGCAGGAACACTGCAACAAATACATGGGTTTAGGATCTGTGGATATCAACTATCTAGGTCTTCTTTTGAAAACCAATTACTTTTACTGAAAAAAAAAGAGTGCCCATGTTCTGTCTGTGTTACTCAGACTAAACAGAAAAGAAATGAGCCCTCAAATAAAGCCAGTAAAGACTGGGATTTTGTTCTTTATATTAATATTTTCCATCATGGGTGCTTATGTTCATAACTCATTACTTATCAGTGAAAGTATACAAGTTCTACAGTGTCTTGAAGTGTTAGAAATTATTAAATGATCAGTGTTTAATTACAAATAAAATTTTATTCTCTTTAGAGAATTAAAATACAAATGCTTCTATTATCTATGTTTTTGAATAGCTTTTTAAAACAGTTTATTTGTAGGAAAAAAGATACCTTGATTATTACTAAGCTAAATGCTGCTACACTTTTGAGCTAGTGCAAACTGCAGAAAACGAGGTTTGATGTTTATTTTGTGTCTAGTTAATCAGAATGGTAGTGATAACAGAAAAATAACATAGAAATATAATTAAAACAAAACCAAGTATACTGAGAAATGGAACTTAATTAAAAAGAAGTCTCTGGTAACCCTCACTGACCAAGTATGTAGCTGATTCTCAGATGTCCAATGGAGTTTTGGGATAGCCTCTGTAATTCCTGGTGTATTATAGCTGGGTTACTAAAAAACATTCCATTCATATTAAAAATAATATCTTCTGCATCTGGGTGCCAGAGAGTGGTAATTTCAATATTAAGCCTGAAGAAAGAAATAAGAGAAGGGTCAAATAAATAACTTACACATGACAATAACAAATATTTCTAAACCATTTTGAAAATATTTTTTAAAAATTGTCAGACGCAGGTTTTTCAATTCTAAACTCAGCCTTTTTCCTAAATCAAAACTACATTTTACTGAATACTTTGTCTAAGCCTTAATGTATCTCTGAATTATCTTTGTCTTTCAGTAATCATTGTCTCCAGTCCTTCACTGTTTTAAAACAATCTAGTGCCAAATACTAGCCCTTTGCTAATTTCTCATTTAAAAGTATCTTTCCATATCGTGTGTACTACACAGAACACTTTGATTGCATAATGTCTGACATCAGCCTTTTACGATCTTGACTTCCCCATACTCGTTCCAAACCATTTTTTCCCTCATCATGCTCCATCTTTTTACTCGGTCCTATGTATGAAAACCCTCTTTCTTTGGGCTATGAGATTTCCTACTATACTATGCCTCAGATCAAAATTCTAGACTTTGATTCAGAGACCCTTACTATCATGCACTAACTTACCTGCTTTCTCTTTCTCTCAGTGTATCTTCTCCGATTGAGGCAAAAATGGTTTTTCATACTTCAGGTGACCTTCTAAGTCCCAAACTAAGCACTGTTCTCTTCCTCAGTCAGCGACGGTCATCTCTCTCTCTTTCTCTCTATTTAAAAAACACACAAAATCCCAATGTCTCCTAGATGGTTCTGCCAATAAAGAATGCTATGAGTAGTGTTAGAATTTGTTACCATACTCTTTTCCACCTATTGGGAATTAAATTTTACTCCATTCTTCATCACCTTAGATATGGGTGTATTCTTTGTTAGAATTCCATATAATTACAGTAAAATTTTTTCTTATGCTAACTCAATATGAAAGTCATCTTTTAGATTGAAGTGCTGTAGTGGAAAATACAGGAAAGGAGTATCTCCATTCTAGAAATATAGTAAATGTATTTGTACGTTTTTACAGCTAAGGATATATTGCCATGTATGTGATCTCATCTGACTCCTACAAATTGTGAGGGTTTGGAAGTGCGATCTCTGTTTTAAGTGAGAGGAAACCTGAAATTCTAGGGTATTGAAATATTCAGGAAGATAACTTTGGAGTTAGGAAAACCCAAGTTTGAATTATTACTACAATGTTTCTAACAGTTGGACTTTGGGTAAATTACTAAAACTGTTACAACTAAACTGGTTCATAACATGGGATAGTAATAACTACACATATACTACAAGGAATGGATATAGCATGTAAAATTGATTGCTCGCTACATGGAAAGCCTTAATAAATGGCAACATGTTAAGGGATTTGCTCAAACACACCGTTAGAACACCCTGCGGAGACCTGAAACCAAGATTTCGGATTCCGAAGTCCGTGCTCTTCCATTACCCCCGCTTCTCAGCACACTGAGTTCATTATGCTACTAACTTGATGGACGACCTTGAGCAAAATACTACAGAGTCAGTTTACTCCTCTGTAAAATGAGGGACTTGATTTAAATAATCTCCAAAATTCTTTCAGAGTCCATTCCAGCTACACTGGATTTTTTCCCCTTTCCTGTTGTAGGGTTGAGGTTCAGGTTCGTGAGATACGCAAGCGCTGTGTAATCATAGTCTGCACATTGCACAACATCTCATCCCTACTTTCATATTTCGTCCAATATTTAGTTTTCTGTACACACGCAGCTGTTGCTAGTCTTTAGTTTTAGATCTGCCTACCAGCAGCGCCTCGCGAAGTGGAGACTCACACAGTTATAAACATTGTAGCGTTACTTATTTATATCCTGGCTGGTTCCCGAAAGGATTTAAGGCGGCGAGTGACACTTAAGTCCCTTAACCGTGTCACACTGTGCGATTAAGAAATTCTCTAGATGAAATCACCCCGAAGAAAATCGCCGATGAGGGATGAGGGAGATGCTAACTAGTTAAAGTCTTCTACCTAACTCTTAACAATAAAAACTAATACACCTAGCGAGAAATCCCGGAAGCGTACAGTCCTGATTCTTCCCCCAGTCCTGACGCTGTCCCACCCGTTGTCAACGGTCACTCCAATGCCCTTCTCAGACTAGCCAAAATTGTCGCCGCTCCAGTCCCAGCTGGACCAGCATCCCACCCCGCCCCTTCGCTCCTCGCATCGCCCAAGTTCCCCGATTGGGAAGGGGCCTGGAGAACCTCTCTCACATTTCCACGTTATTGGCTGGCACCGCTGTCAGTAATCTCTCCTTCCCGCCTTCCAGCCTAGTGCGTTTCGTGGACCCCTTGGTTTCTGCGACAAGCCGCTTACGTTTGCCTGAGCCGTGTTGCCGGGGACCAGCGACCTTTCACCCCTCCCTTCCCACAGGAGCGCCCCCGCCCCGCCGCGCGCCCCCGCTCCCCCCCGCGCGCGCACACGCACGCGAACACACGCACACCCCCTCGCGGGCACCCCCCCGCCCCGACCCGGCCCCGCCGCCCCGCAGGCTGAGGTATCGGCGCGGGGAGGCGGCGGCGGCGGCGCTGCTGAGAGGCAGGGACCCGAGCGCGAAGTGTGTGGGAGTCTACGAACTCAACCCCTCTCTACCCTCCCCTCGCAGCCATCCCCCTCCCGCCCCGCCAGCCCCCCCACAAGCGGGAGAAATAATGAGCGAGAACGGGCGGCAGCAGCAGCAGCGCCGAGCAGCCCAGGCAACGGCAGAACCGCTCCGGCAGCGGCGGCGGCGGCAGCACCAGCAGCGGGAGCGAGCGCAGCGCTAGCGCGGCGCGGGGACCGCCGCGCTCCTTCCCGGCTCCTGCCCTCCTCCGCCGCTCGCTCCTCTCCGCATCCACCTCCTTCCCCTCCTCCTGCTCATTCACTCTTTCCCTCACTCTCCCCTCCTCCTCGGCTTCTCCCCGCGCCCCGCCAGCCCTCGCGCTCTCCCACTCCCTCTGCCCGTCCTCCCCGCTCCCCTCCTCCCGCTCATTCACTCGCCCCTCTCCCTTCTCCACTCTCTCCCCCTCTCTCCTTTCTTCTCCTTCTTTCACCCTCCGTCTCTCACACCCCCTCCATTCCCCTGTCTCCTTTCTGACACTGCACTGCAGCTGCTCCTCGGCCCTGCCCCCTCCCCAGTGAGAACAAACCAGCAACATAGCTTTTTTTCCTAAAGAAATTTCTATTGATCCGATTAAAAAAAAAAAAAAAAAAAAACCTTAAGAAACCCCAAACGCAAAAAAGAAAAGAAAAAGCCAAAACAAAAGGGAGAACCGTCTCCCCGTAGCAGCGGCAGGAACTGCAAACATGATGGCGGCAGCTCCCATCCAGCAGAACGGGACCCACACTGGGGTTCCCATAGACCTGGACCCGCCGGACTCGCGGAAAAGGCCGCTGGAAGCCCCCCCTGAAGCCGGCAGCACCAAGAGGACCAATACGGGCGGTGGGTATCTCTTCCACCTCCCCGCTGGCCCCATCCCCCGCCGCCCGCCCCTGCCTCCCTCCCTCCTGCCGCCCTCCCTCCTTCCCGCGGCCCGGACACCTCCTGCCCGGACCCGGCGGCTCCGCGTCCCTGCCTCGCGCCCCCTCCCCTGCACCTGCCCCGCGCCTGGCGGTCCCCAACACATTTCCATTTCAGTGTTTATCATTCATCAAAATGGCGACCAGTTTTTCGGAATAGACCTATCTTTCCATTTAATCGGTCTAGAGGCTGACCATTTAAATATCCTAGACTTGGGCCAGAGGGTCCTGAGGAGGAGGAGGATGACCCCCGAGTGAGGTGATGGCCGCCCGAAGATGCGCGCTGCATTTAACAGTCTGATTAAATAAATAAATAAATGGCACTTGGGTAGCGGATTGCAAATGATTGGGGCACGGGAGAGTTTTTTCCTCTCTCCATCTCTTTGCTTTGGGCCACAAGTAGTATGCAAAATCTTGTTGAGTGCTTGCCCTTACCGCACTTATATTGTCGGTGCAAATATCTCATTGATTTGTCTTCAGGGGTGTGCATACGAGGGTGGGGGTGTCTGTTACGGTGACTTGTTAGTTAACATCCTGCGCTTCCTTGGAAGATGAGTTATAACGGGACCGGTATCGCTTCTTCATTTGCACTGGAGTCATCTTAACAATGCACCCAATGCATCGAAGCAGAGGTGAATTTATCTCCAGCATATACATTAGAGGCGGATGGGGGTCTTGTGAGTGGCACACCGCAAAATTTGGAACACTCATTCACATAAGAAAGCTGGATTTACCGGGGTGTTTCGTATTTAAGACATACTCAGGTTGACGGAAATTAAAGTTTATGGAGTTGGCTTTATTTTCTAAAACATTTCATCTTTCTTTTTCTCGGTTCATCATGCCCTCTCTGTTTGAAAAAAAAATGTGGTTATTTTGGAGAAGGAACATTATCTTTTTGATCACTTTGAAGTGCATTTTTTATAAATGACTCCAAAGCTTTAGAGTATTGGCAAGATGCTTCTAAAGGTCCAAATTAATAAGCTTAAAGGAGATCATGGTAGACTAAGAAGTGCTAAAGAAATACACCAGGATTAGTTAGATTTGCCAGTTCACCAGTTTGAGTTGTTTCCTGGCAGTTATTGAAGGCTTGGAATAAACCCTACAGTTTGGGTGGATTATTGGGTAGGAGAAGGGTTGTTTTGCTTACTTTAAGTAGGATAGATGCAATGGCTAATTGTAGTCTTCATGTGTTTGCTAATGACAAACAAATGCAGCTTACCACTGTTTGCAGTCCTGGGTTTTCCTTTTTTTCTTCTTCTTTTTTTTTCCCTTCAGTATGTTAAGTGAAGGTTTGTCATTTTATAAATCTCTGAAGTTTCATTAAAGGGTCAGTTTATTTCATTTTGCCATAGTAACCACAGATAGGATTGGAAGACTTCCATGTTTGGAATAACAACTGGAATTTAGTCATCAGTTTTTACAGTGCTGCAAAATAGTAGAACATGTTTAGATTTTAATTCCAAGTTTGAGAGTAAATTCTATAAATTGGGAAACACTTCATACATATTTAGTGTTCAGTGTCAATGGCTTATTTCATGCTTTAAAATATTTTAACTCTGCATTTCCTGGAGCTATGTGCCCAATGTTTTAGTTGCTGTTTTTCTCTCTGGAGGGTGGAGTGGGGATACAAAGTTTAAAAATACCATGTTAACCAAGTATATTTCTTTGCATTTTTCAGAAGACGGCCAGTATTTTCTAAAGGTTCTCATACCTAGTTATGCTGCTGGATCTATAATTGGAAAGGGAGGACAGACAATTGTTCAGTTGCAAAAAGAAACTGGAGCTACCATCAAGCTGTCTAAGTCCAAAGATTTTTATCCAGGTAGGTGCAATGGTGAAGAGATTGTTTGGTGAATCCCCAAGGAAAGAAGGAGATCTACATGTGCTGTGTGCTGTCTTGAAAGAAATTTTTAAACAATAGTGGACACTTCATTTTATTTACATATTGTTGTATTAGAGTATGTTGTGGAAACATTTTCAGATTGTCTTCATTTTGATTATGTCTTTTTCCTATAATTGCTATATTGTCTATATGATTTAGACCAATTGAAAGTTATTCTTTTGGGTCCTTCCGAATAGTTCTTATTAGGGGGGAAAAAAAACCACCTCAAAAATTTAAAGATAGAAACCTGGACAGCTGGCATCAAGAAATAGGGTTCTTCTGAAGTTTTCAGACATCATTGTAATGACAATTAGTCTAGAGTGAATTCAGAATGGGGGAGTGGGTAGGGAGGCTTCTTAAAGAATGGACCATTTACTTCTGAATCCATTATGTACCTCTTTCTGCTTCATTGCTTTGTTTGTTGGCCTTGGAATGAAGTAAAAAGGACAAGTGCTGCCTCTTCAGATTTTTAAAATATTGCTGTTTTAATGTAATTGGGATAAGGAAATCTATTATGTTATTATGCAAGAAGTAAAATAATGCTTTAAAATTTGTGTTACTTAAACCCAGTATTTGATTAACATATGTTAACAGTGTGGTATAGTAACCTACTGGACTGTCAAGTTTCCTAGGTGGTATAATTTTATTTTTTTTTACTTTTCTGTGTGCTTTTTTGTTTAAAGTTTTATACAGTTCTGCATTATTTTTGGTTTTCTTTGTTTTGTTTTTATCATTTTGCCGCTAAATCTATGTATTTTAAGTTTAATGGGGAAATATCCATAACTGAATAGTGTATCTTCTAGATCAAACATTATCAGCTTAGTTGCTTTAGTAAAAGCAACTAAGGTATAGCTTTCTGCCATTTGGGGGGAACTATTTTATCTTTATACTATTAATATTAATTCAGTGCTGAGGGGACTGATACTGCTTTTTTTTTTTCCTGGTAGAAAAGAAAAGCTGATTTGCTTTCAGTGATCTAATTCAGTAAGAGTTCTTTAATACAGCAAAGACATCTGGCATGAATGTAGGCAGAACATTTGGAGGACTTCTTTTTCATAGCCACTCTCTTGGTGGTAGAAATGGACCAATATACTGGATAAGATGGTATTAGAATGGTAGAAAGCATCACTTCTGTCTTATAAATTAAATGTATTTTGGGTAAAAATTATATTTATTAAAATAAAATGCAATCTGTTACATATTATGTCCCTCTAAAGTTTGTTTCCTGTGAGTAGTTTGTAGATGGTTTTCCTTATCTCTGAAACTTTCTTCATGCATTAAGAAAGTTTGCTAACATATTCACATTCATACATTTAAAAGGTATATTATGATGAAAAAAAAAATCAACGTGGAATTGTGAAAACCTTAGTACAAATAAAAGCACTCAAAAGAGCCTGATTGCAGAATTAATAACATGATAGTTCTAAGAAAAAAGCTGCAGTGGTAAACTAAATTCACTGTCAATAGAAGAAAATGAAATAGCTTTTTTGCATTATACATGAGGTTGTATCAGATGTGCAGGGATGTTACAGAAAATTGGTGTTTATCAAGGATATTCCAAATAGTAAATTAAATGCCTTTTCATTTGAATGTAGTTTATTTTCAGTAGGTTGGAAGGGGTGCACTGAGAATTAAATCTTTTGTTTTTGATCCACTTAGTTGTGCATTTTTTCTTATTACATTGAAATCCTTTATTTTATTTATAGTTCTCATGCATCTTATTTGTCTAGAGTAAGAATATCTATTGGGGAAAAATGAAAAGAGGAATGCGTTGAATAAAATTTTGTGTGTATAGTGACGTAACCTGATCAAATGTGAGTTGAAATGTCGGATAAAGAATTATACTTTGCTGTAACAGGTGGAAACCAATCACACATTATGGAATCTATTTTAAAGATAAACTGAAGCTTTATAGTTTATAAGCAGCTTTAAGAGTCCCCAACACTATTAAAATATTATTTTAACTAGTTTATTTCCTGTTAAGAGAGAGATTTCTCTTTTTCAGATAGACCTTAGTTTTAATAATCATTCTGTTCATACTTGACACAAGCATGTGGAATTGTCTAAGGTCTTGGTATTCTTCAGCATAACAGCCTGTGGGCAACTTTCAACTTCTCTTCCTCAGATACACATAAGAGATATTTACCTTGCACATCTCAGATGAGCTAAATTATAAAACTATGATTCATATCGTCGAGTTATTATTTCTTATAGGATCATATAGTAATTCGGAAACCCATTTTTGTGTCTTTCAGATACAGGTATATTTATGACTGCCATATTCTATTAGAATGAATATATCTGATGTTTATTTCATGAAGCATTTCTGTTTTTCATTTGGTAAGAGTATATTTGGGGAAAAGTGTATTTTAGTTGTATAACCTAATGGATTTTCTCAAATTACCTAAGTTTTGAAACAGAATGTAATTGTACTCATAAGATTTAGTTAAAATACTAGTATATTTGTGCAAACTTTCTTCAAGATGCCTCAGAGAATACTGACATACTTTGGGGATATTTTAATAAATTTGATAGCTAGATTTTATTTTTTTCTCACAGATGATATTAAGCCTTCATATTGACTTATTTAATTTTTTTCTTATTTTTGTTCAGGTTCTATCCTTAATATATCTTAAGCAAAACTGCTTTTCTTAGTAATTTTTAAATATTTTGGTTGAAATGAAAACATTTTTGCACATTAGGGGTATGAATTAGAATTCGTACAACTGAGTATTGTATTGTGTATTTCAACATGTCATACATTAAAATAAGTCGGGAAAACTGTATGATGAATAATTTGTAAATGCATTTTTCAGTTATTGTAATCAGAAAAAAATCTACACGTAGATTTATTTTACTTTTTGCTGCGCTGTATAATTCATTTATCTAGTTTTAAAAATACCGAATCTCACAGAATACCGATTTATTACTGATGACTTAGAAATAGATGTTTCTTACTTGATTATAGCAACCTAATTTGATTTATCTGTATATCCTTTTATAATTGGATTATACTAAATTGCCTTGTAAAAAACAGCTTTCTCATTTTGGGGAATATAATAATATTCACTTTCAGAATGGCAATGTGTTTTTGTTAATTCTTTTACTTGGCATCTGAAGATGTATTTGGTTTTCATTTATAAATAGATTGATTTTATCTGTTAAATTTATTTAATGGATGATTCAAATAGGTTTGGGAAAAACTTACTGAATGCATTATTGCTTGGGATGTATAAAATCTTTGCATGTGTGCCTTAGATTTTAGAACACCTCATAGTTTACCTATTTTTATTCTCTTATGTGACACTGGAGGTATTCATTATATTAGTCAAACAGGAATCCTTCACTATAATAATGGAATCTATTTGTATGTATTTCATAATGTTTTCGTATTTGTAGTTATAAAATTGGATCACATTTAATGTAAATTATTTTCTCGTATAGACCTAAAGTTAAAATTTAATTTTGTAATTCCTATATTCATTAGAGTGTCTTGATTTTACTCTCTGTCTAAATTGGGTAATTGGGTTTTTTTTTTTAATCTGTAAACTATATGTTAAATTTTTTTAGATCATGAAAAAGCAGAATGTAAGTGAAATTTTCTTTTAGTGAAGGAAATATGTCACACATCTTTTATTTTCACCATGAGGAGAATGCAGTGGCCAATTTAACTGTTAGGATTGGTATTGTGTAAGAATTATCATTTTTTTGTAAATCAGAGGACATAATGAAGTTAAAAACATCACTTCTGTTTATATTGTTGGTAGTATACTCTTGAGCTCTAAAAGTTCATAGTCTATAGTTTTTCCTTTGATCTTAGGTGCAAAGCATCTTAGAGATGTACTGGTATATATTTTAAGGCAAAATTAATAAATAGAACTGTAACAAGTAGAGAAAATATAGTAGTGCAATTTCCAACATAGTTGGGTGGGTTTAATAGGATAGTTATTATTACACTGCACTGTACCTTTGATTTTAGTATGATCAAAGAGCTCCTGACACATAAAGTGCTTTTTTTATATCTTAAAGTTGTAATGTTTATGTTTGACATACTGCCTATTGTTATAAGTTACCTGATGTTTTGTCTCTTTATACCCCCATTTGAAGGAAAAACATAGTATTTAACTTAGACATTCATATTCTTATTTTAAATTTATTTTTAACACTTTATTTTTATATTTGAAGTAATAGGAAATCTTAATATATGAAAGAACATTACTGTCTTAGCACAATCTATATTAACATTGCCGTTTCTAAAGATACTATTTTTATACTTCTCTCAAAAGCAACTGTTCTGTGCCATGAGATTTTTAGAAAAATGAATTAGCATTAAAAATCTTAGCTATTCATTGTGTTTGAGTCTTTTTTATTTCATTCTGACAGTACATCTTCTATCATTGATTTAGTCAGTTATGGAACATCATTAGCTTATGGTATTGGTGTTTTCATGATTCATATAGCACATTGTCACTTTGAAATTTGCTATTTGAAACCTTCTGGGCTTTGGGAAAATAATTCATTTAAAATTCATTACATTATAAGGAAATACATCTAGCAACACTGCCTTGCAAGTATCACCCCAGAGGGTTTCAGAAATAGTTTAAAAATAGTGACCACAGTTAGTGTACTAGCTCAATACTTAATGAATTGAAGATGGCCCATAATATACCAAGAGGAAAAATGATCTGTGTCTTAGAAACACTAAGGGTATATGTGATATCTCTAAAAACCTGACCAAAGACCCATCACCCAAAAACTTTTGTCTAATATAGCTCTTTTATTTTATTTTTGTATTTTTCTGGTTTAAGATGGAATTTAAAGTTTTTTTAAATACCATATAATTTATCATTATAGTATATTAAATAACACAAACCATTTACTGAACACATATTATGCCACCTGTTAACTAAAATTCAGCACCTAATAAACATTTTTGTTAACCACAGAATTGTACATCCTAGCTGTCTCCAGTTTAGTAGAGCTGTTTTAAAGCACAACTTTTATGAGCAAGTACAGCTTTTCAAAATAAAACTGGGGGAACGAGAGTGGGAGATTTGTGCTTGATTGCCATCTCATTTCCATCTTTGGATACAGCTCTAGCATAAAGTTAAACAACATCTGCAGAGATCTGACTGACAAACATCTCTCTGGGACTCATCATTGCAGCCTGCAGCAGGTGCATTCAGCTTTGCAGTCTTTTCCAAAAAGAGGTTAGTTTGTTCTAACATTTACCAGTAGACCAGTGGGAGCAAGTGACTAGAGTGAAGAGGTTGGTTTGTTGTCACTTGTCCAGTGTTGGAATACTACAGGTAATTGGACTGGACTGGTGGGAACTGCAGCAGTGTGTGTCTCACATTGCACTGCAGCTGCTGTGGAGCTTAATTAACCTGACCCTCAGAGACTGACGTGTCATGGTATAAAATGCTACATGCAAGAAATGAAGCAGTGCTTTTCAGTACATTCTGATGCTTGGTTTGGTGATGTTTCCATTTTCTTCATCTTATTCTTTTAAGATCCGACATCAGCTCTCCCCTAATTTTAACATAGAAATATTTGCAACTAAAATGATTTCCAGTCAATCTGACAGAGTGTACAGAAAAGGGTAATAGGAGGTTTAGATGTAGAAGTAAAAGGAACTTTAATTCAGAAATATTTAAATTTCACTGTCCCAGAAGAACATTTTTAAAACACAAGTGAATCAAAATAAGTAGAAATACTTTGCAGTTATTTTTTGAATTATTATCTTAGATTAACATTTGTTTATTTTTATAGGAAAAATAGCCCATGTAAAATTAAGGCCTATCTTTTTAGCATGTTGGGGTTTTTGGCAAGCAAACTTGGGAGAGTATTTTGAAGTGCTCCAGCACACCACAAAAGACAGGTATAGCATCTTAAAAATATTTTTAAGATGTTCTAAACTAATATAGGAGTGCTGTTGAAATGGCTCTTTACCACGTTTTATTACAAATAAATTAAAATTTAATCAAAATCTCAAAACAATTAGTCTGTCATTTATTTCAAGTTTTTAAAAACTTATCTATTTGAAGTATTGATTTTGAACATGCATCCATGACATATATCAAAGTTTCTGTGTGTTCTAATAATATTACCAAATGGATGTCTGTTGTCACAGTTCTATTTATTAATTGGTCCATGAATAAAAAACAATTCTTATGGTGAAACTCTGTAAACTAAATCTGGCAAAATGCTATACTATTTTAATATAATTTGGAATACAAAAAACATCTGGAATCTCTGTACAGCAGTTTTGTAGTTTTGGCTCTTCCATTAGCTTTACTAATTTGAATATTTGGGTATTCACTGAATATAGCTTGTTTATTACCCAAGAGTTTTGAACTTTGCACAGATTTTTTTCGTACTATTTTTTGAAACCAATTTACCTTTCCTGAGAGATTTTTAACTGTATGAAATAAGTATTTGATTCTGAATATTCCTCTAGTAAAAAAGAATATAAATTTAAATTTAATTATGAATAGTCGGTAATTTTTAATAATTAGAGTAATTAAGGGAAATAAGATTAAAATGATCCTCTCTAGAGGTCAAGAGAATCATTTTCACAATTTTAAACATTTCACTTAACAATCAAGATTTTTTTCACTTTGACATCATAAATCATTGCTTTCTTATCACTATAAAAATGGTGCCTTAAAACTTCACATATATTCTATACTATGATTTTTAAATTTTTGATAAAGAAGGCAGAATAAACCTTCTGAAATTACAAAGTTAAAAAAAATAATATTACATATACAGATACTCTTTTTTGAGACATTTTCAGTGTTTGCTAATTTTCAAGCCACTATATGGAAATCCTTTTCCATGACAAATCTTGATCATGAAAACATATACTATCTGCACTCCATCACTGATCTTTTGCTGCTTCCTGCAGGGCCTGTCATAGCATCGTTGACAGGACCAGATGAAAATGAAATCAGTATCTTGAGTTTTTTAACAGCAAAATGATTCAGGTAAGATTATTTGGTGTGGAAAATAAAACATTTTTGTCCATCCTTAGTTTTATTTAATAATTGATGAAATTTTGTAAAATTTTTTTATTTTAAGACTTGCTTAATAGCTTACTGATGTTCAGTCTAGTTCTAATTCTGATGAATTTTATTCTGAACTCAGTATTTTTTAGACAGCATTCCTTCCATTCTTTGTGAAATTGAAGCATACTTTTTGAAGTTTAGAGGAATAACTTTTTTTCATTTTAAAGATTTTTGAGAATAGTTAATATATTGAAGGCCTTGTAATGCTATTCACAGGATAATTTTCGCATGGGTTCATTAATAAGATTTCAAATCCTGCGGTCCTTCTAGGATATAATAAGTGCTGAATCTCAGTTTGTTTAGTTGTCAAAAATCATTCTGATTTTAAAGAAATAGGTGTCTATTTAAGTTGTTGATAATTTACCATTCTTGGAATTTGATTGGACAGTGATACTCTTTTAGGAGCTAGTAATTTGGAAGAAAGGGCAAGATAGGAGGAATGGTGTGTAGTGCATTATAGAAACACAGAATAGCTAAGGAGTGGAGCTCATGATTTTGTTTTCATTTATTTTTGTTGCTAAATATTGTAGAAGAACTTGAGATTTTCAATTTTGGTTGTATTCTTTCTTGAAATACCTGTTTTTGAAGGAGTTATTTTTGAAGGCAAGTAAGCTCTTCTTGGAAGAGCTTATTCACATACTTAGCCTTAAAATATTCTTTGTGTAACTTGTGCTTTTATTTTTTGAAGACTAATTTATGATTTCTTAAAACGATCATCAAAGTACTTTTAAAACAAAAAACAAAAACTCTTTTCATTCTTAAGTGTGAAGTGTGCATTTAAGCTTTTCTCTTACTGTTATGTGTGCTCATCAGGTGATTCTTACGAAGCCAAGTGTAAACATCTATTTGGTCATGATTATTTTGCATTGTTGCAAAGCATCTTTTCTTCATTAATAGAATATAAGCATGCTTTACTTTACCCTGAGAAGTTGTGCTTTGTTACTAAATTTGTTACTTAAATTTTGTTTTGGATTCTTTATGTTATGTGGCATCTTTGTCAAAAATGACAAACTTATGATTAAGTAACAGGTTTTTATTTAAAGGATTTGAAGAAATCACAGAATTGTGGACCTAGATGAATCTTATAAGATACATATGACCTCTCCTAGAACCTTATTTATTTGTTCAGAAAACTAAGGTACCAAAAGAATAAGTGATTTATGCAAGGTTTTCCTAATGCTTCATTATCCTGTAACTTTAAAATAGGTTTTTTGAATTTGGCATAATTTTACTAAGTACTGTATTTTCATGTTTTGTTCTATTCTTTTTGTTTCTGTCTTTCGGATAGGAGTCTGAGGAAGTAATTCTTACTTCCTCTCTCCTGTAGTTTATTTACATATATATGAAATCCAGTAGTTATTTTACTTTTTTTAGTCAATTTGGTATACTGAAGGACCAAACTCAGGGTGTTTTTTAGACCTTGCTATACATTAAAAGAAAAAAAGGAAGAAAAGATATGGCAGATTATGTTACCTGGAGTATGTAGCTTAGTCTTTTTTTATTTTCCTGTAATTATACAATTTTTTTAGGGTGATTTGGTTTCTACAGGTTTTTACTTTTCTTCATTTGTAAGTACTTTATTTTTATGTTTTTGTTTATTTTGTACTTTTGTTTAAACAGAGTTTGATCTTAATTTAAAAATATGTAGGTTTTCTAGTCAAATTTCATTTTCAAGAAGTATGTCAGAAGCATACATATTTTCTAAGTTTTCATGATTTTTTTTATAATAACTTGCCTAAGTATGGCATATTTGACTGGGTATTCATATCATTTGTTCAAAAATGACAAAATATTATGATTAAAATATACATGTCTAATTGTAAGATAACATTAGTTAAAATGTAGCTATATCATACAATAATTATCTGTTTGAAAATCACTATTTTCTTTATGTCCATTTTATTAAATTGGTCCACTTCTCAGTTAATTAGAATTCTGATGGTGTTTTCATTGTGTCATAGGCTTAAGAACTACTTTCTAAAGTAATTATAAAAGGTACTTAGTGTGATTTTCAAGATATTTTCTTCTACAGCTTTAAATTAAAAAACAACAACAAAACTTTGTCTTTACTCATATTAGTAGAGTAATTGGATTAAGGTCCATTGGCATGGGGAAATTTATGTCATCCTTGCCTGTAGCTGTGTGTTCACTGTATAGCCCAGTGCTTTAGTCATAAGTGATGATGGAAATTTAAATGAATGTGTGAATGAATGAATAAAAAATTGGAGGTTTCTTCTGTGAAGTGCTCATGTAATATCCATACAATAGGTGTAGAAAGCAGTCTACCTTTAGTTGTTCATTACATTTCTAGTTTACTTTGAAGGGTGTATGTATGTCTCTGTGTGTATAAAGTCTATATTAATGGATAAGTGTGGTAATGAGTTCAGAAATTCAAACAAAAGTATTGGAGTTTTGTGACTGGTCTTGGCTGTGTATTAAGGAGGAAGAGTGGAGTGTGAAGGGGAAGTTTGCTTCTATATGGCATGCTGTCCTGTGTAAAGTAAACTGAGTCTGTATTGTAGAGAGTACTTCAAAGCCACCCCCAAAATGAAGATCATCTTTAAAATACTCTTAACTTAAGCAACATGAGCTTAATTAAGATTTAGTCATTATCAAAGTAATTAAAAGTACCTAAACTATGAAACATGATAGCTGAATCACATTCTAGCTTATTTATGGCCACATGCCTACATCGTAAGGAATAGCGATCACTCAGTGATTTTTCTTGAGATACCTTGAAAATTCAAAATCACTAACCACTAATTTAAAGTGACATTGTTACCGGTTTTCAGTATTTGGGCTAACATCAGATGTATAGTAGCATGATTTAAAAGTATGATTGCTGGGCCAGCAAGTGGCTTGGAGATTAAGGTGGCTGGATCTCTTAAGGCTGACTCAGGGGTTTAAGTACTGGACCTGAAGCTTGAAAAACATGCTGGATGGATATGTGTGCATGAGTGCCCAAAATCCCAAGAGAAGAGGAGAATGGAGGAGAAGGGATTGTGGCTGGTCATCCCTCCTGGGATTTCTCATTTTCCCTCTTTCCTTCTCTATCTCTAGCAATCATATGTATCCTATTGCAAACTTTAAAATAAATCATTTAAAAAAGTACGGTTACTAACTTTTATTTATAATGTATTTTAATGTAGTTTTCCCTACTTTTAGTTGAAAAAGTTAACATATGACTTTATGGGGGGAAGTTACATCATAACTTTTAGAAGCTAGACAGTTTAATTTTCCTATTTACTGAGAAAAAAATGTATACCAGCTATATAGTGGAGTGGAATTTACTTGCTTAGGCTTGAGTCACTTGAATATCAAATTTCTAGTTTATGTTGCATTATTTGAAATTAAAATTTTAGAAAATGTATTAAGTTTGGGATAGTTCAAAGTCTTTTAATACTTTACAAACATTTAGGGACCAACAGTTAGCGTAATGGCTATATTGCTGGACTCCCATGTAGTCAACCGCGGTTTGAGTCCCGGACCCGGTGGCTTAAACTCACGCTGGGCACGTGTGCTCATGTGCCCAAGATCCCGAGAGGAGAATGGAGGAGAAGGGATTGCGGCGTGGCCATCCCCTCTGGGGGGTGATTTCTCGCTTTCTATCTCTCTGTCTCTCTCTTTTTCTGGCGTGCGCACGTGCCCAATAAGAAAAACCTCTCCAAAAAAAAAGAAAAAAAAATACTTTACAAACATTTAAAATTTATAGAGATGCATGAACTAGTGTTTTTATATTAATACAGTGTTTGATTTTTGTCACAATAAACCAGTGAAACATCTAAGATACTCTCCTTTGTGCTTCATATTTAGTGCCACATATTTTTATAAATTTTAGTTAGGTTTCAAAAACTGGTAGTGACTACTGGGTAAAAAAAAAAAAAAAAAAAAAAAAAAAAAAAAAAAAAAAAAAAAAAAAAAAAAAAAAAAAAACCTCCCATAGTGTTTATTTTCATGGTGCTTTCCGTGATCATCTCTGCTGCTTAAATGCCATATTTTTAGTTTGTTGGACAGTTGTGTCCTCTGCTTGGCCTTAGTATGCAATGCCCTAAAGATTTTACTCTAAACTGATGGAGCAAGAGGAAACAAAAAGAGGAATACTCAGTTATACTTAAAGCTTGATAACTGTATCATAACAGGGAATTATGTCTAGTTAAAATTGCCTGTCAGAATGGGGACTTTGGAGGAGACATTAGCCCTAAAGACTTCAAAGAAGAGCTGTCAGGGTTTGGGGAGTTGAATTATAATTTTCTTGATAGATAAGGGTGGAAAGCCACTTGAGGCAGAGAAAATATATAGACATGGAAGTATTTTAAAATACAGGTATATTCAGGAGTCCAAAGGTAGATTTGTGTTTCTTGTATAAAATGTTGATATAGCTGAGTGTTAATGTGTGTTGGATTGAAGGGAGGCACTGTAGATATAAGTGCATAAGAAGCAATGCATCATGTATGAAAATATAAGCGTCCTTTAAAAATATTCATTATAGAGATACTTACTAGCAAGAATTATTTTAAAAGTACATCTCCACCGTGTCTAAGATAAATAAAAGTGGTATTATAATTAAAATATATGTATTTGTGTAAATATTATCAGTATGTTCATATTTTGGGATAAAGATTGTTTCAGTTGTCTAAAAGCATAATTGAGTATTAGATTTGAAGAGCCTGGCCTTTTCTTTGGGGAATATAAGTATTGATAGAATCAAACAAAGAACTAATTAATTTAGAAAGGAAAAGGCAAAGGTAACTAGTAATACAAAAAAGATGTTAAGATATCAATATATAGGACCAGTAGTTGGCCTAATGGCTATGTCGCTGGACTCCCATGTAGTAGACTGCAGTTCGAATCCGGATCCTGGTAGCTTAAACTCACACTGGGCATGTGAGTGTGCATGCCCAAGATCCCAAGAGGAGAATGGAAGAGAAGGGATTGTGGTGTGGCCATCCCCCCCTGGGGGATAATTTCTCGATTTCTGTCTGTCTCTCTCTCTCTGTCTTTCTGGTGAGCCCATGTGCCCTATAGCAAAAACCTCTCAAAAAAAAAAAAAAAAAAAAAGATATCAATATATAAAAGTTGTGTTTAATTAAGAATTAATTAATTATGTGCTGAGTTAGAAAAAATATGTAGGGACCTGGTGAAGGAGAGACATCAACAGAATGCATTACTGTATGCAGGAAAGCTGTGGACATAGCAATCTGTAGTTGACATTTGCTTACTTTTACACATACTCACCTGTGTGATTGTATTTGAAGTTAGTAAACTTTTGAGTCTTTTTTTTTTTTTTTTTGGGAGAGATTTTCGCTATAGGGCACGTGCGCTCGCCAGACAGAGAGAGACATAGAGACAGAAAGCGAGAAATCAGCCCCCAGGGGGGATGGTCACACCACATTCCCTTCTCTATTCTCCTCTCGGGATCTTGGGCACACACGCACACACGCCCGGCGTGAGTTTTAAGCCACTGGGTCCGGGACGCAAACCGCGGTCGACTACGTGGGAGTCCAGTGACATAGTCATTACGTTAACTGCTGGTTCCTGAGTCGTTTGTTTTTGATTCAAAGCAGTTTGGACTCATATATCTGATTCAATTTTTCTGATTTTTAAAATTCTTTCAATATGTAGGCCTTTCTAACTTTCGTGGCATATGTGAAGATACACCAGCTTTTAATTAGATGAAAATTTGAGACTTATATTTATATATATTTATTTGCCAGAGGGCTCATGAACTTGTTGGAGAGAGAGAGAAAGGAAAGTGAAGAATGGTACACCATGCACTTCTTTTCCATCTCTCCCTCCTTTCAGGCTTTTGGGCACACATGCACTTACATACAGTGTGTTTCTCAAGCCACAGGGTCTGAGTCTCAAACTGCATGGTTGTCCACGTGGCATCTGACCTCCTTAACCACCACACCACAGCTGATCCTACATATATATCGTGCCAAACACATGTTACCTGCTGGGGTCCAGCCTTGGCGGGGGTGGGTTGACTCATTGGAAGCAGCGTAGGTGAACAGAAGACAAAGGTCTTGGTGCCTTTTTATGCACGTCCTGAGTTGGACACCCCTCAGAGATCGCTCTCTGAAGAGTGACCCCTGCTAGGAATCATCATGCGTTTTTATTGAAAATGTGTTACATGCAAGTAAATGGAAGAGGGGCTACCTGTTTTAATTATCAGCTCATAAAATTTTAACAATAGGGAACATAGATTCTATTTAGGGTTGGATTAAGGGTGGGTCTAGTGCAGTTCTGCAATTGTTTGTTTGATGTAGGTGGGTCTTCCTGGAATGCAGTTTCGGGAAAGTGGTTCCAGCAAGCAGAGATGATTATCAGCTGATGTGGCGCAGCAGCCATCTTGTGATTACCAGTAATGGTGCTGAGAAAAGAAAATCTCAAGTATAGATATTAGTTCTTATGGATCGTAATAAAGAATGATGCTTATATAGTTTTATAGGGATCTAAAACTTAATTTAAGGAATCTTAATATATTTATCTATTTCACTTGGTGAGGGCGGGGATGTCCTGGGCCAGTTTTGGCCTAATCCGATTTTATGTAAAGAAAAGATTATCTTTAAGTTTATGTTAAATGTATTTTGAAGGGCCTTCCAAAGGTCAAGATTATTTCTGCTTAGGTAGAACTTTAGCCCACCCTCTATTGTGACCACGGGGAGATAAAGCATTGTAATTAACAGTAGGTGATCAGGGCCGAGGGGAGTGGTCAGGGGACTTTTGGGAAAATCTCATCACATACTCAAGAGAGCTATGTAACTTTTTATAGTATATCAGGGAGTCAGAGGGGAGTCGCTTCCCAGCAAGGCTACCACAGTTTTCTGGAGCAAATAGCAAGCAGCCTTGCTGACATGCTAATTCGACCTAAGTTTTATTCCTAGGTCAGGGGAGTACACAGCAGCGGCCTTGCCAGCGTGCTGTCCTGACCTAAGAGGTAAAGGTCAAAAGCTCAACACAGATCCTGGGGCCCTACTGGGTCGGACTTCTCCAGTTATGTGTGCATTTGATGCCATCCAAACACTCAAATTTTGGTATATTACATAAACATTGGTATGTTATGTCAATGAAAGTGAAATCGAAACTTAGTAATTTTTTATTGGATTCTCTGTTATATAGTTAGTTTATTTGGAGTTTTTGGTTGATTGAGATTCAGTAGGATTTTCTATTCATTGATAAATAGTTATTTCACAGCAGAATTGATCTTAATCAATACTCTAAGAAATTCAGATAGATCAGTTAGGAAAAAAAATGATTGAAAAATTTGGCACTCTTTTTCCATTCAGAAAAAGAGATTTAAAAATGTATCATGTTATACTGATTTGTGAAACTATTGGCCACTTGTTTAGAGAAACATTAAAAAATTGAACAGCTGAAGTGACATTAAGCACCAGATGGGGATTTTTAATAAAAATATTCACTGTGTAGTCTTTATTTAAGTGCTGTTTGTAATTCAGTAATACCAGTTGTATAACTCAGGGTTGAATTGAGTATAAAAAGGAACTATAAGAAAAGCTACATTGTCTTAAAATTGAGATCCATGTCTTGGTATGATTTTGTGTCTTGTTTTTAAAGTGATTAAATAATGTAGGTACGGACTGTATATATTTTTTGCAGAGCAAATACAATTCTTGCAACAAATTTTGAAGAAATTTGGGGTTAGCAAACTGTTTAAAAAATTGTTTATTTAAATTTAACATCTTTTATAAATTCTGCTCTTAAAATGATATCCTATTTTGTAATTAACTTTATCTTCTTAGCTAAAAAATTCCAGTCATGTTTTCTTTAAAGTAAAATTTTAAACTTACTCTTCTGAATTGTGTACCTATGCTGTGTAAGGAAAGGTGTTTCTCTCAAGACTTTATCACACTTTTACTTATGTTGGTATATTTGACATCTTGTTTAAAAACTAGAAAGGCTCTGTGTATGAAAACACAAACTGTGATAATGAGCTAGATATGCCATATGTGGCACTTGAGCTTGGAATATATAGGAAGTTGCATGTTTAATATACTGTATTACTAGGAGTTTTAATTTTGTAGTGAAAGACTGCCATTTTTATTACATAGTCCCCTACTGCTGGACTTCTAATTCTCAAAGACATTTTATTTTGTAAATAATTGTCTGCAACCTTTGTAAAACTATTTTTTCTGTCAAAATTATCAATGTGGGACTCTGTGTTAGAAACTAACCTATTTTCCAAAGTTTTCCAAAATTAATGAGAATTTTTTTAAAAGGTGGTTTGGTAGATATATAAATGTGAATAGTAATGATATATATTGTATTTTTGTCAAGTGATTATAATGTTAATGTAATTGAGATGTGCCAAAATGGCTTAGTAAAATAAGTGATTACAGATGGGAAATAATACTTTTATTTTTAGAAAAAGTATATAAATTGATAGGAAAAGATTTAAGGTTCTGTAGAGCCTTAATCATTAGCTATTCAAGCAAACCATGAGGCCAGCAGATGGTGTGGAGGTTAAGGGTCCAGATCTCACGTGGTTGTGTGCATGATTCGAGTCCTGGGTCCCACAGCTCCAAAATCACTCTGGGTGCATGTGTATAAGTTCCCAAAAACTTGGGAGGAGATAAGAGGAGAAAGGATTGCGGCTTGGCCATAACCCCTGGGGATGATTTCTCACTTCCTCCCTCTATGGCTTCACATGCACAGTATAGCAAAAACTAAAAAAAAGAAAAGAAAAAAAAAACTGTAGTAAATATTGCTCTTATGATAAAGTGCCCAACTTTGAATTCATATTTCAACTTCCTTGGCTATGTATTTTATTTTTAATATTGCATTTATTAAATAATTTAACTCAGGTCCCTTTGGATCATTCAGCAGATTGTATTACAAATTAGACACCACATTAAATGGAGATGAATAATTTTAGATAATTTCGAAGAGATAAGTTATGTAGGTAAGAACTATGTATACTTTCTGATTACTTAAAATATAGTACAATAAAGATGATAATGTTTGAGGAAAATTTTGGAGAAATTTTAGGTTTGGGAAGTGTTTCAAATAAAAGCTATCTCAATATCTTTTGTAAATTCATACTCTGAATTTTTAAAGTCTTGTTTGTTTGTTTATTTATTTATTTATTGGAGACAGTTTTTTTGCTATAGGGCCTGTGCACTAACCACAGAGAAAGAGAGAGAGAGAGAGACAGACAGAAAGCAAGAAATCACTCCCTGAGGGAATGGCCATGCCGCAATCGCTTCTCCTCCATTCTCCTCTCAGGATTTTTGGCAGACATGCACACACTCCTGGCATAAGTTAAATCCACTGGGTCCAGGACTTGAAACTGTGGTCGACTATGTGGCAGTCCAGTGACGCAACCATTACGCCATTCTGCTAGTCCCACTATTTATTCATTTTACGAGAGAATGAGACAGGTACCTTTGACAGGGTATTGCCATGCTGTGTGCCCTCTTCCCCCAGTTTTCCAACCAGCTAAGGTCTTAGGCACCTGGCATTTTAGGTTGACACAATATTGGAAGCTTGGTCTCCTATGTGGTTCTACAGTGTTGCACCGCAGAACCCTACTGCCGGCCACTGTGACTAAGCTAGACTGTGGATTTCTTTCTTTACATTTAAACTGTCTCTAACACAGTTAAGGGGAGGAGTAATAGCTTATTTTTATTCTAAGACCACTGAATATAAGTATTACTGAGCTATCACTGAGATAAAAACTGGGAACATGGATTTGTAATATTATAGTACATTATAATATGTGAAGCATATAGGCTCATTTGTATTACAACTTTGAAAATTAACTTAATTCATCAGTTTCTTTCATCAGTTTCTTTCTTTATCTTTGTACATGAAAATACAAAGCATTATAAGTATTGATCAGAACCTTAGTAGAAATTTAACAAGTATAGAAAAAAGTTGGAAAGATACTTGTACATCAGTGTTTATTACAGCATTATTCACAGTTGCTAAGACATGGAATTGCCCTAAATGTCAAGAACTGATGAGAGGATTGACAAAAAGTTTGGCGCGTATGCCATATAGAATATTAGTCATGAGGAACAATGAAACTCTATCATTTAATTCAAAGTGAATAAATATAGGAGATTTACATACCAAAATGTCTGCATACATACCAAATGTCTGCACTCTATGGCAGAAATTGAAAGATCCTAAGATATAATAGTGGGAAGAATAGATTGATAGTAGAAAGCAGAGACTATAGGGCAGGCCGATGGAAGTGGAGGATGGCCTGGAGGGGTTTGGTGAGGAGGCATAAAGTTCCCTGTTGAAAATGCTGTATATAGTGGCATCTCTGATTGGATCGTTGTATACCTCATGCATACTTTGAAAGACCATATCTTGCAATGTAGAGCTGTACATTGGTGGAATGAAAACAAGAAATCATAAAAGAAAAGAATATATCAGGTGCCATAGAATATTTTATTCTGCTTTCATAATCTTTTTAAACATACTAAGACTACTGAAAATCCATCTCTTACTAGTAAGAAAGTAATATGTATTAAATGACCAAGGTAGACATTTAATAATATAGGTGATAACTCACAAGGCTTGCTTCTGAGATTATTTCTTTCACATGGTTAAAAACACTTTTAAAAAACATTGCTCCTGGCAAGGTCTTGAACATTTTAATTCATGTTCTTGTAACTTCCATAAAAGGTCCAAGATATTTTAGTACTATAATTTTACTAAAGGTAGCTTATAAAGGCCAAGGTTTTTTCCTTTTCATTCCTTAACAGTTCACATTTTCCATGAGTAATCACAAATCTTCTTGATTGCTCTTATGCCAAAAATTTTTATGATATATGTATGTTTTGTCATAATTTTGTATAAGCTAAGGCTTCATTCAAATACTTCATATATTAAATTAGGTACTTAGATATCAAATATTTAAGATCCATCTTATACTGTGGCAAGAAAATTCTAAGTATGGTTTTGTTCTGTGTGACTATGCCCTAGAGAATAATAAATTTAATAAAACCATACTGATTCTTGAATTATTTTGTGAAAAAAAAAAAAAAGAAAAAGAAATCTTGGGACCAGCAGATGGTGTAATGGTTACATTGCTGGACTTGCACATAATTGACCACAGTTTAGAGTCCTAGATCCAGGGGCTTGAAACTTAGGCCGGACATATGTGCCTGCATGCCACAGGTCTCTAGAGGAGAATGGCAAAGGGATTGTGGCATGGCCATCCCCCCTGGGGTGTAATTTCTCGCTTTCTGTCTGTCTCTCAGCAAGCACATGTGCTCTGTGATAAAAAAAATCTTTCTTAAAAAAAATCAAATCTTAGCGAGTATCTGTCATAGATAGTATAATTTTAAATTTAGAACATTATGCTTTTGAACATGTTTGAGAATCCTAGGTGCTATAGAAAAAAAAAAAAAAAAAACTTTACTAAAGGACATTTAATTCGAGAATGGTTAAATATTGTGAACCTAAGCTTTAGAGCAGTGGATTTATTCTTAGATACTTGTACTTGGATCTCTAGAAATGATGAGAGCAAAATCTAATTGGATGAGTGTAATATTGAGCAGTGGCAGTTTATAGAAGAAGACCTATTAGAAATAGCTAAGGGTTAATTTCTATTTTATATTAGGGTATAGTTTGGAGAAATAGAAAAATTGTAGGACCAGCAGTTAGCCTAATGGCTATGTCACTGGACTCCCATGTAGTCGACCACGGTTCGAATCCTGGACCCTGTGGCTTAAACTCACGCCGGGCGCGTGTGCGT
This sequence comes from Tupaia tana, assembly GCA_026018925.1. NCBI lineage: Eukaryota > Metazoa > Chordata > Mammalia > Scandentia > Tupaiidae > Tupaia > Tupaia tana. The sequence continues at coordinate 194,364,420 of JAKSZU010000001.1, read as the reverse complement.
GCGTGCCCAAGATCCCGAGAGGAGAATGGAGGAGAAGGGATTGCGGTGTGGCCATCCTGCCCGGGGGGTGATTTCTCACTTTCTGTTTCTCTGTCTCTGTCTTTCTGGCGAGCGCACACGCCCTATAGCTAAAACCTCTCAAAAAAAAAATTGTGATAGGCTATGAATGTTGACACTGACTCATTTCCTTCTCACTTGTAAAATTTTTACTTTTCTTTGGAACTAAGGCTATATAATACATACAATAAAATTAAGTATCAATTCTTAAACCTCTTCTTTTATACTCATTAATGATCTTATTTCCTATTTAACTGAGAAAATAAAAATAATTATGAGAAATTTCAAGGGCAGGTGGTAGCACAAGTGGTAAATGAATCTACTTGGGAAAGGTCCTGGGTATGTAGCTGCAGACCTCACTGAGTACACTGGGCATGCACATGTGCCTGTCACACAGGCCAGCTAAGACTGGGGGTGGATCCTGGTGCGAAGACCCTGTTGGGGAGGTGGTCTCTGTCTCTGTCTCTCTCTCTCATTAGTAAATAAACTTAAAAAGAAACTCATAAACTTCAGAGGCTCCTGCCACTGAATGTACCCACAAACATATACCAGTGTCTGTATGCTCTATATTTTTCCCTTACTATTCTGATGAACCATCTCTGTGCCTAGCAAAGGCCACTATTTATTTCTAGTCTATATTAAATTCCTTCTTATATATTCAGAAAACTTTTAACATTTCTTGCTTCTCTTTCCTGTAGTATCAATTTCCTACCCTACTGAATATTTTCTTTTCATCTGCAGATGTGTTGTTATTTCTCTGTCAAAAAACATATTTTGCCTCTTTGTCCTACTTCCTGCTCCAGTTACTATGCCAGCAACAATAAAATGCTTCAGACTGGTTTTTCATATTTACGCTATCTCTAGTTCCTCTCTTTCCATTTTCTTTGCAGTCATTCAATTAGGACTTTGACCCCATCCTGTGAAACTGCTCTGTCAAGGTCGTTGGTGACTTCCATAATTCTAATTTAATGGTCAAGTCTCAATCAAAATTTTTATTTTTTATTTGTTTTTAGTGCCAGTGTACAGGCATACATGAGAGAGCGAGTGATAAAGAAAGAATGCACTCTTACTGGGACCTTGTCAATCCACAGTCCTTCTTTAATCCATTTTTGTGTTACTTTTATGCTTATCAACTGTGAATTTTCTCATTTTTGTGTTCATGAAAATTATTTCGGCTAATTTTCTTCTCTCTCTCTTTATTTTTTTAATTTTTTTTTTTTGAGAGATTTTTGCTATAGGGCACATGTACTCACAGGAGAGACAGAGAGAGACAGAGAGACAGAAAGCAAGAAATCAACCCCAAGGGGGGATGGCCACACCACAATTCATTATCCATTCTCCTCTTAGGATCTTGGGCATGCATGCGCACATGCCCTGCATGAGTTTCAAGTTGCCAGGTTGGGGACTCGATCTGCAGTCCACTATGTGTGAGTCCAGTGACGTAATCATTATACCATCTGCTGATCCTTTTACTTCTCTCTTTAATTTAAATTAGTTAAGTTTAAATTTACTATATTTTTTTTTGCTGTACTCAGTTATTAAAAGAAATTATGTTATTCCTACAGAAGCAGAAAAAATGAGATTTTATAAATCCAATATAATATTTTAATAATTGTGTAATAAAAATTTTGAGTTCTAAATATACATTTTATTGATGCATCTCTTTTTTGTTTTTGTTTTTAAGAACTATGTTATTTAATCATACTTATTTATCTATTTATGTTAATTTGACCAGAGAGGAGGGAGAGAGAGAGAAAGAGAGAGAGAGAGCAAGCGCAAGCCACCAGGTCTGAGACTTAAACCGCGGTTGGCCATGTGGGAGTCCAGTGCCCTTAACCACCATGTCACCTGTTGGCCCATTTTATTGATGCTTCTTACTGGGAAAATAAATTTGATTTCTGGAAATAATATGCCAGGATAAGGCAAAATAAATATGTGGGCTTATCAATATGTAAAGATATAGTAGAGGAAGTTTATTTAGTCAGCGTTACAAAAAAAGAAAACTGTTGGTTGTTGCTTCCTGGATTACAAAGACAAAAATATGTGTATATGTTTGGTTTCATTTTTAAGTTTAACATTAAAATTTAATTTTGTAGCTTAAAATTATCACTTAAAATTTGTGGTATAAAACATTTTATTTTTTCATGATATTATTACATCTTTTCCCTTTAATCATACCTTAATTTTAGTGTTTATGTATGGGATATATGGTTTTGCTGAAAGATTTCTTACATGGTATTTTGGATATATCTCTATTCTACTATTTTTATAAAAGCGATAAAAACAGGTTTAATATAGGTTTATTTGACCAAAGAGTTCAAGCTATAAAGTAAAAAATTCCATTGAATGAAAATACTTTTTTAAAATTGACTGGTTAAAGTTTCTCACACTGCAGTTTTGTTTTTAGACTGTCACTTCATAGTTAATTTCAGCATGATCAAGTTATTCTTTTAACTTTCATTCTTATAAAATAGTTTTAAGATTTGTCTACATGTGCAAAGAAAGCGTATTTAGAACAATGCTAATTTAGCAGGAGTTATGAAAGTGTGACATATAAATATGGAATTTTGGCATAGTTCTTGATTAATAATTTTTATGACATTTCCTTAAATTCAGTGTTAAGAACTAAGTTAAAGACCTCTAATTTTTCCCACATTTATTTATTCGTGTATGCAGCCAGCAAAAACTTATTAAATTTGGCTTGTATACTGGGCATTTTGCTATGCACAGAGAATAAAAGATATTTAAGACTATACATCTTCTTAATAATAAGTGATGAATCTGAAGAGTCAAATAAGGGATAGATTATGAAGGACATTTTAGTCAATGTCAAATAATTTAAACTTTTATTTATCTTAGATTACATCCAATATGTTAAAAGGCCATTCTGAATCTCCAGTTATATGTTCAAACCTATTTTGATGGCCAGAACTCCCAAGTATGCTTGTAGATTGCAAGGAAGACTTATTTGCCTAGATTTTACCTAGGTGATAGCCCACAGTATAATTAACATTTTGATCACAGAAAAGGCAATACAAATGAAGTAGTTGATTAACTTATTTATTTATTTAGTTTTTAGGACGTTTTTGCTATAGGGTGCATGCACGCACCAGAGGGAGAGAAAAACAGAGAGGCAGAGAGCGAGAAATCACCCCCCCCCCCCCCCCCGGGGGAATGGCCATACCACAATCCCTTCTCTATTCTCCTCTTGGGATTTTGGGCACACACATGTACCTGCTGTGAGTTTTAAGCTGCCGAGTCCAGGACTCATACTGCGTAGACTATGTGGGAGTCCAGCGACGTAACCGTTATGCCATCTGCTGGTCCTAACTTTTTTTTCTTTTTTTGGAGAGGTTTTTTTTTTTTTTTTCTTTTTTTGCTATAGGGTGTGTGTGTTCGCCAGACAGAGAGAGACAGAGAGACAGAAAGCAAGAAATCACCCTCTAGGGGGATGGCCACGCCACAGTCCCCTCTCCTCCATTCTCCTCTTGGGATCTTGGGCACGCACGCACACGTGCCCGGCGTGCGTTTAAGCCACCGGGTCTGGGACTCGAACCACGGTCGACTACGTGGGAGTCTAGCGACATAGCCGTTATGCTATCTGCTGGTCCCCCTAACTTAAATTTTTTGAAGTTATAAAAGTAACTATTTTTTTATAACACTTTCAATTTTAAGTGGCCACTAATTTATATGCATCTGTTTAAGCAAAAACTCAATGCTATTTGCAGTACGATAATGTTTTACATTAAGATGCCGTTAGATAATGAAAATAAAAATAACAATAATTAAAAAGAAGATTCCATTAGAGAAGGATGTGTGGGAAAATGAACAGAATGAAATGATTTTAAATTAATTGTGAATGACATTTCCAAGTTAGCAATGAATGCTTTACACTCTACAGTAATCATTTCATTACAGTATAATTTTATCCAGTTTTATGATATTAATTTCTTTTCCTGATATTCTTTAAAAATGTGTAATCTTTGTTTCCTTGAACTGTCAGTATTTAAAATATAAACATAAGCACTGATGTAAATGTAGCTTGGCCTCATGCTTTTATTATCTTCACCTCTATGTAGCTTTCCTCTGAGGCTGCTGAGCATGCATAGATAAAAGACCAAAATTGGGCCAGTTGATTCTACTACTCAATCTAATGCAAATTTTCAGTTTGGCCAGCTCTGTTGCTGTTATCTTTTAGTTTCTTTGCTTAGCTTTGGTTATGTGTCTGCTTAATTTTTTTATCTTTATCAACCTAGAAACTTACCGCAGCACTTTCATATTCTATCAATGAAAGTGTTCTGCACTTTATTTAGATCATCTTTAAGGACTTCCATCAATATTAACTTCCTTTTGTACTTGAAATTACTATGTAGTTTTACTTTTAATTTTAATCTACATCTTTGCAAAGATAATCCTACATGCACCCAACATGATTTTTCAAGCCACCGGGTCTGCAACTCTTACTGCGATTGGCCATGTAGAATTCCAGTAATGTATCTGCTATGCCATCTGCTGACCCCAATATGTGGAGGATTCTTTTGGGATTCTCTAATACACAGTTAAAACCTAATATGAACTGTTTCTTAGTGAACCCTCTTTTAGGCCCTCTGTAGTCTAGCCACTTGGGTCTGACAATCTTCAGGTGTTTCTGGAACTACTTCAGCCTTCTGTGACATCTTTGTTAAGGTATTGACAATAAGCCTCAGGTCTAGCTGTTTTTTCTAAGGCCTGTGTCACCCATACCAAATGGTGCTGGTGGTAAATGCTTCATTGTCATTTTGTCTTTTTCCTGTTTTCCCTTTCTTTCTTTTGTATTTAAGAACAGAGAGCATCCCTAAATCTGATATCTAAGTACTATTCATGTAAAGCTGGAGTGAAAAGATACTCTCTGCTTGTACTGCCCTCAGTATATGAGGATCAGTCTCTTGATTTTCAGCACCATAGGGGACGAGTACTTCCTAAGGAGAGACCATGGGACTTCAGTTGTTTTCACTTCCCTTTGGAACATGAGAGTACTTATTTCCTCTTTCTTTTTTTTATTTTGAGTCCTAGTATCCAAGCCCTAGGCAACACGAAAGGTAGAACCAAAATTCTTGTAGATGTTTACCAGAATATTTTAATTCATATTATTTCATCTCTAACTGAAATAGCACATCACTAATCATTAATCTCTCCTTCACCAATCTATAAATGCAGTTTGGAGGTTGAAGAGGGAGAATGAGAACAATCTTTGTGATCCACCCACCTGTGTATATATGTGGACCATAGAATAAACCAGGAAAAATTGTTTTCTTAGTCATATTTATAATCTGTGAAAGAAACATTCACAGAATTTGGGTAAATTAAACAAGGGAGGATATAAATTATATACATTAAATTTAATAAAAGCTAGTTTGGAATATCTTAGAGTGAAGTGTGTGCATAATATAAAATTTATGGAAGATTCTGCTCCAGCATATTACAGTATCATAGTGGTGCTCCATGAACAATTGAAAGTGGTGATTCAAGAGATGGTTGCCTTTGGGTAAATACCAAGGTGTGGGATTACTTGATCATATGGTAATTCTATTTGTAGAGTTTTGAGAAACCTCCGTATTGTTTTCCACAGAGGTGAAAACTGAAAGATCTGAAGAGAGAGCAGAGAGGATAGGTGTGGATACCAGAAATTTTAAGGGAAGGGATTGGGTGGTAGAGAGTAGATGGTAGAGGGTGGGTAGGAAGGCAAGGGAAGAAGCATATAACAGACAAAAGAATGTAAGCTTTTCTGTTGAAAAATGTTTAAAAGAAAAGAGAGAAATGGTTGACATACCAGATTAGTTTTATCTTTATATGGGTTGTTTTAGGAACAAAATGCCAGCGACAGGATTTTTAGCACTATAAATGCACGTGATTGGGAGGGATGATTTTGTACAGTTGTGTTTGAAAAAAATAAGCAGCAATATCTGTCTTTATTTAAATAGGAAGCTGTTTTCCTCCTGTTATCTTTTCTGGCATTTACTTTTATAGTTCTTGTAAGGTAATAGTAACCAGGAATGAAAGGTATAATAGAGTCATCATCAACTAGCAAAAGCACTGGACCCTTGCTTAAGTATGTACTGATTCAGACTCAGAATTATTTAGGCTTTGGTTTATTTATGGTACTGAAAATGAAGATTATAATATGTACTAAGAAACAGTATACTGTTGAAGAGGTAAAGATTTGAAACACAATCTGAGACTGATTCTTTTCAACTAGAAAATTGCTGTAGGCTATGCTCTGAAGTGTACAATAGTTAAAATTGGGTGTGATAATTTGTCATTAATAATGAGAAATTTTTACATCTTTGATTATGCAACTTTGAAGTTCTTAATAATTTGTATGTATAGATTTGAGGCTTATCTAATTACGTTCTGTGGTACATAGAATTTTCTGGATAAAGAAAGCAACAAAGACCAAGAACATGTCATTTAAAAAAATAACATTGGAAATCTTCTTTAACACTCAAATATGTCATCCCCATTCACCCCTCAGTTTTTGTTAATATTTTAATGGTCTGGTTTGTTGTCAACAGATCTTTAATAAACTACACACAAATGCATACTGTAATTCAGGCTTTTAAATAATTCAGATATGTTTATCCCCATTTAAAGAAAATGTTTCTGTTCTGAGGAGGAACATGGGAAAGAAATGAATAAAATACTCCACCATGGTTTTCTTTATGCAAGATACATTGCAAGGTTCTTTTTGATGTAGTTTACTTTGCCAGAGGGTGTGTGTGCTCACCAGAGAGAGAAGAAAAGCAAGAAAGTACCCCCCCTTGGGGCATGGTCACACTGCCATCCTTCTCTATTTCTCCTTTCAGGATTTTGGCATGCATGCACACTTGCCCAGTGTGTTTTTTTAAAGTTGCAGAGTCTGTAATTCAAACAGTTCAGTCAGCCATGTGGGGTCCACCTTAACCTCCAGGCCATGGGCTGGCCTGCTAGATTCTTTCATTTCCGTTATTCCTAATATTTGGAAGTACTATTTGATTCTTTCTCAGATTTCTTTGCTGCTGCATGTTCATACCTCCTGAAACATATTAAACATACTTAGTTTAAATTCAGAGGGTAATTCTGGTGTCTGCCATTTCTTCTGATTTTTCACCCAGGCCACCAGGCAGGTTCATTGTGTGTTTTGTGAAATTTTCTATTTTTAATTTTTCTTAGTAATTTGTCAGAAGAAACCCTTTGAGACCTGGAATAAGCATTATTTCCTTCAGAGTAGCTTTACATTTAATGGACATCCCTAGTTTGGAGCTACTTGAAACTGAATTCCTAACCTGAAGTTATTTGAAACCACCCAGGTATGAATAGCTGATTTGTGGTTATGAATTCCCAGAGCTTCTTCCTGTTTTCTAAGTGTGTTTGTTGGGAATTATCAGAGGCATGGCTCGTTGAGGCCAGAATTAATGGGGACTCTACCTAGGCAGCCTGTGTTGATGATGCTCTTTGCTTTTTATCCTGATCTTTAGTGATAAAGTTCAAAAGACAGAAGCTCAGATTATGTTGATTCATCTAATGCCTCCAAGGCAAATGCCCCCTTATATGATCTACTTACTCCCCTGGAGTTCCTGCATTAATTAGCTTTATTACTTTTTTGCTGGTCAATGGATGCCATTGAAGAATGTGTTTTTGATATTTTCCTTATGCATATTTAGTGATTTCAGGCAGTAGTGTTGGTCTGATAATTGTCAGACGTAAAAGTATGCTTGATCTTTTTTTTTTTTTTTTAATGAAATTAACTTATTTCCCCTAGCTACCCTGGAAATATAAAAATATATAAAAGTATAAAAGAATGTAAAGTACTATAACTATTTCAGTAATGAGGTAACCCTACTAAAGTCATACAGCTGGTTAGTAAGGAAGATTAATCTGTACTCAGGTCTGTCCAATTGGAGTCTGTGCTCTACATTGTGTAGAACTACTTCCATGTGTGTATAGATTCTACATACTCAATGTTTCAAGCTAGCGTTTATTTTGTAGATGAGTGGTGATGGTATAAAGAAATACTGGGTCATTGGAAAAGTCATGACGTATTTTCTATGCAAAAATGTGTCATGTCCTTTCTGAAGACCGAGTAGAATTTTGAATTGCTACTGTGGGGAATTTTGAGGAAGAAGGTATAATAACAATTCCCACAGAGTAAACAGAAATAAGCAGTTATGTGTCAAAAGGCTGTAAGTGCAGTAGGAGTCCCCAAACAATCATGGATATTTTCTGTCTTACCTAAATCTCCAGTATCTCAATATTATCTACCCATTCAAAATCCTAGCAATTCCTTGTTCATTGTCACATTTTTCTTAATTTTCTCTTTTAACAGTCCTACCAACATTTCTGCTTGGTTGGGAAATATCATGCAGTAAATATCAAGAAACTTTTCAAATGTTTCTGATATAGGCAGAAATAAACGTAATATTTATTAGGCTTTTCTTGGTAAAGAAACAGTGATGTAGAGAGCTTTATTTTTCACCAAATGGAAAAACTATTCAATAAAATATACATAACTAGTTCACCTGAACAAGAAAAAAGAATTTCTTAAAATGTTATCAGATATTTCACATTTTGAGATAACTATTTCAGATTCAATAAATTTGAGAAAATCAGAAGTTAATGAGCAGAAGATTAGAAATGAAACAGGTAAGAATAACCATGTACAAAATTGAAGTGAACTTATTACCAATTTCCCAGATTGGGTTACTTGAACCACTACTATACTATTTAAACCAAACAAGACATGTAAATGTCAGGGGATAAAGCAAGTAAGAGAAACTATAAATAATTTTTTTCTTGAAGGCACTTTTATAGATTAAGTTAAAATTTAATTTACTTTGTATCACTTTTAACAAGGTTTTAAAATTTGGACCAAAAGTATCCAGTCATTTTTTAACTTCACTGTAAAAGAATAGACAAGAAAGAGAAAAAGTGGTCCATGGCCACTTCACTTTTAAAACCTAGCAGTGAGGGGACCAGTAGTTAGCGTAATGGCTATGTCTCTGGACTCCCATGTAGTCGACCGCGGTTCGAGTCCCGGACCCGTTGGCTTAAATTTACGCCGGACGCGTGTGCATGTGTGCCCAGGATCCCGAGAGGAGAATGGAGGAGAAGGGATTGCGGTGTGGCCATCCCCCCTGGGGGGGTGATTTCCTGCTTTCTGTCTCTCTGTCTCTCTCTCTGTGTCTGGCGAGCACACGCGCCCTATAGCGAAAAACCTCTTAAAAAAAAAAAAAAAAAAAGCCTAGCAGTGAGCATACAGATCAGATTGAGCATCCCTGATCTGAAAGTTCAAAATTTAAAATGCTCCAGGGTCTGAAACATTTTGAGCACCCACATGATGCCATGAGTGGAAATTCACACGGCTTAATCATATGTGAGGTTACAAACAATGCAAAAACATTGCAATACAAACATTCCAGAAAGCATCTTTAGGCTGCGTATTTAATGTGTGTATGAAAACATAAATGAATTTTGTGTTTACACTTGTGCCACATCCTCAAGATACCTCATTATATATCAAGATCAGAAGAAATCAGAAATTTGAAGCAGTTTTGGTTTAAAACATTTTGAATAGAGGATACTCAACTTGTATTGACTATTGGATTTTAAGTAGGCTTCTTTTTGCAAGGGTTTTTGGGAAAGGTGAATTGAATTGAATGTGAGTGTTTTTTAGGCAATGAAATTGACTCCCCCCCCTTCTCCCATTTTCTAGATACTTCTTTAGCTCGTCCTATCTGAGTGGTACTTCTAAGGAGTTTTCAAGATGTAACCCTAGGTTCTACCTTTAAAGAAAAGAAAAGAAAAATGTGTATGTGGGGGACCAGCAGATGGCATAATGGTTACATTGCTGGACTTCCACATGGTCAAATGCAGTTTGAGTCCCAGACCCGGTGACTTAAAACTCATGCGGGGCCAGCAGGTGGCGTGGTGGTTAAGACGCTGGAATTCCCACATGGCCAACCACGGTTTGAGTCCCAGGCCTGGTGGCTTGCTTTCTCACTTTCCCCTCTCTCTCTTTCTCTGGCAAAACTCATGTGAAATAATAATTAAATAAATAAAATAATTCTTTAAAAAAAAAAAAAAAAAAACTCATGCCAGGTGTGTGTGTGTGTGTGTGTGTGTGTGTGTGTCCAAAATCCCAAGATAGGAATGGAGGAAAAGGTATTGAGGTGTGACCATCCTCCCTGGGAGGTGATTTCTTACTTTCTGTCTGTCTGGTGAGTATATGTGCCCTATAGTAAAAAATGTCTCTTAAAAAAATAAGAAAAATGAGTGTGTGTAATTAAAGATTAGACTTGGCTTTTGAAGCTAGTGATACTACAATACTATTAATAGCCTTCAAAATAAGTAATATGGGGGGCCAGGAGGTGGCTTAGTGGTTAAGGTGTTGGACTCCCACATGGCTGATTATGGTTTGGGATTGGATCTGGCTGCTTTAAAATCATGCTGGGCGTGTGTGCATATATACCCAAAATCCCAGGAGGAGATTGGAGAAGGGATTGCTGTGTGGCAAATGATTTCTCATTTTCTAGTGAGTACATACTCCCTTTGGCAAAAACCTTAAAAAAAGTATGACATGTAACAACAGATTGTGAATCTGATGTTATATTGCATGCTTTTGAGTAACTTTAAAAAGGTGTTTAAACTCTCTAATCATTAAATTTCTGAGATTTTTATTAAGCTGTATTATACGTTCTCTATGACAATTTTTAGTCTTTTTATTTTACAGTAACGCTGAAAGAATATTTCATCATTAATGTAACTGATGTGATTTTACTATTCAAATTATATTTTCATACTTTTTCTCCACCATGTAATGTGTTTCTGCCTAGTTTTCAAATGTATCATGTTTTCATTCCTTCGGCTCGTTTAAATGACCTTAGAAAAACCATAGTAACTTTTCTAAGTCATTCTGTTTTTTTTCTGTACAAATGCCCATCCTGTAATGTTTTTGTTTAAGAACTTTGCCTTTTATTTTTATCCTCATGTTCCTTTTTCTTCTGTCACATTTTGAGCACCAATCAAGGATTATAGGAGATGAAAAGGCAAACTAATAAAAGAGAGAATGTGGTGGTTCTGGTTTCAAGTTAGCTAATCTCATTTGATGGTGATTTCCTTGAAATTATTTCATTTCATTCCTTATAAGGTCACTTGATCTGTATGCTCAGTGCTAGATTTAAAAACGAAGGGCTACAGTCCACCTTTTCTCTTTCTTTTCTACCTAAAGTCTTGTCATTTCTTGGCTTCTGAATTACAACACTGAATTTTTCTTTTCTATGAATGTCAAGGAATGACATACTACATAGACTAAAAACGTCGAAGGTGGAAGAAAGTAAGGGATGGATTGTAGAAGTAAGAATATACTAGAACAGTAGTGGATTAGAATAGAATAGAAATAAAAGGAGTGGAAAAAAATTAGATTGACTTTTTGACTTTTGCAGTGGTAAGGGAGATTAACTGACCTCAGGGTAGTAGGGCAACATTATAAGATGCTGGGAAAAAAAAAAAAAAAAAAAAAAAAAAAAAAAAACACACCCATAGGATACTTTTCCAGGGTCTCTTTTCAGGGTAGAGAACTCAGATAGCTACCTAGTTATCAAAAATAATATTTTATTCTTACTGAAGTAGAAGAGGCTAGGAATAGTGAGTATAGATGGAAAGTGAAGTCAAACAGTTAGTGTGGTTTTTTTGAAACAGAGAAAGACCAATGAATAGATGGTCTTCTTCAAAGTTGCGGGATTATAACTGGTTTCCAAGGCTCTTAAATTTTGTATTTTACTGCCTATACCAGTAGTTACTTTGCTGTACAGTGTAATTACTGATAATCACAGTGACGACACTGACTCATCAAGATGTATTTAAATCGTGTCCATTATATTTTAAGAAGTTAGGTACATGTGTGGTAACCAATCAGAAAGGTTTCCATAAATGTATGACTGTATTGCTTATATATTATCTGGTACAATAAAATAGAGTTGGTTATTGCCAGTTCTGTTATAATTTTCATCCGCTTTACTCATACATCCTGTTCATTAAATGGAAGAACAAAGGCTTTGAAATAGGGCAGAACTGGGTTGGAACTTTCATCCTATCCCTTGCCAACTCTAATATTTGGACAAGTTCCTTGATCCTGTGTTTTATAGTATCACAGTATAAAAATCAGTATGTTAGTACCTATTGCAAGGATCTCTGATGAGTGATGGTATATGTAAAACTTTATCAAAATATAGACAGAAGCCCTGCCTGGTGGCACAATCAGAAATAAATGAACTGCTATGCTGGAAGCCCCATAGCTTGGGTTTGGATCCCCAATTGCCCTGAAGACACACCAGGTGTGTGCGGCATCCCCAAATCTTGACAAGCTGGTAGAGAGCTGCAGGAAGTAGATTACGGCTTGATGAGAGTCTGACAAGGTTACTTTTCTATCTCTGTCTCTGTCTGTGACTAGTGCACGTACATGCTCATGAATAAAAATAAACTTTTTTAAAAAAGAAATATATAGACTAAGCCTCCATTAATAGTTGTATTTCAATGTAAAACAGCATGTGATTGAAATTAAGTAAGCAATTAGTTCTTGATTTTTATCATATGCAGTTGGGTTTGAGGTTTTCCTTATTTACCAAAGAACTATGATTTGGATTAACGTGAGAAAAATCGGTAAACGTAATTGTAATCGAATTGTTTAACATTTTTTTCCTTTTCTAAAAATAAATAATCTCATCATTGTGCATAATTTTTTCAGGCATGAATCTGAAGTTGTCCATGCTGTTGAAAACTTTGAGACTTTTGTTTTTATGGAAGAATTCTCTCACATTCCATGTATGCCAATTCACTAGTGAAACATTTGTTCTTAGAATTGAAGGTATATTGTAAGCGTATAAACCAAGAAATTACAAGGCAGGGGTAAGCAGCAGCTGAGTAGGGAATTAAAGAACGAATACTAATTGTTCCATTTATGGTTCGTATTTATAGTCAACAAGCAGTCTGCTTTTAATTTTACTCTTTATTCTTATAAGACCTAGAGTACAACAGGCTGTGTTTACGACAGGCTCTGTTTACAGAAAGTGCTTCAGACAGAAGCAGTTGCAGTTTCAGAGAAGAAAAAAGCATTAAGAATTAACACTTCTCAGAGAAAGGGACAAATAGGGTGTAGTGATGTGGCAATATTGTGTAATATGAGTGGACTTTCAGTTCATAGAAAAACAGAATTAAAGTACAGCTTTATTTTTGTGCAAAAAAATTGAAATCCATGCATAGTTTTTTCATAGTTTTTACTCATTTCCTGTGAGTTTTTTGAAGATTCCATGGATTAAAAGCTAAGTCTGTAGCTAGATTTTCTTACTGACGCTTGAACCCATGCTCTCTGCCCCTTAGTTGCATGAACTCCAGTGATCTACTTAATCTGTGCTTCAGTTTTCACAGGTGTAAAGTAGCGGTACTAATACCCATCTCTTAGAATTGTTGTGAAAATGAAATGAGTCATTAGTAAATTAGTAAAACATCTGGAATAAAGCTTGACACATTATAAGTGCTATGTAAATGTTACTACCTTATTTTCATCAAATCTGAAGTATGTTGGTTTGCAAGGTATACCATCTTTATGTGCCACTAGGAACGAAAAAAAATTGTGAAGGAACATGTATCTTAAGAATCAGTAGGGACCAGCAGTTAGTGTAATGGCTAAGTCGCTGGGCTCCCATGTACTTGACCGCAGTTCAAGTCCCAGACCTGGTCGTTTAAACTCATGCCCCACTGGGGGGTGATTTCTCGCTTTCTGTCTCTCTCTGTCTTTCTGGCGAGCACACGTGCCCTATAGCAAAAACCTCTAAAAAAAAAAGAAAAGAATCAGTGCAATATCATATGTATTGGATAGTTAAATAATAGAACTTCTCATTCTGTGATACTTTGAAAGATAATGTTTGTCTGATTGCTCATAGTTACAGTGGTTACATTTTATTGATTTGATACATTCCCAGTTGGAATGGTGGTTCTGCTATTCTTTGAGAAAGAAATAGAATTATGACAAATGGCCATATATGGAAATATTAGGTTATATGAAGCTTTATATGTTTATGTTAATTTGTATTATTTTTGTGGGTTAAATTTTTATTTTAAATTTATTAAGTGAATATCTTATGATATCTGGCATTCTTTTAATTTTTTAAAAATAATTATTGGGACCAGCAGTTAGCGTAATGGCTATATTGCTGGACTCCCATGTAGTCGACCGTGGTTTGAGTCCTGGTCCTGGTGGCTTAAACTCACGCCGGATGCGTGTGCGTGCGTGCCCAAGATCCCAAGAGGAGAATGGAAGAGAAGGGATTGCGGCGTGGCCATCCCCCCTGGGGGGTGATTTCTCGCTTTCTATCTCTCTGTCTCTCTCTCTCTGTTTGGCGAGCGCACGCGCCCTATAGCAAAAGCCTCTCAAAAAACAAAACAAAACAAATAAAAGAATTATTTTAACTTTATTTATTTTAATTTTATCAGAGAGGGACAGAGAGAGAGAGAAAGTGAGAAAGCAAGCCGCTAGGTCCAGGACTCTAATGGCAGTCGGTCCTGTGGGAATCCAGCGCCCTTAACCACCATACCACCTGCTGGCCCCCATTCTTTTAATTTTGAACACACTTTGTTTTTGTTTTTGTTTTTAAGAGAGATTTTTAATATAGGGCACGAGTGCTCGCCAGAGACAGAAAAACAGCAATAAATCACCTCTCTGTATAGATGGCCATGTTGCAATCCATTCTTCATTCTTCTCTCAGGATTTTGGGCATGCACACACAGGCGCCTAACATGAGTTCTAAGCTAAGCCGCAGGATCTGGTAGTCCAACTGCAATGATTATTGAAGTCCAGCGACGTAACCATTTTGCCATCTGCTACACACTTTCCAGTATCTCTAATACATTAATAATAATACTTTGTAGTTGTATGCTTTAAGATTCTGCAAGATTCTGAAGTGTTTTATAAATAAATAAAAAGAGTGTTCTTGGGTCAGCTAGTGGTTTGGTGGTTAAGCTGGCTGGATCCCACATGGCTAGCTGCACGTTTGAGTCCTGATACAACAGCTTCAAAAACAAGCTGAGGGGATAGCAGGTGGTGTGGTGGTTAAGGGCACTGGACTCACACCTGGCCAACAATGGTTGGAATCCCAGACCTGGCAGCTTGCTTTCTCACTCACTTTCTCTCTCTCGCACTGTCCCTCTCTGGTTAAATTAAAATAGATAAATAAATAGCTTTAAAAAATTAAAAAACAAAACAAAACAAAACAGCTTTCCTAACAACTTTCACACGATCTTAAAAAAAAAAAAAATTGGGACCAGCAGTTAGTGTAATGGCTATGTTGCTGGACTCCCATGTAGTCGACCGCGGTTTGAGTCCCGGACCCGGTGGCTTAAACTCACGCCGGGCGCGTGTGCATGCGTGCCCAAGATCCCGAGAGGAGAATGGAGGAGAAGGGATTGCGGCGTGGCCATCCGCCCTGGGGGGCGATTTCTCGCTTTCTGTCTGTCTCTCTGTCTCTCTCTTGTCTTTCTGGCGAGTGCACACACCCTATAGCTAAAAACAAAAACAAACAAACAAAAAAAAAACAAACAAACAAAAAACAAGCTGAGTGTATGTGCTATGTGCATGTGTACCCAAAAATCCCAAAAAGAGAAACGTGGAAGGGATGGCAGTGTGACCATTCTCCCCAATGGAGTACTTTCTCACTTTCCCTCTCTTACTGTCTCTTTCCTCTAGTGAGTATACACACCTCTAGCACATTAAAAAAAAAAAAAACAAAGAAAAATAGTTTTTCCTCTTCAGTAGGTATATGTTAGTAATAGAAAACAGCATTAAGGATCATGGACTGTGGAACTAAATTGCTGATGTCAGGACTCAACTCTGTCACTTATTAACTTGTGAAGTCATTTTTCTCTCTGTGACATTTCTTATCTGGAAAATAATAGTCCCTAACTGAGTTAAAGAGTGTATGGGGACCAGCAGTTAGTGTAATGGCTATGTCGCTGGACTCCCATGTAGTCGACCGCGGTTCTCGTTCCAGACCCTGTGGCTTAAAACTCACGCCAGGTGGGGGTGCGTGCATGCCCAATATCCCGAAAGGAGAATGGAGGAGAAGGGATTGCGGCGTGGCCATCCCCCCTGGCTTTTCTCGCTTTCTGTCTCTCTGTCTCTCTCTGTCTGTCTGGCGAGCACACGTGCCCTATAGCAAAAACCTCTCCAAAAAAAGAAAAAAAAAAAGAGTGTATGTAAAGTGTTTAGGACAGTGGGACATATTAAGCACAATATGCTTGCTGATTTTTTGTGTGTGTTAATTTGAACACTACATTCTATATAGTTTTAAAGTTCTATTTAGTTTTATTAACTGGACTCTTAGTAAACCTGAACATTCTGGTTTTTTGCCTTTCTTTTAAAATTAATTTCATATATTGTTGTCTTTAAAAAGTCACCTTGCAGAATTAGCTTTTTAGTCTGCAAATCCCTAAATTAATTAATTTCCCATTTTTTTTCTTGGCCAACATAAAAGAATTTTCACACACTTAAAGATATTTGTGAGCAGTTTGAAGTCTCTGAAATATGGTACACCTATTTAAAAACATATTTAATATTTATGTAATATTCAGATATGTGGTAACTTTGATCATTAAGAACTCAGCATTTGAATTTGTGTATTTATCTCCATATTGGATTTTATTGGTATTTTTAAACAATATTCTATGGTATCCAAAACACTAAAAACTTTCTCTACAGGGAGTGGTATAAGCGATCTGTGCACTGAGACTGTACTTGCTGATTTCAGCCTGAGCGACTGTGATTTAGCTATCCGCTCTCAGGGATTCCAGTAAGAACAGAAGAAAGTAGTTCTGAATATAACTTGATTACGACTGGATTACAGCTTTTTCATATATAAAGTTGTTTGTTTTTTGGGTATAGACAGAATGGATGCAAGAAAACTCATAAAACCTATACATTTATACGTGAACAATTTATTTTTACATTATCTCTCCAAATTTACTATCTAAAATCATTAACTTTATCTGATATTGACAAACTAGTAATAATTCTTGTAGTTTTTATGAGTTCATTTATTTCAGCCTCAAAAGAACTCTGCTAATATTGTTTCCTTAACCTTAACAGTGACTTAACAGGCCTGGAAAGAGTGAGCAAGGCAGAAAAGCACTTAGATGTTAAGACAGGACCTAGGTTGCTACATAATAACTGGGTGACCCTAGTGTTAAGTCATTTAATTTCTCTGACCCTTGTTTTCTGGTAAAGCAGACTTAATTATCCCTACTTTACAGAATTATTAGAATTATCCAATGAAGTGACATGTATAAAGCACTTAAAATAGTTTTGACAGAAGTCAGTTATTTCTCCCTTGCTAGTATGAAGCAGAGCCAGGAATTGAATTCAAGTCTTGTGTGCTTGTTATCGTTGCCAGCTTGCTTGATTTCCAACATAGCACACATAGTATAAAAACAACAGCGTCTATCTAATATTAGATATTTAGAGACAGTTGTTAGATTGTTGATGGGAATGAAAATGGAGTTACAGAAAGAAGAATGGAAAGGAAGGAAGGGAGGGAGGAAGAGAGGGAGGGAAAGAGGAAGAAGAGGAAGGGAGGAAGGAAGAAAGAAAAAGACAATTCTGGGGCCATTTAATAATGTAGAATAGGCTATTGTCATATATTCCAGAGTTCTTCATGCCAGTATGGAAATTAGTATTCATAATAATAATATTTAATTATTAGGAAGGTAAGACATGGTACAGTATCACTCAGAACATACGTGAGGGGCCAATAGGTGGTTTGGTGTTAAAGTGCTAGACTCCCACATGGCCTCCCTGTATTCGAGTCCTGGACCTGGTGGCTGACTTTCGCACATTTCTTTTCTCTCTCTCTCTGTCTCTCTCTGGTCAAAATAAACAATAGGAATTACAAATAAAATGGAATAATTTTTTTTTTTAAAAAAGAAACATATATGGTAAATTTACTTTCCTTGTGTGAAACTATGCTGGTACTGGATAAGTAAGATATTCATTTGAAATGTACAAATTGCTTGGGCTTGCAGGTGGCATGGTGGTTAAGGGTGCCGGACTCCAATATGGTCAACCACAGTTTGATCCCAGACCTGGTACCTTGCTCCCTTTCTTTCTCTCTCTGTGTCTCTCTGGTCAAATTGAAAAAAATAAGAATAGATGAATAAATAAATCTTAAAAAAAACCCAAATATACAAATTGCTGTTAATCATTTATTTTACACCGTATGTAGAAAATTTACCTAATTTACATTCTTAAATTGCCTTTTAAAATCTTAATATTATATGCACAGAGTTAAAAAACAAAAATGTTCAAAGACTTAAAATCGAAAAAAGCAAGCAGTCGCCTGTTTCACTGCTTGCTATTTCCCACACCCCTACTCCTCAGGAGCAGTCACTCTGCACTCTTGACGTCTGTCTCGTGGAAGTTTTATATTTTTAAGTAACATGTTTAAATTTATTGATTTTTTAATTTTTTCTTTCGTGTTACTTCCCATTAGTTGGAAATTTACTAGTCTTATGTTTATGTCATCCTATTTTTTCAACATATTATACTTGTGTAATAACTTTCTATTAAATCATCACTATTATAATAACATAAATATTGTTCCTTTTTGCAAGTAAGGTATTATGACCTCTTCCTTCATTCTACAATTATTTTTTCAGAAGTGATTGCCTGATTTTATTTGTTTTTTGTGAACCTCCTTTTTTTCTCCCTAAATGTTTAAACAAATGTATGCAGTGATTTTTTTGAATGCTCCGACATGGTTTCAGGTACTATATTAGATGTCTCACTATAGTAGACTTTCTGTAATGGACCGTTCTGCAGTCTAGATTGGTAGCTTTTTAGGTCTGGTACATAGCAGACATCCTGGGAATTCTTCTGGCTGTTCTCCAGTGCTAGATTCTCTGTGTTCTGAATTTCATACTTTGCTCTTGTTTTCCTTTGCTTTACAGAAGCACATTTTTGGCCTCTTCCTGATAAAGGATTTGTAGAACTTTGCATACTTGAAAATGTCTTCATCCCATTTTCATATTTGATTGAATATTAGCTTATGCATATAATCATAGGCTGCACATAATTTTTTCCTTAGAATTGTGATGGCATTGCTCTTTTTTGTTCTTTTGTTTATCTGTCACCAGTTTTAAAGGCATGTGTGTATCTGAATTTGCCCTTTAATTTCTTCTTTTCCACTTTTTTCACTTTAGCATCTTTTTATTCTACTTATTAGGTGATCTTCTAGACTTCCTCTTTCACCAAATGTTTTATTTCAGCTACCATTTTTATTTTCTAAAAGTTCTTATTGTTTCTCTGTTTGTTCTGTTTTTACCATGTCATATTCTTGTTTTGTGACTGAGATAAGAATGTATTATGTCTATAAGGATGTTAATCATAGTTTTATTTTAAGGTTTCATCTACTCTTTGTATTTCCTCTGAGTATCTTTCTATATTAATTGTTTTGGTTTTATTCTTTTATGGGAGGCTTGTGTAAAAGCCTTGGTTTAATGTGATGGTTGAAATTTGATTAGAAGCTCCGAGTCTGTTTGTCTGGATGGCTTCATAAGAGTGATCGAACAAAAAGCCAGGATTTCTGTTGGGAGATCCCCTATTGTAGTAGTTATATGTTTTCTGGAGTCTTAGTTCTTCAAGGGATTTTAGTATATTCTTTATGGGTGGTGTACAACTGCCTACGAACATTGAAGAACCAGTTCATGGCTAACTTAACCTTGTCCTGTGACTTCTCTGTGATGTGGCTGGCAGTTATGGTTAGGAACATTTCTGGTGCAAGATATCCAACATTCTGAACTTTCAGGGGAGAGAGAGCACACGTGCAGTAGGATAGGAAACCTATATGTCCAAGTGTTCTCTGTATACACTATTAGAGTACCCCTTGGTATTTAGCACTGACATTACCCAACTTTCTGGAGTTATGTTAGGCAAAGTGCTTTGGTGTTTGTTTCCTCCTCTTCTGTCACTCAGTTTGTAACCTCCACTGCTCTGCTGATGGAGTTCACCTTATTTATTTTCCAAAGCCTAGTTTAATTATTTTTGTTGTTCTCCTTATCCCCTGGTTGTATACTTTGCCGTTAATGATGTTTCAGGAGGAAGTGGTGTGTAATGTGTGTGTGCTCATCTGCCATGTGTAACAACAGCAACAGCTAGCATTTATAGAGTGCTTTACTATGTATTCGACTTGTTCTGAGTGCTTTAATATAGATTTCCACTTAGTTCTCCAAAAAATCCCATTAGGAAGATAACTCCTGTTATCCTCATTTTACAAATGAGGAAACCAAATGACAATTAATTTGCCCAATATCACATGGTTAGTAAGTGGTAGAAGTATTTGAATTCAGCAACTTGTGTCTAAAGCCTGGGGCCTTTAGTACTTTTTCTTTTTTAATATGGACCATTGTCTACAATACATCTTCATACTATCCCAAGTTACTTTAATATGACATTTAAAAAATATCTTTAAATAAGACAAACTAGATTTTCAAGTGACTAAATTAGGTAGAAACTGAAGAACTTATACAAGGGACTTCAACAAGTCCATGGAAAATAGAGTTAAAGTATGATTTATTTCAGTGTAAAAAAATTTATACATAGTTTTTCATAGTAGGCATTTTCCATGAACTTTTTAAAGACCCCCCCCCCAACTATGCTGCATATGCACACATGTATGTAGATGAAAATTATAACTTATGAGTGAAGAATAATTTTTCTGGTAACACAAAACTTTAATGTGATCTATTAATTATCTCTTAACATCATCCTTCTGAGTGATATTTTTTTAAAAAAGAGTTGACATTTACTGACTGAACTAGGACACCATGTTCTACACTATAATTAAATTAAATTGTAAGACTAATAAGTTTTAGTTGATTTTATTAATTTTTTTCCTTTGTTTCAAAATTCAGGAGTTTTAGAAATGTAATTGTTCACAAGATTTAAACATTATGAACAAAACTGTTTTTTTTTTTTCCAAGATATATTCTGGGCAAATGCTTGAAATGTAAAATAAACTTAATTATACTTAGTATGTCATCAGTTCTAAATAAATTCTTTTCCCTACAGTTTGACTTTTTTCCTTTTATAATAATAAGTCATTTCTACTTTGTGTAATTTTTCTATCCCTCTCTTTCTTTAGTGTAGACAGAAACCTACTGCCTTCCTGCTGAGGATATAATTTCTGAATCTAGGCAGTGTACTGTCAGCACAGTGAAGCAGGAAATTATTCTTGTGTCAGCTGCTGTCGTTAAAGAATAAAGAAGGTTTGGGGGTAGGATGCATTTCTATTATCTCTACTCACAGATCTCATATGACATGCAAATAGATTTTTAAATCAGTAGAGTTCAAAGTATTTGGTGAGAAAAGATGCTTTCCTACTCTCAACTTTTTTTCTATTCCCTCTAAAAGTTTCAAGTGTATTCTGAAATGCCAGGCTTCTTTTCTCTTTCAATGTTAGTAGTCCTCAGACTTATTCAAAGTATTCAAGTGGTTGAGTATTTGGAAATTATGCTCTTCAGGACACTGGTGTATTAAACTTAGCATTAGTAATAGTAATAACTGTAAAAATAATGATAATACCTTATGGTTCCATAGAACTTAGTATGAGGCAGGAAGTGTTGTGACTACATGCTTTTTGTGTATTAACTCAGTAAATTGACACAATAAATGTATGAGGAAAAATTAGCACAAGAAATTAAGTAATTGGCCTAAAGTATGTATCTGTGATACTGCTAAATATGTAAAAGTGTATGTAAATGTCTGCTATGTATATATGTACTTTATATTTTATGTGTATAAAACTAGAGGCAGAGATGGAATATGCTTATAATCTATTACCAGAGTCTGTTCTTATAGGTAACGTATTATGCTAATATAATTTTTAACAAAATCTGAATGGATTCTAGTTTATAGGATATGTAGGAGTTATCAAATGTTAAAAATTAGATAAAAATCTCTCTAAAATTAGGCAATTTTATTTCTTAGTCTGATTTTTCTATGAATTGAAGGAGACCTCTGTTAACTTGATTTTTATCTCCAAAAGCCTCAGGAGATTATGGAACAGCATCTTGTCTGACATTCTGCTGTGTTTTTATGTGGCATAAACAGAAAGCAAATTTATATTTCCTATTCAATGAAACATTTATTTTACTAAATTAACACAGTTAATGATTTGAATGTTACATTTCTAGAGCTTTGTAGTAGACCAAATTGTAATATATTTTATTTTTTCATTTCAGTATAATATTAATTAACAATATTTATTATTAAATGTGACCATTACCTTAAGGAATTCTGAAGAATGCATGTACGTTTCAGACATTCTTAAATTAGGGAAATGGGTCTTAAAGTTTTGATAAAAAGTATATTCTTAATGTCATTATAAAGTATAAGTTTGTTATATTATTTTTCTTGAATATCATTCATGGATATTTGAATTTAAAAGTGTCAGTGCCAATTGATTATAAGTGAGTCTTATATAGGAATTTTATACATTATGTAGGAGTAACATTAAAATTTACAGTTATCCTATACTGTTTTAAATGGTGGCTTGGTAACATTTTCATAGTTATAATAACCAATAGATTATTCAATAAATGATGAGGGTAAGAATAAGTTCCACATTTATTGAATTCCAATTACAGTTTTACCTAATTATGCCCTTTAATAGCTACCAGTGTGTGTGTCTGTGTGTGTGTGTGTGTGTGTGTATAAAATATATACATATATAGTATATTATATAAATAAATATATATATAAACTAGGTTATATATATATGTATATATATATGAACATGACATTTCTTCTTTTAGGAGAGGCATTATAGTTATGGAAGTGACTAAGAAATAATAGATTAAAATACTAAATAGAGAAATTATTACTAAAGAGTATGACTAAATCTACACACTTCAGAGAAATAATCTTTCTGTTTAACATTAAAGGGTAGAAAACTATTTCTTTCACTTGGTGAAAATTCATCTCATAATTAATTTTCTTGTCCCTGTTAGGTTTTCTAGTGTGCCCAAATAAGAGATAGACTTGTAGTGGAAAAATTATGCTTGAGTCCTTTTAGTCAGAAGTTTTCTATTTCATTTTGTTGAAATAATATTGCCTAGGTGCATTTGAATGCCAGGAAGGCAAGGAGATTTTACAAGGATTAAACTATGGCATGGGCCAACCAGTGGCGTTGTGGTTAAGGTGTCTAAATCTTATATGGGTGATGCGGGGCTCCAGTCCTGGACCCCATGGCTTGAAAAACACTCCGTGTGTATATATGTGCATGGTCAAATCCCGGAAGGAGAAACAGAGGAGAAGGGATTTTGGTGTGACCATTCCCTATGGGGGTGGGGGCACTTTCTCACTTTCTCTCTCTCTTGCTCTGTCACTCTTTGATAAGGGCACATGTCCTCTGACAAATTGGGAATAAAAAAGTATAGCTTGATTTTTTGATTGTTTGATTTTGTTTTTCCCATAGGATGCATGCATATACCAGAGAGGGAAAGTGAGAAATCATCCCATATGGGTATGGCCACGCAACAGTCCCTTTTCCTCTATTCTCCTCTTGGGATTTTGGGCATGTATGCACATGCATTCAGCATGATTTGAAAGCTGTGGGCCCAGGTCTCGACTACAGTCAGCCATGTGGCAGAACAGTGCCTTAACCACTACACCACCTGCTGGTTCCTAGCGTGGATATTTACAAAAATATAACCTCAGACACATATTGTTATGTTCTTGACATTAACTGGATTTTTAAAATGAAAATAGCTTTTAGTTTAAAGAAAATGTCTTCACTTATCTAAATCTTTATTATAACTTTCTTATATATAGATTGTATTTTATTGAATATTGTGGCATGGACTGCCTTTATGAATTTATGGCTTAATATGCACTGTGATACCACACAATGGACATGCTACTTGTATGTGATGAAAGCAGTTTAAGTAACTGTATACTTAGATTTATTTCTTAATTTGAATATATGAAATTCCTATTCTGTTCCTTCAAGGAGTCCCAATTCAAGTGCAAAACAGCTTAAAAATAGTAGATTTCATCCATCTCCGAAAGGCCCATGTTTATGTCTCGAGATCTTCTCATACATACCTATGCCTGTTATCCTGTCTGTCTGAAGTCTAAGGGTTGATTTGTGGTGTGAGGATCCTGTTGAGGGTGTGCTCTTCTCTCTCTCTCTCTCATAGTAGAAATAAATAAACTTAAAAAAATAATAATGGGCTTCAGAGTACAATTTTTTTTTTTTTTTTTTTTATTAAATCACTGTTAAAAAAATAGCTTTGGTTGGGACCAGCAGTTGGCATAATGGCTATATCGCTGGACTCCCAAGTAGTTGACCGCGATTTGAGTCCCAGACCTGGTGGCTTAAACTCATTCCGGGCATGTGTGAATGCATGCCCAAGATCCCAAGAGGAGAATGGAGGAGAAGAGATTGCAGCGTGGCCATCCCCCCTGGTGGGTGATTTCTTGCTTTCTGTCTCTGTCTCTCTCTGTCTTTCTGGCAAGTGCACGTGCCCTATAGCAAAATCCTTCCCCCCCCCCCCCCCAAAAAAAATACCTTTGGTAAAAACTGTCATTGAGGGACCAGCAGGTGGCTTAGTGTTTAAGACTCTGGATACCACATGGCCAGCTCAGCGATCTGCGTCTCAGACCCAGCAGCTTGAGAAACGCACTAAGCATGGGTGTGTGTGTGCCCAAAATCCCGAGAGGAGAATGGAGGAGAAGGGATTGCAGGGTGGCCATCCTCTCTGGGGGGATGATTTCTCGCTTTCCCAATCTCTGTCTCTGTCACTTTCCAGCAAGTATTCAAGGCCTACGGGGTGGGAGGGGGACACATCTAAAAACAAATGTCATTACAAAACTATATGAGGAATGAAAAAGTTGTGCATTCATAAATGTCTTTTGGATATTGGCTATTGTAACAGTGTTACCATAGTTTCTCTACTACATTGCACTTCAGTTATTTTGTTTTAATATAAAATGTATCTCTTCATAACTTTCTAAATAATTATTACTAGAAAAATAATATTGCCATAATTTGCATTAGCATTTTTCAGCTGATTTTTTGTTCCATGTAGTCCTAAACCCCTTTACTTTTAGGCCTTCTTAACAGCTTTTAAGAAAATTAATAGACTACTTTTAGAGCAGTTTTAGGTCCCCCCCCCCATTATCAACAAGTCCAGGAAGTTGACAAATAATCGTTTTGCCCTTGCTTTCCCTGCCTCTCAGCACAGTTTCCTCTGTAATTAACATCTTGTGTTAGTGTGGTACAGCTTTTATATTTGATGAGTGAATATTGAAACATTACTATTGACTGAAGTCCATAATTAACATTAGAATTCACTTTTTGTTGTACATTGGATGGGTTTTACAAATATATCACATGCATCCACGATTAAAATATCACACAGAAAGGTTTCATTGTCCTCAAAAATGCCATGCTCTACCTGTTCATCCTTATTTTTTTTCCCATTTAGTGCCCTCCTGGAAAGCACTGGTCATTCATTGTCTCTCCAGTTCTGCCTTTTCTAGGGCATCGTATAGTTAGAATCGTACACGGTGTCACCTTTCAGGTTGGCTTGTCTTCATTTAGCAACGTGCATTCAAGGTTGCTCTCTGTCATTCAGTGGCACGCTAGCTCGTTCCTTTGTATCATTGCATTATGTTCCATTGTTTGGCTACACCTCACTTTGTTTATCAGTTCATCTGATAAAGGACCTTTTCTTTGCTTCTAAATTTGGACAGTTATGAAATAAGCTATATAAAGATTTTCGAGCCAGGTTTTCATGCGAACATGTTTTTAACTCATTGTATAAATACCAAGGAGCTCAGTTGCTGTGTTGTGTGGTAAGAGTTCAGATTAGTTTTATAAAAATTTCTGTGTACCAAAATGACTGTCCTATTTTGCATGCCTGCCAACAGTAAGCAAGAGTTCTCCTGCTACCCCACACCCTCACCAGGATGATGGTGTCAGCGTTTTCAATTTTAGCTATTTTAGTAGGTGCATAATGGTATCTCATTGTTTTAATTTGTAGTTCCCTAAAGAGATATTGTCATAAGTTGAATTAGGTTTCCTCCCAAATTCTTATGTTCAAGTCCTACCCAGTACCTCAGAATGTGACCTTATGCGGCAATAGGGGCTTTTACAGTGGTAATCAAGTTAAAGTGAGTGAGGTCGTTATAATAAGTTCTAATCCATTAGGACTGGTATCCTAATAAGAGGAAAAATTTGCACACAGAGATGTGCATGCAGAGAGAATGTCCTGGGAACATGAAAATTGTCATCTACAAGCTCAGGAGAAAGAGGTCTGGAACAGATCTGTCCCTGTAAGCCCTCAAAAGGAATCAACACTGTGGACCAGAATATAGCATAATGATTACGTCCCTGGACTCCCACGTAATCGGCCACAGTTCAAATCCTGAACCTGATGGTTTAAACTCAAGCCCGGCATGTGTGCGTGCATGCCCAAAATCCCAAGAAGAGAATGGAGAAGAGTGGCCATCCCCCCTGGAGCGGCCACTCATTTTTTGTCTCTCTGGCGAGTGCACGTGCCCATAACAAAAATCCCTCTTTTAAAAAAAAGGAATCAACACTGACAGCATCTTGATTTCCAACGTTTAGCTTCCAGACTGTGAAATAAACATGACTGTTTAAGCCACCCAGTTTCATGATGCTTTGTTAGGGCAGTCCAAGGAAACTAATACACATAGAATTTTAAGCGTCTTTTCATGTGCATTTTTGTTATCAGAATATCTTTTGTTGAGTTGACAGTTCAGATCTTTTGCCCATTGTTTTCTTTATTCATGATAGAGTGTGTGCATATGTAAGAGAGAGAGAGAGGGGAGCATCCTATGTAAAGTGCGGTCATGCCACAATCTTCTCCCAGCCTGTAGGAACTTGGGCATTCATGCACATGCTGACACAGGGACATGGGAATGGGAGTGCAGGTGTGATCAAGTTCAGCACCTGCAGCAGGACACAAGTTCTTGCCTGCAGCTCATGAAGAATTAGAGACATGCACGTAAGTAGGCAAATGGAGTCTATTAAGAGAGGTAAGGAAGGGGACCAACAGGTGGCATGGTGGTTCAGAAGCTAGACTCCCATATCGCCAACTGTGATTTGAGTCCCATACCTGGTGGCTTTCTTATTCCATCTGCCCTCATCTCTGGTGAGTGTGTGTGACCTGTAGCAAATTAAATGTAATAATAATAAATAAAATTAAATAAATAATTATTTAAAGGGGGAGAGAGAGAGCGAACAGAGTTCTCAAACAGAGTGGGTCCTGAATGGGTTGCCAAAGAGTAACTGAGGTGAGGGGTTTTTAATGTGGCTTTATTTGCATTTTCTTAGGAGGGGCTTGTGCGTGCGTCCCCCGCCCCATGCTAGACGGGTCTGGTTATTTTCCCTAATTTTGAAATGGGTACGAAAGTCTCTTTGTCTGAAAGTTTTGGGCCATAAAGACTGTTACCTTCTTCCTGGAATGTGGTGGGACCAGGAAAAAAAGCCTTTGTTTTAGGTCAGTCATTTAGTCATTGCTGCAGGCTATTTCATGTGCTTCTGCGGAGCTGTTGTTTCCATTTTATACTTAAAGGGGGGAATAGCAGTTGGAATGGTGGTTAAGGCACTGGACTCCCACATGGCCAACCATGGTTTGAGTCCCAGATCCAGTGGCTTGAAAAATCACACTGGGTGCATGTGCGTGCGTGCCCAAATTCCTGAGAGAATGGAGGAGAAGGGTTTGCGATGTGGCCATCACCCCTGGAGGATGATTTCTCACTTTGCCTCTCTCTGTCTCTTACTCTCTCTGACAAGTGCACGTACCCTATGGAAAAAAAAAAACAAAACTGGGACAATCAGGTGGCATAATGGTTATGTCAGTGGACTCCCATGTAGTCAGCTGTGGTTCAAGTCCCAGACCTTGCAGCTTAAAACATGCTGGATGCATATGTGTGCATGCACAAAATCCTGAGAAAGATTAAAGAATGAATTGTGGCAAGGCTATCCCCTCACAGGGGGTGATTTCTCACTTTCTGTCTCTCCAGCAAGTACACTTGCCCTTTAGCCAAAATCTCTTCAAAAACAAAACAAAACAAAGAACAAACAAAAACAAAAACAAAAAACTTTACAAGGGGAGCTGTCAAATGAGTAGCTACTCATGGTGATAACCTAAAACTTTATAAAACTTTTTTACAAGGAAGTGTTGGTTAATATTCACAAAGATTTTATATTATTTAGGCTTGAGTATGGGTACCATTTTGATCCCCTGGCACCAGTAATTTTCTCTGGTACCATTTTATGTGTATTTCGGGCTTATCTCATAATTTCTATTGGACCCAGGAGGTTTTTCTATCAGACTTAGATTCTGGAGCTTAAGAAATTAACAGGCCCTGGACTTGGACTCTAATTATTCTTTGTATGTCCTTGGGAACATCAGCAATGGTTTGGCCTGGAAAGAAGAGTTAGGGAGGAGGGGGATATAAGTTTTCAAAGAGCAGATGCAGGTGTGTCTGCCTTTAAGTGGCCCCTTTTGACAACATTTCATTATAGCTTCCCTCATGCCTATCTGCCTAGCCAGTCTCTGCTTCAATGCTGAAGATTCGAATTGCAGTTGTTGTGTGGGATCTAGCTTGTCTTGAGCAGCTCATCGCTACTTTGTTGTGAAGCCCGCCCATTTGCCCATTATTAATTTAATTGTCGAATTTTAGGACATTTTTAGTTGGACCATTTTTTTTTAATTGTTGAATTTTAAGACATTTTTGGATACTTTGGGTACTAGTTCTTTACCACATATTTGTTTTGCAAATGTTTTCATCTGTGGCTTGTCATTTTATTCTCTGATGACATTTTCCACAGAGAAGTTTCTAATTTTAAGAGTCCATCTGATGAATTTTTTTGCTTATATGGATCTGCTCTTGGTGTTGTATTGAAAAGTTATTGTCAGTCCCAGTGCCACTTGGATTGTCTTCTAGTTTATCTTCTAGGAGCTGTATGGTCTTTGATGCATTTCGAGTTAATTTTTGTGAATGATTTATGATCTGTGTCTATATACATATATATATATATATATATATATATATATATATAATATTTATATTAGGTAATCGGGAAAGTCATGACACATTTTTCTATGCAAAAATGTGTCATAACTTTGCCTATGACTATGTGTGTGTGTGTATGTATATATATATATGTGTATATATATATATATGTGTATATATATATATGTTGATGTCCACTTGTTCCAGCCACATTGTTGCATAAGGCTAAAATTTCTCTATTGAATTGTCTTTTCTCTTTTGTGAAAGATCAGTTTACTATGTGGATTTATTCCCAGGATCTTTTTATTTCTGTTCCATTGATCAATTTTTTTGTTCTTTCACCAGTAACACATTATCGATCACTTTATAGAAGTCTTAAAGTTGAATAGCGTTGGTCTTTCAACTTTGGTCTTTTTGTTCAATAATGTATTGGTCCTCCTGGGTCTTTTAGAATATAAATTTTAATATCAGTCTGTCAATATCTACAGAATAGATAGGAAATTGTTAGGAATGTGATTGGGGCTACAGTGAATTTGTAGATCGAGGTCTTAAGAGCTGACATCTTAACAGTAAAGAGTCTTTCTTATGCCATGGGGTAGCTCTTTATTTAGACCTTCTTGGATCTCTTCAGTCACTTTTATACTTATCCTCATATAGATCATGAACAACTTGGTTAGTGCTGTACTGAACTATTTTAAGTTTTTTGGTGTTAAGACAAGCAGTTTTTACACAATTAAAAGAAAAGTCAAAGTAAGTTTAGAAAGTGCCCCAGTAATTGTGCAATTATACATTGTCATCGTAGATTGTTGATTCCTGGATTATTGTGGTAACTATTGTTTACTCAAACTAGAAAAATTTAATTTTTTATCATAAAGGATTGCTTCTTGGCAAGTTTTGTAGGCAGATATTATTAACTAACAGTGAGTTAACATGTAAGTTTGGATGACTTGAGTTGCATGATTTTTATCATTCTGTTCAGTTATCTACTTGTAACTAATAATAGTTCTTCCTCATCCTATATATATCTTAGTTTTGTACTTTTGACTCATATTACACTTTCTTCATCATGTACCTCTGAGAAGGAATGAGTGATAAAGTATGTGTTGAATATACATGTCATAATTTAAGATGATAGTGATTATAAAATGAATAGGAGCATTACATGAACAGTTATATAAATATCAATGTAATAGGTTTCTGTATTCTCCAAAAGTGTGACATTTATGCAGCGATAAGGTCATGCATAATTTAGTCAAGTAAAATACTAATACTTAATTTATTAAAAAAAAAACCTGAGATTTTAGAAAATTTTCATTAAATATTAACTTAAATACTAAGTGCCTGGGAAAAGCATGGTTCAGTTTTGAGGACGATACTAAGTTATGCTATGTGTCAAAGAAGAATATTCTCAAACATTGTCTTGGATTACTTCAATATGAATATTGAAAGTGTTCCTTTAAAACAAAAATTCTACTAAAATTTTTTCTTTTTCCTTTTTTTATCTTCAAGCATCTAAGTTCAGTATCTTATTTTAGGGGATTTTATATTTTATATTCTAAACCTCTAGTGTTCTCTACAAATGCACAAAATATATTTGTTATTTTAATTGCTATGTAATTGTAATGAGACCTACTATTATTTACAGATGTTCAAAATTTTTCTTTACCTTTTATTTAAGAGGGAAAATATCTGAAAAATTCCTTAAAAAATAACCAGTTATGTAATTACTAGTTGCACCAAGATATAAAAATATGATAATGTAATAATCAGGCTAGTATTCATAGAATGTGTTAAGAGATGAGTAGTCAAATCACTAATTCATTGGTGCTAACTGTTTTCATTATTTTATATGAAGTGAGATGAAGAGCTAAGTGGGAATGCAGACATTGAATATTTTGATTTTTATCCAGTGTGACCTTTTTTATGATTGGTCAAGTCACCCTTTATATTTTCTTACTTATCTCAAGAAGATATTATAGCTTCCTGGGCACTTCAGAAAGTCAGATGAGTGAGTCTGACTTTAATCTACTAAAGTCAGTTTAATTTAACTAAATTGAACTTTAACCTCACAGCCACTTTAAAACTTAAGTTCTCTCTTTTTAACCCATTCCTATAGAAGATGGGGGTGTGGGAAAGGTGAAGCAGTCATTCACTCTGCTCACTCAACTGGGTGGAGAGTAATCTGCTCTTTCACTCATTCCTGTTGCTGCTTCTGGTGTTGATGCGTGGAGGTGAGAGGTGGAAAGAGAAGAAGCTCCTGGTCCTAAGTGCAGCCTATGTTGTTTCTTTCTATTTCTGTCCCACAGCCTCATGGTTGCTAGTCCTCTTGCTTTTTGTGGGGATGGAGAGACAATGCTAGCTCTCTAATGCAATACATGTTTAAAACATTTGTTTGTTTGTTTTGAGGAAAGCATTGTGGGAGTGAAACCTTCCAGTTATTGATGATTTTTTTCTACTTTAGCTGTTTCGATCTCTTTGGTATATCCACAGTTTCTTAATTTTGGTGTCTTCATTGACTGGAAGTTCAAGTCCAGCTATTTTCACAGTGAGGACACTCTTTGCTGTTGCAAATAGTCACTCCAGTTCTCTCTACTTTGTTCTCCAAGGATTAGGGAGGCCATTTACCGATGTCCAAGTATAATATTCCTTTGTATGATATTAGTCTTTTAGAAGACATGATTAAATAAAATATTTTGAAGTTATGTGATAGTAACTGAAGCTAAGATATAATAAAGAGCTTGTAGTCATTTAGCTCTTCTGAAAAATTATTACTATTACTGATAACAGAGGCCAAGTATTTTACTATATGATGTGTATGAATTATTTAATTTAGTTTTGGGGATATCCCTGTACGTGACTATTCTTCATTTCACATGAGAAGAAACAATTGCTCCGAGTACTCATTTAATTTAAAAGAATTCCTTCTGCTTCTTCAGTTGGGTTTCCTGGTTATCATTTATCAGAGTCATTTCCTAGCTTATAGCCTATTTTTCTTAGAAAACTATACGTATGGACTCATATAATGTATCCTTATTTCAGCATGCAATTTTGCAAAATTACTAGATTTTTTGATTTTGATATGTAGATGCTAGAATAGGAATTCCTGAGCTATGGTTTTTGTTTGTTTGTTTTGTTTTTGATAAAGAGACAGGGAAATCGTACTTCTATTCTCTGCAACTTGTCACTTAAAAGAAATAATATTAATTTACATATGCTAGAAAGAATTTAAGAAAGCTGAAAGTGTCAGCTATCTCTCACACCACTGAGAATATGCCAAAGTAAATTATTTATTTAGCAAGTAAGATTCAGAAAATTTTGATTCGTGAGATACTTATAAATGGTCAGATGTGCTAGACTTCATTACAACACACCCTTAATCTATTTCAGAAATAAACTTAAGTGTGACTGTTTTGAAATTATTTAAACAATTACCTCTTCAGAGAAGTATAAACATAGTAGCTATTCCTAGAAGAGATTAGAAAGATAGTACCTTCCAACCCAGTGATTCAGTGACATTTGTTAAAGAATAAAGTTTGAATTTGATCTTCTGATTCCGTTAAAGAGAATATAGAAAGGGTAGTAAAAGTAGCATGTGGTAAAAATTTTCTGTATTAGTAGACTAAAGTTATCTTATACTTGATTAAGTCATGGTTTATATGGGCTAAGGATGAAGACTGTACTTATATTCTAACTCAATTTGATTTTGGAAAAGAAAAGTTATTATCTGAGTTCATTTTGAATACTCCATTATGTGAAAAGTAATTTAACCATTGCTTGTTGCTGAAAACTAGTTAGTTCATAAAATTTTTTTATTATAAAATAATTCAAATATCAGAATGTCTTTTCTTATATTTCATTTTAGATATTTTCATGTTGTCTGTGCTTAAATTTTATCTCACCTTTTTTTTCTCTTGAATTGTCATTTGAAAGAAAAGCATAAATTAGCTGAAAGGAGTGAAGAATCTTACTGTATACATTTACCTAGTCTTAGGCAAATATAGAAATAATGTTATAAATCCGTATAAAATGGATTCTAGTTTTTGACATATATGTTTTAACATTTGGTTTATAATTATGTTGTGAATTTAATAACTGTATTCTGCCTTTCCTGTGATCATTTTTAACATTTAGTTTTAAAACGAATGATAGCCCATCTGTGTAGGCCTCTTGTGACTAAATGATGTACTCTGTTTTGCTGTGGCACAGCTTTCAGACAGCCACTTTGTTCTTAAATATTTTCATTTTCTATAGTACTTTTCATCCCTGTATATATGTACAGGAGTCACTTCACCCACCACCGAATTGCAGCCACTTCTGAGGTGGAACGCAGCAACTGTTTAACAGCGCACTTTCCCCTAGGTGCTGACAGCTGCAGAAGAGATTGTACATGGGCCTGTACAGAAGGTATTTCTCCACTGTGCCATCTGCAGAGTGAAACTGACTAGGAGTACTACATAGACTGTAAGTTTCTTGTGAACCTGCCTTAGACTGGAAAATCCAATTAAGAGAGAGTAACTGGGAAGCATCATTTAAAAATGTAATGAAGTCAGTTAAACTTAGTGCTGCCCTCCCTGGCTCTAAATTTTATCTTAAGGTCATCTAATTTGTGATTGATGCCAAATTGAATATCAAGTAGATGGATGCATCACTGGAAATGATTTTACTCTAAAAGAAAAGAAAACTAAAGTGCTTTTTTAAAAATGAATTCTTTACTTTTAATGAAACTTAAAGTCAAATTATTTTTAAATATTTTCAAAGAGCAAACTAATACTCTTAAGATTTTTAGAGCCATGTTCTTAAAATAGCACATCAACTTGTAATTCAACAGGAACATCTTAATTAGCTTTGCTTGCAGTATTTTATGGCTTAGATTTAGTACTTCCTTTTGATGAAAATTCTGCAAAAAACCATTTGTGATGAACCTAGTTTTGATTCATTCGTTTAAAAATATCAAGTCTGATATATTTTTTTTTAACATTCCGAAGTAAAGCATGGGAGAGAAGAAACAGTAAATGTTTTAACTTCCACTTAATGTATTTTAGTCTCTCTCACATTTAATTATTTAATAAGTTTTTTTCTTTTGTAAAAGCGATTTACAAGAGTACTATCTTTAGTAATAATTTGGCATGTTTATGTTTTGTTGATAGGAAAATAACATTGGAAATGACTTTGTCTATTGTTATATAACATTTGGATTGTTATATTTTATTGTTTTACTTATTTTTAGTATGATTTATATTTTATCTTTCTATTTTGGTGCACCTGCAGACATTTTTATGTAAAGAAATTCAGGTCTCTGTCTTTATCGTCTTAAGCATATAAAATATAGTGTCATTTTGTTTAGGTAACTTTAAATTATGTGTTATAAGTCAGTTTAACAATGTGCACAGTATCTATAGCTTCTCAGTGAAAGAAGGTAAAATTAAAATGTGGTCACAGACTGTTTACTTGTTACATAAAATAGGTGGAAGAAATGATTCTGTAGAGACCATTTCTTTAAGTATTTTTTGTTTCATTCAAGTGTAGAATGATATGTATCACAATTGTACCTTAGATTATGTAACCAAGATAATTTGGTACAGGTGACTTTGTTTTTGTTACAAAATTATTTATGCTAATTACACACTGAGTAATGATGTTTTAGAGTCAAAGAGTAGGTCAGATTTCCTATAAAGATTTTTTTGTTGTTGTTGGAGAGGTTTTTTTGCTATAGGGCACATGTGCTTGCCAGAAAGACAGAGAGAGACAGAGAGACAGAAAGCAAAAATCACCCCCCAGGGGGAGGGCCACGCCATAATCCCTTCTCCTCCCTCTCCTCTTGGGATCTTGAGCACGCACACACATGCGCCCAGTGTGAGTTTAAGCCACCAGGTCCAGGACTTGAACTGCTGTCAACTACATGGGAGTCCAGCGATATAGCCATTACGCTAACTGCTGGTCCCCCTATAAAGATTTTCAACCATCTCTTACTTTGTAGTAGAGATACACCCACTATTTGGAAATACAGTTTTTTGAGAATAAATGCAGTATTAATTTTAATATTCATTAATCATGTAAGCATCAATTAGGAAAAAATAGGCTTTGCTTATATTCAGATAAAATTTACTTAAATATTATTAAAAACCTCATACATTTGATTAGATTTCCCTCCCTTAACTTGCATAGACTATTTCATTTAATAGTCAAAGCACTGAAGAAGTAAACATTAATATTTTTTAAAATATAATAACTAACATATACTTATCACTAGCACAGGGTCATTTTTATCAATATATGAATATTTGAATTGCAATAATTGGTTCTTTTACATTTTCTAGAATAGCGTAAGTATTACTTAAATCTCATTTATTTTATGAACTGAGGTAATAATCATCATTTGACAGAATAAAACATATGTTTTACATATTATTTTATGTTTTGGTGAAAAGACACAAACTATACCTGTTGTGTATGTCTCAGTATATATTTTTTAATTACAAAGGATATTTTTAGTTGTTATATTTTAGACCTGTGGATAATGTAAGATTGACAATTTATTATATTTATTTTTAATCGTAGGAATCTTATACTCTTGTTGGATTTGAAAAAGGAATTAAGTAGAAAGTTTTTATTGAATATATTTCTGTACTATTTAAATTTAATGAAAATGTACTGCTTATGTAATAACAAATAAACTGTTGGTGTTTCAGTTAAATTATATATTTGAAACATTTCTTTAGTTTATTTAGAGATCATTTCTTCTGTTCCATAATATAGGTACCTAATATATTCACTTGATTGTTTTCTAAGAGAGAGTACTTCTTTATACTCTAAAGGGCAACAGTTGTGGTCTGGATTATTATTTACTATTCATTAAATAAAATTGTAATTTAGGATTATGTACTAGTTTAAGAGTAATTCAACTTGTAGTGAAACCTTTATTTTCATTCTCTCCCACTATAAATTTCTAAATAGTATGAATTTTTAAATTTTTAGTGATATACTTATTTAGACCACTAACAATGTTCTGATAACATTTAGCTTTCAGTTCAGTGTTCTGAAAAAAATATTAAGACCACCTGATTGGTAGTGAAATTGATGATAAAACAGGAAGGTATAAGGCAGTATACTTTGAGTGCAGATTGTATTTTATTTCAACTAATTTTTAAGAATATGAATTTTTAATTAGAGTTGCAATTTATAATTTTAAATTTTCACATGTCTACTCAGTTTTATTAAAATACTCAAAGAGACATTCCAAACAGAATTTTTAAAGAACTGTTTATTCAGATTTATCTGGACAAATTCCTGTGATATAAAAGAGATGAAACACCTTTATGTATTTTATTGTGAATAATAAGGAAGTGACTTTGACGTGTAACATTAAGTGGACAATTCTTTTTATATTAAAGAGTTAACATTTGAGTTGCTTCATTTAATAAAGTTTTATTTCATATATCATTTTTATCATCCAAAATATAATTTATATTTATAGAATAACATGTAATTTGAATTTAAATGCTTTAGTATAAATGTGAAAAAAGAAATTCCCAGTTGTCTGAGACAGATCAACAGAGATAACACATTCATATAATTACCTCAGTATTTGTTATTCTTGTTTTGTACACCAAATAGCCTATTTTTATAAATTCTGCAGTTATTTTCAAGATAAAGTGAATTAGTTGAAAATTTGAAGTGTATCAATTTGCATAGAGAACTACTGAGGTCACAAATCTTATTACCTTTAATACTGAGTTAGTAAGCATTTATTACTTTAAAATTTTCCTTCAACTCTGAAATTTCTGTCTTGTGTGTGTGTGTGTGTGTGTGTGTGAATGTGTGTGTGTTTGTGTTATATTTTTAATGTATTCTTAAGTGTGGTCTGGAATCCTGACTGCTACTTTGTAGCTATTTAATCAAGTGTAAATTGCCTAACAACTTTAAAGTTGTTTGTTGATCTGTTAATTGGGAATCATTACACCTACCTCACAGGGTTGTTGTGAGGAAAAGAAAAAACAATAAAACATATGTGAAAGAGTGCTAAGCATATACTAGAGCTGTAGTTTATGAAAATGAGCATTAACCAAACCTTTCAGTGGCACTCATCATCCTCAGGGTAAATTCCAATTCCCTGTCTTTGCATGTGATCTGGCTCTGCTGTTCTGTCTTCAACCTCATTTCTTTCCTTGTAAACTTCATGTATTCATTGGTTGATAATCTGAAAGTTCCCAGAACGTATCTTGCTTTCTTTGGACTTTAGTCTGCAGCATTCCTTTGAACCACTCATATGCTCCTGAACCCGTGGGCTACTGTCCTCTATAACTCTGCCTCTTCTTCCAAAACGTATTTTAGATTTCTCCTTCACTGAGATGTTTCCTACTCTCCTCCCTTTTTTTTCCTCCTTTACACATTTCTTTGGATGATCCTTCTGTAAGACCCTGTAGGCTATGCTTACTCCCGTTGTAGAAGTTATCACGTGGTGTAACTGTCTTTGTATTTCTTTCTATTAGATGTACATTTTTAGAGGGTGGAGTTTGACTTTATTTAACTTCCTTTCCTAGTACTAACCAGTTTCTGCAATTTAGGAAAGGAGTAAACATTTTATAAATAGATGTTAGGTTCCTCCAAACAAATGAACAACTTACGTAATATGATTGCTACTCCTTAAAAATTTTTTTCGTTATTTATATTTTTAAAATGTATCTTATACATTCAACCACTGTACATCACGAAAGCTTGTAAATAAACTTTCCCAACATGAATGCACCCTATTCCTGTCCACTTAAAGATACCATACATGTTATCATCAACAGACCGCTCTCCATTACGGTGTGTTCCTTAAATGTCTTGCCGCTCTGTTTTTTTCCTTGATTCCTTTCTATATTTATAAAATAGGTTCCAGACCCCACAATAGTCATATCAAAATTATACCTATGTAGTACCCCTCCTTTGCCCACCTTTTTCCACCGTAATGTGTTTACTAGAAGAGACCGACTCTTTAAATGTACAAGCAGAATGTTACTTTATTGTTTCTTGTTACTCACTGTACCTGCAACCAGATTCTGAGTATTATTTTTCTGCCCTTTGATAAAGTGCTGTTAAGTGTCTTTATCCATCTCTTCTCTGGCCTTGCTCTTTTCCGTCTCCTTCGGTCTCCTCTCTCTCCCTCTCTTCCTCTTCTCATTCTCTGGCATTTTTAAATAGACACAATTTTTAGATAATAAAACAAAAAAAAATAGGCTGAGCTAACATTTTCAATCTCTCATCCATTAGGTTTTCGCTATAGGGCACATGCGCTTGCCAGAAAGACAGAGACGGAGAGACAGAAAGTGAGAAATCACCCCCCAGGGAGGATGGCCACGCCGCAATCCCTTCTCCTCCATTCTCCTCTCGGGATCTTGGGCACGCACGCCACGCGCCCAGTGTGAGTTTAAGCCACCGGGTCCGGGACTCGCACCGCAGTTGACTACATGGGAGTCCCGGGACATAGCCATTACGTTAACTGCTGATCCTCAAAGCAGTTTTTAAACCTGTATGAGTAAGGGAACAGGCAAGGGGCAGCTGGTAGACTTTCACCTGCTTGCTCACTTTATTTATTTATTTATATTTTATTTTTACCTTTCCACTGTGTTACTATTCAGTGTTCCAAAGTTTTGGATTTAGAAGTACGGAAAAAACTAATTGGTAGTAAAGGTATGTTAGAAATCTTAATGACTTTTTCTCTTTTTTGCATTCATTAAAAACTCCCGTTCTCTGGAGTGAATCCATCTGTGATTTCTTATGCCCCTGAGAATTTGTCTGTTTTTTACTTTCCTACTAAGTGTCTGACTTTCTGGTCTGCTGCAGGCTCTTTTGCAGTTACGTGGTTCCTATTATTGTCTTGTAGGTAAGTTCCTTTTAAAGTGGCTGGAAACTAGTTCCTTTTCTAGGAGTTCTTATCTGTCCTCAGGGAAAATACATTTCTTTAGTCCACCAAACCTCTGGAGGCAATGACCATTTCTAAGATCTTAGTCCAGATTTGTGATCTCTTGTCTATATATATATATATATATATATATATATATATCCTTTAAAAAAAAATCCAGTTCCTGTCCTTAATTAGGAACCATCCCTAGAGTCCTATATTCTGCAGTATAAGTCATGCTCTGAGTGAATCACTATTGTGTTTCATCCTTATCCGATCTATAAGTTCCCTTTTCTCAATATAATATGTACTTATATTTTTGGAGTGAATGACGGATTAAAGATTGTCGAGCAGTGTTTGTCCATAGTCTTTTCAAGTATTGCCAGGTATTATCAATGATCTCAGTTCTAGTACTTGGACCCTATATTTCTCAGATTGGGGACCTTAGTTAAAACTGAAGCAACAGAAAAAAAAAACATATTTTAGTGTCCTAAGATACCACTGTTTCCCTGTTTTAAGGCCATAATGGGCAGCTTGTTGTTCTGTGAATATCCACCCATTTCTATAATCCCATGCCTATTTTATGCTAGTCTGTCATTTTGGAATGCCTTTACTGTCTTTTCCTCCTACAAAATCCTACCCAGTCTTCAAGTTAGGTAAAGTGTTTACGGGTCTTGGCAGTTAGGATAAATCCTTCTCTCTACTGTGTTTTCATTGTCATTAATACTTTGTTTGGAGTATTATTATATTATCTAGAGATAATCTCCCCCACTGACCAGATTATGACATTTTTGAGACAGTCACTAATGTATTTATTGGTCAGCCCTTTACTGCCCAGTCCCTGTTAGGTGTTCAGTATATTACTTGCTTAATTAATGAATCTTTTCTGAACACAGAGATTGAAGTTTATATGATTGTTGTGGAGTAATCAATAGTTTTTATATCTTTTGGTTTCTATCACACTTTATTGCAAAAAGTATTTCAGATGGCAAGAATTAGTTTTTCTGTCTTCAGTGCTTTCTTTTTTAACTCACTGGTATTCTTCTTTACACTTTCTTTGGAAAGTTTATTTTAGGCTTTCATTTTGGATTTTTTATTTTTCTCTGAATTTCTATATTTTTCTTCCTTTTTAAAAAATATTCCAGTTGATGGAGCTAATTATAATAACTAAGAATAACCAGATATTCCCTGGAGCTTTGGGTTACAAGTAAAAATAAATGAACAAATTAATTCAATAAAATGTCATAATTCCTTTTCCATTATAGAATTTGATTCTTTTTTAAAAAGCTATACAAGATTTCAGATTGTATCACTAGATATGATCAGACATGGTGAAAAGACAAGCTATTGGTCACCAAGAGGTTTGGTTATAGGAAAATAGTATTGCTGTAATAGAAAATGAAATTGAAGTTATATTCATTTGGGGTAAACTGTTATTGCAGTCATACCTTATTTTTATTTTGAATGATTACCATAAATAAGTTACCTCAGTTTGGAAGGCAGTGTTGAATTTCTGCCATTTCTTACCAGAATAATTTAGTGCAGTCTTTGTATCTGAAATTCAGTCAAGAGTAGGATTATTTAATACATATGGTAAGGCAAATATATAAAAATTAGATAATCCAGAAATTAAAATGGCATTGTAAGTAGTGATCACTGAAAAATTAGCCCAGTGTTTAAAACTTCCTGTTCCCCCCACCCCCCGGAAAGTGCCAAATTAATACAGAGAGTATAAAAAGGAGATAAAAAGAAAAATGTTTCTTTTCAAATCATATTGTTAGAGTTGAAAACAATATAAATCAATTTGAATATAGCATTCCAGAGACCTTTTTGATCCTTTTCCCCACATTACTGGAAATAGAAAATTTTAAAAGAGAAGTTTTTACCTCATTTACTAACTTTCACCAATATGTTGGTGATATTTTAGTATTTAATTTGTGATCATTTTATCCATTAGCACTACTGGCTTCAGAATCTTGGTGAATGGAAATTCTGACCTTATTTTAGGAGAAATAGATTATGGCAGATCGTAGGGATCAGCTGAATTTCAAGCAGTCTAGATGCCAGAAATTGTACTTTATATGACTAATTATATGCAGTCATATTTCTTACACATTTTCATATTAGTATTTTTATAAAATAGAAACAAGCCATTAAATATAGCTAAATTATTCTAAGTGTTAAGAAATGTTTTCCTCTCTCCAATTATTGTAGTATTGAATTACTTATTATTATTGTAGTTTTTCATCTAATTTAAGATGACTATTTCTTTATGATATAATTTCTGTATTAGAAAGAATAAAATTCTGTTTTTCTGAGTTTTGTGAATATACAAAAAAGGAGCAATAGTTTTCGGGATACATTTAGTATGTATAGCCACCAGTTATCAAATAGGAAAAGCAATGCTTAAAACATAATTTTCCATGGCCAGCTGGTGGCATGGTGGTTAAGGTGGCTGGATCCCACTTGACAACTGTCGCTGTGAAAAGCACATATGGCATGTATGCATGTATGCCCAAATCCAGAAAGGAGTGAAAAATGGAGGAGAAAGGATTGTGGCATAGTCATCTCCCATGGGGGTTGCTTTTTCACTTTCCCTATCTCTTTTTCTCTGGTGAGTGTATGTGCCCTCAGGAAAATTAAAATATCAAATAAGTAAAATAAGATAAAATACAGCTTTCCAAAATAGTACCTGATCTGTACTTCTCTTTTAAATGTTTTTTTGTTTATTTTTTTCATTTTACATGGCTCACTTTGTTTTATTTGTACTATTGTAGGGGACTTTAAATTTTGGGTTTTTTTTTTTTTTTTTTTTTTTTTTTTTTTTTTGGTGGAGGTCATAGAGTGTGTGTGCTCAGGGGAAAGAGAAAGAGGGGAAGTGAGAAATCACCCCCTGGGGATATGGCCCTGCAACAGCTTCTCTTCTCCATTATCCTTTTGGGATTTTGGGCACACATACACACATTCCCAGCAGGATTTTCAATCTGTGGGTCCAGAATTTAAACCGTGGTCAGCCATGTGGGAAACCAGCACTTTAATCACCATGCCACCTGCTGACCCTGGAACTTTAATGGACTTTAATTTGGAAACTCTCTCTCTCTCTTTTTTTTTTCCCCCCTCGGGGCGAGGGGGAGAAGTTTTTGCTATAGGGCGTGTGCACTCTGTGGAAAGACAGAGAGACAGAAAGCCATCCCAGGAGGGATGGCCATGCCGCAATCCCTTCTCCTCCATTCTCCCCTCAGGATCTTGGGCATGCATGCACATGTGCTTGACGTGAGTTTAAGCCACCGGGTCCGGGACTCAAACTGCTGTCGACTACATGGGAGTCCAGCAACATAGCCATTGCACCAGTTGCTGGTTGCTAGAAACTCTCTTTTAATGGGCTAAGAACAGTGTTAATAATTACATAACAAATTCTTTTTTTTCGGGAGAGGTTTTTGCTATAGGGCACATGCGCTCGCCAGAAAGACAGAGAGAGACAGAAAGTGAGAAATCACCCCTCGGGGGGGGGGGGGGGGATGGACACACCACAACCCCTTCTTTTCCATTCTCCTCTTGGGATCCTGGGCACGCATGCACACACCCCTGGTGTGAGTTTAAGCCACCATGCCTGGGACTCGAACTGCGGTCGACTACATGGGAATCCAGCAACATAGCCAACTGCTGGTCCCAATAACTAAAATTCTTCAAAAACCTAGTTTGTATACTTAATTCTGTACAATGCCTCTATACAAGTAGCTTACTCATATTACAGAGAAAATAATAAGTAACTGGCCATCTACTAACCTTATTTTTATGCTTCAATCTGAAAATGTATTTTCCCACTGTTCTACAGGATATGACAGTTTATCTGAAACCAAACCCAAATCAGCAACTTCCCATAATCATTCTGTTTCCCAACCCCAGTCATTTTTGCTAATAGAATCACTTGTTCTTTATGAATCCTGGTCAATATAATATCACTCTCTGCTGTCCTTTGGCTTAAACATCATCCTATTTATTTCTGGATCCTAATTATTTCACCAGTAAAATTTGTCTTGCCTCAGTATGATACATTCCACCTCTCTTGATAAAATCCAAGTTCATTACTTATTTCTAGAAGTGATAAATCTTTCAAACTAGATTCATATTCTGGTTTTACATTTCTGTTTAGATTGCATTATCCTTATGGGCAGAAACTACATATTATTCATCTTATGCTTTCCATGGAAAATATTGTCACAAATCTTTCTAAATTTGCTAACTGACTTTTAGGTAGTTGATTCCTGGTATTTAAGTTTTAAAAATGTTGAATGGATTGCTGAAAGTCAGATCAGTACCACAACTTATTAGTAATCACATATTATTCTAACAAAATGATAGTCTTATTAATGTAAATACTACGAGAAAAGTACCTTAAATTGATTCTGAATAATAATCTATTAAGAATTTGGCTTGGTACTGATTTTCTGAAAACAAATTTTACCACAGTGTGCTAGTGTATGATGTTTTGTAGGCTCTTGCTCTATTTTATAAAATAAATACAGTCTTCTTTCCCATTGTTATAATATGGTTGTGTATCATTTTAAGAAGATAGTTTTGGCAAGGGTATCTAATTGATTTGGTTGCTTTCATTTATATTAGTCTCTTTCTACCTCTTTAGAGACAAGATACAATCTTTGCTACCGCTAGTACTGCGGCTTCTGCTTTTTTAAAATTTAGTTAGCTAGAGGGCGCATGAGCTCTCTGGATATAGAGAAAGAAAGAGAGAGAGAAAGCATCCACCACCCGCTCTACTCCATTTCTCCTTTCTTTTGGGATTTTGGACACACTAGCCCATCTGCCTGACAGGAACAAGCTTCTTTTGAAATGTTACAAAAGTCTCAGACCCAATTGCCAGTTCCCTAGATGGATCTGACTTACCTTAGCGAGAGGATACACGGCCTCTTTAGAAGACTACCTAATGCTGTAGGCTATGTTAGTGCTTCTTATACTACAATTTTATAGCTTATTTTTCCCTTTTGCCTCCTCTTTTTATAGTATTTGAAGATAATCATTAATTTCTGAAAATTTTGTTATAAAGGTGCTATCATTTTTAGAAGACTGAATTTAAATATATGCAGATTTTCACTTTTAGAATGTTCAGTAAGATTATTTGAAGAAATGTTTGTTAGTGTTATTCAGAAGTAAGATATTTTAAAGTAGTATCTCAAAGTAGCTTTTTTAGTCT
Organism: Tupaia tana; assembly: GCA_026018925.1. Lineage (NCBI taxonomy): Eukaryota > Metazoa > Chordata > Mammalia > Scandentia > Tupaiidae > Tupaia > Tupaia tana. The sequence goes on along the minus strand of JAKSZU010000001.1, from coordinate 194,320,164 downwards.
ATGATTTCGAATATTTGATTAGTAAAATCCTATTTCCATTCCCATTCCTCTCTTTCCTTTAGGATATACAACTTGTGAGTATATCTTTACCTGTATCTTATCTGTCTGTCTAGATACATATATACACATGTATATACATAGAGCACTTAATTTTATCAGTTTAATTTTTATATTTTCGTGTTTCGATTATATCTATGAAAAAACTGTTTAAGTCAGCTAATTTTATTTTGGCCTATTTAAAAAAACAAAATAGGAAGCGTAGATAAATATCTATATTTATATCATCTATATCTATATCTATCTATATCTACCTATCTATCTAGAGGGTATGTGCCCTTCCAGAGAGAAAGAGACAATGCACTTTATAATGGGGCCCGGTCACGCTGAATTCCTTTCCTCTCTATTTCGTTGGGGTTTATGCAGACATGCACATGTACCCATTGTGTTTCTCAAACTGCCAGGGCCAGAACTTAAGTCATGCAGATGATCCAACGTTCTTAATCACTAGACTATGAGACTGGCCTATAGATATATTTTATTATCCATTTTCCAGGTTTGCCTATATATTAATTAATGTGGGCCTACACTGGTTTTATATTATGTGATAGCTTTTCATAGTTTATGTGAGATTTGATAAACTTAATATAATATACATTGTTATTTGTTATTTTGTAGACTTGTTTTTATTCATCATTCATTATTTTATTTATTAAATGTTTATAGTAATACTGTTTGCCAGCCATTTTCCTGAATGCCAGAGACAGAGGAAGTTTCTACCTTCATAGAACTTGTATTATTGTAAGGGATGAAGGAGATACAAATATGTAACACTAATAAATAGGCAACTTAAAATTGATATTATATAAGAAATACAGGCATGGGACAGAATATGTTGGGAAGTGGTATATTTTAGCTAGAATAGTCAGAAGAAACACCTTCAAAGAAGGGACATTTGTGTTGAACTCTATAAAGTTAAGCAGAAGAAAATCACATTCCAGGCATTAGGAATAGTAAGGGCAATAGTCCTTGGATTAGAAGGAGTTTAGCATGTTCGAAGAATAGAAAGTGCCAAATAGGTTGAATATCCATGGGGGAGAGAGTGTGGCAGAATATGAGGTCTTTGAGATAATGCAGGAGCAAGATCAAATGGATCATATTAAAGAGAATTTTATTTTAATTACAGTGTGAAGACTGGGCAGTTGAGTACCGTGAACTATTGGCACTAAGGAAATTACTGTATTTTTCTGGAAGATAAACAGGGAAATGGGTGAGGAGTAAGAGTGGTGATTATTAGGAAGTTACTTTATTAGTCCCAATGAGAATTTATTATATCCTGATGTAGTATAGAAATGAGAAGTAAGATATGTTGGAGAACTGTTAAAATTTGTGAATAGATTAGAAACAGGGTAATCAGTGGTATCAGGCATAGGTGAATACTAGACATTCTTTGAAAATACTACTTAACGAATATGCTTTTCTATGAGAAAAACGTACCATATTTTAAAAAAATTACATCTCTATTTTGATTCTTTAGTTTTTCTCTCATTTCTGCTGCCATAAAAGACACCAATCCTTTGTTATTTTCTCACCTCACTGCCATTGAATATAAATAATGATTTGTGATGACTTGCCAATTTGAAAGATAGACCGTTGTATCTTGCTATGCTGATCTTTAATTACTAGCTAGATTAAAATTTTAATATGTGTATTTTCTTCAGTTGTGTGTCGTTTCTAGTCTTTATTATTTTTGGTATTTTTCTTACTGATTTGAAAGGCTGTATTAGCTTTTTAAGGTGATCTAAAAGTACCAACATGATTAGACGTTGAGACTTTCTGATTCCATTTTATGTCAGTCTACCATCCTTCTCTTTATGCTTCAGACACCTTTGTCGTGCCTCATAGCCTTTTGTGCTGAAATGAAATAACCACAAAAGAAACATGAGGGAAGGAATCTGCCCTGCTTGTTTTCTACTGTACCATATGGGTCTAGAATACTGTGGGACTTCTGGTAGATGATTAATATATATTGTGGACTAGGTGATATAGGGGAATGAACTATTTGTACCTTACGCATGTATTTTTTTCCTTTTTTGGTAAATGTCTTTCTATGGAATTTTTTACATGTGGAGTTTTACATTTTCATAGAGTAAAATCAGTGGAGGTTTTTTTTCATTATTTTTAAAAGGAAAAGAATCTATTAATTTTGAGATCTTTCGTATACTTACATTTTAGTTAAAATGTTTCTGAATATAAAATTACTATTTGTTTTCATTATTTAGAGAAAGTAAAATAGCTCAAGTAGGCATATTGTATGTTTTCTTCCAGAGTTATACATTTATTTATAAACTAGAGATCATATTCTACATATAGATTTTATCTTATTTCACTTAATATTGTCCATGTACATATTAAAATAATGTATATTCTTCATTCTTCAAACCATGATTTTTAAATTTTTACAAAATATTCTATCTTAGGCATTGGCTATGCTATATTTAATCAGACTTTTATTATGTACTTGGATTTAGACTTTTTTGTGAATATAAATAATAGTGACTATTACTGTGCATAAGTTTTTCTGTTCATTTATGTTCTATTGTATCAGGAGTATATGTGTTATTTTAAGACATTTAAAATTTATTACTGGGGCCGGCAGGTGGTGTGGTGGTTTGGGGGCTGGATTCCCACATAATCAACCCGAACTTGCAGTTCGAGTCCTGGACCTGGCTGCTTGCTTTCTCACTTTCACTCCCTCCCTCTCTCTCTCTGTCTTTCTCTCACTCACTCACTCTGTCCCTCTCTGGTCAAATTAAAATAAATTAAAGTTCAATAAAATAGTTCTTTTAAAAGAATTTATTACCAAGCCATTCTTCAGAAAATTTAATTCCTAATAGTAAATTCATGTGTATATGTTTTTCATTCTATATTCCAGTTACTGGTATACACCTTTAAAAACTTGGCCTATCCCTCACTAAGTGTATCCTCTACTTTTAAAATGCTTATGAAAAACTTTATATATAGTCAGATCTATCTTCTTTCACCCTTTTTCCTTTCATATTTGTGCTTAAACTTTTTCTCATTAAGATGTTATGTATATGCCCACTATTGATTGATCTGATTTTTTATTTTGCATTTCTCTAATTTATATGGAATTTAAGGCTTTGGAGACTAGATGTTCTCACTTTCTTTTCTCCATTACTAACTAGTTATACCGTCTGTATTGTTTTGAGTAATCAAATATACTACAATCATGCTAAATTTTTATGTATGACAGGGTCTTTGGGGACAGGGCTGTTTATTCTGGTCTATTGCTATATTGGTTCTTACTTAGCTTATGGTTGCTTTGTAGTTGGTCTTTATTCTGAGTATCTACTAGGGAATAATTCACGGTCACTACTATGGTTTATTTATTTATTTTTGGAGAGGTTTTTGCTATAGGGCGCGTGTGCTCTCCAGAAAGACAGAGAGAGACAGAGACATAAAGTGAGAAATCACCCCCTGGGGGGATGGCCATGACACAATCCCTTCTTCTCCATCTCCTCTCGGGATCCTGGGCATTCACGCACACGCACCCAACGTGAGTTTAAGCCATGGGGTCCTGGACTAGAACCGCTGTCTACTACATGGGAGTCCAGCGACACAGCCATAACGCCTACTGCTGGTCCCACTATTGTTTATTTTAAAACCTATAAATATTCCTTTATCCATGTGAACTTAGGATCATTTGGTTAATTCATTCTTCCTAAATAAGTCATTATTTATTTTAATGGTATTGTGAGTATAATCCAAGTATCAACTAGTCTGCACAAGATATCCTTATAATATTCAGGCTTTAATGTAAGATCTGAGTTTTTTTTTTTTTTCCTTTCTATCTCAGTAAAGCATTTTTCAATACAAATACAAATTGATTAATTTAAAAAAAATTGCTTCTATTTTATTTTATTTTTATGCTAAGTATTTTTACTTTTACTTTGTTTTTTATTCAGACAGCTGTGAAATCTTTAAGTAATCAATTTTTTTCATTTTATTGTTTAGTTTCATACTTTTTTCATTTTTTTAATGCAAATACTCCAGTATTTTTCCTTTTATTATCATGTTTGCTATTATTTTAGGATTTTTTTGTAATCATAGGGAAGTAATTTGCTCATTTTTCATTAACAATTCACCTTCCTTTTTTTTTGGAGAGGTTTTTGCCTAGGACACGTGTACTCGCCAGACAGACAGAGAGAGACAGAGAGACAGAAAGCGAGAAATAAACCCCCAGGGGGGATGGCCACACTGCAATTCCTTCTTCTCCATTCTCCTCTTGGGATCTTGCACACGCGCGCACACGCGCCTGGCATGAGTTTTTAGCCACCGGGTCCGGGATGCGAACCGCGGTCGACTACATGGGAGTCCAGCGACATAGCCATTATGCTAACTGCTGGTCCCAACAATTCACCTTCCTTTGACTTACATGTGTTGTAATTATGCAGTACCAAGGATTAGCACACTAGGATGTATGTATTAAACTGTTCTTGACTATAATATGTCAATTTCTCAATATATTACTGTATTTAATTTGTCAGCATTTATGATTCTTAGATAATTATATTCATGAACTCATTTATGTGTACCTGAGTTTATATGTAACTTTTTTCCATTTTGAATATCAAATTTATGCTAATTATTAATAAAATGAAGTTAAATTACTTTTTTTCTCTATAGACTGGCATGTAATTTGTCTCTGATTTAAAGATTGAGAGATTATGTAAAATGATCTGAACTCACAGGTTATATGAATATAGTTAATAGGCTTTTCAATTTCTTTTTTTTTTTTTTTTTTGGAGAGGTTTTCACTATAGGACGCATGCGCTCGCCAGACAGACAGAGAGAGACATAGAGACAGAAAGCGAGAAATCACCCCCCAGGGGGGATGGTCATGCCGCAGTCCCTTCTCCTCCATTCTCCTCTTGGGATCCTGGGCACGCACGCACACGCGCCCGGCGTGAGTTTTAAGCCACCGGGTCCGGGACTTGAACCGCGGTCGACTACGTGGGGGTTCAGTGACATAACCATTACGCTAACTGCTGGTTCCCATAGGTTTTTCAATTTCTTGATTGCTTACTTTTTGTTTGAATCAGTTTTGATCATTTACATTGTTCCCAGAAAGTTATCTAGTCTATCAGAATTGTAAGTTGCATACCTGTTATGTGCTGAGTAACAATGCTAGGTGCTGTGCATGCATAGATAAGGAATATATGATTTTTAATTTCAGGAAGCATATATTAATAAGAAAGTTAATTTTCCTGGAAGAAGAGAAAAGAAATAGAAAGAAGAAGTTACAACTTCAACCAAACTAAGGACTTTATCATTAATACAGGCATCAGAGACCAGATAGAAGATGGTTGGATACTCAAAAAATTGAGGCAGTTGCAAGTAAATCATTTTGGCTAGATTTCAGGTCTTTCCAAGAAGGGGCAATGGATAGAGATTAAAAGCTTGACTTTATATCTTTTTCCATAGAAATTGGTAGACTGTCAATACTCTTTTTACTCTGGGTTCATCATCAATAGTCAAATTTTTTAAAAGAAAATTTGAAGCAACAGGGAGAATACTACTGAAGTCAGTGGACATAATTAATACTGAGAACAGATTAACAACTATTGCATTACCACAAAAGCAATTTAAGTGCCTCCTAAATGAGGGATGAAGTAAAAATAACAATGAAGGAAAGAAGATATATGAAAAGATACCAAAGAAATGGTATCACCAAACATTTTTCACTGGTTGTATGTGTGTTAGATGAAGGAAAAGTCAAGACAACTTCCACCTTCCCATCAAGTTTATTTGGAGTTGAAGAAAATGTTTTTCTTCTACTTATTTTAGACTGTGTAGCTCTGATTTCACTTGAAAGGCTTACTATATTCTATATAGGCTCTCATTAACACAAAAATTTAGAATCAGGAATCAACGTCAGGATCATATATGTTTTGTTAGAATCAGTTATCCTGCTGATAATACACCCTGTATTTAGCCAAGAGAGAAGAAACATAAATTTTAATAAGATTTCTGAACATGTTGCATGACAGGTGATCCTAAAAAATTAGTAATTATTATTTTTACTAGTAATATTTTAGTAATTTTATATCTGGAAGTATGAAATAAAAAATTCTGTAGTCGGGGAGTATAAACGTAATGTTTGAAATTCGCTTGAAGTAACTTATTAGTAAATGTCTGCCAGGCACATAGGCTGTGGGTATGAAAACAAACCATCCACTGCCCTCAAAAGATACGAATATCTTGTAAAACATGTCTCATAAAGGTGATGTCAAATGTCTGTCTAACTGATTACGTGTGTGAGTAATGCAGGCCCAGGTGACTAACACCAGAGTCAAGATAGGGTGCATTTCAGGACCAGCATTTAGTGTAATGGCTATGTCGCTGGACTCCCACGTAGTCAACCGTGGTTCGCGTCCCGGACCCGGTGGCTTAAACTCACGCTGGGCGCGTGTGTGTGCGTGCCCAAGATCCCGAGAGGAGAATGGAGGAGAAGGGATTGCGGTGTGGCCATTCCCCCTGGGGGGGGGTGATTTCTCGCTTTCTGTCTCTCTGTCTCTCTCTGTCTGTCTGGCGAGCGCACGCGCCCTGTAGCAAAAACCTCTTCAAAAAAAAAAAAAAAAAAAAAAAAAAAAAAGAGAGGGTGCATTTCCATCATGCCAAAAAATTCTGTTGTGTCCCTTGCCAAATCATTCTCCCTTCCTACCCTCACTGCAGTGCTCCTTCCTCTCTCCCTCAGCCCCTCCACTGCAGACCATCATCCACGAGGTTCCCATCACTGCAGACCTGACTTGACTATTTAAGAGTTTCATTTAAACAGAATTACACTTTAGCTTTATGTCACTTTTTTTCACTTTGTGTAATGTTTTTGAGATTCATCCCTGATATTTGTGTGTGTGATTTATTTATAAATTGTTGAAAAGTTGTTAATGTCTAGGTATGTAGTTTGTTTATCCATCTATCTGTCAATGGACATTTATCTAAATTGTTTCCAGTTTTTGACTATTAAGAGTAAAATTTCTATGTACATTTGGGTACATATTTTTGTGCAGAGTCATGCTTTTATTTCTCTTGGATAAATACTCAGGAATAGAATAGCTGGATCATGTGGAATATTCATCTTTATAAAAAATAATCAAACTCTTCCAGTGGGGCTGTACTATTTTATATTTCTACCACCAATTTGTGAGCATTCCAGTTGACTCATATCCTCACCAGTACTTGCTGGTGTTTTGTTTTGTTTTTCAATTTTAACCATTGTAATTGGTGTATAATCCTAACTTATTGTGGTTTTAATTTTCATTTTTGATAGGTTTTCATATATTTATTGAATATTGCTGTGTATTCTTTTACTGGTTCTTCAAACATTTTTAATTTTGTCCATTTTCATTGGATACTTTGCTTGCTTATTATTAAGTTAAAGGAGACTTTTACATACTCAAGATACAAGTCTTTTTCAGATATATGGTTGCAAATATTTTTCTCCTAAATTGTGGCTTGCCTTTCCTTTACTTATTTGTGTCTTTCCATGAGCAGAAATTTTTTATTTTTGTAAATTGAAGTATTTTGAAAGGTGCATGTATTCCCAAAATCTCAAAGGGATGGGAAAGTGGAGAAGAGATTGTGGCATGACCCTGCCTCATTGAGAAGTACTCTTCACCCTTTCCTTCCTCTCTTTTTCTGTCTCTGGTGAGCACATACACACCTACTACATCTTAAAAGGAAAAAAAAATGGAGCGCAAGCTGGAATTTTTATTTGCACACATTTGAAGGACTCTGAGTATAGAATAAGGAGTAGGCTAATTTTCATACTGTTTAAGCTAAAGGTAGAAGTGATATTGTTTGTATAAGAAATAGTATTCTAGTTTCTACACTCATCCAGTAAATGAAAGGATGCTTTTTATAAAGTAATGAATTTTCTATATGTGGACTTAGACAAAGATTGCTAATATTATGTATGGAATGAATTAGTTCATATGCCTTATCATAGACTTGTCACAGTGTATTCTGCTTACTGAATACAGCACTGGTTATAACTACTGTTATGTTAATAGTGTTATTATGTTCAGGATTCGTGTCTTGAGGAAATTTAGAAAAGATATGTTGGTGGGACCAGTAGTTAGCGTAATGGCTATGTCGCTAAACTCCCACGTAGCCAACTACGGTTTGACTTCCGGACCCAGAGGCTTAGACTCACGCCAGGAGCGTGCGTGCGTGTGTGTGCCCAACATCCCAAGAGGAGAATGGAGGAGAAGGGATTGTGGCGTGGCCATCTCCCCTGGAGAGTGATTTCTTGCTTTCTATCTCTCTGTCTTTCTCTTTCTGGCGAGCACACGTGCCCTACAGCAAAAAGCTCTCAAAAAAAAAAAAAATAAGTAAAGAAAAGATATGTTGGTAAAAGATATGTAGATCTTTGTGACTCTTAAGTATGAATTCAGTTACCTGGATGTCATGATGGAACCATTTACCAAAAACAACCCCAAACCTCTCAGATATATAGCTTACAATTCTTAAGAAAATACCACTTTATCACATAGTCTAATTAATTATAGGGTCTAGGAGCAAATATACCTCCTAGTAGGGTGATTGGTGTGCTTGGGTCAATGTTAGCCAAGCTCCTGACTGAGATCCAAGCTAGTTATGTCAGTAAATCCAGGTGTGTCGAGAGAAGTCAGCACTCACACACATCCTACTTCATCTTACCAGCAGAGAGTCCAAGGTAATTTTTTATCACCACTTGGGCTAGAGAGTTTGAAGTAATTAGTTTTTAGTCTGTGAAAAACATACAGAAGTTTGTCTTGCTTTTAGTAGTGAAGGGAAACAACAGGATACCAACAATAATAGGATTAGACTCAAGGGAATCATAACAGTGTCCAGAAAGATAATCTTGTTCTATGGCCTGTTCATTCCTGGAATCAGCAGCTTTGGGGAGATTTCCGAGAGCCTGTACATTAATATTCTTCTTTGGGTAACAGTCAAATTGAAAATGATAGCTGTAATCTCGATTTTTCTATTGGCTACATGGATAAGAACTGAGAGAGATTAAGGTTTACTTTTCCCACCTCTGGCCTGCTGTTGTCTAAGGCATTTGCTTTTCCACAGCCAGATGGCTGCTGTCCTTTCACTGCCTTGGTTTCAGTCCCTGCAGTAGTCATTTCATCCTTCCTCTGATCTCCCTGATTTATCCACATCATATAGGCTGAACTTGTCTAGAGGTGGCTGGGCAGATTCTTCTTACATACACTAACACCATAGAACATCTTATACTCATCCCTTACATGTAGGCCACATCAGAAACCCCTTGGGAATGGTGATCTCATATTCATTGTTATTAACTAATGATCTAAAACTATGTATATCTAGTAAGCATCACAGGATAGTAAAAGAATCAACAGGTTAGAATCTTCAGTTCCTTACTCACATCCCCTAGCTCTTTGCTAGTCGAGAATTTCAGCAGACTGTTGGTGTGGGAGAAGGTGGTGTTATGAGAAGTATTAAATATGTTGGTTCTTTTATAGTGAGTCTGGGCTTCCTCCCTTCTTGCCAAACGTCAATTAATTATTCTGTTTAGATAGGAGATATTCTTCTGGGAAATTACCACATTTAGAACCCAAACTGCCTTTCTTAAGTGTGTGTTCACAGGGGCTGAACCTCAGCTCTCCACTCTCTTTTCCAGTTTCTCCTTTGAGAGTTAATTCCACCTTTTAGTGGTGCCTCTTACCTGAGGATAATACGAGGCTTGAAAGTTCCAGTGAATGTCTCAAGCGTCTGCCCACTGCTAAGTAGTTTTGCTTATAACACTGACACCATTGTCTGATTAGATGTATTTGGGGAATGTACATATGTAGTTTAATCCATCTAAGAGTTCTTGAATAATGTGGCTTGCGTCTGCTCTGTGAATGGACTTGGTAGTAGACAACATTCCAAGTTGCTATCATTGCCTAATATTATCCTCCCGAGGAGAGAAGGGGCTTGTACAGCCTATGTGATAGGACTACACAGATCTGGTACCCCTGGTATATGTCTCAGAGTTCTCCTTTCTACTTGACTGTGCAGTTTGCAGTCAGGACACATTTGCCAGGCATCCATGAATTCATATGCTAAAATCCTTAGTGTGTGTTTGTGTGTGTGTGGGAGGGGAAAGGGTGTATGTGTTTTGTTTTGGTTTGTCTGTCAGTTTGTTTTGGTCCAGTCTTAAACTAGATGGATTGCCATGGTATGTTCAATGGTGTATCAGGGTGGTAGGGATCCAGGCAGCACAAGTTTGATCAGCCTGTTGATTCTATTTGGTGTTCATTCCCAGAGGATTCTTTAGTGTGTGTATTCACATGGATCATGAACAGGAAGTATGGATCTTATACAGTCTGCAACAAGGATGTTCATCTTCATAGAGACTGAGCCTAGGTTATCTAATTGTCTCATTGCCAGATCCTAGACCTTAGGGCTTGCCCACTGACTATTGCTAAGTCATTGAAAATGTAACAAACTTAGGGAGTGTTTTCCAGAGAAACTACCACAGATCCTGATTTCACCCAATGATTCGAGTTCTTGTTTTAGACAGTTTTCCTTGCGGCTGGATGGCTGCAGTGGCCTAGGGTATCCCATTAGGCTTTAACTTAGCTGGTTTTTATGTTACCCCCACCCAGGCATCCTCAGCAATTCCAGAGCACTGAAGTCCCCAAGAAGGCCTAGGTTCTGGTACAGACCTGCTTTTGAGAGCTGCATTTTGTAGATTACTAGATGATTTTACATGTAACTGATATGCCTTCCGTTTTATTTAGTAAAATAAGAAATCTATGATCTATCATTGCATTTACAAGAATGCATTGCCTCGGGACCAGCAGTTAGCATAATGGCTATGTCGCTGGACTCCCACATAGTCAACCGCTGTTTGAGTCCCGGACTCGGTGGCTTAAACTCATGCTGGGCGCGTGTGTGTGCGTGCCCAAGATCCTGAGAGGAGAATAGAGGAGAAGGGATTGCGGCGTGGCCATCCGCCCTGGGGGATGATTTCTCGCTTTCTGTCTCTATGTCTCTCTCTGTCTATATGGCGAGCGCACGCACCCTATAGCAAAAACCTCTCCAAAAAGAATGCATTGCCTCAAAAGTAGATTTGCTTATAAATTAATTTAGGCAGCAAATACTGTTGGTGTAAAATGTCGCTGGACTGCTGCGGCGCATGTGCGTGTGTGCCCAGGATCCTGAGAGGAGAATCGAGGAGAAGAGATTGTGGCATGGCCATCCCCGAGTGGTGATTTCTCGCTTTCTTTCTCTCTGTCTCTCTCTTTCTCTCTGTCTCTGTCTTTCTGGCGACTGCACACACCCTATAGCAAAAACCTCTCCAGAAAAAAAACTTAAACATGCAATTTCACCAATATTACTGTTACTTTTAGGGACAATGTAGCTAACTACCAACAGTAACTTTTTGTAGTTAATATACTAATAAAGTGAGTACACATATGTTCATATTTTCTAATACTAAAATGTACATAAATTTACTAAAATTGATTTAAGAATTTCATAAATAGTGCTGGAGGTATTAAATAAATAAATGTATATTTTGTCTAATTTTATAGTTCAGCGTAAAAAGATTTTATGCTAAGGAGTTTTCATTTCCTTCTTTGAAAAGACATGGGATGTTTATTCAGGTTTCTAAGCAACACCAGCTTTGAAATTATAATAATGACTGAATACTGAAGAAACCAACTGATCCAATTTGTTATACTTTTGGAGTTTAGTAATTAATGGGAAAAAGAACCATGTTAGTCATCAATAAACTCCACCCAATTTTCATAGTTAAATATATTCTTAAATTTAATATTTTTCAAATTTAATTTATGTTTATTTCATGTATCTGGGTTGATTTATTTAATTACTATTGCACAAAAATATTAATCTCTCATTTACTAGCATACTGGGAAAATTTCCATTAGGTATATAATAAATTAGCCATTGAGCAGTTCTTCAAATTAAACTTTTACTTAAAAAATAGAAAGTCATAATTTTACAATGTTTCGAATATATACTATAGTGTAAAATAAAAATATCAGGTTGAAAGAATTCTATCTTATAATTTAAAGCTCCTTAAGAACACTTTGGATTTGGGAACCAGCAGTTAGCGTAATGGCTATGTCGCTGGACTCCCACGTGGAGAAGGGATTGCGGCGTGACCATCCCCTCTGGGGGGTGATTTCTCGCTTTCTGTCTCTATGTCTCTCTCTGTTTGTCTGGTTAGCACACACGCCCTATAGCGAAAAACCTCTCCCCCCCCCCCAAAAAAAAAAAAGAACACTTTGGATTTTAGATCTCAGGTTGAATAATGTATATTTTTGTGCATAATACTACTATATTCAGAATGAATGATGAGTACTTGCAAGTCAACTGTATTAAATTTTTTCTTTGTGGGCTAGAAAGCAGAAAAAGAATGGAGACAAAAATATTTAAGAAACAGTGTAGGAGACATTTAAAAGGTTAGAAGACCAAGAGTCTTGTAAAAAGAGCACACTATAGATGATTTCTCAAGAGAGATCCTAGACTAACTAGTTGAATATTATAAATTGCCTGGTGCATGTTAATCCAGTGAAAAATGTATGAAATTACTAAAATAGCAGCCCATGGAACCATGTTTTGAAGGAAGGAGAAAATGTGGACTTCTTGCAAATGGGACTGATATTATAACCAAAGAATGCAGTTCCTTATTCTGATAAGTTCACAAATAACTTTCAGACATATAACTGTTATATGAAGTTGCCATAATCATTTAGTATACGACAAAAGTGTTCTTACAAAGCTTGTCAGTTTCCTACTTGGGTCTTTTTGTTTTTCTTCATTGTAAATGGAGTAAGAGAGTATTTTTCATAAAAGAAGACATCAATGATCTAAAGAACTTTTGTTTTTATGTGGAAAATGGAAGAAAATTGGACAAAGTTATCTGTTGACTATAGAAAAAATGCTCTTATAGGAATTGGCCACATCTGTTTTATTGTTTGCAGCTGAGACATTCAACACAAAATAAATTGGCTGGTAATAAAAGTACAATACTTGCTAATGTAAAACAGACAGATGTTTTTCTCATTACATAGCACTGGACAGATGTATTTTGGAAAGAGTTGAAGTGTTTAACAAATTTAAGCTGGTCTTGGTCTTCAAAAATTGAATGTGTTACTCAGAAATTATGATTATATTAACCCATGTAAATATTTTATCTCTCTTAATGTGTATGATCTGAATTGGTTTTCATAATTTCTGTACTCTAGTCTCAAATACACATGGGACTAATTAACTACATTTTAGATGGTAATATTTCTGACAAAATAATTGCTAATGTGCTATCCAGGTATAATACCCTTATATATTTTAAAATATTGATTCATATCTTTATTCTGTTTTTAATAGTTCCACCATATCCAAATTTCCACAATTTATGCATTGTTTATTTACGTTACACCCTTGAATGTCTCCTTGGTTCTACTATATATACAAAACCACATTAAAGAGAACATTATCACTTTGTCAATTTGTCCATATTTTTCATGGGAAGAATAGTGCTCCAAATACACCTTGAAGAATTTACTGGATATTTTATGACGTTCTTTATTATGATTCCAAAAGATGACCTATAGATTGCTAGGTCACACTGACTACTTTGGTGAGTCGTTAGAAGAAGTTCCTCTTCATCCTCCTGTGATTTAACGGATCTGAAATATTTGATGCCATTTTAATATTGAATGGAATCAATGTTACTACTGTTGCTATTAGGTTAATTATTAATATCAACAATGAAACAGTGGCACATGTTATTTGAGTTACTTTTCTTATGAATTTATATAAGTTTATCTGAATTCACAAGAAAATCCTTTAGACACTACCAACAAAAACAGGTAATGGGGAACCAGCAGTTAGCGTAATGGCTATATGTCGCTGGACTCCCACGTAGTCGACCGCGGTTTGCGTCTCGGACCCGGTGGCTTACAACTCACGCCGGGCGCATGTGCGTGCGTGCCCAAGATCCCGAGAGGAGAATGGAGGAGAAGGGATTGCGGCGTGACCACCCCCCCGGGGGGTGATTTCTCGCTTTCTATCTCTCTGTCTCTGTCTGTCTGTCTGGCGAGCGCATGCGCCCTATAGCGAAAAACCTCTCCAAAAAACAAACAAACAAACAAACAAAAAAACAGGTAATGGACTTCATGCAGTATAACTTATGGTGACCAATCAAGAAATAATTGGTTTTACTGCCCAAATACATTTCTGATTCTACAAGTATCACAAGTATTTTTTGTCCATCATGTTATAACTAATTAATATATGTGATAGCCAGGTCTTAAAAATCTCCTTGGTTGTGTCTGGGGGACTCTGTTTTATCCATATGCACACACAGGGGTTGGTAAACTTTGGTCTTTAAGCCAAATCAGGCCTACTGCCTGGTTTTTCCTAGCCTACACTCTAAGAATAAGTTTTGAAATCATTAAGCAGTTGGAAAACAGATTTTTACGTAATATTCTATAGAAAGTGAAAATTATTAATATATGGCATTCAAATTTTAATGCTCATAAATAAACATGCCTTAGAACACAACCATGCTACATTGTCTAGGACTGTTTCTGTACTACTGTGTAATGTGGGGTATTTGTACCAGAGATCACACTTCATTTCTCAGGTCACGTCACACTGCTTCTCAATGTACTGCCAGTTGTGATGGCACTGTAATAACTTGGTAATGTTTGTTGTACCTTAGCATTGTATTTGTTTCTCATTATCAGTACATGTCCATCATGTCAAAACAAGAAAAGAAATGTGAACTTTTAATGTTACTTTGAGGCTCCATGCAGTGTGACTGACTTTGTTATAATAAAGTGGTACAGCATTGTTACTAGGTGGTAACTGTAGTTGCACTAAAAGATAGCTGTCTATATTATTAGATTCTGTGTGTATTGCAACATACCCAACACACAGAAAAGCAATGATCAGATAAATTTTAAATAGAATATCACATTCACAAAAGTAAAAAGTGAAATGAGACTTTAATCAAAGTAAGTTTCACAGTAGGTAATTTGCTACATGGCAAGGAAAGCCATTTCCTAATGTCGATTAAATTCAAACCTGTCCAGAGGAAATACTTATTCAAGGAGTTAATGCCAAGTTGTTTACTTAAGGAATAAATGTATCTAAGGAATAAACATCTAGTTTAGTCTGTGTGGAGGACATTTTCAAATAAATTGAGTAAATGTTAATTAGGACAATTTGAAGTAGAACCTGATGGTGGAAAAGATACATGTGGAAGACACTAATTTGCATAATGAGTTGCAGAAGTTTACAAAGTTGGTCACAATGAAAGTTGTTTAAAATCTGTAATTATTCATTATAGCAGTAATCACCCAGTACTTTGTGGAATATATTTGAGTTTATCATATTATTGAATCGGCAGTGTTAATAGGGAACTTCATTCACCCTCATATACTTAATCATTGCCTGTTTGGTGAGTTTTTGTTAGAGCTCAAATATCTTGATTTGCCTTCTGCATACAGCAGTTTAGTAACTTAGCAGTGAACGTTTATTTTTTGAACTCAAACTAAGATGGGCATATTACTGAAAAAGAATGGTTTGATTTTCAATCACTATCAACACAAAATACATCTGAAAATTATCTTTGTAGACTTGATGATGTTTGCAGTTAATTCAACCCAAGTTTATAAGGCAAAATAACACTTATATGCAAAACTTGAACTTTAGTAATTTCAACAACTAAGTTTTGTCAATAAAAGTTGTAAAAATTTGTTTTCCCTCTTGTTATATAAGTATTTACAACACATCCTTGATTTTTTGACCTACAAATCCTAAAATATTTACTTTCTGACCCTTTATAGAAAGCATTTGCTGGGAACCAGCAGATGGCATGTTGGTTAAGGATGCTGGATCACACATGGTCGACTGCGGTTCAAGTCCCGGACCTAGTGGCTTGCTTTATCACTTTCCCTTTCTCTGTCTCTTTCTCTCTCTCTCTGTCTCTTTCTGGTAAAATTTAAAAAGCTAAATTAATAAAGTTAAAATAATAATAAAAAAAACATTTTCTGACTCTCCCATATGCCTCTTTTTTACTTATGTTGTTTTGATAAATATTTCCATACTATTGGTCTGTTGGAAAAGTCATGACATATTTTTTCAATGTTTTTTGATGCAAAAATGCTTCATGACTTCAACAGCCCAAGATATCTTTTTAGAGAAAAATGATAGTGTTAAAAAGAAAACTAATAATTTACAAAGGATGAAATAGCTATATAATGACTGTTTAAAAAAAATCAGAACAAAACAGGCAAATCTGTTTTTACCAGAAGAAGCACTGGTCTGCTATATCTTGTATACCATTTAATACAAACAAAACCTAATGCTATATCAAAAACCAAACAAAAATTTTTGAGAAATAATCACGAGGTGTTTTTTTTTCTGTTTCATAACAGCAATTGATTAGTCATAAAAATTGTTTGAAATATTGATCTATGACTAGATCAATAGATTTCGACTTCAAAAAGTTCATGGAAAGTTGATTTAACATATAATTTTACTTTGGTGAAAAAAATTTTAAATCTATCCATAGTTCTTTTTTTTATAATATAGTTTTCCATGAATTTTTTTTTTTTTAGATTCCTCATATGTCATTTTAACTTCTTTTTTTTTTTTTCCAGATTTTTGCCATAGGACATATGTGCTTGCCTGAGAGACAGAGTGAGAAAGCACCCCTTCTTCCAGGGGTAATAGCCATGCCTTGATCCCTTCTCTTTTATTCTCCTCTCAGGATTTTGGGCTTACATACACACATGCCTGCATGTTTTTCAGGTTCCCCCACCCCTGGACTCAAACCAGAGTCAACCATGTGGGATCCAGTGCCTTATCACTGTGCTGCCTACTGGCCCTGTTATTTAACTTTTTAATATACTGTTTGTAATGATACTGAATTGACTGACATTATTTCAAGTTTACATATAATTAATAATTTTCAATATTTATATAATTAACAATTTTATATTATATTAAAATAATTTTAGCAATAAACAGATTATAAAGGCAATTAGTTTATAAATGTGACAGTTTAAAAATAATTCTATTGTTATGAAATTTAGAAAGCATGTTACTCTTTCTTTACACATTTCACTAAGTGACTGAAAATACTCATGCCGAACTATCTTGAAGGGTATTTTCAAATTCCATTCTTTGGAAAATTATTGGTTTTGATTGATTTTCTCAGATCTACTTTGGAACATTTGCATAGAATTTACCAAATCTAATGTTAGACTTTGGGGTTCTGTATCAGAGAACTTTTACATTAATATTGTCAGACATATTTGAAGATATTATTATAGAAAAATTTGAGTTGTATATCACAAAATTATACAGTGTTTGAGCTAAAAAAGCTGATAAAATTTGTAGAGCCTTTCAGTTTTTCAAGTAAGGAAATTTGTGCTTTGTTCCTGGTTATGTAATATAGAGAATGGGAATTAAAATTCAGACCATTTATGTCAAATTCCATTAAATATAATTGATGTTCATTATTCATATATTCCATATTTATAGATATATTTGTTTGCAAAAAGTATTTGTAGCTCTAAAATCACCAAGCAGGGTGTTTTCACAATCATTCACAGATACACAGTGGTCAAGAATTTGAGTCACCTGGAACATATTTTTATAGCTTGAGTCTCTTAAGAGACATTTTGCCTTCCTACTTCACTATATACATTTTTATACTTTTTCTGGTGACTTTGCTGAAGTGCTGGTTAAGTTGTCTAGTCTGCCTACGTGCCATTCAGCCCCACTTAGAGGCCTGCTGACCGACTGTAAGCTCAGTGTTCCGAATCAACAGTATATGATAAATAAGGTGTCTTTGAACAGAAACACACAAAAAACAAAGTTGTGTGTGATGACTGAAGAAAATACTGGGACCAGAGAGGCTTCTGAGAACCTTAAC
Organism: Tupaia tana; assembly: GCA_026018925.1. Lineage (NCBI taxonomy): Eukaryota > Metazoa > Chordata > Mammalia > Scandentia > Tupaiidae > Tupaia > Tupaia tana. The sequence goes on along the minus strand of JAKSZU010000001.1, from coordinate 194,302,166 downwards.
CCTGTTATTTTGTTATTTCCCCTAAGCATAACAGTCTATTGTAGGTTAATTCAGTGTTTATGGCTGGCAACTTTATATGAGAATCAACTGCATATGAACATCAACGGAAATCTTACCCATTCTTTATTAATTCATGAATTATTTATTGTAATTTTTGTGGTTTCTAAGTCACCCTGATGGGAGTATAAATTAAGAAAAACATTTTTTTCTCTTCCTTATTTTAGAAAATTTATTTTCTTATAATATTTTCTTGGTCTTCTCAAGGTTCTACAGTGTTTTTTTTGTTTTGTTTTGTTTTGTTTTGTTTTGTTTTTAAGTTGTAGGATGATTCCTTCATCTTGGCTCTGATTTTTACTAATACATCTCATTATTTGCATGAGAAATCCAGAAGAAAATGAGTCATGCAAATCTATTACTATTACTAGAAAAACAGCTCAAAGTGTTAATCAGGAAGACATATTTTTATTATAGTTCATCATTTCAGGAGCTACTTATGATTGCTCATTCTCCTTTAGTTATTTTCCCTTGCTTTTCTAATCCTTCCATACAGGTGTCAACAGTCTGATTATTTACTAAAACAAACTTCCATGGCTTTGCTCCCCTTAGGTACTGAAGCTTCACATCTAGAATCCATTGTATGAATTTTAAATCCTCTTATAATGTAGATCAATTCTTATTTTTAATTTGAGCTGTTTATTTTACCTCATCTGTTATGACTGTGATGATATCCTTGCTGTGTGTCCTCATCTGCTCTGTACATACTTTGCCTTTGCATACAGTGCCTCCTCTTAACCTTAATAATCAAACTCAGAGTTAATCCACAGTTATATATGTTATATATATAAATATATATATATATATGACTGTCATATTTGTAGATATAATTTAGATGTTGTTATATGATTGCTTTCTGAGAACCTTGGCCCTTTTTCTAAAATTCTATACTATTATATTTAGTTATGTTGGAGAAAATACCATTTTGTTCTAAAAACATTTAAAAAATATTAATAACTCATGAAGTGACTTGAGTAAATCGTTTGGATGAAGTAAGGTAAGAATAAAGTAACATCTTGGGAACAGCAGAAGATGTAATAGTTATATCACTGAACTCCAACATAGTCGACCGAGTTCAAGTCCCGGACCCAGAAACTTAAAACTCACACTGGGCACATGTGCATTTGTGCCCAAAATCTCAAGAGAATGGAGGAGAAAGGATTGCAGCCCGGCTATCTCCCTGTGGGGTGATTTTTTGCTTTCCGTCTGTCTGTCTGTCTCACCAGTGAACGCATGTGCCCTATAGCAAAATCCCTTAAAAAAATAACATCTTGGGAGCAACAGATAGCATAATGGCTGCATCACTGGATTCCCATGTAGTCGACCATGGTTCGAGTCTTGGACCTGATGGCTTAAAGTCATGCTGGGTGCGTGTGCGTGCGTGCCCAAGATCCCGAGAGGATAATGGAGGAGAAGGGATTGCGGCGTGGCCATACCCCCTGGGGGATGATTGCTCGCTTTCTGTCTTTCTGTCTCTGTCTTTTGGGTGAGCGCACGTACCCTATAGCAAAAACCTCTCAAAAAAAAAAAAAAAAGTAACATCTTAAAAAGAAAAGTGATTTTTGTTGTGTTAGCTAATTTGCCCATTATAAAATTTTGATATGAAAGTATTTGTTTTGTACCTTTGTATTTTTTCCTATGAAACCCCATAAAGCCATCAGATGCTCTATTCAGAATAAAGATAGCAAAATTTATTAATTTAGTAAACACATTTTATGCATGACAAATCTTAGCAATAGTCCCCTTTTCAAATTCAATTCTAAAAGGAGATTTAAATGTTTTATACCAATACTTTTTCTAAAGCAAGAAATGTAGCAAAATCTGAAGTAATTAGTCATAGTATGAAAGCAATAAAACAGGTAGTTATTAATAAAAGAAGGTTGTTTTAAATAAGCTGACATCTATGTTCTAAATTATAAAAATGTCTATCTTTGAAAAAATGCTTTTATAATAATTATTGTAATTATTTAAATGTGCTAATTTACAGAAAATTTAGACAACATAGAAAACTGTAGAAAAGAAAAATCACCCATTATTCCAGCACAAACACTGCTAAAGTTTTAACATTTTTTCTTTTTAATCAGAAACATTCTCTATCTGCTTTTCCCTTTCTTTCATAAATGATCATGATTCACACAGAAAATTACCATTTTTCTCCAGTCATTTTATCATAAGCTGCATAATACACTATCAAACTAATTTTCCACTGTCACTATTGTTGAAAATTAAATTTGTTTAAGGTATTTCTGTCAAAACAATATTTTAATGGACTCCTTTACCCATAAATGTTTGCATTTCTGAATTTCTTGGTATAGATTCCTGATAGAAGGATTAGTATACCAAATAATATAAACACTTTAAAGCTCTTAACTTGTATTATCAAGCTACTTTCCAAAAATGTAAAAACTTTAACTCTTTAATATACCAAAAATGTAATTTGTTAGTTAGTACAAGCTACAAATCCAGTTTTTTCTTATCTGTCTCTTCTTTTTTTTTTCTTTTAATCTCTGCTTGCCAGGAAGACAGAGAGACAGAGAGACAGAAAGCGAGAAATCACACCCCCAGGGGGGATGGCCATGCCACAATCCCTTCTCCTCCATTCTTCTCTCGGGATCTTGGGCACGCATGCAAACGCACCCGGCGTCAGTTTAAGCCACCTAGTCCGGGACTCAAACCGTGGTTGAATACATGGGAGTCCAGCGACATAGCCATAACGCTAACTGCTGGTCCCTTTCTCTCATTTTAAAGTTCATTCGTTTATTTTTCTCGTGAGAGATAGAGACACAGTGTGAGAGACAGACAGACAGACACACCTAGCAAAGTTCTCACTCTGTAATATACTCCAGTCTCAACCGGCCTGGATCATGGGCATGCACGTCTTTGTCCTGGGTGTCAGGGAAATCCCAGGACACAAACTCAGGACATTTCCCCTGTGAATCCACTTGAATTAGCACTCATAACATGTCTCCTTTTTCTTTTTCTAAAATATCTTGCCCAATTTTATTTTTATAGGAGTAATATGAGTTCTATTTACTTGTAATTCCTTATATTCATAATTCCTTATTTTCCAGAGTGATGTTTCATCCCATTTTTGTTGTTGGTGGTGGTGCCAATAGTAGTGGATACTACCAAAATTGTATGATTAGTATAGATTTAGAGTATAGTTAATACCTTGTAGGTATACATTTCTTCATTTTTCAAAATTATAAAATTATGTCTTATATCCAAATGAGCATTAGGATCATTTTCCCAATTATAAAAAGTCAATCCCAATAGGAATTTTGGAAAATATCTAAGCTAAATATATTTAGAAATAAATTGACATTCAATCAAAGACAACAATAAGAAGCGAGTAGGTGGCATGGTGGCTAAGGAGCTGGACTCCCACATGGTTAACCGTGGTTCAAGTCCCAGACCTGGTGGCTTGTTTCTCACTTTCTTTCTCTCTCTCGCTCGCTCACTTGCTTGCTCTTTCTCTCTGGTGAGCAAATATGCCCTATAGCAAATTAAATAATAATAATAAATAAAAGTTTATTAGGTAGATTTTGCATTATTTTTTTTTCTAGCTAATTATTACATAAGGAAAAGTATAGTTTCTTTCTGATTCACTTATTTTTCAGTTAAATCTTAACATTCAGAATTTGGAGTTTCATAGAAAAACTTATTTTTTTTTTAAAGTTTTTAAAAAATGTACAACAGGCTCTCAGACACTTCATTCTAACTGTAGCTGTTATGATGGGGAAACCAAATGTTTAAATAGAAAACAGACACAAGGCCCCAGACACAAGGAGCACCTTACTTCTTGCTTGATTTCTTAATTCCACCTGAGGCCTGGGGGCCCATTCCCTACCACCTTCACGTTTAGCTCCTCGAGCTTCTCCTCTTTTTGTTTCTGCTTGAAAGCATTTTCTTCCTTGTCCATCTCCTTGACCTGCTTCTTGGGCTCTATCAGGGGCTTCTTGCCACCTTCGTGGGCAGGCATAGCACCTACTGCCCCTTTCGTAGACTCTGTCACCAGAAATTCAGTTACTTAATTTTGATCACTGAAATATTTAAAGAGAGCAAAGTATGTTGCAATAATTATTAATAATTTTCTTATTTATTATGATATTTTAATATTTATTTATATAATACTAGTAAGAGTTTGTGAATGTCTAAATCTATTTAAATAAAGAGTACATATGTACTTTTAAAATTCTGTTTCTATTCACTACGGGAAAAATGGTTCCCTGAATGAAATCTTTTTTTTCAAACCTTAGTAAACAATGTTCGTAGAAACTTCATTTTGGAACAGATTTGTTTAAAGATACTTCTTTACATTAAATAGTATCACTTTGTAATAAACTATTTGATATAAATCACAGCATTGGACCTATGTTGTGTTTATGATAGAGACTAAAATTTAAGCATGCAATTTGCTATATTCTCATTTATAGTTGGCATTTCATCAGAATAGTTGGTGTCTTTGGCTGCTTGTTCAGGTTTTGTATACTTGTTTTTAAAAATGTTTCCTGCCCCAGCAAAGTTTTAAAATATTATATATTATCCTTAGCAAAAATTGAAAAAAAAAAACTGATAATAGTTTTTAAATCGTAGGTGGTTCAAAAGATGTCCTTATTTTAAGTGGACTGGTGATTAATATATGCCTGTGCCTTAGCATTGTATATGCAGCCTACTAATGGGAACATTCTTGAGATACCTGTTACTTGTCATGAAATTAAGCTTTCCATTTTGGCTGGCATGTGACAAGCAGTACACTTGGTATTTATAATAAAATCAATTATTTCAGTAGTTAAATTATCTTGATATTCTTTAAGTTCAGATTCCATTTAGTCTTCTCAGGTTCTGTCTACTACCTGTAATTCCTCCTTTTGTACCTAATTCAACAAATACTTAATGAATACTTACATGCCCAGGTACTCAGGATAAAATAGTAAGACAGAACCTGTAAAAATTTATATTCTTATGAAACTTACATTGTAGTGGTCAAGAAAAATTATAACTAAATTGTTCACCTTGTTTGAGGAGGAGATGATGCTTTGTAGGTAGACTAGTAAATGCTTGCCCAAGGAGTGATATTTGTGAGAAAATAAACTATGCAGAGATGACGTGGTTCGGGAAAAGTGCATTCTAGCAAGAACTAGACTGTTTCAAGAAGACCAATGTAGCTGCAATTTACTGTCAAGGGGAAATCTTAGGGGAGAAAGTCAGAGAAGTGGACAGTAGCCCAAACCTGAATGACTTTGTAAGCCACAGAGTGTTTGTATTTTATTCTTAAGTGTGAGAGGACTTTGACAAGGAATATTGCATGGTCTTTACTTTTTTGCAAAACACAATTAAAAGTAAACATAGATGTTTTACATCATCAGATATCTAGACGAACTGAGAAAGTGTGGGGTTGCTCCAAATACAAACAAGTTGACCAATGGAATGGAAGAAAACTGCTCAAAAAGAGTCCAGGTATAAACTAAAACAGTCCGTTCATTTATGGCAACAGTGACCTTGCAGTGTAGTGAAGTTGTGAAAGGATGGTAGCTAAATGGGTAATGTGTATTTTGTACTTGTCTTCTACCTTACTGCATTCTCAAAAAATCAAAGATGACCTGCAGATTTAAATGTTAGTTGAGATAATATAAAGCAGTTGGGATTTAAAAAAAAAAGGTCACTTTTATGACATTCAAAAGCGGGACCTAAGAAACTACAATCATAAAGGAAATATGATGAATTGGGGTCTGCACAAGCTGTGATTCACATGTGGGACCACATGGGAGGCTTGGATCTAATTCTGGTCCTATTCAAAGTTGAGCACAGTAGGCATTCCTCAAATTCCCCAGACTTGGGGAGCCTGAAGTAGGGAGGTCTAAGCAACAGAGCCAGACCCTGTCTATAAAATAAGTAGCATTCCATTACTGTGGTTCTATCTGGGAACCCAAGACAGAAGGCTTACGACATGGTGAAACCCTGTCGTAAAACAGAAAAATAAATTGAACCCTATCAAAATTAAGAACATCTATTCATCAGAAGACACTATTAATAGAATGAATAGATAGCAACAAAATAAAAGCAAGTATGGGTCATTGGAGGAGTTATTTGCTTTATAAAAATGTGTCATTATTTTTCCAAAAACCCAATATTGGCAAGGTGTGTATCTGACAGAAGACTAACATGCAGGATATGTGTAAAATGCCTTCAAATCATTAAGGAAAAGATATAACCTATTAAAAATTGGTCCAAACAATTGAACAGGAATTACACTAAAGAGGATATTCTAATCATCAGTGAACATCTATAAACAATCCATTAGTCATTGGGGAAATGCAGATTATAGCCCTAATATGATACCATTGTATATCCGCCAGAAAGACTAAACTAGAAAAGACAGAAGAAAACACTGTATGTTGACAAGAATATGGAATAACTCTCATGTACTACTGGAAGGTGAATAAGTTTAAAAACTAATAAACCTAAAAACAGCATAAAAAGTAAAATGAGAATTTTTCTTGAGATGGTTTTATAGCTTTAACACAAAGTATTGTCCATTTTTATTTTTTGTTATCAGTTTTTGGACTATTATTTAGAAGTTTATACAGACACACTGGAAGGAAGAATGAGTTTATAATATGAAGGTGGAAAGTTATTAGTAATATGTTAAAAAATTAGAAACAGAAAAATAATGAAATTTTATATTAAGACAAGATAGAATAATGAAAGAAATATAGTATTGAGATGTTTTGCTTTTGTAGATAAGGGTAAATAATTAAATATTAAATTAAAACAGGTATATATGATCTACACTGTCCTTGTCCCAATTCATATTTACATTTAATAAAAAGAATACATTTTCTCCAGCAGATGTTTATATGAAATAACTGACTTAAATTTGTAAAGAAAAAATAGAATAAATCAAGGCTGCTTTTATGTAGCAAGGTCATATTGTTATAAAACATTTTATATATTTTTATGGCAACCTTGATTTTTGATTCAGTGCTTTTTGGGAGCAAAGGAAAGATACTACTTATGTCAGCTGTCATAGGAACTGCACACACTAAAAAAGAAACAATAAGCGGTTCCTCATTATAAATTTATAATGTCTCATTTTTAAATGTTTTAATTCCTAAGTATTAACAAGTTAAGGCCTATCTTTTATAGAATCACATGACAAAAATGCAAAATGCAAGATAATGAGAAGGTCAGATCTATATACTGTTACCTGTATTTAAACTGATGACATATTTTTTAGCTATATGATTTTGGTAGAATCTGGTTAAGCATTTACCTTGATTCCATTTTCCATGAATTTTAAAATTTAAAACAAGTTTGTGTAACATTGAAAATAAATTATATTGACCTCAGTATTTCAATTCTCTCTGAATATTACACTGATAAATTATTACAATAATTTGACCATAAGCAATGCAATAATATCATATTACACTGTTTCATTAAGGACATTAACTTTTCCAAAAGATTTACTACTTCCGAATGATTTCTATTGTGTATTTATTAAGTATAATACATATAATAGCACATTAGACATAACTTAATTGTTTGGTTTGAGGGTATTACACATAATAACTGGTGAGTTTCTAATTCCTTTTGATAATAGTATCATTTTTAGTTTTCTAATGTATGATCGACAATAATTTTTATTTGTTTTAGTGCTAGTAATTACAAGTATTTTTACCTGACTTGTTATTAAATAAAATTTGTGGAGGGGGATTTAAAATTTTAAAACATTTAAAATAATGTTGTCCTTTTCTTCTATTGTTCTGTTATATTTCATTAGCAGCTTTTTGTGTTATTCATTGTTCTGATGCACTGACATTTTCTTCTGGATTTATTGCCTTTTGCACTGGTTTCCATGACAACAGGTTTTCTCTTGTATGCTTCCAGTCGAGTTTAAAAAATCAGATTCATTATTTTAATGTGTGTTAAAAACTTTTTAAAGTACTGTCTACTTTATCAGATGTCTCCATTTCAAAACATTAAATTTAATGATAATTATAGCGTTAAAAGCATATCTTTTCTACTCTTATTTGTAGAAAATTATTGTGCAATTTTTCAAAAAATTTTTATAATTAAAATTTGTAATTGAATATTCTTCATTGTACTTTACAGGTACAATTTGAACCTTTTGCATTTTAAAACATGGTAAATAAAATGTCCTTTCTACAAAATAGTTCATTGAATATTTTGTTAATTGTTAAAATATAGAAGGCAAAGCACAACGCAGCTTTATATAAAGTTCCTGATGTCCTTTAATGGTTCTATACATGGAAAGGTTAGGTTAGTCTATAAGGTTTAGCCATTAAGAAAGTATATGTAAACTTTTATAGATGTTGAAACCAGTAGACATTTGGCATTAGACATTTAAAAAGCATCTTTTTTAGACACTGGAAAATCAGTCACAGGTAAAAGCCTGGAAGGAGAAAGAATGGCTCATTTCGTGCTGTGCCACTGATCACAAAATGATTACACTGAAAAAATTCATATTCTTATAATACATAAACTCAAGTAAATACAGACTTGAAGTATATTTGGTACCTGTTCAAATAAAGTTTTGTAAGTGATACATACTATTTTCTGCTTCTCAAATTATGGTATATCTAGACACAGTAGAATCACAATTTTAAGAACATTAGTATGTCTTAAACTCATTTATTGTTATGTCATATTTATTGTGTGCTTACTCTACCTCTTTGTCATGCTTAAAGCTTTTAGTATTAAGCATATATATTGGTTTGACTATAGTATTGTTTATGTAATTATGTTACATAATGTAAAACATTGAGAATTAACACTGTAATTATTTCTTAATACATGCTGTTTTGTTTTCACTTAAAAATGCAATTATCTGTTTAATTTATCACCCTTATAAATATTCATAATGTTTATATGGTAAGGTATACTAATTACTTATATTTAGTTTGCTTATCTGATAGTAGTTACAGGAATGAGATATAGTAGCAAGCAAATTTCATTGTCTCATATAACTTTTTCAGAACTTCTAAGCAAAAATTAGCTATTAGCCATTTGCCATTGAAATAATTGATTAAGGGAACCAGCAGTTAGCGTAATGGCTATTTCGCTGGACTCCCACGTAGTCGACCGCGGTTGGCGTCCCAGACCCGGTGGCTTAAAACTCACGCCGGGCGCGTGTGCGTGCGTGCCCAAGATCCCGAGAGGAGAATGGAGGAGAAGGGATTGCGGCGTGACCATCCCCCCTGGGGGGTGATTTGTCGCTTTCTGTCTCTATGTCTCTCTCTGTCTGTCTGGCGAGCGCACACGCCCTATAGTGAAAACCTGTCAAAAAAAAAAAAAAGAAATTATAAAAAAGAAAATAAAAAAAAAGAAGTAATTGATTAATTGTTCAAGGCAAAATTAGCTTTATTTAGAAATTAGTATATGTAGTATTTTGGTTGGTAGCCATTGGTGACTTTTAGAAATGAATAATCTTAGAATTTCCACTAATAACCAAGTGTTAACTTGAGTTATATGCAAAGCGTGTTTATAAAAATTTCATGAGTTCAGTTTATGTTATTTGATTTTAAATTTCTATTTATATTTTAGTTTAAAATTATTGAAAAATTAGGAATTTTTTTGGTAGCCTTACATTCTCTTGCACATTCTGATGGCCCTGATTAAAAGCATCATTTCTGTTTCCACATTCCTTTAAAACAGGTGCTTCTAACCTCTGATCTGTGAAAAGTTATATCTTTATTTTTTTTTTAGTATCTATCTGAAATTTAAAATTTCTATCAATTTTGAATATAGGCTGCAAACTACAATGGTATTTTTATTATTTTTTATTTTGACAGAGTGTGCTTGAGCTGGCCAGTGAGAGACAGGGAGAGGGAGAAGATGCAGAAAGCACCTCTCTCATGGGGCCTGAACAAGTTGCAGTCCCTTTTCCATTTCTCCCTTCTTTCAGGATTTGGCTATGCACACGCACTCATGCTGTCTGTTTCCCAAGCTGCATGTCCAGGACTAAACTGTCTAGTCAGCCAAGCAGTATCCAGCTCCCTTAACAACCAGGCCAAGTACTAGTCAAAAAGTTAATTTTATCTGTGGCGTTACTACTAACAGAAATCACAGATATTTTAGCATCAGGTTATAGAAATGAGTGTGATTGTGTTTCAATAAAACCTAATTCACAAACACAGTCTGGGAGCAGGATTTGGCCCACAGCCCGTAGACTGCTGACCCCTGCTTTATTCTTTTCTCTCAGGATTACCTTCCTTATCTTCATTTTTACTTCTTCCTCTTGTTTGTAGAAGTCCTTTTGTGAAAACATATGAACAGCATTACTAATAATTCAAATAACATGGGGGACTTTGCTAAGCTCATAAATTGCCCTTAAAATTAATTCCAAAAGACATCTTACTTAAATATTTTTAAGTAATTCTGGATTAAGTATTTAACTTTCTACTGAGTCCTAAAACTCTGCCTATATCTCCACATCTAAAGAGGGCATCAAAGTTGCAGCATGCCCAACTGAACTTGTTTTCTCCATCTAAAATCTTTATTCTCTCTTGCACCTTACTCTACCAACCTTATTGCTGTATTAGCAATCATGAAGCTTTAGAACTTTGGAATTAACGTTCAGTCTTTCTTTTCCATTGCTTACTATATTAAATCAATTGGTAAGTTTTGACAAATTTTACCTCTAACCTATTTTGCATTTGTTCAGTCCCACTACCACTGTTCTAACTGCCACTGAGTCTTGCTTGGATTTTAATTTTCCTATCACCAATCCCACTCCTCTCCACATAGTTTATATCAGTATAACTGTGATTCCTCCATTATGTTTTACAAAAATATTTGCTTTCTTTGTTATCTGCCTCTAAACTCAAACTGTTTTTGTTTAATCATTGAAAGACATGCACTCACTAGAGAGAGAAGGGAGAGAGCATCCTCATGCTGTAATCCCCCTCCTCCATTTTTCCAGCATGTTGGGATCTTGGGCATGCACACAGAGGTACCCAGCATGTTTTTCAAGCCACTAGAGTCAAACCATGATCAAGTCAAACCATGATCTGACTCCCTTAACCACTGCAGGCTTCAAGACCAGCCCTAACCTCAAACTCCTTAGTGCAGTATTTGAGATTTCTCTCTCTCTCTCTCTCTCCTCTCTCTCTCTCTCTCTCTCTCTCTCTCTCTCTGTGTGTGTGTGTGTGTGTGTGTGTGTAATCAGGTAGTTATGGTTAGTAAGGAGGTCGAGAGTGAATCGGAGAAGAAAGTAAGGGAGAAGTTGAGACTGTTGTTTGTTATTTGGTTTAGTAGAAATAGCTTACCAGACTAATTAAAAGGCTATGTAAGGTTCTGTTAATTCAGATGAGATTATCTTTATATAACCATGTTAGTGGGATAAGTATAGCTGTTGGTAAGATGATTTTTAGCATTGTATTAAATTAAGGTTTTGTACATAATCTAAACTATAGGTATTAGAAACTATAACTAGACTGCGTCACAGGCAGCAAAAAAATAGAAGAATGATGGGTAGTAGAGCTGTTATAAATAGGTGATTATTTAGAACAAATAATGCGGATAGAATAAATAGGGATAGTATTATACCTTCTAAACATAAAAGGGCAGATATTAGGTGTGATCGGAAAAGTGTGTGTGTGTGTGTGTGTATACACACATATACACATATATATTTATGCAAAATTTTAAAACTTACTCATCCTTTAAGACTCAGCCTAATTTAATGCCATAATATGCATAAATCTGTTTTTATGATGTCTTTGCCACATTCATTCAAGGTACAGAAACAACACTGCATTTGTCTCACATAGCACCTAGCACAAATCTTAGAGATATTCTTTGCTTTTCATTCAAATCCCAAGGCTGTGTTTGGCCATATGAGCTCCAACTCCCAGTGCACAACACTTAACCATTGGGCTATATGGTTGACCCAACTTTTGCTCTTTTTGTTTTAATTAAAGTTAATTTTTTTTAATTAAAGATTTTAAAAATCATATCATCCCATAAATTTGATAATTAAATGTTTTCTTGGTGTTTGTACTTTGTTGTATGAAATGGTATTTTTAGGCATTTAATACCCTACTAATCCTTGACTGCCTTATAATTTTCATTATCTTTGTGATAGTTCTTTCCATCACATAGAATATACTTATGTGTGCTTAAGTGTGTGTAATACACAATTTGCCTAGGAGCATATAGTATACATTAAGTGCATGGTGATAAATTACTTGTGTGTGTTAAACTTTTTTCTTAGTTGAATGTTGGTGATCATCAGATAATCAATTAGACTTTTCATACTTATAAACCTTTTCACATCATAATGAATATATGTATACATTTTCTACTTTAATCCAAATTTCTTATTTCTTCATAAAGCTACTGAAATCAAGTGCATACTCTTTGCCTTTTAAAGGAAGAACATACTATTTTATAAAATACTTAGGAAAATTATATACAATTTCTATAAAGGTATTTCACTTTGTACCCAGTTTTAAAAATCAGAAAATTGGGACCAGCAGTTGGCGTAATGGCTATGTCACTAGACTCCCATGTAGCCACCCATGGTTCGAGTCCTGGACCTGGTGGCTTAAACTCACGCCGGGCACCTGTGTGTGTGTGTGTGTGTGTGTGTGTGTGTGTGCCCAAGATCCTTAGAGGGGAATGGAAGAGAAGGGATTGCGGCATGGCCATCCCCCCTCAGGGGTGATTTCTCGCTTTCTGTCTTTCTGTCTCTCTCTGTCTTTCTGACAAGCACAGGCGCCCTATAGCAAAAACCTCTCCAATAAATAAATAAATAATAAATAAAAATTAAAAATTAGGCTTATTTTTGGGAAGCAGTTAATGTTAAGCATGATGTATTTGTCTCTTTTATAATTTTTAAAAAAATTTTGCCTGAGCGCATATGCACACTCTGGAGAGAGAAAGAGAAATTACCTCCCAGGAGGGATGGCTACAGTGCAATCCCTTTTCCTCCACTCTCCTCTCAGGATTTTGGGCATGCATGCACACTCATCCAACATGTTTCTCAGGGCATTGGGGCCAGGGCTCAAACCACCCAGTCAGTCATGTGGGATCCAGTTGCCTTAATCACCACGCAGCAGGCTAGCCCATTATGTTCATTTTTAAAAATAATGATCTTATCTCTTGTAGTCAGTACCATATTATTAATGAATTAATCCATTATTATTTAAATTAACATGAACAACAGTTATTACTGTGTTTATTTTAGTGCTCCTGAGCTCCCAAATATTATACATAGGTGCTTATAAATGATACAGATTAACTACGTTACTAGAATTTCTATTTCTATCCTCTTCTATTTAATGTAAACACTCTGTGCTAAACACTTGGTCATGAGTAGTACAGAATTCGTTTATTTCTTTCAATAGCCATTTTTTTTTTTTTTTTTAGCCAAAGGAATGCTTTTTCATCAAGGATGATTTTTGTGGTGTTTTTAAGGTATAAATTTGTTGTATTCATGATAAGGAAGTACACATGGATGTATTGGTATTACCTATGGATTTCCTAGTTCAGAGGTTAACATTGTGAATATAATGGCTATAGTATAATCAAAAACACCAGGAAACTTATACTGTTGCACAATCGTGCACGATTGTTTTTTTCAGAATAGTAGTGTGATCTGACAAAACAGAGAATACAGCGATTTTAATATGAAGTAAACTATGGTTATATTAAAGTACCTGTTTCCAAAGGGTAGAATTCATGAAATTCAATAAAAAGAATAAAATAGCATTAATTAATCAAACCTTTTATAGCATCTGTTATTTTACTTATTACTTTCAAAATGTATTTTGCACAACTACATAAAAAACACTATAAAAATGATTCAATCCTGGATGGATATCTTTAGTCATGATCATATGAAAAGTGTCAGCCTAATATGAACAGAAAGCTGCAAAAACAGGTTTGACATTGCATCTATTTTTTTAGACGTAGTTGAATATATTATACTGAGATATTCTTTTGCAATTTTAATCTGATTAAATAGTTGTACACTTTATCTGAATATTGAGTATATTTCTTAAAGTTTGGGAAATGTGCTAAGTTCTTGTTTAGTATAGCAATGAAATATGCTAGTTTATGATGATCTTGTATTTAAGGAATTTTATGTTTCTGATGCTTTCACTTTAGCATGTAGCAACCAGGTGCAGTTCAGTTTAGAAATTGTGAATTTTCTAGTTTATTTGGATTAAGTCTGAAAATTAAATTTAGGAAATTTCAGATAAGACCAACCTGTAGCATTGTGGTTAAGGTGACTGGGTCCCGCATAGCTGACTGTGCTGTTCAAATCTTGTACTCAGCAACTTGAGAAACACACCAGGAGTTTGTGCACATGTGCCCAACATTGCAGACAGGAGGGAGAAATGGAAGAGAAGGGATTGTGGCATGACTGTATCCCATGGGAGGCATTCTCATTTTTTCTTTCTGTCTTTTTTTCTGTCTTTCTTTCTGTCTGTAGTGAGTGCACATGCTTTCTGGCAAAAAAATAAAATAAAATAAAGAAGAAATTTCAGGGAACAGCTAATGGTGTAATGGTTATGTCACTGGACTTCCATGTAGTCGACCATGGTTCAAGCCCGAGATTCCGGTGGCTTAAAATTCACACTGGGTGCATGCATTTGCGTTCCCAAAATCCCAAGAGGAGAATGGAGGAGAAGGGATTGTGGTATGGACATCCCCCCTGGGGGCTGATTTCTCACTTTCTGTCTCTTTGGCAAGCACATTGCCCTATACATCAAGAAGCAGGTAGTAAAAAACTCAAGGAAGGTGAAGAGGACTATGATTTTAATTTAGCAGTCTAAACTTACTTTGATTAAGCCTGAAATTTTTTTTTTAATTTCTTAAAGAAGATTTGTACCCTAAGGCTTGCTGAGATTAAAATTTATTTCCCTTTATTAACTACAGATCCAAACTGCGCTTCTAAGATCTGCTGGAGTAGTCTTATGCTCAGGAAGATTACTTACCCTAATTGACAAATTCCAACAATTCTAATCTGTAAAAATATTTAGGACTATAAAAGAGGAGAGCTTATTCAAGTGTTGATAATTTAGCATTGGCCTTAGAATGATTTTCTAAGAATGAAATATGTTTGTATAAAAGGATAAATAGGACTAGCAGGTTGCTTGGAGGTTAAAGCACTGGACTGCCATATTGCCATATATTCAGCCATGGTTTGAGCCCCTGTCCCAGTGGCTTGAGAATCACACCAGGTGAATGTGTGTGCATGCCTAGAATCCCAAGAGGAGAATGGAGGAGATGGGATTGCAGCAATCTGATCATCCCTCCTGGAGCGTGATTTATCACTTTCCTTTTCTCTGTCTTTCACTGGTGAGTGTACAAGCTCTGTGGCAAAATCCTAAAAAATAAATAAATAAATCATAAGTAATATGACATATATTAGAAGGCTGTAAATACTCTATTGTGAATGTTATCTTCTATCGACACTTTAATATTCTTTTGTGTGATAATGCTATATGGTTATAATATTTGTTAATATTCTTTGACTACACAGGCAAATATATTTTAGATCAGCCTCTATATATACAAATGCTTTTAAAATATTTTTAAAAATTTCACTAAATGTGTAATTTTAAAGATTTTTTAAATATTAATAAGTGAAAAAAGAAAAAAAATTTCTAAAAAGACTTCAATTTTTGCCCAATTTTTCACAATCTTGCCATTTTATTTGTTATGTATTATGATCTCAAGTAACAAATGATTATTAGAGGATATGTTAAAATACAATTGAGCAAAAAATAAGAAAAAATAGGTCAGTGATACTGTTCAAAGGTAATTATTTTTAATATTTGATAAACAGTATTTTATACTTTTTCTCATTAATACATATACATATTTTATATTCTTTTAATATAAGGGAATTATGATTCATATAAGTGAAACAAGGAAAGCTGTGTTCAATTTACTGTTCAGCTCATTCATCAACTGCATATAGTTAAATACTATTCAGCATTCATGTTTCGTTCCTCCAACATAATGCCTTGCCTCTGTATTTGTTTTTACATTTGAACTTTTCTCTTAGCCTGTCCTAATATGGCTTATCACAGGTCTTACTTCAGTGTGCCTGTTCTGGTCCATTCCATCTGAGCATGGCTAGTCAGATGCTCCCTGATTCTGAAGCAAACATTTCCAGTCACTGCCACCATCTGGAATCAGAGGTCCATGCTTTCCTAGTGCAAGTGGAGGGAGAGAGAAAGCAAGAGATCAGTTTCCCTATCCCTTCCTACATGTTTTAAAGAATTACCCTGTCTCTCCTCTCTCACTTTCATTTTCTGCCTATGAATTTGAACTAGCCTCCATTTTCTGTAAGCTTGGAGTTGTGTGTTTTGTTTTGTTTTATTCTATTCATTGCCATTTTTTCATTCTGTAATTATTTATTGGACATCTATTGTTTATAGGGCACACTTCAAAGCCCTAAGTATGTAGCAGTAAGAAATCATACAAGATGATTGGCCTTAAGGGAAGATAAATCATTGAATAAATAATGAATAGTATTGATAACATTTTACAAAAGCATAGCATAGCGTTGAAGTAAGACCAGGACTCAAATCTCATGGCCTTTAGTTAAATGGCCATCTTATTCAGGAATTTTTTGTAAGTTCTGATCCAGTAAGATAGCTTTTCCAGATTTTTGCATAAGAAGGGGCAGGATGTTGAAGTATCTCTGTCTTGAGCTACATTTATCTTTGTTTAATAGGTAAAATATGACGTGTTTCTTATTAACTGCAGTTTCCACATACGTGTATAAATAATGTGTATATATAAAATGTAAAATAATTCCCAAACTGTTAACATAGATACCTTGAGTAGACATTTAATGAATTTTTGTGGTTGTGGAATGTCTTTGTGATGTTTACA
Organism: Tupaia tana; assembly: GCA_026018925.1. Classification (NCBI taxonomy): domain Eukaryota; kingdom Metazoa; phylum Chordata; class Mammalia; order Scandentia; family Tupaiidae; genus Tupaia; species Tupaia tana. The sequence continues at coordinate 194,285,228 of JAKSZU010000001.1, read as the reverse complement.
TGTATGGTGCGTATGATAGTTCTAGGTGGTAGTGTGTAATATGTGCGTAGGTAGTTGACATTCACTCACCTTTTTTTTTTCTTGTTCATGCTTATCTTTTCTTAAGGATTTTAAAAATACTTCATTTATTAAGGAATAAATGGTAGCTCTTACTTGCGTTTATCATGTATGTTACAAGTTTTTCCACTTTGGTTATAGCTTTCTTACTTTGTTTTGGGTCTACAGAGGAAGTAAATTACTACTTATAAGATAGTTAAATGCTATCTTGAAACCTACGTGGAAAATGGGACTTTATACATTGCTTATGGGAGACTAAAGAAGATTTAGCAGACATTGAAAGAAATATGATTTATGCTCCTGACTAATCTTTAGCAATGAAGATTTATATAGAACTAACAAAAATTATCTTGTAATTCTAAAAACTCACCTTGAGAATCACACACAGACTTAAAGAAAGTGTTGTCATTGTATACATCATATTTCAAGAAAGATCAACTATGACAGTGGAACATTTTTATTTTATTTTATTTTATTTTATTTTTTTTGGAGAGGTTTTTCACTATAGGGCGCGTGCGCTCGCCAGACAGACAGAGAGAGACATAGAGACAGAAAGTGAGAAATCACCCCCCAGGGGAGATGGTCACGCCGCAATCCCTTCTCCTCCATTCTCCTCTTGGGATCTTGGGCACGCATGCACACGTGCCTGGCGTGAGTTGTAAGCCACCGGGTCCGAGACGCGAACCGCGGTCGACTACGTGGGAGTCCAGCGACCTAGCCATTATGCTAACTGCTGGTTCCCGTGCATTTTTATTTTTTAAAGTTTACTGGGTAAATTATGGCTCTCAAAGTTCTTAATTACAGAATGCAGTTACTTATATTTTAACTTTCCTACTCAGTGGATTTTTAAATAAGCTAACAAACTGTTTACTCTCTAGATTCTCCAATATTCATAATCTGTTTGTTCTAGATGCATGTAATGTTATTTTTAAGCTCAGTTATGTGTATAATCCATAAAATATTTATATTTTTCATCACATCATAAATACCTGACTTCTTTTTAAAATATAGCAACTTAAAAAATATAATACTATGTAAATGCTGACTGATGGATCCTTAAAATATGATGAAAAACAGAAAATTGATTTAAATTTTTTACATTACTATCACTTTAATAGCTAGGATGATTACTTGCGAATGAATGCTGTATCTTTAGCACCACAGGCTTAAATTAAAGTCCCAAAGTCCCATAGGTTTTACATTCCATGACATATTACCAAGAAACTTATAAATATAGAAAGGCTCATGTTCTAAGGTGGAACACAATCCATATAACATCCATGATTAGTAAAACAAATAAAATTCAGTTCAACCGCCAGGCTCTGTAAAAGAAATGAAATGATGAAAGAGGAAAATGAAAGAAGAAACTAATTAGTGCCTGTTAATAACATGAAAAACAAAGTATTTTCATAATATTAGCAGTTTGATTATATTTCTCTGAGCTGCTAAAGTAATTATTTCTAATTTTTTATTTTGTTTTCATCTCAATTATTTCTTAATTCTAAAACTTTTTTGCATGACTTAATGGTATGATATTTAGTTTTTCATGTTAGTTTTTTCCTTACCTTCATTTGCATAAATGAGAAACATTAGAAAAGAGTAGTAGAATACTTTGATTCATAAGAAATAACTTCTGAGTTAAGATTTGGTCATTTAAGTAGCTGAATAGTATTATAAGAGCACAATGAATATTTTATTCTCAAAATAGCTATTAAACTTTAAATTATTTTGCTAAAGATAATTTCACTTTCCTAGAAGTTTGCTGAGAATGAATAATTCTCAAAATCAAAAGCACAGTGACTTCATTACTTACAATAATTCCTGTCTTTTATAAAATAGAAATTAAAAATTAATTTGATATCTTTACTAATAAAAAGCTAGAATAATGACATTATTTTATATCTGTTGATTGATTCGATTTAAACATACAGTGATTTTTTTTTTTTTTTTTTTTTGGAGAGGTTTTCGCTATAGGGTGCATGCACTCGCCAGACAGATAGAGAGAGACATAGAGACAGAAAGCGAGAAATCACCTCCCAGATGGGATGGTCACGCCGCAATCCCTTCTCCTCCATTCTCCTCTCGGGCACGCACACGCTCCCGGCGTGAGTTTTAAGCCACCGGGTCTGGGACACGAACCGCGGTCTACTACGTGGGAGTCCAGCAACATAGCCATTACGCTAACTGCTGGTTCCCATCACAGTGATTTTTTTCATTAAAAAGAAAATTGTAGTGTTTTTGTATATATCAACCATTTTTATTGCTTATTGCACATGCAAATATTCAGGTATTTTAAGATGGCATTTTTTCTGTCTCTTTTTGAATTCACATTTAGCCCCCCTTGTATAGCACCTGTGTAACTACCTATCTGTTGCCCTTTTGTCTTCTTTGGCCTCAGATACACCAACTAGCAAACCAAGAGTGATATCATCTTAGCTGTCTCAGGAAAATAGTTATGCAGAAACCTGCCTAACCTTAAGGTGATACTACACATTCCTTTTTTTTTTTTTTTTTTTAACATTCTGGGTTTTAGATTATACAAGTAGGGCTGAACTGCTATCTTTTTAAGAAAATTATGGAGTATTTCAAGCAAATTTGATTTATGACCATTTCCAAGCTGTCCTGTAAAATACTGCTTGGTTAGGATGTTAATAGGTATTACATGCAAAAAGATACTGTGGATAAATAAATTTGTTCATAAAAAAGTTAAATTTTTTTTTATTATAGGACTTCATTTTTAAAAAATATACTAATATGCATTGTGTTCAGAGAGATACTACATGCAGTTTTCCCCTCAAACGTATTTTTCCAAAATTCCTTTTATTTCATGGAGCATATTATAGGACAAATATAGACATACTTAAGGTGATACTAGACATACATTTGGGAGTTTTAATATTTTTCAAAAATTATATATTATTTCCTCAACTTATCTTAAGTCAGGATTATTGTGTAACACAGTTTTGAATGATAATTCCAGAACTTTTACTAATATGATTATTATTATTTTTGTGTAACTTATGATATCTGCTTTGCTTCTCCATATTTTGTATGAGTTCGGTCATTGTCCACTTTCATCTCTTTTATACTTTCCTTAAACTTCTTTTCAGCTATATGGACCTATTACATGAGACATCATGGTTTTGATAGTCCTTTCTCATTTTTCTATGGCTTTTAAATATGTAGGTCTCTTTTCCTGGAATGATCACTTCTTTCCTCAAGCTAGTGAACTCTTTTTTGTGACTTAGAGCTCAGAATAAGTGTAACTCACTTAGTAAATTATTCCTTCCATATTTTTATTCAGCTACTCGTGTGTTATTAATTCATAAGCATTTAGTAGGAATTTGACACACAAGGCACATCTGATCTCTGCCGGGATGCCACGATTGTAAGAATGAACTATATAAACATGTAACTGACTAGTGAACAGGTAACTATGATAATTTGTGATAATTAATGTTATGAGGAAGTACACAGAGTTGTGGGTATACTTAAGAAGAACACTTAGGGCCAGCAGGTGGCATGGTAGTTAAGGGTACTGGACTCCCACATGGCTGACTGTGATTCAAGTCCTGGACCTGACAGTTTGCTTTTTCACTTTCCCTCTCTCTCTCTTCCTCATTCTGTCCCTCTCTGGTCAAATTAAAATAAATAAAGTTAAGTAAAATATCCTTTAAAAAAAGAACATTTAATATACACTGCGGAAGTCAAGTAACATCTCTAGGAAAATAACTGGACAGAGATTTGAAATAGAAATAGGAGTTAGTGAAAGAAAGGGTGTTTACAAGTAGAACATCTAGGAAAAGAGTTAAAAACAGAGATAAACTGATGTGGACATAGATGGAATTTCTAGGGAAATGGTCAAGAAGACTGCTAATTCTGTGGCAGGCCAAGTTATATGGTATTATCAAATGTTAGGGCTTCGAGAACTCTGAAATCTGAACTATGATGGAATTGACTGTGGATAATAAGGTAGTTTTCTGTTATGTATGAACCACTTCATAAACCACACACTTTGAGTTTGTTTCTCTCATACTATAGTCACACAACATACAATGCAAGGAAGCCCTACTTTGATTTCCATGAAAGAGTAAATTTCCAACAAACTTGGAGTAGATTAGTTTTGTATATCTCTTCTACTAACACCATATGTGAAAATTACAGAATGTTAAAATGCTTAAAAATCTGGGACCAGCAGGTGGCATAATGATTATGTCACTGGACTCCCACATTAGAGTACTGGACCCAGTGACTTCAAACTCATGCCAGGTGCATGTGTGTGCAGGCCCAAAATCCCTAGAGGAGACTGGAGGACAAGGTATTGTGGTGTGGCCTTGCTCCCTGGTGGGTGATTTCTTGTTTTCTGTCCCTGTCTCTCCGGTGGGGACAAACAACCTAAATTGTTTTTATAGTATACATACGACTATTACCCATGAAATTTATCAGTTTGAATTTTCCTTTTCTGAGTTATGCATAAAAAACAGTAGGCTAAAACTTAAAGTTTCCTGTTGACAAGGATTTTTCTCTCTGCATTAATAGGAATTGAACACAGAAGAAAAACCAATTCTCAGTGTCTCAGAAATTCCCATTTTTGTGTGAATTATTGTGTATAATTTTGGATTATTGGTCTCCAATTTTAAATATGCTCTAAGTATTTATAAAGAACCAGGAGGTCAATTTTGAATATCTTTATTCTTTTCAAATCAATCACAGAAATACTCATATAATGTTCTTGGGACCAACTCTTCAGGACTTTCTTACAGGTTTTATTCAGAAATAAGACTCTTTGTAAAATGATCAGATAAGATTACTGTTAATGTCAAATTTGTGTTCATTTATGATTCTGTGATGTTGTGTTTGCTAATATACTGCACTGCTTACAACATACATAAATGTCTAAAATCTTGACTTAAAAAACATGGAATAGTTTCACTGTAGATAAAATTATTTTACTGTTATAGTAATAAATTGTTTTTATTTTATTCTCTAAATGTTTTGGTCAGTTGATTAGAGATGTTTATAAAATAATGGTTCCTCTGGGTATTTTTTGTTTCTTTTTAGAGAGATTTTTGCTATAGGGTGTGTCCTCTCGCTAGAGAAACTGAAAGTAAGAAATCACCTCTCAGGAGGGATGGCCACACTGCAATTCCTTCTCCTCCATTCTCTTGAGATTTTTAGCACATGTGTACACATGCCTGGTGTGAATTTCAAACCATCTAGTCCGGGACTCAAACCACAATTGACCAGGACCTTTACTACTACACTACCTGATAGCCCCCTCTGGGCCTTTTAGAGACTTGCTTATTAAGAACATTTTCATGATCCTTTAGAAATATCCCATATTCTCACTTCTTTTTTTTCATCTATTAAATGAAGGGAACTTCTCCAAAATAGTTTATTTCAGAATATTTGCATAGAAATGGCCCTGATCAAGATATAGTAGGTGGTGAGGTTAAGATGCTGGATCCCACATGGCATGCTGTGTAGTTCAAGTCCTGGATCTGGTGACTTGAAAATCATGCCAGACACATGTGTGGGCATGCCCAAAATCCCAACTTGAAAATCATGCCAGACACGTGTGTGGGCATGCCCAAAATCCCAACTTGAAAATCATGCCAGACACGTGTGTGGGCATGCCCAAAATCCCAAGAAGAAAATGATGATAAGAGATTGCAATATGCCCATCCACCTTAGGGGGAGTACTTTCTCTCTCTCTCTTTTTCTCACTGTCTATCTCTGTTTCTCTCTCCAGTGAGCCCATGTGCCCTATCACAGACTTTAAAAAGAGAAAAGAAATGGTCCTTATCAACAATTAATACTTTGTCTAAGTTCTAATATAATCTAGTAGCATTTAATGAAATAATTAATGATAAAGATACATGTTTATTTTTAAAATAATATGTGGCTAGTGGTATTCTAGTAGATGCCAAACCTGAAGTGCTATGGTTTGGTATGTGGTAACAATTTAAGAAAATCTTAAGGAAGTCTTAAATTGTGATAAAGATTTAATATTTTGTTATTACAGTGACTCAATTTAATTAGGAATTTTTTTAACCTGTATTCCTTATTTGAGAAATGCAGGGAAGTGGTATTATGAGGCTCTTTTTCCCTGGGAATACCATTTGTAAAATCTTTCTCTGGATTTGGATATAACACCTGAAAACATAGAAGGTAACTGGATAAGGGGACATTTGAGTTCATTTCCCATGTCTAGGTATTTCTAAAAGTATACATATTAGCAGATTTCAAGAGAGCACTATGTGATAATGATCCTTATTAAATGGAAAAGGTCGAATTTTGGTCTTTGCTCTACATTGTGTCATAGATAGCTCATATATATGTTTCCTCTTCTTTTAACATTTTCATCTTATTTTAATGTAATTGGTCTAGATTCAGTAACCTCTTGTTATAAAGTAGCTCTTCAAGGCCATAGTTTTAATTTATTAAATGAAGTTATTTATTAACAAACTGCTAAGTGCTGGGCTGGAGATACACCTGTGAATAAAACAGTCAAGGTACTTGCCTTCTTGGACCTTTTATTCCATCAGAGAGTGATAAACAATGAACAAATAAGAACATGCTATGGGTCATAGAGAAAGTAAAGAAGCATGAAGTGATAGACAGTGATTGGGAATAGACTATTTCATGGTGGTTAAGGAAGATTCCTCTGATGAAATATTATTGAGCTAAGGCCCGAATGAGAAGATGTTGCCATGAGAAAAATCCAGAAGACTAACACTCCTAGGAAGGAGATCAGGAGTGAAAAAAGGCCTGTGTTAAAACAAGCTTGACATGTCTAGGCACTAAAAAAGACTTTACTCCCTGGAGTATAGAAAAAGAGAGGGAGAGTAATATGAGATGAGGGCTGAGAGCTAGGCACAGGCCAAATCTTGACAGGTTTTGAAAGGCATAGTTAAAAGTTTAGATTTAATTCTAATAGGAGATGAAAAGTCATGGCTTTAAATAGGTAAATTCCATATGATTTATATTTTCAAAAAATTGAACAAGCAGTGGATTGTAGAGGGACAAAACATGAAGCAGAATAGTAATTAACAAATTAATGGATCAGTTTAGAGACACTGATGGTTTGGATTTGGAGGGGTCAGTAAAGAGAGAAAATGAATTAATTCAGAATATATTTTTATTTGCAATGATGGGACTAAATGAGTTACTGTGGGAAAAGGGCATAGCAACAAGGGTGTCGAGAACATAAGTTTCCGTGGAGGAAATGGTTAATTAAGGCCACCACATGGAAGAGGAGTAAAATTCCATAACACTACACCACTCAATATTTTTATTGACTGCTATAATTTACCAATATCCTTGTAATTCTGCTTTGTTACTGATAACTTTGTTGTCTGCCTCTATACATACACACCTTTTCAGTCTTTGTTTGCAAAAACTTTGAAAGAAGGAGAAGAAAGGATGCCAAAGAGAACAAGGAAGTGGAAAAGTGGACCAAGGAAAATACCTAATCATTTTGTGGCCCCAAGTAACCTGGGATTTGAGAAAAAAAAAAAAAAATCTGTCCATTTGAAAGGCCTCTATTGGAAATAAAAAGCTAAGGAACCAGTCTAATGTTATTGAAATGCTAAAAGGAGTGTTCAGAATGAAGTTTTGATATGGGCATATGCTGAATCTGAGATAAAAGAATACACTACGAAGATATTTGAAGGACAGAAAGGAATCCGGTAAGATTCAGGAATCTAAGGAAGACTGAGGATAAGAATCTAATGGTGACTGAGCAGACTTAGGCTTCTGTTAACTGTCTAGAAATATGATTAATAGTACTTTCTTACAGAAAGATGGACAATTAGTTATAGCCCACTTATTACTTTAATGGTATGATACTACTGTTATTTTAATGGCATAGTATACTACTGAACTTTTCTGCTCCTTTAAATTATATGGTGGCCTGCAATGGAAAACAGCAGGAATAGAGATATTGAGGTGTTGTGGTATCTAATGGTCAGGGAAAGAGTTAGCTCAAATGAGCAAACTAGAGGATACTCAAGGACTTACTCACAGGGAGCAGATTAATGAGTACGGCAAGAGACCAGAAATTACATGGAAAGTAGACAGGAAACCAAAGACCCAGAAAGCTCTTCTAAAGGAAAGGCCAGAGGTTGACAGAGAGCCAGTCATCTGTCCTCGCATTGGTCAGGAGCCAGTCGGTGACCAGGAATCCAAGAATCTGTCTTCAAGTGGATTAGAAGTCAGAAGGACAGTCCAGAGGATCAGGAGGTTTGAGCCTGTGGAGAATTGTGTTCTCACAAATATATCTGACAGAGAATTACTACCTGTTACATCCAGGCTATATCTAGCCTAAAATTCTTCAGATCTTATCCATAGCATTTTAATAACTCAGAATAAAAAGACAAATAAAAGAGAGAGCTTATATAAAAGAAGAATTAGAATTCAAGAAATATAAAAACAGTTTTGTAATTTTCTGAGATGTATATTTAAAACCAAGATTAGAATAGATATTAAATTTAGTTCGCAGTATCACAGAGACTCATTTAAATGGAAAGTACCTATTATGGACTACATTGAAACAAGTATGTATTTGGTAGATGTATTATTTATTTTCAAACTTCACAGTAAACCCCTATAACTTGAAATATTCCGATATTCATTTTTTAAGTTTATTTATTTATAACTTCTGAGAGAGAAACAGAGAGTAAGAGAGAGAAAGACAAGAATCCTCAAGAGTATATCATTCCAGGAACACAGGCACACATGTGAGTGCTCAACATGTGCAGGTCAACCTGGGAACCCACCTCTACCTTCCATGTGGCTTCCAGCACTGTAGTATGTTGCACTGCTCCCATGCCACTATGACTGGGCCTGACAATCTTTAATTTGTAATTCTTAAATACTTTATATGGAAAAAATAAATGATAGGATGTCTATTCACAATAGGGAATACAAAATAATGTCTAGAAAATTAGTTGAAGAATTTTGAAGAACTTCTGAACCTCACTTTCAGCCCCAAAGTCACATTTTCTCTAAACAATTTGTGATATCCTGAAGCTGTTCATTTAAACATGGTATTTTTTTAATTTGTTCTCAGCATTAAGCTCATAGCATAGCACTTTAATGCACAGGGAGAGTATATATTGCCAAGATATATTAATGATATGTTTTTAATTTCTTTCTTGATAAAATGTTGCCAATTTTTATTTTTTTTTTTTTGGCAACATGGTAAATTAAGGAAAATTAAGAAAGCAATTCCAGGGCCAGCTAGTGGCATGGTGGTTAATGTAGCTCGATCCTACATTGCCTACTGCCCAGTTCAAGTCCTGGACCTGGCAGCTTGAGAAACATGCTGGGCACATGACGTGCATGCCCAAAATCTTGAGAGGAGAATGGAGAAGGGACTATGTTGTGGCCATGTTCCCTGAGGGATGCTTTCTTTTTCTCTCTCTGTCTCCAGTGAGCACATGTGCCCTATATCAAAAATTTAGAAGAATAAAGAAAGAAAGCAATTTTATTTACAAGAGCACCAAAAGAATAAAATACCAGGAATAAACATAAAGAGATCAAATTCTGAATACCTAACTACATGAAAAGACATCCCAATTCATGAGTAGCAAGACAGTATCATTATGATACTAATACTACAAAGAAATCTACAGACAACTTAATCTCTATCAAAATGTAAACAGATTTTTTTAAACAGAAATGAAATCAATTATCAGAATGGAATTGCAAGATTCCCACAATAGTCAAAGCAATCATGAGAAAGAACACAGTTGAGTGTTCACTTGTTCTGATTTCAGAACTTACAGCAAAAGCTGCAAGAATCAAAGCAGTGTGGTACTTACATCAGGGTAGACATATAGACCAATAGGATATTACTAGAATCTATAAAGTCACTTATCTATGGTCAATAGATTTTTTTTTTCTTTTTTGGAGAGGTTTTTGCTATAGGGCGCATGCGCTCGCCAGACAGACAGAGAGAGACATAGAGACAGAAAGCGAGAAATCACCCCCTGGGGGGATGGTCACGCCACAATCCCTTCTCCTCCATTCTCCTCTTGGGATCTTGGGCACGCACGCACACGCACCCGGCGTGAGTTTTAAGCCACCGGGTCCGGGACACGAACTGCGGTCGACTACGTGGGAGTCCAGCAACAGCCATTACACTAACTGCTGGTTCCCAGCCAATAGATTTTTGACAAGAGTAGCAAGTCTATTAAATGAGGAAAGGACAGCTCTTGAATACATGGAATAACTGAATTTCCACATACAAAAGTATGAAGTTGGAACCCTCACACTGTAAACAAGAATTAATTCAAAATAGATCAACACATTGAATATAAGAGTTAAAACAAAATCCTAGAAGAATGCACACAATTAGTTTTTTATGACCTTGGATTGAGGAATAAATCTTTGGCTTGACACCGTAAGTGGAAATAACAACAACAAAAAAGTAGATAAACTAAATGATCAAAATCTAAAAAGTTCTGTATCTCAAAGGACATTATCAAAAAGGTGGAGAGACAACCTACAGAATAGGAGAAAATAATTACAAATGATGTATACAATAATTTTAATATCTAGAATATATAAAGATATAGCCATGAAAGAATAAAATAAAGATGTACAAATAATATGAATAAACATATATCCAAATAAAATGTATAAATGGACAATAAAAACATAAAGTGATGCTCAACAATATTAGTTCTTAGGGAAATGCAAATCAAAACCACGAGATAGAATTTCATTGCCATTAGAATGACTGTAATAATAAACAAGAAAAGAGGGCCAGCCATAGCGACACAGCAGTAACACAATCATCCCTGATGCTAAAACCATATGAGAAAGTCAAGGTTTTGCCTCCCAAGGTCTTTCTGTGTATGTCAGGCATGTGTGGGTACCTGTAAATCTGACTGGCTGAGACTGGGAGTGGATCACAATAGGAAGACCATTTAAGGGAGTATTCTTTTTTTCCCCTTTTCTTTCTCTCCTTTCTCTTTGCCCCCCTTTCCCATTGGAAAGAATAAATAGATCGATAAAATAACAAATGTTGGCTAGGAGGTAGAAAAATTGGAACTGAAATTTTTGGTGCAGATATAAAATGGTTGAGCTGCTGTGGAAACATTTGACTGTTCATCAGAGGCTACAGATAAAATTACTGTACTACCCAGCAATTCCACTATTTACATACCTCAAAAATGTTTAAAACAGGCATTCAGCCAGATACTTGTATGCCAGTGTGTATTGAAGTATTTACAATAATCAAAAGGTAGAAATAACCCAAGTCTACCAACAGATGAATGGATAAACAAAATGTGGTATATGCATACAATGGAATAATATTCAGCCAAAAAATAAAGAAATTTTGTTATACATTAACAGCATGAATGGATGTTAAAAACTGTGTGTTGAGTAAAATAAGCCAGACACAAAAGGACAAATATATTATGATTTCACTTACTTGAAATTCTTAGCTGCAGAAAGTAGATTAGCGGGTCTTAAGAGATGTGGGAAAGAAGGGATGGAAATTTTTTTCTTAATAGTGATAGAGTTTCTGGTTGAGATGCAGGAAAAAAATTGAAATGGTGGGATTCATTATACAACATTTGAATATGATTAATACCACAAAAGTATACATTTAAAAATGGTTAGACTAAGCTACAGGGGTGCAGCTGTAGCTCAATACTCTGTAATACTGGAAGCCACATGGAAGGTTGGGGTTTAGCTCCTGGGTTGAGTTGCACATGCCAGGTGCTTTCCTTGCTGGCTTGGAAACATGAAGGGGGGGTCATAGCATGACACTCTGCTGAGGATACTTGTCTTTCTAGCCCTCTCTCATGAAAGGAAGAAAGAATCTTTTTTAAAAAGGTTAAAATGGCTAGATTTATGTACCATAATTTTTTAACTGTCATTTTTATTAGCACTCAAAAAACTGCACCAAATTAATATTTTAATATATTTAATAAAGTAGTGCCTTTTTTATAAAAGGCTGCTTGTACTTTTGAAATTGCTGTAATTTTCCCAGGCTTTACACATTTACCCTCCCATGTTTCTTCCCCTAGCAAGTTAAAGGATCACAATTCATAGTCCTTCACATTTATTGGATGTAGTATGTCTGATCAACAGTCTGACATTTGTTAATCATTTACTGACTTGAATCATTTACACCCTCTTGAAATCTACAGATACAAGTTTTGCCTTCATAGTCAAGTTATGGGTTCATAATGAATATGGTATGATTTTCTAACTCTGGTTTTTGAAAATAAAGGGATGAAGTTACTGCTTAATCTTGACTAATACATTAACCTGTTTTGGATCTCATAGGTGACAGCTTTGTTATATGTCAGAAATAGGACTATCACCAGAGATAATCATTTTCTTGCTCTCAGCTTATAGACAAACATTTGTTTTGTTACCATGCTGCATGTCCGTTGATACGCTTCTCTCCTTCCCTACTTTGATTAGCTAAGAATGCTTCAACTGGTCAGTTTTGAGTTTCTGAGCTTGTTATTACATATTTGCTGCAAACTACTCCCCAGTCTCCAAGTGTAGTCTGCATTGTTCTGTAAGTATATTCCTCTTAGTACAGGTACTAGTCTGTATCCTGTTAGGCAACAGGCTGCACAGCAGGAGGTGAGTGGTGGGCAAGTGATGGGCAGGTGTAAATGCAGCCTGTTTCTATCCCTGGGATAACTGCCTGAGTCCTTCTCCTGTCAGATCAGTGGCCACATTAGATTCTCTTAGAGCATGAACCATATTGTAAACTGCACATGTGAGGGATGTAGGATCTAGGTTGTGAACTCTTACGATAACCTAATGCCTGATGATCTGAGTGGAGCGGGAGCAGTGATGCTAGTACTGGATAGTGTCTGTGAATACTGCATTATGGAAAGTTGTGGAATTATTGATATAATACAACGTAACAATAATGGAAATAGAATGCATTTGGATCATCCCAAAATTATCCCCCTACAACCCTGCCTGTAGGAAAATTGTCTTTCACAGAACCAGTCCCTGGCACCAAAACCACTGGAGGCTGCTGCCTTAGTACATATAGAATAGCTCGAAAAATGTTAATACCATTTTTCTTATAGCAGAAAATTAAGAGTACAAACATATGCTAAGAATAGTGACATTGGCTAGCCACAGGGGTACAGAAGTAGTGCAGTGCCCCTTAATGCCAAAAGCCATATGGAAAGATCCTGGGGTCTCCCTGAACAGGATTGGTGTGCTCATGTGCACATGGTCCTGGGTAGCTGAAGCTGGATTGAGTGACGGTGGGAAAACCTTGTTGGGGATACCTGTCTGTCTCTTATAGGAAAAAAAACAAAAAACATAAAAATTTAAATTATTAAAAAAAACTGGTGACAGTGATTGGGAGTAGTGACAAGTCAGCAAATCTTATTTTTATATATACATATATTTGTCTTTTTATATATACATATAAAAATGTAACTATATTTTATTTTTTATTTCAAAATACTTTATTCTTCCATAAATACAATAAAACTAAAAGATAAACCATACACTGGGATAAAAATACTTTCAAATCATGTATCTGATAAGAGATTTGTGTCAAAAAGAACTCTTACACCACAATAATAAATAAGTAAACATAAGTTAACTATCTAGTGATACCATTGTACAATCCAGAAGACTTTAGTAGATGCTTAACTAAAGATATTTGGAGGAAGGATATGAAGGCAGATCATCGACGGGACGGGGAGGTGTGGTGTTATCTGTTGAGGATATTTTGATCAACTGGACTGGGGAGAAATGTTCACATATTAAATTGTTCACTTTGTAAGCTAAATAATGTGATTGAATGTATAAAAAACATTTTAAAAAATTTTGGGGACCAGCAATTGGCATAATGGTTATTTCGCTGGACTCCCACGTAGTCGACCGCGGTTCGCGTCCCGGACACGGTGGCTTAAAACTCACGCCGGGTTGGGAACCAGCAGTTAGCGTAATGGCTATGTCGCTGGACTCCCATGTAGTCGACCGCGGTTCACGTCCCGGACCCGGTGGCTTAAAACTCACGCCGGGCGCGTGTGCGTGTGTGCCCAAGATTCCGAGAGGAGAATGGAGGAGAAGGGATTGCGGCGTGACCATCCCGCCTGGGGGGTGATTTCTCGCTTTCTGTCTCTATTTCTCTCTCTCTCTCTGTCTGGCGAGCACACGCGCCCTATAGCGAAAAACCTCTCAAAAAAAAAAAAAAAAAAAAAAGACACCTCACGCCAGGTGCGTGTGCGTGCGTGCCCAAGACCCTGAGAGGAGAATGGAGGAGAAGGGATTGTGGCGTGGCCATCTCCCCTGGGGGGTGATTTCTCGCTTTCTGTCTCTCTGTCTCTCTCTGTCTGTCTGGCGAGCGCACGCGCCCTATAGCAAAAACCTCTCCAAAAAAAAAAAAAATTGTATAGCAAGTAAGGACATAAAAGATGCGCAACATCATTAGTCGTTAGCAATATACAGGCAAATTAAAACCACAATGACACAGCACTACACACTAAAAAGTATATAGTTGCAGTCAGCTTATGTAACATAGACTGAAAATGCTAAATGTTGGTGAAGATATGAAGGAACTAAAATTCTTTTTGTTTTTCTTTGTCTTTAAGAAAATTATTATTTTGACATTCAATCACTATACATCATTTAGATTGTAAAGAGACTTTACCCAGCTTGATATACACCTCAGCCCAGCCCAGCCGAGATTCTATAAACATCCTCATCAACAGATAATAAACCATATCTGTGTCCCAGAAGCACCTTACCTCTCCATTTTCCCCCAAATTTCCTTTCCTGTGCTCTTCCCCTCCCACACTGTCCTTCTACTTTGTCTCTAGTGTCCATAACACTTTTTAATATTTTATTGTGATTCAGTCTTTCAGTCTCTACCATAGAGTGCAGTCAGTATATGTTTAGTGGAGACTTACAACGTCTCTTTCATAGTCTGACTTGCATTACTCAGCAACAAGTCTTCCATATTTGTCCACTTTCTACCAAATTCCAGGGCCTTGTTGTTTTTAATGGCTGAATAGTATCCCATGGAATGTATGTGTCACACTTTTTCAATCCATTCATCTTTGGACATTTGGGTTGGTTCCATGTCTTAACAATTGTGAATAATGCTGCAATAAATATAGTTGTGCAAGCACTTTTCCGACTGAGTGCTCTTCTGTTCTTTGGGTAGATACCCAGGAGTGGAGTTGCTGGATCATACGGTAGTTCTATTTGAAGATCTTTGAAGAACGTCCACATTGTTCTCCACAGTGGCTGAACCAATTTACATTCCCACCAACGATGGAGTGTTCCCCTTTGACCACATACCCTCCAGCACTTACCATTTTTATTTTTTTAATCATTGCCATTCTGACTGGGATTTGGTGGTATCTCATGTGGTTTTGATCTGCATCTCCCTTATGATGAGGGATTTCGAGCATTTTTTCATATCCTTTTTGGCTGTCTGTATGTCTTCCTTAGAGAGTTGTTTATCCAACAAAATTTCCGATCTTTAATTGGGTTAATCGTTTCCTTCTGGGCAAGGTGCTTGAGTTCCCTGTGTATTCTGGTTATCAGTCCTTTATCTGAGGCACAGTTAACAAAAATTCTCTCCCATTCTGATGGTTGTCACATGAATTACAGTGTCCTTTGCTGATATTTTAAATGAAATTTGTCATGACAATTTTATATTCCTCAAATTCATGACAAAAATTTTAAAAAGTGTTATTGACCAAACTAAAATTGCTGTAGTGATCCCGAATTAACATAAACTTATGCTGAGAATGAGTGAACGGCTAGTTATCACAACTGTCGGTAAGACATTTTCATGGCCTCAGAATGTAGAAACTGGAGGTGAATTGGTGAATTGCAGTATTTATGAGAATATCTGTAATTGTTATTTAGAATTTTTAGATTTGTCTGCTTTCAGAGTTCTTCAGAAGTTAGAATCTCAAATGCTGCTTGTACTAATTAATGAAAATGTCTAGCTAAATAAATTATAATAGTATGGCATTTTCATGTGTGAGACAGAGAACGAGTGAGAACCTAAACCGTATCTATTCTGATTGCCATGTCTTCTCTCTTCCTGAGGTCTAT
The DNA here is from genome assembly GCA_026018925.1 of Tupaia tana. Taxonomy (NCBI): domain Eukaryota; kingdom Metazoa; phylum Chordata; class Mammalia; order Scandentia; family Tupaiidae; genus Tupaia; species Tupaia tana. The sequence goes on along the minus strand of JAKSZU010000001.1, from coordinate 194,269,088 downwards.
GAAAAATATATGTATCCTTCAGTTTTTTTCTAAAAATATATTCTCATCCTTTGATTTGATATATATATATATTTTAATGTTAAAGCACATTCTATAAACATATATGGAAAATCAGACCATCACTTTGTGAACTCAAGACTTGATCATGTAGAGAGTTAATCACCTGGAGAAGAAAAGCAATTATTACTTTGCATCATAAGTTGTCAATTTGTATGATTTCCTTTTATAAAAGGCCTTTTTCTAAATAGTGTATTTTCCCTCAGTAATTGTAGGGTAGAAGGAAGTATTATCAAATGTGCATAACTGTACAATGGTATAAAAGCTGCAATTACGCATTGAACTTGCTTTTTATGGCAATTTTCCTAAGTGCTTTTGTTGATCTGAAAACTTATTCTAAAAAATAGTGCTAATAGCCCACACAATTATTAACCACCTCCTATGGTTGTCTGTTCTCTGTAATAAGGGTCAATCTTTCTTTCATTTTATGCCAGATTTGGAATAAGTGTATGTCTATGAAGAGGTATAAATATATTACATAGTGGTTTTTTTTTTTTTAAATTATCCAGTGGGTGAAAACTTTTTGGAGCTGAAAGATACGAGATTTTCATAAATGCGTTTTATTTGGTAACTAGCGTAATTAGTTTAATGGGGGAAAAATCATTATTTGACAAGACTATATTCTCTCTGCATTTTCCATGTGTCTTTGACCCAGTTACTACCAGTTCCATCCCTGTAAGTTACAAATATTATTATCTGTCCTGACTATTATGAACATTATATGAGATTTTCAATGTGTGTATGTACACATATGTAAAAAATATATATTATATTACATAATTGTATTAAATATATATTAAGTACATGTATTTATAAAATATGTAATTTTCATAATTTACAAGTGGCTTATAAACATAAGGAAATATAATCACCTTTAAAGTACTTATTTAGACTAATATTCTAAGATGTGTATTAAAAAGTTGTTTAAAAATTAAAATTAACTATTCTTTATGAGTATAGGGACATAGAAAATAAATAAGAAAAGCTCTGTAGTTGTGAGCTTCAAAGAAGACCTTTGAATGACTTCATGTCTTAAAATTTGTAAAGTATATATTTTCTCCTTAAAGGATGTAATGCTATATTGCTATACATAACAAACCATTAAATAGCCTTAAGTGAGGCTGTTCCCAAAATATAGTGACCTAAGAAATGCATGTAAGTCAGCTATTTATAAAGGCAGTAATAGGAATTAATATGCTTCATATGTAGATTATGACAAGTGATTCATATTAAAGAAATGGTAATATGATCTGTTGAAAGATATATTAAAACAAAGGCATGAAGAGACCATTTCATTAATTTTAATCCTGTTGAACTTACTGTCGCTATTAGTGTTATTCTCATGTTTTTAAAGTAATGGCCATTGTATTCCAACTAGAAATTTGTAGTTCATGCTGCCACTGATGATCGATGCTCTATATTGCACTTTAAGTAGTTAAGCTAAAGGAAAGCTAATGATTTTGTGTTTGTGCTTTTTCAAAACATAAAAACATAGTGCAAATAATTAGATATTCATGCCTTGTAGTTTGAAGCTGGCAAAACAACTCACTGCAGTTTGTTGCTGTATTCGTGAAAAAAAAATAATAACACTGTATTTTAATTTAAAAAATTAACATACCTACATACAACTTTAAACCTTTTAAGAAGTAAACATTAGGGGTTTGAAGGGATGCGATAATAAAATGCAGACATTTTGTGAGACTGACCCACATGAGAAGGTTCCAGGTTCATATCCAGAGACCTCCCTGAGTGTGCAGGGCACATGCATACCCATGATACAGAGCTAGCTGAGGCTGCAGGTAGACTCTGAAGTTAAGACCCTGTTGGGGATGCTGTCTCTCTGTGTGTTGTTTGCTCTCTTTCTCTCTCTCTCTCTGACTCTCTTACTCATGGAAGAAAGAAAGAAAGAAAGAAATGAACTTTAAAAACAAACAAACAAAAAAACCAGTAAAGAAGAATTTTACCTATTGACACTGACCTCAAATTTAGAAAATTTTTAAAAAGTCAAAATAAATTTTGAAATGTCCATTCCCTATCACTATCACTAAGGACCTAATTATTATTCATTTATATAATTTTCTCAGTCTTTCTTAGCTTTTCTTAAGTCATAGAAGATTAGAAGCAGCAAAGTAGAAATAAAGAGAGGAGGCTGTTAAAATAAGATTTACTAATACATAATAAGAATAAATGGCAACAAGGGAAACAGTATGAAAATGATCTCTCTCAAAGTACCATTTGTTTAAGGGCAAATATACACAGAGCACCTTGTTACTGCCTAGAACTATGTAGTTGACCCCAAGTATCAAGGACATTTCGACTATATTTTAAAATATAAAACATATGGGAAGATATTGAAGTGGTAGAAATTGAATATTTGTTGGAAGAAACAAATTCTACTCATTCAGAATGTTTACTATCCATAACTAGTAATTTCTCAGCACTATACATAGCTGGTATCTTACTGTAAATTTATCTGGGTTTCATGTTTTGTTTTAAATATCAGTTTTTGCCTATTGCAGAGTGAATTGGCATTTCCACTTTCTTAACTTCTTTTTGAAACTAAAACCATTATCTATCTAAATTCTAATTGTAGTATACTCAGTTATATTTTCTATAGGAGTATAAACTAAGCTGATGCATTTTCTTATACCCAAACAAAATGTTCATTAATATTTAATATCATTGATAATTGAAAATGTATGAATAAAACATTAAAATATGGCCATTTTTCTAGAATAGACTCATTCTGGCTTGAAATAGGTCTCTAGAATGAAAAAAAAATTAGAGTGAACTTTAGACTATAGCAAAAAATATATCTGTTTTCTTAACCTTATTCCTCTAGGTAGATTACATTTTTAGAGTTGATATATTTTTTTCCTACCCTGGGAATGGGAAAAAAATATTAGTATAACTTTTTAAAATCATTATTTTTTTTCTAGTACCTTCCCCAAAACCTTTATGACTGATTGCTTTTTACATGTATCTAAGGATAATTTTTAACTTAGAGTTTTTTAAAAATTATTTCCAAAAATATATCTCATTTTCACATACAGTCATTGATCTTATAAACCCAAAGAAGCTTATTCATTTTGTAGAAATTTTGTAGATAAAAAAACAATAGAAATCAGTCACTTACAAGGAGGCTTCAAAAATTTATGAAAAATGCATATTAGGAAAAATCTGTGCATGGATTTTTTTTAGAATTACTTATTTAATTTTATTTATCATTATTTTTTTTTTTTAATTTGCTACAGGGCATGTGTGCTCATCAGAAAGAGACACACAGAGAGAGTAAGCTTCCAGATCCAGAATTTGAACTGTGGTCAGCCATGAGGGAAGGCCAGCACCTTCACCACCACACCAGCTGCTGGCTCCTGTGTATGGATTTTAAGTTTCTTTGCGCCAAAATAAATATACACTTTATTTCCGTTTTTCCATGAACTTCATTTGAAGTCCCCATGTATGCATTTAAAAAATATAGATATGAAAACATAGTCTTGGGGGACCAGCAGTTAGCGTAATGGCTATGTGGCTGGACTCCCACGTAGTCGACTGCGGTTCGAGTTCCGGACCCAGTGGCTTAAACTCATGCCATGTGCGTGTGCGCGGGTGCCTAAGATCCAAAGAGAAGAATGGAGGAGAAGGGATTGCGAAGTGGCCATCCTCCCTTTCTGATTTCTCGCTTTCTGTCTTTCTGTCTCTCTCTTTCTGTCGAGCGCATGCGCCCTGTAGCAAGAAAACTCTCAAAAAACAAAACAAAAACATAGTCTTGGGGAATTTGTTTAGTCAAAATATACCTGTTGAGTGTCTGTAAAATAACAGGCGCTATTCTAGGCACTGGAGATACAGTAGTGATCAAAACCCCTTTGGGGATCAGCAGTTAGCGTAATGGCTATGTCGCTGGACTCCACGTAGTCGACCGCGGTTTGAGTCCCAGACCCCGAGGCTTAAACTCACGCCGGGTGCGTGTGCGTGCGTGCCCAAGATCCCGAGAGGAGAATGGAGGAGAAGGGATTGCGGCGTGGCCATCCCCCCTGGTGGGTGATTTCCTGCTTTCTGTCTCTCTGTCTCTCTCTGTCTGTCTGTTGAGCACACGCGCCCTATAGCAAAAACCTCTCCAAAAAAAGAAAAAAAAAAAAAAACCCTTTTATACTTTCATTTTTGTCTTTACTTAGCTTGTTATTTTCCCCAAATTTTTTTCCATACACTTTCTTTTGGAAGTCTCTGTATATATTTTATTGGTTTTATGTAATTTTTGTCTAGAATCAGATTATGAGCTCCATGAAGGTAGTTGTTTGGTCCATTTGACAATTACTGTATCTTTAGTTTCTTAGTATAGCACTTATTTAGTACGGAATTGAATGTTTACCAAAGCATAAATGAACTCCACTGAAACAAGTACCAAGAATGTGTGGTGTCTTGAAAGCCAAGCAGAGTGTTTTAGAACAAAATGCTCAACTATGTCAAATGTTGCTAAGGGGCAGAAGACATGAAAACTTGAGTTTTCCCAGGTATAGATGTGATGTATGGTTTTAGTGGAGTTATGGGACAAATACCATAGTGAAGTAGATTCAAGACTAGATGATAAAGTAAATAGAAAAAGACTATGTATTGGGTTGTCACAAAAAGTCATGACACAGTTTTGCATAGAAATAATGTAGAAAAATATGTCATGACTTTTCTGACAACCCAGTGTAACTCACTGAAGTAATTTTGAGGGATGAGGAAATTTATATGTAACTTAAAGGGGGTATGTGGTAAATGAGGCTTTTAATGATGAAAATCTCAAACATGAATAAAAATTAGACTAGTACAATAAATCACCTTATAACCTTCATCTATATCAATAATATCAAGATCTTTCAGTGCCTATTTTGTATACTCCATTTTTGTTGCGGAAATGTTTTGAAATAAACCCCAGAGGGGGCCAGTAGGTGGTATGGTGGTTAAGACACTGGATTCCCAAATGACTGACCATGGTTCAAGTCTCAAACCTACCGGCTTGCGCTCGCTCTCGCTCTCTCTCTCTCTCTTTCTGGTGAGCACATGTGCCCTATAGCAAATTAATAACATTAAATAAATAATTATTTAAGAAAAGGAAAGAAATCCTAATGACTTATACCTGTGTGTATAGTTCAGTGTTCATCTTGAAAAGAAAAAAAAAAGATTACATTTTAGAAAACCTGGAACCATAATCACGCTGTGTTAAAATGAACAGTAATTGTTTGATGCCCCTTAACATCCTGTTTTATCATTGCTTCCATTGTGTTTCAAATAAAAGTTGTTTAAATTTGAATCCAATCAAATTCTCATTTACATTTTATCATATTTTTAAAGTATCTTTTTGTCTGGAGAATATAATCCCTCCTTTATTAATGAAGCTGGAAAATTCAGTAAATTATTTTACATTACTTGTTCATATCTTTCTAATGTCATTTACTTCTCTGTTTTCAGTATTACTGTAAACTATAGTGTAGACATAAATATTTGCTTTAAGTTACACTTTTTAGGATAGATTGTAATTGGAGCTGTGTGCTTTGTACTTGCATCACATCAAGAGGCACATGGTGTTTGATTTTTGCACCCTTCATCATGCTCATACTAATCTCTGAAGTCAGTTGGTGACATCCTGATATTTCCACTGAAAATTTCACTTTAACCTTTCATGTAATGCTTTTATCCATTTATGATCTTTGCCAAAATTGGTTATTTCATTAGGTTTACAAAGGAGTAATTTAAAAACTGTCAAAGTCTTTAAAAATCTAAGGAATTATAGCATATATTTTCTGCAGAGAGGAAAAGAATTCTAACAAGAGGAAGAACTCTAATAACTGGAGGAAGTAGACTTGGTAGATAAGAAGGGATAGGGTCCAGAGCACATGATGAAACATATTAGACAGGAGCAAGAATTTGTTTTGTTTTGTTTGTTTTAAATTGCCGGAGAGGGGTGCCCTTGCTAGAAAAAAAGGTGGAAAGTATCCCACAATGGGGCATAGTCACAGAGCACTTCCCTTTACTTCCATCTCTCCTGTTGTGATTTGAGGCATGTACACACATATACTTAGCATGTTTTTCAAGCCTCTGGGTCAGTATTTCGACTATAGTATGAGATCTGGCTCCTTTAACCACTAGGTTGTGGAGCCAGCCCAAGAACAGGTACTGTTCAGGTGACTTGTCCAAGTTACAGTAGCACAGAAAGAACATGTTAAAGTTATATGAAAAATTTGCTGTGAAATCTATCTGATGATTCTACCTTATTTTAGAAACAAATATTGTCAGCATTTAGTATTGCATGTGAAATTAAAAGTTAAAGCTGGCTCAGACACTATGATACAGCAGTGATACAAGTACCCTTCAAACTTGGAAGCAATGTGACTGTCCAAAGGTTCAGATCCCCAGGTCCGATTGTAAGCATGCCAATTTGCACACGGCTGCCCAGGATTCTGAGGAATAGAAAGCTGAGGAAAGGGGACCATGGCATGACAAGACTGTTACATGTACTTTCTCTTTCCCTCACATGCACATGTATGTACATATGTGTTCTCTACCATGACAAATACATACATATCCCTGTCTATGTGGCACAACTGACCCTTCTTGCTACAGTTTTTGTCATTTCTCTCTAAAAGTGCAATTTTTAAAAATGGTGTCTTATATAACTGTGTCTTTACATTATATGAAATGGAGGAAAGTACTTTTACTGATTTTTCAGCTTTTGTTGCTAGTCTATTACAAAGAGAAGTAAATGCTGCTGTTAAACAAATAAAATGATAAATAACTGGCAGTTTAATGTAGACACTAATGGAGCCTAAAAGCCTTTAAAGTGACAAAAACCAGCAACTTTTATGATTTATAGACTCATTTGTGTTACACAGTTTGGTCATATACCTGACAGTTTTCTTTTTTTGTGACTTCTGCCTAAAAATTATGGTTTTGTGTTATCTGCGTGAAAAGGCCATTAGAGTTCAGCTGAATATGACAGCATCTCTTCTGAGGATTGCACTACTTCCCAGTGGTAGATATATAATCTCTCTCTCGCTTTTGTCGTCGTAATAGTTCTAATGGAAATTGTATAATTCAATCTTCAGAGAATATGTACTGCAACTGTGAACCTATGAACTATTTTCCAATTGTCTCATACATGCTGCTATGTAAAATTTAGTTTTACACAATCATATTTCTTTATGTCTCAGCGATTTCCATCTAGCATGTTAGTCTGTACAGTCTGAAGAGTATTAGGCTACTGCATGATCTGACATGATATGTGCTATGTCAAATCAAAATTAAAAATCAACAGGACCTTCAGGTGGCATGGTGGTTAAGAGCATTGAACTCGCACATGGCCAACCATGGTTCAAGTCCCAGACCTGGTGGCTTGCTCTCTCATTTTCCTTCTCCTTCCTTCTCTCTCTCTCTCTCTCTCTCTCTGGTCAAATTAAAATAAATAAAGTTAAAAGAAAATAATTCTTAAATAAGGAATTAAAAAACAATATAGATTGTATAGTCTGTGTATTTACTTAGCAGCATGTTTTCTTAAAAATATAAATATATATATTCTTAAGTTCTACTGTTTGGCACACTCAGAAAAGTGCACTCTGCATGTCTTCAAAAGCAGAAATGTAATCTGATCTATGTTATGTGTTGCCTGCTTACTTGGGTAAGAACACTTAGTGTTAGCTATATTGATCAATTTCCATCCTTTCAAGCCATTTATTGGACAATTAATACAAGCTTGTAAAGACTCCCTAGAGTATCTCTATAAACTAGATCATTTTACCAAGAGCCACAAAGATGCATCAAGATAAAATGGCATGAGAAAAGCTGAAGAGAAACAGGAGAAATTAAGTCCACAAACTCACATTATGTTCTCAGGTTCTTTTTTTTTTTTTTTTTTTTTGAGAGGTTTTTGCTATAGGGTGCGTGCGCTCGCCAGACAGACAGAGAGAGACAGAGAGACAGAAAGCGAGAAATCACCCCCCAGGGGGTATGGCCACACCGCAATCCCTTCTCCTCCATTCTCCTCTCGGGATCTTGGGCACGCACGTACACATGCCCGGCGTGAGTTTAAGCCATCGGGTCCGGGATTCGAACCACGGTCGACTACATGGGAGTCCAGCGACATAGCCATTACGCTAACTGCTGGTCCCTGTTCTCAGGTTCTTTGCATCCTTACAAGTGAATGCCATACTTGCTCTTTATTGAAATACAAACTTAAGAAAACTTAATTTTTCATAGACTGAGTTTTTATAGTTTAAAACGTGAAAATTTAATGTAGATGTACCCCTATAGTTTTTTGCTTTTAATTCCTGTGATCCGAATATTTCCAAGAGTAAAGAGATAATAATTTACTATTAATATTTCTTGAATTTCCAAAACTACTGGGAAGCGGTTTGTTTCATAACCTTTAGAGCGTTGTAAACTTCCTGTGATTGTTTAAATGTTTGTAGCTTTATAACTTTGTTCTTCAAAATATATTTTCAATAAATTGTGCAGAGTGACTTGGAATTTATAAACAGTAGCACCAAAGAGAAATGTGTTACATACGTAAAAATGTTCAGTTTTTTTTTTTTTAATTGCAGATTGTAAGACACCATCCTTTTGATTTTTTGGGGGGCGAGGTGGCAGCTAATTGGAAAAACTACGTATTTAAAATCTGAAAAGTGAATTTATGTGATGTGTTAGGACACTGAGAAGATTATAGTTTATTACCAGACTGCTGCAAGAGGCCTCAGAAGAGTCTCAAAAACAAATCACTGATTTTTATTGCTTTAAGATGTATATGTAAAGTATAAAATCGATGATAAGACCTACGTATTAGATCAACTATTTCATTCTATTTCTGTCTCATATCATATATCTACATATTATTCATGTTATTCACTGGATATGAAACGAATACCATTAATAATACCTTTATCAAGTATTCATGAATTTCAAATTTCACAAACTATTTCTTAATTTTATTTTAACCTTGATGTTCTCTTTATTCAAATTATATCATCAATGAAGGCAGCATTATTTCATTTATTGCAACGATTATATATCTCTTATGTATCTGAGACTGTCACAGGCTTTGGGGATTTAACAGCACAAAATACCCTAAGTCACTGTTCACCTAAAGCTTACATTCAAGCAGAAAAGTAAAAAGTAAACAAATATAAAATATCAGGTAGTGATTTTTCTGTGATTAAAAGAGCAGAGTAAATGACTAGAAACTGTTAGAAATTCAGAATTTACCTACCGTGTAAACTTCCCAAGACTGCCTTTCCCAATAGATTTAAATACTCTTGTCACTATGGGCCCTCTGTACTATCTATGGTACTTGCATTATTTTTCATACTGTAAGTCATAGAATTATCTGGCTTAGTGTCTGTTTTTCCCCTGAAGAGTAAGCTCTTTGAAAGCTGAGTCTATAGAGCTTCATATGTGTGTTAGCAGTTTCTAATGCTAAGTCCTTTTGTAAGTAGTCAGTAGGTATTTATTATGTCAATGAATAAATTACATGCTCAGAACTTCTCTGAATTTCTAGTCTTGCTAAGATCCAAAGGTTTTTTGAGGACTACAACCATTTAAAAACAAAATACTAAAAGGGATATGTATATATTATATTTTGTACCTTGAATATTTTTATTACTGTAGAGTTCTACATTTTACATTATTTTATTAGCATTATTATATCATCCTTTTTCATACCTTTCTTTAAAAATGCAAAATGAGAAGAAACGTTTTCTGAAAATTAATAATTTATCCACAGGTACTACTGAGCGAGTGTGCTTGATCCAGGGAACAGTTGAAGCACTGAATGCCGTTCATGGATTCATTGCAGAAAAAATTCGAGAAATGCCCCAAAATGTGGCCAAGACAGAACCAGTCAGCATTCTACAGCCTCAGACCACCGTTAATCCAGACCGCATCAAACAAGTGAGTGTTTAGTGGGAAATCAAAGAAAAATATCTGCAGCATAGTTGTCAATTTCTTACAAAAGAAACCTTAAAAATCTTTGCATTTAAAGTCTTTTTTTCTAAGCACACTTAAAACATAACAGAGTTGTCATTTAGTTATTTAAAGACTATTAGGGTCTCTCATAGATCGATTAGTTAATTTACTAATTGAATTATTCATTGATTAGTGTTACACTGAAGAGCACTTCTGTGACTCTTTGTGATTATTCTTTATAAAATTAATAGATGGCAAGTTTTATTAATTCATAAGAATTTCATCTTTTAAAATTAATACTATTTTAAAAAGTATAAAAATTGAAATTAAACTGTATCTTCAAAGTTTCTAATACTCTGTTTTCAGAGACATTTGTAGTCTACGGTATGGTTATTATGCATATAGACTCCTGTTATGTTAGTTGTCACTTTTGACATTTTTCGTCAACAAATATGTATAAGTAAACTTATGTACCTAGCATATAGTCCTTTGTTACAAATAAGATATTTTGTTTTGTATAACTTGTGTAGTATTTATATATATATATATATATATATATATATATATATATATATATGTCATAAAGGGCCAATGTTCATTTTTAATGTATGAGATTTTTCTGTAAAAAATTTTAACTTGATAAAAACTAATTTGAGTTTTTATGATTGAGTAGTAATGACTTACATGATGTAGGGAGGAAATGACATGATTTAATGTTAAATAATGTGGATTCTTCCACCATAACTTTTTAAATCTATAAATTTTGATATTCTATGTTATTAATTACTGTTTCTGCTTTTGCCCTTTTATAATTAGTCTCTTAACTTGTGATATAACTTTTCTATCGATATACTATGCCTTCAAAAGAAATGTATTAGTTTTCATTAATTCACAGAATATTTAATTTGCAGAATATTTATGTTCATTGTAATAAATTTTTAACATAGCTCAAAGTCTTATTAATTTCATGTTTCTGGACTGAAAAATATAATAAAGTGTTATGAATCTATTTCAATATTACCAATATAGAGATAAATACAATACCATTTAATTAAATGTAGATGTATAAATTAATTAGGCAATTATTTTCAAATTATAGGCTAATATTTTGTATAAATCACCTTTTTAAAAAAGTCCTTTTATATTTTAATCATGAGTAGGTACCTGTTATTCCATTTAAAATCACTCATATTGCTCTTTGTCAGTGTCATATAGTTCAATTTGTACACCATAAGTTTTCAACACAATATCCCTTAATATGTACATGGCAGCATATAAATATATTAAAACTAGCATTGGTGGATTTTCTTAAAATTCTACACAATCTTTTATAGTTTTGAAGTATTTATATATGTTAGGTGAATACAAAGGATAGATTAAAGACTCATGACATAATATTAATACCATAACCTTATTCAGATTTTAAAGCTAAGAAAGTAGGTAAAGACCTCTAGGATAATAACATCTGGGGCTGATAATTAACAAAATGAGCACTAATGCATAGTTTTTGACTTCCTGCTTTAATCCAGCCTATTACTTTTTCTTTTGTAATTTTTGTGAGAAAATTCAAGCGTTTAGTGATTGAAAATATCTTGTATTTTTAAAAAATAAAACATGCAATGTATTTGATTAGTGTGATATCACTGACAATATATTTAGGTAAATGATATGAGTTAATTATTTTTACAAAAAGTAATAGCTGATACCACTGAATAATGATCTACAAACCTTTGTTATAATTCTGGTTTTCTCCATGGTAATATGAGATTTACAGGTTTCCATATATTCAGTGCTGGTATAGATTTAAGACTAGAATTTTTAAATGTTTATTTATTTTTGCTTTATTTGGATAATTTTTAAAATTCAATATAAGTGTTCAAAAATAATAGTGATTGATTCACTTTTGTGTATTTGCATTCATTTATAAGACTTGTAGATATTTATGGAATTAAAATGATTGTTGACTTAATATTTTCATGTAATCACTAATGTATATGAAAGTGTTATTTAAAAGGATTTATTGAATGAAAACACTAAATCTAGTAGCATAATATATTTAGTACTTAAACACTTTCTTTGTAATGTACAAAATGAAAGATTTACTTGAAAATCTTAGCGATGTAATGTATTTTCAAGATATTATAGGGTTTTTTTTAATGCTCTGACTTTGGAATTAATTCTCTAACTTTATAGGTACCTAGTTTTATCAATATAGTGCATTTTGCTGGATCATTCTCTAAATAGTATGTCAAGTATATAATTTTGAATGACCATTACTTTATTTCTGAAGAAATGATGCTAGTTATTCAGAATTATTATCATTAAAATAAATAATTTTGCTATAGAATAGATGGAAAGATATTTTGCATGAGGTTTAGAATTTTTTTTTTTTAGATTTTTTGTTAATAGAGCACATGCACTCTCCAGAAAGGGAGTGAGAAATCATCCTCCTTCCCACAGGAGGGATGGCTGCACTACAGTCTCTTCTCCAGTATCATCTCTGGATTTGGGGCATGTAAGCACATGTACCTGATGTGAATTTTTGAAGCCGCCATGTCTGAGACTCTTTACTGTGGAGCTGGTCATGTGGGATCCAGAGCTTTAACCTCCATACCACCTATTTGTCCTGCTTTAGAGTTTGATGCATAGAATCATAGCAAGATTTCTTTTTAAATGGTACTTTTTTTTTTTATAACTAGTAACATATTTACTCAGGGCATTAGTTCTGAAGTTAATTTTTAAGCCTTTTATTAGCAGTTTTATTCTAGAGAAATTTATTTAAAGAATAAAACTAGGATTTTGAAAATTGTTGGTGCCAGAATATGTAACTTCTTCATGGAAGAAGTGGATTCATGTTAAATATAAAATTATGGATTTTATTAATGTTCAGTTAGTGTCTTTGTCTATTTTTATGGTTGATACTATTAAGATTTTGCTCGTTAAAAAGTAAAATTTATATATAATTTTGATAAAATAGAAAGTCAAATTTAGTTCTTAACAAATTGGCCTTAACAGTTATGATTTTATATGCTCTATTATGATGAACTTTTAAAAATTATTATATTCTGAATTGTGTTATCTAGATACAGTTGGTAACTGAGTAAATTGTATGAGGCATATACTTGACCCAGATGAAACCCACCCGCACTGACTAAACAGGTCCTGAAGCCAGTCTGGTTTCTCAGGAGATCAGTGCACGCTGGTCTCACAAGTTTTTCATACTCTAGGAAAATGCTGAAATCTAGCTTGACAGCCTTATATACAGCTTCATATATTTGATGTTGTGAATAGCTCAATTCTTAATTCAGAGATATATTTTTAAGAAAAGCTACATTGGAAAAGAGAGGACTATGGGCATTAAAAAAATTTATACAATATTTCAAAAAGTTAAATATTAAAGAAATCTTATTTAGCTCAAAGAATTTTAATGTTACAATAAATTGGCAAAAATAATACTTGTTAATTTGTTCATTATTCATTCAGTCATCAATATAGTGAATGTATTCTTAGTGAATTATAAAATATATAAATTGTAGCATTTGCCCTCAAGAATAGTTTGTAAGATAATCATAAGTCCTTAAAATAACTTAAAAATGTATAGCTGTATTTATAGACCAGAACTATGATATAAAAATTCAGGGAGGTGGGGGAGAAGGTGGCTTGGGGTACTGTACTTCACATGGCCAATCATGGTTCAAGTCCCAGACCCAGCAGCTTGAAAATCATGTCAGGAGTGTGTGTGTGTGTATGTGTGTGTGCGTGCACATGCATGTCTGTGTGTCCAAAATCCTGACGGGAGAGTGGAGAAGGGATCGTGGCATAGGCATTCCCCCTTGGAAGTAATTTCTCACTTTCCTTCTCTGTCTCTCCCTGGAGAGTACATGTGTTTAATAGCAAAAACCTAAAAAAAAAAAAAAAAAAAAAAAAAATTCAGGAGAATGTCAATTAAATGTCGGCTAGAGTGACAGTTAATAGACTAATAGACTTGTAAATAGGCAAAGACTTGAACTGGACCTTGAAGATTGTATAGGAATTGCCTAATTAGAGGAGAAAAAAAGAAAAAACCTGTTTCAGACAAGTGAAACAGTGCGGAATTCGGAGATGTCTTGACATAAGTGGAACATTTGTGTTGTAGCTTAGAAAAATTAATGGTAGTTGGCTAGGGTAGGTCCAAATAATGGAGAGCCCTGGATGTCTGGCCAGTGGGCATCCTTTTGAGTATGAATTATTTATTCCTGGTATTTTCCCAAAAGTCCTTTTAATGTCTCAGTGTGGTTATGGGGAAAATAGGCAGGGGAGACCTCTGCATTCTGTTCTCCTTTGTGTGAAAAAAATCCAGATAGAATCTCAGGGTGCCTGTAGGTACAGCTATTGGCAGGAAAAGGGAACTATGAATCGACTAGTTCAGACATTGGAAGATAGTTCAGGTGGAAGAAGAAGGAGAGAACATTTGTCAGGAATGAAAACCAAAGATGACAATTATATATTTAAATAATTTATCCATATTTTTAATGAAGTAGCATAGAGGAATTGTTTAACAGAACTTGTAAAGTTTGATAAGGTGGATAATTGAGTCATTACTGGAGTCCAAATTACAATTAAAATTTGCGATTCATTCTTGTCTGCACTATACCATAAATATAAGAGGTTCTTGACAGTATATTACCATAGTATTACTTGAAGGCAAGTTTCATGTATTATAGAGTTTATTTGTTGTAATATTCTCTGGTCCAGCAAAACTGACTTATTAAAGAGATAGTGTCTTATAATTTATAATAACTTTTTCATCCTTACTCCCAAAACCGTAATTGTCCCTACATTTAAGTAAATGCCTATGGTTAAATTTCTTCTTTTTTAATTTCTTGATTTTTATAAAATCATTTTATATTCCAAGTGAACCACTATTTTAAAATTAAAGTATTTTACATTTTTCTGTAATAAGTAGTTCAAACTTAATTATCTTAAGAATTCTGCATAAAACAGGCATTCAGTACTGTAAAATAAAAAATATACTTTATCTTTTGAATGAGAAAATGGTGGTTAAAAATGACTATGTTCTTCATAGTCACCATTTGAAAAGTATAAAACAATAGTTTCGGAGGAGTATGTTCTTTATACAAGTTATTTATAGCAAAAATATCAATATATTGATGTTATATGGATATTCAGTTAACTCATCTGCATGATTTTACCAGAAATTTTACTGAATGATATTTAATTTGAAACCACTAAACCTTAATTAACTTTGCAAAGTAAATGAATATAAGCATTTTACTTAAATATATTAAAGAAAACAATATAATATATATTAAAGTGTTTCCTTAGGATTTTTCTGTTCCACTCATTAGTGTGGTTGAAACAACTGCCATCGCTCATCTGTTAATCTGATTAACAAAACCTTTTAAATCAATAGTTTAATGTATTTATACTTACCTGTTTTTTCCTACTAGTACTTTTTTAAAAAAATCAACTGAACAAAAACTTTTTGGAATACTTTTATCATTACAAATTGAATTGGTAAAGGGAGGAGACTTTTTTTGTGCTTAAACTACCTGTGAATACTATACTAGAAAATGTATTCCATCTTTATTTTGTTACATTTTCATTATTTTAGGAATGTAAACCAAGACATTTTATTTAGAGACAATTTGCTTTGACATTTCAATGATCTTATCCCTTGAAGCCCAAACTTACATAATTTTCACCTATTTATAAAAGGCAATGAAATATAACTTCTTACCAGATTATGACAATAACCAAACCTTTAGTTGCTTTAAACACATTAATATTATCCAGGGTTTTAAAAATGTTGTTTTTGTTCCTGTGGGAAAGAAATAATATCAGAATTGTTAAGGACAATCTTGATGAATGTGCATTGCATAAATTATTAATACATTTCCATTATTTCATTTATATGCCAAGCAAAAAGAAAGGACAGGGTGGATGTCATAGTGAACCCATTGTACTTCAGATTGATTTGACCTTGATGGAAATGGAAGAGTCTAATACCTCAGAATCCTATGCTTCTAGGATTATGAACTAGGATTGAAACCTAGAGTGAGAGAAATGTCCTTTAGATTTATTTAACATCCCAACCTCATTATTCATCTGAGATGAGTACAGACTTTTAAGGGTATGTTATCTCCTCCCAGGAATATTGTATAGAAACAATTAAAACCAGCAGTGGGAAAGGAAACTTTTACTATTCAATTCATGAAATATATGGCAGCATCAAGTTATTAGCATATATCCCAGCATAGGATTTGGGGGAAAGAAAATATTAGGGAAATTTTTAATCATGAAAAATGAACTCTCTTGGGACCAGCAGATGGCATAGTAGTTACACTGTAGGACTCCCATGTAGTTAACTACGGTTGGAGTCCCAGACCCAGTGGCTTAAAACTCATGCCAGGCACGTGTGTGTGAGCGCTCAAGATCTTGAGAGGAGAATGGAGTAGAAGGAATTGCAACATGGCCATCCCCTCGGGGGGAGATTTTTCACTTCCTATCTCTCTGTATCTGTCTCTTTGGTGTGTGCATATGCCCTATAGCAAAATCTCTCTCTTAAAAAAAACCAAAAAACAAAAAACGGGGACCACCAGATGAGGTAATGGTTATGTCACTGGACTCCCACATAGTCAACTGCGGTTCGAGTCCCAGACTGGACAGCTTAAAACTCATGCTGGGTGCATGTGCATGCGTGCCCAAAATCCTGAGAGGAGACTGGAGGAGAAGGAATTGTGCTATGTTCACTCTGGGGGGTGATTTCTTGCTTTCTGTCTCTCTGTCTCTCTGATGAGTACATGTTCCCTATAGAAAAAAGCCTCTGTCTCTCAAAAAAAAAAAAAAATGAAGTCTCTCTGGAGAAATGATAAGGATTAATTTTAAAGAGCAAAAATAAAAAATAAAGGGTATGAAATTTTTAATAAAATTTATGGGATTATAGTTCTGTAACTAGCTCTTCTCCCCCCCTCCCTTTTTTTTTTTACCTGATTTGATAAAAATTGTATTGTACTCACCATAGGTATAGTTTTCCTCAAATTATCTTCAGTTTCAAAATAAGAAATATCAAGAATTATTTCATGAGTGGACCACACAAAACATGATCTGATGTTAGAACCAATCTGATTTTGTTAGTGGAGGGCGTGAGTTAAAAAAGAGTTCGTGAATTTTTACTTCTATGCTTAACCACTTTATTTTACCTAAATTAGAACTTTGAAAGGTTTTTTATATGTAAAAATATAACTTTAAGTAATTTCATCTACTTTTCATGACACTGCTGACCCTTTAAAGTTATGCTTTTGCTCATATCTGAGTAATTTTTAGGGGTATGTATTATATAAACTATCCATATGTAATTGTATCTATACCATAAAAACTATCCCATTTTACCTTTTAAGAAATATTCAGGATGCTACTTAAGCAAAGCTGTTTTGCTAAGTGTACAATATTTTTTTAAGGAGAAAAAAATCCTGACATCTTGCAATTCAAGGTTACTAGACATGAGAAGTTTTTAAAATGTCTTAAATTTTTTCACAAGTATAGATGGTTTTATACAATGTATTTTATATATAGTATGTCTATGTGTTTAGAAAGAAGTGAAAAATAAATGTAATTCCAAATATTTTTGTGCTTATTTTCAGCACAGGCTGATGATGCTACATTATACTTTCATCTGTATTATATTTCTCATTTAGCATAAATAATAAAAATATTGTGGTATTTCTTAGAATGCTCTTAGTTACTTGCTTATTAATATGAGGTTAATGTTTACATTTTCAGACGGGCTCTAAATTTATTAAAAATTAATATTTTAGAAGATAATGTGATATTAAGAACTCAGAACTACAAATTTAATTGCTTTTAAGTATGGATCCCTAAATTCATGTGGAATCAACTTGTTGGTGATGTTCAACATATTAAGTAGGTGGATACTTTTATGGCAAAGTAAACTTCATTTCACCACTCTTCAAATCTCCGACTGTATTCATTGATAGGAAAGTAACTCTTTCAGTTTTACTCATTGAACTTTTTGAATTTTTTTTGACATCTCTTTTCTCCCAAGGAAAAAAAGGGAAAGAAATGAGACTACTATTCATGAATATGGTCAGGATACCTTTAGTATTCATGTGAATTTTTATCAGTCACCGTCATGATTTCAAGTCATGAATTTATTTTTACATGCTTATGCATGCATATTTACATGCATTAGTTACTTAATTGATCTTAAATTCCATTAAATTTGAATGAACAGGAGAAAAATTTGTTCATAGGATTTTGTTCTCGTTATATTACATTTTATTTTATTTTGTTTTATTTAAATAATCAGTTTAAGGCTTATAAAGGTTGATTTGCTCCTGAACTGCTTTGTTCCCAGACATTGCCATCTTCCCCAACTACCACCAAGTCCTCTCCATCTGATCCCATGACCACCTCCAGAGCTAATCAGGTACAGTATCATCCTGTCATCTACACCATACTTTTCACGGGTGATTGCCTGCAAACTGGAGAAAAAGATAATGGTGGGTTAAGGATTTATTCGTTCATTCACATATGTGCACCATGAGCAGATTCCAGATAATCTAAGAAATATCAATTATTTTTGAAAATTTATATGAATTTTTAATTTTAAATAATATATTCAGATGGCAGACTACTAAAATTTTGGATTTTTCTCTTAAAACTGTGACTACTGAGCTCTGAAGATCTATATATTGAGTTGGTGTTTTTAATCGCCTTTATTGTATCATCTGAGGATTCTTAATATGTAAGTTAAGGATATCATATGTAAAAAATAAATGTATAAATTGAGCAAAGGTATATCTTTAAAAGTGAATGCAATTTTATTTTCTTGTTTGAGACATGACTATGTAAACAATTTTAAACTATTGATGAAAACATTTCTAGCAGTCTAAAAAAAGTGAAAATGACATTTTTTATAATTTTAATACGGTTTAACAGCTCAAGAGTTGGTATTTCCATAGTATTTAAGAAATCCTAAACATTTTTTATTACGGGAGTGGAAAACTGCAACAAGAAATTTATTTTATTGGTTTGATTTGATAATTGTTTTATTACTGGGTATTTGTAGGTCATTCTTAAAAACTGTAAATGTTGAACAATATATTTATTAAAATGATTAAACACATTTTCATTTTGTCTGAGTTGAGCTTCATTTAGGTGAGATATGCTGTTGTCTTTAATATTTCCAGTTTTTTAAATTAATACAGGCCTTATGGGATTATTTAAATTTAAACAAAAGCTTATCTTTTTAATATATTTTTCATATAGTTGATTAATATCATTCATTTTGAACTATATTTGCTAAATATATTAAAAGTGGCTTTTTCATATTATCTAATATAAGCCTATCAGAATTAGTTTTGCATATTAATCTATTATAAAACTTTTTGCAAACTCAGGAAAAACAGCTAGAAGCAAAACTAACATTTAGGATTATTTTCTATAATAGAAGTTTGCTTTTTATATGCAGTAGCATTTCCTTCAAACAAAAGTACCTTTGTACTGCTCACCTTTTAGTTTCAATAAATTCTTCAGTCATGCCCCTATCTGTAGGGATGAAACCCACTTTGAAAAAATTATATTACCTAAAGTGAAGCCAAGCTTATATTATAGGAGCATAAAGTAGCAAAGTACATATACATTTTTCACTCCACATACTAATCCTTTATGTGAGCTTTAATTACATGGTATAGAAAACTATTGGGAAAGCTATAGTACGTTTTTAATTTTGTTTTTTGTAATTCACTTTTTAAAAAAAGGCAGGACAAACAAGCACAACAATAAATACAAAACAAATTATTTTTCTCAAAGTAAAAAAATCCTGTGTCTAGAAAAGAAAACAATTTTGTCTATGAAATTAGACTTATTATATTTTCTTTCCTTTGAGATGAATGTATGAATTTTTATAAAATGATATCTTAAAAGTTTTATTATATGTTTACGTTTACTAATTTTACTCTCCAGATAGATTACTATATTCCTTCTACCAAATATGTTACTTTCCTATTTTGAAATAAGTCATTTGTGATTTTTTAATTCTATCTACTATACTTTATTATATTATTTATTACTTTTAGTTTTTTTTCTGTTCTTGTATGAAGAAGTAAAATATCTCCTGGATAATATAGTATCTCCTGAATAAAGACTTATGAGAAGAGTAAAACAAGATCCTTAATGTATTGAAAGAAGTACAGTTATCATCAGTTTTTATGTTATTAGTAATTTGTATTTATTTTGTTCCCTAAGTTATTTCCCAGTGGATTTTATTCATGTTGTAGGACAGAACGAAATTTGTTTTTTTTTGTTCATTTGGACTTTGGATTACAATTCTTTCTTGTGAATATTCCTAAGTAGTTTAGCTTTACTATATTGATTTATAAACATAAATAGGAAAATCGGTTTTAATAGGATGTACTTTACATAATTAAAATAGCCTTCTCAACTCATAGAAAATAACTTTTATGGGACCAGCAGATGATGTAATGGTTTCATCGCTATACTCCCATGTAGTTGACTATGGTTTGAGTCCCAAACCAAGCAGCTTAAAATTCACGCTGGACGTGGGTGTGTGCATACCCAAGACCCCAAGAGAAGAAGAGAGAAGAAGGAATTGCGGCATAGCCACCCTCCCGGAGAGGTGATTTCTTACTTTCTGTCTCTCTGTCCCTCGGGTGAGCGCATGCACCCTATAGCAAAAATCTCTCTTAAAAAAGAAAAGAAAAGGACTTTTATAACCAGTTTAAGTTTAGTTTATTCTTACCTGGTAATTTAGCTGATATCTTCCGAGTTCTATAACTGAATCAAGACAAAGATTACTATTTTAAATTAACATTCACTTATGTATTATAGCTAATATGACATCACTTACTAATAAAAATAATTGTAAACTTTTTCAGTGTGAATTATTACAAAACACATCCAAACATTTGTGTTTTTTCATCAATATTACCTAAATGAATTATGTTCTAGTTGTATTTTCAGAATAGTTTGTCTGTTTTACACACTCATGTGATAAAAAGAACTAATGCACCATTAATATTTTTTAAAAAACAAAAACACAAAAAGCAATTCAGAGAGTAAGTTTGATCTGCAGTTCCAACATTTTAAAGTCTTTTCTTGGGCCAGCCAGTGGCATGGTAGTCTGGGCAGCTGGATCCCTCATGGCAATCATGTTGTCCCAGTTTGGACTCAGTGGCTTGAAAAACATGCTGGGCCCATGTGCACCAAATCCCAAAATTCTGAAAGGAGGAAGAGATGAAGGAGAAGGGATTGTGGCATGACCATGTCCCGTGAAGAGTGCTTTCTCACTTTCTCTCTCTCTCTCTATTCCTGACATACATAGGAGCCCTCTGGCAAATTAAAACAACACTTTTCTTTTAAAAATGATCACATGGTTAAATGGATACAAATCTTACTTTCTTAGTCCTCATGCCTTTTTACATGTTTCATAGGTCAGAGTGAGAGCCACTGGCTACAATATTATGCTGTAATAATTTCTCCCTGGAAATTGAAGAACTACCATATGAGAAACGTTATAAAACTGTAGTAAAAATCAAGACTAGAGCCAAATTACCTTTGATCTAAGCCTTGCTCTGCCACTTAACTTACTTAGCAATCTTGAGTCTTAGTTTCCCCATCTGTGAAATTCAAATAATAGCACCTGAGAGGATTGACATCAGATATAAAGAATTCGGGTTCAGCAAATGGCATGGTTGTCAAGACATGGTCAACTGTGGTTCGAGTCCTGGACCCAGTGGCTTAAAAGTCATACCCGGTGTGTGTGGGTGTGTATGTGCTTGTATGCATGCCCCAAATGCAGAGAGGAGATAGAGAAGGGAACGTGACATGGCCATCCCCCCAGCGGGTGTTTTCACACCTGCCCATACAGACTTGTCTGTCTTTCTCTGTAAGGACATACACACCCTATGTCCAAAAAAAAAAAAAAAAAAAAAAAAAGAAGAGAGAGAGAGAGAGAGAGAAAAGAAAAAAATAATTAGGGGCCAACATGTGATGCAGAGGTTGTGGCAGCTGGGTCTCACATGGCTGACTTCTGGGTTAGCGCCTTGGACTCTGTGGTTTGAAAAATATGCCAGGCAGAGGCCAGCAGATGGTGGAATGTTTACAACACTGGACTCCCACATGGCTGACCAGTGGCTTGAAAATCATGCCAGGCGTGTGTGCTTGTGTGTCCAAGATTCCAGGAAAATGGAGGAGAAGGGATTGTGACATGGCCATCTACCCTGGGGTAGTGGTTTCTCACTTCCCCTCTCACTATCTCTGTTTCTGTCTCTGTCTCTCTCAGGTTAGCTCATGTGCCCTAAGTCAAAAAAAAAAAAAAAAAAGACTTAAAGAAAATGGCAGGAGTGTGTGTGTGTGTGTGTGTGTGTGTGTGTGTGCGCATGCCAAAAAATCTCAAGAGTAGGTGAAAGAGAAGGGATTTCAGCATGGTAATCTCCCTCTGGGGGGGTGCTTTGTCACTTTCCCTATTTCTCTTTCTCTCCCTCTTTGTCTTTCTCTGGTGAGTTTAGCATCGTATAACAAATTTTAAAATAAAACAAGATTAAATAAGTAAATGTAAAGAAAGAATTAGCTAACTACTATTAGAATAATATCTAAAATGTAATAAGTACTATATAGATACTAATTTATAGTTTTTCATTTTCTTCTGAAATATCAACTAATAATGAAAAATATTGTTTAAGATAGTAAATCATATAGTTAGCAATTTTGTTTGGGTTTCATCTTTAGAAAGATTCTAATATTAGTATTGGCTATTTTTTTAACTCTAGAATATTTTTGTAATAAAAATATGAGTGCTTTAGTTTAAACTACAATTACTTTCTAGTCAAGAGTACTAAGTTACTTATTGCCTAATAATATACTATATTGCTATTCATTCCCTGTTGAGAAAAAAAAGTAGGGCTAATAGTTCTACAACCTATTTTTTTTACATGAATTTATGTTATGAAGTGCGAGTCTGAAATTTTTTACACCTGGAATTTTAAACATGAAGCACATATAAATAAAATACAGAGCAAATAAAATGATTTAAAGCAATATGTTTAAACTGTCAGAAGAAAAAAACACCTGTAAGTAACAGGATCGGTGACATTCAATTGGTTCTAAATTCGTTATACTAAATTATTCCGTCACTTCGTGAAGATTTGATGGAATGTTTTTCTTAATCAGTGATGTCAAAAATTAAATTCCATTATTAACTTTGGTTCTGGGTTATTAGCTCTCCTGGAACTTTTCTCAAATTTCAGATAAAGAAAGAATTATTTCAGATGCATATACTATAGATATTTATTTATGGATAAATTTGAAATTACATAATAGACATTTATCAGATTGAATAAAACACATGAAAATAAGTAACTAACAGTACCTTTGTAATGACTGCAGAAAAAAAGCTAAAACTGTCCTCACTTTAAATTTATTACCACATATCCCAAATGCGGTCTTAATTCTGACAATCCTAAACTCATTCACTTTCTTATTCTTCTAGATAATTATTTCACAAATCCTCCTCTCTTTTCTACCTTGTTTTAGTTCTCTGTTGCTATACAATACGTTTTCATAAACTAAGTGACGTACACAACCAATGTGGACACTACACGAGGTTCTTTCATGATTTCTGTAGGCGCGATTCTAGGCGTGACTTAAGCCAGGCTGCCAAGTCTTCACCCCATGTTCTAACGTGACTGCGAAGTGTTGGCTAAGCTGCTTTCTCATGATGAGGCTCAAATATTGGCCGATCTGCATAGCTGTTTATCCAGGTTGTTCGCAGCATTCAGTTCCTGTAGTTTGACTAAGGGAAGACCCTCAGACACTAGAGGTGACCCACAGATCTCGGCCAGGCTTTCTCCACAGGCATTTCACAGCCTGACTGTTTGCTTCTTCCAAGGAGAATCTCTCTCCATTGTGTGCCAGCGAGATGGAGGCTTATATATTGAACTCAGTGACATGTGCAACCTCTTGCATAATCTGCGGTACGACATGAGTTGTTCATGGTAGTGAAATCTCCTCACCTTTGCCATATTCTTTTTTGTTAGAAGTAGGTCATGTCTTTCACCTGTTTTCGAGGGAAGAGGATTTTACTGAGTATAGCATCAGGGTGTAGAAATCATGGGGACCAGCTAACAATTGTCTCTATTACAACCTCTCTTGCTCCTCCTCTTTCCCAGTAATGACCATAATTCCTATTTCACTGAAAAAATTAAGCAGTCAAAAGAGAACTTCCAAACTTATGTCAACAAATACTAATGGGCCAGCATTTATACTTTCATATTTTGCCTTCTCATCTATTACTATAGGTATTATATCTATTATATCTATATCTATTACTATTACTATAGGTACATTTTCCCTGCTCCTATTGAAGAATAAGAAATAGGAAATAGGAGATGGCTTACCATTTCACTCAGTAAAAGCCAACATCCTCAAAAATGCCGTCTGTCCCTTTGCAAGGTCTGGCCTTGCTCATTACCTCTTTCTATTTCCTACTACTCACCTCCTCACTCACTAGCCCAACCACACTGCTCTGTGTTCTTTATAGACATTACAGATATTCTCATCTCACCTCAGGATTTCTTTTTCTGGAGGAGTTCATTTCGTTATTTTTTATTGCTAGAATAATTATACATGTTTATAGAGTAAAATGTTTTTTTTTTTTTATATGTGAGACTACAATGTGTGATGTTTAAATCTAGAAAATTTGTATATCCATCATCTTAATCATTTGTCATTACCTCGTCTCGGGGACATTCAAAATCCTCTGAAATATGCAATATTGTTAGTTATATTCACTCCACAGTTTAATCAACAGTTTATGAGCAACAAATCTGTAAGAGGATGAAAAACAATTCTCTTTCTTTCCTCCATTCTTCCCAGCCTCTAATAGTTATTTTTCAACTCTATTTCTTTTTTTTGAGAGGTTTTTGCTATAGGGCGTGCATGCTCGCCAGAAAGACAGAGAGAGAGACATAGATAGAAAGTGAGAAATCACCCCCCAGGGGGAATGGCCATGCCACAATCCCTTCTCCTCTCGGGATCTTGGGCACACATGCACACGCATCTGCCATGAGTTTAAGCGACCAGGTCTGGGACTTGAACCGTGATCGACAACATGGGAGTTCAGCAATGTAGCCATTACGCCACCTGCTGGTCCCCTTCAACTCTATTTCTATGAAGTTATTTCTTTTTTTTTTTTTAAGTATGCCTTTTATTTAATTTTATTATTTAATTTAAATTTGTTTATTTTATATTTATTCACTCTATCATTACAGCATACAAAATGAGTTTTCCCATCCAGAATACACTGCATATTGTCTAAGTCAAAGACATTACCATACATGTTATCATCACACATAATTTTTCATTTCTTGTTTCTTGTTTTGCTTCTTTCTTCCCCACCCACCTTGATTCCCTTCCCCTCACACTCTGTCATTTCCACCCTCCCCCCACACTGTCTCTGGTATCTACAGTTGCTTTCCATGACTTTTTTTTTTTTCACATTTTATTGGTTCACAGAAGATCTTAATTAATCTGCATGCTTTCATTAGCAGATGTGACTGATATATCTGTGAATACATGTCTGATGTTAGGCATAAAACTCGGTGAACAGAATGAATGTACTGTAAAGTAGCATCTAGCTGAGGCTATATAGTTTACTGTGGTCATTAAATAAGCATATTTCTCTTTCTCTTGCTAGGCTCTCCCATTTCATCGCAAATGACAGGAGTTCATTCTTTTTAATGGCTGAATAGTAGTCCATTTTACACACACACACACATACGCACACACACACACATGCACACATTTTCTTTATCCGTTTGTTGATGGACACTGAAGTTGATTCCATATCTTGGCTATTGTAGTAGTAAATATTGGGGTGCAGATATCTTTGTGGCATACTAATTTCTTGTTCTTTGGATATAGATTAAATAGTGTAATTGCCATATCATAAGGCAGCTCTATTTTTATTTTTTTATGAAACTGCCATATTATTTTTTATTATTTTGCTCTCAGCTTCTTTCTCTGTATGAAATTATTTTACCTTAAAGGTCAGTGTGGCAGGGACCAGCAGGTGGCATGGTGGTTAAGGCGCTGGACACTCCCACTTGGCCAACCACAGTTCGAGTCTTGGACCTAGTGGTCTGCTTTCTCACGTTCTCTCTCTCTCTCTCTCTCTCTCTCTCTCTCTCTCTCTCTCTCTCTCTGTGTGTGTGTGTTTGTATGTATGTGTCTGACCACATTAAAAATAAATGAATGAATAAATAAAATTAAATCAAAAAAATTCTTTAAAATAAAGATCAAGTAAGTATGTTACAAATTCATCTTTTCAATAAAGCCCATCTGACCTCCATATTTAATATTGCAACCTGGCCTTCACTTTCCCCAATAGTCCTGATTCTCTTTATCTTACTGTATTTGTTTACCCTTTTCCTATTGTTTCATGAATAGTATACACTTAGTTTATTAACATGTTTATTGTATGTTTTATGTCTCATTCTTCTAGAAAAGTAAGTTTTGTGAAGATAGGAATTTGGTCTGTTTTACTTTCTGAGGTATCTGAAGCACTAGCCTGGAGCATTAGTTAGCATATGTTGAGTAACTATTTATTTAACAATACATGTTTGTTGAGTGATGAATAAAGAGGCTTATAGGGACCAGCAGTTAGCGTAATGGCTATGTTGCTGGACTCCCATGTAGTTGACCACGGTTCGCGTCCCGGATGCGATGGCTTAAACTCACGCCAGGTGCGTGTGCGTACATGTCCAAGATCCCGAGAGGAGAATGGAGGAGAAGGGATTGCGGCGTGGCCATACCCCCTGGGGGGTGATTTCTCGCTTTCTGTCTCTCTGTCTGTCTCTGTCTGTCTGGCAAGTGCACACACCCTATAGCAAAAATCTCTTAAAAAAAAAAAAAAAAAGAGGCTTATACGCTATAGGTTTGAAAACTTAGGTGTTAAATAGTCCTTTCTTCCGGTGAAATTTGTACAGGAAAAAAATTTAAAAAACAACTAGAAAAGAATATTTATGGTTGAATGAAGAGGTTAAGCTAACAGCATGTAGCCCTTTTGGCTAGACTTCTATTTAGCCTTATAGTACTTAGAACACAGTATGAGAAATAATCAGGTACTTGTCTCAAGTACAAGTTTTCTCAGTCAACAACAAAATACTAAAGTGAATTTTTATTCCCTTCAGTGTATTTATGTAAATAGTGTGTGTATATGTATGTACATGTGTATGTGTTTATGAGGGTGAAAGAGAGATGTCAGGATAGTGTTCTTTAGAACCATATTTAAGAAGGTCAAAGGACCAACAGATGGCGTAATGGTTATGTTATTGGACTCTCATGTAGTTGACAGGGGTTCAAGTCCCGGACCCAGCAGCTTAAAAAATTCACACCAGGCACTTGTGCATGCGTGTCCAAAGTCCTGAGAGAAGAATGAAGGAGAAGAGATTGTGGCGTGGCCATCCCCCAAGGGCTAATTTCTTGTTTTCTATCTCTCTGTCTCTCTGGCAAGTGTATGTGCCCTGTAGCAAAAATCTATCTACAAAGAAAAGAAAAAAGGTCCTAGAAAAACAGTGAAACTCAAATGTTCTTTTAAATGAACATACTCTTTGTTATGTAAATTAGATTTTATGTTCTTTTTTATTACTAAGATGAGCTTTGTGAAATTTCTAATAATTAAGTGTGTTTTCTTATGGCTCAACCTAGTGTATATCATATACATATTAAAATCTTAAAAATTTCTAAGATTAGATGAAACCCAAACACAGAATACATATTTTTTAAAATATATATATATTTTTTTTTCTTTTTTTGGAGAGGTTTTGCTATAGAGCACATGTGCTCGCCAGAAAGACAGAGACAGAAAGCGAGAAATTACCCCCCAAGGGGATGGCCACACCACAATCCCTTCTCCTCCATTCTCCTCTCAGGATTTTGGGCATGCATGCACATGCGCCTGATGTGAGTTTAAGCCACCGGGTCTGAGATTTGAACCGTGGTCAACTACATGGGAGTCCAGCGACATAGCCATTTCATCAACTGCTGGTCCCCAGAATCCATATTAAAATAACATACCATTTTCATGTAAGGACAGAGAACATTCCCTTCATAAATGGTAGGCCAGGTTTGTAAAGGAAGATTTAATTCAAAGTAATATCAATCCTTTAAAATTAAATATAATTTTATTGTAATATTCATTATATTCTTTCTTTTTCTTTTTTTTTTTTTTTTTTTTGAGAGGTTTTTCGCTATAGGGCGCGTGCGCTCGCCAGACAGACAGACAGAGACATAGAGACAGAAAGCGAGAAATCACCCCCCAGGGGGGATGGTCACGCCGCAATCCCTTATCCTCCATTCTCCTCTCGGGATCTTGGGCACGCACGCACACGTGCCCGGCGTGAGTTGTAAGCCACCGGGTCCGAGACGCGAACCGCGGTCGACTACGTGGGAGTCCAGCGACATAGCCATTACGCTAACTGCTGGTTCCCTATTCATTATATTCTTGAGGTGGGGAGAGTTTCCTGGAAGGGAGAAGAGATACTTGTTTGCGAAGAAGTGATTCGCCCAGCATTAAAATTTACTATACAACTATCAAAAGCAATGTGATACTAACACAAACAGATCATTGAAATATAGATTCCCAAAATAGATACGGGTATGAATATGGGAACTTAATATATGATAAAGGAAGGTATATAAATAGAAATTAAGAGATATTGTTGGGCCACAGTTCAAAGCAAATGTTTACCACATCCTAATTTTATAATTTGAGGTACTATCCTTAATTCTGCCATGTACACTTTCTGTTGTAAAATGCAAATAACAATAGTGTCTACCTCATAGTTTTATCATGATTCTTCACGGAACAAGTACATGAGAGATATTAAGACTGATACAGGGTATAATAGTGTATGTATCACTTTATTTTAGTTTACACAAGGATATTTTATTTAATAAGTGGTTTTGATATGCTTGACTATCTATCTACAATAAAATAAATATAGATTTCCACCTAGCACAACACAAATACATCTCAACACATTAAGGATTTAAAGTATAAAACTTTTTGATGAAATTATTGCATATGAAATCAAATTGGGATGTCTTTCTTAAATAAGAAGAAAATCTAAAACAAATATGTTAACATATTTGAGTACATAAATAATGTTTTTGATGTAGCAGAACATACCATTAATAAATGACAATATCTTTTTAAAAATACATTGAACATGTATGACGATTAATATCTTTAAAAAGAACTCCCAAATTGAATTGAAAAAACAACCCAGTGAAAAATTAGTGAAGATAATAAAAAGGCAACTTACAGAAAAAGGAATGGAAATGTCCAGTAAATATATTAAAAAAAAAAAAAAAACCCACCAGGCATCAGGAAAATAAGTATAAATACACAAGATTATACTTTATTTTAACCAGACAAACAAAATTTCATGTGTATATACAATACAAATATATCAGAAATGCAATAATATGTCTGTGTTCATAAATCAAAAGTATTGGCAAGGACATAGAAAATAAGCATACTTTTTTTTTTTTTTTGGAGAGGTTTTCGCTATAGGGCGCGTGCGCTTGCCAGACAGACAGAGAGAGACAGAGAGACAGAAAGCAAGAAATCACCCCCCAGGGGGAATAGCCACTCCGCAATCCCTTCTCCTCCATTCTCCTCTCGGGATCTTGGGCACGCACGCACACACACCTGGCGTGAGTTTAAGCTGCCGGGTCCCAGGCTCGAACTGTGGTCGAGCGACCACATGGGAGTCCAGCGACATAGCCATTACGCTAACTGCTGATCCCAAATACATTATAGCTTTTGAGAATTTGTCTTATATAACTTATACACCAATACATAGAAATTACACCAATGCATAGATATTTTGATAGAAGGATTTGTATTGCAGCATTATGTATAGTGGCAAAAATTGGAAAACAACTTGACCTCATGACAGTAGAGTGGTTGAATAATTATGGTATTGCAAAACACTATGTGGCAAAACTAGTACAAATAATGAGTTAAAGCCATATACACGACCTTAGTATAGTGTTCGTATTATATTTACTAAAGGAAACTAAGTTTATAAAAAAGATACGGCCTTATATTTAATAGTCAAAAACCATCTTGTGTTATGTATCATCAGGGTGATGACAGAGGATATACAGATTGTTAACTTTATCATTTTTAAGCTCTACTTTGTTTTTAAAATATGAACTAAAAGAATACAAAACAGTTCAAAAGCTGCCTGACTTCAGTTGTTGTCTATGTAATGTTTTAAAGAATATAAAGTGGAAATTGTCCAAATGAAAGACCTCTCTGAAATTAAAATGGGCATTTGAGCTACCTGACCCCATGATTTCCTATCTGTGGGATGCTTTATTAAGGAACTTTAAAAAGGGTCACTAGAGAGAAGCTTCAGGCCTAGAGGAAGCACTTACTAACTGGCAAAGAGAATAGCAATCATTTCTAATTTCAAAGTTTTGCCAATAAAATAATTGTTTAATATATGTAATATTTTCCATCATTCTTTCTTATAGTAAATATATCAAAGGTTCTCAGTCCTACTTTCATATCAAAATTACCTATGGAGAGTCTCATTTAATAGGTCTTTGATCAGACAGACTAGGCATCTGAGTTTGAACACTTAGAAAAAATGTTTCTTGGAGCCTTTTGAGATATTTGGGGAACACTATTTATTTACCAAATGGTAAGTGCAAATCAGTTTATAATAAACTAATAGTTGTATGTTATATAACACTGTTATTCATGAAACACCATAGTTTATTTGATAAACCACTAAATTACAAAAGCAATATTTGATTTGTCCAGGAGTTGAAGGAAGGTATTAGTTTCAAAACTGAAAATATTAAGAGTTTTCTAATTAATAACAGTTTAACTCTACAAAGGGTTATTATACAAGGATGATTATCCCTTTCAGATTAGTAATTTTGACTCTTAACCATGCGCAATTAAACCTTGTTGTATCATGGAGATCTTTATATGCAAATTAGATTAGTAGTTTTTAAGATTGTTGAGCAATATTCTTGGCAAAAATTATGGAAATAATCTTGCTATGTCACAATTCTCCTTCCTCAGCCTCCCAAGTGCTTCCTACTCATATTCCTTTCACTGCCAGCTTCTAAGTTTGTTAGATGATATGCTGTAGACAGTGTGTTCTTCACACCCAGTGATGGGAATCAGAGTTCCCTAAGGGCAAGCTAAGAATTACTGCTGAAAGCAGCACATCAGTAATGCGTTCAGGTTAGTATTATAACACTCCACTTGGTAAACACCAAGTTAGTTATGTGAGCTTCCAAGATCTCTTTTGAAGATAAGATTTCATATGAAGACTTTATTATGTTTATAAAAAGTCTAGGATTTTTCAAATTTTTAAATTGAAGAAATTCTATTTTTCAGGGGAAGCGAGTTAGTGAAATAGTTGCTCCAAAGGCATTGCTTATTTTACACCCCACGTGTGATTCAGGCATAGGTTTAAAAAAAATTTAAAATGTGTGGAATACCTTGTCTACTGTTGGTTCAGAAGTAGGTAGATTTTCGATACTCTATCTTTGTGGCCCATCTACTAAGCCTCTGCAGTCGTAGCTCCAGTAGTTCTTCTACATGTACATGGTAGTTCTCAAGACAGAACGTTTTCTATGCCTTTATATAACCAAAGCATTTAATGTCTCTATAGTCTAGAATGTACTTATTTTCTTGCTCTATGTATGTGTATACACTTCAGAAGAATCTTTTTCTTTCAAATAAAACCATGTAAGATGGAAAATACTGGTCAGCCAGTGACATGATAATGGTTAAGGTGACTGGATCCCACAGGGCCACTGAGCATTGGAGTCCCAAACCCAGCAGCTTGAAAAACACTCGGGTGCATGTTTGCAGGTATCCACATCCTGTAGAAGAATGGAGGAGAAGAGATTGCTTCATCGTCATCCCCCTTGGGAGAGGATGCTGCCTCATTTCCTCCAACATCCCTTTCTCTCTCTCTCCCTCTCTCTCCAGCAAGCATGCTTTTCCTAAACGTTTGGAGTTTTTTAATGGAAAATACCTACAACAGGAATATTGGATAGCTATCAAATTTATTTTCAACGTTTTTAGTTTATTTTTAAAATGACTAGAAATGGGAAAGTCTTCACATATTCTCTCAGATAAAAATAGTTTTTACAGATGAATTTACTACTTGCTACCTATGGAATTAAATATATATATATATTTTCTTCTTCTTCTTTTTCTTTTTTAAAGATAGAGTTCTGCTATGTCACAGATCTCCTTCCTCAGCCTCACAAGTAGCTAGGAATACAGGCGCTTGCAGCCATTACATCCAGCTTTACAGGATGGACCAGGAGTTGAACCTGGGCCGCCCATGTAGCCTCATACTGCTTAGTATTCAGCATCTACCAGCATCTGCTCCCTCAGCTGGACTCATTTCTTCTTGTTTTTACTTCACAAATGTATGAGAATAATTAATCTTATTGTTTTTTCTCATTTCTTACTTTTGGGAAATATTCAAAGTGATAATAAATTGATCTTTTTCATTTTTTTCTTCTGAAACTAATTTGTTATAATTCATCTTATTGGTATTTGGTTTAGATACTGTTTCTTTTCCTTTGGTCCTCCACTTGTAAAAAAAATGCTTTAGAATTATCACTCAATTTGTACTGCTATGGCAGAGGTTGAAAGACTTGAAAATACGCTGGTGGAGAGGCTGGGTGTAATGCCAGAGACTGTAAAGGGGAAAAGTGGACAGTAGGGTGTGGGTAGTGGAGGGTGGGTGTGAGGTATAAGGTGAAGAAACTCATGTGACAGATGGAAAATGTAAAAACAAAAGAACATGCTCATTATGAAATTTACTCAATTCTGTTGTGTGGCAGATTATTTCATAAATGGGTTTAATTACATATGTTCATTAGGGTTAAGGTATGCATGATGATATCCCAATAATTTCAGGCTAATTGTTGTCTTGTATTTTTAATTTGTATCCTTTTTTATATCTTGACTGAATAAAACAAAATGCTTTTGGAAAAGAAAATGTTCTAGTTTGTTAGTTAACTTCAAATTACTTATAGGCAAGTAATAGAAGTTATAAAATTAATGTGGTTTTATTTGTGATTTATTAAATGTTAGAAGTAAACTACTTTAGTCCATATATATATGAAAAGAACATTTTGTGACTAATAATTCAGTTTGTTAAATTGTAGCTATCATTCTGTAACCTGAGAGAGATTTTTTTTTTTCTTTTCTTCTCTTTTTTTGTTATACCACATGTGCACTTGCCAGAGAGACAGAGAGAGACGGACAGACAGAAAGCGGGAAATCACACCCCTGGGGGATGACCACGTACCAAACCCTTCTCCATTCTCCTCCCAGAATCTTGAGCATGCACGCCAATGCACGCACCTGGAGTGAGATTTTTAAGCCTCCAGATCCAGGACTCAAACCACAGTTGACTACGTGGGAGTTCAATGACATAACCATTATGTCACATGCTGGTCCCAATTCTGTAACCTTTTATAAGTTAGTAACTATTTATCCTAATTAATTAAATAAGAATAATTCTTGTTATTTTTATTTTCTTATTGATAGTCGTTTATGATAGTAAATTATCAACTCCCCTTTCTTAGGAAGATACTGAAGTATAGGCACTTATTATTTTTTTTTTAAAAAAATGAGCATTACTTCTAAAACAGCTTTTAGTAAAATTAAAATAATCCGAAATGATGAATTAGCATAATCAAATGTTAAATACCCATGAACAACTATTAATTTCAGTAAAAAATATGGCACGTCAGTCTTTTCAGTAAATTAATATATTTTAATGATAAACATGACTTAAAAATTTACCAAAAAATTGAAACTAGAGTTTTCCTTTTAATTAATTGCTTAATTATATAAATTTAAATAGAGTTTTTTTTTTATTTATTTGGTTTTTTTAGTTTACCATAGGGTGTGTTTATTCCCCAGAGAAAGAGAAAGAATGAAAGTGAGAAAGTAGTCACCAGGAAAGATGGCCATGTCACAATCCTTTTTCCTCCATCCGCCTCTAGGATCTTTGAGCACTCACACACACACACACACACACACACACACACACACACTCATGCTGGGTGCATATTCAAGCAGTTGGGTCCAGGACTGAAACGTCACAGTTAGCCATGTGGGATCAAGGGCCGTAACCAGCACACCACCAGCTGAACCCAAGATAGATTTTTAGGCATAATTGAGAAAGTTACTTTTAATATTATTAGTTTGGGGGACCAGCAGTTAGTATAATGGCTATGTCGCTGGACTCCCATGTAGTCGACCGTGGTTTGAATCCCAAACCCGGTGGCTTAAACTCACGCAGGATGCGTGTGCATGCGTGCCCAAGATCCCTAGAGGAGAATGGAGGAGAAGGGATTGTGGTGTGGTCATCCCCCCTGGGGGGTGATTTCTCGCTTTCTGTCTCTCTGTCTCTCTGTCTTTCTGGTGAGCGCACGCACCCTATAGCAAAAACCTCTTCAAAAAAATATTATTAGTTAGGTTATGTCACATAGCATTAAATTAATACATTTGCAAACTCAATTTTTTAAAAAAGCTTCATATTCTTAAATTTACTGTATTTTTTTTTTTTTTCCTGCAAGAGTGAGACTTTTGCTTTAGGGTGTGTGTACTCTCTGGAGAGATAAAGAGAGACAGAAGGTGAGAAATCACTCCCTATTGGGCATGGCCATACTGCATTCCTCTCTGTTCCGTTCTCCTCTCAGGATATTGGGCACATACACACACCTGGCGTGATTTTCGAGCTGCCTGGTTCGGGACTTGAACTGTGTTCAGTCATATGAGAATCCAGTGCCTTAAGTACTGCACCAATTGCTGGCCCCAGATGTACTGTGTTTTCTATAATTGTGTGCTTACCTAGACAGGTATTTAGTTTAATTGCATAATTCCTACTTAAAACTGATACTGGGGGCCAGCAGGTGATGTAGAAGTTAAGGCACTGGATTCTCACATGGCTGACCACAGTTCAAGTCCCGGACCTGGCAGCTTGAAAATCTTGCCAGACACACCTGCTTGTGTGCCCCAATTCCTGACAGAATGAAGGAGAAGGGATTGGGACATGGCCATTCCCCCTGAGGATGATTCCTCACTTTTCCTCTTTCTGTGTCTCTGGCAAGTGCGTATTGTCCCCTTTTGCAAAAACAAGAAAGAAAGGAGGAAGGGAGAGAGGGAGGAAGGAAGGAAATTGATTTTGAATTTTCTCAAAATTGTAAATGTATTTTTCAAATCTGCTCCTGCTATTTATTAACTCACTATTTTATATATATTTAAAATTTTGATTATGACACTAGACTGTACATTTCACGGAAGCTGAGATCTTACCCTTCTTATTTTACCTCTGTATCCCCAGCTTTTGGAACTGCTGCTGGCACATGGAAGACACTCCATAAATAATTGTGTAATGAATACCAGATATATGCCAAATTTATTTTTTTAATTATTCATTCTATTTCTGCAAAATTTATTTATTCAGCAGTCTAATTTCATTTTTTTAAATTTTCTTTTGTTATACTGCTTTTAAAAAGTTAAGATTGTATGATTAATGAAAAAAGCTCATCTGAAATTCATTCTCTTACTCCCTTTGGTTCTGTATACCTGGATATAATTTTACATTATTTAATTCAAACTCTACATATATAGACAGTAAACACACATGTTTTTTGCATTATTTTGTAATTCTATATAATGCCTACATACTGCTCCGTTTATATGACATTTTCCATGTTTTAGATAATTTCCCAGAGGAACTGAAGGAGGAAAAACTCAGTTAAAGATGATGTTCATTTTATAGCTTGATGAATAATACAATGTGATTTCTAGAAGGCAGGATACAGCCAGCTGGTGGTGTGATAGTTAAGGCTACTGATTCTCCCATGTCCAACTTTGCTGCCATTTGAAAACCATGTCCGGTGTTTGTGCTTCTGTGCTTTAAATCCCAAGAGAATCGAGGAAAGGGGATTGTAGTTTGGCCATCCCCGCTGAGGAGGGATTTCTCATATTCTTCTCTCCCTTATCTTTCTTTCTGGTGAGCACACACACCCTTTGGGGGGGGGGGGAAGAAAAGAAAAGAAAAAAACACAAAACCCAATATATACTGCCATGTACATTTAAACAAAGAAAGAGATTAATGGATTAAACCCTCTCATTTACATTCAGTTTATTATTATAATTATTATTATGATGATGATGATTGATTGATTTTGCTGCTCTACTTTGAATATCTTGATTATGTCTTGAAAGTTAATTTTTTTACTTAATTCTTCATTGTTCATTATTTAATGAATTGTTTGTTCATCTTTACCTTCCCCTAGATGAGCTCATCCATTCCTATGACTTTACATGCCGTTTCTGTTAACTCCCCAGTTTCCTCTGACCTTCAGATCTCTAGCCAATCACCTACTTGTTGGTGATTTAAACCTAGCCATTTTAAACCTAAAATATCCAAAATAGAATTTTCTCTGCCCTTATCTTTCACCCTTTATCCATCATCTTCTTCAATGAACAATGTCCCTAGTTTCAACCAACTTTTTTCACTTTTTAAATTCACACTAAAATCAATTTAGAATATTAAGATAAATATGTCCATTTTATATGAAAAATCCAAATATTTCAAATACATATTTAAAAAATTTGTCAGAGGGTGTGTGCATTTGCCAGGGAGAAACAGAGAGAGGGAACACAAGAAAGCATTCCCCATGAGGAATAGTCATGCTACAATCCCTTCTTCTCTATTTCTTCCCTCTTTAGGGATTTGGGCATATTTATACAGGTGCCTGGTGTGTTTCTCAAGCGGCCGGGTCCGGGACTCTTAACCACATGACCTTCTGTGTGCAATCCAGCTGTCTGGAACCACCATGCCACCAGCTGGTCCTCAATAGATTTTTTTTGCTAATCAAAATTAAGAACTCTAGGGAACCAGCAGTTAGCGTAATGGCTATGTCGCTGGACTCCCACGTAGTCGACCGCGGTTCGCGTCTCGGACCCGGTGGCTTACAACTCACGCCGGGCGCGTGTGCGTGCGTGCCCAGGATCCCGAGAGGAGAATGGAGGAGAAGGGATTGTGGCGTGACCATCCCCCCTGGGGGGTGATTTCTCGCTTTCTGTCTCTATGTCTCTCTCTGTCTGTCTGGCGGGCGCACGCGCCCTATAGCGAAAAACCTCTCCAAAAAAAAAAAAAAATTAAGAACTCTGAACATATGCCTCATTATATATGCCTTAAAAGAGCTGAAATTAGCAGAGAGAGTTTAAAATAATAACATCAACAGTAATAATAATGGTTTTGAGAGATATTTTGATACATAGATGTTGATAACATATAGGCTTTCCATAAATACAACTTCAACTTAGTGTATCTGGTTTAGTAAGCATTAAAAAAGCAATACCCCAAATTTTTTTTCATTTTTACATAATAGGCAGCCCTCTAATAATTTATTATTTACAACCTTCATGATTCCTATGGTTACTTGATTTCTACTGGTTTTCTTTTTTAATTTATGTCTAGATTACTATCATCTCAACATAGCAGGAATAATCTGGTGTGTCACTTTTCTTCCTCTTTCTCACCTAGAATGCATAGTTTTTTCCCCCTGTTTTCTTGCTTCCTAGGTGTGTCTCTCTTCAGAACATAATGTGATGTATTTTCAAAATAGACACCAAAAGAAAAAAAAAATGAATGATCTTTAAAGGCAAACTAAAATAATGTGTTAAGTAAAAAATGAGTTATTCTTTTTTTGCCTTTAGACGTGTTGTAGGGATATATTCATTTTCTGCCTTCTGCGGAAGAAACACAAAAAACAGTTCTATCAATTTCTGTCATATCTTGGAGCCGGGGGCAAAATAAAGGGTGGCCCTTTGGAAGAAGATATAAAATGAAGTATAATCTCCATAAAACTTCTAAAGGCACTTAATCTTATATATCACTTATTTTGATTTAAAAATGAAATTGCTTAAAGCAAGACATGGGATGGAAGTTAATTGTACCAGTCATTGTGATTATGATTCAGTAGAAACTATCATTTTAACTCATCTTACTAATTTATCAAGTTTATTATTTAATCAGGTAAACTCGAATAGATTTTAAATCTAGATTTAGGACAAGCCTGACCACACTTTCTTATGGCTAAAGAAACATAATTACAGGGACGAGCAGTTAGCATAATGGCTATGTTGCTGAACTCCCATGTAGTCAACCGCGATTCGAGTCCCGAACCCGGTGGCTTAAACTCACATCGAGCACGTGTGCGTGCGTGCCCAAGATCCTAAGAGGAGAATGGAGGAGAAGGGACTGTGGCATCGCCATTCCCCAGGGGGTGATTTCTCGCTTTGTCTCTCTGTCTTTCTGGGGAGCGCAAATGCTCTAGCAAAAACCTCTCCAAAGGAAAAAAAAAAAAAGAAACATAGTTACAGTTAATGAGTAATAACACACTACAAAATACTGTAGGAAAAATATAATACATTGATGAAAATTTAGGAAGAAGGCATATAATTCATATTTAATTATTTAATTATAATATTTTTGGATTTTTAGATGACCATAAACCTGTTGAGTTCTATTGATTTCAACGGTTTTCTGATAAGATTAAAATATCTATATATTTACCATTCCATATATTGTAGGATGTTTTTGATATAATTTTTGAATTTTATACTTTAGAGATAATACAAAAGGGTACTCTCTTTTTAAGAATTAAGTTAGCTGTTTCGTAATAGACACACACACACATGCACACACACTGAAATGCATGAACACATACATAATTGTATGACGATCATGAAATCTGTCAAATAGCTTGTTTAGTTCTTAGCCAGATCTATTTTTAAACAATTATCTAATTTGTAACTTTTTCCAGGTACAAATAGGAAATACAAAATTAAAAATGATACTGGCCTTTAGTAAGATATTTTGTAAGAGACAATGATCTCTTTTCATGCTAAAATTCACTCTTCTGGGTTTATGAAACCAGGTTAGAATTTACAAAGTATGTTGCTTTTGAACTACTCTTTCACAATATGTAAGATTTCAGCTGGCAAAAGTGTGTGAGTTTTGAAAGGAAAAGTATGTGTAACCTTCAGTCAACTGGAACAAATGGAAGAACAAAGGCAAAGGCATAGAAAAAATTTACAATATAAAGTATATTTAAGAACTAGTAGGTAAAGTCTGGTTTAACATAGGATACTATTCATAAAAGATAAAGCTGGGAAGACAGATTGGGAATATTATATGGAGAAGCTTGAGTATCTACATAAGTAGCCTGTATAATTGGGTGAGGAATTTAAGGAGGATTCATTGAAGTGTTTTGAATAGGATTTTTTTTTATATTACTAAAATTCAAATCTTACCGAGGTTGTTTTATAGATGATGACACTGAAGTGATTTGACAAAAGTCAGATAGTAGATTCTTGATGAAACTCCATATCTGTCAACTATCCATTCTATATTCTTTTATTATACTCCACTGTACTTTAGAGGGAATAAAACAGACTGGACAAGAAGCATTTTGGAGAGAAGAAAAGAATCAATAGTGTATTAACAGTTTGTAGAAATTTAGGGAGAAAGAAAGCCTTTATTGGGAGAGATATATATATATATATATATATATATATATATATATATAGATAGATAGATAGGTGTGTGTGTGTGTGTGTATATATATATATATATATATATATATATATATATATATATATATATATATATATATATACACACATACATACATATATATACATCCCATGTTCAAAGTCTGGAATTAACAAATTGAGTATAAAAATAATTGAGAAAAGTTAACATAGTGTTTATAATAGATATTAGACATCCCTGTGAAAACTGTTCTGCCTTTGGTTTGGTTATGAAAAGTAAATATATTAAACAGACTGGTAGAGAGTTAGAAGAGTTCATTTTGAAATTTTGTCTGGAGGAACCAGCAGATGGCATAATGACCATGTCACTGGACTCCCACATAGTAGACTAGAGTTCAAGTTCCAGACCTGGTGGTTTAAAACACACCAGGCATGTGTGCATGCGTGTCCAAGATCCTGAGAGGAGAATGGAGGAGAAGGGATTGCGGTGTGGCCATCTCCCCTCGTGGGTGATTTCTTGCTTTCTCTCTGGCAAGCACTCCTACCCTATAGCAAAAATCTCTCTTTCTTAAAAAACAAAATCTGTCTAGATACTTATATTTATGTAACACTGTTGTACTTATTTTGTCAAATTGGTACATTTCAGAAAGGGAATTTTTATGTAGTTAAAGTC
Source organism: Tupaia tana (assembly GCA_026018925.1). Classification (NCBI taxonomy): domain Eukaryota; kingdom Metazoa; phylum Chordata; class Mammalia; order Scandentia; family Tupaiidae; genus Tupaia; species Tupaia tana. Next base: position 194,228,739 of record JAKSZU010000001.1, on the reverse strand, counting down.
TATAATCATAAGAAGATACCATTTTTTCAGTTTGCATTGGAAAACAATTCAATGGCACATTCACCTCCATTGAACATATTAAGTGGAGTCTCAGTAGCCTAAGTTATAATATATTAGGGAAATGAAAGATACTTACCCTACTTAATTATGTGGGGTATATGTCTGCAAAAAGTAAATTAAATAATCCTCTTGTCTTTCCTTACCAGAACTATGCTATCTTGACTAATAAGGGATAAGAGATAACAATAAGATGCCAGTTTTTTGATAGACAAATAATATATAATAAGAATGTAAATGTATTTTTGAAGATACTGTTTGGTTAGATGCAAATTGTGGAAATCAACTTAGTGTGTCTTAAATAAAAAACAGAATTCTGTTGACTTGGGGCCAACTTTAAACGTGGTTAGAGTCAGATGCCAAAATACTGTTAGAAATGCTCTCTCCATCTCTGACATCTCCTTTTTATCTAAATTTACTTTTAGTCAGATTCATCCTCTTCCCATATGGTGGCAATATACCCACTAGCAATTGCAGGCTGCTGTTCTACTAGATTAGGGACACATAATTCTGTCCCAACAGCTTTACCAAACCCTCAGGCTCTTTTTGGATCATCCTGTATCATGTGCTCAACTCCAAATCAGTAACTGCCAGGGATGTGGAAGTAACAATAGGTCAGACCTAGGACATGCTACCATGCCTAGAAGTGCTGGAAGATTGTCCTCCTTACATGAAACACACACTAACAGGAGAAAGGGTGTTTCCAGCAGGGAAACGAGCTCTGTTGTCTGGAGAAAGGAGAGTGGGTGTCAACTGAATGAATGCGTGAGTGAGTGAGGGAGTGAGTGAGAAGTGGATATACACATAAAGTTGCTTAATAAATGCAAGTTCATATGAAGTAAATAATATGGCAGCCTTAAGTAAAATAACCTGCACAATTAATGAGAGATCTTAAATTATAATGAAACTTACTTTGCATCTATTTTAAAGTATGGCTTATAAAACAGTTTAATTTTTCTATGATGATAAGTCTCCCTACAGAAAACCTTCATTCCTTTACAGCTATAAGACCACACTGAATTGGAGTTCTTGGCAAAAGAGTACATTTATTTGTCTTAATGTTTATTTTTAATCTGAAATATGTAAATATTAAAACTTACCTAGTTTGAATTTTAACACTATTCATGGGATTCCCAAAGTTATTTTGTGATTGTAATAGAGAAATAGGCACTTCATTGCTTTTTTTCTGAAATGCAGTTAATGCTGGTATAATTAGTGTAATTGTATTATTAATCTTATTTGTTTACTTGATATAAGGGATAAGAATAGAATAAGGAAAACATAGGTGAACTTTTTTATTTGAAAAATAATAACATTATTGGGACCAGCAGGTGGTACTCCCATGTAGGAACTCCCACATAGTCTACTGCAGTTCAAGTCCTGGACCTGGTGTCTCACACTAGGCATGTGTGCATCCAAGCACAAAATCCCAAGAGGAGAATGGAGGAGAAGGTATTGCAGCATGGCCATCCCCTGTGGAGGGTGATTTCTTGCTTTCTGTCTCTCTTCTCCACTCTGTTTCTTCACCCCTCCTTCTCTCTCCAGCAAGCACACACACCCTATAGCTAAAATCTCTAAATAATAATAATAATAATAATAACAACAACAATATTTAAGTGATCATAATTACTAAACTGGGTTTAGATTTGAAAAAACAAACAAACAAACAAAAAACTCCTCAATACAGAAATAACAGTGACCAAATTTATAGGTATACTTGGCAGTAAAAAACAGTGTCCTGGGTCAACTGCTGGCATGATGATTAAGGTGGCTGGATCCCACATGGCTGACAGCACAGTTCAAGTCTTGGACCTGGTAGTTTGAAAGACTTGCTGGGCATATGTGTGTATATGCCCAAAACCCCAAGAGGAGAAATGGAAAAAGAGTGATTGCATTGTGGCCATCCCCCGGGGCACTGCTTTCTCATGCTTGCTCTCTCTCTCTCTCCCACTTCATCTTTCTGTCTCTCTCTGGCAAATACACATACCAACTACCAAATCAAAAAAAAAAAAAAAAAAAAGGAAAAAGTATACAGATAGTATGCTGATTTACAAAATATGAAAGACATTTAGATAAATACAATCACAATCGCTCAAAGATTTTCTTTTCTACCGTGTCTTCTTCCAGCTAGACTTTGTGTCTCCTTTACGCCTTTATATACTTCTGTACAGTCCTCTAAGATCTTTGCTGAACATTTACACATTTGTTTTCTACACCTAATCTACAAGCTCTCTAAAGGCAGGGACAGTGTCATATATATCCGTTATCTCTAGCTCTCAACACAGGGCCTGGACCACTCAGTAACACTCATGAATGATGAGATGGATGGGTAGCAACTATAGATCATAGCTCCAAAGGGAAAACCGATCTGTAACTGTCAAGAACATACCTGATTTAGTAGTATACATGTTACACGGAATAAGGTTTATGCCATTTAACATAGAGTTCTTTACTTTCTTTTGGTTCTTTAGAAATAAGAGTATGTGCATTTATGTCAGGGTGTTAGCAGACTTCATCAATAAAAATTAATTCATATATAAAATTAAAATTTTCTATTTATCATGTCAGTGGGAATGCAAGCACTATCAATGCACAGATTTTCCTTCAGTAAATGCAGTGTGCCTCTAGGAAGGAAGCAAATAGACTTCCTTACATGACCCTCCATGCTCCTTTTCTCCTTTTCCCCACCAGTTCAGTTACCCACCATCTCCAAGCTCCCACACTGGTGTCTCACTTCTTCTTAACACTGGCCTGAATCATAAAATATAAATATAACACTACTCTCTTTGTGATATTGTGCAAATTAATTAGTTTTTCTTTTTGTCTGAACTTTCCAGAGGGTTCGTTGTTCCCCCATATTCAATTAGTATTAAGTCTGAAAACATTTATGGATTTTAAAAATTTTTCCAGGAAAAAAAAGGCACTGTAAATCTAAGACAATTTTTACATCTTGTGTCAGATAAAATTTGGGTGACATATTCTTTAGTTAGACCATGATTTATTAACATTTATTATAATTGGCATTTATAAGATTATGTCTTATTTTGTTTTATTTTCTAAGATTGATGATCTTATACAGAATATTATTTTCTTTTAAGTTTAAGAAATTATATATATTATAAATACTAAGATGCAAGTATTAATGTCTCTTTTCAATCATAACCTTTATTTCATTACATGTGGACATACCAGTTATGCCAACAAAATTCGGGTGCTACCTCTGTATTTAATAAAACAACAATTATGGTTGATCGTGTTTCCATATAAGATTATTCAAATGGATAAAACTAAAATCCAGAGGATAGTACTAACTACATAAAGATACCTTTAATATGAAAAAGAGACAATATGGCGTAACACTTCAATTTGTGAATATAAGTTTTAGAAAGTGTTTATTTTTATGAGAAGTTACCACATTATTTCTGGACTATATGTTATTTCAGAATTTTTAAATATTAAAAATAAAAGTAATTTAGATAAGAGATTTTTAAAAGACAAGCTAATGTTCTATATTGTAAGTACCATGCCTATATTAGGAAGTTCTTTTGGTTATTAGTCCTAGAGTTTTAAAAAAAAAGAATCAAGTTCAATAAATACACAGAACCAATGTGCAGTGTAATAGAAGTTAATATCAGCTTAACACATATATAGAAAGTTAGGATGATTTTATAGAAGATGTTATAAAATTACATTTTATTGACAGCCTATAGGATAGTGGCCATCATTAACCTTTATGTGCTATTTTGTTCCAGATTTCAGTCATTACATTGAACAAAACAATAATGATCTTAGAATTTAAAGCAGAATACGAATTGCTGTTTTGAAAGTCATGGTTGATTAATGTGTTTTTCTTCATAAGATTTAAGTAAAAGCACTGCAGTTTGGAAGTGCTCAGATGTTTTCACAAATATCTTATTGCAAAAGAGTTTTGATTTTGGGACCAGCAATTAGCGTAATGGCTATGTCTCTGGACTCCCATGTAGTCGACCACGGTTCGAGTCCCGGACCCGGTGGCTTAAACTCACACCAGGCCCATGTGCGTGCATGCCCAAGATCCCGAGAGGAGAATGGAGGAGAAGGGATTGCGGCATGACCATCCCTCCTGGGGGATGATTTCTCGCTTTCTGTCTCTCTGTCTGTCTCTGTCTGTCTGGCGAGCGCACGCGCCCTATAGCAAAAACCTCTCCAAAAAAAAAAAAAAGAGTTTTGACTTTCAAAATAAATTCTTATTAATTAAATATAACCATATACACGATCAATAATTAAATTGTTAAAAGTAAAATTTCTTAGTATCTCACATGTGCAGGATAAAACCTAAGGATAATTTTAATTCATTTTTATAACTGGGATGGTATCAAATCGTATTTTAATTTTCTAATTATAACACATTAATGTTTTCATACAAATAATTTTTTAAAAAGACTTTAAGGAAGTTAACACATATTAAAAAAAAATCCAGAAACAGTATCTTTTCATTCTACTTCCTGAATCTAAATGCATTTAATCAGGGGATACAAGAGATATATTTGACATTCCTGAAAAATATTTCTAGAATATATATTTACAACAAAATCAAATGATTATATGAACAAATCAAAATAAAAAAAATTCTACCACATAAATTCTGTGTGTGGAAAGAAAATGACGTATGTGTGTGGGTATACCTGTATGTGTGTGACATCAATAAATACATTTATCAAGTGACCCAGTCTAGAATTTGCATCTATACTTTCACACCTTTACACCTTCAAGAACAATATTGCCAAAAAATTTGTGGCTGTATTTCTTTAAAATATTCATATCCAAATCTGTTTTAAAGATAGTGTTGCTGATGGTTTTTAAAAATTAGCTAATGAAATATCTCAGAGATTCTCAACCAAACAACTGCTAAATTTCCAGCAAATTATTTTAATATCTGGGACAAGAAAACAATTACTTCAGTGCTTTGTCAGTGATGCAATCATACTTTGATCCACCCAGTGAGCCATAAAACATTGTCAAATGTATCATTGTACTACCAAAATATTTTAAATGTCGATATCCATGTTTTAATTTTAGGGGTTATGGAAAATGATTTTATATTTCTTACAGTGTATTTGATTGTCGTTAAATAAGTCAAAACATGCTGATTTTTGTGGCTGGATGTTTCAGTACAAATTAACCAAATGCCTTTACTTCATATGGTCACATTAGATTGTTGTAAATGTTCATGTGACTGCAGTAATTATTCAGTGTCCTCTGGCAATAAAGTAGTAAGCCCTATTTTTAAAAGTGCAACTATGACTGCCAAAAAAGACAATTATCTACTTAATCAGAATAATCATTTTACAAATGTAGATAGGATATCCAAGTAATAAAATTTTTAAATAGCCTTAATCTACTCAAAGCCAGTGAAAATCTTCAAATTGTTATTTAGAAATCACTTATTTTAATAAGTTATGCGTTATTTACCAGTTTAGTTGAAAAAAATTAAATATTATTAATAATTATCCTGACTTTCATTCTCCTAAAGCCTTAGCCATAAAACAAGCAAGGTGTTTGTGAATAACACAAAAATTACTAGATGATAAGGAACATGAAATTAATGTTTTGAAGGGACTTAAGCTAGAACTTTTTCTTCTGTTATCTCTATGAACTTGCTTTATAATTCAGCGTTCACTGTTTTTGTATGATGTAGAGCAGAAGATTTTCTTAAAGCTACAGTAGGTGAAGAGTCATCAACAGCATTGTGATTTTGGAGCTAAATAAAAATGTTATCATTAATATGCAGTTAAAGATTCCCTCCTTTGTAACACTAATTTCTTTTATGTTTTATTGCAAAATGCAGAGACTCAAGGAAAATTTTTCTTTGCTAATAATGACCTGAAAATTGCTTTTTCCTTTGAAAAATTCTAATTTTACAAGAATGTTGTATTAAAATGTGATAAAAGTCACTTTAAAGTTGTGATATTTCTCTTTTTCATAAATTATGTTTAAACTGATTTTCAACTTATGATTTTACTTTTTCCAGGTTAGCAAAGTAATGTAATGTATATGCACAAAACAGAAGTATTATTTATACGTATTTTTTTTAATTACAGGTAAAGATTATAGTTCCCAACAGCACAGCAGGTCTGATAATAGGGAAGGGAGGTGCTACTGTGAAGGCTATAATGGAGCAGTCAGGGGCTTGGGTGCAGCTTTCCCAGAAACCCGATGGGATCAACTTGCAAGAGAGGGTTGTCACTGTGAGTGGAGAACCTGAACAAAACCGAAAAGCTGTTGAACTTATCATCCAGAAGATACAAGAGGATCCACAAAGTGGCAGCTGTCTCAATATCAGTTATGCCAATGTGACAGGTCCAGTGGCAAATTCCAATCCAACCGGATCTCCTTATGCAAACACTGCTGAAGTGTTACCAACTGCTGCAGCAGCCGCAGGGCTATTAGGACATGCTAACCTTGCTGGCGTGGCAGCCTTTCCAGCAGTTTTATCTGGCTTCACAGGCAATGACCTGGTGGCCATCACCTCTGCACTTAATACATTAGCCAGCTATGGATATAATCTTAACACATTAGGTTTAGGTCTCAGTCAAGCAGCAGCAACAGGGGCTTTGGCTGCAGCAGCTGCCAGTGCCAACCCAGCAGCAGCAGCAGCCAATTTGTTGGCCACCTATGCCAGTGAAGCCTCAGCCAGTGGCAGCACAGCTGGTGGTACGGCGGGGACATTTGCATTAGGTAGCCTGGCTGCTGCTACTGCTGCAACCAACGGATATTTTGGAGCTGCTTCTCCCCTAGCTGCCAGTGCCATTCTAGGAACAGAAAAATCCACAGATGGATCAAAGGATGTAGTTGAAATAGCAGTGCCAGAAAACTTAGTTGGTGCAATACTTGGCAAAGGAGGGAAAACATTAGTGGAATACCAGGAGTTGACTGGTGCAAGGATACAGATCTCCAAAAAAGGAGAATTCGTACCTGGCACAAGGAATCGGAAGGTAACCATTACTGGAACACCAGCTGCAACACAGGCTGCTCAGTATTTAATTACACAAAGGATCACATATGAGCAAGGAGTTCGGGCTGCCAATCCTCAGAAAGTGGGTTGACTGCCCCGATTATACATCAGATTGTTTT